>CM077085.1:0-1376182 GCA_039513925.1 Platanthera zijinensis | reverse complement strand
TTTGGAAGGTGGTTCCACCGAGAGGAAGGGCAGGCGCTAGGGTTCAGATTTGGGGTTAGGAGGAGACAGTGGCTGTAGAAGGGGAAAGAGGGGGCTGCTGTGCTTCTGGGAGGAGGAGGGGGCTGCTGTGCTGTTGGGAGGAGGAGGGGCTGCTGTGCTCCTGGAAGGAGGAGGGGCTGCTGTGCTGCTGGGGAGGAGGAGGGGGCTGCTGTGCTGCTGGGAGGAGAGGAGGAGGGGCTGCTGTGCTGCTGGGGAGGAGGAGAGGGGCTTTGAAGGGGCGTATGGGAGGAGAAACAGTGCGCTCTTGTGGATCCACGGTGGAGGCTGGCGGTGGAATTGGTGGGGGAAAAACTATATGTAATGAATAGGGAATTTCATTTTTGAATAGTTAAGTTGAATAGAAAACCAAGTTCTCTGGACAGCAAACCGTTGCTGGTTTTGGGGGATTTTGGGGGCTGTGGGAGAGGGTTTGGGAGGGGGAAAAGAGGCTTTGGTTAGGGGTTACCTTGGGGAAGTAGATAAGCGTAGGAGTCGTCACCTAGGGTTCCGCTGAGTCGGCACCGTGGCGGGATCGCGGGAATCCGGGAATAGCTTTCTCCAAATTCTGCAATGACCGAATTCAGCCCCTCTACATCTTATTTATAATAAAAGAGAAGTTAGGGCATCCCCATCAACGGCTATGATTGGCCGGTGGGTTCGCCCATAATAATACATCAAAAAAACTGAATAAAATAAAATAATATAGTATTTTGACTTGCGGCGACGCTTCGGACGCAATCGCGGAGCCCGATCGTCGATCCGGGCACGCCATATATGGAAAGTTGCCAAATCAGCCCCCGAACGGGCCCAAAACGCGTCCTCATCTCTGCTCCGCATCAATCTCCCCGGCTTGAAAGAATTCATCTCCCGATGAATAGAGATCAAAATTCTCTCGCTGCATGCCGGGTAAAACTCGAAGAAGTCCACCAGAGGTCGCACAAGAGTCGTCGCTGGAAAGTGTCCTCGCCAATCAACTCCCCCTGACTGAAAAGATGTCATCTCTGGTGAATGGAGACGGACGTGCTGAAGTCGAAGTCCAGGGGTGAATCAATCAAGCTCTGTTGCAAGTACCCAAGAGTCACCAACATCTGTAGTGGGAATGCACCGGTGGAGTTTGGTCTCCATGAAGCTCTTAACGCTCAACTCACGAGAGGTGGATCCCGGTGCGATCGGTAGTGCCTGCGGTGAAACCAAAGAAGACGAGTCCCCACGTGGTGGAGGTCAACAATGGGTAAGGATGTATGAGGGTGATATGGTAACGACAGTAGGGGTGGGGGTGGCTGGGCATCACCACTGCTCGGGTCCACATACTCATGAGGTTCATAGTATGGAGTCAGATCTTCAACATTAAACACAGGATGAATTCCTATACTGGTCGGGATGTCAAGTCGGTAGGCGTTGGTCCCAATACGGCTAATAATGGAGTACGGACCCATTCGCTTCGCGCTTAACTTCTTGGCAGGCCCCGAAGGGAGCCTCTCGGGGCGAACTCGCAACATTACCTTCTCGCCTACATTAAATATTGGATCTCACCTTCGTTTATCTGCATGGGCTTTGTAATTTTCATTGCTTGTTATTATTCGTCGGCGGACCGACTCATGCAAATCATGCAAATGTTGTGCAAAATACTCAGCAGACTCATGCAGGTAATGCAAATGACGCAAAGACAACACAACAGGCACAGTACACTTTTTATAGAAAAATCTAATAATGTCTGGGATGTCTCTAAAATGGGGTGGCCTATCAGGTCGTTCTTTTGGTGGAGTGTAGACAAATTCATCCTGTGTGTGATGAGTGCTCAGATGACCGTGAGAGATAACTATACTCAAATACGGGCTCGTAAAGAGCCAAATGTCTCTCGGGGAACGTAGCGTATCAGGGGGGTCCCCAGGAGGTGTGTAAGAAAAGTCATCACGAAGGAGACGACCACCTGAGTGAAAATCGTGTACACCGACTAGAAGTCGTGACTCTCAAATATGGTGAGCGTCCCAGACAAGAAGAACTCATCGGGTGGCTCAGCGGGTGGGGTGTCCCAAAACTCATCCAGAGTGTGAGGCGTCATAAGGTAGGTCCTCACAATATGAGTATACTCAAGTGGACTCAAGGAAGGCCTTGCATATGTCATGCTCCACTCAAGGTCCCTTCTCTGGGGCAAGGCCAGAGATGATAATGAAAGAGGCGTCATACCTGAGTGGATCACCCGAGTCTCAACCTCAACAAGATGTGGCGGATCATCAGGAGGCTCAATAGGGGGCTCGTCATAGGGCTCGTCACTAAGGTCAAGGTCCTCCCGATGAGTACCATCGAAAGGGGTAGTGTCCCTGTGCATGGGTGACATAACCACTACGAGATCAACACCAAGCTCTGAGCTCTCGGTCGTAACGTGGCTCAGGGTAATGTCAAGGGAAAAGTGACATAGACCTACGCTCAAGACTGGGTCTGCGGGTGCGGTGTCAAGACATGAGTCTAGGATATGAGTGTCAATCAACCCCGGACATGCCAAAAGTGGAGGTGTGGGTAAGAGACAAAACACTACAAACTCAATAGGTCGCTCAGGCTCATCCTTCGTCGGAGTCACAAGAGACGTGTCAGAAACAAGAGATAGATCACTCACGGAGTTAAGCATCTCGTTGGGGTGAGAGCAATCCGTATCAGGTATCACTTCCGTCGTGGGTGACAGGACAGTGGTATTAAGGAGGGGTTTGGGTGATTTTCGGTGGCTGGAAGTGGGATTTGAAGGGTGCGTATGGGAGGAGAAACAATGCGCTCTTGTGGATCCACGGTAGAGGCTGGCGGTGGAATTGGTAGGGGAAAAACTATATGCAATGAATAGGAATTTCATTTTTGAATAGTTAAGTTAATAGAAAACCAAGTTCTCTGGACAGCAAACCGTTGCTGGTTTTGGGGTATTTTGGGGGGTGGGAGAGGGTTTGGGAGGGGAAAAGAGGCTTAGGGTTAGGGATTACCTTGGGGAAGAAGATACAAGCTTAGGAGTCGTCACCTAGAGTTCCACGGAGTCGGGACCGTGGCGGGATCGTGGGAATCCGGGAATAGCTTTCTTCAAATTCTGCAATGACCGAATTCAACCCCTCTACATCTTATTTATAATAAAAGAGAAGCTAGGGCATCCCCATCAACGGCTATGATTGGCCGGTGGGTTCGCCCATAATAATACATCAAAATAAACTGAAAAAATAAAGTAATATAGTATTTTGACTCGCTGCGACGCTCCGGACGCAATCGCGGAGCCTGATCGTCGATCCGGGCACTCCATATATGGAAAGTTTCCAAATCAGCCCCCGAACGGGCACAAAACGCGTCCTCGTCTCTGCTCCGCATCAAAAACACTTAAACGCTAAGACGACTATTACTCAATACAATGCGACTTGATTTAATGACTTGACTCAACATAATAATAATAATAATACAAGATAACTGGCGGAGGACCCATAACAGAAGACTCGACCAGAGATGTAGAAGGGAGTATTCCAGTACCTGGAAAGATCGATGCAAGCAGTCGGAGAAGAGGACTCTGTTGTTCTCGTCCAAAGAGTTCGTTGTTCTCCTCCCGGGGGGTCGATGTTCACGGTGAAGCCAACGACCAATCAGGAGGGCTTTCATTCTCACCCAGGCAGGGGTCAACCGTCTTCAGCATGCCTGGAAATTGACCACATAGGTTTCGTTCGACTCCAGGGAGGCTCGATAGTTCTCCAGTCGACAATCCTGACGGTTTCAGACAATTCCAAGCAATTTACGGAAGATATCGAACAGTTGCAGAAATGTAAGGACAAAAATTATTGGTTCTCAGCGGTTACAGGAGGGTCGAAGGGGTTTGGAGGAATTTAACTGGCGGTTTGTGGAAACAGGGGAGACTGGGAGAGTTCATTAGGAAAATAGAGGAAACAAACTTGATAGGTGTCACACCTCGTGTTCCACGAGGATCGCAAAATAAGGAAATCTCTTCAAAAATCTGCAATGATTTGAAATGAGCTCCACAAATATTTATAGGAAAGCCAAATACATTGAACGACAATGATTGGCCGCCACAATAAACACTAAAACCCACAAAATAACATGCATAAAATAAAACAATCACATGGAAAATATCCGGTCGACACTTTGAACATGACGATGGGCTCGGATCATCCTTATGATGACCTTAATCACCTTTCTTGCGAATGCACATCCGAATGGGCCCCGATGCGGGTCGGCCTGCCCGTGGACTATGATCCACATCAAGTAAGGTTTATCACATTTTCAAAACCGCCCATGCCATCAATGATTCAACATACGACACTTGAGAAAGAGAAAAGCATATAGGTCATCAACTAGTGGACAAATTTTACGAAACCCGACATTGACTGCATTTTTTATCATGTCGGATTGCCAAGAGATTTGGGATTTAATTAAACGGAACTGCTCAAAGAAGAATGATATTGCTAGAATTTATCAGCTACAAACTGAACAACTTACATGATAGGCCTTAATGACTTTGAGGGCCACTACAACAAGCTGACTCACAGACGAACCGAAACCGAACAATACTCTAGTTTTTAGTTTGTGGAGGATTATAAGAAAGAGCTTTTGCAGAGTAGAATTTTCGAATTGCTTTCAGGACTATCTCTTGAACTTGAATTTCAGAGAGCTCAGAGATTAGGGACAGACAACGTTCCCAATTTAGAAATTGTTGCTCATTATCTTAAGGTGAGACAAATTGTATGAACTAACTTCATGGTGGTGGAAATGTAGGGTATGATCACTTGGATATCATTGTTGAACAAAAAGGGTGGAATATGAAAGCTTTCAGGAAGAATAAGTATTATGAATCTAACGTGCCTCTATTGAAAAAAAGGGGAATGTTGGAAACTGCGTCAAAATTTGAACCTAAGGGGAAAGATTATAGGATCTGAAGAGAATATGTTAGATCCCAAACAACTGATCTGGTGAAAAAAAGAATCTATTTGAATTGAACATGAGAGAGATTTTGTTACAACATTGAAAATTATTCTGTTCTAGCTGAATCAAACTGATTTTAAGCAAGCTTTCGCTGAATCATAGTAGATTTACTTTTGATCAAAAATTCATTCTATTAAAGAAAAACTTTTAAGCTTTCAGTATTATTATTACCCCTTAATCATCATACAAAGTGTTTTGCACATTGGGCCATTCGGGAATTCCATATCATGCTGTCAATGTATTAGTTTCATGTTATTAGCAAAGCATGCTTGGGTAAATGATTTGAACAATAGAGCAAGAAAATCTAGCAAAAAATTATAAATACCTTTCTAGCAGTAATCCATTCATCACTATTGAGTGCAACCGGTGCTCCAAGGAGAACAACCCTTTCCACAAGTCCTTCTGATGCATACAATATAGTTTTTTTGCATAATTAAACAGATTAAATAGTCGAATTATGAAATAAAGAAAATTACCATTATCTCCAGATTCAGCCAGATGTTGTAAGCACTTAAATATAACCCTTGCTCCTAGTGAAAAACCAAGGAGAGTAACTGGTCTGAAAGCAAGAAAGTTGCTCAAAAGAAAATTATTCATGGGTGCAATCCCCCAAAAAGAAAATAGTAGTTCTGAGGTTTTTAATTTACCTATTTCCTTGTAATCCCTTCAGCAATATTTCAGCAAGAAGTATTCCTGCCTTGTCTGACCTGGGAAAGGGCAATCAAAATAAAACGTGAATTAGAGCAGCTTGGTTTTCAAAGTAAATTGGCTGGAATAATCTGTAAAAAAATACAATCTGGATCAAGCTAATTGGAAGTCAACTTGAATTCATTTAGTGTTAATACCCTCTTTAGGACGTACTTTTTAAAACCAAGTTGTCGGGTATTATTACCGTACGAAGAAGATCTGGCAAGGGAAGGGCCGGCATAGAGGAAAAGAGAAGAAGGGGGGATAGGTTGAGAGGAAAGAAACAAGGTAGCAGCCCATTTTTAATTCACAACCAAGACAAAACAATACCAGGTCCACATGCCATCTTATAGTGGTGAGGAGCGAATACAAAAGGAAATAACGGAAATTATTAAAAATGCATAACCCAAATATAGCAACATATTTAATATTAAATGTCCTCAACGCTTTCCATAGCCAGCTTCTCCTTGTTGACACCAACCAGGTCCACCTTCTCTGCTGACGCCGATTCCTACCGCTTGTAGACCCGCCATGGCCGCACCTCGTCGTGCATATCCGTAACAATGCCGCCGTCTGGAAAATTTGCCTTGTCCTCAAGAAAGAAGTCGGCGAAAATCATCCCGCAGTAGCCAAGTGGCTGCGGACGGTGGGCGGTGGTGCCACGCCACGAGGAGCTTCTCCGAGTCCGCATCGCCGACAAATGGTGTCGGCGGTCCAAAATGTTGTGTAGGTACGTGGGGACGGTGTCGGAGTACTACAGGTCGCTTGGTATGTGGTCCAATGTCGGGTGATCACCCACGAATCCGCGCAGCTGAGAGATGTGGAAGACCAGGTGAATGTGTCTCCCTTCGAGAAGTTGAATCTTATAAGCGACAACCCCAATCCGGGCTAGGACGGTGAACAATCCAAAGAATCGCGGAGCGAGCTTGAGGCACGGCCGTTTGGCGACCAAGAGTTGTCGGTACGGATGCAGCTTGATAAAGACCATTTCTCTGACTTGAAATCATAGCTCCCGACGTTTGCGATTGGAGAAGAATGTCATCTTTACCTGGGCCCGACGGAGGTGGTGTTTGAGGCTGTCCAGAATAATGTCCCAATCCTGAAGATGATGAGCCAAACTCTGTGGAAGGCTCTCCCCGGGGAGATGTCGAGTGGCGGGAGATCGTAGACGGACTGGAATGGAGTCGTGCCCGCGGCATGGTGGTAGACGGTGTTGTAGGAATATTCGGTCCAACCCAACCACTTGGCCCAAGTGCCCAGCCTCTTGCCGATGAAATAGCGTAAATACGTCTCCAAGCAACGGTTGAGAACCTTTGATTGGCCATTCGTTTGTAGATAGTAGGTGGAGCTCATGTAGAGGTGTGTGCCTTGAAGGCAAAATAGGGACATCCAGAAACTGCTCAGAAAGAGGGGATCGCGATCGCTCACGATGGAGCGCGGAAATTCATCGAGACGTACTACTCCGGAGATGAAGCTGTCGGTCATTCTCGCCGCCATGTACGGGTGTCGGAGGGGGAGAAAATGGGAGTACTTGGAGAGTCGGTCCACTACCACTGGGATGCAATCGAACCAGTTGGACTGTGGCAGGCGAGTAATGAAATCCATGACGATGTCTTCCCAAATGCGATCTGGAATGGGCAGGGGCTGCAGTAACCCGCCCGGAAACATGATTTCGTACTTTGCTTTCTGTCATGGGAGGCAGGCGGCCACATGGCTTTGACCTGCTTGAACATGTGAGGCCAGTAGAGGGACGCCGCTAGGCGCCGATAAGTGTGAAAGGCTAAGGCGTGGCCTCCGGATGGTGTAGCATGGAACTCAGCCAGAAGGCGTGGGATGAGCGGAGAGGCCGCGGAGAGCACTAAGCATCTGCGGTAAAAGATTCGGCCGCCCACTAATGAGTAGGGGGTGGCTGTCCGGGTCGGCAATGAGGGCTATCCGAATGAAGGCCAGGTGCAGGTCCCTTTCACATCATGCTGGATCGTGGCAGCATCCTCCCAGACCGGGCGGGAGATGGCGCGGAGTTCGGGGGACTACACTTGCCGGGAAAGAGCATCCGCCGCCTGATTCGTGCGGCCTGGTCAGAACTCGATAGTGAAGTCGTATCCGAGGCCACCCAAAGTTGTTGTGTTGGCGTGACGATCTTCTATTGGAGGAGGTACCGCAAGCTATGGTGATCGGTGCGGATGATGAGGTGCGGCCCAAGAGGTATGGTCGCCAATGCTGAACTGCTAGGACAAGCGTCATGAGTTCATTCTCATAGGCCGAACGCTCCGAATGGTACTGGAAAAGGTCCGACTGTAGTAGGCGATGGGGCGGCCGCCTTGCATAAGAACCGCGCCCACACTGGTGCCCGAGGCATCGCACTCCACGATGAATGGTTGGGTGAAGTCCGGCATGGAAAAAAACGGGGTCATTTACGAGTGCCGCCTTGAGGGTTGTGAAAGAGGACATGGCCGTCGGGGTCCACGTGAAGGGTCCCTCCTCTGAAGACTTAAGCAATTGCGTTAGTGGCATGGAAAAGGCGCCGTACTCCCGTATAAAGCGTCGATAGTATCCGGTCAGCCCCAAGAAGCCCCAGACATCCTGCTGGGAAGTGGGGGTCAGCCAGTGTCGAATGGCCGCCACCTTGTCGTCGTCAATGGCCACGCCTTTGTCCAAGATCGTGTGGCCAAAATAGCTGACGGTGGTCACACCAAACGAGCACTTCTTGCGGTGGAGGACCAGATGAAGTTGTCCCTATTTTGCACTCAGAGTAACCGCTCAAACTAAAGCACCTCTCCAAGCAGTGGCGATTACTCCATGAGTAACCACCCAAGACATCTCAAGCCAGGAACACTGGGCGGTTACACACATAATAACCTCCCATCCTTTGCAAAACTCCAAACTCGTGTTTTAACAATCCCATATTTGGATATTATGCAGTAATCTCCATGGTGAATCGGCCTAATTGTAGTTTTATAAAATTTGTGTTTAGTTCTCTCCATGATTTATGCATGTCGGATAATGCTCCTGAGGAATATTTTTATTTTAGCCATCCAACATTCACCTTAGAAGTTATATCCTCATTCTTGTGTATAATACATCCAAGCTACTTATCTTTAATTTTTTTAAAAAAAATTAGTACCTTGATTTGAACTTAAGCAACTGTTCCATGATTCATTTTTTATATCCCCATACTGTTTTGTTAATACATCCAAGCTACTTATCTTTCACACAGTTATTGTCTTTTTTTCTGTACACCACCCTCATCTCTAACTTATACCAAACAAACCAAACCCTTGTTTATCTACGCATGCACCTTCCATATCCTACAGAATATCTCAAAACCGATAATTCCTTAGTTTCCAAGGAATGTTTGGCTTGAAGGAATTAGAGGATGCATGTGCATTTACCTCACAATTTCATATTATATGTTTAATTCCGAGATAATTAATAGGCAATTGAAGTTACCTAAACATTTCCCTGCCGAATCCTAGTGAAAAAATGGGAAGAAAAATTGTCGGGCATTGAATTTATAGTCCCCTGAGACAAACAAAAAATACTCGGACTCATCAACGATAAAGAAAATAATATATATTGTTTTCCTGAAATTTCCTCTCAAACAAACAAGTAGGTGAAAATTAATTTCAATTAAATTCCTTGCAATTCCACTTTTGTTTCCTTATCATTTCATATATTTCAATTCCTTCAAACTAAACAGAGGCAAAAGAGGCCGTGAGACTCCACTCTCTAATTCCCAAAACCAAAAGAGAGAAATATGTTATTTTTAAGCAAGGGAAAAAGGGAAAAGATGAAGGAGATCTACACCTACAAACTAATTCTCCCCCAATGGGCCAGGAGGGTTAAAATAAAATAGGGTGGACCAGTGTTCATACATATTAAAAAGTTCACGGAAAAGGTACACTATAATCACAAAGGGTTGTTTATTGCACCTATCAATAGCAATCGTCCATTTGCTGTCAATAAAATCGGTGGCGGAAAGCAACACAGCTGGCCAAGCCAAAGCCGCAACAAGTGAGCTTAGAACAGTCATCATGGCACCCCCCCTCATCAACTCTCTTGTCAGTGCTGCATAAGAAAACATTGGGTCATAGAAATCAAACTGCATTAAAGAAGGGAACTTTGAAGGAAAATACATATGCATTTACTTGAAGTAAGCCAATCCTGAATAGCAGTACTAACAGCAATCAAATGCTTGGATTCCCATTGAATAGCATATCTGTTCGCATCAACCTAGGATGATTAGAATCAGCACTAACCACATAGTATATCAATAACTGATAAATAACTAGTGTAAGGATTATGAAATATATAAATATATATATATACTATATTATAAGGGAATATGCATATTCCCTTGCTAACATCATCAAGAAAATGGGAGTCCTTCGATCGCATCAATTTTCAATATTTTTTGTGAGAAATTATTAAATCCTATTTTTGAAAGACAAGAGATGATGACATGACAGGCTAGCCTTCCCTATAAAGCAAACTTTAAAATCCTACTTATAAAAGACAAGACATGATGACATGTCAGGCAAACCATCCATAGGCAGTCAAAACATATGCCCAGCTTCCTTTTCTCAGTTCATTTTTTGAAAATGCTCTGGCAGTTGCGCACAGGCTAAGGGCATGCACCCCCGAAAGCATTTGTGCACGGGCGTATGTGTGTTTACATTTATACATACGCACATACACTAGCGACCATGCACGGGTCCTCTAGTGCGCAATGTTTGGTAGCAAAAGTACACAATTGTGGCTCTATAAAGTATAACCCCATAACGTCTGCAGTGAAACTGATTTTGCACTTTGATACATCAAGTTATTGTCCGGTGTTGTCTGTCGCATCTATGAATGGCACTGCGCACAGTATCTAACTGAAGGCACAGTGCTTCAACTATGGTAGGCTTCCAGCATGTCAATTTGTTTATACATATTTTTACTTTTTTCTCCAACTTTGTTTTTTAACTAATTATATAGTACGGCTGTTAGTGCAGCCATAGGGGAGTGGCCGGCGGTGGGAAATGGGAGAGGGGTGGTCGGCTGGGCAGTGGAGAGAAGGAGGGTGGTCGGCGGTCCTGTAGCAGCGGTGGAGGGGCGGCAGAACTGAAGGGGGAGGTGGCAGGCTTGGCGGCTGCAGGAGGGCAGCAGGCCGGCGGCTTAGGGGGCTGGATTGGAGGGCTGCAGCGGGTGGATCAGAGGTTTGAGAGGTGGAAAACGATGGCAAGGGTTAGGGAAAGGATGGGAGGGAAGAAAACCAACCTAGGAATCGTCACCTAGGGCTCCACGGGGTCGGCACCGAGGGGTGATCGCTGGAATCCGGGAAGAAGACTCTCCAAAATTCTTCAATGCCTTGGTTCAGCCCTTAACACCTCTATTTATAATAATAAGAAGATTAGAGCATCTCAATCAACCGCTATGATTGGCCGGGGAAAAAGACATAAACTTTAACAATAATAAACCAAAATATATAAAGTAATATATGATCTCGACTTGCGACGCGGATCCGGACACATCAGTGGAGTCGGATCGGCGATCCGGTCAAGTCCTCCTGCGCAAATACACAAACGTGGGTCCCGCTATGGGGCAACCCCCCCCCCCCCCCCCCCCGGTGCACGATCTGATGGATCCCCATCAACTTCCCCCGACTGAAAAGCATTCATCTCCGATGAATAAAGGCGATCGTACTGAATTCGAAGTCCAGGGGCGAGTCGATCGAGCTCTACTGGTAGTATCCAAGTGTCGTCTGCGCCTGGACGACCCAACCAATGTACCAAGTAGCGACATCGTGGTCCGTCTATGGTGGGAACAAACTGGTGGGCTCTGACCTCTGTGATGCTTTCATCTCTCAACTCTCGAGTTGTGGAACCTGGTGCGATCGGCGGTGCCATCAGTGAAACCAGAGAAGAAAAATCCCTAGGTGTGTGGGTGTCAGTAGTGGGTGGACTATAGTGGTTATCAGACGTAGATAGAGTATGAGAGTAGTAAGGCAAGGAAAGTGGGGGTGGGGACTGATGAGTCCATATTTTATACTTAATTCTGGACTCATCTGGGCTCATTTGCATGTCTTTGCACTACCATTTAGCGCCATTAGCACTCCTTTTGGTTCGCTGCGACATTCCACGTCTTGTGCACTTTTTTTAGCCTATTTTTGTGCGTGTGTGTATTTCCCTTTTGCTATGCATTTTATTAATGTCTGTGACTGCCATGTTCGACAACCCGTCCAGTTTTCCTGCAGGTTCGGGGATCGTGTGGGCGTCCGGGATAGGGCTTTCACCATTTTTTGGCAAAGGAGTCAATGGTCGTGCGTTTTTACCCACGCACGACCATCGACCTCTTTTGCGCACGATCATCGGTCATGCGCAGTCATGACCTCTTTTGTGAAAGTTCTGTCCCGACATATCGCACGATCACCAGCTATACCGCACACGATCACTGCTCGTGCGTTGCCGATCGTGCGCAGTCATGACCTCTTTTGTGCAAGTTCTGCCGCCATATCGCACGATCACGGGCCATAGCGCGCACGACCACTGGTCGTGCGCCTGTGATCGTGCGCAGTGTTTAATTCTGTTTTCTATAAATAGCGCAGGTCTCGCCCTAATAAAAAATCCGCGATTTCTTCCGCCGTTTTTCGTCCCCGACGAAGGGTTCCGACATTTCCCTTCATCCTCCACCTTAGGGAGAGGCTCCGGGCAAGCTTTCACCTCCAAATCCAAGCCGGAGCTTCCTCTCGGCCTCCTCCATCATCTCTTGGGCTTATTTCAAGCTTCAACGCCATATCCACCAAGCAAGGGGAAGCTTGCAACCTTCTTCCGCTATCGTGACACGAAGAAGACGGGCCATTGAAAGGTGGTGACAGCCCTTCTCTACCCCGGACGCAGTTGAGGACCGAGCTTGGACGCGGATTGACAACCCGACGACTCCAACCGTGAATCCTCAGCAAGACTTTGGATACAGTCGATCTCTTGTCTTGTTCTTCATGTGTTGTTGTTTATGTGTTGTTGTAAACTTCATTTATAGATGATGTACGCTTAATTGTAGAATACGTTTATATGAAATCATGTCTATGTGATTTGTATTTTCGTTATATATTGTTTGAGGTGCGCCTTGCTCCTTCCACCTCCATCCACCCTTGCCGCACTAGCAATTGCTAGTGGCGTGCGTTGCGAAGAGGTGCTCTCGACCCTCATTCCGCAAGCCTACTCGCCCATCCGCCTAGTGATTCGGTGCATAGCGGCCCGACTAGTCTTCCATCCCGCCTGACGAAGCTTCGCATAGCGGCGTTGCATAGGAGTAGTTGATAGTGTTTTATTTTCTTTTTCCGCAACAATCAAAACCTCCATCGTTACCGCCGACCTAAGGACTTCAACCTCAAGTGCTCCTCGAATTTAACTTCACCTTGTTCTTTGTGAGATCGATACTTGGGAAAACTCGCCCATTTTATATTACTTGTGCGACCGGTTCACTGCCGTGATCTTTTAGCATCAAGTTTTTGGCGCCGTTGCCGGGGAACACAGTCGTGTGAGTTTTTGGAGAGAGAGATTATAGATTGAAGCCCTTTTCCATCTGTTCATTCCATGTTTTATTTTTCTTTGCTTTAGTTTTTATAATTTGTTGCTTATTTTTCTTTATTCCTTTTCTAATTTTGATATTTCAGTAGCAGGTATTCCTTTTTATTTATCTGCTTGTGTGTAGTTAATTTTTGTCTTAGAAAATTCTCGTGGTGAATTATTTCTTGTTGCACCATGTATTCTTATGCGAATATCCGTTGCCGTTGGTGCGGGGATTATAGGAATAGCAGTGATGAGTGCCCCACTGAAGAATGGGAGCATAATTCTCGTGGTTCAGTGTATGGAGCACCGTTGTCTTATGGTACTTCATACACCGTATCCCAGTCTTATGGTCACTATTCTTCTCCGCCTTCACCTTTTTCATATTCCTCTCCGGTCCCACCTGGACCGAGGAGTAATGGAAAACGGTGTTTGTGTTGTCGTAGCACCGACCATGTGTTGAAAGATTGCGCAGAATTTCAGCGCCAGTTGGAGGCGGATGATGAACCGGATATCCGGATTGTCTCATCCACCTCTCAAATAGCTGCTCCTTCTGATTCTGATGATGTATTCGCAGTACCACCTTGTCTATGAGGGACTGTTGTGGATACACCCATCAGACTTTCTACTGATCGATGTGACGACATTGCGGTACCGTCGCCCTCTATACCTTCTTCCCCTTTTCTTGATTCACCCCCGGAGGAACCTGCACCTATTTTCTCTGATGTTGTTGTTCCTCCGCTTTCTTTGCAAGAATCCTCTACTCCTCTTTTTAGTGAGTTGGTTGATGATGTTGTGCCCTTTGGAGATTGGGAACATGAGGATGCGCCATGGTGTGACGAGGACATTATTCTCTTCAATGGAGAGTATTATGTCTTGGAACACGGTGACGCACCGAGGTGTGTTGATGAGGAGATCCTTGCTGATGAGGAAGTTTCCACTTCCTTGTTGGTTGAGGAGGTCCAAATCACCACCAAGGACCTCATGGTCTCAGCTTCCCCTCGCCATGACTCACATGACACCGACAGTGATCTATGTTTGGATCCTGCTGAGAGTGATTCCGGGATCACTCTCCCTATTTCTGATTCTTTTAGTTTTTCTACTTTATTTCTTGATCCCCCTTCTTTATCTGAGCCTGTGCAGGTGGAATCTCCACGGGTATGTGAGGTTGTCGATGCGCCTGGCATTTTTGCCGCTGCCGTCGCTTCCTACGAACCTGTGGTGGACGATACCTTGTTAGGCAAGGATATTTTTTGTGGTGAGTTGAGTGAGGACCAGTGCTCCTCCTCATCTTACTTCCTATTTCCTCTACCTGTGCGTCGCAGGTATTATTACTCAGGTAGAGGGGTAACTGCTCTTTCTCCGTATCGGTACCCGTTACCGACACGGATATTAGAACAGTTACCTGTTCATTTTTCTTTTCATATGCCCATTAGCTAGAACTGTATAGAATTTAATAAGTCGTGCTGGGATGACAGTAACCCCAGTAGTTATCTTATTTTCTGCATTCTTATTTTCATGTATATTTTCGTTTTAGCATTTCTTTTTGTATATTTTTCTTTTGTTTTTGCGGAGCTCACCCCTGCAGGTATTCATGGAAACTACGCATCGGCGGGGTTGTGATTCTTAGTTTGGCAGGCCTGCTTCTACTTTTCATGCGTCTTTTGATATGCTCACTAGCTGAGCATTGGGTAACCTCTTCCCTTAGCTCTTTTTGATTTAAATTTCTATATTAATTGATGTGTTGTTTAGTTTAAGTCTGGGGAGAGTCAGTTTACCTTCTGCACGCACACATTTCATGTGCATACTAGAAGCTTTTATAGTTTTATTTTGATTAGTTCACTGCATTGCACGCCACTGCAGCCACATGAGCGCGTGCTTAGCTGTTACCGTGCCGCGAGTTAAACTTGTGTCTTTGTTAGATTTGGGAAAATTATGGTGCTGGCTTAGGATTGTGAGACGGAGTAAAATGTTGACCTTGCTGTGTTTCTAGTCAACTGCTCTCGTCTTGTGTAGAAATTTGAGTAGATTTAATTTTTCTGTATGCTTATAGATTTATAATTTTCTATTTGCATAAATACTTTTTATTCTACTAAAAAATTGGTGAATCCGGTGTGAATCAAACGGTAGCTTAGAAATGCGTGTAGCCGTCACTAGACTCGTTTTGCTCGAGTCGGGAGGAAGGGTTATCTTTTTCGGTGGCTAAGAACTTGCCCCAAGCTACTTTCGAAGCATTGGTTCATGGTTAGTTTAGCGTGAGAATGATGTAGGCCATCATTTTGGCCCGGTTGAGCTTTGTACCATTCCTAACGTCATATCCTCGCTAAGCCCCGTTGTGCCTACCCTCCTTTTGATTCAGCTCCACCTTTATTTCACCAAAGCCTCATAGCCGATCCTAGTCGCACACCCAAGTCGAGCTTAGTGTTTTACATGTTTATGTTGGGTTGTGATGTGGTATTATTATTCGTGAAAATGTGGAAGTGCGCCCAAGTTTTTATTTGCTGAGATTTTGATAATAAAAAGAAAAAAAATGAATGAAATGTTTGTAAAAAGAAAAGAAAAAAAAATGAAAGAAAAAGTTTAATTGAAAATCTTTTTGGAGATAATTTTGATTTGGAGTATGCGGTGCAAACACCCATGTTGTAAAAATTAAGTCTGGGGGTGTGGTGTACTTGTTTATATTTTGGATTAGCGGAGGATATCTTTTAGGCTAGCTCATTTGGGTTAGGTGTTTAGTCTTTCTGTTTATCATTGTTTACCTCACCGTAACCCAAGCCCCGTGATTATCCTAAAGTCCTACAGATTTGCGCTTGAGTCAAACTAGTGCCGTGGAGAGAGTGTGAACGGGCAAGCGTATGGTCCCCGACATTGGTGGATTCCTTTGGAGGTGATCCTGAGCCCCGATCTTTGGCAAAGCTCACCTTAGTGGCCAGTCTACTTTCTTCCTATGCGTGACCGGATGATTCACTGTGATTCTATTTTTGAGTAGTAATAAAATGTTGATACGCATTGTGAAAAATATAAACTATTTTGCATACTTAGGAATTTCTTCTATTGTATTTTTATGCACGCGAGTATGTGACTTCGCATGGTACTCCGTATTTCAATTTCTATGTCAGCTAGATTATTTTCCCTGCCTGCTTAGATTGTGTTTGCTCGGGACGCGCAAAAAGTTAAGTCTGGGGGTGTGATGAGTCCATATTTTATACTTAATTCTGGACTCATCTGGGCTCATTTGCATGTCTTTGCACTACCATATAGCGCCATTAGCACTCCTTTTGGTTCGCTGCGACATTCCACGTCTTGTGCACTTTTTTTAGCCTATTTTTGTGCGTGTGTGTATTTCCCTTTTGCTATGCATTTTATTAATGTCTGTGACTGCCATGTTCGACAACCCGTCCAGTTTTCCTGCAGGTTCGGGGATCGTGTGGGCGTCCGGGATAGGGCTTTCACCATTTTTTGGCAAAGCAGTCAATGGTCATGCGTTTTTACCCACGCACGACCATCGACCTCTTTGGCGCACGATCATCGGTCGTGCGCAGTCATGACCTCTTTTGTGAAAGTTCTGTCCCGCCATATCGCACGATCACCAGCTATACCGCGCATGATCACTGCTCGTGCGTTGCCGATCGTGCGCAGTCATGACCTCTTTTGTGCAAGTTCTGCCGCCATATCGCACGATCACGGGCCATAGCGCGCACGACCACTGGTCGTGCGCCTGTGATCGTGCGCAGTGTTTAATTCTGTTTTCTATAAATAGCGCAGGTCTCGCCCTAATAAAAAATCCGCGATTTCTTCCGCCGTTTTTCGTCCCCGACGAAGGGTTCCGCCATTTCCCTTCATCTTCCACCTTAGGGAGAGGCTCCGGGCAAGCTTTCACCTCCAAATCCAAGTCGGAGCTTCCTCTCGGCCTCCTCCATCATCTCTTGGGCTTATTTCAAGCTTCAACGCCATATCCACCAAGCAAGGGGAAGCTTGCAACCTTCTTCCGCTATCGTGACACGAAGAAGACGGGCCATTGGAAGGTGGTGACAGCCCTTCTCTACCCCGGACGCAGTTGAGGATCGAGCTTGGACGCGGATTGACAACCCGACGACTCCAACCGTGAATCCTCAGCAAGACTTCGGATACGGTCGATCTCTTGTCTTGTTCTTCCTTTGTTGTTGTTTATGTGTTGTTGTAAACTTCATTTATAGATGATGTACGCTTAATTGTAGAATACGTTTATATGAAATCATGTCTATGTGATTTGTATTTTCGTTATATATTGCTTGAGGTGCGCCTTGCTCCTTCCACCTCCATCCACCCTTGCCGCACTAGCAATTGCTAGTGGCGTGCGTTGCGAAGAGGTGCTCTCGACCCTCATTCCGCAAGCCTACTCGCCCATCCGCCTAGTGATTCGGTGCATAGCGGCCCGACTAGTCTTCCATCCCGCCTGACGAAGCTTCGCATAGCGGCGTTGCATAGGAGTAGTTGATAGTGTTTTATTTTCTTTTTCCGCAACAATCAAAACCCCCATCGTTACCGCCGACCTAAGGACTTCAACCTCAAGTCCTCCTCGAAATTAACTCCACCTTACTGTGTTCCTTGTGAGATCGATACTTGGGAAAACTCGCCCATTTTATATGACTTGTGCGACCGGTTCACTGCCGTGATCTTTTAGCATCAGGGACGGCTGGGTATCTCCACTGCTCGGGTCCACATGCTCGCGAGGCTCGAAGTACGGCGTTAGATCATCGACATTAAATATTGGATGGATTCTCATACTCACCGGGATATCGAGCCGGTAGGCGTTTGTCCCAATATGACTTATAATAGAGTAGGGGCTCATTCGCCTGCCGCATAACTTTTTGGCAGGCCCCGAGAAGAGCCTCTCTGGGCGGATTTGCACCATTACCTTCTCGTCTTCATTAAATACTTGTTCTCGCATTCGCTTATCTGCATGAGTTTTATAATTTTAATTACTCGTTATTATTCGTCGGCGAACCAACTCATGCAACTCATGCAAATGCTGTGCAAATGACTCAGCAGACTCACTAGGGCGCGACTCTAAGGGACTCGAGATGAGGTCAATGGGCTTCCTAGGGTCGTATCCTGATACTATATGAAAAGGACTCAATCCGGTGGACCTATTGACTGAACTGTTATAAGCAAACTCCGCAACTGGAAGGTCTAAGTCTCAACTACCTACATGCTCTCATACTAGACACCTCAAAGGATTCCCTAAGCTCTGATTCACTACTTCGGTCTGTCTGTCTGCCTGTGGATGATATACCGAGGAAAATCTAAGAATGATGTCAATCTTGTGCCACAAAGTCTTTCAGAAGTAACTCATGAATCTCATATCGCGGTCTGACACGACCGACATGGGTAGGCCATGCAATCTAAAATATCCCTCATAAAGATAGATGCTACGTGAGTCGCATCCGCCGTCTTACGACAAGCAATAAAGTGTGTCATCTTTGGAAACCGATCGACCACCATGAAGATGGAGTCGTGTTTTCGCAGAGTGCGGGGGAGTCCGAGAACAAAATCCATACTGATGTCCTCCCAAGGGCGGTGTGGAACAGATAAAGACGTGTACAGACCTGTGTTCTGTTTGGTACCCTTTGTCGTTTGATAGATACGGTAGTGGCGTACAACGCGAGCCACGTCCCTCTTAAGGTTGGGCCAGTAAAGGCGGTCCTCAACAATGGAAATGGACTTATCTCGCCCAAAGTGTCTTGCGGCTCCGCCCGCATGCAACTCCCAAATCAAGTAATCATGGTATGACGTCTGGGGAATGCACAGGCGGGAGCCCCGGTACAGGTATCCCTCAAAGATCTGATATCCCTCAACAGGGTCTGGTATGTCTCGGGACAGGGCGGTGTAAATCTAGCCAAAGTAAGGACATGCCTGGTAATCCATAATCACTCTGTCAAGCCCGTCTACACGTGCGGTCATCGTCTGCAGCAAGGAGACGCAATAACTCAATGCATTAACCTCTTGAGTTCAACGTGCTCATTAGGGTGCATACGATAATGGGGCAGGTTTGGGAAAGAAGCCCCCGAGACTAAGTCAATAGCACGTTGAATGCCTCGTGGAGGGGGTAGCTCATCGGGGAGCTCATCAAGCATGATATCCGCAAACTCACCTAGGAGGGGACACACCGCTAGGGGGGTGGTCAACAGGGGTGTCCTCAGATGCCTGAGTGGCGGCCACAACGTAAATGATATTCGACTAAATACTACCTCGCAGGAACTCTCCTCGCCTCAAGATATGTAGGGGCCTCGAGGCACTCGTGCTCAAAGACGGCTCAACCACGCCCTTGGATCTCTCCCTGGGTTGGGTAGGCGTCAATGTAATCTTCCGCCCCTTGTCGTAGAAGACACACGTGTTCGAACGGCCGAAACACATGACGTCACGATCAAATAGCCAGGGGCGGTCGAGTAACACGTGGACGACTTCCATAGAAATAACATCACACCAGACCCGATCCTGAAATAAGGCAATGCTAATCGGGATGAGGCAGCGCTAGGTGACTTGAATTGTCGTCTTATCCACCCAGACGACACGATAGTGGTGGGGGTGAGGCTCTGCCTTCACCTGCATCCGGTCAAACCCCTTTAGGGCCACGATGTTTACATAACTCCCACTGTCGATGACCAACTTGCAGGGTCCGCCTGCACTAGGAAAGTACTTGTAAAAGATGGTGGTGCGTCGTTAATCCTCATCTACATGAGGGGTGTGTAGGAGGCGCCAAATTACTCCCACCTCCAATGATCTTTTTGCGTCACTCTCCCAACCTTCCTCGATAGTGACCTTAATTTCCTCTGTAACCTCCTCATCGTCCTCTAAACCATGCTCCTCATCCTCAACTGGCAGGACGTCTCCTCTACCAGAACATCTATAGCACAGAATATCCCCAGATCGCTGACCATCAGTGGCGACGACCTTGCCCTTAGTGTCTGTGGGAACACGTGAGGGTGCAGCTGTGGTGGTCCGGGGCAGAGCGGGTTTCCTAAAAGTCGAGGAATCAGTCTGAGAGGGAAACTGCCTCGTGCTAGATGACCGGAGGTACTGCTCGTACTCGAGAGCGAGCTGAAATATCTGATCGACGGTATCTAAGCGATGGAGAATTAACTCCCTCCGAATTTCAGAACGTAGGCCTGCCTTGAAACGAGAGGCAGTGGCGATAGGCTCCTCCGAGACATCACTCCTAACGACTAACTCGTCGAAGCGAGTCATATACTCAGCGACAGTGAGTGTCCTCTGTCGTAAGTTCTGTAACTGCTCAAATAACTGGTCTCGGTAGGACGCGGGGAGATACATCTCACTCAGTCTTTGCTTCATCTCATCCCATCTGGCGATGAGGTGATAACCATCTCGCTATAAAGCTCACTCTACGCTAATCTAGAATACCTTACTCCGGGCTAGGGGATGGTGTACGGGTGGTGGAAATAACAGATCGGGAGGCTAAAACCCTAGATCTTGACTGATCTAAAATTTTAGAGTTGTTCGAACGGTGGATCCACGGACGGGAGTTGGCGGATTGGGAGGAGGGGGAATGGAGGCCGGAGGGTTGTCAGGGCAGCCTTAGAGGAGTGGCCGACGGTGAGAAATGGAAGAGGGGTGGTCGGCTGGGCAGTGGGGAGAAGGACGGTGGTCGGCGGTCCTGTAACAGCGGTGTAGGGGCGGCTGAAGGGGGAGGTGGCGGGCTAGGCGGCTGCAGGAGGGCAGCAGGCCGGCGGCTTAGGGGGCTGGATTGGAGGGCTCTATGTTGTTAAAGGCGCGCCTCGGGCGCGCCTAAGGCTCCGGGCTCACCAAGCTCAAAGGTTTGCGCCTTCGTGCGCCTTTTTTGCGTCTTTGGACATTAAAGGAGCGTCTGAGTGTGATTTTGTTGTAAATTTTTTTTTCAAAATAATAAAAATAATAATGCAAGAACTCAATAATTTTTATATGATTTAGTGTTTTTGAAACAAAATTGATCGTTGAGACTTAAATATAATCTAAGGGATCATATTGATTTTATTTTTTAAGAGATAAATGATAAAAATGAATAATTAATGAGTATAATATATGGAGAATCTATTCAAGAAGATGAACTCATGTTTGATATTGATTATTTAAAATAAATATGGCTGCGTCTTGCCTTCTTCGGGCGTGCGTCTGCGTCTTGAGCCTAGGCTCCAAGACCCCTTTGCGCCTTGGTGCGCCTTGCGCCTTGGTGCGCCTTGGTGCGCCTTGGTGCGCCTTGGTGCGCCTTGGTGCGCCTTGGTGCGCCTTTAATAACTAAGGGAGGGTTGCAGCCGGTGGATCAGAGGTTTGAGAGGTGGAAAACGATGGCAAGGGTTAGGGGAAGGATAAGGGGGAAGAAAATCAACCTAGAAATCGTCACCTAGGGCTCCGCGGCGTCGGCATCGAGGGGTGATCGCTGGAATCCGGGAAGAAGACTGTCCAAAATTCTGCAATGTCTTGGTTCAGCCCCTAACACATCTATTTATAATAATAATAATAAGACTAGGACATCTCAATCAACGACTATGAATGGCCGGGGGAAAAACACATAAATATAACAATAATAAACTAAAATATATAAAGTGATATATGATCTCGACTCGCGACGCGGATCCGGACACATCGCGGAGTCGGATTGGCGATCCGTCAAGCCCTCTTGTGCGAATACATGAACGTGGGTCCCTCCTTGCGGCGAACCCGTCATGGTGCATGATCTGATGGATCCCCATCACTTCCCCCACATCCAACGGGCTTCTCCCGTACCCATGCACTATCACTTATGTTCTTATTATAATCTATATTTTGATTTCTATATACATCATGTCTTTTCTTACAGTTTCATTCCATGATGTACTTAGGCATTAGTGAGATTATGACAAAAGATAGGACACAATGGAGACAAAGGATCCATATAGCCGACCCCACTATAGTGGGATAAAGGCTTGAGTGTTGTATATACGTTATAAACGTTTATATTTTTTTAAAAAAATAATATCATATAAACCTATATTTTGTAAATTATATTTTATAAAGATAGGACACAATGGCGACAAAGGATCCATATAGCCGATCACACTATAGTGGGATAAAGGCTTGAGTGTTGTATATACGTTATAAACATTTATATATTTTTAAAAAATAATATCATATAAACCTATATTTTATAAATTATATTATATAAACGTTATATAATTTAAATTATCTTATATTAACTTATATTTTAAATGTTATAAATGAAAATATGTATTATATTTACTTATCTTAGTTATAAAAGTAATAATATAAATTTATATTTATAATTATTCAAAAAATTATTGTTTCCTTTGTATAGATAATAATTTATGTGTTTACAATAACTTGCCAATTGATGCAGTAGTCTTTATTCAGTATATGGCTGGTTGTGGGTTCGATCCCATAGCAGTGCAATTTTGCAAGTATTAAATTTTCAATGAAGATGAGATCAATATCGCATTTTCACGTTATAGGGCAGTGACCTGAAAATATAGTCCTAGAACACCTTGCCATTGTAGGTATAGAAGCTCTAGTAAAAATAATATGTACGTAGATTTGATTTCAGCGATATCAGACAGTTGAGATTACTTGATGACTTGCCAACGTTACACCATTACACCATAAGGGGACTTCTTTATATGTAGTTTGGATATATACTATATATAAAGTCTAAAGACTATTTATCAAGGAGGTTGGGTATTCGATCCTCGGCCTAAACAACCTGGTGTGCCCTGTGGTGGGACCGAAGACGTGCTGGGGTGTATGGGTTGTGGCCTTGATAAAGCCGCCTTCGTGAACTCCAAGGTGGGCCTCCTAGTGGGACTCCAAGGTGGCAAGCAGGTGTGAAACATGTCCTGCATCAGCTTTGACCCTCCACACAGAGGAAATCCTAAGTTTTCTTTGCCTAAGAAAATTATTTTGCTTTTTCTAAAATGATATGCGTACGATTTAATTATTTATTAATATATATAGGAGAGCTACACATGCACCTCACTTAGGGTTGTTCATTAGCCGCACATCGACGTGCGCTACATTTCATTAGACGATGTTTACGTTCATTGTATTTATTGCATGATTACTTGCATTACATCTGGGGTTATGGCATCGCTTGCTCACCGTCCATAAATTCGTCTTGCGTCAGTATCATTGTCTTATTGGCAAAGGACAATTGTTCAATGTGCTCTACATTGGATCCACCCTCCTTAGCTCCCTCTTCCATCAATTAAATAGTCTGGCCTCGAATTCTTGGCCATGTACCTCACCAAATATTACAAAAGGCGCTTCCAAATTTTCTTTTTTTGATTTTACTTGTAAATCATCTATCTATAAAAAACTACAGCGTTTGTCTTTTCCCCCTCATTATACTAGGAGTGATGCTTTATTATCTTTAGTTCATTCAGATATTTGGGGTCCATATAAAACTATTAGTTTATCTAGATATCGTTATTTTGCTACTTTTATAGATGATCATTCGCACATGGCGTGGGTATATTTTCTTTGTAATCGATATAAGATAATACATGTCTTTCGCTCATTTATTGCACAAACTTGCAATTAATTCTCTACTAATATCAAAAATATTTGAACAGAAATGTTCATGAGTACATTAGTCGCAAATTTAAAGAAATATGCAATGCATTGAGTATTATTCATCAAACGTCATGAGCCTATACATAATACACCACAACAAAATGGTGTGACCGAGCAAGAATGACACTAGTTGGAGGTATCCAGATCTCTCATGTTTCAAATCCATGTTTCAAAGAGCTATTAGAACTTCACGATAATTTATGCAAGTTATTTAATTTATGCATGTCATGGATTATCCTAAATCTTGATTCCTCTTTCTCTGTTCTATTTCCATCCATGCCTCCCTTCTCCTTAACCCCTCGAGTTTTAGGATGTGTTTTGTTCATCATTTTGGTCATAGATAAACGGGACCGCAGACCACCAAATACATTTTTGTTGTGTACTCTCAAATTCGGAAGGGATACAAATGTTATTCTCCCATCGATGGAAAAAAGTGATTAGAGGGGAGCATAATAATCGAAACTCGATAATCGCTCAAATTTTTAGTCGGATCGAACTCGAAATAAAATGTTCGAATCTGTTGAAAATCTAAAGGAAATAATATTTGGTGCAATTTATTCATCTATATAGGGGACAATTTATAACAATTCAACAAGATGCAAAACACTGATAGGAGGTGTGAGACTAAACACATAAACAGTAATAATATTCAGATATTAATAACTATAACACTCCCTCTCAAGATGGAGGGGAAACCTTCAGCTTGGACACAACATAGAAGGAGAGGTAAAGGTGGTTGGCAACGTATGGCAAAAATTGCAGCCACTGAGGCCCAACTGTGTGTCACCGGGGATACATCAACCAGGCATAAGCCACATGACGTTGGTCCACAAACCGACCATGATCACGCTGGATGCTCGCGTAGCTGAAATCAGGTCAAGCAACAAAGGCCAAACCAACCCTAACTCAAATCGAAGAAAAAAAATGGAGAGACGCAAACAACAGACGAAATATGCATGGAGGCTATGTGTAACTAAGACAGAAGTTGGGAAAGAGGCATCTGAGTCACCGTTATCACAAACACTCCCCCTCTCGTGGATCATGTGCATGAAAAAATAGGCTACGCCTAGAGACCAAGAGTGACTAAGACGAGTCGGGAAAGAGAAATCTGAGTGGCCGTTATCACAAACACTCCCCCTCACGTAGAATGTGTGCATGAAGGCATAAACAACACTGGAGGACGTGACCTGCACTCCTCACGTAGAACACGTGCATGAAGACATAGATCACATGGAAACACAAATGAAGACAACCACAACAGCACAACACAAAAAAATTTAAAAATAGCAAAAAAACTACATCAACACCATCAACGACAAGAGAAGCGGGCAGCGGGATCCATATCCCTGGGGAGCAGAGAGACTGAGCCAGAAGAAGGCCTATTGCAGGAGAACAGCAGCGGCATAGGAGGTCAACCAAGAAAAGGGATCACTGGGAGAATCCAAAAGCTCGACTGGAAGGAAGAATAGGCTCAGGTGTAGCAGTAGCAGGGGCTCGACCATCATCCGGAGTAGCAGCACGGGAACATGGACAGGAAGCTCTACGGGAACGGGGACTTGGATCAGTATCGTCGTCGACGATTTGCGACTTGGACCAGGATCGTCGCCTAAGAGCGCCTATTTTGCCCGTGCATGAGTTTTTTGCCTGTTCATGAGTTTTTTGCCTCAGCGCGTGTTTTTCTCTTGTGCGCGTGGCGCGTGTTTTACGCCCGGGTGAGGGTTATTTCGCCCAGACACGCGTTATTTCGCTCATGCGTGCGTTATTTGGCCAGGGCGCAGTTTTTTGCCCAGGCGCGCATTTTTTCGCCCGAACGCGCATTATTTCGCCCGGGCACGATTTTTCGCACGACGCACGTTTTATTGTCCGGGCACGCGTTTCTTCGCCCGGGAACGCGCTTTTCTCCCGGGCACGCGCTTTTCGCCCGGGCAGGCTATTTCCGTCCCGGACGCTCGTTTTTCGCTCGGACACACATTTTACGCCCGGACGCATGTTTTTTAAAATGGGCGCAAGTTTTTTGCCCGAGCGCAAGTTTTTTCGCCCGGGCGCGTGTTTTCACTCGGGTGCGCGAGAGAAAAATGCACACTAAGATATAATATGTGCCCTTGCAAAAAAACGTGCGCTGGGGGCAAAAAACGTGTGTCTGGGCGAAAAAACGTGCTCCCAGACGAAAAATGTGCGTCCGGACGAAAATAAAGCGTGCCCTAGCAAAAAACACGCGGACGGGCAAAAAATGTGTGCCCTGGCGAAAAACACGCACCCTGGCAAAAAATTTGTGTCCGGGCGAAAAACACGCGCACAGGCGAAAAATGCGTGTTCGGGCAAAAAACTCCTGCTCGGGCGAAAACAATACGCACCCAGGCTAAAAAATGCACGCCCTGGAAAAAAAAAGGGCGCCAAGAAAAAAACGTGTGTTCGTGCGAAATACGTGTGCCCAGGCCGAAAATAGCCAGTCCCAGGCCTCCTCGCAAAAAACATGAGCCCGGGAGAAAAACACGCTCCCGGACAAAAAATGCGCTTAAGCGAAAAAACGCGCCCGCGCGAGAAAATTTCCCTCCCGGACGTAAAACATCCGCACAAGCCAAATAATGTGTGCTCGTACAAAAAACGTGTGTCCGCGAAAAAACTTCTGTCGAGGTGAAAAACGCTCGCCCGGACGAAAAATGTGTGTCGGGTCGAAAAACGTGTGCTTGGGTGAAAACACTCGATTATGCTGAAAACCCATTGGCTAAGGTAAGAATTGGCGATTTTTTTTCAAAGTCAAAGCCATGGGTTTTCAAATAAAAGACAATACCTACATAAATTTCGTTGCACAAACGCTAGAATTGAATTTCTAATCTCCAATACCAATTCCAGAAAGTCAATTCCGTCCAAACGAACGGACCCTAACAGAATCAAACCAAATCGAATCAAAATGACTCAAAAATTAATTTTGAGTTGATTTCAAATCTCATATGAATCACTTGATTTATGATTCGATTCGACTCGATTCATTAAAATTATGATTCGAGCCATTGAATTTATTAAAAAATAGCCTACCCAACAACCTAATTACTAGTCTGTGGTGCCTCCATGCATTCCTTTCTGAGGCGGTGCTTTCCTTTCAGAGCGAAGGCGTTAAGCTTCCATTATTTAAATATATTCTACTTCTGCCTTCGCCGTGCTTTCTTTTATGAGGACCGAGCGCCACAGCTACGAGGGGCAGAGGGAGGTGCCAGGCATGATTTTCGAGGACCGAGTCCATGTGTTATGGGCTTGATTTGTTGAGGTCGTTGGAGGTCGGAGATACAAGAGGCAAGCCCTAGAACGGGGGAGGAGATTGGGGGAGAAGTTCGAGAAGCTTGAAGAAGAATATGAGAGGAAAACACTAGAGGAGGGGGTTAGAGAAAGAGGAATTTAGAGAGAAAAAAAGTTTCATTCATTGCTTAATCATGTTACATGACACTAAAGGCCTATTTATAGGACCCCAGGTGGCAAACCCGTAATTACATAAGACACATAAAATATAAAAAACACTTAAACGTCACAATGACTCTAATAACGACGACTATGACTCACTACAACAGAACCCGAGACATTGACTCAACTCAACAGATATATATATAAATAATAATAAGATAATAAGATAACTGACGGAGGACCATAACACTCCACCCGTCCTCCAATTTGAGCTTGTCCTCAAGCTCAAACTCCAGTAGGATGTTCGGCTCCTCTGGTTCCTTGATCTCGAGCCAAAATAACGCCTTGTAGCGTTTCGCGGTGGAATTGGCAGCAAGATATAGCGGCGGCGGCGTCGAAAGGATGACCAGCTGGAGCATTAGGTTTGGCTGGTCTGGCGGAGCGGCAGGAGGTAGAAATGGCAGGATGGCCGAGTGAACAATGGTCAGCCGAAAGAAGGGGTCTGGCAGGACCGGTGATACAGCGGCAAACGACGGCTGAAAGACGGTCGAAGGACCCATGGTCGGCGGAAGGAACGGAAGTGCAGTGTGAGGCACCAATGACAATATGGCCGAAGTGGCCGGCGGCAGAGCGGAAGCCAATGGAGCAGGTGTCTGCAGAGCAAAGACTGGTGGCGGAAGTGGCGGTGTTGTCGGTGGATGCGGTGGCGCACTCGGAGGCGGTGGTGGAACTGGCCAATATGCAATGGAAGGGGGTCCAGATACACTGTCAGAGATGGCGGCTACGCCGGAGGGGGCAGAACCTTAAAATATCATGACCTCTCCAATTGGTCAAGCTTGGAGTCGAAGCGAGACATGCAGTCCTGAAAAGATGTCGACCACTTCAGTAGCATCAAGTGGAGGATGGCCGCATCGGTGACACTAATAGTAAGGTTCATCAAATTAATTTATTAAGAAGGGATTTAGGAGAAAAATAAAGAAAAGAAAGAAGGGAAAGGTAACGTGCAGGAGGAGAAGAAAGTATAATAAAAAAAGGAAGTAGATATAGCGTGGGTGAATGAGAATGTCAGAAGGGAAAGAGAGTGGTGGTGGGCTTTAGTAAAATAACAAAAACAACGCTCAAGACTTTATCCCACTATAGTGGGGTCGGCTATATGGATCCTTCGTCATTGTGCCCTATCTTTTGTCATAATCTCACTAATGTCTAAGTACGTCATGTCTATCCTTATAGTTTCATTCCAAGTCTTTATTGATCTACTCTCCCTCGTTTAACATGCCTAGTGACTAGATTTCACAACGCCTAACTCCGCGTCTAATGGTCTCCTTTGCACGCGTCCAAACCATCTTAGTCGAGCTTCTCGCATCTTCTCTGCAATTGGTGCTACTCCTGTCTTATCTCTGATACAAAAGATAACATGTAGGAGGGGAAAAGAGGTTTGCGGATGGACTTATAGAAGAAAAAATAATAATAAAATTGTTGGAAAAGCTTATGTAAAGAGACTCATTTATTTGTATTTCTTCTTTTCTACTCTTTAGTCCCACATCACGTATAGGACTCTCTTCTCTCTTTCTCCCTCCTGTAAATGTGTATTCATACCGTGTATTTCATTATTGAGAAAGTATATACAAGTTTGAGGATTTCTCTACAAAATAAAGATATGATGGGGGGAAATGACAAGTGACAGGAGTGTTGTTCCAGGAAGTCGGCCCAGTGTGAACCGGGTTGTTTTCCCACGGGTGGCACGAGGCTCGAGAGGGAGGGGCTTGAAATTAAAAATCCATGCGCAAAGGGCTTGATCCAGGTGGGAGCAGGGAGAAGCGCGGAGGCGCGCTGTTCGCTGTCGATGCGGGTCGTGGAGAAGGCGACACAAGGATGAGGGAAGCCAAGGACCCATCGAGGGTCGGCGTCGACTTCTGGGAGGAGGGAAGATGTCGTATGTATGATCGGAGGTGGGAGATCCCGCCTGCCTAGGTTGCGATCGGCGCAGGAGCAGCAGGTCTTGCGGTTGAGGTGGGATGCTCGGGGAGTGAAGTTGCGGCCCTGCTGTTTGGAATGCAGATGCGTGTTGTTTGGAATGCAGATCGGTATGGGGTCGGCTGGAAGCGAAGCAGCAGATGGTTGGAGGTTTATGAAGGAGGTGTGCGGCGCTGTATAGGTGCTTGGAACAGAAATGGGTTGGACTGAGAAGAGGAGGAAGAGGCTTTGGAAACAGCTGGGTCGGCGGTGTGGGGCAGCGGAAAAGTTGAGCTGAGGAAGGAGGGCTCTGATAGCAAGATGTTATGGGCTTGATTCGTTAAGGTCGTTGGAGGTCGGGGATACAAGGGGCAAGCCCTAGAACGGGGGAGGAGATTGGGGGAGAAGTTCGAGAAGCTTGGAGAAGAAGATGAGAGGAAAACCCTAGAGGAGGAGTGGGTTAGAGAGAGAGAGGAATTTAGAGAGAAAAAGAAAATTTAATTCATTGCTTAATCTTGCTACATGACACTAAGGACATATTTATAGGACCCCGGGTGACAAACCCGTAATTACATAAGACACATAAAATATTAAAAACACTTAAAGCTCACAATGAATCTAATAACGACGACTATGACTCACTACAACAAAACTCAATACATTAACTCGACTCAACAGATATATATGAAAATAATAATAAGATAACTGACGGAAGACCTTAACACCGTGCTTTCCTTTTCCTAATGCAAGTGTTATTTCCTATTATATGGAAATGTAGCTGCTAAAATAAATCGGTCCTCATAAAGCACACCACTTATAAAATAAATCAATTCTTCTCATTCATTTAATCGATTTTTTGGCTGGAAATTAAAATTTCCTTACATTTAAAACTTTGTAAAACAAGCACAGATGACAAAAAAATTTATTTAACTATATATATTGTTAATAATTTGCTTTTTACTAAAAGTAATTAATTTTAGCCGACTCGAAATTAATTTGAGTGGACTCAAAATCAAGTTGATTTTGAGTCGAGCCGATTTAGAGTCAAAAATTTTGATTTAGAGCTGAGTCGAAATCAATCGAACTTGATTCGATATTACCCCTAAATGTGATATCCGCTAGCGTTACCTTCCTTAAGAATCAACCCTTCTATTATTTTTTTCTTTAGTGAAACACCATATGCACCCCCTTGTCCCAATGTGCATATCAAATGTCCTCCAACTGTGATATCGGCACCCCCTCCTCATCCTCCTCCACTAAACGTATATACTCCTCGTTCTCGTCAGTTGTCCTGAACTACTTGTCCTCTACTGATGATGCTCCTGGTCCAACTGATCCAACCACATCCATCCAAGAGGACACATGCTCATCTACTGCTCACATGCTTTCTCACTATGTCTCTTTACATTGGTTATCTTATGAACTCCACAGGTTAGCATGTTCATTGCCTTCGATCTCCACCCCATCTTTTATACAGGAGACTCTCTGACATTCAAGGTGGCAGACAACAATGGATGATGAAATGGCGTCCATATAGGTCAATATAACTTGAATTTGGTGTCCCTTCCCCCCGAACAATCATAAGTCGAATGTAAATTGGTGTTCATGGTCACAAACCGTCCATATAGGTCAATGTAGCACTTACAAGCCCGTCTTGGAGCTCGAGAATTTACTCAGCAATATGGCATTAACTACGAAGAGACATTCTCTCCAGTAGCTAAGCTTAATACTGCATGGGCACTGATCTCTTTGGCAATCCATTAACATTGGTAGTTACATCAACTTGCTATCAAGAATGCATTCCTTAATGACAATCTAAGATTGTATACATGCAGCGACCTACTGGATATGAGACCATAGAAAGTCTCTTGTATGCATCCCAAAAAAAGCTATCTATGGCATAAAGCAGTCTTCTCGAGCATGGTTTACAACATTTAATAACGTGGTTCAGGCATTTGGCTTCACTAGGAGCTCGGTGGACTTCTGCTTATTTACACATTGTCGTGTAAAGGGTATTGTGATCCTCCTTGTGTATGTCGATGATATTATAATTACAGGCGATGATTTGAATAATATTTCCATGATCAAGAAGCACTTGGCATCTCACTTCCATATAAAATATTTGGGGCGTCTCAGATATTTCTTAGGTATTAATGTAACTAGATGACATGATGGGCTATTTCACTGGAAGTATTACACTGATCTTTTACAGGATGTCAGATATTTTGGGTGTAAACCAGCTGAAACACTCATGGATGCAAACCACAAACTACCTCCGATCTTTTCTTAGCAAATTCGGAATACTATGATCGCCTGGTTGAGAAGCTTATCTATCTAACTGTAACTCAGCCAAATATTCATTCGTTACTGGTGTGGTTAGTTGATACATGCATGTTACATCCTATTTTAAAGCAATTGAGTGAATATTTCAGTATTTAAAGAATGCTCCACGTCAAGGACCGGTGTATAAGGCTTCATCTTCTCTCTCATTGATGGCCAACTCTGATGCAGCCTATAAAGGCTCTAATGATGATCAATGATCCACAAATAAGTACAACACATTATGAACGACATCTGGTCACTTGGCGTAGCGAAAAACAAGCAATTGTGTTTCATTCATCTGCCGAAGTTGAGTAACGTTCAATGGCTTCTGTTTTTTCTTATTTTACTGAACTGGAGAGTCTTCTCACCGATCTTGGTTTTTCTCTTACATCTGCAATTTTCTATTGCGCTAGTAAAGTTGCAATCTATATAGCGTTTTTCAAGACCGATGTGTGCACATTGAAGTAGACTACCACTTCATACGAGAAAAAGTGATCTCCGACATGTTCTCATTGTATGCCAACTCTTTGATATCCTCACAAAGGCCTTGCCTCAGCCACTTTATTGCAGTTTATTTATAAGCTTGGAGCCTGCAATATATATGCTCGAACTTGCTTAGGAGTATAGAAGAAATGTTGTATGAGAAGCTCAAATGTTAAAAGCCTACTTTTATGGCCCATTAGGAATGTTGTATATCTGATTTAGCTTAGTCCCACATTGTGATTTGGAGTTGAGATGTCACTCTTTATGCCTACAAATATGTATGCATGTGTTTGTATTTCTTTAATAGAAAAGCAATAAAAGATTATTATTATTCTTGTATTCACCACTTCACACACCAAAAAGAAGGGGGGATATATCATGTATCATGTGCGTTATGCACCACGTACAGAGAACAAGTACAATATTGCAGAACTGTAACTCACTCCCACCAAATGGCACAGAACATGAGCTATGCTGTGATGTACACTATTTTATGCTATTGACAAGCATGATCATCACTTAACTTTTTTCCAATTACAAAGCAAAAGTATATTAAAGGAAAACTTTATAGCTTATCAAACTTACAGATATTGTTAAATATGTTTAATGGCATTATTTAGGCAAAATTTGATAAAACAAAACCAAAGGATCATATACCTCTCCAGGTTATTTTCAAATGCCTTCCATGGATTTATGAAATCACTTTCCTCGAAGACAAAACCAGATACCAAAATTCCAACTGCTAAATGCTGTAAAAAAGAATTTTTTGATACACAATACTGACAGAAAGAGTTAACAAAATCAAAGGCATAGAACATAAGATTGTTAGATATATATGTGTATACGGTAGATATAGCTTAGACTCGTCTCGGGTGTTGTGATCATCCTCTCATGTATATATATATGTGTGTGTGTGTGTGTGTATACCCTATTATTGAGTTAATTTGACATTGACTTGTTGATTTCTATCATGGTATTAGAGCTTAGGTTTCCCAAAAACGTAATTCCAAAGCCCGCTTCCACCTCTCACTTCCCGTCATTGATTAGCGATCGCGTCCTCCTCTGATGATCCGCCTCTTCGACGATCCAGACGGGCCTCTCGTCGACGATCCGCCTCTTCGACGATCCAGACGGAGAAGAAGATTGTCTGGATCGGGATGCAGGGGCGACAGGAAGCCTGTCTGGATCGCTGAAGACGCGGATCATCGAAGTGAGCAGTATGATCATGGTACTCTTGCTCCTTACTTTGTTCCTTTTGAGAAGCAGCTTGCAGATTTGATGACTAAAACTTCATTTGGTGCGGCCTTTTTGTCGGGCGTTTGGAGCAAACGCTGTCAGACAGCGGAAAATCAAACGGACTCTGGCGGCGTTTGCTCTATCTGCCCCCGCCGCGCCCTGAGGAACAGAGCAAAAAGCTCCGTCTAGAGCCGCTCCTCCCCCCCCTCCAGTTCGAAAGCGGCGTCTCCACCCGCCGTCTCCGCCCGTCACCACCGCGCCAAATGAGTCCTAAGCCACAAAAGCGGAACTAGCATACCTATCTATTGTCCAAATTCTCGGTATATAATCCCCCATGAGTTTGAGGGGGTGTTAGATATATGTGTGTGTGTGTGTGTATGTGCGTGCGCGCGTGTATACCCTATTGTTGAGTTAATTTGACATTGACTTATTGATCTCTATCAAAGATAACCTTACAACAACAACAACATTCTAGCCTTTCTCCCACTATAGTGGGGTCATCAAAGATAACCTTAATTCAAAAAAAAAATTCAAAAAAAAAGGTGAAATATTACTCACACCCTGATTATGGTTTCCTCCAACAGGTATAAACTCAAATTCTTCAATATCCCCAATTCTTCTAGCCATTTTGCTTCCCGAAAGTCCAGCTCCAGCAGCTAAATTTGAAATGATAATAAAACTTAATCAAAAATCTTTAAAATAGCAAAATTATACATTTTTGAACCCAGCGGATTGAAAAATGTAACTTGATATTGCTAGCTAACAATTCATTGTGACAACATAATGCTCATTGCAGACTTTATATATGAGACAATATGTAGCAGCTATGGTAGTAATTGAAAAACAAACATGCAGCTTCCACAACTTCCATTTTCATTTTTTGTTCAACTGAGGGGTTATTAGAGTTAGTAGTATCAAAATAAGAAATGGTTGAAAATATCTACCTTTTTGAATTTCGTCATTTATATTGTGTTACGCCCCCGCAACGTTTTGCCGGTCGTCACTATGTTCGCAGACGCAAGGATGCCGTACACAACGGGGCTGAACCATCCGGTTCAGCCCCCTCTCTCTGAAGATGCCGAAATAGGGCTGAACCGGTTCGGTTCAGCCCTATTGGGGCCGGCCGGCCCCTTTGGCCGGCCCCTCTTTGGTTCCGGGTATTTATATCCCGGAACCCCTCTTGGTTCAGAGTATGCAAGTAATTGAGGTATAATCTCCTTCCTCCTTCTAACCCTAATTCCTCTTAGCCTCCTCTTCCTCTCTAGTCTCTCCCTCTCTCTCTCTATCTATCTAGTGTCTTAACATTTGGTATCAGAGGATTCGTCTCCGACATGGTGAATACGCGCACGCAAGAGGAATCCGCACGGCTCGAAACCCTAGAGGGGACGGTGGCCACTCTCACGGATTCGGTGGCGGCCATGACGGCCGGTATGGAGGAGTTGAAAACCTTATTGAAAGGAAAAGCGACGGCTACGGATGATTCGGCCGGATCGGGACAAGATCCGGCTGTGGTTGCGCGCGGGGCCACGGACGGCGGAGTCGCGCGGCTCGGCGACGACGCATCGCGTCTTTTTCCCCCTCCGTCATCAGGAGCGTATGGCGGGGCTGGCGGATCGGGGTCGGGGCACTGTGCGGGGCCGATGCCGCCCGCATCCTTGCACAGCGGCTTCGGCGAGCCCGTCGCAAGCCGGAACCAGGGGCGTCGGGGCTGGGATGAGCCCGCAGGCTTCCGGCGTGGCTGGGATGACCCAGCAGGGTTTCGGCGGGGCTGGGATGAGGCCGCAGGTCAGCGGCGGGGCTGGGATGAGGCCGCAGGTCAGCGGCGGGGCTGGGATGAGGCCGCAGGTCAGCGGCGGCCACCGGAACAGGCAGGACAGCAGCGGGGAGGTCTTCTTCCTCCTCCTCGGGGGTTTGGACAGCAGGGTGCGCCGGTTTATGGACCACCATGGGGTGGCCAACCACCGGGTTATGGTGTATTTGAGCAAGGCGATATCGGAAGGCGAGAAGGAGGTCATGGTCCGCATCGCTTGTCTCCAGGCTTGTCTCGCATGTATTTTCCGGAGTTCGAGGGTGGTGACACCTTGGAATGGATTCAGAAGGCCGAACTCTTCTTTCAATATCAAGATGTTCCTGAAGGCCAATGGGTGCAGTTGGCGTCTTTTCACCTAAAGGATGACGCTTTCCAATGGACACAGTGGTTCCTGCGGGGACGGGAGTACGTGCCCTGGGGGGAGTTTGTGGAGGGCTTTACGGCTCGATTTGGTCCGCTAGAGTATGAGAACTATGAGGTCATGCTTCAGAAACTCCGCCAGAAGGGTTCTGTGATGGAGTACCGCACGGAGTTCGAGAAGTTGGCGAATCGGGTGCAATGGCCAGAAAGGACGTTATACAGTTGCTTCATCTCCGGTCTCAAGGATTATATTCGTGATGAGGTGCAGGCACTCATGCCTCAGTCGTTGAACCACGCCATTACCTTGGCCCGTATTCAGGAGGAGCGGTTCAGCAGGCAGAGAGGCCGCATGCAGAATAGGCCCCCCTCGGCCAGCACTACTACTACTACGGTTGCACGGCGGGAACAACCTACGGCTAACAAGCCGACGGTGACTCGCTTGTCTTGGAGTGAGTTGCAAGCTCGCAAAGAGAAGGGTCTATGCTTCAATTGTGATGAGAAGTTTGCTCCGGGCCATAAATGCCAGAGGACACAAGCCTTCATGTTATATCAGGAGGCTGAGGAAGCACCGGCGGCCGACGAGGATGAATTGGAGGTGGACTTGGAAGACACTGAGTTTGGGGTCTCTATACATGCTTTGGAAGGGTGCATTCCTCCGCTTACAATGCGGCTGACGGGTCGGATCGCCCAGGAGAAGGTTACTATTTTGGTGGACAGTGGGAGCACCCACAACTTTGTGCATCCCGATGTGGCAGGGAGAGTTGGACACGGGGTCGACAAGGGGGCTGCCTTCCATGTTATGGTAGCGGATGGCAGTAAGTTGCAATGTGAAGGGGTGCTGAAGGGAGTGGAACTGCGGATAGGAGACTATGCGGGACGAACGGACGTGTACTTGCTACCTATTCGTGGCTCGGATATGGTCTTGGGAGTTCAGTGGTTACGCCAATTACAACGGGTAACTTTTGATTGGGCGCACATGACCATGGAGTTTGTGCTCGGGGAGCAACAGTTCTGCCTGCGGGGTTTTATGTCTTCTCCTATTAAGGAGGTATCTCTTCGCAGCATGCAACAATTGAGCGGAGACGGGCAAGTGATGGCCATTCTACGGGAGGTTCAGACCGGCGACTCCGGCAATTCTGAGGTACCAGTTCACTTACAGTCCATTTTGACAGATTACGCTGACGTTTTTCAGGAGCCTCGTACTCTGCCACCGCCTCGGTTCCGGGATCATCGTATTCCGCTCAAGGCGGGCGCCGAGCCTACTAATGTGCGACCATATCGCTACCCACACATTCAGAAGGCGGAAATCGAGCAGAGTGTCCGGGAGATGTTGGAGGCCGGTATCATTCGGCCAAGTACTAGTTCCTTCTCCGCTCCCATCATTCTGGTCAAGAAAAAAGACGGTTCCTGGAGGTTTTGTGTGGACTACCGCGCCTTGAATGGCGCCACGATCAAGGATAACTTTCCGATTCCTCACATTGAGGAGCTGCTGGATGAACTGCATGGAGCACAACTTTTTACCAAGTTAGATCTTCGCTCTGGATATTATCAGATTCTCATGGCCCAAGAAGATATCCACAAGACGGCTTTCCGAACACATGACGGCCATTATGAGTTCTTGGTCATGGCCAATGGCTTGACTGGCGGACCTGCGACATTCCAGGCCAACATGAATGAGATTTTTCGGGATTTCTTGCGGACTTTTGTGCTGATATTCTTCGACGACATTCTCATTTACAGTGCTAGTTGGGAGGATCATGTGGGACATGTGGAACAGGTCCTATGCCGACTTCGGCAACACCGTCTTTACGCCAACCGTTCTAAGTGCTCATTTGGTCAGGAGGAGGTGGAATACTTGGGCCACATGGTCTCAGGTCAGGGCGTGCGGGCCGACCCACGAAAAATTCAGAGTATGCAATCGTGGCCGCGGCCAGTTACAGTGCGTGCCTTGCGCGGATTTTTGGGTCTCACGGGATACTACAGGCGGTTCGTCCGGGATTATGGCAAGATAGCACGACCTTTGACTCAGCTTTTGCAGAAGGATTCTTTTTCTTGGGGAGAAGAGGCGGAGGGCGCCTTCCAGGCCCTCAAACAGGCCATGACGACCACGCCTGTTCTTGCCTTACCAGATTTTGCGAAGGAATTCGTCCTCGAGACGGATGCGTCGGGGGTGGGCATCGGCGCCGTCTTGATGCAGGAGGGACGACCTATAGCTTTCTATAGTAGGGCGTTAGCCCCTCGTACTCTGGGCCTGTCGGCTTACGAAAAAGAAATGTTAGCAATCATTCATGCGGTGGGCGTTTGGCGGCCGTACTTGTTGGGGCGGCACTTTAAGGTGCGCACGGATCATCAAAGCTTAAAACATTTTCTGGACCAACGGGTCTCCTCGCCTCTCCAACAGAAGTGGGTTACAAAGCTCTTGGGATATGATTATGAGATCGTTTATCAGCGCGGCAAGGATAATGTCGTCGCTGATGCTCTCTCTCGCTTGCCGGAGGCAGCTCTCACTCATATTACGGGACCCTTGCTCGATTCTTTGGCCGACATTCACGAGGAAGTCATGGGCTCGGACACCTTGCGGCCGTTAGTGGAGGCTTTGCAGCGGGGCGAGACTGTTACGCCTGGTTATCATTTATGTAATGGTCGTCTTCACTTTAGGGGCCGAGTGGTGGTGCCGGCCGCATCAGCTTGGAGAACAGTTTTGATGCATGAGTTTCACTTGTCGCCTACGGGGGGACATGTCGGAGTACTTCGAACCCTTCAGCGGGCGCGGGCCAATGTCTTTTGGGCGGGCATGCGACGGGACATTCAGCAGTTTGTTCGCCAGTGTGAGATCTGCCAGCGGCAGAAATATGAGACTTCTTCACCCGCGGGGCTGCTTGTTCCGTTGGACATCCCGCAGCTTATTTGGGACACGGTGTCCATGGACTTCATCGACGGGTTGCCTAAATCAAAAGGGAAGTCGGTCATTTTGGTAGTAGTGGATAAACTCTCCAAGTATGGCCACTTTATTGCCCTCAGCCACCCTTACACTGGAGACTCGGTGGCCGCCCTCTTTGCTAGAGAGATTGTGCGTCTGCATGGCGTTCCTCGCGCGATTATTTCTGATCGTGACCCGACCTTCGTTAGTAGCTTTTGGAGGGAGTTATTCCGCTTACAAGGAACTCGCTTACATTTCAGCACGGCCAACCATCCGCAATCGGATGGCCAAACAGAAGTTCTTAACCGAGGGGTGGAGACATATCTTCGGTGCTTTGTGATGGATGAGCCCCGCACTTGGCCAGAGTGGTTACATTGGGCCGAATACTGTTATAACACGTCTTATCACTCCGCCAGCAGGATGACGCCATTTGAGGTTGTTTACGGTCGGCCACCTCCGACCTTGGGCACTTATGAGCCGGGTAGCACCGCTCTACCGGCGGTTGATCGGGCTCTTCTGGACCGCGATCGCATGATGGTCACTCTTCGGGCCAACCTCCGTTTGGCCCAGGATCGTATGAAGGTGCAAGCGGACAAGCACCGCACTGAGCGGGAATTCGCCGTCGGTGATGAGGTTTTTCTCAAGTTACAACCATATCGACAATTATCTGTTGCAGCCCGTGGCAATCAGAAGTTATCCCCGCGCTACTACGGCCCCTTTCAGATCATCAGCAGGGTGGGGCCGGTAGCTTACACCTTGGCTTTGCCGCCGGGCTCCCGCATCCATCCCACTTTTCACGTTTCATTGCTCAAGAGAAAGGTGGGCCAGCATATCCAACCTTCTGCTCTCTTGCCTGACGTTACGGCAGCGGGTGAGCTGAGGCCACTTCCAGAGGATGTTTTACGAAGCAGATGGAAGCACCGGGGCACCGAATTCCGGCCCGAACTCTTGGTCAAGTGGAAGAACCTGTCTCCGGCACAAAACTCTTGGGTGGATTTCTTCGATTTCAAGGAACTCTACCCCGACTACCACCTTGAGGACAAGCTGGTTCTTGATGGGGAGGGGAATGTTACGCCCCCGCAACGTTTTGCCGGTCGTCACTATGTTCGCAGACGCAAGGATGTCGTACACAACGGGGCTGAACCATCCGGTTCAGCCCCCTCTCTCTGAAGATGCCGAAATAGGGCTGAACCGGTTCGGTTCATCCCTATTGGGGCCGGCCGGCCCCTTTGGCCGGCCCCTCTTTGGTTCCGGGTATTTATATCCCGGAACCCCTCTTGGTTCAGAGTATGCAAGTAATTGAGGTATAATCTCCTTCCTCCTTCTAACCCTAATTCCTCTTAGCCTCCTCTTCCTCTCTAGTCTCTCCCTCTCTCTCTCTATCTATCTAGTGTCTTAACATATTGCCACATGATATGTCACAGGTCACGCATTACTGGCTGTCCGGGTATATAAAGACACAGGTCTTTGTTTGTAACCATAATTTTTAGAATAACAAATTTTCACTTGTTTCTCTCGACTTAGAATCAAAACGAGAAATCACAATCGAGCCTCCCAATGTCGTGTCCCGCTCTCGCTTACCGCTCGACCCTACTTGCCACTCGAACCCGCCCGCCGCTCAATCCCGCCAGCACCAACGTCCAACGTTGGCGTATGTTTCTTCCTTCGTCGACAGCGTCGGCGTCTGTTTCTTCCTCTAGCGAGAGCATCGTCATCTACTTCTTCATCCAACGACAGCGACAACATCAGCCACTTCCCGTCTTCCAACAGGTGTCGCCTAGCGGGCCTTCTTTTAGCAAGCCCTCTGTAGGAGACTCCAACAATCCACAGCTTCACGACATTGGCCTCCCTTCGTCCAAAGGGTCACCAGTCACTCCGCCCGTTCAGCGGGCAGTTGTTGGTCTTTGGCCTTTTTACCCATTCATGATAACTGCCGGAGAAATCATGGACTCATCCTATGGTGCCCAATTCGGTGTCTCTTGATCTAAAGGGGCGCATAGGAAGTGATTCTTCGTCATACTGTTTTTTTTCTGATTGATTATCTTTGCAAGAGTGACTTTCTTTCTCACCTATGGATGAATCTTAAGAAATCTTTTCTCCTCGGATTGCTCCTGCATGTGATCCTCCTCGGAGCCATGACCAATCAGAATCGTTGAAGATTACCGCAGTAGCATTGGATGACACAAATTATCTTGAATGGTTTAGCGCAGCTCAGCATGTTATCCACAGTCACGAGTTGTATAGGTACATTGATGGAATCATGGTTGAATCACCACGAACCTACCCTTCATGGAGAAAATGGGATGCGGCTAATTCATTGGTTGTCTCATGGTTACTCGACTCCATGTTCCCTATGGTATACCGCGGTTATATGCTTATGGATCTTGTCCATAAAATTTGGACTCATGCCCGCAAGACTTACTCGAACGTTGGCAGCTCAACCCATATATATAAGCTCACTCGTCGTGCCTTAAAGCTGAAACAAAGACCTTTGTTTGCCTTTGCATATTACACTAAATTTGAATGTCTCTATCAAGAATTGGGCTACTTCAACACCTTTATTCCTACTTGCACCGGAGATGTCGTCAACTATCAAAAGGAAAAGACAGTTTTAAGGTGCATGTCTTCCTTATAGACCTAAACATGGAGTTTGATACTATTTGCTTACACATTCTCCGTCGTCGGCCTCTTTTGTCTCTTCGGGAAGCATTCAACATGATAATAAGTGAAGAAAAACGTCACCATTCCCTTGGTTCCACCGCTCAGTCAAATCACTTTGCTCTTACCGGGCTTGGTTGTGGATCACTCAATCATACTCCTATGGGTGGCCACTTTGAGAGGAATGATAGCAGTAAAGAGACATGCTATCGTTTGTGTAGGAAAAAACGACCAAGTAGAGAAAAGTAGAATTTTATTAAATTCTCATAAAATTTTCATTAATCCACCTCAAGTGTTTGCACATAAAATAGGAGGAGAGAGGAGATTCTAAACTCAATCCTAAGGTGTGGGACTAATCCTTAAAATGGTTTTACGTGGGCCTCTTAAATGGGCCTTTCTTTACAATTTCTTCAATACTCCCCCGCAAGCTGGAGCATACAAGTTGTAGGAACCAAGCTTGGACAAGAACTGAAAATATAAAGGCCGTGGTAGACCTTTGGTAAGAATATCAGTGATTTGTTTTGTAGTCAGAACATATCTCAAGTCCAATTTTCTTAATTGAACATTTTCTCCAATAAAGTGACAATCGAGCTCGATATGCTTGGTACGTTCATGGAACATTGGATTTTTGGCAATATGAATGACAGATTGATTATCGCAGAACAAGGTGGCAGGAGAGGAGAGTTTGACACCCAGGTCTCCCAGAAGGCTTTCTATCCATGTGAGTTCAGAGATGACAGAGGTCATTGATCGATACTCAGCTTTTGTAGAAGCATGAGCGACGACAGATTATTTCTGGCTTCTCCAGATAACAAGATGTCCACTAAAGTACGTTCAAAAGTAACTTGTAGAACGACGATCATCCAGAGATTCAGCAAAATTAGCATCAAAGTAGGTGATGAGAGATATAGACGAAGAGGGCTTATATACGACCCCTCGTCCAGGAGCAGACTTTAGGTATCGGAAAATGCGCTCAACTGCTTGGAGATGAGAGGTCTGTGGAGCATACATAAACCTACTGGCAGTCCCAACAACAAATGATATGTCGAGTCTTGTAACTGTCAAATAGATCAACTTTCCCACAAGACGACAATAGTATTATGGATTTGGTAGAAGTGTATCAGAGTCAGAGGAACAGACACGGAGTGTATGGTTGACATTCATGGGTGTGTCAACTGGCTTGCAACCAGAGTAGTCAGCGTCATGAAGAAGATCAAGTCAATACCTTCTTTGAGATAGGACAAGATCATCGGGACAACGAGCTACCTCGATGCCAAGAAAGTATCGTAGCTCCCCAAATCTTTGGTCTAGAATACGGAGGTCAAGTTTGCCTTGATCATATGGATTCCTTTTGAATAATTGCCCGTAATAAAAATATCATCAACATAGACTAGGAGAAAACAACGCCGCCATGGATATGCTTTTGTCATTTTTCGCCGTCCCTCGCCAGAGCATAGCTCTGTTGTTCCTCACCGGAGCACGGCTCCGCCGACCCTCGTCGTTGCAGATCTGTGCGCCCCTCCTGGTTGTAGGGGGAGAAAACATGCTTTGGCGCTGGAAAGCTCCGTTGAAAAAGAGTTGAGAGGAATTGTTGGGAAGCTCCATTGAGAATGGAATTTTAAGCTCCGTTGAGACTGGAACGCACAGAGCAAACATGCAAAAATCTCAAACGACGCTTTCATTTCAACGAAACAGAGGAGTGTCGTTGAAACAAATGAACCCATAATCAAGCATAAATCAATTGAAGATTTTGAAATTAGATATTCAATTAATGAAGATGATCTTATATGATGTGTTATAAGTGTCACTTGATACAAAATAATTATTGTTATTGGAAAATTAGTTAGTTTTTTAATGTAATGTAAGGTAATGATGTTGCAGTCAACTATAGAAATCCTAGTCGTGTAAGCGTAATTGGATTGCTGGAAGGCTCAAATCCAAGTATTGACCACATATTCCTTTCTGAAAGGGTAAGAATACTTGCACTATTCACCAAATCACAAGTTATGTTTCACATGATTCATCCTCAACCTTTCAACCCTTCTCACAAAATTACCAACTAATTATAGAAACTATTTAAGAGGCCATGAATAATGAAAATGAGGCCCCGCAATGATGAACAAAATGGATAACGCATATGGTCTACCTGGAATATTGTCTCTCTCCCTAAAGGAAAGAAGATTGATGGTTTTCAATATGTTTATAGAGTAAAAATCGTGATGGGTCTTTAGAGCAACTAAAAGATAACTTGATTACCAATGGGTTACCTCCAGCGATCTGATGATTTTCACCACAATAAAGGATGCAATAAGTTTGATGTTAACTTTGTTATAATGTGAACATTTTAATGTAAACGGCTGCATCCTTCAATCTAATTAGTTTATATTACACCAATTTCCAAGAGCAGATATTCTTTTAAGAAAGAAAATGAAGTTCGGATCTTTCTAACATAACTAATTGTAGTCAAAAAATGGTGTATTATAGCATGTGTTAGCAGCATTCTTCATGTTTCTTAATAATTCAAACTCTGTTTAATTGAAATTCCATTAATCTCCAGAGCAGTATTTCTTCTAAGAAAAACAAAACTAAGGCCATATTTTTCACAAAGATCTATTTGACGATGATAAATGGTTAGTATAACATATAGTCTACTTTATACTTGTTCCTTCCTAATTCACAACCAACTTTATCACGGTAGAGTGGTAGCTGGGGAGCAATAGAGCAAAGTCAATAGTAATTCAAGTAACTTTTGCCCTCCAATGTATTCTTCCATTTTCCAGTGCTAAAGAAGCGCAAGAACTTCCGGTACTCGAGTCTCTATTGCTAAGCATACGCCGCAGTGTAAGGATGAGAAAGAGTGAGCAAGCATCCAAAACATGTAGACACACATAACGACTAACAACAGGGTATTCAAAAAACATGTTGTGAGTTTTCGTAGTTATAATGGCAGCATACTTCTCACCTATCAGCATTAAAAATAGAAATTAAATCATAAACAAAGAGGCATGGGGGTTGGAAGCAAAAAAGTCCCACCTCCAAAAGAAGCAGCAACGGCTACAGAACCAGCAACTGATCCTGCAGCAGTTGCTACAGCAGCAAAGCCACTTGCACCGATAACAGGAACCAGAACTCCTAATGTGGGAGCCAGAGCGCCAAAGCCTGCAGCAATTGCTGGAGCAGCTAAACCTGTTCAAAATAAGTCAAATATAAGAAAGATTTGTTGCCAACAAATGTCCCATTCTACTGCCTTTAAAAACCTTCACTTAAAAACTTGTTTCCACGTCCTTGCAAAGCAAAAGCTATTCAAAACATTTTGAAGCTATATGGGATTGAAAACCAGTAAATCACTTAGTGTTTCTGATGGAGATAGGCATGACTATTGGGAGCACAAAATTTTGGTCGATTCGGAACCGATTGGCCACCTGAAATATTTGGCATCATCCGCTGGACGATCCAAGTCCGCAGTCGCGTTCAGAGTAACTTTTCAATATTTTTTCATGTATTTGTTTTTTTATAGTTTTAATTTGTGATATCAGGCAACTATCATGTACGGCCAATCATAGTCTTCCAAGATGGTTGTCCTGGTCATGTTTTATTATAAATAAGAGAGTAGAGGCAGCCGTCAACGTCATGGGCATTGCAGATTTTGGAGAACTCTCTTCCCAAAATCCCATGATCCCACGTTGTGCGATTTCACGAAACCCTAAGATGACGACTCTTTGGTTTGTATCCTTGTCTTTCCTTGTATCCCGTTATTTCTACCCTTTCCTAACAGCAGCTAGCTGCCCATAAGTCAGCCGGCCATCATTTTTCCTGCAGCCAGCCATTTGGAAAGAGATTTTCAAGTGTTTTATGGTTTAATTCGAAGCGGTATTTGCATCCTCCGGCAAGTTGAATCACAAACAACAAATTATGAGTGAACGGCAATAAAAAATAAATAGAACGTTTGGGGAAAGCTTATTTTTTAATTAGTTGAATCGCATATGATTAAGCTAATAAACAACAACAAGAGAGATGGGCGGAGTTTACCCAAGCATACGCAAAGCTAATGCAAGGAGGATTCCACCTCAGACTAAGTTGTGCAAGGTGGAAGTCGGGCGGTTGTCAGGTTGCTATCGGTGGCACAGTGGGATGGTAAAGCTGCATTTGCTGACATCTGGAAAGAGGTGCGCAGTGGAAGCTATGTCGCCGAAGTAGTTTGTTGGTGTCGACGGCGACACGAAGATTGAGATGCACCACCGGGTAGTTCTGGCGACAGAAGAGGAAGAGTCGCGGGAGTGTCCCGTCGAAGAAGTCGTTGGAGCTGTCGATCGGCAGAAGGGTGCTATATATGGTCGGCATCATGGCTCTGAAGGTCCCTCGTGATAGTCTTCTCCAACCAAGCCGACGGACCTCCGGAGCCACGACGCGGACCATCGTGCCCTTCTGCCGATTGACAGCTCCAGCAAGTCCTACGACGGGACACTCCCATGGCTCTACCTCACCCATCGCCTACCCGACCGCACACCTAAATCTCGGACCGTCATCGACGCCAACACACTACTCTGGCGATCAGAGCTTCCACAACCCACCTCCTTCCATAGGTCGGCAACTACAACTTTATCGTCTCCTTGTGCCGCCGACAGCAACCCGACAACAACCCAACAACTTGCAAAATTGAGTTTGAGGTGGCCTCCTCCTTACGGTAAATTTATGTATGTTTGGGTAAACTTCTCCCATCTCTCTTGTTGCCGTTTATTAGCTTAGTCATATCCGATTCAACTAATCAACAAAAAACTTGTATCGAACATTCTATCTTTTTTTTTGCCGTTTACTCATAACTTGTCGTTTGTGATTCAGCTTGTTGGAGGATGCAATTACCACTTCGAATTAATCCATAACACACTTAAGAATCTCTTTCCAAATAATGACTAACTAATGAAGTTCAAGCGCCGAGTGGGATTATGCGAGCGAAACTCAGATTCGACCTCTCATCTACATCAAATTCAATGCCCTAAAATCTGCCCTCTTCTAAGTCAACTGTCATTGTTGAATGCATATGACTTTTACTCTTTATGTGCCCCTACACGTAAAATATCATCACACAAACCGTATGTCTTCAAATCAGTTCTTTATGTGCATATCTATGACAATTAAACAAAGAAAAAACCTTAAAGCCCTTGAATCAACCTTCAAGTCGGTTGTCCTTGCACAACAACGTGGTTTTTTGCAAGAAATAATTAAACTGACGCATATCAGTCCTTATCTATCATCAACATGAAGAAAAATGAGGGAAAATCATGATTCTAGCATTAGGGTTTATTGCCTTGGAACTTGTTAAAGATAAAATAAATTAGCCCATTAGGAGAGGCCCATGTGTATTGGCCCATGTATAGTTTATTTAGTCCCACATTGTACATGTAGAAGTCTCTCCCTCTTTCTCCCTCTATATAAGTGTATGCACTCTTATTTTTTGATATATATAAAATTCGAGTGATTTTCTCTCTCCTGCGTCTCTCTTTCTACATAGTATCGGAGGAAATCGTCCCTTCCTACGGTCTACGGCTTCTATCCGCCACTTCTCTGTAAATCGCGGACTGCCTATTCCTAGCCGCCTGGCTGTTGCAGACTGCTAGTTCTTACCCGCTTCCTCTTCTCTCTGTGGTTCCACCTCCCCCCCCCCCCCCCGGCTTCTTATAGTCTTCTCTCTCTGACTCGTGGGGTCCACGAGCTATTGCCTTCTCGACGCGACCTGCTTCAAATCGCCGCACCCTGCTTCTCGCCACGACCTGCTTCTCATTGCCGCATCCTGCTTCACGTTGTCGCACCGTGCTTCACGTTGACACGGCCAGCCTCCAGTCGCCGCGGCCAGCCTCCAGTCGCCGCGGCCAGCCTCCAGTCGCCGCGGCCTGCCTCCAGTCGCCGCGGCCTGCCTCCAGTCGCCGCGGCCTGCCTCCAGTCGCCGCGACCTGCCTCCAGTCGCCGCGACCTGCCTCCAGTCGCCGCGACCTGCCTCCAGTCGCCGCGACCTGCCTCCAGTCGCCGCGACCTGCCTCCAGTCGCCGCGACCTGCCTCCAGTCGCCGCGACCTGCCTCCAGTCGCCGCGACCTGCCTCCAGTCGCCGCGACCTGCCTCCAGTCGCCGCGACCTGCCTCCAGTCGCCGAACCCTGCTTCTCGTTGCCGTGACCTGCCTCCAGTCGCCGCGACCTGCCTCCAGTCGTCGCACCCTGCTTCTCGTTGTCGCGACCTGCTTCTAGTCTCCGCGACCTGCTTCTAGTCGCCGCGTCCTGCTCCTAGTCGTCGCGGTCTGCTCTTCCTAGCTCCTTGCTCCTCCCTGCCGTCTGTTTCAGTTCGTCGTGGCCTGTTCTCTTCCCGCCGCGGGCTCCGCATCTTGGTCGCGTCCTCTTGCCGCTGGTGTGTTCACCGAGACCGTGCGGCTGCTTCTCTTCCCGCCTAGCTCTTCTCGCTTGCGACATTCAGGTTAGCCCGCTGCGGACTGCTCCAAGTAGCTCGCCCTGCTTCTCCCTTGCGAGCTCCTGCTCCAGTCCGCCGCTTGTTCTATTCGCGGTCTGCTCTGTGCTGCTTCAGTTTGTTGTTCTCAATTGCTAGCCGCCCGACCTGCTTCAATCCGCTGCTCTCAGTTGCTAGCCGTTGGGTTTGGTTTGGCTATCCGGCATGACATCTACTGACTCCACAGTGGCTACCCCCTCCCTACCCGCCCGTACTGCTGCCCTGCCTCCCAGGGTTCGTGATGTACTTCGCATCACCACTATCTCTCTCAGTGGAAAGGCCAACTTTGTCGAATGGGTTCATTTCGTTCGTCGTGTTCCACAGACAAAGAGTCTACTCGCTCACCTTACTCGGACCAAACCTAATGATCCTTTTGATGACTGGCTTCGCGATGACGGTCGGGTCCAATCTTGGCTGCTTAACTCTATGGACACTGAGCCTTACCGCATGACAATGTATTACGAAACAGCTAAGGAAATGTGGGATGAATTGCACTCTCTATACTCTGGCAAGGATAGCTTACAGCACCTTTATGACATTATCTCCGCTCTTCAATCATTGGATCCTAGAACCACCGACGACTTAACTTCCTTTGTTGCAAAGGCCAGGACTCTGATCGAGGCCTGGATACAACACCAACCTCCCTCTGCAGACCTTGCTACTCAACGGGCACAGAAGGAGGTTGTTGGGATCGTTATGTTGATGGCACGAGTTCCTAGTCATCTTCACAGCGTCCGGGCCCAGATTCTCTCCTCTTCTACTATACCCTCTCTGTCTGATGTTTGCTCAATGGTGCTCAAAGTTACACCACCTCCCAAGGCTCCAGCCAGTTTCTCTCAGGCTCTGCTCCAGCATCCCCTACTCCCTACTCCTGCTCCCTCTGGCCGAGGCTCTTCTACTCGGGGAGGCCGTTTCACGTCTTATGGTCGGGGACGTGCTGGGCATTCTACTCTCAAGTGTATCAACTGTGGTCGTGATGGACACCTTGAAACTACCTGCTACCGCAAACATGGTTTGCCTCCTCATCTTACTGTTACTACTGTTGTTGTTGCTCCTACCGGTTCTTATTCCATCGAGCCCCCTTCGACTGCTCAGAAGGATATCAATGACCTTCGCCTACAGATATTGTAGCTCCAAGGCGTGTTCAACTGTTCCTCTGGCTCCGTTGCTTCTTTCTCTACTGAAGGTATCTCCTGTCTCTCCTACAGCTCTCAATGGATCTTGGATTCTGGAGCAACTCATCACATTACTTCTCAGAAACCTCCTCAGTACATGCACACTGAGTATCCCAAGTTTATCACTATGGCAAATGGTGACACTACTCCGGTGTGGCGGTGTCTGGAGCTGCTGATCTACAACTTACTCCTACTCTCTCATTAACTTCGGTTCTTCATGTTCCGGGATCTCCCTTCAACCTACTGTCTGTTAGTAGGCTTGCTCATGATTTTGATTATTGTCTAATCTTTTCTCCCTCTTCTTTTGTCATGCAGGATCGTCGAACACAGACTATCATTGGTAGAGGACGGCTGTCAAACGGGCTTTATCTCCTGGATGTTCTTCCCACTTCCCTCTCTGTTGTTCCCTCCGTCAACTGGCATCGTCTTATTGGTCATGCTCCTCTTCAGATTCTCAAGAAGGCTCTTCCTGATGTTTCTCTACAGGAGTTTTCTTGTGAATCATGTATCTTTGGCAAGAAGCATCGTGTTTCGTTCCCCCATACTTGTCATCGGAGTAGTACTCCGTTCTCTCTTGTTCATTCTGATATTTGGGGTCCTTATAGGGTTCTCAGTATTTTTGGTTATTGGTACTTTGTAACCTTTATTGATGACTATTCACGTCTCACATGGCTTTATCTACTTCGTTATTGTACTGAATTGATTTCTGTCTTTCGTGCCTTTATTATTGAAATACGTACGCAATTTACTACTACAATACAAACGATTCGCACTGACAATGCTCGTGAATATACTGGTCGCAGCTTCTCCAATTTATGCACCGAATTTGGGATAATTCATCAAACCGCGTGTGCGTACACCCCTCAACAAAATGGTGTGGCCGAGCGGAAGAATCGTCATCTTCTTGATGTCACTTGGTCACTCATGCAACAAATGAAGGTGGGACCGCCAAATATTGGAACTTTGTTGTCTCCACTGCTTGCTACCTCATTAATCGCATGCCCTCCTCCCTGCTTAACTTTGCCTCTCAGTTCGGTCTCCTATTTCCTTCCAAATCCCCATTCTCTCTCATGCATCATACATTTGGCTGTACGTGCTATGTTCACTCTCTCGAACCACCAAGTGACAAATTTGCCGCTCGCGCCACCAAGTGGCAAATCAGTAGGTACAGCTGTCTCAAGGCATTCTGATGAGATCGACGGCGAGTATACATGTTTAGCGAAAGAAGAGGTGTTGATAGCATAGTAATTGGTGGGCAGTGGATGGGGAAGTTGGGATGTGGGCGAGCAGGTGGTAATATGTTAAAGTAGATGAAGAATATAAGGGCTGATCCTCTAGGAAGTTAGCATCAGCGAATGTCAACACTTTTTTTATCTATGAGAGAGTAACAAAACATATAAGTTATGAGGAAGGAAGTGCAGATGGGACCAAGATGAAAAAGGAGAGGCAAAGTTCAAGATGGTCGATGACATGCAATTAATTAAATAACATGCAGTGGTGATTGCAAAGTATCAATATATCTTGAGAACCTGCATTTGAAACATGAAAGAACTTGCAACCTCAAGGTCGTGGTTCTTCCACTCCGCCATACCATTTTATTATGGTGTGTAAACACACGACGTTTGATGGATAATATCCAAGGTATTGCAAGTCTCCCGAAATTGATGGACCCGTATTCTCCTTTTCTCTGTCGTAAAGCGCTGCAATTTTATGGGGGAACGCTGGTGACTGTAGTTTTTCTTGGGGCTGTTGTTTCTAAACTTCCAGTGAATCTCCTATCCTCGCTCCTCTTAAGTCCAGTGTGGGATTGAGGATTCCGGATCGTGGCTGATTGAAGGTTTTTCTACTATTTTCCACAGTTTCACCTCCTTTCTCTTTGAAATTGATGAGAGAGCTCGTGGTTGAGCTTGTGGCTGGTTCTGGGTGAATCTGTAGAGGTCAGTTGAGGGTTTTTGGACAATGGTTCCGTTGGCGATTGGTAATATCCTTCCACCTCTCCCTCTCTTCTTCATCTTCTTCCCTTGAACTCTGAGGCTATGGTTTGGATTCCTCTTTGCACTGAGGATGGTCGGTCAGGGTGTCTTCAAGCAACCCATGTGAATGTTGGGGTAAGAACCCTTCAGCTTCTTCCTATTATTTGGAAGGTGATCTTTAAATTTGTTTCTTTCTCTATCACATTACTTCATGGGGAATTGAAGGAGGTTGTTTTATTTTGGTTGGAAAGCCTTGATCTAGAGAATTTATGCGTATGAAGGTTTGCTTGATAGGTAAATCAGTGGCTTGGCTTGTTGCTTGAATAAAGATGTGACCTTAATTTGGATAAATATGTTGATTTCTTATGAAAGTAAATATTGTGCCATCACGAGAAATACAAATATACATATGTCAAACGGTCCGAAAGGACAACCCATATGATATATTAGAACTATGTGGGGTTTGAATCCATATAGCTAGGATACAGAGTACGTAAGCGGCGGTTGAGGTAAAACTGCCTCAACCCAAAGGGGAGTCCGAATATCACTCCCCCCACACGGATATTTTATTACACTTGTCACGGTTAGGTATTCTACTTTTATGTTATTTTGACACATTGAATGAGCGCAAGAACAGACACCGCTAAGTCAAGGCAAAAGTTCTAGAGATGTGGTAGAAGTGGCAAGTGTAAGGAAGGTAATGATGTCATATCGAGGTATGACGTGTTTAATTATTTTATTTGATTATCAACTAAGAATTAAATGTTTTGCATGCGTGCATAAAATTACTTGCTTATGTTATTTACATGCTTATGATATTTACATGCTCATGACATTCATGTCGCATCTTCGTTTCTTAAATTGCACCTTCGTTCCCCCTTGATAATTTGAGCTATCCGGACCGGGGGGTGACATCTAGTGTACTCACAAGCATTATCAGTCCGAAAAATTTTAATGTAAGTAAAAAATTAGGTGTGAGTTTTTGCGATGAATGTGTGAAAGACATGTAATATCTTGGATAGATCATAGAGTAAATACACCTACGTCATGAGAGAATAATAATCTAAAAAGTAGTGAAATACCGGCATACAGACAAACTAGCAGTTTTATATACACCTCAGTCCCCAAATGTCGGAATAAATTAACAAAATTGAACATTGCTCCTAGTACAATAAGAGGAAAATGTGAAACGTTAATGTTTTCCATAGATACAAAATCCGCGTGTAAAATAAAAAAAAAAGTGAAATCCACAAGAGCCTTCTGCAGTAGGTGTATAGAAGTACAAAAAATAGTTGAGGTGGGAAGAAACAAAATGTAGAGCATGTTTGATTGTCGTCCTCTACCAATGATACTCCGTGTCCTTCAATCTTGTATCACAAAAGAAGACGAGGTAAAAGTGATGGAGCTGTCATGATCATGGATAAGTTGACTAATAGAGAAAAGACTAAATTATGAATTATGAACATGAAGTACTTATCATAGAGAAATAGAGGGAGTAAGAGGAACATCCCTGGATTTGCTAACCGAGTGATATCTTCATTGGCAACAGCCAACAGTGATAAAGTTAGGACTAACAGTGTTCGTGCATTGGAGGGTTTCTGCGGAGTAATGTGATTTGTGATCCCAGACTCCATTGTACAAGAAAAGCTATGAGAAAAACGGGATATATCTTCATTGGATGTAAAAGCAATAGACCCAGAAGTACGAGTAACAAACCCCCAAAGATTCTAACCAACCCTCAAAGCTATGGTGGGACATGCTTGGAGAATCCACCACAGAAAAGGCTTGGTGAAGAGGGTTTGGCGGTTGCTGCGAGAACCCATATTTTTGTAACAAGTTGTCACAGTATGGCTTGCTCTGCCACAGTAGGTATATATGTGAGTGTGCTATCCCTTTGTATGATTTTGTCCATCGCACCCACAGCCTCAAGACACAATGTGACCTCGACGGTGCCCAGTATGTGGGGGGAATGCTTCAGCAAAATATTGGAGGAGGCAGGAGTCGGGAAACATTGGTAGGTGGATTCACCTTTAGAAGCATTGAGCAAACATCTGATAAGGATGGAATAGTTAAAGAGGATAAAACAATGGAACGAACACTATAAAGATGAGGTGGTACTTTACCCATCATCATCATTATGCTGATTGCGTTCTTCTGAGCTCTTTGCGTCGCTAAGTCCATAGTAGGAGGTTGATGCTCAATTCAGGCCTCGATGAACATCTTATATGCCACAAACGACGTTAGCTCGCCATCCGAACCAGGCTCAACAGTCTGAGGTCTCGAAAAAGATCGAACAGGTGTTGAAGGCAATCTTTTTCAAAGTATAGAGACGTAAGTTCATCCCACACAGACTTTGCAGTTTCGTGGTGCATAATCATTCGATATGGCACACTGTCCATAGAGTTCAGTATCCAAGACTGAACTCAATCGTCATCTCGAAACCACTGCTCAGTGGGCTCAATTTGGGGTCTCGAGTCAGATGATGAAGAAGACCTCTAGTCTGGTATAACGGCGCACCGAGTGGACCCCTAAAAAAGTTTTTTTCCCCAGTGAGGGAGATGGTGATGGTATTCAGCTCGTCTCAAACTTCATAGATGGGAGCTGGAGCGAGGCTAACCAAAATGGTTAATGGCGCTAAAGCAATATTTGTCCTCATCTTATAAATATACATAAGAACCGGTTTAATAAGTGATGATCTCGGCAGGTTGGAGACAAGCGAGTTCCAATTTGCGAGCTTGAATAGGTCCAGGTGAGATTAGGGTAGAGGAGCGGTAACTAGCTCAATCGATGAGAGAATTTGTAGTGAGTTAAATGTGTTGACAGACAGAAGCAAACTCAAGCCAGTGGCAACCTCTGACTTCTGAGTAGAGATCAAGCTACAATCTCTAAGCAGGTGCGAGCTCAAGCTAAGTTCTGAGCAGGTGCGAGCTCAAGCTAAGTTCTGAGTAGGTGCGAGCTCAAGCTAAGTTCTGAGCAGGTGCGAGCTCAAGCTACGATTGAAACCACCAGTGGCAAGCTCCAACAGAGTGATGAAGACTCAAGTCCAAGGGAGATCAACCGGGAGCTCGGGATAAGCGAAGGATTCAATGAGGACAGGGCCTTCGGCGAGATCAGGTGAGATCAACCTGCCAAAGAGGTCAAGTCGCACCTATAAATAAGATGGGGGAGGGAGATCAGCAAGATCGGTAGAGCACTATGGAGTTCAACCAGCGAGTTCAGAAGCGTGAGTTCGGCAGGCGAGGAACTGCGAGCCACGAGTTCAAGCAGCGAACAGGCGGTATGGGCAAGCTCAAGCTATGAGTCCAGAATGAGCGATGAGCTCAAATTGTGCATTCAGACAACGAGCTAAAGCTTCGGGTTTAGGCGGCGAGCCAAATGGTCAAGCTCAAGCAATAAACTGATAATTCAGGCAGTGAGCTGCAAGTTTAGGTGGGTCGTGATTTTGCTAGGAGAGGCAGCATGGGCTCAAGCGGCGAGAGTGCGAGCTTAATCGATAAGAGTGTACTTTAGGAATTGTAGCGCTCTAATACCATGTGAAATATCACCTAACAAGACGTAATAATTTTATTTCACACACTTAAATACAAATACATGCGCATATATATAGTTGTGAGGAGTAACAACTTAACTACAATCCACAATGTGGGACTAAGTTATACAAGATGTTCCTAATGGGCCATAGAAGTGGGTCTTTACATTAGGATTCATATTCTCTTCTATTGTATTATTTAATACATGCTTCATAATAAATTACGAAGCACTATGTTAAGATGATGGAGTAGAGATTTTTGGTGAGTTTTACAAGAAATTGAAGTTTCAAGATGGCTCATCAATAATTGTCAAGTTACAAAAATTATGCAATTTTAAAGAAAAGGAACCAATTTAAAATATAACTGAGATATTTATGCAAGCAAAATTTACGAAGTCAAACTATCATTTAAGAGAATTTTGTTCATATAATTTAATATATTTAAAACATAAATAAAATAATTTATGCCGCATAAGCTGAACTACTAGAATAGTTAGCATTGTTGGCTGAAAAGGATCATTGTGAAGACAGCAAACTAATTGGGGGACCGTACTAAAATCTCAAAAGATGCTATGGACCAGGGTTATAAAATCCAAACATATGTGAAGAGTGACCCAAATCTCAGGGACCAATGAGATATTTATACGAATGCAATTTATAAGGTCAATTTCAATAACATGTTTCATTCATTTTGTATCCTGCATACTTTCTATCTAGACTCGGTGGATCATAATATGGTGATGTCAAACTCTAGTATACCTCACTCTTAAAATTTATGGAAACTAATCTTTGTCCACAAAATTTGAATATATATACTATTGGATCATTCAAACTTGAAAGACCGTCATTAATATTAATATTACTTAACCTTTAATATTAATACTACATTTACCGAGAAAGAAAAACAAGATTTGCATATGCTGATTATCGACCTTGAAAAGGCTTATGACAGAGTTCCAAGAGAGATCTTATGGAGAGTCTTAGAAAAGAAAGGTGTAACTGTATCATACATTGACATAATCAAAGATATGTATACAAATTCAATGACAAGAGTGAGGACATCTGGAGGATTAACAAAAGAATTCCCTATCAATGTTGGCTTACATCAAGGTTCAGTTTTAAGCCCTTATCTCTTTACCCTTATCTTAGATGAGCTCACCGGACATATCCAACAAGCAATACCTTGGTGTTTATTATTTGCGAATGATATCGTTTTGGTCGATGAGACGCACGAGGGTGTAAACGCAAAACTTGAATCTTGGCGAGACATTTTAGAAAAGAAGGGTTTTAGGTTGAACAGGGCAAAGACAGAGTATATGGAGCTTAAATTTAGCAATGCAAGAAGGACAGATGACTTCGTTATTAAGTTGGGTGATCAAGATATTTCCCATAGTGAATGTTTTAAATATCTTGAATCGATAGTTAAAAACGATGGAGGTATTGATAAAGATGTGACACAGAATCCAAGCGGCTTGGTTGACGTGGAGAGGTGTGTCAGGGATCTTGTGTGATCGTAAAGTACCATTAAAACTTAAAGACAAGTTCTACCGTACTGCGATTAGACCAGCGATGCTCTATGTTTCTGAGTGTTAAGCAGTGAATTGTGTACATGAGCAAAAACTGGGGGTTGCGGAGATGAGAATGCTTAGGTGGATGTGTGGACACACGAGACTGGATAGAATTAGGAATGATTGTATCAAGGATAAGACACACACAAAAGGAGACCATTAGAGGCACCTATTAGGCGTTGTGAGAGTCTAGTCACTAGGCATGTTAAACGAGGGAGGGGTAGACCAATAAAGACTTGAATGAAACTATAAGGAAAGACATGATGCACTTAGGCATTAGTGAGATTATGACACAAGATAGGACACAATGGCGACAAAGGATCCATATAGCCAACCACACTATAGTGGGATAAAGGCTTGAGTGTTGTTGTTGTAACCTTTAAACTAAATGTTAACAGCAGGCGACTGACACAAGTGTCTCATACCTCCAGTGATGGCCAACAAAGCTCCTCCTGTCAAAGCTGCAGCACCAATGATGCCGCCCCGCTTCCATTTGACCCACTTACCTTTTGATGAACGACTTTTTTGTGACTGCTGTTGTTCTTTGTCTGCAGCCATTGCAGAGAAAGCAACCATTATCTCCATAGCTTCCTAAAGGGAGAAAGCAATAAGAAGGTCAGTAAGTCAAATTTGCAAGTCAAACAACCAAAATATACTTAGTAATAATTTAAGCAACTATAGGATGCAGAAGCCTGTATTCTTGCATGATGGGCAGCAAAGAAACTTTTTGTAGGCTCTCCAATTGCATAAATTACAAGCTATCTTTTACAGAATTGACTTTTTAACAATAACCCTCAAGAGGAATTTACTATTTTAAAGCAAAAAAAGCCTTGAAAATTACACCGATATTCTTCAGCAGTGGAAAAAAAGTTTTGTAATATAAAAAATTTGGATTATCTTGAGTTCTGCCAAGCAAAAAAATGAGATAGAAAGTAACCACTTTAATATGGAATTAACTTCGTTTTTGTGGGACAGAAATTCCGTTGGAGAAATTGATGTACTTGGTAAACCTCCAAAGGGAGCACTGATATTAAACTAAACGTGCATTCTAGGATTAATCAGCTGGCCTGTTATGTTGAAACATATGAAGCCAAATATATGACAGAGCAAGAGAACGCGCTAAGTATCAAATTCGCTCAAGGCGAATAGTAAGAAGTTGTGAAGAGGTGGTCGAACAACCTATTTAATAATCAATTTGATGGAGATCAATTACGTGTCAGTACAGATATTTGTGGGTTTGACATTTTTGAATAGTCGGATGTACAATTGGAGACTGTGATCGCAATCGGCTCAATTTTTCATATTTTTTTGTATTTTGTTTTTTACATTTGAATTTGTAATTAGAGTGTTAGGTTAAATTATTCGTCGGGTGATTGTGGGCATCGATTATATTTAACCTACCCCCCCCCCTATATGTTACTAGTAGACGCAAAAGAAGTTATCGAGAAATTAGGTTTATTCGTCGGGTGATTGTGGGCATCGATTATTTAACCTAACCCCCCCCCCCTATATGTTGCTAGCAGATGCAAAAGAAGATATCGAGAAATTAGGTTTTGAAAGAACGAAGCCACTCTATCTTGCACTCGGTGCGACGCAGAGAGTCCCCTGCGGTGCGACACCGCAGGATCCTGTCTTTGGGGATGCTAAATCCCTGTTTCGCTGCCTCCCCTGCCTCAGGCACCCAGGTCTGAGCCTGTCGTCTTTCCCGTCCTTCTCGACATTGACTGTTATCTTTCCCGTACACGGAAAATCTTTCCAGAGGCCAATTTCCACTTCGGATCTGCCTCCTGCCACCTTCCCTGTCCTAGAGATCCCTTCCAGCCACAATCATCCCTCCCACATGTTGGTATTACCATGGTGATCTGGAAGTGATCAAACATGTAGCCTCACTGTCAACTCAATATGAGTCTATGGGGTCGCACATAAGAGCATTGGAGAAGTTGGTAAGGTTTGTGTTGGTCTTACTCATATGTGATATGAGTGAAGGACCAAGCTTATGACGTTCTGGATGTGAAGGATTTTCATTCCGGGACCTATATTGTGAATATGGGTCATCAAGTAAGTGGTCGGAAGAATTTAAGGGAAATTTGTCGAGTATCGCCGAGAGGTTTCGACGAATAGTCTTGAATTCATCGAGTATAGTCGTGATAACTCAACGAGTCTGTTTGAATTCGTCGAGTATCATAGTGTTATCTCGACGAATTGGACTTGGTTCGTAGAGTATCGTCATGACAGATTCGACGAGTTAGACCACGATTCGTCGAATATCGCCTTAATACTTGGACGAGTTGCCCTGTCTTGATTCGTCGAGTATACTCGTGTTATTTCGACGAATAACTTTTGATTCGTAGAATATCGACGTGAATACTCGACGAATTACGTTTCATCCGGTTTATTTCCTTTAAGTCCGGTTCGACATGATTTGCGGGTATCGACTAGTTCGGTAGTCTGTATAAATAGGATTTGTACAGTAAACCGAAGTAAGTAACTGTTCATTCTTCTAACCTAATCGAGCGACGACGTCTTCTTCCTCCCGACGACGGAACTGTTCCGCAAGGTCGTGAAAGCCGCTCGTTGCTGCCGACCACCCGACCTGCTATCGTCGCTGGAAAAAGTTTCCTGAGCGCCGGATTCGTCACCTCCGCCTCTCCTTGAACGGATCTAGTAGTCTGTAGAGACGTTGAGGGCAAACCTACTTCCGACCTAGATCTTGTGTGACAAGAGTCTAGGGTTCTCCGTGCTCGTGTGGATATTCGTAGAGGCGTGGACACCATTCTACGCTCGGAACCCCAGCCGTTGTCGTTCGTTGGAATAATTCGGAGCACCTTGGTTGAGTATTGACTCAATCTCTCAAATGTATATTTTATTAATAGCATTTTACTTCTTGATCAATGTTCATCGCTAGATCCGAACTATTTTGGATTTTCTTGTTCCATTTCCGCTGCGCACAAGTGTTGTAACGTATAGCAAAACCCAACACCACAATCCTATGTCGTTGATGCACCTCCTCCATGCACCCCTACAGTCGTTTTCATCCCTCCTAAGTCCTCCTCCACCCTGAACCGAACCACCCAGCCCTCCATCCACCCATTCAGCAGCATACCACCCCCAACAACCAACTTTGGTCATCCTCTCCCCTTTCCCTGCACCCTGCCGATCACTCCCTCCCTTGCATCACTCATTTCAACTCCTTCATAAGCCACCCACTCTCCCCAGCCTACTCGACTCCCTCCAAGCCCCTTCTCAGACAACAAGGTGGGCGTGTTCTCCCCTCTGACAGCCCCTAAACACCGACATTCTCCCTCCTAGACAACCACCGCCACCACTGGATTTTCTCATTCCCCACTAGCATTTATTACTCGGTATGGTTACTTTTAGTTTCAATTTTCTTTACATTGTATGAGTTCTCTCCATTATTGTTAACCTAATCCCCCCTCATATGTTGTTAGCATCAGTAAAAGAGGTTATTGGGACATTAGGTTTTACAAGAACGAAACGCTCGGTCTTGCTCTAGGTGTGACGACGAGAGTACCCTGTGGTGCAACGCCGCAAGATCCTGCCTCCATGGGTGCCAACTCCCCCTTCGACCTCATCTCCTGCCTCGAGCTCCCGGGTCTGAGCCCACTTCTGTCTTCCTCGTCCTCCTCAACGCCGACCGCCGCCTTTCTCATCAACAGGAATCCTTCCAGCCGCTGAGTTTTTATTCGAATCCACCTCCTGCCACCTTCCCTGCCCTCGAGATCCCTTCCTGCCACAAGCCCACAGCCAGCCCTCCCATAGTCCTCTACCCCGCACCTCCTCCCTACACGCCCTACAGCCGTCGTCAACCCACCCTAAGTCCTCCACCCTTGGTCAAACGACCCAGCCCTCCATCCACTCTTTCACCAGCATACTCCCCCCCCCCCCACACACACACACAATAGCCAACTATGGCCACCCTCTCCCCTTTCCTTGCACCCTTCCAATAACCCCTCCCTTGCAGCCCTCATTCCAACTCCTTCATACAGCACCCACACTCCCCAGCCTACCCGACCCCCTCCACGCTCCCTCCCAGAAAAAATCAGTCCATCAAGGCTCGTTCTCCCCTCCGATAGCCCCTGGCCCCCTACACATCGGCATTCTCCCTCCCGGACAACCATCACCACCACTAGATCTTCCTCTTCTCCGCTAGCATTGATTACTCCGTGAGTTTACTTTTAGTTTCATTTGTCTTTACATCGTACGAGTACTCTCAATTATTGCTAGTAATATTTTGCAAATTGATTGGACTATTAGATTTCTTTGTAGACGTGCAACACTTATTTGTCTACATTGAATTTTCCATGCGCTCACTCTTAATTGCAATTATTATTTGCTTGCTTACACTGTTAAATTTGTGAATAATTGTGGCGATGTTTGATCAATTGTGTGTCGGAACTAATTGCATGATTGAAATTTTGCATTCGCATTAGGGTTAGGGTTTATGTCTTAGGTATCTTGTTCATTGGATTGTGCATGCCCACATTCCTTTTGCATATTTCGGGTCGTAGTAGGCAACATTCGTCGTATGCTTGCTTGCATTGCATTTAGGGTTACAACATCACATATCTGCCACTTGTAGATTCGTCATGCATCACAATCAATACCCTTAACTGCCACTATCATAAATGTCTAAGCATTCTAAATATCAACTAGCACAGGCCTAAGCTTCCACTCACTTGAAATATATAGGTTGTGTTCTCCAAATGACAAAACATCTAAAATTTGAACTTCGGGACCGCATTTACAAAGGCAAATCCCATATTCAGCTTCAAGCTTGATTTAGATTTTGCAAAATCATCCTTTTTGCGAATACAAATTGTTGAAGAAAGTATAAAAAAAGCTCATCTTGAAGGCCCATGTAAAGCTCTCTTAGTATTAGTCCCACATCTTGGGATAGAGTTTAGGCTCTTCCCTCTCCTCCTATATATATGAAGGAATACATATGATGTATCGAAGGATTTTGATTGAGAAATTAATAAAATTAAACTTTATTTTTCTCCTTTTTGATGTTATTCCACATGGTATCAGAGCAAGAAATCGATCATTTGGACTGTCCTATTTTCTCATCTGGGTGGGTTAGGCTTTGTCTAACCGAAGCTTGCTTTAGTTCCTTGCCTTGGGCGGCTAGACAAATTCTAGCCGCAACTTTTACATGTTCTCTAAAGTGTCAGAACCTCCTCCCTCTCCCCCCCGCCCCACCACCTTTTTTATACTTGTTACCTGGGGCCCACTATGATTGCAAGCTGCCTTCCCTTGTCGCTGCTCCTTGCCGCCTTCCCTTGCCGCAGTCTCTCAACACTACTTCTGTCGGAGATAACCACTGCCTTCGTGGTTCTGCTTCAAGTCGTTGCTTCAAGGCATTGTCGCAGATCTCTTCTCTTGTCGCAGATCTCTTCTCTTGTCGCAGCTCGTCTCCTGTCTTTTCGTCTAGCCCCAGCCTCACTCTAGTCGCTACTATTGCTAATCGTCGCAGCTCTCCTTCTAACCGCAGATCTCTTGTCCGGTGTGGACCTTCTTAACGCAGCTCTACCCGCAGCTTCAGCCTGAGGTTCTAACCGCAGTATTTTCCCACGTCATCTTGTTGTTGCATCCGCTTAGCCGCCTCTTGTCGATGCGTCTGTCGCTGCTCTTCCCGCTATTTGCTAGTCGCAATCCTAGGCGCATCTTGTGTCTGCTAGAGCTTCTCCTTGTCGTAGCCTCTCCTTGCCGCCAGCTCTAACCGTCGCTTCCATACCTTTTTGCCGCAGCTTCTTGACACAGATTCTGTCGCAGCTCTTCTTTGCCGCCTTCCCTTGTCGCTGCTCCTTACCGCAGTCTCTCAACACTACTTCCGCCGGAGTTAACCACTGCCTTCGTGGTTCTGCTTCAAGTCGTTGCTTCAAGACATTGTCGCAGATCTCTTCTCTTGTCGCAGCTCGTCTCCTGTCTTTTCGTCTAGCCCCAGCCTCACTCTAGCCGCTACTATTGCTAATCGTTGCAGCTCTCCTTCTAACCGCAGATCTCTTGTCAGGTGTGGACCTTCTTAACGCAGCTTTACCCGCAGCTTCAGCCTGAGGTTCTAACCGCAGTATTTTCCCACGTCATCTTGTTGTTGCATCCGCTTAGCCGCCTCTTGTCGATGCGTCTGTCGCTGCTCTTCCCGCTATTTGCTAGTCGCAATCCTAGGCGCATCTTGTGTCTGCTAGAGCTTCTCCTTGTCGTAGCCTCTCCTTGCCTCCAGCTCTAACCGCCGCTGCCATACCTTTTTGCCGCAGCTTCTTGCCACAGATTCTGTCGCAGCTCTTCTTGCTCGATTAACCGCAGCATCCAAGTCCCTCCTCCAGGCTCCTCTGCCCGCAGGACCTCACATGTTGCTCATTACTAGACCAACGTTGATTGCCTAGCGACTTTCGCTCCTCTTCACTACCCGTTGATTGCTACCCGCTGCTTGTTACCCGCCCGGTCGCCTTTTACTTTTGTCGCTGAGCTTATTCAACAAGCCACCAGTTTTTTATCTGCCACTCCAGGCCCTGTCCGCAGCCGGCTTTTTTCGTAGTTGGACCTTCTCCCATGGCCGATCATGCTACTCCGTTTCTTTTGGCTCCACTGTGTTCTCATGAAGGTCACATCTCTTCTCAGGGTGATGGTTGGCACACTCACGCTCCTCTTCAGTGTACTAACTGTGGTAGAGATGATCACCGCAAAACCACTTGCTACAGTCTGCACGGTCTACCTCATGCACCGCCTTCCTCTATCGTCGTCCCTGCTCCACACAACGTTCATGCTGACATTGATGCCCCGCACACCCAACTCCAACAACTTCACGAGCTGATTTGCCATTCTTTTGGCTTTGTTGTGTCTATTTCTGATGGGGGTATTTCCTGTCTTACCCACAGTTCCTCCTGGATTATGGACTCCGAAACCACACATCAGATTACCCCAACAAAATCTTCTTGATACTTGGACTTCGTGCATCCAAAGTTCATTATTGTTGTCAATGGGGACACTATTCCAGTCGTTGGATCAGCTGGCGTCATCCTTAACTCCTCCCTCACTCTTCACTCAGTTTTTCATGTTTCAGGCTCTCCTTTCAATCTCTTATCTATTATACGTCTTACACACGATCGTGATTGTTATGCAATTTTCTCTTCCAACTCTTGTGTTGTGCAAGATCGACGAACGCAGATTGTCATTAGTAAAGGAAAACTGGTTAATGGGCTTTACATCTAGGACCCCCACCCCACGATTCTCTCAACTATTAATTATGTCGAGTGGCATCGGCGTCTTGGGCATGCCCCTCTCTGAATCCTCCAGAAAGCTCTTCTAGATTTGTCCTTCACTGACTTCACATGTAAGTCATATCTACGGCAAACACCATCGTTCTACCTTCTCACCTCATTGTACTCAAAGCGATGCTCCCTTTGTTTTGGTTCATTCAGATATTTGGGGACCCTATAAAACCATCAGTGTTTCTGGTTATCATTAGTTTGTTACTTCCATTGATAATTACTCTCGTATGACATGGTTGTATTTTCTTCATGATTGATCTGAACTGCCTCGTGTCTTTTGTGTCTTTATCCTTGAAACTCGCAACCAATTTTCTACTATCATTAAAACACTCAGCACTGATAATGCTCGTGAGTACACAGGTCATGGGTTTACCAACTTGTGTACTGAGTTTGGCACCATCCATCAAACCACTTGTGTCTATACTCCTCAACAAAACGATGTTGTCAAACGCAAGAACTGTCACCTTCTTGAGGTCGCACACACCATGTGTATTTCAAATGAATGTTCTCTCCCTATGTTGGAATTTCGCTGTTTCTACGGCCTACCACCTCATTGACCATCTTCCCTCCTCTATTCTATATTTTGAAGCTCCCTTTAACCTTCTTTTTCCCTCCACGCCCCCCTTTGCAGTCATTCCTCGTATTTTTGGATGCGTGTGCTATGTTAACAATTTTGGCTTATCTACTGACAAGCTTGCGCCACGTGCCACTAAATATATGTTTGGCGGGTACTCTTACACTCAGAAAATCTATGTCTGTTATTCTCTCACTGATCGGAAGATTGTTATTTCAGCCGATGTCACCTTTCTTAAGGACCATCCATATCATTCTCAACCCCCTGACCCTCCACTACCACTATCCTCCTTTGCAGCCAGCTGTTCCTGTTACTTTGCCACTTCCACCTCTCCTCCCCACGCCACTCCCACCCAACCGCCAGAACCTCCTCCGATTCGTGTGTACACACGTCGTCCTTCTCATTCTAATGCCCCGAGCTCGTTAACTTCTACTAATGACACTCTGCGCTCTGCTGGTTCGGATACGCCTTCTACAGCTCACTTCATCAATCATTTTGTTTCTTTGCATTGATTATCCCCACTTCTTCACACCTTCGCGACTTTATTATCGTCGGTTTCCACCCCTAATTCTTTGCAGGAGTCTCTTCAACATTTGGGGTAGCGCGCGGCTATGGAAGAAGAAAAGGTTGCCCTCTCGGCCAATCACACCTGGGATCTTGTACTTCTCCCTCCTGGCCAGTTGAATAATGGCTGCAAATGGGTCTTTACTATCAAACATACTCCCGCTGGGACAGTTGAATAATGGCTAAAGGCTCACTTTGTCGTCTGTGGTTTTACTCAACAACACAGTCTTGACTATGACGAGACTTTCTCCCATGTTGCAAAGCTAAACACTGTCTATGTCTTGATCTCTCTGGTAGGGGTGCAAATTAGGCCTGTCGGGCCCAGGACGGGCCCAGGCTTTTTTCATCCAGGCCCAGGTCGGGCCCTGCTTATAACGGGCCCAGGCCGGACCCAGACCTATGTGAAATAAGGGGCCTGCCTGAGCCCACAAAATCGGGCCCAAGCAGGCCTCAAAAAATAACCTGCTGGCATATTGAAGAATTATCTATATGAAGCCACTGGATATGCATGCTCAATATAGGTAATTCAGCGGCTGGGCCCTGCTTAAGATTATCTCCATGGGTATACATGTTCATTCCAGCGGCTGAATTACCTATATAGATTATCTCCATGGGCCCTGCTTAAGATTATCTCCATGGGTATACATGCTCTCCATGGGTATATATAGGTAATTCAGCGGCTGAGCATGTATATCCATGAGATAATCTTAAGCATTGGTAATCATATAGGTAATGCTTCATATAGATAATCCAGCGGCTGGGCCCTCCTTGTAATCATATAGGTAATTCTTTTGACCATGTATCATCATTGACAACATTTTTGCTTTAGACGGGCTCCCAGCAGGTTTCAGGCCGGGCCCAGGTCTGGGCCTGGCTCGGGCCGGGCACCAGGCCGGGCTCTGGCCAAATAAGGGGGTCTGGTGAGCCCCCTTAGGCCGGGCCTGGGCCTGGCCCGGGCCTACTCGGGCTCGGGCCCGGGCAGACCCGGGCCGGGCAACCGGGCTCGGGCTAAATTTGCACCCCTACTCTCTGGTCGTTCATCGACATTGTCCGTTGCATCAGTTGGACGTTAAAAAAGTTTTTTTCAATGGTGATCTTACTGAGATTGTCTACATGCACCAACCTCCCGGCTTTGAGACCACGGGGAGTCACTTGTATGTCACCTCAGGAAATCTTTTTATGGTCTCAAACAGTCACCTCGGATATGGTTTGACAAGTTCAATCGGGTTGTTAATAATGTTGAGTTTACTCGAAGTTCGGCCGACTTCTCTCTCTTCACTTGACATAGTCAATCAGGCACCGTAATACTCTTGGTTTATGATGATGATATATTAATTACTGGAGATGATTCGAAAGAGATTCATATGATCAAGGAACATTTGGCCTCCATATTCCATACCAAAGATTTTGTAAATCTCAGATACTTTCTTGGCATCAAGGTAGCCCGTCGACTCGATGGTCTTTTCCTATCTCAAAGAAAGTATTGTCTTGATCTTCTGCATGACATTGGCTACTCTGCTTGTCGGTTGACACACTCGTGGATGTCAACCACAAGCCCTGTGCATGCTCCTCCGACTCTGATACACTCCTACCAAACCCAGAATACTATCGTCGTCTTGTAGGAAAATTGATATATTTGACAGTTACAAGACTTAATATATAATTTTTCGTTAGGGTTGTTAGTAGGTTTATGCATGCTCCGCGAACTTCTCATCTCCAGGAAGTTGAGTGTATTCTCCGATACCTGAAGTCTGCTACCGAACAAGGGCTCGTATATAAGCCCACCTCGTCTCTATCTCTCATTGCTTACTCTGATGTTGATGATGCTAAATCCATTGATGATCGTCGTTCTACAAGTGGTTTCTGCACATACAATGGTGGACATCTTGTTACCTGGCGAAGCAAGAAGCAATTTGTCGCCGCACGCTCTTCTGCAGAAGCTGAGAATCGATCAATGGTCTCTGTCGACTCTGAACTCATATGGCTAGAAAACCTTCTGAGAGACCTAGGTGTCAAACTCTCATCTCCTGCACTTTATTCTGCAATAATCAAGCTGTCATTCATATTGCCAAAAATCATGTGTTTCATGAACGTACCAAGCATATAGAGGTTGATTGTCACTTAATTCGGGAAAAAGTTCAACTCAGGAAATTGGACTTGAGACATGCTTCAGCTGTCGAATAAGTTTTTGATATTCTTACAAAAACTCTACCACGACCTTCATATTCTCAGTTCTTGTCTAAGCTTGGCTCCTACGACTTGTATGCTCCGGCTTGAGGGGGAGTGTTGAAGAAAATATAAAGAAAGCCCATCTTGAAGGCTCATGTAAAGCTCTCATAGTATTAGTCTCACATCTTGGGATAGAGTTAAGGCTATCTGATGTAGACCAATCTAGCGTTTTGAAATAAAACTAATTTTGAACGCAAATAACATTTTTTGTTATTATAAAAAAAATGAGGTTTTGAAAAAATATGGTTTTATTTAATTTAAAGAGGTCGAGAGGGCCTAAACGAGCTTTCGCACACAAATCGCTTTCCAACGTTGAAGTTCGCAAATCCATTAATCGTTATTTGAGAGGGCCTCACTCGAGCGCTTAACAAATTGAACCGCGGCGAGAGTTGTAGATCCACAAGCAATACACGCATAATAATTTATGAAATACGGTAATTAAGCGATTAGAACGTTCAAGGAAAGCTCTTTTAATTATTTAAGATGCGCATAAATTTAAAAGTTAATAAATTGAGCAATGAAGGGATAAGATTACCACAATCAGAACAGTCCAAGTAAAATTTAACAATACTGGGCTAATTCCTGTCGGGCCGTTGCTGGAGTTATCGGTTGTAGAGAGTCATGTGCATGCCAACTCCTGTCGGGTCGTCGCTGGAGTCGATTGTTGTAGTCGACAACAACAACCTTGATGTAGTGATGGGTCGGTCACCGGAGGGAGGGCCGGAGGGGGAATGCCTACCGTCGACGCTGGAAGGAAGCGGACGCGCCTCCTGGAGAGGCGACGGGATGCGGGCGGGCTGTAGGCCGACGGATTGAGTAGCGGAGTAGGTCGTCGGACTGACCAGTGGAGTTGGTCGGCAATACGGCGCTGGTTGGAGATGGCCGCTTGAGCGGCGGCCGGGATGAAGTGGTCGGGCGACGAATTCGTGGAAGCGGCGGGCTTCTGGAGCACTGTGTGGGAAGTAGATGAGCCGTCAATGCAGGAATTGAAATAATAATCAATTCCTGCTATCCGACCTCCCCTGTCTTCTTTGCACGAGGGCTATTAAATAGAGCTTTAAGAATCCACAAAAACTCTTACAATTATCTCTTTCCCAAATTATTTTTACCTAATATTTCTTTTCCAAAAGTCTTGTTTCCAAATAACACTTTCAATCATTTATATCTCTTCAAGTTAATTCCAAACTTAATAGTTTCTATTTCTCCTCAACTTTTGAATTCAAATTTTGAATTTATACGTTTTTTTAAATAATTTTTAAGCTTGCGCGTTACGTTCTAACGACTAAAATTACCGGACCTTTTTATTTAAGATCTCATCGGACTGTCAACCCGAAGAGCCGAACAACCTCAAATAAAAGCATGTGCGTGAAAGAAATACACTATGAAATAAATGCTGAAAATTAGATGTGACGAAGGGTGCATCAATTTAGAAATACATGGTAAAAATAAATGCTGAAAATTAGATGCGATGAAGGGTGCATCAATTCTCTCGGGGTTGAAAGAGCTCGACCCCGACGAGACTTTGCAAAAACTAGTGATGGATAGATCTGACATCATCGCTGGTGCTAGATCGGGTGGAATATCTAGAGCCTTGACGGGTGGCTCAACTGGTGGCTCAATGCGCTTTTGATCATAAACTAGACCAAACATCCTGCAATAATCAATCACCTGACCTCCCTTTGAAAGGTACATCTCATGGCGATAACCACCGACCGTGAGTTTGTAATTTTAAAAGATTGCTCGAAAAATATTAACAGTAATTTTATGCAGTTTCTTTAGATAATTAATATGAGCTTGTGCCTCGAAGGAAATACGTTCATGGAATAGAAGATGAGGGGCGGTCAGGTGGGCGGGGTAACACATAAAAATCTCGAAAGGAGATATAATAAGAGAACGGCGTTTAGAATTATTACCTGTGAATTTAACTTGTGGAGGTACAAAATCTTATTGCTTTAAATTCTCCCCGATTAAACGTTTAAGAAGGTTCTCCAAATTCTGATTAACAATTTCAGTCGGTTCATCGGTTAGAGAGTGACAAGCAGTGCTAAACTCGAGTTTGGTGTCCATTCGACCCCATAATATATTCAAAATTTTGATTATGAAATGTTTAATACCTTGTTGTAATTCCACGAGTTCGTTAATATCATAAATTTTAAAATTAATTATAATATTGTGTTTCAGAAGTTTCCAATGAAATCCTTTAAAACACGTATCTTTTTAGGGGTGAAAATTTGTGGATTTCTCACTATCCTTATTTCACGAGTCTTCTTAAATATGTTCATAATTTGAAAGTAAATTTTTTCAAACATTTATTTTTAGAGGATAGTGAAGTGATATGAAATGATGTTCTCTAAATATAAAATCAATATTTGGTGGTGATTCCAATGCTAAGGCCAAATTATCATCATACATAGTGTGTGTGAGCTCAAGTGTTGGTGGTGGTGGTGGCCTAGGATGATCAGGACATATGTAGCTCAACTCTACGTCACCTTAAGTGTGGGGCTTATCACTAGCAAGGTTGTCAGGATCGCGATCCGGATCATAGGATCTTACGATCCTACGATCCCCTACGAAGCACGGATACTTAAAAATGGTATACGTATCGACTCGAACGCGTACCGGATACGGGAAACGTCCGGAAACGCGCGGAAACGCGTTTCCGAAACTCCAGGAAACGCATTTTTAAAAATATATATTTTTTATTTTCGGAAACGCGTTTCCGAAACTCCAGGAAACACGTTTCCGAAACTCCAGGAAACGAAGCCGACCCCTTCGCTTCAAACTATTGCCTTGAAGTTATTAGTACAACCATCATCTTCTTCATGCGCTGAGAGAAATTGGAGTACTCATTTATTCATTCAATGAAAAGGAATAGAATGACACCGCAACATGCAAAAGATTTAATCAATATTCATAGCAATCTTCGTCTTCTTTCTAGAAGAGATCAAAAATACAATGAAGGAGAGTCTACATTGTGGGATATTGCGGGCGATGACCTCGAGTCATTCGAAGATGTAGGTACACTTGAGGTAGCTAATCTATCGCTAGATGAACCAAGGTTGGAGCTCTCGATTATTGAAGAAGATGATGAAGTTGATACTATTGGAGAGAATGTTTAATTTTTATACTTAATATTTTGCATGTGAATGTAACAAAACAATGCTCTCAATTGATGTAATGATGTATTGATGTGAACATGTGATAGATTGTTCTTTATGGTGCTTGTTTTCTTGAATGTTATTTATAACATTATATGAAATGTCAATGATATATAATATGATCTTATTAATTTTTTTCGTTATAATTCAAGATATGTACAAATAGTTTGCTAGCTGTCTTATTCTTATATTAATTAATACTTATATTAAAATAATTAAAAACGTTTCCCGTATCCTAATTTTTTTAAAAATCACGTTTCTCGTATCCGTTTCGTATCGTATCCCGTATCCCGTTTCCGTCCCCGTGTTACATAGACGATCCCGATGTTGTAAATCGATCCTGATTTTGTAAAGCGATCCTCGATCCGAACCTACAATCAAATCTGATCCTACCTCAAAATGATCTCATCTAGGATCTCAATCCTGACAACCTTGATCACTAGCCAACTCCATCTTTTGGAGACTTGTGATTGAAACCGTATCATCCAAGATGAGTGTCTCATTGCTATCACATTCTTCTTCCTAGAGCAAGGGCTCAGGAAGAAACTCAGTCAGAACAACCGGTGAGTCGGTGTGAACAAGTGGGGATACCAGTTCAGTTGGGATGAGGGTACGAGGAAGAAACACTTCTTCCTGGAGTTGGGGCTCAGGACGAAACTCCTCAATTGAAGGGATTGCGTCAGTGATAATAAGTGAGGATAAGGCGTTCGTGGGGGAAACGAGTTTAGAAAGACTAGTAAAATTTTGAAACGTGGGTTCCACCGATTGATACGTTCTTAAGAAATGATTAGAAAAATCACATCGTTCGTGCATTTTTATTTCAAGATTGTGCACATCGGCGCACAACTCATTCAGACTCTGCTGGAGGCCTGCAGTGACAAACTCTATGTCTTTCATTAAATTTTTAAGTCGCTCGTCAATATTCTCCATCTTTAAAATAATTCGATTTTTTTATTTTATTTTTAATTTAAAATAAAATAAGGATTTAATTTCATAGAATAAATTAAAGTTAAACTAATTTTTTTTAAAGAGATTTAAAAAGATAAAAATGTAAAAAAAATTTTAATAAACCCTTTTTTAAATTAAAAAAATGCGGATACAAATTTTATCAAAAATACCGGATCGACCGATTCACGATGGAGTGAATCGAATTCCTCTGATACCAAACTAATGTAGACCAATCTAGCGTTTTGAAATAAAACTAATTTTGAACGTAAATAACATTTTTTGTTATAAAAAAAATGACGTTTTGAAAAAATATGGTTTTATTTAATTTAAAGAGGTCGAGCGGGCCTAAACGAGCTTTCGCACACAAATCGCTTTCCAACGTTGAAGTCCGCAAATCCGTTAATTGTTATTTGAGAGGGCCTCACTCGAGCGTTTAACAAATTGAATCGTGGCGAGAGTTGTAGATCCACAAGCAATACACGCATAATAATTTATGAAATACGGTAATTAAGCGATTAGAACGTTCAAGGCAAGCTCTTTTAATTATTTAAGATGCGCATAAATTTAAAAGTTAATAAATTGAGCAGTGAAGGGATAAGATTACCACAATCAGAACAGTCCAAGTCAAATTTAATAGTACTGGGCCAATTCCTGTCAGGTCGTTGCTAGAGTTATCGGCGGTAGAGAGAGCCGTGTGCATGCCAACTTCTGTCGGGCCGTCGTTGGAGTCGTTTGTTGTAGTCGACAACAATAACCTTGATGTAGTGACGGGTCGGTCACCGGAGGCAAGGCCGGAGGGGAAATGGCCTACCGTCGGCGCTGGAAGGAAGCGGACGCGCCTTCTGAAGAGGCGACGGGATGCGGGCAGGCAGTAGGCTGACAGATTGAGTAGCGGAGTCGGTCGTCGGACTGAGCAGTGGAGTTGGTCGGTGATACGGCGCTGATTGGAGATGGTCGCTTGAGCGGCGGGAGGGATGAAGTGGTCGGGCGACGAATTCGTGGAAGCGGCGGGCTTCTGGAGCACTGTGTGGGAAGAAGATGAGCCGTCAATGCAGGAATTGAAATAATAATCAATTCCTGCTATCCGACCTCCCCTGTCTTCTTTGCACGAGGGCTATTAAATAGAGCTTTAAGAATCCACAAAAACTCTTACAATTATCTCTTTCCCAAATTATTTTTACCTAATATTTCTTTTCCAAAAGTCTTGTTTCCAAATAACACTTTCAATCATTTATATCTCTTCAAGTTAATTCCAAACTTAATAGTTTTTATTTCTCCTCAACTTTTGAATTTATACGTTTTTTTTAAATATTTTTTAAGCTTGCTCATTACGTCCTAACGACTAAAATTACCGGACTTTTTTATTTAAGATCTCATCGGACGATCAACCAGAAGAGCCGAACAACCTCAAATAAAAGCATGTGAGCAAAAGAGATACACTATGAAATAAATGCTGAAAATTAGATGCGACGAAGGGTGCATCAATTTAGAAATACATGATAAAAATAAATGCTGAAAATTAGATGCGACGAAGGGTGCATCATTATCCCTCTCCTCCTATATATATGTACAAATACATATGATGTATTGAAGGATTTTGATTGAGAAATTAATAAAATTACACTTTATTTTTCTCCTTTTTGATGTTCTTCCACACAAACAACCTAAAGAACCAATGTGAGGTTAATACACGCATCAATTTTATAGATTCTCTCAAATCTATAACCCTATCCTACCAAGACCTTTTGTACAATTTAAAGAAAAAAAAAACGGATGCGATGTGGCGACTTATCATATATGGCGTGCCCGGATTGATGATCAGACTCCGTGGATGCGTCCGAATTCGCGTTGCGAATCAATTTCATATATAGCTTTGTATTTTTCAGTTATTTTTCATGTAGTTTTGGCCCTGAAACCAATGGGCAATCATAGTCGTTGATTCTGGGTTCCCTAATTTTCATTTATTATAAATAAGTTGTTAGGGCTGCCATCATTTCTCATTGTTGAATGTGTAGAGAGCTTCTTCCTTCATTCTGGTGATCTTCGGTGCCGACTCTGTGAATCCCCTTGATGACGACACCTTGGGTAATGTCTTTGTATCTTGGTATTTTCCTCCTCCCTGGCCCTCCACCTTGCTGTCTAGCCCCCTGTTCAGCAGTCGCCTCCCCTATTTCCTCCACCCAGGTCAACAGGCATCCCTTCTGCCACTCTCCTCCACCCTGTTCAGCATTCGGCCACCTCCAGGGCCTCATTTGGCCACCCCTTTATAGGTTGTCGTCCCTCCTCAGCCCCCCAAACCTGGCCGACCACCTTCCAAAAACAGATCACCATCCCGATTTACTCCCAGAACCAGCCGGCCACTCCACCTTCCCATCAGTTCCAGCCTGCCACCCCCACAAAAGGCCCCCTCCTTATTATCCATCCAGTCAACCACCCCTGGATCTCCCTCCAGCATCCTCCCCTCGGGTCGCCGCCAATCCCCTCACGTGGAGCCCTCAAAACAGCCACCCACATCAGTTTTGCCAAAATTCGGGCAAACCAGCCCTGATCCAATCCCTATCCGCACAGATCCAGCCATTCCAACCCCCGACCAGCCTTCCCCTTACCCAATCTAGTTCCACCAACCCCCAGAATCCCTCTTTGAGCCCTTCAACATTCAGATTCATTTTATTACAGCAGCCCTAATATTCGTATTGTGTTTTTATATTGGTATTCAGTTGTAAAACATTGTTATGATATGACTATGTGATGCTTGCTTGAGATTATAGTTTATTTGTTATTTGTTCCTTTGTAATCTCTAATTGCAGGAAGGTCCGATTCGCCACGCGCTTTTACTTTGGCCCTCCACGCAGAGGAAAACCTAAGCTTGTTTTGCCCTGATAAATTATTTTGCATTACTATGAATTATTTGCGTGAGATATTATTATTTATTATCTAATTGTGATTTAATCGTCGGATTTGCATAGCATGTAGGGTTAGGACACCGTTTACCCGCTTACAAATTCGTCTTGCGTCAATTGGTATCAGAGCTAGGTTGCGAGCACTCTATTGATACGCAGTGTTAGAGTCTATAGGTTTTCATCATGTCTATGTTTCACCAATATTCCCTTCCTCAATTTGGAGGTTTCAAGTCCACTTACACCCGCTCTCATAAATCCTCATCAGGGAGATCTTCATGTTACTACAACGATATTTTTGATCGCAGCACACCACTTTCAGATATCGTGTTGACCCACCGACACGACCCCACTATGCTAGAGGCGATCAGTATAATGATTGTCATCGAGTCCCGAGACTTTCAGTTATTGGCTCGTGGATATGGAGTATTATGTTATGATCCCACCTTGGTCGCGTAGTTCGCCGACCGTATCTACTCTATTTTATATTTTTATTACGCGTTTGTTTGATCCTCCGTGTCTAAGCCCAAGGAGGGGGCGTTTTGGTGTTGTTACCTAAGACCTGAATGGGGAACTAAGATCCTAAGCAAGAAGAAGTATTTTATTTTTAACACTCTCTCTCTCAATTCTCTCTCTCCCGTTCTTTTACTTCCGCCAAACCCTAACCCGCAGCAACCCGCCTTCCGCCAAAAGCCACGAGCCGCCGACGCCGCACGAAGACCGCTCGCCTCCATCGCCACCATAGATCGTCGGACCTCCAGGAAGGCCTTCCCCTCCGCCATCGAGGACTTCCCTCCTCTTCCCCGGTGCACGCGCTCTCAATCCTGACCCCGTAACATATTATCTCGACCATTTGAGTTATTCAGTGAGCATCGCATCAAGTTTGCGAAACTTAGGCTTTTAGATCAGGCGAGAGCATATTGGTCTAGCGTTGAGAGAACCCGCAAGTGAGATCGTCTTTATCGCATCACTAGTTGGGCGGACATGAAGTATATATTGTGTCAGAGGTATCTGCCTTCGTCGTATGGGAGATTCTTGCTTGAGCAGTTATTTTCCCTTCAGCAAGGATCTATGTCTTTCACTGAGTACAGGGGGTCGCTTTGATGAGTTAGTTGTGAGGAGTGATATCCGAGAGAAGCCAGCTGTGATAACTTCCCGATTTCGGTCTGAACTTCGATCTGACATGCGTACTGAGGTGGTTTATCATATCTCCAAGTCCCTCGAGCAGACATATCGGTTGGCCCTGCGTTATGAATAATTTTTGAGATCCGCAAGAGCTAGTCGATTGGATTTTCACCTTGACCTCCACAGAACAAGTCCATCCCACACCGAGGTCACCACTTTACCTACCATTGTTCTGTCAGACATGATCGAGATGACACCTGATATGGATTTGTCTCAACCCAGTGAGGTGCATAGTCTAATGAGTGGTCTGTCACTTGTTTCTAACCCGTTTTTGTGGCCCCGACTGAGAGTGAGTCTAAGCGATCTATTGAGTCAATAGTGTTGTGTCCCTCACCTACACCCCATCTTCTGTCATGTCATGGGTTAGTTAGCACTCGTACCCTAGACTCATGTCTTGACACTGTGTCCACGGACTCATTCTTGAGAGTAGGTTTATGTCCCTCTCCCCTTCTCATTATTCCGAGTCACGTCATGACCGAGAGCCCAGATCCTGGTGTTGATCACGCAGTGGCTATCTCCCCCATTCATAGGGACACTACCCCTTAAGATGGTACTCATATGGATGATCATGACCCTAGTGACGAGTTCTATGACGACCCCCCTGTTGAGCCTCCCGATGAGCCGTCACATCCTGGTGAGGATGTGATTCAGGTGAGCCATACATTTACGAGTTTCGAGTCATTGGCGTATCTTTCATTATCATCTCTGGTCTTGCCCCAGAGAAGGGGTCTTGAGTGAAGTTTGACGTATATAGGGTCTTCCTTGAGTACACTTGAGCATACTCATATTTTGAGAACTTACCTTATGACACATCACACTCTTGATGAGTTTTGGGACGCCACCCGCTGACCCACCAGATGAGTTCTTTCTTGTCAGGGACATTCACCACATTCTAGAGTTACGTCTTCTAGTCGATGTACATGATTTTCACTTAGGTGGTCGTCGCATTCGCGATGACTTTTTAGGGTTTAGGGTTTAGGGTTTAGGGTTTAGGGTTTAGGGTTTAGGGTTTAGGGTTTAGGGTTTAGGGTTTAGGGTTTTAGGGTTTTAGGGTTTTAGGGTTTAGGGTTTAGGGTTTAGGGTTTAGGGTTTAGGGTTTAGGGTTTAGGGTTTAGGGTTTAGGGTTTAGGGTTTAGGGTTTAGGGTTTAGGGTTTAGGGTTTAGGGTTTAGGGTTTAGGGTTTAGGGTTTAGGGTTTCGGTTTAGGGTTTTAGGGTTTAGGGTTTAGGGTTTAGGGTTTAGGGTTTAGGGTTTAGGGTTTAGGGTGCCCTAATTTTCATTTATTATAAATATGTTGTTAGGGCTGCCGTCATTTCTTATTGTTGAATGTGTGGAGAGCTTCTTCATTCATTCTGTTGATCTCCTCTGCGGTGCGGATCCATGGAACCTCTTGGTGACGACTCCTTAGGTAAGATCTTTGTATCTTGGTATTTTCCTCCTCCCCCACCCTCCACCTTGCTGTCCAGCCCCCTATTCAACAGTTGCCTCCCCTATTTCCTCCTCCCAGGTCAACAGGCAGTCCCTCCGCCACTTTCATCCCCCCTGTCCAGCAGTCGGCCACCTCCAAGGCCTCATCCGGCCACCCCTCCATAGGTTGTCGTCCCTCTTCAGCCTCCCATACCTGGTCGACCACCTTCCAAAACAGGTCACCAGCCCGATTTACTCTCAGAACAAGCCAACCACTCCACCTTCCCATCAGTTCCAGCCCGCCACCCCCACAAAAGGCCCCCTTCTTGTTGTCCAGCAAGCCAACCACCCCCAGCATCCTCCCCTCAGGACGCCGCCAATCCCCTCACATGGATCCCCACAAAACAGCCACCCACATCAGTTTTTGCCCATATCCGGGCAAACCAGCCCTGATCCTATCCCTATCCACCCCGATCCAGCCCTCCCAACCCCCGACCAACCTTCCCCTTACCCGATCTAGATTACATCAACTCCCGAAATCCCTCTTTGAGCCCTTCAACATTCAAATTCATTTTATTACAGCAGCCTTAATATTTGTATTGTGTTTTTTTATTGATATTTAGTTGTAAAGCATTGTTATGATATGGTTATTTGATGCTTGTTTGAGATCATAGTTTATTATGTTATTTGCTCCTTAATAGTCTCTAATTGCAGGAAGGGCTGATTCGCCGCGCACTTTTGCTTTGGCTCTCCACGCGGAGGAAAACCTAAACTTGTTTTGCCCTAAAAAAATTATTTTGCCTTGATGTGAATTATTTACGTGGGATATTATTATTTATTATTTAATTGTGATTTAACCATCAGATTTGCATAGCATGTAGGGTTAAGTCATCGTTTACCCGCCTATAGATTCGTAATGCGTCATAAACTACTCAAAATAACCACGTGATGTACTAACTTAGAAAATAAAATGAGAAGTTCACGCTTTTATCATTAAACACGTCAAATCCATATCCAGATGGATAAGAGAAAAGAGCAAAAGAAAGGGGAAAATGTTAAAATAAATTGAGTAGATAGAGATGAAGACCAATTTCAGTAATTAGGACAATAGAGATTAATCAAAAGCTGCTAGTTTAATTTTTCATGAAAATGGTACAAAACTAGCTAAATATGGTCCACTTCATATATGAAAGGAATCAAAACAGACCTCGCATCTGTTGTAACCATTTCAATTTTACGCCTTGCAAGAACATATCTAGCAATAAAAAATAAAAATATATACTTCTTGTAGTTGGTGCCAAAAACTCAGAGAAGTCATAAACTAAAACATGCTAATAGGCTATGTACTTCATTCAATAATTGATCTTCTTTCCACCATTTATTCTCACAGATAATTGCATGAGTGCCATTGTTACAATGTAATTTAAAAGCAAAGTTAGACTAAAATCCATAATGAAAGCAATAAGAAATAAAAGGTTGATAGGACAGACCATTTTCGTCCAGTTGACATCAAGCCATGCTGCTAAGAGCCTTAAAGCAATACGATGTCGGGCATCATATCCCTTCCTCCGCATAGAATCTTTCTCATAGTCTTGAGGTGAATCAGCCACACATGCAGACAATAGCTCAAATAAAATTGTAACTTTTCGAGGATAACTAAGTGAAATATCTGCCATCATGGCTTCTCTATCACGGGCATTTTTGTATCGATTGATTGCCTCCTCTCCTATGGCTGATAGCTTAGAGATTGAAAGTTTTGAGGATTCAAAATTCTCTTCCATATTTTTATGCACAAATTCACTCTTTGACTCAGCATGTAGTTCAGAAGTCGTCTCTTCCGAGGAATGGGCAGTTTCCAAACTCATTACCATGAAGTCAACAGATTTAGCCAGAGCAAATTCTTGCTCCTCCTTCTCTGAAGATCCACCATCATCTTCAACCATTATCTTCAGATACTACACAACAATGAAGAAGTAGTACATTTAGAATGATTTACAAATGCTGGTGTAACAATAGAACATGAAATTTAGCAAATTAAAGATTGAATGAACATCTATACTATATTAAAAGGGAAAACAAGCCTTAGGTTAAACATTAAGCTTTCCCATTTTACCCCTCTTTATTAAAAGATTTTTATTTTCTTTAATTTATATGTTTTTCTTTAATTTTAAAAAATCTGCTCTAATATAGATAAAGTCACTTACCTGCAATAAAAAATGAGTTCTCCCTACCGCTCGCAACCCGCCATGCACACGGAAAAAGCGAGCGACGAGCGGAGTATAGCGCTTGTGGGTTTGCGAGCGGCGGGAGCGTCATCGCGGCGGGGTAATGTCATGGTCGGAGTACTATCGCATGCCCCCCCCCCCCCCCCGTGCAATGAAGTAGTCAGGATACTGTCGCGGTTGATCGTAGGGGCGGATCCTCGTGCCTCTCACTCATTTTGGAAAATATAAGAGTATGAGCGCACTAGAGAAGCATAAAAAGGGATGATATATGTTGATTTTATCTAGCCTTCGTGAAAGTAGTTTAATTACTACATAGTTAAAAGTAATATATTCTTTTACCAAATATCAAAAGTACAACTTTCAGTATATTCCTATCATTCTCCAAGTAGAAGATACATTAAAAACTCACGTCACATAACAAAATTAGACCCTAAAGTGATACGAGGAGATATGTGATGGGCATGTGAAAGTAAATCCAACCATCCGCTTTAACGTCATCAGCCATCCAACGCCTTCCAACATCTATCTGTTATCTGCCTCTATTTAATGATGTACCATTAGTATTATGCATACAAATAGTCCCGTTAATGTAAGCACTATTGATTAAAAATAAAAATCCTCAAAAGTAAAAACTAAATTCTTCACCTTTGGTTTTCGTTCTTGCCTCTATGATTCTATCAGCGGTATCAGAGCCCGGGGAGGCAAATCACGATCGACTAATCACATCTATGGCATCATCTACCAGCGCTACGTCCACCACCACTCACTCGTCCATCCCTATCTTCTCCGGTGAGCTATATGAAATTTGGAGTGACAAAATGGAGACCCTGTTTTGTCCCAGGATCGTTGGGATGTCGTTCACCTCGGCATCACTCCCTTCGGGAAGACGATTGACGGCAACGAACCAACTATCTCAAAAGAGTAACGGATGCAGGACTCTCGTGCCCTGCATCTCATTCAACAAGTCGTCACCAACAACATCTACCTACGCATAATGGGCTCAAAATCCACCAAAGAAGCTTGGTACTGACTCGAGAACGAGTATAAAGGATCGAAAAAGGTAATTACAATGAAACTTCACAACCTCCATCGTTCTCTGGATGCTCTCCTAATGAAGGAAGGAGACAAAATTCAAGATTTCTTTGCAAAAATTACATGTCCTATAAACCAAATTTGAAATCTCGGGGGAAAACTGGACGACCAACACGCAGTGGAGGAAATTTTTCGATCACTACCCAAATCCTTCAATCATGTCGTCCATACAATCCTTTAAGCACGAGCTAATGGGCTCGTTGCAATCTCATGAGGAACTACTTATTCATGATCAAACCCCCTCAATCAAGCATTTCACACTAAAATGAGTTTTCACAAAAACAAATTTGACAACCAAAAGAGGCCAGACAAAAAAAAAATCAGAAAGCATTTCCTGGTAAAAATAAAACTGTCAAAGGGAAAGGGAGGTTTGTCGAGAGAAATATTGAGAATACCTTTCAAACCCAATGCATTATTTGCAAGAAATAAAATCACGAAACTAAAGACTGTTTATTTAGATGTACAAAATGCAACCTTTAAAACCACTCAAAGCAGAAATGTTGGTTTAGGCTCAAGGAGGAAGCCAAATATACAGAAACTGAAGCTGATTACTTCCTATTCGCCTGTAACATTAAGGCAAGGATTACAGCTCACTATGGTATATTGACTTTGGTTGTTCTCGACACATGGTCAACAACCAAAAGTTCTTCACCATGCTTGATGATACTTTTAAATTTGGAGTGATACTGGGGGATGGGTAAGTATAAAGAATAAAAGGGAAGGGAACGATCTTTCTTCTCACTGATTAAGGAAAACAGAAATTTATTGCAGGCGTGCACTACGTACCCACAATAACACAACCTTCTCGGCGTTGGGCAATTGTTCTCAAGAGGGTATAAGGTAATCTTTGATCACAATGTATGTCATATTATATAAAAAAACAACAACATAGTTGTAGCCTTAGCAAAGAAGAACACAAACAACATCTTTACTCTCAGTTCAAAACCCTCCAAATCCAGAGCTACACCTTCTAGGAGAGTGGCATTCCTCGATCACAAGTCACTCTCTGGCATCATAGGCTGGGGCACCTAAACTATCTTTGCATCAAAACATTACAAAGACATGATCTTGTCGATGGCTCACCAAAAATTGAACTCACCCAACTGCATTGTTATTCATGTGCCCGTGGAAAATCGCATCGCATTCTGTTCCCTCCAGTTGCCTACAGGAGGGCCACAATGAACTTTAAGCTGTTGCACATTGATCTCTGGGGCCCTGCAAGCACACCAACACTGGGGGAAGACCCTAATACATGCTTTTAGTGGATGACTTCAGCCGTTATATGTGGATTTATCACTTGGAGCAAAAATCTGACTCCTTTCGCCAGTTTAAGTAGTTCACACAGTAATTTAAGACTCAATTCGATAGGAAGATTAAAGCATTCAGAACGGACAGAGGAGGTGAATTTCTATCCGCTGAATTTCAAAACTTCTGCAAGGAAGAAGGCACCACGAACTCACTGATCCTGGCACTCCGCAACAGAATGGAGTAGTGGAGCAGTATTTGGATTTATTGCCTATGCTCATAAAAACAAAGAAAAGAGAGATAGGTTGGAAGAAATAAGTCAAAAATGCATCATCCTGGAGTACTGTAATTAAAGCAAGGCATATCGACTTCTTGATCCAATCACAAAGAAACTCATTATATCCAGAGACGTGACATTTGACGAAGAAGGAAGTTAGGACTGGGGCTCAGAATCTATTCAAGAGGAAGATCATCCTCTACTGTCATTTGTGCATGAATCATCTCCAATCACCATTCATGGCAACAATCTTCCCTCTAAAAAAGAGGATGTTGATACTGACTTATCACCGCCCCGTAAAACCCGCTCTCTCGAGGAAATACAATCAAGAAGAATTTGCATTACTTGCAACCAATCCTCTCAGCTTTGAAAAAGCAGCTAAACACAAAAATTGGCAGCAAGCAATGGAAGAAGAAATGTTCGCCATTGAAGCAAATAAGATTTGGTCACTTGTACCCAGGCCGCCTAATAGAGAAGTAATAGGACTCAAGTTGGTATATAAAGCAAAACAAAATGAAGAAGAAGATATCGTAAAGTATAAGGTCAGGATTGTGGACAAAGGATACTCTCAACGAGCCGGGGTAGACTATGACGAAACCTTCGCACTTGTTGCCCAGATAATCACAATCTGGCTACTTCTTGTTGTGGCAGCTCAAAATCAACATCCTATATTTCAGTTAGACGTAAAATAAACCTTCCTCAATGGGAAGATAAAAGAAGAAGTATACGTTTCTCAGCCCCTGAGTTTGAAAAGAAATGAGAAGAGAAGAAAGTTTGCAGGTTGCATAAAGCCTTGTATGGACTTAAACAGACACCGAGGGCATGGCACAATAATATCGACTCCTACATCCGAGAAGGTTTTAGTTCCAGCAAAAGTGAGCCCCCATTCTACCTGAAGAAAAAACACAATGCCACGACAATAATATGCATATATGTCGATGACTTGATCATCACAGGCCCAGATCCCTCTTTGATTAATTCTCTCAAAGTTAAAATGATGAAGACCTATGAAAAGTCGGATCTAGGTCACCTCAAGTTCTTTTGGGGGATGCAGATCAAACAAGTGTCAGACACTATATTTATCTCACAAGAACAATATACTTACAATCTCCTCAATAAGTTCAATCCCGCACAATGCCACCTAACATTAACTCTTATGTCCACCACTGACAAGCTTGCAGCAAAGACCGATCAGAAAGAAGTAGATAAAGAAAAATACTGCAGTCTAGTAGGTTATCTCATCTACCTGACAAATACACGGTCAGTTATTGAGAACGCAATAAACATCATTGCTTGCTATGTCAATAAGTTCAATCCCGCACAATGCAGCCTAGCATTAACTCTTATGTCCACCACTAACAAGCTTGCAGCAAAGATCGATGAGAAATAAGTTGATAAAGAAGAATACCGCAGTCTAGTGGGATATCTCATCTACCCGACGAATACACGGCCAGTTATTGAGAACGCAGTAAACATCATTGCTTGTTATGTTAGCTGTCGAAGTATGAGACCGGGCGGTCCGGCGGTTTGAGCCTGGCGGGTTGTAGACCGGGCGGTCTGGCGGTTTGTGTCCGGCGGGTTGATATCCAGACTGTTGCTGTGGTGTCTAGCGGTCTGACGGTTCATCTCCGGCGGCTTGGAAACCGGGCGGTCTAGCGGTCTCCAACCGCATCTCTCTCCTGCTTCTGGTATTGTCGGGCGGTTAGAATATTGTCTAACCGCGCGGCTTGTTCCGGTTTGTTGTTCTAGCCGCTCGGAACTGTTGTATAGCTTTAGTCCCACATTGTTAGTTTGTATTCTATCCTCTCTCCTCCATTCTATAAAAGGGAGGTCATACCTTTGTAAAAGATATCTTTTTGGATAATAAAAATTTCAATTATTCAAAGTTCTGGCTTGTTTTCTAGTCGTTTGTTCGCTACTCTAGTCGTTTGTTCGCTACTTTTATCATGGTATCAGAGGACTCGATCTTCTCCTGCTGATTCTCTGCGCCCTGTCCGCGCGGTTTGTCCCTTCTTCTCGCGACCTGTTCTCGCGGTTTGTCACTTCCCTGCTTGCGCCCTGTCCTGCCTGTCGGTCACAGCGACCTGTTACTTTATTCGCTGCGACCTGCTGCCTTATTCGCCTTGTTTGTTCCTCCCTTCTGTTCGCGCGGACTATCTTCTAGCCGTTCGACTTCTTTCCCTGCTTGGATCTGCGGCTTGGTCGTGGCTTCTCTGCCCGCTGGTGTCTGACATCGTGACCGCTGCAGCCCCTCTTCTTCCTATCCGCGCGGCTTGTCTTTTAACCGCGCGGCTTCTCGTTGTTTTCTCCTATGGCTCTTTCTGAAACCTCCACTACCACTACTCCTATCGCCACTCCGGCTCCGCATCCTACTTCCTCTGGCAACCTTGGCACGGTTTCTAAACTTGTTGGCTCCAACTATCCGGATTGGAGCGTTTCTTTCACCTTTCTTCTTCGCTCTCAGCGCAAACGTCATCATCTCACCGATGACCCTCCTCCTCCAGACTCTGCTGAATTTAATGACTGGGATGCCAGTGATGCGCTTGTCCGCACGTGGTTGGCTAACAGCCTCTCTGATGAATGTCTTCCTGTCATACGCCATGATGAGACGGTTAAGACCGCGTGGCTTCACCTTGCTGCTCTCTACTCGAAGGGGGCTCAGACATCCCGCATTTATACTCTCTATGCGGATCTCTTCGCTCGCCCTTCCATGTCTCCTGCTGCGGCTTATCAGCAAGTTCAGGCTCTTGGAGCTGAAATCCTCCAGAATCGCCCTTTCTCCGCGGACTTGGCCGAGCAGCACAAACACTTCCAGGAACTCCTGGTTGTTTGTTATCTTCTACGACTCCCTGAGTCATTTGATATGATCCGTCAGCAGATCTTGGGCGAAGCAGACTCTCCCACCTTGGATGCCACCGCAGCTCGCATCGCCGCTATCACTTCCCTGCTCCAACGTCCTCTGTTGTCCTCCCCTCCTCCACAGGACTCCTATGCTCACCAGGCTCAGTGGGGTGGCAATAGTGGCCGCAGCCAGTCTGGCACGCGCGGTCCGTCAAGGTTTCTCTGCTCTCACTGTGGTCGTACCGGCCACTCTGTTGACCGTTGCTGGCAGAAACATCCTCATCTTCGTCCTTCCGGTGATACTTCTTCCTCAACCTCCGCCTCCTCTCGGTCATCTGCTTCTGTGGTCACGACCTCAGGTAGTGCACACGTCGTTACCCAAGGTAAATGGCTGATTGACTCTGGTGCTACAAATTACATGACCGGAAACCCTCATTGCTTCTCTCTCCTAGAGACGCATGATCGGTTACCCCCGGTTCTTGTTGCGGATGGTTCCTGATGTAGGGTATCGCCTTGGGATGCGTAACGGAAGCCTTAACGACGCTTTTAATGACGCTCACGCTCTCTATTTCACATGCTAGCATAAACGCAGCTATTCCAATTATTTTATTTAACGTTCGCACTAACATACGGATCGCCGTTCCGCAAGTAGAACGAAAAGTTGGCTATAGGCCAATTTCCTTCCGGCTAAATGGGATAAAATTGATCCCGAACGAGCGTAGTTGTACCAAAGAGAACCCACCGAAAATAAACGATTCGGAAAAGGGTGGTTCTCTCCCAACAAAATAAACGAGGGCCGCCAAGCCTCACGAACGTAAATGAAGATCGGAAATACGCAAGCAAATCAAAGAAATATAAGTCACGAAAATCATGCGTCACAGATCACAAAACATGTCGTAGCCACAATATATGTCAAGAGGGAAATCACTAGATTTGTGAAGAAATATTCGTTACCCCCGCTCGGGTGTCGACGAGGTTGTAGGGATCGTTCCGGTTCCGGTTCCACCGAAGCCACACCGGTTGGAGGAAAACCAATCGCCTTCTTCGGACCACGCCGGAGATGGTACCGCCCAAGTAACGGAAGGTGCGCCGTTCAAGAAGGCGTAAGAAATTTGAGTGGGAGAGGGGGATGGGAGGCCGGTGGGTGGAAGGAGGAGGAGGGAGGTGGGTGGCCTAACCTTGGCCGAAATGTTGGAGGGGAGAGAAGGAGGAGGGCGGCCTCTAGAGGGAGAGGGATGGAGGTGGTCGACGGTTAGAAGGAGGTGGGGGGAGGTGGTCGGCCTTGCTTGGCCGAGAGGTAGGAGGGGGAGGAGAGGGAGGAAGAAGGCCGGCGGCCTAATGAGGAAGGAGAGGAGATGTGGGCGGCCACAAGAGGGAGGAAGAGAGGGATTTCAAAAGCTGAAATTAGGTTTTCTTTTTTTCATTCATTCTACCAAAATAAAGCAAGGGTTAGCCTTATATAGGCATTACAAGAAAGGAGGCTAAACGCACTCCAAACATGGCTAAACATAGGCCATTTTAAACAAAATTAAAAATGCTGAAATTATAAATAAAAAATGCACGAAATTAACTTGCAGAATTAAACAACAATAATAGTAATTTCTTGCGTAGTTGCGGAGGAACTTTTGACGCGGCAATGACGGTGGATGTCGCGGCGCGGCGATGGCGGTTGGATGTTGCGGCGCGGTGATGGCGGTTGGATGTTGCGGCGCGGTGATGGCGGTGGATGTTGCGGCGCGGTGATGGCCAAGTCCCAACCTTCAAGCTTGCGGCAACGGTCGTCATAATCATCGAACTCTATGTGGCGACGAACATTGGCAACAATCATATCCGGTTCACCATAATCATCCGGAAGGGGGTCTACATCAACCAGCACTGGATCACCAAAGTCGTCCAGGGGAGGACGCTCCAAATCAACACGCCGGGGGTAGTCGGCTCCATCAATCCTCCCCCTCTCAAAATTACTCATCACCGATGAGTAGACCTGAGTGTACACACCAGGAATAGCGTCGACGGGGAAGAAGAACCTGCAGGGCAAAAGGTGGTCTTGGGGGGATCTCATAAATGCATTAGCCAAAAAAGGAAACAAAGCTTCCACAACATCAACCAACATACCTCCGATGGAGACCAAGAAAGAGAACGATCCTGGGAAACTCTCACCACCCATCCCAATAGAAGAGACAGTGGAAAATAAAAACGGGAAGGTAGACATATCAAGTGGCATATAAGCATGAATTGTAAAATGTGACACAATGAAAACAGGAGCTATGCCCCAATCAGTGAAAAATACCACAAGAGATGCAAGGTCACCAACCTCCAAAAATATTCGCAAAGGATTGACTTGATTCGTTAAAATTTCTAAGGCGCCCGAGGGCATCCCTTCAGGGGTGAGATCAGCCAAATCCAAATCATCCACATAACTGTGGGAAGCTCTCCGATACGCACTAGCGTCGAGTAAGTAAAACGCATTTAGGTTGAAAAATAATTTAAGAATGCGCTTAAGAAAATAGTGAACGTGAGGGGTGAACCCATGTGCAATGTGGCGGGGGGCTCTCCGAAACAAACTAGCGCATAAAGTGCAAAACACATTTAGAACGATAAAGATTTTAAAAGTGCGCATGCGTAAACTATAACCGTGAGGAGTGAACCCGTGTGCAACAAGACGGGAAACCAAAGTGTAGACTAACGTGAATAAATCCGGTGGCACGGGCACTCTACAAACATAAAGAAAGACTAGAGAAATTCGCACATCCCCAACCATAGAGTTGGACGCATCAAAATATCCCAGACTAGAAGGACCCAGCACGTGTCCTAACAAGTCAACTACCTGCGTCAAGGTAACCAAAGGATTTAATTCAAAAGGATCATCATACCATGGAGAAATCATCAAAGAGAAATCCTTCGGGCGCGTACTATCAAACTCAAGAAAAGTATCATCACCTAACTCAATCTCAGCCACACACTCGTTACCAGGTGACTCAACCAATTTACTAACACTAATACCTCGAGATACACCCAAAGGAGGGGCCAAAATGGTCGACAGAATTGAACGACACGGACCCGGCAAAATAGACTCGTATCCAAAAAGGTCCACAAATCGGGTCAAGGGATCCGGAGGGAGAGGTGGTAAAATCGAGCCCGGGTGAAAATCAAAGTCATTTTTAAGCACAAGTAACGGGGACTGCATCACCAGTAACATGCCCGGTCCAGCAACAATAACATCATCTAAAAGTCTATCTCCCTTGCTAGGATAATCTACCAACATACTAGAGGCTATACTCAAATGAGTGCCAGAAACGTGCTCAGAAATAGGAATAGCCGAACCCGACAAACTGTCCAAATCAATTTGTCCATCAGGAGATGGAGATAACACCAAGAAGGCATCGCTCGGGTACTTAGCACTAATATCTTCCAAAAATAAATTCCCTTTACTAGGTGACTCATCCAAGACGCTTCTTCCCAAGTCTTCCAATAACACCTTACTCTCGACAGCTAAATCTTCCCACGACGTAGGCACATCATCAAAATCAGGAAGGAGGGTAGGACAAATCCAATCCCGAGAAGACTCCAAGATAGCTTGAGTCTCGAGTAAAGGCAATAAAATCAAAGATCTATCTTCTGAGCGCTCATAACTAAGATCTTCCCATATCACGCCTTCGTCCAAAGGAGACTCTTCCAACACCGTCGAAATATCACCCAAATCAATGTTAACAGAAGGCTCAATGACTGTCAAAGGGGACGGATCAGAAATATGGTCGAGGGGAAGGGGTATAATCCCAGGGGGAACTTCCTCAAAGGAGAAATCCTCATCCAAATCACTAGGATATCCCAGTTCCTCAGCGTCACTACAATCGACAGTGAGTTCGACCTCGCCCTCAGTGGCGGGCTCAGGTGGATCAACAGCTAGAACAGATGGGCCTGGAAGGGACTCAGGAGAGACTACGGGGGTAGTCGGAGTGGAACACATGATAGAGCTAAGGTCAGACACACCACTAGACTCACAAGTCACATTCGCCTGACTAACCGTACAGATAGGACTACTCTCATAAACAGGAAAGGGTCTAGTGCCCTTCCGTAAAGGGGTCACTACATCCAACAATTCCGCAGGAGCGTATTGATGGGTGAGGAGACTTTTCATGATAGTCCAACTGACATCAGGTGCATAACGTCTCTTGGCGCTGTTCCAAAAACGCCAGGCTAGACCAGTTAATTGTATACTCGCAACGCAAGCCTGGGAGTGGTCTGGCACAAGTGCACGCTCGAAGTAACTCTCCAACTCAACAACCCAGCTAAGGAAGGCATGGGGACCTCCCAACCCATTGTAGGGGGCTGATACGATCCTAGTTGACTTAGAATTACCATCACGCTGGTGGGGTTGTCTAGGGGCCTCCAGAGGAGACGTCGGAAACTGACCACTAAGTTGGGCTATTAAATCCTCAAGGTTGTCAAATTTGCGGTTCATCTCATTGCGAAATGCACCAACCGAGGAAGGTGGGGGAGGAGGACTCCGACAACCCGTCATAAATGATTTTCCTCGGGTGACGTTGACGTCACGGGCCATTTCAGAGGGAACCGGAGAGAAAACTCAACCTGAACCGGTGCACATGCAAAGACAAGAAAAGCCTGGGCCTATTTATTTTTTAAAGATTGATTTGTTCCCGCTAAACCTCTAGGGTTGTAAAGATTATAGGATAGGGTTTTTGCTGGAAAAATAGGATGAACATTAAAAAATTTTGCTGGAATTTTTTTATTTAGAAAATAAGAATCTAGACCGCTATTAGCACACCAAATACTAAATTTTCAAATTAATTAATAAAAATAAGTACTTAATAAAAATATATTTTTTTTTGGTTTTCTTACTAATAATTAGAGGGAGAAATTCCAGAAATTTTAAATTTTATATTTTGAGAAAAGTTGACATTTTAAGGCCGCTATTTGCAGACCATTATGTAGAAAAACTAGTTTCATGAATTGCAACGAAACGGAAAAAGGTGTTCGAATGTGCCACAAACGAGGGGGAGGAGTGCCAATTAGGAAATTGATGTGAACCTCCCTCTGATACCAAATTGATGTAGGGTATCGCCTTGGGATGCGTAACGGAAGCCTTAACGACGCTTTTAATGACGCTCACGCTCTCTATTTCACATGCTAGCATAAACGCAGCTATTCCAATTATTTTATTTAACGTTCGCACTAACATACGGATCGCCGTTCCGCAAGTAAAACGAAAAGTTGGCTATAGGCCAATTTCCTTCCGGCTAAATGGGATAAAATTGATCCCGAACGAGCGTAGTTGTACCAAAGAGAACCCACCGAAAATAAACGATTCGGAAAAGGGTGGTTCTCTCCCAACAAAATAAACGAGGGCCGCCAAGCCTCACGAACGTAAATGAAGATCGGAAATACGCAAGCAAATCAAAGAAATATAAGTCACGAAAATCATGCGTCACAGATCACAAAACATGCCGTAGCCACAATATATGTCAAGAGGGAAATCACTAGATTTGTGAAGAAATATTCGTTACCCCCGCTCGGGTGTCGAAGAGGTTGTAGGGATCGTTCCGGTTCCGGTTCCACCGAAGCCACACCGGTTGGAGGAAAACCAATCGCCTTCTTCGGACCACGCCGGAGATGGTACCGCCCAAGTAACGGAAGGTGCGCCGTTCAAGAAGGCGTAAGAAATTTGAGTGGGAGAGGGGGATGGGAGGCCGGTGGGTGGAAGGAGGAGGAGGGAGGTGGGCGGCCTAACCTTGGCCGAAATGTTGGAGGGGAGAGAAGGAGGAGGGCGGCCTCTAGAGGGAGAGGGATGGAGGTGGTCGACGGTTAGAAGGAGGTGGGGGGAGGTGGTCGGCCTTGCTTGGCCGAGAGGTAGGAGGGGGAGGAGAGGGAGGAAGAAGGCCGGCGGCCTAATGAGGAAGGAGAGGAGATGTGGGCGGCCACAAGAGGGAGGAAGAGAGGGATTTCAAAAGCTGAAATTAGGTTTTCTTTTTTTCATTCATTCTACCAAAATAAAGCAAGGGTTAGCCTTATATAGGCATTACAAGAAAGGAGGCTAAACGCACTCCAAACATGGCTAAACATAGGCCATTTTAAACAAAATTAAAAATGCTGAAATTATAAATAAAAAATGCACGAAATTAACTTGCAGAATTAAACAACAATAATAGTAATTTCTTGCGTAGTTGCGGAGGAACTTTTGACGCGGCAATGACGGTGGATGTCGCGGCGCGGCGATGGCGGTTGGATGTTGCGGCGCGGTGATGGCGGTTGGATGTTGCGGCGCGGTGATGGCGGTGGATGTTGCGGCGCGGTGATGGCCAAGTCCCAACCTTCAAGCTTGCGGCAACGGTCGTCATAATCATCGAACTCTATGTGGCGACGAACATTGGCAACAATCATATCCGGTTCACCATAATCATCCGGAAGGGGGTCTACATCAACCAGCACTGGATCACCAAAGTCGTCCAGGGGAGGACGCTCCAAATCAACACGCCGGGGGTAGTCGGCTCCATCAGTTCCCCTTCCCCGGTTCACGGGACGGGCATGGTTCAAGTCACCCCGTCGCTTCGCTTAGTGGACACTCTCTATGTCCCGAAGTTCCCTTGCAATTTGCTCTCGGTTACTACTTTATGCAAGCAACTTCAGTGCTCTGTATTATTTACTCCTACTTCTTGTTGTTTTCAGGACCCGAGGACCAAACGGACGATTGCTACTGGGACTGAGAGTGACGGCCTCTACTTCCTCGACAATGTTTCCGCTCTGTCCGCCTTCTCTTCCACGTCTACTGATCTGCTTCAATGGCATCTTCGCCTTGGACATCCTCCTCCTCGGATTCTTCATCAGCTTCTTCCCCACTTACCTCAGACCAGTCCTCCGCTCAACTGTGATGCGTGTCAGCTTGGCAAACATCATCGCTCCTCCTTCCCGCCGAAGCAAGGTCGTGGTTCCTCCCGCCCTTTTGATCTCATTCATTCTGATGTCTGGGGTCCTGCTCCTACTCTCACTGTTGGTCGGGGTAGTTCTTACTTTGTAACTTTTATTGATGATTTCTCTAGATGTACCTGGGTGTATCTTTTAAAAGATCGATATGAACTATTATCTGTATGGCAATCTTTTTACTATATGATTCAAACTCAGTTTTCTATATCAATTAAAGTGCTGCGCTCTGATAATGCAAAAGAATATCTCAGTCATGAGTTTTCCTCTTTTTGTATGCAACATGGTCTTATTCATCAGACCAGCTGTGTTTACACCTCCCAACAAAATGGGGTGGCGGAGCGTAAAAACCGTCACCTCCTTGATATCGCTCGCACTCTAATGACGCGGATGCAGGTGCCTCGCTCCTACTGGGGCTATGCTGTTCTTCTTGTCTGCTATCTCATCAATCGCATTCCCTCTTCGGTTCTCCACGGCAAGACCCCCTTCTCCATTCTCTACCCGGGCAAGGAACCCTTTCCTCTTCCTCTCCGTATCTTTGGGTGTACGGCCTTTGTGCATGCTCCGTCTGCTACCCGTGACAAACTTTCCTCCCGTTCCACAAAATGTGTCTTTTTGGGATATTCGATCACTCAAAAAGACTATTGTTGCTTTGACCCCGTTCTGCGCAAACAGTTTGTTTCCGCGGACGTCATCTTCTTCGAAAATGCATCCTACTTTTCTTCTCCATCCCCGCTTCCTCCTGCGGTCTCTTACTCTCCACCATCTCTCAGTGATCCTTCCACGCAGATCGACGTCTCCCCTCCTATGTCATCTCCTCCTCCGTCTCCTTCTCTCTCTATTATACCCCCACCTTCTTCTCCGCAGCCGTCTCTCTCTAGTCCCGGGCCAGCTTTCTCCGCCACGGACGCTCCGGTCCCTAAGGCACAAGACGACCTGGATCTTCCCATTGCTCTTCGCAAAGGGGTGCGGGCGTGTACCCAACACCCGCTTGCGGCTGTTATTTCCTATGATCGGCTTACTCCCTCTCGCAGGTGCTTTGCTTTGGCTATCTCGGCTACTACAACTCCCCGCACTTACCAAGAGGCTCTTGTTATTCCTCATTGGAAATCTGCCATGGATGAGGAAATCGCCACTCTTAATGAAAGGGGTACCTGGACCCTTGTTCCTCCACCGATAGGTACTGATGTGGTTGGCTGCCGCTGGGTGTTCGTTGTGAAGTTTCGCCCCGACGGCACTGTGGATCGTTACAAAGCCCGGCTGGTGGCCAAAGGCTTTACTCAGACTTATGGAGTTGACTACTTTGATACTTTCTCCCCGGTTGCTCGCCTCAGCACCATCCGGGTTCTTCTTTCAGTGGCCGTCAACAGAGAGTGGGTTATTTCCCAGCTTGATGTCAAGAATGCTTTTCTATATGGGGATCTTCAGGAGGATGTCTATATGGAGCAAGCTCCTGGGTATGTTGCTCAGGGGGAGACACGAGTATGCCAGTTGAAGAAGGCCATCTACGGCCTAAAACAAAGCCCTCGGGCATGGTTCGACAAGTTTAGTGGCATTGTGGCTGCCATTGGCTTTACAAGAAGTTCAGCCGATCACTCATTGTTTATTCGCAAAACCGCATCGGGCCTTGTGGTTTTGGCGGTGTATGTGGATGATATTCTTCTTACCGGCGATGACCAGGCTGGGGTGGACTTGACAAAGAAACACCTCCGTCAACACTTAGTCACGAAGGATATGGGCTTCCCGAAATATTTTTTGGGGATAGAAATCTCTCGGAAGCCTGACTCGTTGGTTCTCTCCCAACGGAAGTATGCTCTTGATCTTCTACAAGAGGCAGGATTGACCGGTGCCAAACCGGCCAGGTATCCCATGACCACTGGAGAGGACAAAACGTGGACAGATGACTCACCTCTTATATCCGATGCCACCAGGTATAGACGTCTGGTGGGCAAACTCATTTATCTCACGGTGACCAGACCCGACATCGCCTATGCTGTAGCCTGTAGGCAAGGTCAGTAGTTCATGCAAACTCCCAGGGAATGTCATCTTCAGTCTGTCTTGAAGATACTAGAGTATGTCAAAACAGCACCAGGAAAAGGGCTACTCTTTCAGAAGCGTGGTCATCTGAGAGTTGAAGCCTACTCAGACTCAAGCTATGCGGATGATAAAGGTGACCGTAAATCTACATCGGGTTTTTGCACATTTGTTGGAGGTAATCTTGTGAGCTGGAAGAGCAAGAAGCAGTCTGTTGTCTCAAGGTCCAGTGCAGAAGCCGAATACCGGAGTATGGCGTCAACCACGTGTGAGTTAAAATGGTTGTGGGCTCTCATGCTTGACCTAGGAGAGGTCTACGACTATCCTCTGCCTATGTTCTGTGACAACAAGGCCGCTATATACATATCCAAAAATCCGGTCTTCCATGAGAGAACGAAACATATAGAGGTCAACTGCCATTTCATCCGAGAAGAGGTCTTGAAGAGACAGATTTGCACTCCGTTCGTCACCTCCGACAAAGAGTTGGCAGATATCTTCACCAAGCCGGTTTCTACTTCCTTCTTCCATATCTGTGACAACCTGGGCATGATTGATATCTATGCTCCAGCTTGAGGGGGAGTGTCGAAGTATGAGACCGGGCGGTCTGGCGGTTTGAGCCTGGCGGGTTGTAGGTCGGGCGGTCTGGCGGTTTGTGTCCGGCGGGTTGATATCCAGACTGTTGCTGTGGTGTCTAGCGGTCTGACGGTTCATCTCCGGCGGCTTGGAAACCGGACGGTCTAGCGGTCTCCAACCGCATCTCTCTCATGCTTCTGGTATTGTCGCGCGGTTAGAATATTGTCTAACCGCGCGGCTTGTTCCGGTCTGTTGTTCTAGCCGCTCGGAACTGTTGTATAGCTTTAGTCCCACATTGTTAGTTTGTATTCTATCCTCTCTCCTCCATTCTATAAAAGGGAGGTCATACCTTTGTAAAAGATATCTTTTTGGATAATAAAAATTTCAATTATTCAAAGTTTTGACTTGTTTTCTAGTCGTTTGTTCGCTACCCTAGTCGTTTGTTCGCTACTTTTATCATTAGCAATCCAAGCAAAGCTCATTTCGATGCGGCTAAACAAATTATATGATACCTTCAAGGGACGAAGGACAATGGTCTATTCTATCGGAAAGAAGAATAAGACGGGTTGGTTGGCTTCACTGACTCTGATTGGGCAGACAATCTAGAAGACAGAAAAAGCACCGGAGGATCTCTCTTTTTCTTCGACACCAAACTGGTTTCCTGGTCTTCCAAGAAGTAACAAACTGTGGCACTTTCAAACACCGAGGCCGAGTACATGGCGTTCAATTCTGCTTCCTGTGAAGCTCTGTGGCTTCATCGTCTTTTGAAGGAGATTTGCATGGGTGAAGGAGAAGAGGGGGAGAGATTGAGAAAGCTAAAGAGGAAGAAGGGGGAGTTAAAAAAAATTTGTGAAGCTCTATGGCTTTCCAAAAATCCTATTCACCATAAATGAAGCAAGCATATAGATATCCGGTTCCACTTCATTAGGAAACTCTTGTAAGAGAAGAATAATGATCTCAGTTTTGTTCCTGCAAAACTCCAGCGAGCCGACATAATGACAAAACCCTTGCCACAGGATCGATTCCTGGAGCTGAAACTGAGGGTTCGTTTGATATGGTTGTAGCAATCCTGAAAGCAGTGGTCGCGGACTGTGGTTCATGAAGGCCTGTGAGTTTTTTCTATAGTGGCAGTTGCAACCGTTGTTCTGTCAAATTGGTGTAAGATAGCGGTGAAGTTTTGGTCCAAACTCACCGGAACAAAAGTGTCAGACCAAAAGACCATTTCAGTATAAAGTACTCCAATATAATTATCTGTTTTGCATTTGAGACCCGTGAGTTTAAAAGACCATTTTCAGCAAGCATACATTAACATAATTTATATTTACTCAACTTCATATCCATTATGAGATCCGTGAGTTTAAAAGACCATTTTCAGCAAGCATACATTAACATAGTTTATATTTACTCAACTTCATATTCATTATGCATAATGTTTCCTGCTACCAAAAATAGACCTTGCTAGAAAAAAAATTGAGCATTTTCTTTATTTCAATGGCCGATGTTAAATAACAAGTTTTAATAAAAGTAATTAATGATCGACCAGACTGATTTTTTCTTAACAGGATCAACGCAACAACACCCTCAGTTGTTCGGCAAGATGCCAGTAGTCTGATAGAAAAATAATGTCAATTGCCTCCTAACAGAAACAAGGGTTTCACATTGAATTTTCAAACTCCGATCTGACAAATTGAGCACGTACTCTTCAAAAAAGTATATAAGATTGAATCAACTCCTTAGTTTCAATAGCTCTTCGTTGATTGATTCATGAAAAAAATACTGCTACTAGGAAAAGAGGCCACACCGCCAAGATATGATGCATCGCATCAGAAGACCCGGCGGTTTCCTCCAATCCCGGCCACGCCTTTGAATCTATCTCCAGAAACCTAAGAGAGAGAAGGTCACCAAGTTTCAAGACATGAGTAAGAGAGGGGAGAGAAGAGGGGAGAGAGAATGAGAAGGACCTAAACACTGGACGGAGGAGGCCACGGGATGGGTGGGTCCAGAGCTGCAGGGAATCGCCGTCGGCTTCGCTTCCGCTGAAGTTGCTGCCGCGGCTGGAGCTGCTGGAACGGTCGGGGACTGCGTAATTGTCGCCAGGCAAGGAGGAGAAGCCGAGAAGTTCAGTTTGCTGTAGCTGCGCTTGGCGAAGGGCGAGCGCGAGGAGAGCTCCTGCCGCGTACCTCTGCGTCGACGTCAGCGTCGGGACGGCCATGATCGCTGCTTGGCGCGACCGCCACTGGGCGCGGCGTTTATTTCGTTGAATTCATGGCGAGGCGACTCGGCCACGCGGTTTTGTTTTTTCGGGAGAAGAAATCAACATTTTACCTCTGCTTCAGAAGGAAGAGTTTAACGAAACCCACCTTCTAGAAGCATGGCTTTTAGGGTATGAGTCAGTGTAAAAATTTACGGGAAAGTCGCAAGAGGTCGCAGGAACATTTAACTACAATCAAAGACAAGCAGAAATCGGTAGTAACAGCAAGACAAGAATATCCGATTGAAATTAACATGTTTACAGAGCGAGGTATACATTGCAAGACATGATTTACAATGTAATCAAGGGTAACAAAAATCTGTAACATGAAGTTAACCGCGCGGACAGCAAGTTGTAACCGCTGTTCAAGCCGAGTCCGCCGAAAACGTTGAAGTCGCCTAACTGCAACTAGCCACGTGGAATGTTTGTTATTGAAATGTTGAACTTGAACAGAGCCCGTTGATAGATGGGGTGAACTGGTCTGGTTATCCGTAACTCAGAGGAAGAGATCAAGTTGCAGAGACTGCGACCTGCTGCTATCTGATGGCTGTTATCTGCGAACTGTTCCACACCAAGCTTCCACTAGTTGTCTAGCCGTCTGATGTTAGTCGCACGGCCTGCACAGAATCAACTTTCTTAGTCGCAGCGGTTAGAAAATCGTAACCGCAAAGTACAAGCGTGAGCAAGATCTCACTATTCACTCTTCTATATATGACGAGCCGAGAACTCTTATTTATATGTGTAAGGAGGAATGTTGTCATCACCCATAGCGATGGGATAACCGCTCGTCAGACCTGCAGCTAACATCACGTATCTGCATAAGTGTGGATACAAGAATCAGTCTGCCGCTTAAAAAAGGCTACCCGCAAATAAGCGCGGTCACCATTCTTTGTCCATAAGAACGACTAGAATGTCAGACTTGCGGGCGCAACTTCAGTCCGCAAAAAACTCTGGCCCGCAACATAACGACCATGTCGCCAACTTGTCGAGCTAGCTCAAGAAGCAATCCGCATCTCAGGCGATCTCGGCAAGATAGACAACTGAGTTGAACTTAGTCACACAAGACCAAGTCCACAACGAGCAAGCTTCCTGGTCTCCTAAACAGTTGTGCCACCTGAGAACAAGACCGCGCCTAAGCTGAAAAGTAACACCAGTCCGCACAATTGCGGACTGCACCCATCAGACAGTGCGGCCTCCAAGTGAACCAGTCTGGTTAACTGTGCTGATCTCCATAATCTCATAACAAGACCGCAAGCACAGAAGACAGCCGGACTTCGCGAGCTCCAAAAGAATCCGCAATATCCAATATGACAGGCTCGGCGAACTCCATACGAGTCTGTCATATCCGCGGTTAGACAATCCTAACCGCCCAGTTTACCAAGGATGCTTGCTGATCCAAACCACAAGAGAAAACCGGCAATCCGCCAAAGGCAATCCGCCAAAGTTATCTGCTAGGCCGCGACGGACTCTGCGGTCTGTGCGGTCTACCAAATCAGACTGCCCAACTTCACTTCCAGTCCCACTTTAACAAATTCAACACTCTCCCTTGAAGTGGGAAGTGGAAATCAGCTCGGACAACCCGCCCAACTAAATAAATGGTCTCTTCGATAGTGGCTTTGTGAAGATGTCTGCGACATTGTCCTCGCTCCACACATGCTCAACCATCAGAGACCCCTCCAACACCTTCTTCTGAATATAGTGATGTTCAATCTCGATGTGCTTCGTCCGCGCGTGACAAACTAGATTGTTGACCATTTTAAGAGCACTCCCGTTATCACCGCGAAGTAGAGTTCGTACCTCCTCGTGGATGTCATCCACTAATCTCCTGAGCTAGGTGGCTTCCTAAGTTGGCAAGGCTGAAACCTTGTATTCCGCTTCTATAGTGGAGACAGACATTGCATCATACTTTTTACTATACCAAGAAATAGTTGATGATCTCGTGAAGAAGACGTGACCAGGCGTCGACTTCCGATCATCTGTATCTTCTCCATAATCAACATTTATATAACCGTGCAGATTGAAGCTCGTATCCCTCTTATAAAAGAGACCCTTCTTTAAGGTAGACTTGATATTCTTTAGAATTCCTTTAGCCGCCACCAAACGAGGATTTCGTGACTCCGTCATATACCGACTAACCCGGCCAAACGCATAAACAATATCTGGTCTAATAATTGTCAAATATATGAGATTTCCCACGAGAGCCCAGAATACCGAAGATTCTGTAAGAACCCTTCCCTCATCCCGCCGAAGTTTAAGACTGACCTCCATAGGAGTAGAACTGTTCTTCCCTTCCCGCAGGCGGAATCGCTTGACGATTCTCTCTGCATAGCCTTTTTGGGAAACGGGCACGTCATTCTTCTGCCTCTCTGCCTTGAGTCCAAGCAAATGGTGGAGCTCATCCAGATCCCTCATCTCGAACCATATAACTAGCTCAGCTCTGAGTCTAGCTACTTCCTCCTCCGAGTTCCCCATGGTGATCATGTCATAAACATTTAGTAGAACGAGAACTTGAAGCTCCCTAATTTTCTTAATGAAAAGACTTGAGTCTGAGTCTGAAGCAAAGTAACCACAGAATTGGAGATATTCTACGATCTTATCATACCACACCCGAGGCGCCTGCTTCAGACCATATAGAGCTTTCTTCAACTTGCAAGCGTATCCAAGACGATCTTTAGAGATATAACAAGGTGGTTGTACCATGAAGATATCTTTGTCAATCTCGTCGTAAAGGAATGTATTCTTTACGTCAAGTTGCCAAATATTCCATCATTGGCAAGCCGCCAGAGAGATCACCGCCCAAACTGAAGTCATTTTAGTCACAGGACTGAACGTCTCTGCATACTCGTCCCCATATTATTGTGAGAACACCCGAGCTACAAGGTAAGCCTTGTACCACTCGATGCTGCCGTCAGCCTTCTTCTTGAGTTTGTAAACCCACTTGCATGTCACCGGAGTAATGCTCTTGATCTTGGGTACAAGATCCCAAGTCTCGTTCTTCTTGAGGTCGACCATCTCCTCATCTATGACATTTTCTCACTCCTTTATTCCAGTGGTGTTCTCAAAGTTCGACGGCTCCCATTCATCTAAGGGATCTGCAAAGAAACATGAGACGAAACTCATCATGTTCTTGTCCCTATACCGAGCTGGCGGAATAATACTCCTCTTGGACCTCCGCAGGGCTTGACCCTGATCCACTACTCCTGCTGTTTCTTCTATACTAGCTCTGATCTCGGGCATATCAGGAGCATCGCTCCCCCTGTTTCCAGATCCAAAATCCTTCACCCTAGAGCTAGATGACGTCGGAGCACCTGGTGACACAGACAACTCCACCAAAAGATCCTGAACAGCTTCTCCTTGGCCCCGTCTTACATATTCTCCTATAGCTCCATAGATGAGCTACCCTAATATGATGTAAGTTCGTCGAAGACAACGTCTCTTGAGGTGACGGACTTCTTCGTTGCAGGATCCATGCACTTCCATCCCTTCTTCTGCTCATCATAGCCAATAAAGACTAGCTTCCTTACTTTTACATCTAGCTTTGTCCTGAGAGTGTCTGGAACGAGCATGTAATAGGTAGACCTGAACACCCGAAGATGTTCGACATTGGGCTTCTCTTTGAACATCAACTCATGTGGAGATTTCATGTTGTTTGGACTGAGAGGCATCATTTTGATGACATACGTTGCACAAGTCATTCTCTTTGCCAAGAAGGCCTTGAGAATGCCTTTGGCATGAAGCCAGACTTGTAGGTTTTCGTCAGATGACGGATCTTATGTTCTGCATCTCTTTTCTGTTATAAAGTATGTGCACAAGTAAATTCCCTCTGAAAGACAAACTTTCTGTAGAAGTTATAGAACGCATGTGAAGTGAACTCTCTGTCATTATTAGTTCTCAACTTCTTTATCCGCGGACCGAGCTGATCTTCCACGAGCTCCTTAAACTCCACGAACATCCTGTAAGCCTCTGACTTCTCTTTCAAGAAGTATACTCAAATATACCTGGAAAAGTCATCAACAAGAACCAATATGTACCTGCTATCGCCGAGACTGGGAGTGATGGCAGGTCCCGTTAGATCATCGTGGATGCATTCCAGCGGTGCTCCACACCTAGTCTATGATATGTCAAATGGAAGGCGATCTGCCTTTCTATAATGACAGCCTGTACAGACGTGACCGTCACCAAATATGAAAGGCTAGGCAAGCCATGAACCAGGCCTCTAACCGCCATAGCCTCCAGCTTATCTATCCCAAAATGCCTAAGACTCTCATGCCAAATAACAGTACTATCGTTAGCCTTCATCTTATCAATATAGAAGTGTGTCACCAATACAAACAAGTCTTTCACTCTCCTTCTGACATGAGTGACATCAGCTTTCACAACTGACATGTTCCTGAAAATTTTCACTTTTGTTAGGCCAAACAAAATGTGATACCCAGCATCAACAACGCTGGTCACCGAGAAGAGGGTTTTCTTCATTCCCAACACGTGATACACACTCCTCAAAGTGAGTGCCCCCCAATCACTGCCTAAAGAAACTATTCCCTCCTTTTCTACCGCATGTACAGTATTATCATCAGTAATAATAACATCATTACCTTTGTAGTTCTGCAGAGAAGAGAATTTGGACTCGTCCTCGGTGAAGTGATGACCACACCTCGAGTCCACGTTCCAGTCCTCCTGATAGTTGATGGAGGAAAGTGCACAAACAAAAGTGTCAGTCATAAGGCACTCCCCCATCCTCCTTCCTTAGCTTTGGACTCAACCTCCTTTTTTCCTACAGCAAGCCTTAGCTGAAGATTTACCCTGCAGTCCCTGCGGATGTGACCAAGTTTATTACATATGTAGCACCAAGGTCCGTCCCGCTTCTTCCTATCATCATGCTTAGGAAGCTTGCTCCTTTCCTGCTGTGATGAAGAAGACGGACCATCACTAACAGTGTATTTTTCTTCTTGCCCTTTTTCTTCTTCTTGCCAGAGAAGAGAGCCTTATCATCTCCCCTGAGATCGAGACTCCAACCATCTACTTCGCCAAGCTTTTCTACGAAGCCAATAGATTTTCCTACTCGAGAAGTGATGGTTGGTTGGTCCAGTCTTACACAAAAGTCACAAAGGCAACATACTCCTTCCGCAAGTCGTGGATGATGTGTTTCTTCAGCTTCGAATCTTAGACCGGCTCTTCCGGATCCAACGCAGTAATCTCAGAGCAGATGTTATTCATCTTCAAGAAGAAAGAAGAAATAGACATCTCATCTTGAGTGGCTTTTGCTAGCTCATTTTCCAAGAACTGTAGTCGAGCTACATTCTTCTTGTTTAGCAAGCCATCCAAGGTCATCCAGATTTTAGCTGCTGACCGACATTCAATGATGTAGTCAAACAGCTCCGGTGAAACCGCATGCTTTAGAGTGAATGCTGCTTTTGCATCAATTCGCCTCCAAGCTTTTACCGCTTCAGCATTTCCACCGGCAGTGACTACTTCTTATCGGTTGTCACCACTGACAACTTACCAGAGATCATTGCCAAGAAGATAACTCTCCATGCAAGACCTCTGTCTTTTAAAGTTTGTATGCATCAAGAGTTCAATTTCAATTTCTCTTGCAAAATCGGCTTCCATTACAACTAACTGATTTACTTGATCTTCACAAAGGAATAACAACTTGTTGAGATTAATGAACTGTTAACTCCTCAATACCCCTCTGACATCATGTGAAAAGTTATGGGGGAAGCCGCAAGAGGTCGCAGGAACACTCAATCACAACAAAAAATAAGTAGAAATCAGTAGCAACAGCAGCACAAGATTATCCAATTGAAATTAACTTCTTTACAGAGCGAGGTATACATTGCATGACATGATTTATAATATAACAAAGAGAAACAAAAATCTGCAACAAGAAGTTAACCGCGCGGACAACAAGCTGTAACGGCACTAGTTGCTAGTCTGCAGGCCGAGTCCACTAAAAACATTGAAGTCGCCTAACCGCAACAAGCCGCGTGAACTGCTTGTTATTGAAATGTTGAACTTAAACAGAACCCGCTGATAGATTGGGCGAACTTCTCTGCTTATCTGCAACTCGGAGGAAGGGATCAAGTCGTTGAGACCTCGAACTATTGCTATCCACTGACTGTTATCCGCGAACTATTCCACATCAAGCTTTCACTAATTGCCTAGTCGCACAGCCTATATAGAATCAACTTCCTTAGTCGCAGTGGTTAGAAAATCGTAACCGCAAAGTATAAGCGTGAGCAAGTTCTCACTGTTCACTCTTCTATCTATGACGAACTGAAGAATCTTATTTATAGGTATGAGGAGCAGTGTCATCACCACCCATAGTGATAGGATAATCGCTCATCATACCTGCAACTAACATCACGTATCCGCATAAGTGTGGATACAAGAATCAGTCTGCTGCTTAAAGAAGGCTATCCGCAAATAAGCGCGGTCACCATTCTTTGTTCGTAAGAAAGACCAGACTTCCAAGCTTGTGGACACAACTTCAGTCCCAACAAAACTCAGGCCCGTGACATAACGACCATGTCGCCAACTTGCCGAGCTTGCCGAGCTTGCCGAGCTCAAGAAGCAGTTTGCGTCTCAGGCGATCTCGGCGAGCTAGGAAACAGAGCTGGACTTAGTCACACATGACCAAGTCCACAACGAACAGGCTTCGCGGTCTCCTAAACAACTGTGCCACCTAAGAACAAGACCGCTCCTAAGCTGAAAAACAACACTAGTCCGCACAATTACGGACTGCACCCATCAGACAGTGCGGCCTCTAAGTGATCCAATCCGCTTAACTATGTTGATCTCCACGATCTCATAACCAGACCGCAAGCACATAAGACAACCAGACTCCGCGAGCTCCAAAAGAGTCCGCGATATCCAATATGCAGGACTTGGCGAACTCCAGACGAGTCCGCTACATCCGCTATTAGACAATCCTAACCGCCCGGTTTACCAAGGATGCTTGATGAGCCAGATCGCACGAGAAAACCGGCAACCTACCAAAGGCAATCCGCCAAAACTATCCGCCAGGTCGCGACAAACTTTGTGGTCTGTGTGGTCTTCCCAATCAGATGTCCAACTCCATTTCCACTACCACTTCAAAAATTTCAATACCCAGTAATTGTCAGAAATGTCGCGGGTAAGGGGCGGTAAGTATGGTAATGTAGAGTACGATCATCCAATCGTTCGCGTGGATGTTTGCACGTATCTCAAAATCTTTGAGATGTATTCACTTTGAGATGTGTGTGGACATCCACTGATCCGCGTGGACCGTTAAATACCTGCACTTTACCATAAAGTACACCTCTGCACTTTACTCCCCCTACCAGGTTGCCATTAAAGAAAAAGTACCCCCCCCCTTACCAGGTTACCCACACTTTACCATAAAGTGCTCCCCTGCACTTTACTCCCCCCTTACCAGGTTGCTCGGTTTTTATTTGGTCCGGAGAATTAGACCATCTTATCTCCAGGTCAGACCGGACGTGCAAACAATCAAATGCAAATTATGCAACAATATCAAGAATCGTTACAAAAATGTGGAAAACTCGATAATTGTGAAAAACCACTTGGTCGGATCTCTGTCAGGCCAAAATCCACTATTCACACTTTGTTTATAAGAGTGAGTTTCTCATAGGGTGACAAACCACCTATCTGTTACAAGCTTTTAGTACAAGGAAATGAGGGAAAAAGTTAAGCCCACGAAGCTTCCACGAAGTGTCCACGAGAGCATCCGCAAGAGTGTTCCTCCATTCCTCCTTCAGGGCTCACTAAAGCGTCCAAGGAGCGTTGAGCGGACTAGTGAGGGAGCAGGGCGAATCCTGAGTGAAGGAACGGTCTAAATCTCATGTTCTCGCTTGAAAACCTCAGAGCACTCTCTATTCTCTATTGTTGTTTGTCTTCAAATGAAGGCCTGAGATATTTTTATAGCTTTTTGAAGGGATGCGATGGTAATTGCGCCTAGTTGAATCTTAAGTTGACGAATTTCATTGCTCCATTCTGGTTACCTGCATCACCAATTTTTTTGAAATGACGAGCATGCACCTGGGTGGTCTGAGCAGCCCAGACAGGTTTCCCGGCGACAATGACGACTAAAGATGGCGGAGGCGGCGAAGACTGCCAGCACACGCGCCCACGCCCATACGACATGCACATGCATGGGGTGAACGCTTGTATGTTGTGTGCGTGCACGGGTCACGCGCGCGCGCATCATTGCGGTGTGCGTACGTACGAAGTGCATGTTAATACGACATGTGTGTGCGGGGGATGCAGGCGCATGTAGGTCTGCACTGCGTGCGCGTGCTAGAGCGTGAGCATATCTGTATAGTGCGTGCGCACACGCAGGCTGGTTGTGGGTGTGTGTGGCGCCCTTGCGCATGCGAGGGTCATGTACGATACCCTGGCACGCTTGGTTTCATCCCCCTTTCAGGTTGACTTTGGACCCTTTGAGTGGGAGCGACTCACTCGATTGGGTTATATTACTTGAGCATTCTGGTCAAATTTTTACCAGTTTCGCTCGAGAATCTTAAAGGGGAACCCTATCAAATGCCCATGTATAACACGCAAATCGTCAAAATCAGAAATTTCTAAGGAGACGCTTATTCTCTAGCCAATCAGCTAGTATGAGTGAGTACACCTTGTAACTCATGAGTATGCGAGAGTACCTAGTGTAACTCATGAGTATGGGCGAGTACCCCTTATAACTCACTAGTACGAGCGATCATCTCTTGTAACTTGCGAGTATAGTAGAGTATGAGTGAGTAGCATACACTCCCCCCCCCATGATTTATCTATAAATATATCCCCTGGGGGTACCGTGAAAGACACGTTGAGATCCTCCCAAGTTCGAGCCTTCTTTGTACCACACTCAGCCTTTTGGTTGTGGAGGAGAAGTTATCCTAAACTTTCGGGTGTGTGGTGGGACCTCCCCGCTGGAGTACCTTGGGTGTTCTTATAAACATCTCTCCCTCTAGCTCTAGCCATCCAAACTGTGGCATACGACCACAGGATCAGTAACCTTAGGCTACACCTATGTCTGACATTTGGAGTCAGGATTTTCCTGGCTTAAGCACTTTGGTGTGGTGAGCATGGACTGTGGCCGGAGGAAGAAATTTTTGTGAGAAGACTGCATGGCTCGAGATGGCAAGCTAGAGGCCAAAGCCAGCAACTCGCGAGTACTGTGCATGTTGGGAGAGCTCTTAGTGATCTAGGCAAGCTTCTTTCTTACTCGTTCATATGTTTTTTTAAGACGACGAGTTCAGGTTGGCGACATCATGCTTAGCGGATTCATAGAGATGAAATTTTTTGTTACTTTCTCATATGCGAGTTCCATATAGGAATACCTTTTGGCGAGTTCCATATGGCAACATCCTTTGGCGAGTTCTAGAAGGCGACGTCCTTTGGCGAGTTTTTGATGGTGACATCCTTTGGCGAGTTCCAGATCTATTCACAAGAGTTCTACTCACAAGTTTGCGAGTTCCAAATCTACTCGCAGATGTACTGCTCGCAACTTGACAAGTTCAAGATGGTGAGTTGGAGACAAACCCCCAAAAACTCTATGTAAGGGGTTCTAATGTCAAAATGGACACTTATCATGACCAAGTTTTCTCTTTATTCATTGTAGTGCTTTACATACATGTTCATACTTACGTATGTTTTTGTAAAGCTCATAAGTGCTTTTGTATGACTAACAAATGGGCTACTCCATGCTCACCATGATCTCATTCAACAAACTCTATTTCACGAGAGTTCTTACTTGTGAGGTCTTGAAGCCTACAATACTTTAGCTCTTACTCAGCGTAGATGGAAAACTTAAAAGGAGAACTTGGAGTGGAGACGATGTAACATCCATAATTTTACGAGAAGGTAAAATTTAAATGCAGAGTCCGATCTCGAGCGAATCTGATCAAGACAGCGTCTCGTTGAGGTACGATTGTAGTATGGTTATATATTGTTACGTTAATTGTTGTATTTAAGTTTGGCCGTTGAGTACGTGTTCGTTGCATGTTAATTTGTAGTGCGAGGGCGTAACACAAATTCTAAGTGTTTGAGTGGAGTGACATGACATAGTGGTAATATTTTGGAACTTGTAAATTCCTCCTAAATTTTGTGAAGAGGTGCGGTCCGGCTCTAACGGTTATCAAAACCGCACCCGTGTATTTTCCGTTTTAGTAAAATCTTGTACCCCCACTCAGCGCAACCCTATTTTCACGCAAAATCGTTGTTCCCTCTCTTGCAGTCGACGCTTCTCCCCAATGACGCGTTCTTTCCTTTGGTCGATCGATGCAATCACCTATAGCTGGTGCTGCTAGAGGTCTTGGCATTTTCCTCTCTCCCGTCAGAACTCGACGTGTTCCCAACGAGGGTTGTCACCCTGTTAGTGTGCGTTGAACTGCCAGCTGCAGTCCCTCCCCCTTTTCTAGAAGCCCTCGACGAGCAGTTCCTTTAGGGTTTCCTCGTCGGTCGTCGGTGGTTCCTGGTATTTTTGCGCATACTTTTCAACCCTAGCCGCTGAAGTCGTTTAGCATTTGGGCTTTCCGCAGGGGATCTTTCCAGTAGACCTTTTTTTTGTTCATCTATCTGGGTAAGACAATGTTCTCACCTCAATCATTTCAGTCAAAGTTTTCCACTAAAAAAATAGTGGTTCTTTTTTCCCCTTAAGCGTGTTGTCAAGAGTGAGTTCATCCTTGATTGCAGAAATTAGAGGGATCGACTCCTCGTGTAGAGATTGTCGATCTCTTGTGCAATTCTCAGAGTATTTGGAAAAAAAAGAGTTTAAACACTTCGGTGTTAGAGAAGGGGTAAATTCCTCATCTTCATTATATAGTGTTATGCCCAAAAATTTAGAAGTGGCGTTTATAATCTTGTCTACTCCTTTAGGGTTAAAGGGAGAATCAGAAAGAGAACTTTTAGAATTTTCAAGTAACAAAAAAGCAATGCCGCCACGTCTTTGTACGAACGACGAAATACCACGGTAAGAAATTCTTATTCATGTTGGCTAGACATACCAGATAGCATAGCATGGTAATCTTGTTCATTACGCAAAATAGTTTATCCAAAATAGTATAATTTATCGCAAATTAGGCTTTCATAAAACCTGAGAAAATTATGAAAACATGTTACTGCATAAAAAGTTAGGGTGCGGGTACATATAAGATTTATGATTTTTGATTTTAGAGAGACTATCAAATAAAAGTCACTACTCTATACACACAAATGAGAACGAAAGCAGGGTAGCACCAAATAGTATATGATAGTAAGCACGTTTAACACCTCTTCTCGTGCTAGATAGAGGCGCACTATCTTTTTCATAAGGGTTTAGAGTGCCTTATGAGTTTCAAAGTTGGGAGATGTTATCCCCATTTTAGAAGATTAGTAGATTCGAGTATGTGTCCGTGAGACACTAGAACACTGGAGTTCGCTTTTAGGACTCGAATCGTTTAGACTAGATTTGCACAATAGGAGCTACTCTGTCTAGAGCTTTAGAGAAAGACAAGCATAAGTTATTTAGAACTCAAGTATAAACCGAAGTTTAAAAACTTTGTTAGTCATTCAGTTTTCAGGACTTGAGTTGTTACGCATGACTGGTTTAACTAAAACAGACATTTATATTGCCAATAATATTTTAGAAAGCATGCATAGTACACTAATTCATAGTTTTTCTATGGTATTAAAATTGATTTTAAAAGCATGCATATAAATTTGTTCAATTATTTTGTGTCATTAGAAAGAATAGTTTTTCTCACTCTCCCTTTGAGCTGACCCATTTTTTGGGCATGTTTTTACAGGGGATTCAGGTGGAAAACTACGTCTAGGATGAGCGTGATAGTTGAGTTGTTTCCATAATTTGTTTTTTTTCTAGTTGTTCTCTTACTTTTAGTACCATACTGTTTAGTATTGAACACTTATATTATTAATGTTTAAGAGTTTGCTTTGTACCATACATTTTGTAGTATTTCGAATATTCAGTTGTTGGTTCATTTTCTTTGCTAGTGGCTCTGTGAATTCAGCTTGATGAAGTACACTTTTACTCTTAATTACATATTCTATTTCCGCTATAAGTTTACATTTCAGTTCTTTCCATTAACGTATGTTATGTACTAGTTATAATACTGTTTCTTAGTTTACTACTTATCGCTGGACCCGGCCAGACCGCTGATGTGTGGGTAAACTAGGATGGAGTGTTACAGACGATTTGAGTGCAACTTCGCCCCTTATAGGCGATACAAAAAGAACAATTTTTCAACAAGTTATATTGTTCGTACATATACTATTCAACTAATCAGCAAAGTTACACATGTCTTTCTTTAAAATGAATGAAGTGCGAGACAATATCAAGTGGAAATTCGTCTTCACAAGTAGTTTAAAAGGTGATTCTCTAACTCGAGTCTTGTAAACCTCAGGTTGGGTAATGGGACAATGACTCGGGATGATAACGCATTCTCCCAAGACTAAGCATCTACATTGACAGCCGAGAGCAGCTCCCCCCTTGCAGGTTGACTGACGATCCCTCAAGTACACTTCTCATATACCTGCAAAGTTATTAGAATGGAGTTCGGAGTCGTATGTTAAATTGTCTTATAGGAGATAAATTGTCCATGGAGTTAGAATAAATCTCCGCAATCGGGTTTGGAAATGAGCCTTTAATTTGACTCTCATAAGACCACTTCTCTGTAGGATAGGCTGAGATCCGCTCCCCTCTTACAAGGTGGCCTTAATAGATCTCCTGAGTGTCTTTCCCTCCCTCGAGGTTCTTCATCGTCATTATCAGAGTTAGGATGCATACCATGTGCGGTGTGCGTCCTTGTAAGACCATCACTATGTAAGCTGGATCGAGATCTGCTTTCCTCTTACATGGTGGCCCTGATAGACCTCTCTAGTATATTTCCCTCCCCGAGGTACTTTGTCGTTGTTCCCGGTGTTAGGATACAAACCTCGTGCATTGTGCATCCTTGTAAGACCATCCCTCTATATACTAGGCTGAGATCCTCTCCTCTCATACAAGGTGGACCTAATAGACTTATCGAGTGTCTTTCTCTCTCGGAGGTACTTAGTTATCGTTCCCGGGGTTAGGATGCAGAACTCATGCATTGTGCATCCTTGTAAGACAATCCCTCTATAAGCTAGGCCGAGATTCACTCCCCTCTTACAAGGTGGCCCTGCTAGACCTCTTAAGTGTCTTTCCCTCCCCGAGGTACTTCATCATCATTCTCGGGGTTAGGATACAGACCTCGTGCATTATGCATCCTTATAAGACCATCCCTATGTAGAGCTCGACAAAAATCATCGAGCAAAGCTCGACGAAAATCATCGAGCAGCGCTTAACGGTTAGGGTAACCTTCCATCTCTCGATCTTGGCCGTCCGCTGGTTTTTGTGGATCCGAGCGCTGGAGTTAACCCTGGCGGGTTTTTATGGCTGAGAGTTAGGTTTTCAAACTCATTTCCTCTGTGAGTTTCTCTGTCTAAGTGGTAGAGAGAGGGGAGAGTGAGGAAGTAGAAGAAGAAGGAAGAAATCCTGCCACCATCGAGTTCTGAGGCTCTGATTCGCAAGCCGAGTCCAGATTTGTGAAGTCTAGATCGTTGCAGACGTGTTCATCAGTCTAGATATTTGACATGGATCCAAAGAGGGTTCCAAGGGTAACGATTCTCTACTTGGACATGTGAAGTCCTCTTCCTTTTGCATAGGAAACCCTCTCTCGTGAGTGTGCGGTGAGCGTGTGGTATTCCTTCGGGTAGATATGGATTATCCCCGTAGTTTTGCATATAGAGTTCGGAATCGAAGTACAGACATAGACATGGTGTGTGAAGTCTATCCGGACAGGTTGGTCAGGATCAGGGATGTTTTCATTATGCATGTATTGCCGGAGAAGACTCCGTGCCATTTGTTTTTCGGGATGCTACGCGGTAGATTGCAGCAGGGAGCCTTGGGGACTAACTCTAAGGTGCATCCGAAAAACTGGGCAGAAGCGCATTTCTGCCATCTTTGTGGCCTGAGAGCCAACCTTGTACATAACTGGGTTATGTAATATTGTGTGATCGATTCTTCGGGAATCGGGGAGGCTAACCCGCGCTGATGACTTAAACTGACATGGGGATGTGAGCAACGTGTTGAGCTGAACCGTACCCGCTCTATGTGGTTCGGTTAAAGAGACCTAATGTACGTGACACTTACTGGGGGCATAGGGGGCGAGTCTTAAGCTTTGGCCGAAAGGACTGAAATGCTCACGATTTTTGCCGCCCTGGGGGCGGTGGTGAAGCCTCGGAATGGACCGAATTCACCAAGAATGTGCCCTGAGAACACGGGGTGTGTGGCCGTACGTGCCTACGCCTGTGGTGAAGTGTACTTAAATTGTACTTTCTATACTGAGAGGACTTAGCTCAACCAACTCGACCAAAAGCCCGGACTTATGGAGGACGGCGCAACTAATCTTTATATCAAAGGTCCTCGGGCGGATCCACGGGGCAGCCAGTTAAGCCATTACCGCATAGCACCGCAACGCGGGGGCGATTCCGGACCGCAGCCCCAACATATACCATGATTGATTATACTAATGAAATGAAGGGAAGGGGCACCGCTGCCCCGAGTAAGGGGTGGGGTCGTTATATTTGGTCAGCTTTAACTGACCGTTGCCTTGTTTTGCCACCGTGCGGTGGATTGTTCTTATGCAGGAACATGTGAGCCTAGTGCCAAATAGTGAGATGAAGCCCTTGTTGCTGTGCTGGCCCTTGAAGGCCAAAGTGAAGTGTTTTCTTTTAATACTATCATGTATGGCCGGCCTGCGAGCCGAAGTATGTAAAACACTTTTGTTAAGCAAACTATTGTAAGGTCATAAGGCCAAGAATTTTGTGCATGCTCTTTCATTCCTAATATGGCGGTAGTGGGCATTCATGTGTTGTTTATGGGTTCTTATAACTGTTTTAAAAAGCTTCCGCTAAAATGCTCTGAGTTAGGATTCGAATTCCTTTGGTGGTAATTTGGTATTAATACGTAACTCCACTAAATGTCCGTGGTATATGAAGTGGGGCCCCGATCGGACCTTCTGTTATATTCCATGTGACGGGTGAGGGTGTAACAATTCTCGAGGTTAGGATGGATACCTCGCGCATTGTGCGTCCTTGTAAGACTATCCTCTGTAAGCTAGGTTGTGATCCGCTCCCCTCTTACAAGGATGCTTTGATAGACCTCTCGAGTATCTTTCCCTCCCTGAGGTACTCCGTCATTGTTCCCAAGTTTAGAATGCAGAACTTGTGCGTTGTGCGTCCCTATAAGACCATCCCTCTATAAGCTAGACCGAGTTTCACTCCCCTCGTATATGGTGGCCCTGATAGACCTCCTAAGTGTCTTTCCCTCCCTGAGGTTATTCTTCATCAATATCAGGTTTAGGATGAAGACCTTGCGCGTTGTGCGTCCATGTAAGACCATTCAACTACATAGTTTGCCGAGATCAGCTCCCCACTTGCAAGTTTGCCCTGATAGACCTCTCGAGTGTCATTCTCTATTCCAAGTTACAACGATTTCTCAGCAATGATAGGAGGTAAGCCTCGAGAGCGTGCTTCATGAGAGACCCCCTGAGTGTCATCTCCACCTCCAGCTGAGCTCGGCTCCTAGGAAGTGTCGACCTCCTCTCCTCCTTCAGTTAAGCTCGACTCCTAGGAGGTGTCAACCTTTTCTCCACCTCCAGTTGAGCTCGACTCCTCTGAGATGTCAACTTTTTCTTCACCTCCAATTGAGCTTGGCTCTTGGGAGGTGTTGATCTTCTCTCCACCCTAAACCATTAATCCTAAACTTACCTATATCAATCAATTCATTTGTTAAATATTCTAAATTTTTTTTTTCTAATGTTAGAAAACTTTTTTTTTAAATTCCTAAATTTTATCGGCATTACAAAATGAATTGTGACAAGATAATACTTTCTAAATATATTTTTATTTATTTATTTATGTCCGAAATTAAAAAGTGAAGATATTTAGTTGTGCACTTAAAGGGAGGAATTGAAATTCAAAACAAAATTCATAGGATTAATTTTGCACTAAATGTTGGAACCAAGATTTTTTATCCCTACATTCGGACCGGAGGGTGACCAAAATAAAGTTTACTAGACTAGTGATCATCCCGTATGAGATATGACGAGAAGAGGCTAGCGAGCATAAGAAATTCTCCTGAATTGCCTACAAACAATACCTGTGTGCTGCAGCGAGGAGGTCCCGTCATACACCCAAAAGTTTATCGGAACTTTCTGTAACACCCCAAAAACCATAAGTCCCAAAATGGGGTCAAGCTGGGTGACACAGCCTGGGACACGCGCGTGTCCCAGGGCGTGTCCAGTGTACATGGCCTGGGACACATGCATGTCACAGGGCGTATCCTTTACGGTGGGCGTCGAGTCGAAGTCTCGAAATAGCACGGTCGACGATCGTCGAGAGGCGACACGGCCTGGGACACGGGCGTGTCCAAGGGCGTATCCTGCTCAGGTGAATAACCGGGTAGCGTTGAGTGGCGAGCACGGCCTGTGACACGGGCGTGTCACAGGGGCGTGTTTGGCACACGGCTAAGGACATGGGCGTGTTTGGCACACGGCTAAGGACACGGGCGTGTGCCTTAGCCGTGTTCTTCTCGGGTGATCTGGTCCTGTGTTGAAGGAGTGACACGGCCAGTCACACGGACGTGTGCTTTCTGATACGGGCGTGTCAGGTGTTTGACACAGGCGTGTCTAAGCCCGTGTTGTGGTTTGACTTGAGTCGGTTATGCGCCGGTTTAGGAACACGGCCTATGACACGGGCGTGTCACAACCCGTGTTCGGCTCAGGAAAATCAATTTAAGGGCTGATCTGAGCCGTTCATTTTCTTTGACCAAGATCCAATGGTCTAGGCTCTTCCCTGAGGTGATATGGTCGGCCTTGAGTAGGAGAAAGCTCATTTGAGTTGTGTCATTCTCTTTCTTAAGTTAAGAGAGAGAGAGAGGAGAGCAAGAGGAAGAAGAAGAGGATTCCGGCCGCCGGTGGTGCTACGGTGGTTCAAATCGCGAGCCGAGTTCGGATTTGCGAAGGCAAGGCTGTTGCGAGAACTTTCATCCATTTACTTTTCTCCCCATGGCTCCGAAGCGTCTTCCAAGGGTAACGATTTCCTTCTTGGACAAGTGAAGTCCTTCTTTCCTGCATTTGCATAGGAATCCTCCAGCAAAAGGTGGATGGCGAAGTGATTCCCTTGGAATCGGCGGTTCAGCCCTTGCTATTTTGCATTAGAATCGGAAGTGTGAGTACGGTTAGGCATGCTGTGTGAAGCCCATCTGGACATGTTGGTCTGGATTGGTGATGCATGTTTTCACTTCGGAGAAGACTCTGTGTTTATTACTTGTGTGCATGAAATATGTGGTGGATGCCTGTGGCTTGGTGCCGTAGGAAGTACTGGAGGAAGTCCAGGAAATTGTGAGAGTTGAGTTCAACTCTTGTGATCGTGAGAGCCATATGGTATGTAGTTGAGCCGCTGGGCTGCAACTGGAGGAAATGCCTTGGTGGCGAAAGGGCAAAGTGAAGCCATACCCGCGTCAGTCCAGTCTTGAGTCTGACAATTTTGAGCAACGGGAAAGGTGGATCCGTACCCGCGTTATGGTTGTCTAACCTTGGGTGCTTAAGGCCCTGTTAGGATCACATAGCGAGAGTCAATGGCTTGTGTGCCGATCAAACTAGGAATGCTCAAATTGGACCGTCATGTCTGGGACCTCTAAACGGTAGTGGGATCCAGTGTTTCCGGTACATCAGAATGTGCCCTGAGTGCACGGAATGTCGGGCTGTTGTGATGACATTTGTGATATGTATTGCCCTGATGGCTGAATGTATATGTATGTGATGTAAAATGGTATGCAGGGAAGGAATTTCTCTGCCCCGTGCCAGGGGCAGAGTCGTTATAATTGGTCAGTTGAATGCTGACCGTTGCCCTATTTGCCACCGGTTGGTGGATTGGTTCTTGCAGGTGCAGGTGGTGCTGGTCCAAGCGGGACTTAGCGGGCTGAAGCTCAAGCTGCGCTGCTACCCTCGAAGGCCTTGTTTTGTTTACTCTTGTTCATGTGTGGCCGGTCTGCGTGCCGATGTTTGGAAACCACGCCTTATGTTAAGAGAAACTTGTAAAAGTCATAAGGCTGTGTACCTTGTGTATTTGGTTGTATACATTCCTATTTTAGTAGAAGTGGACATTTATGTTGTTGTTGAGTTCAAGTTTTCAACCCTGAAGCTTCTGCTAGAATGCTCTGTGTTAGGGTGCGATGGTTCTTAGTATTATTTAGTGACGTCTTCGCCTGTTTGTGGAATATGGTGTGGGGCCCCGGTCGGACCCTCTATTATATCCTACGTGACGGGTAGAGGTGTTACAATTTGGTATCAACTTGTTGGTCGATCTCTTCCGAATTCGCGGACGAATTCTTTTGAGGGGTGGAGAGCCCGTATAAGTGCTGCCGTTATAACACATAAATTGAACTCAAGAATGTCCACTTAGGAATGTAAATACACTTGTTTGTTGAACCTGTGTGTTCATTTTTGTATGTTTGTCATTTGTTTAGTGGCTAAATTGTGTTTCTACACATATAGGTGACTAGAAGGGTTGCGGGTCAGTCGAAACGTCAACATTCTGTTGAAAGTGCGGCACCGACTGAGGTGCCCACACCTCCTCCATCTGCTGAAACTGTTTGTTTGATTACGGAGACAGTGATTGCAGCTATGAATGCTCAGCAAGCTGGACAGAGTCGGCCTGCAGTGGTGCCAATGCATACTGAGATAAGGCAAGAACCAGTGGAAGCTGTAGTTGATCCGCGGGCGGCAGATCAATAATTGAAGCTGTTCATGAGCTTCAATCCTCCTCAATTTACTGGGGAGGGTTCCCCAGCCCAAGCGGAGGATTGACTCTCAAGGATTAAGAGACTCTTGATAGCTATCAGAGTAGAGGAGGAACAAAAAGTCATACTAACCACTTTCCTGCTTGAGGGAGATGCTCGGTTGTGGTGGGACGAGGTAGAACTGCATCACTTGGCAGGCAGGCGTTTGACGGGAGTCTCGATTGATGAGTTCTCTCGATTGTTTTTATCAAAGCATCTCCCAATGCAGCAAAGAATTTCCATGGAGTTGGAGTTCCAATGTTTAACTCAAGGGGAGCACAATGTGGATGAGTATCTGCATGAGTTTACACGTTTGGGACTGTACGGAGGCAATATCTTCGCCGAAGAGGAGCGTAAGACCAGTTAATTCTATGGGGGACTACGAGATGAGCTGCGGTATTTGCTCTCGAGTTCTATGAATCGGGGATTCCAAACATTGGTCTGTACGGCTCGGTCTTTGGAAAAGGATATGAAAAGAGGGCAAGCAAGGGGGACCTTGGCTGTTACAAAACCGAAGTTCACACTGCCGCGTCCAGAGAAATCTGGGTACCGAAGGAGATGGAATAAGAAGTCCAAATCTACTAGACAAGCTCCTTCAACGACTGTGATGGAGGCATCTTCTAGGTATGGATCTCGCGCTTGTTTTACGTATGGGAAGCTGGGACACTTCGCACGTGATTGCCGAGTTGGCCCTCCAAAGGGTGAAAAGAAGACGGGAGCGTCTTATGCGGAGAAAGGGAAGACTGTAGTGGAGTCTTCTGCATCGCACGCGCAGCCCCGGGTCTTCAACCTTGGGCAACAATAGGCCATTAAGCAGGCCGATATCGTCACAGGTGCGAGTAGTTTTAAATTTATTGTATGTTGTGTGCTATGCTTGTTTTAATCTTGGTGTTATAGGTTTTGTCCTTATACGGGACTATCCGGCACGAGCACTGTTCGATACAGGTGCTTCACATTCGTTTCTATCGGAAGGTTTCATCTTGCGAATCGGGGTGCCTATACGGACCGCGACAGACAGTCTGAAGGTGTTGCTACCTGACGGATGTTTGATGTGTGCGGATAAGTCTTGTTGTGTTGAGGTCAAGATAGGGAGTCAGGATTTCAAGGTGGAAACATTAGTATTGCCGATATCAGAGTTTGATATAATCTTTGGTATGGACTGGCTTTCAGAGCAGCATGCTTGTATAAATTGCACTTCAAAAGAGGTTGCACTGGGGCAAAATACTGAACAAGAGGCCAAGTTCAGTGGTATGCGAGGGATGAGTCGGGTATTGATATCTTCTCTCCAAGTCGTTAAGGCAGTTTGGAAGGGTGCGGAGTTATTCTTCACAGTCATTGAGGCGGTGGAGCCGAAGGCCAGTGTGAGTGAGGTGCGAATTTTATCGGAATACGCTGATGTGTTTCCAAAAGACCTTCCGGGGTTACCACCCAAAGGGAAATTGACTTCGCTATCGAGCTGGTGTCAGGTGTGAAACCTGTAGCCCGCTCGCCTTATCGAGTAGCGCCAAAGGAGATGGCGGAACTAAAGGTTTAGTTGCAAGAATTGCTAGAGCAAGACTATATACGCCCAAGTCAATCGCCTTGGAGCGCGCTAGTTCTCTTTGTGAAAAAGAAGGACGACAGCTTGCGTCTATGCATTGACTATAGAGAACTGAACAAACTAACAGAAAAGAACAAGTATCCAATTCCACGGATTGATGACCTGTTCGATCAGTTAGTTGGCTCGACTGTATACTCCAAATTGGATTTGAAGTCAGACTACTATCAGTTGAGAGTTCGTGAAAGTGACATACCCAAAACAGCGTTTGGAACACGCTATGATCACTATGAGTTCATGGTAATGCCATTTGAGCTGTCTAATGCGTCATCGGTATTCATGGACTTGATGCATCGAATGTTTTTGGAATACTTGGATCTCTTTATGATCGTATTTATTGACGATATCCTCGTATACTCCCAATCTGAAGAAGATCATGCAAATCACTTGCGGATGGTGTTGCACACCCTGAGAAAGAATAAGCTCTACGCCAAGTTCTCTAAGTGTGAGTTTTGGCTATCGTCGGTGGCTTTCCTTGGCCATATGGTTAGTGGAGAGGGCATTGCGGTGGATCCTTCTAAGATAATCGCTATTCGGGAGTGGCCTGTTCTTTCTTCAGTAGCAGAAGTCAGGAGTTTTCTTGGGCTAGCGGGCTACTACAGGCGCTTCGTAGAGAATTTCTCAAGGGTAGCTTTGCCTCTCACCACACTGACGAGGAAGGATCAGAAGTTCATTTGGATGCCGGAGTGCGCACGAGCTTTTGAAGAGCTAAAGAGTCGTTTGACCGCGGCGCCAATCTTGATATCGTCATGTGGTCAAGACGGCTTTCAGGTCTATAGTGATGCATTAGGGAGCGGCTTAGGCTGCGTTCTTTTACAATTCGGAAAAGTGATAGCTTATGGCTTACGCCAGTTGAAGGTGCATGAACGGAATTACCCCGTCTATAATTTGGAATTGACGGCGGTGATATTTACACTTAAACTGTGGCGTCATTATCTATATGACGTGAAAGTTGATATATTCACGGACCATAAGAGCCTGAAATATCTGTTGGATCAGAAAGATCTTAATATGCGACAGAGAAGGTGGATGGAGTTTCTTGGTGACTACACCTTCCAGATTCATTATACTCCCGGTAAAGGGAATGCAGTCGCGGATGCCTTGAGTCGTCAGACAGAGCAAGGGCAAGTTGGCTTCTAAGGCATGATGAAAGCCTAATTCGAGAACTGGATGCATTAAATATTTCTTGTGTTGAAAGGAATGCCACTGCAGATGCGTGCTTAAACTGGACGGAGATATAGTGTGACATGGCGGACAGAGTTCGGCAAGAAACAGAACTTGATGAAAGTCTACAACGCTATGCAGCGAAAAGTGAGGACTCTAGATTTTTGTTTAATGACGGTCTTTTTCGGAAGGACGGTCGTTTGTGTGTCCCAAATAGGGGTAAGCTTAGTGAAGAGGTGATGTATGAAGCCCACTTCACCAAATATTCGATTCACCCCGGGAGCACGAAGATGTATAAAGATATGAAGAAGCTGTTCTGGTGGCCTGGAATGAAGAAGGACATAACACACTATGATGTTAAGTGTCAAACATGTGCTTTGGTAAAGGCGGAATGCCAAAAACCAGGTGGTTTACTGAAGCAGTTACCTATCCCTGTATGGAAATTTGATGATATTTCCATGGATTTCGTGCATGGATTACCGAGATCACAGCGTGGAAATGATGCGGTATGGATGATTGTGGACCGGTTAACCAAGGTGTCACACTTCATCCCGAACCGTAGGGACGATTCAGTCGAGAAATTGGCAAAACAATGTGTGGATACTATTGTATGATTGCACGGTGTGCCCCGTAGCATCGTTAATGATCAAGATGGGCATTTCACTTCGGGTGATTGGAGATTGGTCCACGAACTATTGGGTACGAAATTATATTTCAGTACGGCCTTCCATCCTCAAACGGATGGTCAGACCGAGAGAACCAATAGGACGTTGGAGGATATGCTCCGAATGTGTGCGCTGGATTTCGGGAAGAATTGGGAAGATCATCTCGGTGTGGCTGAATTCGCCTACAACAACAGCTACCAAGCAAGTATCCAGGTGGCGCCCTTCGAGGCTTTATACGGTAGGAAATGTCGTACACCTTTGGATTGGGCGGAGACTGGCGAAACAAAGTTGTACCGGCGAAAAGAGTTAGATGATGTCAACTCAATTATACGGTTGATACACGAAAGACTGATGGTGGCTCAAGACAGGCAAGCTAAGTATTACAATGCCAAGCACCGAAACGTGGAGTTTGCGGTGGGCGATTGGGTGTACTTGAAAATCAAACCATTCAAAGGTGTGTCTAGGATCCGACGTCTGAAAAAGTTGAGCCCGAGGTATCTGGGACCATTTGAAGTGGTCGAACGTATTGGTGAAGCTGTCTATTGGTTAGCACTTTCGCAAGAGCTGAGTGGTTTACATGATGTGTTTCATGTCTCGGTGTTGCGGAAAGCGGTCAAGAATCCAGCTCAAGTAATTGAGAGTGATCGAATGCCGGTTGAGTATGGGCTAACGACGAAGGTTAAACCCATTCAGATCTAGGATCGAGCCAAGAAGCAGTCGTGGAACAAGACAATCAGGATGGTCAAAGTCTAGTGGGACAATTGTGGCCTAGAAGAGCTAACATGGGAGCGGGAGCAGACCATGCAAGCTGAATTTCTCGAGTTATTTATGTAAAATGTTGGCTCGTCTGTATTTTGTTGAATCTTTTATGTAAAGTATCACATGTTGTGTAATGCTTGCATGTGAGAACCCGCCCACCCATATCGCATCTCAAAACCCAGGTATTGAGATGAAGGGTGGCAGGGTACATAAACACCGAGGACCAAGCGCTGCGAGCGATGTGGGACTAATCCCAACCACATTGCACTTCCTTATTGTGTCCAAATTTCGGGACGAAATTTATTGTAAGGAGGGGAGGATTGTAACACCCCAAAAACCATAAGTCCCAAAATATGGTCAAGTTTGGTGACACGGCCTGGGACACGGGCGTGTTCCAGGGCGTGTCCAGTGCACACGGCCTGGGATACGGGCGTGTCCTTTACGGTGGGCGTCGAGTCGAAGTCTCGAAATAGCACGGTCGACGACTGTCGAGAGGCGACACGGCCTAGTGTTGGAACACCCTATTACTATTTGGACCAGGATGACTATATTTCTATAGGGATTGTGTGCTGTGACCTCCATGTTGTTATAAAGGTCACATAGGCTAGTTAGAGTAGTCTTCAGCTCGACGCAGAGTCGATCTCAGCTCGACGCAGAGTCGATCTCAGCTCGACGCAGAGTCGACCTCTGCTCGACGCAGAGTCGACCTCAGCTCGACGCAGAGTCGACCTCAGCTCGACGTGGAGTCGACCTCAGCTCGACGTTCCGTCGAACCCAGTTCTGCTTACAGAAAACACTCTCTGGCCGACGTGTGTCGTGCTCAGATCGACGTTTTTCTGTGAGCTCGACGCCTTCCAGACTTCCGTCGATTTTGGATAGGAATTCAAATTCCTTCTGACAGACAATTAATGCTGAAGATTTATTGGCCGTTACAGCATATCTGGTGCATGGCTCAAGGAATTTTCTAAGGAATGTCTGCCTGTCATTTCCTTTGAGGCATGGACAGTTAAGGAAAGCAATTAATGCTGTCTTCCAACGGCTATCAAAGTAAAAGGAAGAAGAAGACTCAGATATTCATTCATTTTTATTCAAACACAAGAACAGCATACAGAATACAGAATAACAATACAGGACTTTAGTTGCTCTCTGTGACATTGTGTTGAAAAGCTAACTCACAGAAAATCTGATTGCTTCAGACACCTCCATCCAACTCTCTTGGATCATCCTTTGCTGGAGCAAATCAGATCTTTGAAGACCTGTCACCCTTGTGCAGAGCTCTCCTTCCTGAACCTCATCTTGATCTCAGGGGGAGCTTTGACAACAACTTCAGATCCACTTTTGCTTCTCTTTGCTTGTTGAATAGAGAAGACAACATCATCTCTTTTTCTTTTTCTTTCTGTACAGGGTTTTAACTCCCTTCAAAAGTTACTTTTGGTTTTGCTGAAACCTGGTCAAAATCAGCTCTGTTGGTTTGTGAGAACGTGATCAAAAACTCTCTGGTGCTCAAGACACCTGATCAACTCATCTTGAAGTGGATTCCTATCAAGGGTGATAGAAGAGTGGATGTACCCAGATTTGGGGAACCACTATAGCTCCTTGTGTCGTCTGGATTGCTTATGCTCCTTGTGTTTTGCTTTGTGCTGTGAATACCTTTTTACTCTGATTATTTACTCTAGCACCTTACACTAAGTAAATTCAAACCTTCTCTACACACAAGTTTTTATTTGGAAAATTATTTTAAATAACTCTATTCACCCCCCTCTAGAGTTAGGAGTGATCTTATCCTGCACTTTCAATTGGTATCAGAGGCAGGTTGATTATTTATACAGGCTAACCCCTGGATCAAAAGATCCCTGATAAGATCATTTCTCTCAAAGGATTATTTTCCTTAGTTTTACTTCTCTTTAAAACTCATGGCACAAAACAAGGACCTTGCTAGCACCAGACCTCCTATGTGCAATCTATCTAAGTTTGCACTATGGAAGGCAAGGATTAGGCTTTACATGAACTCTTTTGATGAAGACATTTTTAACTCTGTGTTGACAGATTGTCCAAGACCTCCCACAGGAACAAGCACATCAGCTGTTCCTCCTCCTTCAGGAACTGATGCTGACATAAAGAAGTGGAAGGCAGCAGATGCTAAAGCCATGAACATCTTGGCTCAAACCATGTCAGATGACATTTTCCAGAAGGTAGTTGAATGCACTACTGCCAAAGCAATCTGGGAAAAGCTGTCAGAAATTGTATCAGGTTCTGCAGATGAAAGAAAGGATAGGAGATCCTACCTGATCACCCAGTATGAGAATTTCAAGAAGGCAGAGTCTGAGTCAGTTGCTGACATGTACAACAGACTGAGTCTGATCATAAGTGAGCTTAGATCACTAGAGAAGGACATATCTCTCACTGAGATAAATGACAAAATACTGACTTGTTTCCCTAGCTCTTGGGACTCAAGAATATGGTCAATTAAAGATGGAAGAAATGTCTGTGAGTTATCCACAGAAGCTCTTCTAGGGAAGCTCAAGAGTTATGAGCAATTCATTAAGAAGAGAGAAGAAGAGCAGAAGACATCCACACCAACAGAAAAGGTTGAGAAAACCATTGCCTTCAAAGCACAGGAAGAAGAACCTAAAGAAAAGGTGTTGAGAAATGAAGAGCTTATGAGCCTACTGGTCAAAAGGTTCAATAAGCTGAATAAAAGGAACTTTAGAAGATGGTCATCCAAAGACAAAGACAAGCCAAGGTATGACAGATCTACTAATAAAGATATTATCTGCTTTGGCTGCAGGAAACCAGGACACATTTTCCCCAACTGTCCAGAAAATCAAGATAAGGACAGAAGGGACAAGAAGGAAAGAAAAGATAAAAGGAAGGATAAGGAGTCAAGGAAGCACCATGACAAGCCTTCCTCCAGCAACAGCAAGCACACCAGAAAAGGATTTGTGGCTGAATCCTGGAGTGACTCAGATGAGTCTGATTCATCATCCAGCTCTAGTGATGATGAGGATGATGCAGAAGAAAAAGGATTCTGCATGATGGCCATCAGTGCATCTCAAAAGAACACTAATTCAGAGTCTGATGCTGACTACCTATCTGATCAGGAACTTACTGAGGATCAGGTAATAGATTCATTTGATTTTACTTCTGATGAATTTAAATCTGAGTTCAAATCTATGTGCATTGACTTGATTGAATCTCAAAAGTTGATTAAAACTCTCAGAGAACAATTAATTGAATGCAAATCCATTAACTCAGATAATCTTAGACTCTTAGAAGAGTTGAAGCAGTGTGGGGAGGAGATAGCTTCACTGAAAGGTGAGCTATCTAAGGCCAAACAATTTGAAGAAACCCTTAATGGGAGAAGTATCAAATTGATGGACATCACAAGTACAGTGAACTCAAGATTGAATGGTTCACTGGGCTTGGGTGCTTCATCCAGCCAACCCATAGTGCTGACAACTCCAATCAAATTTACCAGTGAGAAAGGTAAAGGAGTCTTGATAGTGGCTAGGAAGAATGCTGACTTAACCCAGGAAACTGGACAAAAAGCGTCGAACGAAGCTCGACGGACGTCGACCAGAGCTCGACGTAATCGCAAGAAAACGTCGAACTCAGGTCGACGCCCTCTACCCTCTGAACAAAGCAAGACCTTGCCGTCGAACGGAGCTCGACGCACTCACTTGAGTCCGTCGACCGAAGCTCGACGTGCGTCGAGCCGAGTTCAGAGCAAAACCCAGTTCTCAAGGGTTAATTCAAATTTCAATTCTAGCTCCACATCTCATTACTTTAACCCTTATGCTGAATGGATCATACCTCCTAGGAGATATCATCCTGTAGGCTATAAGAGTCAACCTGAGATGTCCTTCATTTCAGAATTTAAGGGATATCAACCTAGGCCCAAGGTTAACTGGGTCAAAAACAAATAAGCTGTTTTTGTGCAGGTGAAGACCTATCCAGCATCAAACCATCAATGGTATCTGGATAGTGGGTGCTCAAAGCACATGACAGGGGACAAGGACAACCTCACTTCCTTCAAAGCCAAGCTTGGACCCAAAGTAATTTTTGGAGACTCAAGCTTTGGAACTACAAAAGGATATGGGGCAGTCCAAATTGGCTCAGTCACTTTCAAAAAGGTGGCATATGTTGAAGGACTCAAACACAACCTGATAAGTATCAGTCAATTGTGTGATGAAGGATATCAAGTAACCTTTAACAAAGCCATATGCAAAGTCCAGTCAGTGGACAACACAACTGTGTTGACAGGTAACAGAAGAGGTAACATTTACTTAGTGGATTTTCATTCACCTGTAGTAGATATTTGCCTGTTTAACTCCATTTCAAAACCAAACATCTTGTGGCATAAAAGATTAGGACATGTGAACCTTAGAACCATTGCTAAGTTATCCCAAGACAACCTTGTTAGAGGACTACCTTCTGGTCCCTACAAGAAGGAGGGACTTTGCAAGGCATGTCAATTAGGCAAGCAAACTAAAAACAGTTTCAAGTCACTTAATAAGAGTGACTCACCTAGAATTTTGTACTTACTGCACATGGACCTTTTTGGACCAATTAATGTACAAAGCCTAGGAGGGAAATCTTATGCTTTAGTAATTGTAGATGACTTCTCAAGATTCACTTGGGTGTTCTTTCTGAGGAAGAAGTCTGATAACTTCAAGATTTTGACAGATTTTCTCAAAGGCATACAGATTGAGTTCAATACTCACATTGCCCTGATCAGAAGTGATCATGGGACAGAGTTTGATTCTCTTCTTATGCTAGAGTTCTGCCAGAATGAAGGTATCAGGCATACTTTCTCAGCTCCCAGAACTCCTCAACAAAATGGGGTAGTTGAAAGGAAAAACAGAACCCTTATTGAATCTGCCACAACATTGTTGACAGATGCTCACCTTCCTCTAACCTTTTGGGTAGAGGCTGTGAACACCTCCAACTATGTTCTGAATAGAAGCCTGATACATAAGCTAAAGGGTAAGACTCCCTATGAGTTACTCAAAGGGAAGAAACCTAAAGTAAACTACTTCAAAATTTTTGGTTGCATTTGTTTCATTCACAATAATGACAAGAAATACCTAGCTAAATTTGAAGCCAAAGCTGATGAAGGAGTGTTTCTGGGGTACTCCTTGACTAGCAAGGCTTATAGGGTTTTTAACAAGTGCACAAATAAAATTGAAGAATCCATGCATGTTACATTTGATGAAACTAACATGTTTTATAAGGAGAAGGAGACTTCTACCATAAGCAATTTGCAGGAACACTCAATTTCAGAGAATCTGAGGCAGCTTACCATCACAGACAAAGGGTCATCACCTTCACCAATTCAACAAGTCACTGAACTTAGTGACAATGAAGAGGAATTTCAAGTTCTGGAAAGTTCAAAGGGCCAACAGAGTGAAGAACCAGTTGTTGTTCCACAAGAGGAAACAACAACACAGGTTGGTGCATCATCAACACCCCTTGTTGATCTAGCAACAACAAGAGATCACCCAATCTCACAAGTAATTGGAGATATCTCAATGGGTGTGCAAACAAGGAATCAAGTCAATCAAAATATTATGCACACCTGCTTTCTTTCTCAAATTGAGCCTCAAACCATACAAGATGCAGAGCAAGATCCAAACTGGATCATTGCAATGCAAGAAGAGTTGAATCAATTTGAGAGGAATAAAGTTTGGGAATTAGTACTAAGACCAAGGAACCAGCAAATTGTTGGAACAAAATGGGTATTCAGGAACAAATTGGATGATCAAGGAATAATTGTGAGAAACAAGGCAAGACTTGTTGCACAAGGATATTGCCAAGAAGAAGGAATTGATTATGACCAAACCTTTGCACCAGTTGCAAGGTTGGAGGCCATAAGAATCTTCCTTGCATATGCAGCTCACAAGAGATTCAAGGTATATCAGATGGATATCAAGAGTGCATTCCTCAATGGAGATATCAAGGAAGAAGTCTATGTAAAGCAACCTCCAGGTTTTATCTCTCCAACTTTTCCTGATCATGTATTCAAACTGCATAAAGCTTTATATGGTCTCAAGCAAGCTCCTAGAGCATGGTATGAGACCTTAGCTTGTTTTCTGTTGGAAAATGATTTTAAAAGGGGTAGAGTAGACCAAACTCTTTTTGTTAGAACTCATAGGTCCCACACCCTACTAGTACAAGTTTATGTAGACGACATCATATTTGGGTCTACTGATTCAAACTTATGCAAAAAGTTCTCACAACTTATGCACTCAAAGTTTGAAATGAGTAGCATGGGTGAGCTTGCTTTCTTTCTTGGATTGCAAGTTAAACAACATGTGGATGGCATTTTCATTTCTCAAACCAAGTATGCAAGAGAACTGGTTAAGAAATTTGGAATGTCTGAAGCATCCTCCATGAAAACACCTATGCCTACAAATGCTGTTTTAGATGCTGATGAATCTGGAAAACCAGTTGATCAGACAAACTATAGAGCAATCATTGGCTCATTACTTTATCTAACAGCTACTAGACCAGATATAATGTTTGCTACATACATTTGTGCTAGATTCCAAGTAAGCCCTAGAGAGTCCCACCTCACATTAGTTAAGAGGATTCTTAGGTATGTAAAAAGTTGTCCTAATCTAGGTCTCTGGTATTCACATGACTCAGGATTTGATCTAACTGGATTTTCAGATTCTGATTATGCTGGATGTAGAGTAGACAGGAAAAGCACCAGTGGAACTTGTCAATTCCTTGGTGATAGACTTGTCTCCTGGTTCTGTAAGAAACAAACCTCTGTGTCCACATCAACTGCTGAAGCTGAGTATATGGCTGCAGGCAGTTGTTGCTCACAGATTTTGTGGATTCAAAACCAGCTCCTAGACTATGGCTACAACTTAGAGATGTCTAAAATCTTTTGTGATAATACCAGTGCAATATCAATTGCACAAAATCCAGTTCTCCATAGTAGGACTAAGCACATAGAAATCAGACATCACTTCTTAAGGGATAATGTAGAAAAGAAGAAAATTGCATTAGAATACATTTCCACTGAATTACAGAGAGGAGATATTTTCACCAAACCCTTGGATGAAAAGAAGCACTTCTTTTTCCTCAATCAGTTGGGAATGCTAGATGGAGACAGCTTAAAATAAAACTCCAAGATTTTGAAACCCATAACAAACAGGAATAGGAAAAATTTCATTTCAAAATTTCCTGTCTGAGTGGTTGTTCTGAGCTCTGAACTAAGCTCGACGTTGCGTCGAACTGCGATCGACACTCCGTCGAACTCCAAAGCGTCGAACGTCGAACTCAACTTCTAGCGTCGAACTAAGTTCACAGCTCCCTGGCTTCTTGAGTTTCTCTCTCCCCGGTCGACGTCTTCGTTCAACGTCGACCTGAGCTTGACGTATAGCATCAGCCCAAGCGTCGAACGTCGACCTAAGCTGGATGCTGTTGAGTCGTTTCAGTTCTCCTAGAGCCCTTGAGCGTCGAACTGAGCTCGACGTTCTTTCCTTTTCTGCGTCGAACCCTAAGTATAAAATCATTTTTTTCTCCGTCGTTCGCAGTTGCGCATTCATATTTCTCTGCTCAAGCTTTCTCCCTCCAAATACTATACTTTTGATCTTGGAAGGTATTCTTTCTTTTGCAGGACAATGGCAATCACAGCAGGAGCTCTGGCGGCCATGAAGTTCGACTCTGGTTTCGACATTGACTTCGATTCTTTTGATGGATCTCCACAACACTTTCTGGATATACTGAATCTTTTCAAGGAGCAGCAACTAGTCCACTTTATGTCTACCAGGATACCCCTTCCAGAATCAGAAATTAAAGAATGGTGTCTTACAGCAATCGTTTCAGATAACAACTCTTTGACTGGGAAGATTTCAGGAAATGAGGTAGCCATCTCACCTCAAGTCATTACAGAAGCTTTCAACTTTGCTGCTGGAAATGATGACATAGAACTATCAGTGGAAGAGTATACTTTGATGCTGGACAGGATGGGGCATGCTGCTGGTAACCCCTCTAAACTCCTTAAAATTAACCTAGCAATTGAGTATAGGTTATTAGCAGATATAACTGGAAAAGTGATCTGTGCAAAGAGGACTGCACATGATGCAATAACAAGGCATCAGTTTTGCCTTATGGCTGCACTAATGGATAAGAAACATCCCAACTGGGGATTAATTGTGTTTGAAATGCTTAAGAAAAAGTTGGATAAAAACTCTGTCCATTTTGGAAGAGTTCTTGGGTTGATTCTCAACCACTGCTGCCCCCAACTGCTTGTGTCCTCAAAGAAGCACATCAATGCTTCCAAGAGGCTCACATGTGCTCTAATTGGCAAATGGGACAGGAGAATTGTGAATCCCAGGGCTGCTGCAGCAATGAAATCCTCTGCAGACACCAGAACTGTAGAGGTCTCTCACCCTCAGTCCACTGGTCCAGAAGTAGGGACCATGCCAGCCCCCTCTCTCACCCTTCCATCCACCTTCATCCCCTCAACCACAATTATCTCATCCACTCAAACTCTCCCCTCCTCCATATCTATCATTGCCTCCTCTCTTCCACCTCACACTACTTTCCTCCCCATAAACTTGGATTCCACCCCTCATGAGGATCTCTTTTCTTTTGACATGCATGAAGACTCCTTCATGGATGCCTCTACCTCCTCTCCTCATGACTTCCTCCATCCCTCTACTTTTTCAGACTTACTCTTCTCCTCCATTCAGGAACCAGTTACACCTCCACTGTCTACACCACCCTCCACCTCCTCTACATTCTCAGTTTCTGCTACTCCCTCTACCTCTACTCAAGTTCCACTTGAGCAAGTAGCTCTCTTGCCCTTGGCCAATCAGATCTTTGATCTCTTGGCCCCTAGGCTCTCCTCCCTTTTGGATGCCAAGCTGGCTCCTCTCCTTCTTTCCTTGAGAACTCTTTCTGCCTCTGTCTCCTCCCTTTCCTCTCAGTTGGCATGCCCTTCTTCTGGGGGCCTAGAGTCAGCTACCACTGATTCTAGGCAGGGGGAGATGTCAGCAGAAGAAGAGCTGCCTCCTTCTTCAGTTCAGCTTGCTCAGACTTATTCAGAGACAGTATTAGTTGCTTGTTCAGAGACAGTGTCTGTTGCAGAAGATCAAATAGTTTCAGCTCAGCAAATCAGCAGTGCCTTAGACATTCAGTCTTTGGCAGCTTCTGTTCAGAGCTTCTCTCCTCCAGCTTCAATACAAGAAGACCTACCCATGGCACCTGAGGCTCCTCCTCAAACAGAAGAACAGCTTCAAGAAGATCTGTCCAGGGCTATTGTCCCTTTTCAGAAGGCCTTGACTTCTGATATAGCAGTGGTAGCAGTGGCTCCTGCTAGTGTTGAAATTGATTTGTTAGCTCCTGTTGAGACTTCAGGTGAAGTGATTGAGACACCTGATGCTGCAGAGGCCCATATCTCCCAAGCCCTTCAGGAACCAGCCTCTTCAGCCTCTATGGCTCCTGAGGCTGTGCCCTCTCCTGCAGTGGTTGCTTCCTCCTCCCCACTGACAGCAGAGCTTCCTTCAGTCTCCTCCTCAGCAGCTCCAGCCTCCATCAGCTTTCCCATCTCCAAAAGAAAGTATATAGATCCATATGAAGAATCACAAAGTTCTGAAGATGAGTTTGCTACAGATTCTGATGACTCCTCTGCAACTATTGCAAGAAAGAGGAAAGCCAGATCAAAAGCCATGAAAAGAGTACCTCCTGCCAGAGCTACAGATCATGACATTCCCTATTACATCAAATATAATTGTGAAATCATAGAGCCATGGATGCAGTACTCTCAGAATCAGAGAAAAGCTATGAAACAGAAGAGAAAATTCAATGAGGGACCAACTAAACCAGTCCATCAGCCTCCACCTCCACCTCCTCCAGATGCAGGTGCAGGTACTGGTCTATCTTCCTCTTCAGCACCTTCAGCTCTACATGGAAAGACTTATCAAGCCAGAAGACATCAAGGAGATAGCCAGCAAAGGGGAGGTCAACAAAGAGGAAATTATAGAGGCAGGCAGTCCAGAGGAAGATCAGGCTCTCAACCTTACCAAAGGGGAAGATCCATTGATCCAACCTCTGGGCCCTATCCTTACAGGCCTAGAGTTGACCTCACCCCAAGAACTTCTCAAGAAACATCCTCTAACAAATTTGAACCTGCAGTACCTTTTGAAGATCCCACCAAAACTCCTGCTTACTGGAAAGCTAGGATGACAGAGATGGCTGCTCTAAATGAAATTAACAAAGCCAGAGAAAGAGGACTGGACACCTCTCATATCAGTACTATGTCAGAACAAAGAAGAGAGGAATTGGAAAAGTATAGCTCAAAGAAATTTTTTGATTCAGACAGATACATGGAACTCCACCCTGCAGCTGTACCACCCAGTGCTAGAGATCAAAAGTCTTTAGGTGCAGCTGATGACTACAGATCCAAAAAGGAAGCTTCCAATCCAAACAGAGAAATCATCTTCAAAAAGAGTGATCAAGACAAAGCATCAAAGGACAAGTAAAGTAAGGTACTCTAACACTTTCTATATACTGGACTCAGGACATTTGAACAATTCTGCTACTATATAGTGTTTTATATATGCTGCTTATTATTCTGTCATGTCTGGCTGTATTATATTGTGTTGTATCTGCTTTATTTTTTTCTTTGAATCCCTAAAATTCATGTAAATAGTAATCCTAATCCAAATAGGGGGAGATTGTTGGAACACCCTATTACTATTTGGACCAGGATGACTATATTTCTATAGGGATTGTGTGATGTGACCTCCATGTTGTTATAAAGGTCACATAGGCTAGTTAGAGTACTCTTCAGCTCGACGCAGAGTCGATCTCAGCTCGACGCAGAGTCGATCTCAGCTCGACGCAGAGTCGACCTCTGCTCGACGCAGAGTCGACCTCAGCTCGACGCAGAGTCGACCTCAGCTCGACGTGGAGTCGACCTCAGCTCGACGTGGAGTCGACCTCAGCTCGACGTGGAGTCGACCTCAGCTCGACGTTCCGTCGAACCCAGTTCTGCTTACAGAAAACACTCTCTGGCCGACGTGTGTCGTGCTCAGATCGACGTTTTTCTGTGAGCTCGACGCCTTCCAGACTTCCGTCGATTTTGGATAGGAATTCAAATTCCTTCTGACAGACAATTAATGCTGAAGATTTATTGGCCGTTACAGCATATCTGGTGCATGGCTCAAGGAATTTTCTAAGGAATGTCTGCCTGTCATTTCCTTTGAGGCATGAACAGTTAAGGAAAGCAATTAATGCTGTCTTCCAACGGCTATCAAAGTAAAAGGAAGAAGAAGACTCAGATATTCATTCATTTTTATTCAAACACAAGAACAGCATACAGAATACAGAATAACAATACAGGACTTTAGTTGCTCTCTGTGACATTGTGTTGAAAAGCTAACTCACAGAAAATCTGATTGCTTCAGACACCTCCATCCAACTCTCTTGGATCATCCTTTGCTGGAGCAAATCAGATCTTTGAAGACCTGTCACCCTTGTGCAGAGCTCTCCTTCCTGAACCTCATCTTGATCTCAGGGGGAGCTTTGACAACAACGTCAGATCCACTTCTGCTTCTCTTTGCTTGTTGAATAGAGAAGACAACATCATCTCTTTTTCTTTTTCTTTCTGTACAGGGTTTTAACTCCCTTCAAAAGTTACTTTTGGTTTTGCTGAAACCTGGTCAAAATCAGCTCTGTTGGTTTGTGAGAACGTGATCAAAAACTCTCTGGTGCTCAAGACACCTGATCAACTCATCTTGAAGTGGATTCCTATCAAGGGTGATAGAAGAGTGGATGTACCCAGATTTGGGGAACCACTATAGCTCCTTGTGTCGTCTGGATTGCTTATGCTCCTTGTGTTTTGCTTTGTGCTGTGAATACCTTTTTACTCTGATTATTTACTCTAGCACCTTACACTAAGTAAATTCAAACCTTCTCTACACACAAGTTTTTATTTGGAAAATTATTTTAAATAACTCTATTCATCCCCCTCTAGAGTTAGGAGTGATCTTATCCTGCACTTTCACCTAGGACACTGGCGTGTCCCAGGGCGTGTCCTGCTCGGGTGAATAACCGGGTAGCGTTGAGTGGCAAGCACGGCCTGTGACACGGGGGTGTCACAAGGGCGTGTTTAGCACACGGCTAAGGACACAGGCGTGTGCCTTAGCCGTGTTCTTCTCGGGTGATCTGGTCCTGTGTTGAAGGAGTGACACGACCAGTCACACAGCTATGTGCTTTCTGACACGGGCGTGTCATGTGTTTGACACGAGCGTGTCTAAGCCTGTGTTCTGGTTTGACTTGAGTTAGTTATGCGCTGCTTCAATAACACGGACTATGACACGGGTGTGTCACAACCCGTGTTCGGCCCATGAAAATCAATTTAAGGGCTGATCTGAGCCGTTCATTTTCTTTGACCAAGATCCAATGGTCTAGGCTCTTCCCTGGGGTGATATGGCCGGCCTTGAGGAGGAGAAAGCTCATTTGAGTTGTGTCATTCTCTTTCTTAAGTTAAGAGAGAGAGGAGAGCAAGAGGAAGAAGAAGAAGAGGATTCCGGCCGCCGGTGGTGCTACGGTGGTTCAAATCGCGAGCCGAGTTCGGATTTGCGAAGGGAAGGCTGCTGCGAGAACTTTCATCCGTTTACTTTTCTTCCCATGGCTCCGAAGCGTCTTCCAAGAGTAATGATTTCCTTCTTGGACAAGTGAAGTCCTTCTTTCCTGCATTTGCATAGGAATCCTCCACCAAAAGGTGGATGACGAAGTGATTCCCTTGGGATCGGTGGTTCATCCCTTGCTATTTTGCATTAGAACTGGAAGTGTGAGTACAGTTAGGCATATTGGTTGAAGCCCATCTGGACATGTTGGTCTGGATTGGTGATGCTTGTTTGCACATCGGAGAAGACTCCGTGTTTATTACTTTTGTGCATGAAATCTGTGGTGGATGCCTTTGACTTGGTGTCGTAGGAAGTACTGGAGGAAGTCCAGGAAATTGTGAGAGTTGAGTTCAACTCTTATGGTTGTGAGTGCGATGTGGTATGTAGTTGAGCCGTTGGGCTACAACTGGAGGAAATACCTTGGTGGCGAACGAGCAAAGTGAAGTCGTACCCGCATCAGTTCAGTCTTGAGTCTGACGATTTTGAGCAACGAGAAAGGTGGATCCGTACCCGCATTATGGTTGTCTAACCTTGGGTGCTTAAGGCCCTGTTAGGATCACATAGCGAGAGTCGATGTCTTGCATGCCGATCAGACTAGGAATGCTCAAATTGGACCGTCATGTCTGGGACCTCTGAACGGTGGTGGGATCCGGTGTTTCTGGTACACCAGAATGTGCCCTGAGTGCACGGAATGTCGAGCCATCGTGCCGGCATTTGTGATATGTATTGCCATGGTGGCTGAATGTATATGTATGTGATGTAAAATGCTATGCAGGGAAGGAATTCTGCTGCCTCGTGCCAGGGGAAGAGTCGTTATAATTGGTCAGCTGAATGCTGACCGTTGCCCTGTTTGCCACCGGTTGGTGGATTGGTTCTTGCAGGTGCAGGTGGTACTGGTCCAAGAGGGACTTAGCGGGCTGAAGCCCAAGCTGCGATGTTGCCATCGAAGGCCTTGTTTTGTTTACTCTTATTCATGTGTGGCCGGCCTGCGTGACGATGTTTGGAAACCACACCTTATGTTAAGAGAAACATGTAAAAGCCATAAGGCTGTGTACCTTGTGTATTTAGTTGTATACATTCCTATTTTAGTAGAAGTGGACATTTCTGTTGTTGTTGAGTTCAAGTTTTCAACCTCGAAGCTTCCGCTAGAATGCTCTGTGTTAGGGTGCGATGGTTCTTGGTATTATTTAGTGACGTCTCCGCCTGTTTGTGGAATATAGTGTGGGGCCCCGGCCGGACCCTCTATTATATCCTACGTGACGGGTAGAGGTGTTACACTTTCCCTCTTAATGTCAATGCTAAGCTCGACGCAAGTGAGGCAGACAATGAACTCGCCCACCATAGGGGGGGTGATTAAGATGCTTTTTATTTATGCCTCAAGGTCCTATTTATACGCAAATCCCAGAGAGAAGGGGATATGAACTGCAAATAAGCGTTCCCTCCTTAATCAAAGTGATATTCACAGTCCTAAATTGTCTGTGATGAGGTAAAAACCTGACCTCGCTCTTGCTGGGCGAGATCTCCTACACCTGCCCCAAGTGGGTGAGATCTCCAACACTCACCCCAAGCGGGCGAGATCTCCTCTTTTCGCCCCAGGTGGGTGAGATCTCCTCTACTCGCTCTTGGTGGGCAAGATCTCCTCTACTCGCCCTGGGTAGGCGAGATCTTTTAAGCCATCCTCAGTTGTATGACCCGTAATTTGTCGAGAACAGATGCGACCGATTATGACCTAGATGATCTCGCCCACCTAGGACGAGTGCAGAGTGTCACCTCCCTGGGGCGAGATACAGGCTCCCTGAGGCGAGTGAATCCCCCTATAAGAGAGATCCAGGCTCCCTGGGGCGAGTGCAGTCCCCCCTAGGGGCGAGATCCAGGCTTCCTGGGGCGAGTATAGCCCCTAGGGGTGAGATCCAGGCTCCCTGGGGCGAGTGCAGCCCCCAGGGGGGAGTTTCAGGCTCCCTAGGGTGAGTGCACCCTCCCCCCCCCCCAGGGGCGAGTTCCAGGCTCCCAGGGGCGAGTTCTAGGTTCCTAGGGGCGAGTTCCAGGCTCCCGCAGGCGAGTGCAACCCTCCAAAGGCGAGTTCCAGGCTCCCTGGGGTGAGTGCAGTCCCCGGGGGCAAGTTACAGGCTCCATGGGGCGAGTGCAGCCCCCTAGGGGTGAATGCAGCCCCCCAGGGGTGAGTGCAGCCCCCCAGGGGCGAGTTCTAGGCTCCCTGGGGCGACTGCAACCCCTCAGGGGCGAGTTCCAGGTTCGGGACGAGTGGCGAGTCCCAGCTTCACCGGCTCTCACCAACCAAAGAATACCTCTTTAGGTTTGCTAAAAGTCCCTCTGAACATCGAAGTTACGCTGTTGGCAGATGGTTTTGGGTTGCGTATTGTAATACCAAAAGGTGGGATTGCGCTATTAGCAGACCAGACTTGGAAAATTATAAATTGACCATCATGGGCACCTTGGGGGGGGGGGGGGGGTTGCTTCTTCTGGCTTCCCCTCCCCCAAGGCCGACTCCGGTCGGTGAGTGCTCTCAAAGCTCTCCAAGGTGCCCAGCTCAACATTGGTGAGGGAGGAGAAGCTCTTTTTGATCTTCCGGGTGTGTGACGGGACCTCCTCGCCGCAGCTCGGGGTCTGTCTCTTAGTTCCAAGCAGCTGATCAGGTGCTCTCGCTTGAGAGTAGTAGGTGCAAGCTACCCCCCTTGGGTCCAAACTCCTCAAGAAACTGAGTTCCAGTTTCAACATCAGTTATCTCTAATCTCAACGAATTACGAGTTGCATGCTAAACATAAAATTCTTTCATATTTATATTGAAATTAAGGAATTCTATCCACAGTTAAATTTGGTGAATGCCTGCAAGATAACGTCTTCGCATTATTAAGTGCGACAAGATTGTTAGAACATTGACCGGATTGTAAGACGATTCATTGCAGAAAATAAAATTTGTGGGATCGTCTTCAAATTGGTAGGAGAGCTTCTTTCCAACGTTCTAAGATCGCTCATGATTTAGGATTTAGGGTTCATGCGGTTAATTATTGTCGAGTTGCTATTCATCCTGCAAAAAATTAGAGTTATTTATTTTTTCTAAAATTTTGGGAATGCTTCCTTTAGTCATCCCCAGATTTCTGAAGGTGACAATTTATAAATTCCATTGTCTGATGACTTTGATGCACATTATCGTGTCATGAAACCTCTCGGTGAATTTGAAGATATGTCAAAACTCTCTGAAATCATTTGGTTGAAGCCGTGCGTGTGCACTTTTTAGCCGAGATCTGATGAGGGCCATTATTTTTGGTGATTGTTATTAACACTACAGTTTTGACTAGTTGCACAACGTTTTCTCCTAATTTTGTGCGTCTTTTAAAAATATGTCTTCTACATATATTTTTAGAAAAAGTATTCAGCACGAAAGTTGTAAATATCGACGAGATCTACAACTTTCGTGTTGAACACTTTTCCTAAAAATGCATGTACAATGCGTATTTTGAAAAATACACACAGATTTTATGCTTTTTAGAAATACGCCTTATACATGCATATTTAGGAAAAGTGTTCAACACGAAAGTTGTAGATCTCGTCAAGATCTACAACTTTCGTGTTGAACATTTTTCCTAAAAATACATGTACAAAACATATTTCCAAAAATCGCGAGAAATTAGGGAAAAATATTGTGCGACTAATCAAAACTATAGTGTCAATAACAATCACCTTATTTTTAGGGTTCAATTTCATCAACTGGCAGGGGGAAATGATGAGCAGTCTCATCATTTTGAACAAATTTATTTCTTTATAAATTAGAAGAAAACATGAATAATTATCTTAATAAGACTGATGGGAGAAGGAGGGTCAAAATCGGAATTACAAATACATATGTAGCATCCTATTTGATATTCTTTTTTTCCCAACGAGTCCCTTTTATATGATTATATTATATATGATATAATATGTGATAGATAATAAAAGGATATATATATATATATATATATATATATATATATATATATATATATATATATATATATATATATATATATATATATATATATATACGAGCATCTTCGCACGGGCTACGCCCGTGCTCGATGCTCTCGGGCGGCCTTCGGCCGCAACAGGCGGGCTTCGCCCGCCTGCACACGGTTTTCACCGGTGCTTGATGCTTCGGGTGGTATTCGGTCGTATAGAAGCGGGGTTTGCCCGCTTCCATGCAATCCACCATCTCAGCGCCGCATCAGCCACTCGCGCCCCCCGGAGCAACTAAAATGTGAAATGTGGACAAAGCAATGTGATAACACATACTGAAATGTTTAATAAAAGCAAGGTAATTCAAATCCATACCCGTGCACACAAACAGGCGGCCCATGAACATGCGTTGAGTGTGCACAGGCATTGAGTGCACAGTCAACGCCTGTTCATCAGGCGTTGAGTGCATGTGAGTTTGAGTTGGCTCAAAGACGGGAGTGGCGACGACTTTGCGTGCACGCAAAGCCGGGAGTGGCGACGGCTTTGCGTGCACTCAGAGCCGTGAGGGGCGACGGCTTTGCGTGCACTCAAAGCCGTGAGGGACGACGGAGTTGCGTGAACTCAAAGCTGATGAGTATAAAAATATACAATTTTATTTCATATTAAATATACATATTTATAAATAAAAAAACCTTAGTTTTTATTATATCAAACTAACTATTTTTATTATATTGTATTTTTCTGTTTTAAAATTAAATTCTAAGTTTTTTCTGAAATTTTGTAATTTTTTCTTAGGTCACGCCCCTAGGTCACGCCCGTGACATAGGGCGTGACAGCTCTTTTTAATCCCGTTTTCTGCTATTTTGCTGGACAGCTCAAACTCAGGAAATTGTTGGTCACGCCTGCTGAACACGCCCGTGCCAAAGGCTACACGCCCGTGACCTAACCAAGTTCTATCCAGAAGTCCAGCAAGCTGACGCGCTGTCGCCACGCCCCGTGCCGCCTGTTGAATTACATGCATGACACGCCCGTGACCCATTTCGACACGCCCGTGACCAGTTCAAGTTTATCCAAATCTCCAGCTGGCTTGCCACCTGTCCCGACAGCCTGTATGTCACGCCCGTGACCCTGTCACGCCCTACCCGACACGCCCGTGTCAGGGGGCGTGTCACCTGAAATTTTTTTCTATAAATAGGCCGGCAGGGATTTGTAAATTCAATTGAACTCCAGCAGATTCCTTAAGAACTGTTAGGACTCCCCAGCTCTCTGACAAGGAACTGGTAGTAGCTTTCAAGTATTCTAAAGTTCTGTAAGTTGTAATTTTTCAGCTTTATTTTCAGCTTTTTAGAAAGTTGTAATATTTTCGAACTTTATAAAATAGACTCTTTCAATTTCAATTCTGAGTACTTTACTGCTTTCTTTTACTTTATTTTCTTTATACTATCCCGAATGAAAGGCGAAGCTCTGCTTATGTCCTGGATTAAGATAGTGTAAAACTGCTTTCAAATCTATTTTCAAAACCCTATTCTTTCATACTATTCCGAATGAAAGGCGAGGCGAAAGCCTAAGTCCTGAATTCAGATAGTGCGGAAGCACTGCAAAATTTTACTACCCTATCTCAACAACAAAGGTGAAGCGAAAGCTTAAATCCTGGATTGAGATAGATAGGTAGATATTATTTTCTGTACTTTATACCGCCCCCATCCTGAGAAGAGGCTAAGAACCCTTAGCACTTGGTCAAGATGAGCTCTGGGCTGGATACTATTTTCAACTATTTCAACTCTACTTTCTAGTTATTCTAACTAGGGTTTTCTTAATTGATCATATACCAGGTGACGAGACACTACGTTTACGTTAACCCGTTTAAACGCAAGCCTTCCCGGTCGTACTTTCGAGTCAGTGATGCTACCAAAGGGACCCTCTCGTTAAGTTAGATAATTAAGAAATAAAGTTGTTCTTTAATAGGCGAATTAATATCCGCTCAAAGTAATTCTGAAGTCGAGGACTAAACTCTAAGTCCCTCTCTTAATAAAATCACGTATATATATTTTTCTATCTTTAGTTTTTTAAACATAAACCCAACTCCGTTCTTTCGATAAAATAATAGTCAGTTCTAAAAAGTAGAATAATTAACACCGATCCCAGGAAAAATACGACCTTGATATTTTCTACAAAATACTATACTCCTATGCGATAGGTACTCTTGCCTTAATCCACAGGATATAAGTAAGTAAACAAAGAGATAGACTTATATACGTAAAAGATTATATAAAACCAAATCTATCTTCTTTAAAACAAACTTTACTTATCAAGCTTTTTGGCGCCGTTGCCGGGGATTAGTTTATTTGTGTTAATATTTGAAAATAAAAGAACGCTATTAATTTTATCTTTTCTTTTTCTTGTTATTTAAAAACCTTAGTTTTTATAAAAATAAAACAAAAATAAAATTCCCTGAATTTAAAACTTTGTTTTTATAAAACCTAATTTTTTATTAACAAGTTTATTAACCACTAACAAATTCTAACAGAAAAACCTAACCTACTAATTTAACGTATCTTATATAAAACTTGAAAAAAATAAAAAAATAGTTTATAATAAAAAACCTGCTTTTATTATAAAACTTCTTTTATAAAAAACTTGTTTTATATAAAATAAAAACAACCTATTTTTAGTTATTTCCGTTTTAAGTCTTTTTGTGTGTTTGTATTTGTGTGTTTTTGTAACTTAGTTTTTTTTTACTTAGTTTTTTTTTTTATTCAAAAGCCTTTTTTAGTGTATGACCCGCGGAACTCCATCTGATTTAACTCTTGGACTTGATCCTGAAATCGAACGCACCTTTCGCAGGCGCCTCCGATCTCTGAATCAAGAGCTCGTATTAAATCTGGAAGAGTCTGTAGGCACCGCACACGTTCAAGAAATGGCAGCAGAGCAACAACAAATGCCAGAGGTGGTCCCCCAAAGGACCATGTCTTATTATGCACGACCTAATTTAGATGACACCGGGTCTAGTATCGTTCGTCCACCAATTGCTAATAATAACTTTGAGATTAAATCGAGTATAATCCAAATGATTCAAAATTCCGTTCAATTCGATGGATTGCCCGACGAAGATCCAAACACGCACTTATGCAATTTCTTAGAAATATGCGACACATTTAAGATAAATGGCGTCACTGATGATGCCATCCGTCTTCGCTTATTTCCTTTTTCGCTACGAACGAAAGCCAAACAGTGGCTAGGTTCTCTCCCCAGAGGATCTATCACCACTTGGGCTGAAATGACCGAAAAATTCCTAACAAAGTATTTTCCACCTGCAAAAACCGCACGTCTGCGTGCGGATATTTCTTCCTTTGTGCAAGGCGAGTCTGAGTCTCTTTATGAGACTTGGGAACGTTTTAAGGAATATCTACGTCGGTGTCCACATCACGCACTGCCAACTTGGCTCCAGGTACAAATATTTTATAATGGTTTGAATATTCAAACCAGACAAGCCATTGATGCTGCCGCTGGGGGCACGCTCAATAACAAAACCCCCGAGGCCGCTCAAACCCTCTTTGAGGAAATGGCCATGAACGCGTACCAGTGGAACGTGCCAAGGTCACACCCTAAACAAGCTGGGATTTATGAGCTCGACACTTCTTCTACTTTAGCACTCCAAGTAGAAAACCTAACTAAACAATTGGCTGGAATATCTGCTTCCTCCGCCACTACTTGGAATCCGAATAATAATATAATTGAAGAAATCGATTATATGGGGAACTCTTATAGACCTTCCTATAATCCTAATATGAACTTAAATAATAATTCTTATAATCCAGGATATAGGAACCATCCTAATTTTTCGTGGAGCAACCCCAATAATGCTCAACGCCCTCCGACTGCAAATCCAATTGGATTTGCACCGCAACCCCCACAACCACAAATACCACCACCACCAACGAACCAATTTAGGCCAACCCCGATAGAAGACATATTCACGAAATATGTCAGTATTAATGAATCCAATATCCGGAACCTGACCGGATCAATTAAAAACTTAGAAACACAAATTGGACAAATATCAAAAATGCTATCGGAACGCCAACCTGGTAATTTGCCAGGAAATACGGAACCAAATCCGCGGGATACTGGCCATTCCAGTAACCCAAGTTGACAAGCCGTCCAACTACGAAGTGGCAGGGAGCTACCACCACCCGTTAGGGTAGAAAAAGAAGCTAAGGTTAGCCTTCCTACACCACTTCCCGTTACGACTCTGCCTCCTCAACCCCCGCGAATTTCTTCCACGCATGTTGTTTTACCTTATCCATCTAAATTAAAAGATGAGCGAGAAGATGAACAATATAAAAATTTTCTAAAAATGCTAAAACAAATTCAAATCAATATACCTTTCTGCGAGGCAATTGTACAAATGCCTAAATACGCAAAATATTTAAAAGCATTATTCTCAAATAAAAAGAAACTCGAAGATATTTCGAGAGTTTTTCTTAACGCCGAATGTTCAGCCGTTTTATTACATAAATTACCCCCAAAATTAAACGATCCGGGACGATTTTCTATCCCGTGTCTTTTCGGTAATCTATTAATAAAAGATGCGTTAGCAGATTTAGGTGCTAGCATAAATTTAATGCCCTACTCGCTCTTTCAAAAACTAGGATTAGGTAACCCCAGCCCAACTAAAATGAGCATCCAATTAGCAGATCGTTCTATTAAATATCCAATAGGGATAGTAGAGGATGTTCTGGTCAAAATAGACAAGTTTATCTTCCCGGTAGACTTTGTTATTCTTGACATAGAGGAAGACGCCGATGTTCCCATAATTCTCGGTCGTCCTTTTCTCGCAACCTCTCGCGCGATAATAGACGTAAGTAACGGTAGACTTCTCTTACGAGTAGGAGATGACGAAGTTACTATCGATATAGATCCCTCTATGAAAAACTCTTTAATAAATGACGATTCCTGCTATCTTGCGGAAGCCTCTTTTGAGGAAAATGGTTTTCCCTATTCTGATTTATTTTCAATAACTGTAGAAGAATCGGACTTGGCAGACTTACCCATTTCACAAGAAATGCCTACCGATGACCCTTTAGAACCTTTTATATCTTTAACTTCTACAACTTTAAAAACTCCAACTTCATATGAAAAACCACCAACCCTCGAGCTGAAAACACTTCCTGCACATTTAAAATACGTTTTCCTTGAAGCCAAATCTAAACTCCCTGTTATCATTTCTGCCGAATTAAATGATAAGAAAACGTCAGAATTAATAGAAGTGTTAAAACAACATCGCCGTGCATTAGCATGGCAAATTTCTGATATCCAAGGACTCAACCCATCTTTTTGTACGCATAAAATATTTTTGGAAGATAACCCTCGTAAATCTATCCAGCCCCAACGACGTTTAAATCCTAATATGAAGGATGTCGTGAAAGCTGAAGTAATGAAATTATTAGACGCAGGAATTATCTATCCAATCTCAGATAGCACATGGGTTAGTCCCGTACAAGTCGTCCCTAAGAAGGGCGGTATAACGGTAGTGCCAAACGCTAATAATGAACTAATTCCAACACGTACTGTTACGGGTTGGAGGATGTGCATCGATTATCGAAAATTAAATGATGCCACCCGTAAAGATCACTTTCCACTACCGTTTATAGATCAAATATTAGAGCGACTCTCGGGTCACTCATATTATTGTTTTCTTGATGGTTATTCAGGGTATTTACAAATTCCTATAGCCCCTGAAGATCAAGAGAAAACTACGTTCACTTGCCCCTTTGGTACTTTTGCCTATAGGCGAATGCCATTTGGACTTTGTAATGCGCCAGCTACATTTCAAAGATGTATGCTAGCTATTTTTGGCAAGTTAGTAGAGGACGTTATGGAAGTATTTATGGATGATTTTTCCGTATTTGGAGACTCATTCCATACGTGTTTAGATAACCTCGCTCGTGTTCTTCAACGCTGTGAAGACACGAATTTAGTGTTGAACTGGGAGAAATGCCACTTTATGGTCCGCGAAGGTTTAGTTCTCGGTCATAAAATTTCTTCCCAGGGAATCGAGGTCGATAAGGCCAAAATAGAAATAATTGAAAAACTTCCTCCTCCAACAAACGTAAAATCTATTCGAAGTTTCTTAGGCCATGCAGGTTTCTATAGACGGTTCATTCAAAATTTCTCTAAAATAACAAAACCGTTAACTCATTTATTAGAAAAAGAAGCCCCATTTATATTCGATAGTGAATGCTTAGTAGCATTCAATATTATTAAGGACAAACTTATCAACTCTCCTATTTTAGTAGCCCCAGACTGGTCCTTTCCTTTTGAGATTATGTGTGATGCGAGTGATTATGCGGTAGGAGCTGTCTTAGGACAACGAGTAGACAAATATTTTCATCCTATCTATTATGCAAGTAAAACTCTCACATCTACACAAACCAATTACACGACCACGGAAAAGGAGCTACTGGCGATTGTATTTGCATTTGATAAGTTTAGATCTTATATTACACTATCGAAAGTTATAGTTTTTACGGATCATTCTGCTTTAAAATATTTACTAACAAAGGCAGATGCCAAACCCCGTTTATTACGTTGGATTCTCTTATTACAAGAATTTGATTTAGAGATCCGAGATAAGAAAGGCGCAGAGAATTTGGCAGCCGATCATCTTTCGCGACTAGAGAATGCTGCAACAGATACACTCGTGGAAGCCGACATCGAAGATAAATTCCCTGAAGAAAGTCTCCTCGCACTCGAAAAGGTAACCAACTCTTCTACTCCTTGGTTCGCAGACTTGGCTAACTATTTAGTAGCCCGAGTCCTTCCAAAAGCTTTTTCATTTCAAGAAAAGAAGAAATTCTTTTCTGACTTGAAAAACTACTTTTGGGAAGACCCGTATTTATTCCGAGTCTGTGCCGACCAAGTAATTCGAAGATGTATTTCGAACGAGGAAGGACTAAAAATACTACGGCACTGCCACGAAGGACCAACCGGCGGACATTATCAATCCAACCGGACTGCACGTAAAGCCCTTGAAGCAGGTTTCTTTTGGCCTACTTTATTCAAGGACGCTCAAAAATTGGTAAGCGTTTGCAACCGCTGCCAACGGTCAGGTAACATTTCCCGTCGGGACGAAATGCCCCAAAACTTTTACTTAGAATGTGAAATTTTTGATCTGTGGGGCATAGATTTTGTAGGCCCTTTACCTCCTTCTTTTAAAAATCGTTATATCTTAGTAGCGGTCGATTACGTTTCACGATGGGCTGAAGCGCAAGCTTTACCCACCGCTGACTCGAGAGTCGTCGTTAAATTTCTGAAAACCTTATTTTCACGTTTTGGCACGCCTAGGGCAATAGTGAGCGACCGAGGTACTCATTTTTGTAACACCCAGATGGCTAAAGTGTTAGCCAAATATGGAGTTACTCATAAACTCGCTACCGCTTATCACCCCCAAACAAGCGGCCAAGTGGAGGTAGTCAATAGAGAACTAAAGCGCATATTAGAAAAAACTGTAGATACCAATCGAAAAGATTGGTCCCTCAAATTAGATGATGCACTTTGGGCCTACCGTACAGCATTCAAAACTGCGATCGGTTGTACACCTTATCGTTTAGTATATGGAAAGGCATGTCACCTACCTGTAGAATTAGAACATCGCGCATACTGGGCGCTAAAATTTCTTAACTTAGATACAAACTTAGCCGCCGAACAACGTAAATTTCAACTCAATGAACTTGAGGAATGGCGTGCAAACGCCTATGAAAATAATAAATTTTATAAAGAGCGATCTAAGTTTTATCATGATAGGAAAATTAAATTTCCAAAATCTTTTTCACCAGGTGATCTTGTCCTACTATATAACTCACGCCTTAAATTATTTCCAGGAAAATTAAAATCCCGATGGACCGGACCCTATACTGTTAAACAAACCTGGCCATATGGGACTGTTCTTATTTCTCACCCTGAACTAGGAACTTTCAAAGTAAACGGGCACCGTTTAAAACTATATTTTACTGGGGACCCTTTTCAAAAAGAACCTGAAACCTTAACACTACTCCATAACCCCGAATTATAAATTCCTTTGTATATTTCCATCTTTTATGCTTTTGTATATTCTGTACATATTTTTCACTTCATACATATGCCTAACATAAGTATGGGGGTGCTTTTTAGCTGCAAGTTATTTTCACTTTTATGATATTTCTTATATGTTTTTCAATAAAAGTATTGTTTATTTTAGTACTCACCAAAACAATTAAAAATTTTCAAAACCATACTATGTAAATATATTCCAAAAATCTGAGTTGATCAAAAATGCAAATTATTCAATTTTCAAATTTACTACTCCTTCTCATAACTAGATAGATATAAATATCTGGAATAAATTTGTAAAATCTTATCTTGTAAATTTCATTACAATCAGAGTTATTATTTTAGCAAGCCTGCTTTCACTATCAAAAGAAATACATATATATACAATAGAAGCAAACATATTATGTTCACCAAACAATTGTAGACTGTAATTATCCTTACTCCATTCTTAACAAAATATAAGAAATACAAACTATTATAGTTGCTCTCAAAATTTTTTATCCAACTCTTGAATATTTATTTATTTTTACTTGGCATGTTTTCTTACGCAAGCAAGTATCTAGGAGTATGTGCTCCTAGTAAAAGAAAAGATCTTATGTCAATGGGAATAAGATTTCATTCCGTACACATAGGCATCCAATAAATATAAAAAGATTATATGGGAAGGAGTATGTGCTCCTCTAAATATACATTGGATTCAATTAAAAACTCAAGTATGCTTTGTAATTTTTTGCCACTTTGGAATTACATTCCTTAGTAGTTATAACAACGCATAACTTAGATAAAAAGATGATAGAATACAAAAATCTATCACTTCTACAAAAACCTATTGTATAGGTAAAATTCCACCCTTCCAAAGTTGATATTCTATTTTTGTTTAAAATTTTGAGAGAGCATAAATAATAGAATGTATATTTCCAATATATCTCGTATAAAGATATAGTAATCATAAAGCCAATCTATCCTTGTTATATCTGATTTTAATATATGCTTACTATTTGTTTTCAAAAACTTTTATGGCTATAAATTCTAACTCTGATATCAATGATATGTACGATAACATTCAAAATCTTTATTCACCGGATGTTTATACCTGTTTTATCTTGAAGAATTAAATTGATAGTAAATAGAAAATTTATTAACCTTGTAAATATACTCAACTTTATTATTGCTCTGGAATAGCAAAATCTAAGTATGGGGGTATTTGATGAGTATAAAAATATACAATTTTATTTCATATTAAATATACATATTTATAAATAAAAAAACCTTAGTTTTTATTATATCAAACTAACTATTTTTATTATATTGTATTTTTCTGTTTTAAAATTAAATTCTAAGTTTTTTCTGAAATTTTGTAATTTTTTCTTAGGTCACGCCCCTAGGTCACGCCCGTGACATAGGGCGTGACAGCTCTTTTTAATCCCGTTTTCTGCTATTTTGCTGGACAGCTCAAACTCAGGAAATTGTTGGTCACGCCTGCTGAACACGCCCGTGCCAAAGGCTACACGCCCGTGACCTAACCAAGTTCTATCCAGAAGTCCAGCAAGCTGACGCGCTGTCGCCACGCCCCGTGCCGCCTGTTGAATTACATGCATGACACGCCCGTGACCCATTTCGACACGCCCGTGACCAGTTCAAGTTTATCCAAATCTCCAGCTGGCTTGCCACCTGTCCCGACAGCCTGTATGTCACGCCCGTGACCCTGTCACGCCCTACCCGACACGCCCGTGTCAGGGGGCGTGTCACCTGAAATTTTTTTCTATAAATAGGCCGGCAGGGATTTGTAAATTCAATTGAACTCCAGCAGATTCCTTAAGAACTGTTAGGACTCCCCAGCTCTCTGACAAGGAACTGGTAGTAGCTTTCAAGTATTCTAAAGTTCTGTAAGTTGTAATTTTTCAGCTTTATTTTCAGCTTTTTAGAAAGTTGTAATATTTTCGAACTTTATAAAATAGACTCTTTCAATTTCAATTCTGAGTACTTTACTGCTTTCTTTTACTTTATTTTCTTTATACTATCCCGAATGAAAGGCGAAGCTCTGCTTATGTCCTGGATTAAGATAGTGTAAAACTGCTTTCAAATCTATTTTCAAAACCCTATTCTTTCATACTATTCCGAATGAAAGGCGAGGCGAAAGCCTAAGTCCTGAATTCAGATAGTGCGGAAGCACTGCAAAATTTTACTACCCTATCTCAACAACAAAGGTGAAGCGAAAGCTTAAATCCTGGATTGAGATAGATAGGTAGATATTATTTTCTGTACTTTATACCGCCCCCATCCTGAGAAGAGGCTAAGAACCCTTAGCACTTGGTCAAGATGAGCTCTGGGCTGGATACTATTTTCAACTATTTCAACTCTACTTTCTAGTTATTCTAACTAGGGTTTTCTTAATTGATCATATACCAGGTGACGAGACACTACGTTTACGTTAACCCGTTTAAACGCAAGCCTTCCCGGTCGTACTTTCGAGTCAGTGATGCTACCAAAGGGACCCTCTCGTTAAGTTAGATAATTAAGAAATAAAGTTGTTCTTTAATAGGCGAATTAATATCCGCTCAAAGTAATTCTGAAGTCGAGGACTAAACTCTAAGTCCCTCTCTTAATAAAATCACGTATATATATTTTTCTATCTTTAGTTTTTTAAACATAAACCCAACTCCGTTCTTTCGATAAAATAATAGTCAGTTCTAAAAAGTAGAATAATTAACACCGATCCCAGGAAAAATACGACCTTGATATTTTCTACAAAATACTATACTCCTATGCGATAGGTACTCTTGCCTTAATCCACAGGATATAAGTAAGTAAACAAAGAGATAGACTTATATACGTAAAAGATTATATAAAACCAAATCTATCTTCTTTAAAACAAACTTTACTTATCAAAAGCCGTGAGGGACGACGGATTTGCGTGCACTCAAAGGCGTGATGGGTGATGGCTTCGCATGCACTCAAAGGTGTGAGGGGTGACGGTTTTGAGTGCACTGAAAGTCGTGAGGGGTCACGGCTTTGTGTCATTGTGTGCACTCAAAGCCGTGAGGGGTGACGGCTTTGAGTGCACTCAAAGTCGTGAGGGGTGAAGGGTTTGAGTGCATTGAAAGCCGTGAGGGATGACGGCTTTGAGTGGAGTCAAAGCCGTGAGGGGTGACGGATTTGAGTGCACTCAAAGACGTGAGGGGTGACGGCTTTGAGTGTAGTCACAGCCGTGGGTGTTGACGGCTGTGAGTGCACTCAAAGCCGTAAGTCTTGAAGGCTCTGAGTGCACTCAAAGCCGTGGGGGGTGACGGCTCTGAGTGCACTCAAAGCCGTGAGGGGTGAAGGCTTTGAGTGCACTCAAAGCCGTGAGTGGTCACGGCTTTGAGTGCACTCAAAGCCATGGCGTGGGAGGTGACGTCTCTGAGTGCACTCAAAGCCGTGAGGGGTGAAGGCTTTGAGTGCACTCAAAGCCGTGAGGGGTGAAGCGTTTGAGTGCACTCAAAGCTGTGAGTGGTGACGGCTTTGAGTGAACTCAAAGCCGTGAGAGGTGAAGGCTCTGAGTGCACTCAAAGCTGGGAGTGTTGACGGCTCTGAGTGCACTCAAAGCCGGGAGTGTTGACGGCTCTAAGTGCACTCAAAGCCGGGAGAGTTGAAGGCATTGAGTGCACTCAAAGCCGGGAGTGGTGACGGCTTTGAGTGCAGTCGAAGCCGGGAGTGGTGACGGCTTTGAGTGCAGTCGAAGCCGTGAGTGCTGAAGGCTTTGAGTGCACTCGAAGCCGTGAGAGGTGAAGGCTTTGAGTGCACTCAAAGCCGTGAGTTTGACTGCACTCAAAGCCGTGAGTTTGACTGCATTCAAAGTCGTGAGTTTGAGTGCACTCAAAGCCGTGAGTGGTGATGGCACATGTGATACATATAAAAGTTCATTTTTGCATATGTGATACATAGTTGTCATAAATCAATCATTTTATGACAGTGCTTATGACCGCGTAGTTCTCAAAATGGATGTCTGTTGTAGTAGTACTTATTACCTTAGAGAACGCACTAACAATTGAATTATATCAACTGCGTCAATATCAGAGTTGTTAATTTTTTCTTCCAAGGGGCGTTATGAAATCTTTTATGAATCCAAAAACAATTTATTCTGTTACATGAAGTGCATATAATAGATTGAATCAAAACATATTATGGAGTTTATAGTCAGTGAAGAAAACACATAGAGAGCAGTACAACAAATTATCAAACAAACAACACGAGACGACGATGAATCATAAAAATCCATAAGCATGTTGTTGGGAACAAAGAAAACATTGGGGCATCCAACTGAAAACATTGGGTATTTAGAACATAAACTTACTGAGCAAATCTTAATCAGTTTCGGAATTTGTAATAATAGGGTTAAAGCAAAGCTAAATGTTTGTCTGGTACGGCTTAGAACATCTAAGTAAAACCTTATTTCACTTACATGATTGAGGCAGTACATCTAGTGAAAAGATTGGGTACGCTACGCCGGTGCTCGAAGCTGTCGCGCAGCCTTCGGCCGTATGCAGATGAGCTTTTGGGGTTTCGTCTGTCTCCGCATGGGCTACACTTGAAATTCGATATAGTAAGTAACGTAAGTGGACAGTAATTTGCAAATGCAAAAGATGAGTTGTCACGATAAAAGGTGGAAGGGCCATGTAACGTCGAGTGCGGAGTGCGACAGGATGAGCGGTGAACAGCAGGATGAGCAATTACGCATTGCTTGCAGAAGAAATCAATCCACAATTGTCGGAGCATGTGGCGCTGAAAGGAGGAAACAGTGGAGGGCCAAATTTGGGAGAGAACAACGGCGAGGAGAACGATGAAAACAAACGATGCTGAAAGAGCTGTGAGGTAGCATATTATTTAAAGATGCAAACATTATATGTGAATGTGAGCATCATACTGATAGAAGGAGTAGCGGTCGAAATTTCTGAATCAATGTTGTGGATCTTGGTTTGATATCCGTGATTGGATATATGTGGAACACAGGTTGTCTTGATTCCTGGCTGTTGGTGATGGGGTTTTTTTGGGGTCGGCAATATTGCGTGTGGCGTTTGGAGAAAGTAGCACAGTCATGATAGTGGTTATGAACGTCACGCAGAAGAGAACATGAGTTTTGAAACAAAAGCGGACTGAGTTCCTGAGATAAAGTAAGGCGTTCACAAATGACAACTCAAAGTTGAGTGAACATCGTGAAAGTATTGTTAGATGTGAAAATAACAACGTAAAGGTAGTTAAATCTAAACTATTGGCATCGCGTAGAAACGTTCAGTTATGACATTACTTTGGAACATTGTAGAAATTGTTTTATGCTAACTGATTACGATAGTTTTGGAGCTTTATTATAGTGCCTAAGTGTGCAGGGTCGCTTTGTCCTGTAAATGCTCAATGTGAAAGTGTAGCGAGTCTGTGAATATTCACCCTGCTACTGTGATGTATCAGATCTGTGCATATGGACCTTGCAGTAACCCACAGTGAAATACATATCAAATCATTTTTCAAATAGGGTTCCCTAGAGCAATGAACAATGCATGAGAAAATTTGTCAGTAAGCAAGAAGAAAAAATCACAAACTTATAATGAAAAAGATATGTTAAAGAGCAGAAGTTGAGAAGTTAATCAAATTCCAAAAAGGTGCATGCACAAAGCTCAGTAAGTTCTCCTTGGTGATTGATTTAATTTGGGGAATGTAGTTTTGATATATTGTTGTGGCTCTTGGTTTGTTATCCGGCATTGCATATAAATTGAACAGAGGTTGCGTTGGTTCGTGGCTGTTGGTGATGGGGTATTTTTGGGGTGGGCAATTTTGCCTGTGCTGTTTGGAGAAAGTAGCACCGTCATGATAGCGGGTATAAACGCCACGCAGAAGAAAACATTAGTTTTGAAAGTAAAACTGGACTGAGTTCCTTAGATAAGATAGGTGTTCACAAATGACAGTTCACAACCAAAGAGTTTATGATATATCTTCTTTTGTGATTCAAGTTATTGTACATGTTTTGCCGGGCCACTTTCATATTGATTCTGTGCTATTAGGGCAGATACCATATGAAAGTTAGAGGGATGTTGACAATGTCCCGACTTTATTGTATTAAAAAACAATCTGCCTAATTTTGTAACGATTGTTGGTAAGTGGTGTTTGACGGCGTGTGTGTGCAGCAGGAGAAAGGTGAGGAAGAAATGTAATTGGATACACAATGAACACAGCACACAGCAAGCATTACAGTCGATACAGGAAATCATTCACTGTGTACAGCCCACACAATGGTTTCAAATTAATGTGTAACATACGCCGGAGCTTAGAAAACCGAGTTGCAGAAGAGTGGGGCAGGGGACGAAGGCACAGTCGACTCATTTGTAGAACAATGTTAAAAGCGATTTTCGATACAGCATAAACGAAATTACTGAACCAGATTCCAGCGTACATGGTCAAAATGAAAAGGAAATCTAAAGCATAACTCGAATACGCGAGGCATCGTAGAAGGAAGAGAACAAATTTATCGTAAAGAGAACAGGCCGGTGCAGAGCAGAGAGATTTGTCAGTTGAGTCGACACACACTGGAGCTTCAAACACCGAGGCGCAGAAAAGCGAGGCGGAGGAGGGAGGCACAGTCGAGTAATATTTAGAACAATTTTCAAGAGTTCATCGAGTTTTGAATAATATGCTCAGCTGTAACTCTCAAACGATATAATTTATCGTGCATTTGACGAAGAGTAAGTAGAGTCTTATGAGCTGTGGAATTTATTTAGGAAAATTTCTAAACATGATCGAGAAAGTAAATGATATATGTAAAGCAAATGCATGAATTCGAAGAAAAAAATTCAGGCTCCTTTTCGCACAGTGGTAACCGCAAACATTAACGCTAAAAGTTGAACAGTTTATACGTAATAGATTTATAAATCCATAAACAATGTTTGCTAAATCTTAAGATTATAATAGAAAATGTTTAGTCAAACGGAGGCAAATCATTCACAGTATAAGTAGAGTTATAAGTCCATAAGAACTGTTTAATAAATCTTACGCATGTAGCAGCAACTTTTTTCTTAATCGGAGGCAAACCATTCAGTATAATCACAGCGTAATCATTTAGTATACTCCAAATCATTTGTCACAAATGTTTAGTAAATCTGAAGCATATAATATGAACTGTTTTCTTAATTGGAGGTAATTCATTGAAATTATAAGTACATTTGTACAGGCATAACAACTGTGTAGTAAATGTTACGCATATAGTAGAAACTGCTAACTCAATCAGAGGCAAACCAATCAGTATAGTCACAGGATCATCATTTAGTAGACTCCAAATCATTTATCTGAAGCAGCATGCATACAAATGAAATTAGGTTGAAGGACTTACTGTGAAGTAGATGTCCTGCAGAGCAAAGCAGCAGCGACGACAGATGAATAATGCTGGTAGGCGAAAAAAAAAAGTGAGAAACGAAAAAAAAATCATAAAACAGAAGCAAACGAAAACAATTTTCCCTCAAACAATAAAATTTATCGTGCATTTGACGAAGAGTAAGTAGAGTGTTATGACTTGTGAAATGTAATTAGGCAAATTGATAAACATGATTGAAAAACTAATGCCTCAAACTTATGTTGGTGGCCTGAGGAGCAGAAGCTCTGCTGGCCGCCTGCATAAATATCAACAGAGGGGTGCAAAATTGGGCATAGTCGAAATCAGAAATGAAAAGCAGAGGTCCGTATAAAAAATGAAGAAGAAAGCCTCCAAATCGGGAAGAAATAACATGGTAATAAAACACATGTTGATGGTGTGAGGGCGGGTGAGTTAAAGACGGTGCACCTGATGATGTTGGTGAAGGTTAGCCAAATTTGATCAACATAAGTCAACCATGGTTAAGGTATGGTTGGATAAAAAAATATAAATTGATGAAAACTTCAGTCTAATTATCGATGGCATACATGTGCAGTGAAGGCAAAATAGGGATCAAGCAAGTACGGTAAGAGTAGGTTGCAGAATTCAAGCGAACATGATACAACATCATACTCTAACAACGCAACACTTCAAATCATAGTAATAGTAAAGTCAAGAAAAGAGAATATTGAAATTGCAACGTAATATGATCTCAGTTGATATTTTGAATAAACAAAAAATTTGTGTGTGTGCAGAGACAGGATGCCGGCGAAAACAACGTAAGCATATAGAATATTATCAAAATAACAGTTTGCTTACAATCAAAAAAGATTACTATAGCGGGAATTACTATAGTGAAATTGGCGCACATATTTTGGTTTATAACAAATTCATTATGAGCAGGGCTTACGTAATATGTGCTTGATTGTTGATTAGGTGAGGTCTATTCAGAAGTATATGTGCTGATTATCAAAATATTTGACCAAAAGTAAAAGTACTATTTTTTGAATAAGTTTGTTGTTTTGAATTAACCAAGGCTCAGCAGACAATCTTTGCTGATTAGAGCTGTGAACTAAAGCACATAGCAATCTAACATATGTGGAAAGCAATTACCTATGTTTGGCAGCAGGATGAAGGAAGATCACGTGAGCTATAGATGGCACGGGATGTCGAAAATGTAATCTGTACGTAGGTGAAATAAGAAATTAAAATCAGAGTTTCATATACGAAATTGCGAATCAGATGTCGAAATTGGGAAAGACACATGACAATGGAGTTGTTATTGTGACGTTCAACTTGCTGTGTTCTGTAGAGATGCCAGATTGTTGATTAGTTTTAAGCAGAACCATCAACACACTGTAATTATATTAATCGAAAACGCTATTGCAGCGTTGCAGTTTGACAACTTGGTAATTACACCCAATTGTAATTGCACCCAATTTTCATAATGATACTGGTCTCTCAGGTCCATATCGACTTTCAATCATAATAGATAAAAGCAAGGCATCTTGCGAACGTAATTATGAGAAGCACAAACAAACAATTAATGGAATACCCGTGCTCATACGGGCAAAAACATTCGTGACCGAGGAGTCCTACCCAAAAGTAAGAGGAGAAATGTGTGGAATGAATAATTCATAACATTCTATTCAAATCATGAGCTGTGATAAATCAGTAATTCAAATGAAATAGAAAGTACATATATGCAACCACGTAAAAAAGGAGACTAAATTGAGCATGCATTTGTGAACTAATCTGTACGCAATTCTGTGACTGCAAGGTTGTCGTTGTTATTTTTTAAAGTTATGAAGCACTAATTCTATCATTATGTGTGTGCACTCCAATCTGACTGAAGGTGTTGCACTGGTCTTGCAAGCTCATAGGGTGTGAGCATGGCAGATTTATTTACGTGCTAGAACATTCGTGACTGACGACTCGTACGCAAAGGCAAGAGGAGAAAATGTGGCTGAAATGAATATTTAGTAGCATTCTATTCAAATAATGAACTGCGATAAATTATAAACCAAGTTTTCTCCATCACAATACCAGTAATCATGTCTTAGTGTTCACAGTAGCATCACATTTGTACAATATTATGCGAAATATGACTGTATATATATTCATTCGAAATCATTTTTTCTATTATTGTTATTACGTAAAGTAATCCGAGCATCAAACCTGCATCATTTAGAAACGTAACCTCCATTTTTGAGAAGATACTCAGAAAAAAATTGAGAAGATGATGACAATCACAATCATAAATCCTCTCAAAAAAAGAGAGTTAATGTTACTTCATACAAAGATAAGCAGACTTTGCAAAACCCAGCAAAACAGTACATTTATAAACCGTAGCACACATGAGGGATTTGTTCTGTAAACTCTGGATAAAAAAAGGCAATTAGTTGAAACTATTCATTCACTTGTAGAACAACAAAAGCCGGAAATAATAAGTTCAGCGTTAATGCGAAGAGTTGTGTTCTGTTGGGAGTGGTTCCCATCCGAGTCGGTAAAAATCATCGGGCGCGTTAGGTGCGGCTCGTGATTCTACCTCCGGGCGCGCTAGGAAATTAAAAGGGCAAATTTCTGCGTTTATCAAAATCTGACAGAAAAGTGGCCACCTTGAAAAATCAGGTTGCAACTTATTTTTTACTGCCTTGTTTTATTCAGTTTTTTTTTGAACCGTTGTTTTGTTTGGGGGGGCCACTATTAGACTTTATATAAAAGTTAAAATAAAAAGCCCTAGCAGCACAAGCCGATTCTCTCCCCCCTGTAATCCATTCGTGCGTCTCTCTCTCTCTCTCTCGTTGTCTCTCACGGAGGAGAGCGCAGCCGCTGCGGTGTGGAGGGGCTGCCGCCGCTGCTGTGCGTGAGAGCCGCCGCCGCCGCCGCCGCTTGGGTTGTGGAGAAAGGGCCGCCGGGCTGCCGCCTTTGTGTGAAGAGCCGCCGCCGCCGCTGCTTGGAGAAAGGGCCGCCGCCGCTGTGTGAAGCCGCCGCCGCCGCCGCTGTGTGAAGCCGCCGCCGCCGCCGCTGTGTGGAGACGCCGCCGCCGCCGTCGTGTGAAGACGTTGCCGTCGCCGCTGTCCAGTTTTTTTGTTGCCGGCCGGTTTTGTTGCCGGACTCGTTCGTGGCTTGGAGGTTGAAGGTGAAGTTGGAAGGGGCTTTGTTTAGCCGTCCTCCTTCGTGTTTTGGTGAACGTCATTCTTGACGTTGGGACGGATTGTTCAATCCGTCCGGGTAACGACTCCTCAACTTGTTCTTGTATTTTCTCTTTTGTCAAACTAGTGATTGTGTGTTTGGAAGAGAAGTGGTGTAGATCCTTTGTGGATCGCGTTTGTGGTGGAGGAGTGGAGATCCTGTGTGGATCAGTGGAGGGAAAGCCTGTATTCCGTGCGTGTGTTTTTCACACCTTTTAGTGGAGGCTTTCCGGGTTGGACTCCGATCGTCCCGTGGTTTTTCGCCCAAGTTGGGTTTTCCACGTAAAAATTCTCTGTGTGCTTTATTATTTTTCTGCATTATTTTTGTGGGATTGCGCTTGCTCGAATTGCAACAGGTATCCTGGTCGGGATTGCACGCTCTCTTTCCCAACAAGTGGTATCAGAGCCAGGTTCGTTCAGTGATAGAGCCGTTTCAGTGACAGGGCAGTTACCGGGCTGACCTATTGGGGTTTCAGGACGAGTCGATCGGGATCTCAGGTGTATAATTGGGAGTGGTAGTTTACGACCATTGGCCCGCTGGCTACCCTCTCCAGTTGTATACTTTGAGATAGTCGACTCAAAGATCAGTGGTCGGTCCGGCCAGTTGGCAGAGCGAGATGGAGTCCACATCAGGTTCTGGTTCAGATCAGATGGTAAAGTTGAATGGTGCCAACTATCACCAGTGGCACCTACTGATGGAGGATTTGATTTATGTGAAGGGTTGGCATGCTCCTATCTTTGAGGAGATGCCAAAGGATACGGATGAAGCAAAATGGAAGGTGGAGCATCGGAAGCTGTGTGGGTTCATCAGACGGTTCGTGGAGCCGAACGTCTACAACCATGTGGCTAGCATCAATGATGCAAAGGATCTGTGGAAGACTCTCGAGACGTTGTATGCCAAGAGCACGGGCATCAACAAGCTGTACTTACTGAAGAAGCTTGGAGAGTTCAGATACCGGGAGGGCTCACCTATTTTGGATCATGTCAACGAGTTTCAGGGGATCATTGATCGTTTGACTGCCATGAAGGTGACATTTGAAGATGAGGTGAATGCTTTGTGGCTACTCAAGTCACTTCCAGACTCGTGGGAGATGGTCAGAGTTTCTCTGATCAATTCTTCCCCCCAGGGGATTGTGTCCATGGAGATCGCCAAGAGTGGGATCTTGAATGAGGAGGTGAGACGAAAGTCTCAAGGGATTTCGGGCTCTTCTTCACGAGCCGATGTTCTCTTTACTGAGTCCAGGGGGAGAGGAAGGAGTAAGAGTCGAGGAAGGAAGGAGGACAGGAGTCAGAGTAGGGGCAAGTCGAAGACACGCTATCAGAACGTGGAATGTCACTACTGCCACAAGAAGGGGCACATCAAGAAGTTTTGCTATTCTTTGAAGAATGACCAGAAGAAGAAGGGGATTGCCACTGAGGGCAAAGATGAGGGTCACACGGCAGCCACCGTTTCGACTGAGGAGGACGACGTCATTATTGTTGGCGACGACGTCACAGCTGCACTTTCGTGTGATGATCGATGCTGGATCGTCGATTCTGGAGCTTCTGCGCATGTCTCCCACAACAAGGAGTTATTTGCCACTTACACCACTCATGACTGTGGGGTGTTGAGGATGGGCAATGGAGATACGTCCAAGGTACTTGGGCGTGGAGACATGCACTTGAAGACGAGCACTGGAGCCCTTCTTGTTCTGAGGGATGTGCGACATGTGCCAGACATTCGCTTCAATTTGATATCCGTTGGCAGGCTGGGAGACGAAGGACACCTGAGTGTCTTTGGAGGAGACTTCTGGAAGCTGATCAGGGGTTCACTTGTGATGGCCAGAGGTTACAGAGATTCTGGCTTGTACTACATGGAGGGGAGGCCTGAAGCTGCTCAGGTCAACTCCGTCAGAGACGGGGCTTCCACTTCCCTATGGCACAGAAGACTGGCACACATCAGCCAGAAGGGATTGGGATGCTTGGCGAAGAAGAAGCTGATTAGTGATCTGTCTGATGATCACTTGGAGCGGTGCGACCATTGTATGGCTGGGAAGCAGAACCGAGTTTCGTTCCACAGTCATGTGTCCACCAGGAGATCGGAGCCTTTGGAGCTTGTACACACGGACGTCTGCGGACCTCTGAAGGTCCAGACGAGAGGGGGAGCTTCTTACTTTGTGACCTTTATTGATGATTATTCGAGAAAGCTTTGGGTCTATGCTATTAAGACCAAAGATCAGGTCCTCGATACTTTCAAAAGATTCCACGCTGAGGTGGAAAGACAGTCTGGGAGGAAGCTCAGATGCATCAGGTCCGACAACGGGGGAGAGTACATTGGTCCGTTTGACGAGTACTGCATGGACCATGGTATTAGACACGAGAAGACCCCGCCGAAGACGCCACAGTTGAATGGCGTAGCTGAAAGGATGAATCGGACACTGATGGAGAGGATTCGGTGCATGCTGTCTGAGTCAAAGCTGCCAGGGATGTTTTGGGGCGAGGCTCTTCTTACTGCAGCGCATGTCATCAACCTCTCGCCGAGTTATGCTTTGCAGGAGGATGTCCCAGATAGGGTTTGGTATGGGAAAGACCCCTCTTACAGTCACTTGCGGGTATTTGGCTGCAAAGCCTTTGTGCACGTCCCTAGGGACGAGAGATCGAAGCTAGAATCGAAGACCCGACAGTGTATTTTCTTGGGGTACGGCTACAGTGGAGAGTTTGGGTACAGGTTCTTTGATCCAGTTGAGAAGAAGCTTGTACGTAGCCGTGATGTTGTTTTCAGTGAGGATCAGACTGTTGGTGATTCTGAGGAGACTGGTGATTTTGAGGTTGACTCTCGTTCTGCTGCAGAGTCGCCTACAGTTCGAGTTGATGATATTGAGGAGGCTGCTAAGCCTGAGCCAGCACAGGGTACTGATACCCCTCCAGATCATGATATCACCACTGATGGTGAACCGGTAGTTGCTGAGGATATTGCTGATGATGTACCTGCACCGGCCCCTGAGCCTGCTATACGGAGATCGGATCGTGCTAGGCACCCGCCCGCCAGATATTCTGCATCAGAATTTGTACTGTTGACTGATGCGGGGGAGCCTGAGTGCCATGACGAGGCCATGGAGAGTTCTGAGAAGCGCCAGTGGATGGCGGCCATGCAGGAGGAGATGCAGTCGCTACAGAAGAACCGGACTTATGATCTGGTGAGGTTGCCTAAGGGCAAGAAGGCCTTGAAGAATCGGTGGATCTTCAGGGTGAAGCAGGGAGACTCATCCACACCTCCTAGATATAAGGCTAGGTTGGTGGTGAAGGGTTTTGGACAACGACAGGGTATTGATTTTGATGAGATTTTCTCACCCGTGGTGAAGATGTCATCCATTCGGGTTGTTATTGGTCTCGCTGCGAGGCTCGACTTGGAGTTAGAGCAGATGGATGTGAAGACCGCCTTTCTGCATGGCGATCTTGAGGAGGAAATTTACATGGAGCAGCCTGAAGGTTTCAGGGTCAAAGGGAAGGAAGGTTTGGTGTGCCGCTTGCAGAAAAGTTTATATGGCCTGAAGCAGGCCCCGCGGCAATGGTACCGGAAGTTTGATTCCTTTATGGGGGAGATCGGCTTCAGTAGGACTACCCTTGACCACTGCGTGTTCATCAAGCAGTATGCTCCAGAAGATTTCATCATTCTGCTTCTGTATGTGGACGATATGCTGATCGTCGGTAGGAACACTGCCCGGATTTCTGAGCTGAAGGGGCAGTTGAGTTCTGAGTCTGAGATGAAGGATCTGGGTGCTGCGAAGACCATTCTGGGGATGCACATTCGCAGAGACAGAGGAGCCAGATTACTTTGGTTATCACAGGAGCGGTACATCCGCAAAGTTCTGCAGAGATTTGACATGGATCAGGCGAAGAAGGTGAGCGTGCCGCTTGCAGCTCACTTCAGGCTTACCGCTGATCAATGCCCCAGCACACCCGAGGAGATAGAGGCTATGCAGAAGGTCCCGTATGCTTCTGCAGTGGGGAGCCTCATGTATGCGATGGTGTGTACTCGTCCAGACATTGCGCATGCCGTTGGGACTGTCAGTAGATTTCTCTCCAATCCTGGGAGAGAGCATTGGAGCGCAGTGAAGTGGATTCTGAGATACCTACAGGGGACGTCCGACATGACGCTGAGATTTGGAGACAGTGAGCCGGAGCTGTTGGGCTACACTGATGCGGACATGGCTGGAGATGTGGACTCCAGGAGGTCGACGTCTGGTTACTTGATTCTGTTTGCAGGGGGAGCCGTCTCGTGGGCATCGAGACTGCAGAAGTGCGTTGCACTGTCCACCACGGAGGCTGAGTTCATTGCGGTTACTGAGGCTGGGAAGGAGTTGCTTTGGATGAAGAGATTCATCAAAGAACTTGGTTTCACTCAGGACCGATACACCCTCTTGTGTGACAGTCAGAGCGCTATTCACCTGGGGAAGAACCCCACGTTTCACTCGAGGTCGAAGCACATCGACACGCGGTATCATTGGATACGCGATGTCCTGGAGCAGAAGGAGCTAGATCTTCTGAAGGTGCACACTGATGATAACGGGGCAGACATGCTGACCAAGACGGTGCCAAGGGGGAAGTTCGAGCATTGCGTCAGAATCGCCGGGATGGCGGTTTCTTCCGCCTCGATGTGAAGGGGGAGATTTGTTGGGAGTGGTTCCCATCCGAGTCGGTAAAAACCACCGGGCGTGCTAGGTGCGGCTCGTGATTCTACCTCCGGGCGCGCTAGGAAATTAAAAGGGCGAATTTCTGCGTTTATCAAAATCTGACAGAAAAGTGGCCACCTTGAAAAATCAGGTTGCAACTTATTTTTTACTGCCTTGTTTTATTCAGTTTTTTTTTGAACCGTTGTTTTGTTTGGGGGGGCCACTATTAGACTTTATATAAAAGTTAAAATAAAAAGCCCTAGCAGCACAAGCCGATTCTCTCCCCCCTGTAATCCATTCGTGCGTCTCTCTCTCTCTCTCGTTGTCTCTCACGGAGGAGAGCGCAGCCGCTGCGGTGTGGAGGGGCTGCCGCCGCTGCTGTGCGTGAGAGCCGCCGCCGCCGCCGCTTGGGTTGTGGAGAAAGGGCCGCCGGGCTGCCGCCTTTGTGTGAAGAGCCGCCGCCGCCGCTGCTTGGAGAAAGGGCCGCCGCCGCTGTGTGAAGCCGCCGCCGCCGCCGCTGTGTGAAGCCGCCGCCGCCGCCGCTGTGTGGAGACGCCGCCGCCGCCGTCGTGTGAAGACGTTGCCGTCGCCGCTGTCCAGTTTTTTTGTTGCCGGCCGGTTTTGTTGCCGGACTCGTTCGTGGCTTGGAGGTTGAAGGTGAAGTTGGAAGGGGCTTTGTTTAGCCGTCCTCCTTCGTGTTTTGGTGAACGTCATTCTTGACGTTGGGACGGATTGTTCAATCCGTCCGGGTAACGACTCCTCAACTTGTTCTTGTATTTTCTCTTTTGTCAAACTAGTGATTGTGTGTTTGGAAGAGAAGTGGTGTAGATCCTTTGTGGATCGCGTTTGTGGTGGAGGAGTGGAGATCCTGTGTGGATCAGTGGAGGGAAAGCCTGTATTCCGTGCGTGTGTTTTTCACACCTTTTAGTGGAGGCTTTCCGGGTTGGACTCCGATCGTCCCGTGGTTTTTCGCCCAAGTTGGGTTTTCCACGTAAAAATTCTCTGTGTGCTTTATTATTTTTCTGCATTATTTTTGTGGGATTGCGCTTGCTCGAATTGCAACAGGTGTCCTGGTCGGGATTGCACGCTCTCTTTCCCAACATGTTCATCCTGGGCTGTTAACTTGAAGATTGCATGCGAAGAATGGGTATTTGAAAAAATTCAGACACTTGTGCTAGAGAAAATGCAGAGAAAATTGTGTGCGCGAAACAGTGATTGAGAGGATTAATAGTTCCATCAAATTTGGGAGTTTATTTCAGAAGTACGATAGCAATTTCAGGTGGAAATTTTATCGTGTAAACATATATAGCGTAGATCTGAGTGATGAGAAGAAATAGAAAAAGAACAAAAGAAGCAGAGTAGCAGTGATCCGTAGATGTGAGTGATGAGAAGAATTGGGAAAAAGCAAATAAAGTGGAGTAGTTCTGCTCGGTTCAGAGCAGTTAACAGAGGCAAGAACATATTGCAGCAGAGTAGGCAAATATGAAGAAGGCTTACCTCAAATTGGCAGGAATCGGGGTTAGCAGCAGCTTACAGGAACCTTGCTGTACGGAGTAAATCGATTTCAGCGAAGGCGACAGAGGGAAAGTAAAGAAGTTGAAGAAGTGTTACCTATATTAGGAAGGAAGCGGGCTTATGATCTTTTCCGGTAGAAGTGGAACGGCGGACATGCGATGGAAGCCGGCGGACGTGAGGAAGTGTTACCTCAATCTGGAATGAATCAGCCTTATATCTTCTCCGGCAGACGCGGAACGACGGAGAGGCCGTGGCGGTCGGCGACGTGAAGAGCAGAAGCAGCGGGCCGAACAGCAGAATGAGCGGCTTGAGGAGGAGGAGCGGAGCGGGTTTGGGGCACGAACGACGACGGACTTTAAAAGGGCAACGCGGCGAGCAGCGGCGTCGAAGCGGCGGGAAGAGGCAGGGATGAGAAAATAACAGGCCACAGCGGTGGTATGATGAAGCGGCAAGCGGCGAGGGCTCCGTTCGCGGCACGCGGCAGGAGGGCGGGGCACGCGGCCGACTGTGCGTGTAGCGACAGCTAAGCGGCGGGGGTTTTCCGGGAATTCCATCCGTGACGGAGAGCGGAACGGAGCAAGCAACGGCGATGATTCGTGAATTTGGGAGCGCGACGGAGACGGACGGAAAGCACGGAGAGAGGCGACGGAAAAACGAAAAAGCCTTATTAATATAGATATATAAATAAAATAAAATGATGATTAATTGGGGAATAGTTTTCTATCTATTTTTATAAAAAGGGCACAACAAACAGGTGACATTAAAAAATGGCGGTGGCACATGTAGTTGTTGCTTGTCTCCGATCATGTAGCTTGGAGCGTCCGTTTACCGGATTCCCATGAATGGAGATTATTTACATACAATAATACATATTTAATCATTGGTGTATATTTATCAAAAGAACCTGTTTTTGTTTTTTTTTCCCTTTGGTTGTTTGGGTTTAGGTTCCGTTTGTTGCGGTTTTTTTGAGCTTGAAAAAAAATGCCACTGTCATGAAATGTATGTTTGATATGACCGAAAAGAGAACTAATTTTGAGCATAACTGTGAAAGAAGTCCACAACCACCTTGTTCACTATCACCGTAGAAAGAGCCTTAGGTTTCAAAGTAAGGAATAATTTTTGGATTCGGGTAGTATTGGAAGGAACGTGAGTTGAAATGACCACTTGATTTTAGATTTGGCCTTCAACAATAAATGAAGAAAAGAAAAAGAAAAAAAATAGACGAGAACACATTAGATCAGACAACGAGCAGGATTGATTCAATGACGAGATCACAACTCGCGCTCTTTCCTCTAGGAATGCTACCCGGACCCAAAAATTATTTCAAAGTAAGAGAGTCTGCCAATGAAATGGGAATTTGTCTGTATGAAATTGACGGCGAAGTAGTTATATCTTTAGGCTTCGTTTGATTGAGCGGTGTAGGGAGGAGCCGGCGGGTCCAAACGGAGGGGTCGAACCGGAGAGGGGGAGGCGGGGTTGGAAAAGCTCCGATTTGACCGCATTTTCTCTATCCGGCGGGTGCAAACGAAGCGAACGCCGCCGACAGCGTTTGCTCCAAACGGAGGCGGCGAAACACCAAACCAAACGAAGCCTTAGTGGATGAGTAATTTTCTTTTTAATTTATATTTATCACTCATTTTGAGATTTTTATAGATATATTTATGCTTTTTTCTCTAATTTATATATTTCATATTATTTTTTTTTCTTTCCCCGGTTTTTTTTCCTATTTTTGTAAAAACCTTTATATTATATTATATAAATTATTGTTAATTTGTATTAGTCAATTTTTTATTTTATTTTATTCAATTTAATGTATTAAAATATTAAATGCACCTTTTTTTTTATACTTTCTATTTTATAAAATGCACCCTTTCTTATTCTTTGAGCCCACAACATGCACGAACACTTAATAAAAATAATTAAATAAGGTTCAATCACAAAACATTTTCTTATGTGAAAATTTTTTTGGTGAGTTACTTCTACCTAGAATTAGGGGGGAGAATAAATAACAAAATTTGAAAGTGGACCCCGCCTCTTTTCTTCCTCCACAAAGTTTCTTGCACCCCCCAATCTCATCTCCCTCCCGGCGAAACCCTAAGGCCGCCTCCTCCCCCTCCCACGGCGAACCCCAGCCTCTTCCTCCCACGACGATCCCCGGCTTCCTCCTCCCACGGCGATCACGACCTCCTCCCGCGGCAAATCCCGTCCTTCTCCTCCTCCCACGACGAAAACCCGACCTCCTCCTCCTCCCGTGACCAAACCCCGACCTTCTCCTCCCGCGGCGAAACCCCAACTTCCTACTCCTCCCGCAGTGAAAACCCCGCCTCCTCCTCCAGCAGTAAAACTCTGGTCTCCTCCTCCTCCAACAGCGAAACCCCGACCTCCCAGTATTTTGGTGAAATACTGAGAGTTCTGATAGTATTTGACCAAATATCATCAGAACTCTCAGTATTTCACCAAAATACAATTAGAAGTCTCAGTATTTCATCAAAATACTGTCAATATATTGTTCAATATCGTGCATAATACAATTCATAAATTAGATATTTTATATCATAATAAATATAATAGTGGGGAGAAAATGTTAATACGATTACATAATGTAACATTATACCGTTTTGATATATTGCAATGTATTTGTTATTGACTTTTTTTGGCACAATACTGTCATAATATACATTATTTCATCAAATACTGTCAAAACTTTCAGTATTTCACAAAAATACTGGGAGGCTGGAGTTTCGTCGTTGGTGGAGCAGGAGGTCGGGGTTTCGCCGTGGGAGGAGCAGGGGGGTCTCACCGCGGGAATAAATACCACCAATTGAGGTGGAGCAGGTGGGGTCTCGTTGTGAGAGTAGGAGGGAAGGTCGTCGCGGAAGGAGGAGGGGTGTCACCGCGCGGGAAGGAGGGGGAAGGTCGTTGATGGAGGAGGGGAGTTGCCGCATGAGGAGGGGGGAATGTCGCCGCTGGAGGAGGGGGTGTCGCTGCTGGGAGCCGCCGCTGGAGGGTGGGGGATTTTGGGCCTGAAAATCCAGCCCAATTTTTTGGAAAGGATTGGGGAGTGGGGTCCAAATTTTGCTATTTATTCTCCCACCTAGATCTAGGTGAGAGTAACTCACATAAAATTTTTTATTCTTATGTTGAGGAGTAGATGAAACGAATAATGTCATAAACAATCAATGTACTAAAGCTCAACAATTAATTTTAGGGTCCGTTTGATTGGAAGGGATTGATTTTAAAGAATTGTCATTCAATCGAATATCAATATATACAAGAATTTACATTGAGTTTAAATTCAATTTTTTTGTTCAATCACATGATGATATTCTATTACAAGAATTGACATTGGATATATTTGTTTGTTCGTATGGAAAACATTGGTCTTTAAAAATTAAAAGAAAATAATTTATTTTCGTTCAGGCGCGATTTTTTTCGCCTGAATGCGAGTTTTTTGCCCAGACGGGATTTTTTTGCCTGAACAGGATTTTTTTTGCCTGGACGCGATTTTTTTCTCAGATGCGATTTTTTCGTCCGGACACAATTTTTTTTCACCCGGACACGATTTTTTTCGGACAAAATTTTTTTGCCCCGATGCGAGTTGTTCTCCCCAACTCGATTTTTTTGCCCGAAGTTGGCGATCTCAATATCCGCCCCTGGATAAACATTAGACCGATGAGTTTTTAGGTAATGGTGAATATCAACAACTTTCCACCAGAAAACCAATTCCATTCTACAATTGTTGGTCATAACAGCAGAAATGACATTCATATTTACAAAGTCAATACTTTAGTATCAATGTCTGTGAAACGAACAGACCCTTAGAAAACTCAAAATTCAATTAACACTGACTATACATTACAAGAAAAACATCATTTAACAATAAAAAATAGAAAAACTAAAAAATTTGTTAGTAATTAGCATCGAATTTAGCTAGGTATGTAATATTTGTTTTTACCTACGAAAATAGCAACGAAAATTTTCTTTGCAAAATTAGCAACGAATTATTTTGTTGCAAAATACTTATTGCTAAATAGAAACGAAATATTTTCTTTTAAAATTTTCATACTAACTATTTTAGACTAAAATTAATATTTATAAAAGAAAAGATTCACTCTCTCCAAATATTTTTACCTCATTTTTAATAAAAAAGGTATTTGTAAGTTCTTAAAAAAATAAAGAATCTCTTGCTACCTCATTCTCATCCCGATATTTGCTCACTGCCAGGATCGTCACTCTCCTGCGCGATTTCCGGCCTCACCGAGCTCGTCACTCTCCCGCGCGATCTCCCCTCCCTACTTCACCGAGAAATAAATAAATATATACAGATAAAATATATAAATATTATACATATACAAAAATATATAAATATGTATATAATATATACAGAAATATATAAATATGTATATAATATATACAAAAATATATAAATATATATAATATATACAAAATATATATATATATATATATATATATATATATATATATATATATATATATATATATATATATATATATATATATATTTATATATACACGAGTGACAGGCACGGACCTCCGACCCGATGGCCACGCGCCACAGTACCCGGCCAGCGACGGCGGGATGCGCCCGCCCCTAATCGCCTACTTTTTAAATTGAAAACATTAATAAAATAAATTAAAAAATTAATTAATTAAAAATATAATTGAAAACATGGAAAAATTAAATTGAATTAATTAAAAAAAATTACATTGCTCTTCGAATAAACCGTTGATATGCCTAATGACAACCTTCCTCGAATAGATCGTTGAAATGTCTAATGATAGCCTACCATAGTAGGTGTATGAACTCTACTAAATAGTTTTTGAATTTTAATAGATTTTCATCATTACTCTAAATTTGGGGATAGTGTAATTACTTGAATAGACTTTTTTTTTTGAAATAGATTGTAATATATATCAAGTCATTAAAATTTAAAAATAAGGGTATACTTGACATTTTTAAATGTTGCACCAAAGATAAGTTTTCATATATAATAGTGAAAGATATAATATACGAAATATATAAAGATATATATAAATTATATACAGGAATTTATATATTTATAAATATTTATATATGTATATATAAATATAAAACCATCTAGATATAAAGTAAAAGTAAATTGGTGGAGTTGGATGAATATTGTGAATTATCAAAGCAAGGTCAGCGGTTCAAGTCCTCCCTAGCCCATTCGTTTTAATTAAAAAAACTATAAAAATTAGTCACAATTGAAATACCTTGCTAATTTGAAAGGATAAATTAAACTTGATAAAAATGTCTTGCAAAATAGAAATGAAATTTTTTCTTCCTAAAATTAGCTAGGAAAAACAATTGTTGCTAAATTTCTTGCTAATAAAATTAGCAAGGATTTTATTGAATTAACAAGGAATTTAAATTCTTGCTAATTTAAGTTTTTCTTGTAGTGATAGTCTGTTCCTATTTAAAGACAATGTGAGGGATACAGATCACCTAAAAATTTAAGCTCAATTGAATATATTTTTTCAAACATGTGGTCGTTGGTAGTCATGGTCATAAAGCCTGATCGGCCCGGTACCGGGCCCAACGGGCCCTGACTTTAGTCAACCGGGCCGAGCCCGAGCTTTCCTTAAACCGAGATCGGGCCCCCGCCCCGGGAAGGGGCCTGATCCGACCCTTATGGCCGGGCCGGGCTCTTGCCGGGTTTTTTTTTTTTAAAAAAATTATTTTAAATATTATAATTATTAAATTATTTTTTAAAAATTAATACATTAAAAAATTATAATTATTATGATAATAAAAAAAATCTCTCATATGTACAAGAAAAATGAAATTTTATTAATATTAAATAATATTTACAATTTACATTAATTGAAAAAAAATAAAATTTATTATCATTATTAATTTTAGATAAAGAAAATTACAATATACATTAAATTAACAAAACACAAAAATACAATTTTAATCGATCATGTGATTAATGTGAGACGCGCTTAATCCTCTCTTAAATTTATTGCTTTCATCTCGTCTTCAATCTCATCTGAGCTATCCTTTAATGTTGTAATGTGCTGCTTCCTCTTCATAGCATCCAAATAATTCTTGTAGCATATGCACATTTCTAGAGATTCTCTTCGTTGAGTCGGTTCCTCCGCTCGTTCAAAACCCTGCCACTAATAGAAAAAACGGACTCTGAAGCTACCATACTTGCTTGGATTGTTAGTAAATCACTGGTCATATACACCAAAATAGGATATGTACTAAATTTACCTTTCCACTATTTTAAGAGATCGAAGGTTTCAATCTCCTCCGTGCCATAAAATCACGGAATTGTGTTTTAGTGTACAATTCTAATTCATTTAAACTACTAGATATGCATGCTTTTTTCTGGCAGCTAATTCTAAAATTTTATTTTTAAAAGTATCATTTATTTTTGGTTGCGATATTTCTTCCCGATGTCGCGAGCCGTATAAATTATCATAATAATTATAACACTCAGTAAAAAGAGAAGTAAATTTTGGAGTACTAATGTCATCATAATCATCGAAATTTAAATTTAAATTTGTATTGATTTCATCTAACAATTTTTCTACGCCGTCTACACCGAATAACAGATTTAAAGTGGCGGCGCATGAAAATATTACAGACATTTCTCTATAATATTTTAGAAATTTTTCTTCCATTATTTCAATTAATGGAAGTCATCCAGTATGTTGCTTATAATAATTAATTTTTTGTGCGATATTTACAAAATTTTCAATTACTAGTGAGGTAGTCAGATAGTATACGTCAGATAAAAAAATAATCGCCATATAAAAATATTTTAATAAATCCATATAATTTGTTAATACGTTCCATTTGGCATCGGTCAAATCACGAGTATTTACTATATTTAAATATTCCATAAAAAGTGATTTTTGTTGTAATATATTTTTTAACATTTTATATGTTGAGTTCCATCTAATAGGTATATCAAATTGTGCTTTCAAATACTTTTTATCATGTGCGTTTACAAAATTTTGAAAATCCTAAGATCGTTGCTTAGAACTATAAATAACTCTAAGTATTAGACAATTTTTTCAATATATGGTTCCATAACGGAAACTATCTTGTACCACTAAATTTAAAACGTGACAAACACACCAAGTGTGAAAAAATGCACCGCTTAACATTGGTTTTAAATCGCGTTTTAACCAATCAATAGCTACAGTATTGTTAGAGACGTTATCAAAAGAAATACTCATTATTTTATCTTTAATTTAAATTCTCGCACACATTTCATAATGTAACATCCCTCAAGTAACTAGACCCCTAAAATGGTTTTGTCATGACTAGATCATGACAAAACCCTAGGAAGCTCAAAGAGACCATGTGAACTTAGACATGAAGGTGAAGATCACCATGGTCTACAAATAACACTTTTCAATTACCTAACCTAGGGTTTAACTTTAAGGCCTCACCTTGACTCTTTGACCCCACCATAACCCCCATAATCCATTAGGGGTCCCTTGGAGCACATAGAACCCATTGGGGTCAACCAAAATGGTCAAGTTGATCAAAGTCAACTCTAACCCTAAAATGGTCAAAGTAGTCTATCTAGGGTCAATGGACCTCCAACTTGCCAAAATGACCCCACTTAGACCTTCCTAACCCTTAAGGGAGTCCAATGGGTCACTAACCACCTATTGGGGTCAACCAAAGTAGTCAATTTGACCAAAGTCAAACCTATGCCCAATTTGGTCAAACCTATGCCTTTTGGATAAATTGGTCCAAATGGGAAACCACCATGACCCAACCAACATTAGAGGGTATCAAGGGACTCAAAACACACCCCTTGGACTAGTCAACCAATCAGTTGACCAAGTCAACACCTCAAGACAACACTTGGTCAATATTGCCCAAATTGGGTTAATTAAGCCCAAAGCTCAGTTCCTTTGGGCTAAGACCAATTTCAATGACCCAAATGATGAGTCACCACTGAAATTACATGGAATACCACTAAAAAGCTGGAGGTGGTGACTAGGAGAGAGAAAATGAGAGTTTTCCCCTTAATGGAGAGAAAGAAAGAAGAAATAGAGAAATAAGTTATGGAGGAGGCCATGGGTAACTCCATTCATCTCCTCATTGCCCCCATTCATCTCCTTTGCCTCTTGGGATGAGGATTCTATCAATTCCAGCCAGCTAACACTAATGGGGGGAGCCCAACCATCATGGCCGACCACCCCCCTTCACTCCCCTCCATGAAAAATTATAAATCCCCTTATACAACCCACATTTCCACTTCTGACCAGCCCATCACATTCAAAATGTCCTTGGCAGTCGAAATGATGTATTAGATCAATGGTTTTGGTGAAGGATCGAGAAACCGGGCAAACTCGTCGGAGAGGAGAAACGCCATGGCTGATCGCCGCCACCGCCGTCGTCGAACCCCAAACAAGATCCACTTCTCCTCCTCTCCCCTTGTGCTAGTATACTAGATCGATTATGAGAGAAATCGAGCTCAATTGAGCACAATCCGGTGAGAAATTTTTTGAAAATTCCATGAAAAAACATGGTGGCGGGTTCGCTGGAAACCACCACCTCCGGGGGCCAAACAACCGCCCAACGATAGCCACCACCTCGACAGAGGTGGTGGTGGCGGTGGCCGACCAGGGAGGTGGACGGGTGGCCGACGTTTGGCTTGGAGAAAAGCTATAAGCAATTTTTAGGTGAATGGAGAAGATGAACAGTGCAAGAATTATATTATTATATTTATATATTTAATTTAGTGATTAATTACTCATTAACATGGATCTTTTGATGCTGCTAAATGAGGCCCTTAGAGGCTGTTTTAGGAAAAATAGTCAGTCACAAAAGTTGTAGGCTTTTGAGTCTAGTTTAATCTAAAACTAGTTTCGACCCATTTGGGTCAGTGATCTGACCGCAACACTCAATATGATGCAGTCTATACATAGGACTGACCAGGGACAAAATTGAGTGCCACCACTAAACCATTTAGACAAATGCTTTGAAATTTGGAATTGTTGGATCTAGTGGCCAACCTTAGAGGGGGGGGGGGTGAATAAGGTTTTACAACGTTTAATAAGATTTTACTAAATTTCACGCACTAACAACAATCACAAAAGAAAGTAATCTCATTGCATTAAAACAATAATGAAATATACTTCATAAATAGTTTACATTAACACTTGATCTCCATAACGTCGAAGATCGGAGACGATGAAAAATAGAATCTCTTTTGTTTTCTATACCGACCCACTACTCGGACCGGTTGGCTCTCACCATTTCCCTCCAGGAAAGGCGTTCAAGCCCACTCTTCACCTCCACATAAGGGAGGGTCTTAGAGCCCACTCTTCACCTCCACACAAGAGAGGGTCTTAGAGCCCCGCTAGATCCTCCGATCTAGACGCACCAAATCCCGGGACGATTTACCGCAGAATCCTACCCGGATTCCGACGACCCTCACCGGTCGATTTTCCTCACCAAAAACTAAACAAAAAAAGAAAAAGAGTACAAAGATTAAAAATAAATACGATAAGAAAATGAAGATCTCCCTCTTGACGACTTCTCCAGTGTGCGATCTACGGCCGGTGCTTGAGATCTTCGTTGGCGAGCAACCGGTCGGTTCTCAGTGGTCGATGAAGATTCTGGATCGCCAGAGTTTTTCTTTCACGAACGTGAGGGAGAAGGCTTCCTTCAACTTTGACGACGACAAGAGGAGACGGACGCAAGGAGACGGCCAAAATCTGGAGTTCTGAAACCCTTCGTCAAAATTCGTCTAGGAGTCGCCATGACAACAGGCAACACATCGGCTTTTATACGTCTTCATGAAAACAGGCTACCGTCGGCGGTAAGACTAGCGCCTGCGGTAGTTTCGCGCGCTTGTTGTGTCAGCTGTTCTCTAAATCTGGAAAATAATCTTCGAAACGATATTCTGCCTTTTCATTTGAACTAGCGCCACGCGGTAGGACCTTCCGCCGCGCGGTAACATAGGTTCGACGTTCCTGAAAAGGCAACAACCGTTTGACAAGGCTAGCGCCGCGCGGTAGGTACTACCACCGAAATCTTCCAGAGCGCTAGGACAAAATAAATCATTTAGTTACCGCCTACGGTAATACAATCACCTGGCGGTAGTGCTCGTCACGGCAGAGCTACCGCCGAAACCATCCAGAGCGCTAGGTCCAAATAAATCATTAAGTTTCCACCCGCGGTAATACAGTCGCCTGACGGTAGCGCTCGGCGCGGTAGAGCTAGCGCCGAAACCATCCAGAGCACTAGGTCCAAATAAATCATCGCGTTAGCGCCTGCGGTAGTACTACCGCTGGGTGGTAGCCTTCACTTAAAGCCATCATCTCGAGGCACTCAATGCTTTTTGTCTCAACGCTCTCAACGCGGCGTTGAGTGGGCTAGCGCGGCGCGGTAAGTACTAATGCTGAGCGGCAGCTTTCATATATGCCTTTTTCTTTGTTTGCACCTGTCAACCTGCACACTCTATCAACATACAATATGATCAATAACAACTTGAGAGTTGATATTCTCAAATACAGGGAATGTGAAACCACGGTTCCAACAAACTCCCCCTTTTGATAATAGAAATTCCCGTTTATGATAAATAAAAATGAGATAGAGTGCAAAATGAAGATAGGAAATATAAGCTAACAACAGGTTACAGTGTATTGGAGAGTCTATACGTTCTACTTGCTCCCCCTATTTATGTGCTGCTCCCCCTATCTATGAGCACACATTAACATCATGCTCCCCTACAAATTATCTCTCCTAGCCGTGCTCCCCCTACATATGACCTCTCCTAACCCGACCATACTCATGAACAATATATTCTCCCCCTTTGATAATATCAAAAGGGCGGGCAAGGCCAACCAGACAAGTAGGATGAAAAGAGTATATATATATTAAGTATACGGGTGACCCAAAACGTAATAAATATCAGAGAATTTGAAGTACCGGGATCACACAATGGAGAAAAAATTCATAATTAGAGAAGGTCACAAAATGGAGCAAATAGTCAGAGTAAATAAAAATTGGACAATGCACACGAATCAAAGCACACAACGAGTATGGCAACAATGTTGTAAGAAATACGAAGGAAATTAATTTTAAGCAAACATTGTAAACAGTCATGAGTGTAAATCAAGTGCTAGTACGTATTGTGCGACAAAGAGTTTGTGCAGTTGCAGTCCAATTCTTATGCGCGGAAGTATTAAATAAGACAATGATGTGGACGTGAAACATCAATAGAGAGAGAGCACCAATAAGAAATAGCAAGTATTACATGTGAGCTCTCGAGCTTCAAAATAACTTACACAGGAGAAATATAGGGAATAATCACGTCACGTATCTAATGATGCTATATCAGGATTGGAAACTAGAGGCACATAGCTTAGTGTGGATCTAGGCACACAATCGAAACGACTTTTTGAACCAAGGTGCTCATCCTCACAATGCTCATAAAGACTTATCAGGAGGAATGAGTAGTGCTTGGGGGTCCTTGAACAGAAAGTGAATAACTAGCATAGAGTTTTGAGCTTATTTGCTTAGAGCTATCACGTTGATATATATATATATATATATATATTTGAATTGCAAGGGACCCCAAGCCAATCGAAATCTATCCACCTAGTAGATGCACTTTAACATGTATGCTTTAGACCTTAGCACTAAAGACGTTTGCCCAAAGTTTTAATCTTTATACAAGCACATACATGTCGTGACATTGATTATTCAAAGTATTTCTAAAGTATTAGGATACAACGTCAAGAGGTATAACATGTAAGTCTTGTATTTGTACAAGAGTGCTTCAACTAGAGATGTGTGCAGTGTGATAGGTCATTACCTTATCTAAATCCTCACACATACCTAGAGGCATAGACAACATATACTCACAAGTATTTGCGCACTCAATAGCTAAACACTTAGATATTTAGTCACTATGACCGGAGGACAATGTTTGAAAAAGATTAATCGAGTAAACTCAAATACTGTGCATACAAGTTATGGTCTAAAATACAGTCACGTGAGCCCTTTGAAAAGAACGATTCATGATTTTTTTTTGGTTTTTGGTTTTTTTAAAAAAAACTTAAACAATGAAAAGAAAGCACACAAACAAAAGGAGACATGTTTGTGTTATTTTTGTTTTGTTGTTCGTTTTTTTAAAAAAAATGATGTAACACACAAAAGAATGCATAAACAAAGAAAGAGCAAAAAAATAATACAATAGAACTAGGATGAGAGATCAAGAATGTCAAGCTCGAGTCGGAGTAGAGAAAAATGGGCATCTGGGAGAGGTTTAGTTAGAATGTCCGCAAGTTGGTCATCGATGCCAATAAAGACGACACTCACGTTGTCCTTTTTGATATGATCACGAATGAAATGATGACGCACGCCAATATGTTTTGACCGAGAATGGTGCATTGGATTATAGGTTAAGTCAATGACACTCTTATTATCGCATCAAAGTGTTACATTTCGATATGTGAGACTAAAGTCTTCTAACGTTTGAGACATCCATAGTGCTTGGGCGCAACAACTTCCTAATGCTATGTACTCGGCCTCAGCGGTTGATAGAGCAACCGAGTTTTGTTTGCGGCTAGACCATGAGACTAGTGTCGGGCCTAGGAAATGTCAAGTACTGCTTGTGCTCTTGCGATCGAGAGAGCATCCGGCATAGTCTGAGTCTGAATACCCGTGAAGAGAGAAATCGGAGGAGTGAGGGTACCAAAGTCTTAGGTTCTGTGTGCCTATAAGATACCTAAAGATATGTTTTACCGCTTTCAAATGAGACTCTCTAGGGTCGGCTTGATACCTTGCACACATACCTACTGCAAACGTGATATCGGGCCTTGAGGCACTCAAATATAACAACGATCCTATCATACCCCGAAACATAGTCTGATCGATAGAAATCCCACTCTCATCTTTTCCTAATTTAAGAGAAGCACTCATAGGAGTTTTGACTTGTTTCAAATTCTCAAACCCAAAACGCACAAGCATGTCTTTAATATATTTTGATTGATTGATAAAAATCCCGTCTTGGCGTTGAGAAATTTGAAAACCTAGGAAATAGGTAAGTTCTCCTACTAGGCTCATTTCAAATTCAGATTTCATTAAGGTGATAATTTCTTCACACAACTTCTCATTTGTGGCCCCGAAAATGATATCATCAACATAAATTTGAAGGATAATAAGATCAGAATTCTTGGTTTGAACAAATAGAGTGGTGTCTGCACTACCCATCCTAAAGTCATGATCTAAGAGAAAGGTAGTGAGCCTATCGTACCACGCACGGGGTGCTTGATTTAATCAGTATAGGGCCTTCACTAGCCGATAAACATGATGAGGGTATGCGGCATTCAAAAAACCGGGTGGTTGCTCGACATATACTTCTTCCTTAATATACTCATTTAGGAAGGCGCTCTTAACGTCCATTTGAAATAGTTTAATTTTCTTATGACTAGCAAAAGCTAAAAACATACGAATGGACTCAAGACGAGCAACTGGGGAAAATGACTCTTCATAATCCACACCCTCTATTTGAGAGTACCCTTGAGCCACCAAACGGGCTTTATTTCTAGTTATCCTAGACTCACCATCAAGTTTGTTTTTGAAAACCCATTTTAAGCCTATGACAGGATGGTTATCCGGACGATCCACTAACACCCATACCTTACTACGCTCAAATTGTCTCAACTCCTCATTCATCGCCAAGAACCATGATTCATCTCGTAAGGCTTCTGACACATTCTTGGGTTCAATATCGGATAAAAAGCACAAGTTTGAGAAAGACTCATGAAGTGCGGATCAGGTTCTAACTCCATGGGATGGCTCTCCTATGACTAGATCACGAGGATGTTGCTTTGAAAAAAATTAAGTCCTTAGGAGGCCTATATTCTTGATCAACACCTTGAGTCTCACTCTCCACATTTTTCTCCTCTCCATTATTCTCAATCAGCACGCTCTCTATAACTTCCTCTTCAGCCACCTTAGGCATGCTAGATGGGGATTTTTCATCAAAATGCACATGAGCCGATTCTTCAACAACTAAGGTCCTCTTATTGTAGATCCTATAGGCACGACTCTTGCTCGAGTATCATAAAAAGATGCCTAGATCGGATTTTTCATCAAATTTTATTAGATGATCCTTAGTGTTTAGAATGTAGCATGTGCATCCAAAAACTCTAAAGTATGAAACAGTAGGTTTCCTTTCGAAGTAAATCTCGTAAGGAGTTCGCTTTAGAAGAGGGAGAAGCATGACACGGTTCATCACGTAGCTTGCCGCGTTGACCGCTTCAGCCCAGAAAAATAGAGGTAAGCCAAACTCGGCGAGCATCGTGCGTGCTAACTCTTGAAGAGTGCGGTTCTTTCTTTCAACCACTCCGTTCTGCTGAGGAGTGCGAGGGTCGGAGAATTCGTGCTTAATTCCTAACGAGTCACAAAAATTTGAGAAATCCTCATTCTCAAACTCTCCTCCATGATCTGATCTAATACACTTTATCTTTAGCTCTTTCTCATTTTGAAGTCGCGTGCAAAGGGTTGAGAATTCGCTAAAAGTGTCAGATTTGTTGGCAAGGAATATTGTCCAACAATAACATGAAAAATCATCTATGGTAACAAAAGTATATCGTTTCCCACCTAGACTACATGTGCTGAGAGGTCCAAACAAGTCCATGTGTATGAGTTCAAGCGGTCTAGACGTGGAAATCTCAGTTTTGCTTTTGAAAGAATTCTTAACAAATTTCCCTTTTTGACACGGAGCACATATGACATTTAAACTACCGCTTAGGTTGGGAAGTCCCCTAACAAGTTTCTTTCTCGATAGTTTTACTATAAGCTTACTTCCGGTATGTCCTAGTCTCCTATGACATAGATCTAATTCTTCATTCTTAGTAACAAGACATTTCAAATTTGAAGCAGAAATATCATCAAAACTAACAGTGTATACATTATGATTTTTATGAGCAATAGGTAAAACACTGGACGATTTAGCATCTAAAATTTTGCAAGTGTTTGTGGAGGATTCGAAAATCACATTTAATTCTTTATCACATAGTTGGCTAATTGAAATAAGATTGTGTTTAAGGCCATCCACAAACAGAACATTAGAAATTGAAAATGCATTGTTACCTATAGTACCAATTCCCAAAATCCTTCCTTTGCTATTGTCCCCAAAGGTCACCAAACCACCCTTCTTCTTCTCCAGGCTAAGGAACTTGTCTTTATCACCTATCATGTGCTTGGAGCAACTAGAATCCAAGTACCACACGTTCTTTGTGTCCTTCGCCTGCCAACATACCTCAGTGTCTCTTTGGAGACTGGATTTATCATCAGATTCTTCTTGGCTCTTTCCCATGAGGCACACATTTGCCTCATCATCACTCCCTGAATCTAAAGAGCTTGACTTTTCAGATCCACTCTCATCCCAAGTAGGTGCCTTCAGTACCTTCTTCTTTCCTTTGTATCAGCTTTCTTTCCATTTCTCTTCCTTCTGAAGTCTTGGGCAGTCTCTCTTCAGGTGTTCAGGTTTATGGAAGTGATAACATTCCGGCTGGGACTTCTCATCGTCGCTCTCTACCTCTTTCCCTGGCTTGTTCCACCTCCTACCTTCTCTGACTCCTTTCTTCAGGAATTTCTTGAACTGTCCCTGTTTCTTAGGGTTCTTCATGAACTTCTTGAACTCCCGGACGTACAGACTTTCCTCCTCATCCTCCTCTGAATCTTCCGCAGCTTTTCTTTCACGTCCCGCCTTCAGTGCCAATCCCTTCTTCTTCACATCCTTGGGATATTCATCTTCTTGAATCCTCAATTCCACCTCATGTATTTTGAGGTTTCCGATGAGGCTCTCTATCTCTAGGGTGTTGATGTCATGAGACTCAGCCATCGCAGTCACCTTTGGATTGAAGCATAGAGGCAAAGATCGCAGGATCTTCCTCACCAGATCACCGTTTGAAAAATTCTTTCGGAGAGACTTTGAAGCGTTGACGATCTTGGTGAAACGTGTGTACATGCTATCCACATCCTCATTGATCTCCATCTGGAACTGTTCATATTCAGATTCGAGTCGGAACAGCTTCGACTCCTTTACCTGCGATGTACCTTCATGTGTGAGCTCTAGCAATCGCCATATATCATAAGCAGTTTCACAGTTGTAGATTCTATTGAATTCAGTTTTGTCCAATGCGCAGAATAAAGCATTCATGGCCTTGGCATTATTTCTACATCTTAACTTATCTGCGTCATCCCATTTATCTCGTGATTTCTCGACGACGATTTCACCAACCGTGATAACGGGAGCAGTGTATTTTGTCTCTACCATGGCCCATACGTCCATGCTATAAGTCATCAAAAAAATTCTCATTCGTGTCCTCCAGTGACTATAGTCACTCCCCATAAAGAGTGGGGGACGACTCACACCATGTCCCTCAGTGAAAGTGTGCACAGTGTTGGCCATCTTACTTAAGGTTTTTAAGCCTATTTGAAGTAACCTCCCTCTGATATCACTTGTTGGATCTAGTGGCCAACCTTAGGGGGGGGGTGAATAAGATTTTACAACATTTAATAAGATTTTACTAAATTTCACGCACTAACAACAATCACAGAAGAAAGTAATCTCATTGCATTAAAACAATAATGAAATATAGTTCATAAATAGTTTACATCAACACTTGATCTCCATGATGTCGAAGATCAGAGACGATGAAAAATAGAATCTCTTTTGTTTTCTATACCGACCCACTACCCGGACTGGTTGGCTCTCACCCTTTCCCTCCATGAAAAGCGTTCAAGCCCACTCTTCACCTCCACACAAGGGAGGGTCTTAGAGCCCACTCTTCACCTCCACACAAGGGAGGGTCTTAGAGCCCCGCTAGATCCTCCGATCTAGACATCCCAAATCCCGGGACGATTTAACGCAGAATCCTATCTGGATTCCGACGACCCTCACCGGTCGATTTTCCTCACCAAAAACTAAACAGAAAATAGAAAAAGAGTACAAAGATTAAAAGTAAAGACGATAAGAAAATGAAATTCTCCCTCTTGACAACTTCTCCGGTGTGCGATCTACAGCCGGTGCTTGAGATCTTCGTTGGCGAGCAACTGGTCGGTTCTCAGTGGTCGATGAAGATTCTGGATCGCCGAAGTTTTTTGTTCACGAACGTGAGGGAGAAGGATTCCTTCAACTTTGACGAAGACAAGAGGAGACGAGCGCAAGGAGGCGGCCGAAATCTGGAGTTCTGAAACCCTTCGTCAAAATTTGTCTGGGAGTCACCATGACAACATGCAACACAATGACTTTTATACGTCTTCATGAAAACAGGCAACCGCTGGCGGTAAGACTAGAACATGCGGTAGTTTCACGCGCTTGTTGTCCAGTTGTTCTCCAAATCTGGAAAATAATCTTCGAAACGAAATTCTGCCTTTTCATTTGAACTAGCGCCGCACGGTAGGACCTTCCGCCGCGCGGTAACATAGGATGCGGCATTCCTGAAAAGGCAATAACCGTTTGACAAGGCTAGTGCCGCGCGGTAGGTACTACCGCCGAAATCTTCCAGAGCGCTAGGACAAATAAATCGTTCAGTTACCGCCTGCGATAATACAGTCGCCTGTCGGTAGTGCTCGATGCGGTAGAGCTACCGCAAAAACCATCCAGAGCGCTAGGTCCAAATAAATCATTAAGTTACCGTCTGTGGTAATACAGTCGCCTGACGGTAGCGCTCGACGCGGTAGAGCTAGCGCCGAAACCATCCAGAGCGCTAGGTCCAAATAAATCATCACGTTAGCGCATGCGGTAGTACTGCCGCCGGGCGGTAGCCTTCACACAAAGCCATCGTCTCGATGCTCTCAATGCGGCGTTGAGTGGGCTAGCGCGGCTCGGTAAGTACTAACATTGGGCTGTAGCTTTCATATATGCCTTTTTCTTTGCTTGCACCTGTCAACCTGCACACTCTATCAACATACAATATGATCAAATACAACCTGAGAGTTGATATTCTCAAACACAAGGAATGTGAAACCACGGTTCCAACAAGAACATGAGATAATTATACAGACACACTAATCATATCCAAAAATGAGAATTTTTGGAGAATAGTTTTCTATAGTTTTTGAAAAATTTTAATAAATCATGTATGATTTAATTAGACGGTCTATTGACCTCAAATACCCCCAATATTTTGGTGGTTTTTTCCATTAGGGTCATGATATGACTCTGCTAAAAATCTCAGCCCATTTGGGGTGATTTAATTAGGTATTTGTGTGACCAAAGTTTGGTCTCATACGGGAAAATTAGGTCAAAAGTCCACTTGAAGGGTTGTGTGGCCAATCCTCGTCCAAAAGGGATGGATCTTTGGCCACTGATTTACTGTCACATAAAAGACCCCCACAAGAGATTCTGGGTGGTTTAGGGTTGAGATGCCCTAGAACCCTAGTGTGAACCTTAGGGTTGACCTTGGAATGTATTAAAACTTGGCAGGTGTGATCCTAGGGTGGAAATAAGTCCTAAGAATGGATCTTAAAGCTTTAGGAACTTATATTCCCCTTGAAATAAATTAGGACCAATTAGGGAATTTTTACTCATGATTTTTATACTTGATCATATGACCTTGGATGTCCATAAAACTTATGGAGTGACCTTAAATAGTTGTCACTAATCTCTGGAAATATTGTTATGAATTATGGATTAATATTTTTGATACTTCATTCACAAATTTAGTATTTATCCTATTCATCAAGGAATTTATTATGAACTATTTATTCATTGAAAAGTTATAAAACTTGAGAATATGGCTTTTTAGGGTAACAGTAATCTTTGGGAATTTTTATTAAATTATTGAAAGTCTTTTTATATAGGTTGCTTCACAAAGTTCCTTATGTAGAATATATTTAAATGATTTATTTAGGTGACCAATTTTTCCTAGAAACTATGATTTTTGGTCAGTAGACTTTCATGGTCACTTTGGAGATATCGTAATTTTTCTATAATTTTTGGATGATTGATTTTATTATTCCCTGTTCTACCAATCTACCCTATCATTGTGGTTATTTAGTAGATATTTAGTTTGGAAATTAAAAACTTTTCGAAAATTGTGAAATTCAGTAATAACGGTTATTTTGATGTTATACTCTTGTCATAATTTTTTTAAGGCTATATAATGTCAGAAAATTGTACTTGGTGTTCAAAAGCATAGTTGGCATGATTTGCAGAAAATTAAATAAATTTAAATAAATTAGGAAAAATATTATCTTCTGGATTTAATATTAAAATATCATGATTGACCCCCAGTAATAATCTTAGGTCATTTAGATGAATATTTGGAGGGGTCACCATTCATTCACGTCATGTAGCTCATCAATTCTGAACATAGTAAAGCTGTAGAATTAAGGAATCATGTGAACCTCGGTATGAGATAAAGGTCATTTAATCGGGGGAGTATGAATGAAGTCACCAATGGAAGTCAGCTGTGAGAGTCTGGTTGACTAGGGTAAAGGTTGTGCTCGGGATCGACAAAGGATCATCTTTCCCTGAGAGAAAGTCTAAATACACTTAGGGTTAGATCAACTGTAAGATTAGTAGATTCTGGACATGGGTAGATACCAAAAGCACGAACAAGTCATTAGGGATCAAAAATGTCTGATTAAGGGGGAAAAGAGGGCGAAATTTGCCAAAAGAGGCCAAAATCGGGCTCAAGTAGCCAAATTCGATTCCCTCTTGCAAACCCTAACTGCTCTTCATGAAAAACTCCCCGTCCAAAATGAGAAAATGAGGGTGGATTTCCCTTGGAGGAGAGGTAAGGTTAAATATTGTTGGATCTTTGGAGAGGTGGAAGAACTGATGGCTTGGGGTAGACAAGAATCGTCGACCCGAAGGAGGGAAGAGGACTGCCGGCTGGATGGGGGGTGGGTAGATCTATAGGAAACCACCAGCTAGGGCAAGGAGGAAGCCATGAGGGCAGCCAGTCTTAAGAAATGGAGTTGACGCTGACCACGGCAGGAGGAGCAGGAGGCAAAGATAGGAGGCACGGGAGCAGCGGGGTCGGGAGTCGTCGAGACAGACGGCTCGTAGAAATCGGGAGTGGGAGACAAGCGACTTGCGACTTGCAGAAATAATAGGGATGGGGGGATGGGTTGCTCGGTTTAGAAGAATAGAGAGGAATCCTAACTTGCTATTTACAAAAATGCCAAAAATTTCTAATTTAATAAAAATCTTCTTCTATTAAATTATTGGAGGGTTGTTACAGTCCCCTTAGAGCGTTATACGCACATCCACGCATGGGGTACGACTAATGACATAACCACTCGAGGCAAAACCCCCTGAGGTGTAGCCGCCCAGGGCTTGGCCGTCCTCCCCCTCTCTCTGGTGCCCAGGACAAGCAACCAATTTGGCCGCCTGCCCTGTCGACACCCCTCTTAGGGGCGGCCTTCTGCTCGACCAGGACGAACGACCAATTTGGCTACCCATTCTTCTATCTCCGCCCCTATTAGGGGCGTCCCCGTCATTCAGGACAGACCACCCATCCATTATCGCTGCCCCAGTTAGGGGCAACCTCTCGTTCGCCCAGGATAGGTGGCCATTTTGGCGGCCTGTCCTCTATCGCCGCCCTTAGTAGGGGCGGTCTCCCGTTTGCCCAGATGGCTGCCCAACCTCTTTCGTAACCCCCTCCTCCCCCCCTCGTGGGTGGCGCAAACACGACCTCCTTATCATCCCAGTCAGACAGTTATTTAGCTGCCCGACCTTAGCCAGGAATGCGCTACCCCGGCCGCCGGCCTCGCTGGTCGCTCGTCCCCTTGCGGGTTGAGCGGTTGGCCCAAATTACCCAAAGGGATAACTCGACAATTCAGCAAATTTGGTGATCCGTGTGTCCCGTTTCGGACGTTTCTATTCATCCATTTAGTAGTTATCGGGGGAAATTACTGTGGCGCCCCTCTTACAAATAGAGCTCAATTCTCCTTCATTCTGATTCTCTTCTACCCCCAGAAAATCCTCCTATGAATTTTCCATCTCCTCCATTTCTCCTCCTGGCGCACGCTCCCGTGTGCGCCCTTTCCTTGCGCGCTACCGCACACGTCCCTTCCTTACGCGCTTCCACGCACACATCTTCCTCGCGTGCTCCTAGGGGAGCCCCTTCCTTATGCGCTCTTGCGCATGCCACCGCCTCCTTGCGCGCTCCCGCACATGTCCCTTCATTGCGTGCTCTATCGTTCTCGGGCTAAGGCGGTTAAATTTAGTCGAAACTAACGGAATGATTAAACCGCTCTGTAGTAACCGGAATGTCCACGTCACTAAAGGAATGATAAAACACAATTTATATTATTTTTCTTTGGCCTTAAGGCCTTATGTTGGGTATTGCATCCACAATAACCCAGATTTGCATGAAGTCACCATTGAACTAAGATGAATTAAGTTGTATTTGATATCCTGTTCTAGTTGAATGTTTGCAGATTATCAATGCTAAGTGTAGACCAGTGTCAGTCTACAGTGGGTCAGGAACACATGACCATACAGTGTAATCCCTCACTGTGTGATCCAAAGTGTTGACTCATGCGTAACCTCTCAATTGGGATACACTTCATGTTCAAACATTGGGAGCATGGGATGAAGACAGGACCAGAAGAAAACATTCTCTAAAGTTCTTGAAAATTATCTAAGTCCAGTTCTCGAGAAGTAACTTCAGAGTTCTCGAGAAGTGTAGTTTAGTTCTCGAGAAGCTCTCATAGTTCTCGAGAAGCTTAACTTCAAAGTTCATGAGAAGCCCAGGTTCGAGTTCTCGAGAAGTCTGGACAGATTTAAGAAATTTTATAAGTTATAGTTCTCGAGAAGTCTTCTTTGTTCTCGAGAAGTCTTGGTCAGTTCTCGAGAAGCCTAAGGTATAGTTATCGAGAAGTCTTACTTGTTCTCGAGAAGCTTGGGTTCAATTCTCGAGGAGTGCCAGCTCAATTTCTTGAATAGTCGGGATTCGCCTCAGAAATTTTTCTAAGTTAAGTTCTCGAGAAGTCTTCCTTTAGTTCTCGAGAAGTCCTACTTCTGTTCTCGAGAAGTTCAGAAAAGTTTCTAAGTTTTTATTCTCGAGAAGTCAATTAGTTCTTGAGAACTAAACCTTGTGTTCTCGAGAAGTCCAAACCTCTTCTAAAGAATTTAGTTCTCGAGAAGTCATGACAGTTCTCGAGAACTCAGTTCCTAGTTCTCGAGAACTATAGCCACTTCTCGAGAACTAAGTCGACTTTACAGGAAATTTTTTCTTAAGTTCAGAATGACCGGAATTTCAAATAACTCGACATGATTGGTCCACGTGTCGTCATTAATATCTTTTCTAGCCGTTAAGGGTAATCCTATATAAAGTCTTTTCACTAAGACATAACCCTAAGCAGAAAAGAAAAAGAAGAATCTTTTTAAGAGCGGATTTCGTACTTTCCAAAGTTACTGGTTTGGCCGACTATTCTCAACACGACATTCTGAAGCTGTCGCTCTCGTCAAGATCGTTCTCTCTATACTCAATCTAGAAGATCTGCTGATTAAGGAATCGTCTTCCTCTCCTTGATCGAGTAGATTCAAGCTTTCTCAGGTCAAATTTTCAAAGGATCTTCTTCTACAAATTCTGAAAGAGCCGCAACGTTCAAGAAGAAGACCTAGAGACAAATTCTTTCAGATCTGAGAATATTTCTGTTTGTATTTTCAAACTCTATTTGTAAATATTGTAGGAGATTATTCTCCGAGTGTAGGAGCGTTGTTCTCCGAGTGATGGGAAGTTTTCATCTTCCGAGTGTAGATCCATTTTGATCGAGTTTGTAGGAACTTGGTTCCGAGGCGTAGGATTGTTTTTAATCCGAGATAGTGGAGTAGCCGAGTCTAGTGATTTGCTAGATCAGTGAGGTAAAGTGGACGTACCCAAGTTTGGGGAGCCACTATAAATCTTCTTGTCTTTCTGTGATTGCTTGATTGCTTGTACAAGATCGCTAAAATGTTTATTCCGCAAATAGATGCACAATTCACCTATTCACCCCCTCTAGGGTATTTAGGTTGACAACTTTCCACTTTCAATTGGTATCAGAGGGAGGTTGATCGTTAAAAGGTTAACACCTTGATCAATTTCCTCTCAAAGGTTCTCATTTGATCATTCAAGCAATGGACAAGGTCAAAGATTTTGTCAAGCTTCCTTTGTGCACAAAGAATAACTTTCTCATGTGGAAAGAGAGAATTAAATTTTTCATGGAAGCTGTTGACCCCCGAATCTTCATGATTGTTGAAAAAGGTCCCTACGTTCCCATGATTATCTCCACTATAGATCCAACCAAGAAAGTTTCTAAGAAGTTGATGGATCTGTATAAGGACGAGATTGCACTTGTATCATTGGACAAGAAAGCTAAAAATATCATAGCAAGTGCAGTCGATGACTCGATGCTGCAGAATCTGATTCACTGCCAATCGGCTAAGGAGATGTGACAGTCTCTAGTTACTCTGATGGAAGGCACTGAATAAGTGAGGGATGATAGAAGGTCCCTGCTGAACCAGAAATATGAAGCCTTCAGGCAAGAGTCAAAGGAGACCATTGCAGATACCTTTGAGAACTTCTTCAAGATAGTGAATTACCTAAGAGTGTATGGCCGAGTCTTCACCAATGGAGAGCTGAATGATAAGTTTCTGAGATCTCTCACAAAGGAATGGGACAACAAAGTCTGTGCCATCCGGGAATTTGGCAGATGTACAACCCCATATTCGCTGGGTGGGACCCGGAGACACCACTGAGGAATTGGGCTAGGCTCAGGTTAGGCCCTGGGTTAGCCCTAAGACATACTTATAGAGTTCTCGCCCTGAAGGGGCTCCCGCCCAAGGCAGATGTTCAAGCTCTCGGCAGGAGAGATCGTCGACCGACCAGGGCAGATGGTCGACCTCTCGGCAGGAGAGATTGTCGAACGACCGAAGCAGAGGGCCTGACCGCGGAAGCTTCCGCCCTAGGGCAAGCTCCCGCCCAGGGGAGGCGAGAAGGCCCCAAGAGGGCCTTCAGTCGCGAGCTCTTCGAAACCGTGGAGGGCGCGAACCTCCCTGGCAAGGGGGTCTCGCCAAGGTTGGCCCGGGTGGGGGTCCAGCGAGAGCCTTCTCGGCCAGGGTTCTCGCCAAGTGGGCCCACGTGGTGGGGCCCGGCGCTCATAAAGAGGACCATTTTATAATATATTATCCCGAGGTAAAATTACCCAAGTGCCCTTTGAATGACAGCGGGATTTGGCTATTGGCAGACCCCTCAGGGGTATTTCAGTATTTTCAGGTCAAAGGAAGGCTATAAAAAGACCCATAAGGGCTCTTTAGAAGGCAAGTTGATCATTTTCCTCTAGCCCTAGTGCCTTCTGAAGAGCTCTCAGCCCAGCATTTGGCTTTGGAGGGGAAGCTCTCAGAGATCTTCCGGGTGTGTGGTGGGACCTCCCAGCTGAGGCTTTGGGTCTGTGTTAGGGCCTTAGCAACCTGTCAGGGGTCGAGGTTTGAGAGAAGTAGGCATTGACTGCACTTTGGTTCGTGAACATTTGTTGAGGTTATTTTTGGCTTCAACAGTTCTGGTGCGGTGAGCGTGGAAGCAGTCGGTGCAAGAAAATCTTGAGTCAAGTCCCATGGCAGGAGGCGAGGGTGAAGGATCAGGCGCGGGAGGATCCCCCACCCGGGTGGACGAGGCGACGAGGAAAATGTTTGAGGACTTCAGGCGAGAAGTCATGCAGACGATCAACTTGGCCTTCTCGGCAAGGAACGAGTGGGAGACGCCGCAGGTTCCGGTGGAGGTGGTTCCGCTGCTAGGCGAGAACGCTCCAGGGCAGCGCCCCGGTAAGGAGGTCCCGGTGGAGGCAGGCGAGAGAGACGTAGCCGCGCGGGAGCTCTTCCCAGGTCAGCGTCTCGGGAAGGAGCTTCCGGCGGATCTGGGCGAGAAGGAGGCGACGGTGCGGGAACTCTTCCCTGGGCAGGGTCTCGCGGATCGGTCCAGCCAACCGAGATCGCGAGACGTGCCTTCTCGCCAGGCAGGGGGCGAGACCCCCTTTAGTGAGCTCATTGTCTCGGCTCCAGTGCCGGAGGGGTTCCGGGAGCCGGACATGACCTACTACACTGGGAAGGATGACCCGGTCCAGCACGTGCAATGGTTCGAGGACGTGGTGTCCATCAGGCAAATGTCGGATGCCTTCAAGTGTAGGCTTTTTGCCATCACCCTGAAAGAAAAGGCCAGGGACTGGTTCCACCAGTTGCCGGCGAGTTCCATCTACAGCTTTGAGGATCTGCGGAGGGGTTTTCTGTTGAGATTCTCAACTTCGAAGAAAAGGAAGAAGGAGGCTGAGTGCCTGTTTGCAGTGAGGCAAGGGCCGGAGGAGACGTTGGGTCGCTATGTCGACCGGTTCCAAGAGGAGGTTCTCCTGGTCCAGGAGGTCCCGGGGTATGCGCTGATGCTAGCCTTCACCCTGGGGCTGAGGCCAGGATTTTTCAGCATGGAGTTGAAGAGAGTGCCCCCTCTCTCTTTTGAGGAGCTCATGGAGAGGGCGGCGAAGGAGATAGACTTCGAGAGGGCAAACCCGGCGTTTGCGAGGAAGCTAGCCAGGCTGGCCGAGGACGACGTGAAGGAGCCGGTGGCGGGAAGGCAGAGAGAGCAGAGGGAGCAGAGGGAGCCGAGGGAAGATAGGAGAAGAGAAGAGCCCCGAGGGCAGGGGCAACAGCATGGGGGGGGCCAGGGAGCCAAACAACCGACTGGGTTGGAGGCCTCAGGAGGGTCGCCCCCAGGGCCAGGGAGGACTTCAGATAAGAGATAACTTTCGGGAGCCCAGAAGGCTGGAGCAGGGAGGATGGCGACAGGGACCAAGGGGTCATTTCCCACCGCCGCAGGAGGCTATGGAGGTGGGAAGGGGAAGAGGTAGAAGATTTCGGGGAGCCGGAAGAAGGGGAGGAGGAGAAGGAAGAGGGGGCAGGGTGGCGTTGCCCTATTGCGACTTCCATCAGGAGGAAGGTCACGCAACGGCCACCTGCCCAGAGTTTCTGGAGATCAGAGGGGCCAGAGGGGCCGGAAGGCAGGATCCGCCCGTAAGGATCGTGGAAGTACAGCGGGAAGAGGTGGAGGACAGATGTGAAGACAGGATTGACGTGGGGACCCGAGGAGGGATCGGAGTGATCCACGGGGGGGTGGGGATCGAGGCCACCCGCAAGGGGAGCCTTCAAACCATGTTCCGCCGAGGGGTCGCCTCGACCTCCCAGGCTCCCCCCCAGAGGAGAAGATCACTTTCTCATCCGCGGATATGCCAGACTACGAGGACCCGTTCTGCGACGCGCTTGTGATCCAGACAGCGGTGGAGAACTACACCGTCTCCCGGATACTGGTGGATAATGGGAGCTCGGTGAATGTGATCTTCAAGAAGGCTTTCGATGAGATGAGGGTGGAAGGAAAAAGGGTCCTGGCTTCTGATGGACCGCTTTTTGGCTTCTCCGGCGAAAGGAAAGAGGTGGAAGGAGGAGTAGGCTTGCATGTGAGGCTTGGGGGCGTCTCACGGAACTGTCGGTTCGTAATCGTGGACGCCCCGAGTAGTTACAATGCCATCTTTGGGCGCCCCCTCATCAGCGCCTTTCGCTGTGTACCCTCCTCGTACCACCAATGCCTCAAGTTCAACAATGGAGGGGTGCAGGTGAGGATCAGGGGGGATCCGAAGATGGCAAGGCAGTGCTATGTGACGGCGGTTAACACCGTGTCATGGATGGAGGAGGCAGAGGAGTTGGAGAGGGAGATGGCTGAGCAGGAAGGAGTTGAGGAAGGGGGGATGAGCCTGGGAGAGGCGATGGAGGTTGCTGAGGAGATGGCGGAGGCAGAGGAGTTGGGGGAGATCAGCCCAGAAGAGGCGAGAGGAGTGGTGGATGAAGAAGAGCAGAGGCAGGAGGAGAGCCTGGAGGAGGCGATGGAAGTTGATGAGGTTGGGGGAGAAGAGCTCGAGTTTGAGCGGGAAGAGGCAAGGGTAAGTTGGGAGCGGTCGGGGCTGGAGCCGGCCGAAGAGGTGGTGGAGATGGAGGTGCTTACAAGAGCGGGGGAGGCGCAAAGGATTCGGATCAGCGGAGGCTTGAGCCTTGAGGATCAGGAGTGGATGCGAGCCTGCATCCAGGGCAACGTCGACATCTTCGCTTGGAGCGCGGCAGACATGCCGGGCATCGACGCGGACGTGGCCTGTCATCGCTTGAACCTGGATTCCAGAGCCCGCCCCATACGCCAAAAGATGAGGGCCATCGCCACCAAGCTAGAAGCCCCCATCCGAGAGGAGGTCCAAAAGCTCCTGGACGCAGGCTTCATCTCAGAGATCCAGTATCCAGGCTGGATCTCCAACGTGGTAATGGTAAAGAAGGGAGGAGGAAAATGGCGCATGTGTATTGATTTTTCCTTATTAAATAAATCATGCCCCAAAGATTGTTACCCTTTGCCTCGAATCGACGCGCTGGTTGACTCAGCCGTCGGTTTTTCTCTTATGAGTTTTTTAGATGCATTTTCAGGTTACCACCAGATCCGGATGCACCCTCCTGATGTCAAGGATGTTTCCTTCATCACAAGAGAGGGATGCTTCAGCTATAAGATGATGCCCTTCGGATTGAAGAATGCAGGGGCAACATACCAACGCATGATGGATCGAATCTTTCGAGATCAAAGGGGAAGGAACCTGGAGGTCTACGTGGACGACCTCATGGTCAAGAGCAAGTGTGTTGTTTCCCACTTGCGGGACTTGGAGGAAACGTTTGCCACCCTGCGGAAGTTCAAGATGAGGTTGAACCCCTTGAAGTGCGTCTTCGGGGCTAGTCGCGGCAAATTCCTCGGGCACCTCTTGACTCCCGCGGGGGTAGAACCCAACCCCGATAAGGTTAAGGCTATTCTAGACCTAGAATCGCCTCGCAACGCCAAGGAGGTCCAGCGCTTGACCGGGAAGTTGGCCGGGTTAAGCAGGTTCCTCTCTCGGTCAGGGGATAGATGTTCCTCCTTCTTCAAAGTACTTCGTGGCAACCAAGCATTCGAATGGACGGCCGAGTGTGAAGAGGCTTTTCAGGGGCTGAAGAGGCAACTCTCCCAAGCTCCGTTACTTCAAAGCCCGAAGGAGGGGGAGGACCTAGCCTTGTATTTAGGAGTGGGAGGAGAGGCGGTGAGCTCCGTCTTGGTTAGGGAAGAGGGGAAGAAGCAGTTACCCGTCTATTATGTCAGCCGAATCTTAAAAAAGGCGGAGCTCCGATACCCCATCCTGGAGAAGCTAGCATATGCTTTGGTCATCTCAGCTAGGAAGCTTCGCCCTTACTTTCAAGCACACTCGATTAGGGTGATAACCGACCATCCCCTTCGCAAGGTCTTGGAGGGGGTGGAACATTCAGGAAGGTTGGCAAAGTGGTCCATCGAGCTAAGCGAGTTTGACATCTCTTTCGTCCCGAGGCTCTCTATCAAAGCCCAGGCCGTAGCGGATTTCCTGGCGGACTATGTTACCGAGGCGGAGGCTGAAGAACCAAAGCCGCAAGAAGCGTGGAAGATGGTGGTCGACGGGGCCTCAGGAAGGCACTCCCTGGGAGGAGGTGTGGTGTTAGTAAGCCCTCAGGGAGTTACCATAGAGCAAGCCGTGACTTTCCATTTCCCTGTAACCAACAACCAAGCAGAGTATGAGGCTGTGATCGCCGGCCTTCGCTTGGCGAAGGAGTTGGAAATCCAGGATGTGGAAGCCTTCACCGACTCAATGGTGGTAGCATCGCAGATCCGAGGCGAGTTTGAGGCCCGAGAGCCGACCCTCGCGAGGTATCTATCTAAGGTAAGAGCCATCATTGGGGGTTTCCGTTCATTCTCTATTCGACATGTCCCCAGGGAGGAAAGCGCGGCAGCAGATCGACTGGCGAAGTTCGGGCCTCGGGGAGGAGGTACCCTAACCGAACTATTCCGACCAGCCATTGAAGAGGGGGAGTTGATGGAGGTGAATCGGCGGTCCTCATGGATGGATCCATTGGTGACTTTCTTAACCACAGGAGAACTGTCGGAAGAAGTCAAGGATGCAAAGAGCTTCAGGCACAAGGCGGCTCATTACCTGATGCTGGAAGGGAGCTTGCATCGGAAGATGTTGTCGGGGCTCCTCGCGAGATGCGTAACCGAAGAGGAAGTCCCGAGGATCCTGGAAGAGGTGCATTCTGGAGAGTGCGGCAGCCATTCAGGGGGAAGGACATTGGAAGCAAGGGTGATAAGGCAGGGATATTTCTGGCGGACCATAAGGAAGGATACAGCTGAATTCGCAAGGAGGTGTCGGAAGTGCCAAGTACATGCTCCTCTCCAGCTCTTGCCCGCCCAAAGACTTCGAAGCATCACGGCGCCATGGCCCTTCGCCATTTGGGGGATGGACCTGGTTGGACCCTTCCCTCCAGCTGGCGGGCAAAGGAGGTTCCTCCTAGTGATGATTGACTACTTTTCCAAATGGCTGGAGATCAAGCCGTTAGCCAAGGTAACCTCCCAGGTCATCAGGAACTTCGTTTGGGGGGAAATCATTTGCAGGCACGAATTGCCCCAAGCGATAGTGACAGACAATGGACCTCAGTTTGCCAGTGAAGAATTCATCAGTTTCTGCACCCAATTGGGGATTGACCTCAGGTTCGCCTCTGTCCATCATCCTCGGAGCAATGGTCAGGTGGAGGCGGCAAACAAAGTCATCGTCAACTTGCTCAAAAAGAAGGTCGAGAACCTGAAGGGTAGCTGGGTGGAACAGCTCCCTTCCATCCTGTGGGCCTTGCGAATAACTCCGAACACGGCCACTGGAGAGACCCCCTTCAAGCTCTCTCACGGGTGTGAGGCTGTCCTCCCGGTGGAGTTCGAGGTTCGGTCCCCAAGGGTCGCGGCCGCAGCGGAGGGAAGCGAAGCTTGGAGGTTGGAGAACGAGGAAGGGTTGCGCCTCTCATTAGATATGGTGGAAGAGCTGCGGGATGTTGCCGCCATCAGGCAGGAGGAAATAAAACGGCGAATGGCTCGGTACTTCGATAAGCATGTCCGAGTCAAGCAATTCGCCGAGGGGGATCTAGTACTGAAAAAGGTCGACGCTGCGGGAAGGTCGGCCGCGGTTGGTAAGCTCAACCCTAGCTGGGAAGGGCCTTATATAGTAGAGAAGGCTCTGGTTAACGGAGGCTACTATCTCCAGGATGCGGAAGGAAGGACCTTGAGTCACACCTGGAATGGTGATGACCTGAAGCGCTTCTACCCATAGGAGGAAAGAAGGATTGTAATGATCGTAAACAACTATTGCATTTTCGATAAGTTTATTTCAGAATATTGACTGCTTCCGAGTACACAATCTTTAAGTCTCTTTTGTTTTTACCGACTATGACTCCTCTCCTCGATGATGGAATAGACCAGGTTTAGCCACTTCAACGACACCCCGAGCTTGGCTCGGCCCCAGGTAGACCCGCTGCGCAGGCTCTCATCTAGCTGGCAGGTCCGAAGGCTCGCCTGTGGGGGATAGGTTGGCTCTTGTGATACTTTGTTCTTAGCCACTTCAACGACACCCCGAGCTCGGCTCGGCCCCAGGTAGACCCGCTGCGCAGGCTCTCATCTAGCTGGCAGGTCCGAAGGCTCGCCTGTGGGGGATAGGTTGGCTCTTGTGATACTTTGTTCCTAGCCACTTCAACGACACCCCGAGCTCGGCTCGGCCCCAGGTAGACCCGCTGCGCAGGCTCTCATCTAGCTGGCAGGTCCGAAGGCTCGCCTGTGGGGGATAGGTTGGCTCTTGTGATACTTTGTTCTTAGCCACTTCAACGACACCCCGAGCTCGGCTCGGCCCCAGGTAGACCCGCTGCGCAGGCTCTCATCTAGCTGGCAGGTCCGAAGGCTCGCCTGTGGGGGATAGGTTGGCTCTTGTGATACTTTGTTCCTAGCCACTTCAACGACACCCCGAGCTCGGCTCGGCCCCAGGTAGACCCGCTGCGCAGGCTCTCATCTAGCTGGCAGGTCCGAAGGCTCGCCTGTGGGGGATAGGTTGGCTCTTGTGATACTTTGTTCTTAGCCGCTTCAACGACACCCCGAGCTCGGCTCGGCCCCAGGTAGACCCGCTGCGCAGGCTCTCATCTAGCTGGCAGGTCCGAAGGCTCGCCTGTGGGGGATAGGTTGGCTCTTGTGATACTTTGTTCCTAGCCACTTCAACGACACCCCGAGCTCGGCTCGGCCCCAGGTAGACCCGCTGCGCAGGCTCTCATCTAGCTGGCAGGTCCGAAGGCTCGCCTGTGGGGGATAGGTTGGCTCTTGTGATACTTTGTTCTTAGCCACTTCAACGACACCCCGAGCTTGGCTCGGCCCCAGGTAGACCCGCTGCGCAGGCTCTCATCTAGCTGGCAGGTCCGAAGGCTCGCCTGTGGGGGATAGGTTGGCTCTTGTGATACTTTGTTCCTAGCCACTTCAACGACACCCCGAGCTCGGCTCGGCCCCAGGTAGACCCGCTGTGCAGGCTCTCATCTAGCTGGCAGGTCCGAAGGCTCGCCTGTGGGGGATAGGTTGGCTCTTGTGATACTTTGTTCTTAGCCACTTCAACGACACCCCGAGCTTGGCTCGGCCCCAGGTAGACCCGCTGCGCAGGCTCTCATCTAGCTGGCAGGTCCGAAGGCTCGCCTGTGGGGGATAGGTTGGCTCTTGTGATACTTTGTTCTTAGCCACTTCAACGACACCCCGAGCTCGGCTCGGCCCCAGGTAGACCCGCTGCGCAGGCTCTCATCTAGCTGGCAGGTCCGAAGGCTCGCCTGTGGGGGATAGGTTGGCTCTTGTGATACTTTGTTCTTAGCCACTTCAACGACACCCCGAGCTTGGCTCGGCCCCAGGTAGACCCGCTGCGCAGGCTCTCATCTAGCTGGCAGGTCCGAAGGCTCGCCTGTGGGGGATAGGTTGGCTCTTGTGATACTTTGTTCTTAGCCACTCCAACGACACCCCGAGCTTGGCTCGGCCCCAGGCAGACCCGCTGCGCAGGCTCCCACCAAGCTGGCAGGTCCGACGGCTCGCCTGCGGGGGATAGGTGGAGTCCTTGACCTTTTGATCCTTGGTTCTTGATTGGTAGTTACTACGTTACAATGAGCTCGGCTCAAACCCCGGTAGACCCGCTGCGCAGGCACCCATATAAGCTAGCAGGTCCAACGGCTCGCCGGCGGGGTAGGGGTTTAATTGGTTGGAAAAATATGTGGGCAGGACCCTGACCTAGACCGGGGGCAAATCCCTAAAGGGTCTCGGTTCAGGGGTCTCGGCCAGTAAAGGTCTCGGCTCAGGGGTCTCGGCCAGTAAAGGTCTCGGCTCAGAGGTCTCGGCCAGTAAAAGTCTTGGCTTGGAGGTCTCGGCAGATCGCGGCCCGGAGGTTTCGGCCAGTAAGGATCCCGGCCCAGAGGTCTCAGCCAGCAAAGGTCTCGGCTAAAGGAGGTTCTCGCAAAAAGAAAGCTCCCGGCGGACCTAGGCAGGACGATTCAATCGACGACGCGAGGTTCCCGCCTAGCTGATCTCTAAGGAAGGTCACCCTAAAGAGACTAAGGGTCTCGGCGAAAGCTCGCGCGGAGGTCATTCGGCAGAGTAACATACTTTCAAAGCACGCATGGATAATAATAAAAAAAAAGGGGGGAAATGAAAAATGAAAATGAGACATTACTTTATAAAAAAGTTAATTACAGAAGGAGGTTCTCGCTCATTACAAAAAGATATTCAAAATAAAAGACACCTCAGGGGGACGCGCTGTAGTCCCCACTGGTGCTCTCGCTTGAATCATCGCCAGAGCCTTCCCCGGACGTCTCGTCAACAGCGGTAGAGGACCTCGGGACGTCTGAGAGCGGCGAGTCCGGCGCGCCCGGGGGTTTAGGAACTGGGTCGTAAAGCCAAGGGAGAAGTTGGCGAGCATCGATGGTCGCGCCGTCCTCCCGGAGCAGCTCGACGTCTCGCAGCGTCTCGAGCGTCAGCTTGACGGTCGCCTGAGCGTTGGCTTGAAGCAGCTTATCGACGTCGTACTCCGAGAGGTAACGACTCCGCAACCTCGCATCTAACTTCGGGGGCGGGACCTTCGCCAGCTCTGCGCGGAGCTGTTCCCTCAGGAGGACGCTCTCGCAGCGCGCGTTGGCCAGCTCTGCGCGAAGCTCCCTGACTTGGGCGGAATCCTGCAAAAGGGATAAAAGATTTTAGTCTAGACGCATTACACAGTAGAAACTTCGAGGAAACGGGGGCAAGGGTTCAGGAGGATCTCGCCTACCTCGGTCGCGGGGCACAGAGACAGCGCCAATCTAGCATCCGCGAGCTCCTGTTGAGCTCTCGCGAGTTCTTCTTCCGCGGCATGCGCGCGAGCTATCGCGTCCTCCCTCGCCTTGCGCATATCAGTGAAGTTCTTGTCAATGGTGATGCTTCGACGCGCACACATATGTGTAAGCTCGAACCCGCGCATTACGGCCCGGGTGGCGTCGAAGGCTAGAAGGCGGGTAGGCGTCTGGTCGAACACGCTGGCATCTTCCCGGCTGTAGAGACCATATCCAAGCGAGAAGGCCTCGCCGGTCACATTTTCCCCCTCCGCCCATCGGGGAAGGAGGGTCGAAACCCTGATTGAGTTTGCCTTGGGGTCCCATTCCATCTGAGGCTTCCCCTCCGAGTCGGCGTACCTGACGCCTAAACCAAAGTTCCGGTGCCCTCTCGGCACCTCCTGGGGCGGGACGTTGGCGGAGGTCTCGACGGCGACCACTTCTCCCCCAGCCTCGCCTACGGCCGATGTGTTTCTGGCGGAAGCCTCGGCGCGGCTCTTGGCGGCGGCATCCATCTCACTGGCCCTCTGAAGGATCGCTTCAAAGGACCTGCCCTCAGGAGGAGGTTGGACGGGCGAGACCGCCAACGATTTCCCCTTGTCGGCGGCAGAAGGCTTGGGCCTCTTCAGCGCGCGGAGAGGAGGAAGGGTGGCCTTCCGCTTCTTGGCCGGTGGCGGCATGGAAGGGGTTGGATCTTCTCGGCAGGCGCTGGCGCTAGCTTCCGCGAGCGCAAGGGGGCCTCTCGCTGCCAGACCCTCGACACCCCGGCCTGCGGCGAAGGGTTGGCGCAGAGGGACCTCCCGCTCTCCTGCAAAGTAAAAACGCTTTAGCACTTCAGCGCAAGAAAATCTTTGATAAAAAAAGGGGAATCTGAGGCGAGACCGTACCTTCGCCCGATTGAACAAGTGGGAGGGAGTCGACGTCCCGCAGAAGATAGGGGACGTCGAACTCCTTGGTCCCGAAGAATTCCAGGATTGCGCTCTCGCGCGATCCCAGAGCGGGCGGCTTGTAGGCAGCGTCTTCATACTGGACAGGCTGAAGCGGGACGTTGCCGAAGTCCCCGCTGACGTAAACGAACTTCTCGCCCCAATGGTGGTGCTTATTGGCGAGACCGGTAACCTCGAGCTGTTGCCCGGAGAAGAAAACTACCCCCCCCCCCCCTTGGCACGGAAGTTGAATAGCTTCCGGAAGATGGGCAGACTAAACTCGATCCTCTCGGATCGCATATAGCATATGAATGCTATAAGGATCGCGACGGAGTTCGGGTTTAGCTGGGCGGGCACCACCCCATAATAGCGGAGAGCTAACCGAACCTCCGGCCACAGGGGGAGGCGGAAGCCCACCTCGAAATGCTCGAGGGGGATGGCAAGCTCTCCCGCCCCGGGAGTATTCACCCTATCATGATTCCCCGGGTTCCGCGCCGAGAAGCCGGCGGGAACGTAGCGGTCGACGATCACGTTGTATTCGTCGAGGGTGAGCTTACAGGAAGGGAAGAGGTGTTTCTGGAAGGCTTCCGCACAATGGGCGCGACCCTTGCTCTCGCCAGGCATGGCTAGTTCGTGAGTAAGAGCGAGAGCTGTAGGGGGGTCGAAGCGGAAGCAGGAACGCGAGAGCGCGGAGGGAAGGCTGAGGTTCCGGATCGGAGAAGTAAATGCGGTTGGTAGGCTTCTCTATTTATAGGGAATCGTAGTCATCATGAGTTCATCCGGCAGAGAGAGAAAGTGACAGCGGAGTACAGCTGTCAGAATCCGGGCTAACGACGCCTCGGTTCTCCCCCTCAGGATGACGGCGGTCAACGGTCGCTTCAGGTTTCGACGCGACTGCCTGGATCGGCGCAAGCCTCCTAGACTAGCGCAAGCCTCCCGGGTTAACGCAAACCTCCTAGATCAGCGCAAGCATCCTAGATCGGGGTAAGCGCCTTGATTAAAAAGCCCCGCAGAGCGATAAAAAGGAAAGGGAAAAGAGAGACATGGGTAGAAGCGAGACTCTCGCTAGCGCAAGCTGGATAAAACTTAATTAATAATAATGTTTATTACAGACATTGAAAAAGAGAAACAAGGGGAGAAGAAAAAAAAGAGATACACTAAGATTCAGAGCGTGAAGGCTAGTAGGGTTTCCAGCTCCATCGTCCCCGTTCTCGCCGCCTAGTTCTTGGGGGCGCCAACGGGTTGAAGTAAGACAATAGCGTGGTACACCCAAGGTTGATCCGCCTGGCGTAGTCCCGGATCTGCGAGATGCACCTCCCTGGCGAAGACTCGGCGGAAGGCCCGCGCGGGCAATCAGTCTCGCCCAAGAAAAAGTCCCGCTCCAGAGCCTCCAGTCTTTGCTCCACGGATTCGCGGAATGCTTTCGCCGCGGCAGCATGGGCACGGTCTCGCCGGACAAGCTTGGCCAGGATGGCCGAGATCTTCCTCCGTCTCCCCTTCGCGCTCCCGGCACTGTTCAGGGTTTCCTCTATCTCGCCAGACGAAGGGAGGGGGGACTCTTCATCCTCTTCTTCCTCGTCTTCTTCTTCCTCTTCCTCTCCTTCCTCGTTGACTTCCGACCGCAAGCCAGGATCACCTGCGGAAGAAACACGCGAGAATTTTGGTCAAGACATGACGATCGACAGTCCGAAAAAGTTTTCGCATACCTGCGGCTGGGCGAGAACCGTCAGCCAAAGTTGGACGAGAAGGCCCGGCCCCTCCGTTGGTTCCATAAAGGAGGTGAAGAGGCTTGCCCAGCCCCGGGCGGAAGGGCTCGCGCACGATGATCCCGGCCTGGCCGGAAGCATGAGGGGAGTTGTCTTCTCTCAAGGGGCGATCAGCATCCTTGAGAGTAGCGGAAGGTTCAGAAGCCGCCCCCCCCCCCCCCCGCCTGCAGGAGAGGATTGGCCACCGCGGGAGGCACTTCGACGGTTCTCGCTTCATCTTCCCGGGTGGATAGACCCGGGTCGGCGGGAGCTGGCACTGCGAGAAGACGGTTCAGAAAAGAAAGGGTCTGGTTGAAATATTGACGAGGGAAAATGTACCTATCGTTCCGGTCTCGGCTGGAGGAATCCTTTCCGAGACCCGTGTTTGGCCCTCGGGGGGATGAGCGGGTAGGTTCGAGGAGCTGGGCGGAATTTCGGCGTCATTATTGGGAGCGGACTCCTGCGAAAGCATACTTTAATCATCGAATCTAATGTACAGTTAGCTCGGTAGGCACGGGCGAAAGGCTTACCTTCTGTAGGGAAGGATCTCCGGCAGGATTGGGAGTGGGGGAAGGAGGATCCCTGTTCTCGCGAGAAAGGTCCCGCCGGACCGCCTTCGCCCTTTTCTTTTCCTTCTTCTACGGCTCCGAAGGCCCGGCGGTTGAAGTCTTTTTCGCTAACCATGGAGCCACCGCCGCACAGTTAGCCAAGGCCCGCGCTTGGGCAGCGGCTAACCGGTCTTGGAGGTCCTGCGGAAGCGGTTTGGCAGCACGCTTGGGATGCATGGTGAGCTCGCGCGAAAATCCCGGAGGCGAGAGCTCAGTCAGAGAGTCGTATTTTAAGGGCAGGACGTATGGACGTCCATCAGTACATATTTATAGCCGCAGTGGGACCCACCAAAAGATTCCCTCGATAGGCGGGCACGTGTCCAGCGAATATTTTGGGGGTTGGACTTGTCTTGTCGAGCGCAGGGCTAGCTCGAAAAGAGCGGGGATTGTGTACAACCCCATATTCGCTGGGTGGGACCCGGAGACACCACTGAGGAATTGGGCTAGGCTCAGGTTAGCCCTGGGTTAGCCCTAAGACATACTTATAGAGTTCTCGCCCTGAAGGGGCTCCCGCCCAAGGCAGATGTTCAAGCTCTCGGCAGGAGAGATCGTCGACCGACCAGGGCAGATGGTCGACCTCTCGGCAGGAGAGATTTTCGAACGACCGAAGCAGAGGGCCTGACCGCGGAAGCTTCCGCCCTAGGGCAAGCTCCCGCCCAGGGGAGGCGAGAAGGCCCCAAGAGGGCCTTCAGTCGCGAGCTCTTCGAAACCGTGGAGGGCGCGAACCTCCCTGGCAAGGGGGTCTCGCCAAGGTTGGCCCGGGTGGGGGTCCAGCGAGAGCCTTCTCGGCCAGGGTTCTCGCCAAGTGGGCCCACGTGGTGGGGCCCGGCGCTCATAAAGAGGACCATTTTATAATATATTATCCCGAGGTAAAATTACCCAAGTGCCCTTTGAATGACAGCGGGATTTGGCTATTGGCAGACCCCTCAGGGGTATTTCAGTATTTTCAGGTCAAAGGAAGGCTATAAAAAGACCCATAAGGGCTCTTTAGAAGGCAAGTTGATCATTTTCCTCTAGCCCTAGTGCCTTCTGAAGAGCTCCCAGCCCAGCATTTGGCTTTGGAGGGGAAGCTCTCAGAGATCTTCCGGGTGTGTGGTGGGACCTCCCAGCTGAGGCTTTGGGTCTGTGTTAGGGCCTTAGCAACCTGTCAGGGGTCGAGGTTTGAGAGAAGTAGGCATTGACTGCACTTTGGTTCGTGAACATTTGTTGAGGTTATTTTTGGCTTCAACAGCAGATTAGCTGAGACAGACCCACAAAACTTATTTGGCAAGCTGATGTCCTATGAACTGCAAATCAACTCCAGGAAAGCTGAAGAAGATAAAAGTCGCTTCTCATCAAAAGAGAAGTCTGTTGCATTAAAGGCTGGCAGTTCAAGGAAAGGAAAAACTGCCTCACCAGCACCTGTTCAAGAAGTGAGTGAAGAAGAAGACTCTGAGCCAAGCACCTCGGGGTCAGAACTATCTGAAGGAGAGTTCTCCTTGCTCTCAAGGCAGTTCAAGAAATTTTTAAACAAGAAGAAGTAGTGGAGAGGCAAGGATGCCTCATACCGAAGATAACGATATGATGGTGATCAGCGAAAGAAAGGCTCGAGTAGCCATGACAGGTATAACTCTAAACAGAACAAACAGATTACCACTGACATTGTTTGCTACTGCTGCAATAAACCAGGTCATGTCATAGCCGACTGCCCCAACAAGAAGAAGGAGGGTGGCAGAAGAAAGGAAAAGAAGTCCTCATACCACAAGAAGAGGACAGAGAAGAGCTTGTTAGCCAAGAAGGGCAAGACTCTCAGCGACTCCGATTCATCTGAGTCGAGTGAAGAAGAGGAAGCCTACTTCGGGCTCATGGCTCATTCTGATGACGAACAAGAGACCCAGTTCACTGGGGAGGTAAAATCTCACACTCCTCTCTCTGAATCTGAAAGTTCTGAGCATGATCATGAGGACAGCTCTTCTGACGATGAGTCGGAACTTATGGCCCAGTATAAGGAGTTGATCATGACTTACGACATATGTCACCAAGTCGTGAAAACTTAGGCTAAAAGGATTAAATCTCTAAAGGCTATTGAGAGCAGCTTGAGAGAAGAAGTCGCTAAGACTGACTCTCTTCAAGAGAACTTTAATTTTACTATGGAAGAATATAATCAAGCTCTCAAGCACCTCAACCTTAAAGATGAAATCATCAAAGAGTTGGAAAAACAACTCGAGGCTGAGAAGAAACTTGTTGAAAGTTTCTATAATCCTAAGACAGTTCTTCCACTCGTTGCTGAATTCTCAGCTAAGGCCAAAGGAGCTGGACTAGGCCATGCTGCCGCTCCTAGTAAATTTTCTAGGAGAAACAAGGCTCAACGGAAGAATAAGGCCGTCAAGAAGGCCTTGGCCAAAGAAAAGGGGAAAACCCCTCTAGATCAGACTATATTTAAGAAAGTCATCTTTCCAACAAATGAGTTTGATCTGGACTCATCCTATGGCCACTTGACCAGGCCTACTTATGTAGAGCCAAAGTCTCGGTACTAAGGATGGACTCGCCCTCGGAACTTTGGTGAGAGTGTCTTTAAGGCACCTAATGAAGAAGTGACTCTTCAGGGCTATGGTCCTTATAATCATGGCCACAACTTCAAGAAAGCACCTAAAGTAAAGCTCGTTGGGGAAAGGCCTCTAAAGGAGAAGAAGTCATGTGATTGCCATCATCATGAAGCCTCCTCCTCCAAGAGTGATACCCCTGCTAGACCACCATCTCAAAAGGTCAAGCAAGAGTACATAAGGCAAAGATACAACAGGTTTGACTGTTGGTGCTGTGGCAAAATTGGTCATTTTGCCATCGATTGTTGGTTTAATACCAGAAAGGTTACTACCCCTCAAGTTGGCAATATGAGACTGACCACTCAGAATGCTAATCTTAGTAGGGAGAGGATTCTAACCCGAGACCAAGGACCCATACACGTTTGGGTTCCTAAGGCAAAGTGATCATGAATGTAGGTATGTCCAAAGGCCACCAAAATGCCAATCTGGTACTTGGACAGTGGATGCTATCGGCACATGACCGGGACAAGAAGCCTACTCCAGAATTTCACCTCAGTCTGCAACGGACCAAAGGTCATATTTGGAGGTTCGGATCGAGGAATAACCAAAGGCTACGGTACAAGGTCAAAGAAATCAGTTTTGATGAATCGATCGAAGGTAAAGATGAAAAGTTCATCAAGATCACCTTTCCAACCCCTATTGGAGAGGTAGAGGATCAAGATGAAAATACTGTCCAAGTTGATGAAGTCACTCCAATGGCTGAAGAAGTCCAAGATGCGAGGAATCTAGAGCTCAGACATATAAAGGATCACCCAATGGACCAGATCATAGGAGATCTCCGGGATGGTGTCAGAACTCGTCGAGGTACAACTAACGAGAATCTCTATTTAAGTTTTCTCTCGCAGGTTGAACCAAAGAAGTTTGAGGAAGCAAACTCAAACGCACTGTGGATCTTGGCCATGGAAGAAGAACTGAATCAGTTCAAGCGCTACAAAGTTTAGACGCTTGTTCCAAGACCCAAAGGTAAAAATGTAATCGGAACGAAATGGGTCTACCGGAACAAGTTGGATGAGGATGGAACTATCATAAAGAACAAGGCCAGACTCGTCGCCAAAGGATATCGTCAAGAAGAAGGGATCGACTTCGACAAAACATACGCTCCAGTGGCAAGGCTGGAGGCCATCAGACTGTTCCTATCTTATGCTGCACTGAAGGGCTTCACCGTCTATCAAATGGTCGTGAAGTCCGCCTTCCTAAATGGTGACATAAAGGAAGAGGTGTATGTGGAACAACCCCCAGGTTTTGTTGATCCTAACTTACCCGAGTACGTTTATTTATTATCTAAAGCGCTGTACGGTTTGAAACAAGTTCCTCGAGCTTGGTACGAAACGCTATCTATCTTTCTCTTCGAGAACAAGTTCACAAGGGGAAAGATAGATAAGACATTATTTTTTAGGGAAATTAAAGGCAAGATTTTGCTAGTGCAAATCTATGTCGACGACATTATTTTTGGCTCTACAGACGACAACCTCTGCAAAAAGTTCTCTAAACTTATGCAAGGGAAGTTTGAAATGAGTAGTATGGGAGAGCTGAAATATTTCTTAGGACTTCAGGTGAAACAATCTGAAGATGAAATTTTCATCTCACAGACGAAGTTCACCAAGAAGTTGATTAAGAAATTTGGAATGGAGAGTGCAACCTCTATGAGGACTCCAATGGCCTCAGCTATGTCTCTGAACAAGGATGAGAAAGGGAAACCTTTTGATGAAACCAAATACAGAAGCATAGTTGGATCCTTGCTCTACCTTACTGCCAGTAGACCAGACATAATGTTCTCCACATGTGTCTGTGCTAGATTCAAGTGAACTATAAGGAATCTAACTATGCTGCTGCAAAGCGGATCTTGAGATACCTTAAAGGTACACCGAATCTAGGCTTATGGTACCCAAAAGATAATGACAACGAACTAATTGGTTTCTCAGATGCAGAATTTGCAGGTAGCAAAGATGGCAGGAAAAGCACTTCCGGGACGTGTCAGTTCCTTGGAAGAAGGCTTATCTCATGGAGCAGTAAAAAGCAAAACTGTGTCGCAATCTCAACGACCGAGTCAGAATACATTTCTGCCGGTAGTTGTTGTGCACAGTTACTTTGTCTAAAGAACCAGCTAGAGGATTACAATATGAAGGTCAAGGACATTCCATTGTTTTGTGACTCCTCCAGCGCAATCGCAATCACAAACAACCCAGTCTCACACAGCTGGACAAAGCACATCGAGCTGAGATACCACTTTATCCGAGAGTATGTGGAGCAGGGGGATGTGGATCTGTAGTACGTGCCAACAGATCGGCAGGTTGCATAAATTTTCACAAAGCCGCTCGACGAGACCAAGTTCAATTTCTTCAAAACTGAACTTGGGCTGTTGAACAAGGAAGATTAGGCCAAAGTGATCAGTTCAAAAGCTCAAGAATCGAGGAAACTCCAAAAAGGCCAGAATTTCTCAAGTAGAAGGATAGTTCTCGAGAACCATACTTACTTCCCGAGAACTATCTGCCAGTTCTCGAGAACCATACTTACTTCCCGAGAACTATCTGCCAGTTCTCGAGAACCATACTTACTTCTCGAGAACTATCTGCCACTTCTCGAGAACTAAAGCCTGCCTCTCGAGAAATGGCCCGTCATTTTGCCGATTTCTGCTAACTCTTCTATTTTGCAAACCTCTTGATTTCTGTCCTAATCCAAGGTTAATTAGACACATAATTGACATTACTAGGGTTATATATATATAATATTTTAGAAATCTTAAATCAACCGTCATTTCAAAATTATTTCTCTCAAAACTCTTCGTCTTCCGCCGTAAGAAACCTCCATCTCCGCCGCTGTCTCGCGCTCAGTTCGTCGCCACTGTCAGCTTCCATGGCGCAGGTTTCCAAGATTGGAGTCGGCAGCGAACTGGTAGTCACAAGAATTGCAGAGATTTCAGACGATTTCAAGAACCTCCTCCTTCTTCTCAATACCGCCGGCCTAATGTTCGTTTTGACAGAACCCTGCAAAATTCTATTTCCTGATGTCGAGGAGTTCTTCAAAAATGCAAAGGTGAAAAGGAATGGTATGATTCTGAAAACTCAAGTCAGAGGGATCAAGATAAAGTTAAACAAGACGATAGTTTCCCAACTTCTGAGAATGCCCATTGTAGATGAGGAAGATGACCTGACCCATGAAGATTCTGACCTAACTTACTCCTACTGTGGAGTTTCTGTGGATGTAATGTCATTAAGGAGAAATTTATTCAATGATGTAGGCAAGCTTCTAGTAGACATCATTGGCAAAATTTTGTGGTGTCGAACAGGGTCGATCAGTTTCATAACCAATGACTTCTTTGATGTAATGACAACTATAATCTGCAGAAAGAAATTTCAGTTTGGCATGATGGTATTTGAATTGATCAGGGACAACATTCCAGCTCCCAAATTTGCAAGGATAATCTCATTAATTTTGCGAGAGATTGATCCTGTTACCTTCAAAACCTCCAAAGGTACCCAGATTCACACTCTTAAGAAAATTTCCTTAGCTTCTATTCAGAGATGGGAATTAAAGCTGAAAAACCCAAGGCAGATAGCTAAAGAAGTTGGAGCTTCTGTCTCAGAGGTCAGGACCCCATCTCTTCCTCCACATTATGTTGTTGAACCATCTGGTGCAACAACTGAGGGGGAGCCTGCACACTCTACCTCAGTTATCAGAATTCCTCCTACTCCAGCCAGATCTCCTCTAAGAAGCCCAGTGAGATCTCCAGTCAGGAGCCCTATGGCAGTCTCTCCAGTGCCAAACTTATAAGATGTTCTAGCCCAAGATATTCTCAAAGACACAAATGAAGCTATAGACAAGATGATAGAAGAGCTCACCTCAGAAGAACCTCTTCCTCCCCTTTCCAAAGATCTCCCTGAAGAACCGTCCAGAGAACCATCTCCCCTACCCTCACCCCAAGCTACTCCTTCTCCCTCTCCAAGAAAAGCATCAACTCCACTAGAGACCATCCTTCTATCTGAAGAGGATGTGCAAGCCCCTGAAGAGGTGGAAGCCCCTCTCAGGAATCTTGATTTCTCCCTTCCCAGATTTATTGATGAGGAGGGAGATATAGTATCTCATACTATAAGAGCCCAGAGCTCTATTATACTAGAAGAAATCCCCCCATGGACAGCTCCTCCTCCACCTCAGATTGATTCTACCACCCATGCTCCTGCTGCTGTAATTACAAATTCAGATATTCTGTCAAAGATTGAAGAAATGTTAGCTAACCAGAGGAAATATTTTGATGAATCTCTTCAGACTGTTAAAGATCAGGTAACTGCCCTTGAGAAAGAAATGAGCAGAGGCTTTGTAGAGATTCAAGCCAACATAGATTCTCTCAAAGAATTGTTTGGAATTGGAGGCAAAGTCATAGATCAAACCATCACCAGCATTGGTCAGGTCATGGAACAATCTGTCACCCTTGCAAACAATCAAATTCAGTTGGACAAGAGAGCTGAAGAGCAAGTCATGGAAGTATGCAATAAAGTTGGTACTTTCAAAGAAGACACCATAGACCAGCTATCTGTAGAAATCAGAAAGGGGGAGACCATAGTGAAAGAATAAGTTTTAAAGCTTACTGCAGATGCCAAAACTATCTGGAATGAGAAATTAACTGAAATCAGTAAGGATGTTTTAGAACAGATTCAATTAGTAAAATTCCATACATATGATACAACTGTCTGGATGCACAATCATATCTTTATAAATTTTTAGGCTGACCCCAACATTATTCCTCATCACTTAAATCCTCTTGCTCAAGGTGAGTCCAGCCAAGTGCCTCAACCTCAAATGCCTACATTCTCTCTTAGACCAGAAGATCAGGAACCTCCTCCAGCTTCTTATTCCCAAGTTTGGGATGACATTATTCCTCAAGATCTACCAGAGTTTCACATCCCCAAGAAAAGGAAGTATGGGAAAGGTTCTTTTGCTAGCAGATCTGTTCCCCAACCAGAGGCAGAAAGAAGAAAAGCAAAGGAATTTGCTGAAGTTTGGAGCCCTACTTCCAAAGCTCTAATTCTTAAAACTCTTAAACTAGTCATGGACTTTAATGAGAATAGAAATCTTCACTACAGCTCAGTTGATTGAGAATTATATGAAAAGTCCATGACCAAAAGAAGGATATATGACAGAGAATATGGAAAGAATAATCCTAAAGCTCCTCCAAAGCCCCCAAGGTACTATCCTAAGCCTTTCAGTTATCATAGGAGGCAGCAGGAAAAGCAAGACAGACAATAGTAAAGGAAAAGGATGATTCATGATGTTTTTTTTTGAGAATTTTTGAGGAAATGGATGTTGATTGATTCTAAAACATTACTTATATATACAATTCCTAGTTTTGCATAATTGTGCCTTTAATTAATCTGGCTTTGCATTTATATTCAATTTCCTTTCTTCCAGTTCTTTCTTTATTATGATAATTCACCTTAGTGTAGAGGGTTCTGATTTCTACAAATAGAGGGAGATTGTTGGGTATTGCATCCACAATAACCCAGATTTGCATGAAGTCACCCTTGAACTAAGATGAATTAAGTTTTATTTGATATCCTGTTCTAGTTGAATGTTTGCAGATTCTCAGTGCTAAGTGTAGACCAATGTCAGTCTACAGTGGATCAGGAACACCTGACCATACAGTGTAATCTCTCACTGTGTGAGCCAAAGTGTTGACTCATGTGTAGCCTCTTAATTGGGATACACTTCATGTTCAAACATTGGGAACATGGGATGAAGACAGGACCAGAAGAAAACATTCTCTAAAGTTCTTGAAAAAATATCTAAGTCCAGTTCTCGAGAAGTAACTTCAGAGTTCTCGAGAAGTGTAGTTTAGTTCTCGAGAAGCTCTCATAGTTCTCGAGAAGCTTAACTACAAAGTTCACGAGAAGCCTAGGTTCGAGTTCTCGAGAAGTCTGGACAGATTCAAGAAATTTTCTAAGTTATAGTTCTCGAGAAGTCCTCTTTGTTCTCGAGAAGTCTTGGTCAGTTCTCGAGAAGCCTAAGGTATAGTTCTCGAGAAGTCTTACTTGTTCTCGAGAAGCTTGGCTTCAGTTCTCGAGAACTGCCAGCTCAATTTCTTGAATAGTCGGGATTTGCCTCAGAAATTTTTCTAAGTTAAGTTCTCGAGAAGTCTTCCTTTAGTTCTCGAGAAGTCCTACTTCTGTTCTCGAGAAGTTCAGAAAAGTTTCTAAGTGTTTATTCTCGAGAAGTCAATTAGTTCTCGAGAACTAAACCTTGTGTTCTCGAGAGTCCAAACCTCTTCTAAAGAATTTAGTTCTCGAGAAGTCATGACAGTTCTCGAGAACTCAGTTCCTAGTTCTCGAGAACTATAGCCACTTCTCGAGAACTAAGTCGACTTTCCAAGAAATCTTTTCTTAAGTCTAGAACGGCTGGAAACTCAAATAACTCGACGTGATTGGTCCACGTGTCGTCATTAATATCTTTTCTAGCCATTAAGGGTAATCCTATATAAAGTCTTTTCACTAAGACATAACCCTAAGCAGAAAATAAAAAGAAGAATCTTTTTAAGAGCGGATTCCGTACTTTCAAAGTTACTGGTTCGGCCGACTATTCTCAAGCACGACATTCTGAAGCCATCGCTCTCGTCAAGATCGTTCTCTCTGCATTCGATCTAGAAGATCTCCTGATTAAGGAATTGTCTTCCTCTCCTTGATCGAGTAGATTCAAGCTTTCTCAGGTAAGATTTTCAAAGGATATTCTTCTACAAATTCTGAAAGAGCCGCAACGTTCAAGAAGAAGACCTAGAGACAAATTCTTTCAGATCTGAGAATATTTCTGTTTGTATTTTCAAACTCTATTTGTAAATCTTGTAGGAGATTATTCTCCGAGTGTAGGAGCATTGTTCTCCGAGTGATAGAAAGTTTTCATCTTCCGAGTGTTGATCCATTTGGATCGAGTTTGTAGGAACTTGGTTCTGAGGCATATGATTGTTTTCAATCCGAGATAGTGGAGTAGCTGAGTCTAGTGATTTGCTAGATCGGTGAGGTAAAGTGGACGTACCCAAGTTTGAGGAACCACTATAAATCTTCTTGTCTTTCTATGATTGCTTGATTGCTTGTGCAAGATCGCTAAAATTTTTATTCCGCAAATAGACGCACGATTCACCTATTCATCCCCCTTTAGGTGATTTAGGTTGACAACTTTCCACTTTCACCTTACACACGAACAAATGTTTAACCACTACATGGATTCCATACATCGGTATGCAGGCCGGCAAAATATGAATAGCTAAAACAAAACTTGGGCCTTCGAGGGCATGAATAGCATTGGTTCTCACCCGCTATTTTCTGATTGGATCTCCAGCACATGTATCTGTATGAACAACAAAGATGTGGCAACAAAAGAAGATAACGAGTCAGTTTTTGCCGACCACTATCCAACAAGCAGTATAACGACCTCACCCCATGCCCGGGGTGGTGGTATTCCTTCCCTGCATAACATTCAACAACAATAGTGTATATATATACAAGCAAGAAAGTGCAACAACAAGCAAGCCAAGCAATAACGCTATACACACAAAAATTACAAACGTTGGAACGCACGTTCGCACGCTTCGTGAACTCATGACACACTTTTGGTGTACTCCTTGAGTCCCACCACCTTCCCTTGTCCCAGACATGGATGATCTCACCTTGAGCACTCTTGTCGTCCGAACTAAAGTCAAGGACTCTCTCCTATGCCAACGACGAAAGTTAGGTACGTTAGGCACTCTAGTCGGACGACATAGTGCGGGTACAGTTCAGCTCTTTCCCATTCCTCAACTCGCCGTGCCAATCAACGATAATGACGTGGGTCAGCCTTCCCTTTCCCGTAGATGACATAACTCAAATTATGTCTCACTGTTGGCACTCACGGCTACACCAAGCTGGGGACATCATGCTCCACAACTTCACAAACTAGACATCTTGTCCCATGGATATAGGCCTCACACACCTCCCAGGGAGCTATCGCCAGTGGTAATACTACCGTCGGACGGTACCTAATAGAACTCCTATTCTGCTTGATTTTTTGGATATTTCCTGGAGTTAGCCTCCAAGACTCCCTGCCGCGCTCTACAACACTCAAAACCCAAAAAACAGAATACAACACAGAGTCTTCTCCAGCACGCAAATATCAATGTAAACATCACCAATCCATACCAACCTTTCCGGATGAGCTTCACACAACATGACTATATCCGAAGTCGAAGCAGACATCTATATGCAATATATGTCGGGGACAGACTCAATCAACCCGGAGAAAGTCTAGTCATACGCTAATTAGCGAAAGAGCCACTTTTATATGCGAATATAGAAACAAAAGAGGACACACACGTCCTAACGAGAGGAGGAATATCGTTACCCTTGAAATTCTCTTTGGCGCCATGACTCAAAAATCCAATCAGATAGAAAGAACCACATCGGGCCACTCTCCGTGGATCTGGACTCAGCTCGCGATTTGGAGCTTCGAAGCACCGGCAATGGCGGAATACTCCTTCTTCCTCTTCCTTAGCTCTCCCCTATTTGTACATCTAGAAAGAGAAAGCTCAAGATGAAATGAGGTTCAAACCCTCAACTCCCGGCCTTAACCCTAAAGGAAACACAGTCCCACCGTCGGATTTCACTTAAAATCCACGGATGGCCACAATCTAATCCAGAATTCCTGTACAGAGCGCCACCGTCGCACGATAACGAGATACCGCTACGCGGTAGCTCTTTCAGTGGCTTCTTCAGCAAGCCCACCATTTAAACACGCCACTCGAATGCCGACACGTGGCTGTCAGTACCTGACACACTATAGTCGCGCGATAACATACCACCGCTGAGCGGTAGAAAATTCGACGTATCGTCACGTCAACGACATCAAAAGGACCACTACCGCCGTAGTATCACTACCGTCGAGCGATAACTCCCAGAGTGCAAAGACAATTAAATCAGCTATGTTACCACCGAGGCTAGCACTACCTCCAAACGGTACCATCCTGAGAGCTATTTCTGTATAAAAAGTTTGGGGCGTTACACACTCGCTCCCGCATGGCAAAGCACCCTTCTCCCACGCTGCTTGAGCACCCGACATCGCTAGGACCTGCGCCCCTTGCGTCTTCAAGTGGTTCGAAGGTTTGTCCTTCATCGTTTCTTCAGGACCACGTCCCAACGACCTGCCACTGTCATCGGTCAAAGGTCCTCCCTTATCCGCCACAGTAGGTCAAGGTTTTCCCTTCACCGTCTCTTTGGTATCACGTTCCGGTGACCTCTCACTGCCGCCGATCAAAGGTCCCCTCTTATCCGCCACAGTAGATCGCGACGTTTTCAGGACCTGCCTCCCTCGCCCTCGCCGGCAAATGTCAAATTATTTTTCTAGGTGACAAAATAATGGTGAGTTGGACACAGTCATTTTTTTAAAAAAAATTAGCAACTGTCAGTTTTTGTTAATTTTGTACTAAGGAGGATGTCAAATATTGTCTTGCCCCCTAAAAAACTTCAGGTTTATTAGTTCATGAAGGGTCAGTTTGTTTCGGTGGTGGCGGTGGTCAAAAGAGCTGTGAGAATGGAGCTGTGAGAATGAAGCTGTTCAGAATGGAGAAACAGTTTGGTAAAACAGCGGTGACAGAGCTGTTTAAAATAGAGAAACAGTTTGATAAAACAGCGGTGACGTTTTTATTACATTTAATTATAAAAAGATTTGCAATTATACTAATTAAAATAGATTTTAATTAATATTTATTATAAATTTAATTAATTATTAATAATCATATTAATAATATTGATACTAATCTAATATTGTGATCATAATTTATAATACTCATGATAATAATATATAATATAATAATATAATAATAATAATAATATAAAAATCAAATTAATAATAAAATCTGGGACTTAGAACACCGGAAAACCAAATCAACGGAGATTATTCACGGGAGGGGGGGAGGGGGGGGAGCTTCTCCGGCGTTCATGGCAGAAATATTTACGGGAGGGGGAGGAGGAGGAGGGGGGGGGGGGGGGGAGCTTCTCCGACACAGTACTTTTACGAAGGAGGAGGAGGCGTTGGGAGCTTCTCTGGTCGATCTCGCCATCGGCGTCTGGTCCTCGCGCACAACTCCTCCTCCACCCAGAGCTCCGGCAACCCTCTCTCCGACGGTGGATGTTATTCCCATGGCAACCTTCTCTTTTTCTCTCTCCTCCAGCAGATGTCCAGTGATGTTATTCCATAGCAACCCGATGTTGGAAAGCTAGTCCCAGCAGTTGTGGGAAAGCTCCGTTGGCAACGGAAAAAATGGGCTCCGTTGTCAACGGAACGAAGAAACAAACTGAACATAAAAAACGTTGCGGTGAAAACTCAACGGAAGAAAAACGCCCAAACAAACTGACTCGAAAACTGCAGTTTATCTAAATCAAAAGAAGAAGAAAAATTAATCGGAAATTTGATATTTAAGCTATTGGTTTTGCCTTATTGGTTCGGATCCGGATCCAACCCGGATCCGGATCCGTTTGAACTTTAGGTTTAAATGATATAAAACTAGATCCCATTTAATCACCTGTGCACAGCCCGTGAGAAAAAAAGTAGACGCCGGCCTGTTGCTTTTGTGGAGGAGGAGAAGACACCGTCAGGAGTCTTTGGAGGAGCCGCTTGTGAGAGAGATCCGCCCATCTATCCTCTCCTCTCTCTCTCTCTCTCTCGCTCATGCACTCGGAGAGGCCATTGGCCTTGGGTGTTGTCGCCTGTCTTGGAAGAGGTAGCGGCCGGCGTTGAGAGAGGGAGTTGCCGCCGGGCTTGTTATAGTTTGTCGCCAATGTTGCAGTGGTCGTTCTTTGGAGCGGAGAGTCATGGTGTCGACGACGTGCTTGTGTGCAGTTAGTCTCGACGGAGGTTTCTCTCCGGTGGTGACATTGTTCTCCGGTGGCGGCGGTGTTCTCCGGTGATGGTGCGGTTGAATGTCGGACTTCGACGTTGAATGTTCGGTGAACCTTGTGCGTCCGCAAGGCGGATTGCAGTCCAGATCTCTGATTCTCGCCGCGGATCGTGCGTGTCCGGTGCATCCACAGCGTACTCATCGGACGGTCATCATCACGGCGCCATAAACAGAGCGTGTAAACCTGTATTCTTGCTCTTTAGGGGCTGAACCCAAACATGATTTACTAGGATTCTGACAATTAATGTTCTTGGTGAAGCCCTAACCCTCTCTTCTAAGGGAACAAATGTTTCTAGCATACAAGTTATTAGATCTCCTTGCTCGAATCTATTTGAAATCTCTTACTACTGTTGTCTCTCCACTCCATTTTGGGTATATTTCTATCCGGGACGATATCTACGGGAAAATACGAGCGATCCAAAATATAATTCAAAAGAATTGCCACCAAAATAACACTAGAGAAGATGGAGAAAATTTTACATACAAGTGGTGTACCATGCTCACCGTCCATAAATAAATACCCCCCTCCTACATTATTTACGGAAAGCCCCCACGCCTTTTTGTTTCGCGCTCCTTTTCATTTCCAAGACCTACCTGGCGCTTCTTCTCCGTTTCGGCGATCCTCCACCCTTATTTCCGACCTAGTTTACTTCCCTTATCCATTTCCGACTGCAACTCCCCCGCCCATTTCTCCGATCGGCGTACCTCGGCCATCCAGATGTCGACGATCCTATCGGAAAACGAAGAAGTCCATCCAGATGTCGACGAGGTGCCTGCAGACCATCTCCTTTCCTCAGTAGGCGATCGATCGCTGATGGTGATTGCAGGTGTTGTTCGTCCTCTATGGCTGATTTTTTAGTTCTTCTTTAAGGTTTATTTATTTTTGACCTCTAAACGACCTATATACTTGAGTGCAGGTGATGCAAACAAGCCCCATAATCCCCAATGTAGTGATTCCCTAATATCTTCGCTGCGCACTGTAAGTTTAGCAATTCCGCACATTCATTTGTTCAGGTGAAATTTCTTATAGAAATCAAACAAAAATTGGAACTGTCAAAATTTAAGTGTTTAGAACTGCAAAGGTCGGAACTGTCATATTTTACTGAAGCAGAGGCACATATTACTTGCAGCGTAAGATTGAACTGAAAAAATTTCTTGTTTTTGAACTGTAAAATTTCTTGTTTTTGAACTGTAAAAATTTCTTGTTTTTGAACTGCAACCTAAGTTTTAACCGAAATTAAACTTAAGATGGAACTGTAAAAAGTAGTAATTGTTTATTTATGTGAGTTTGGTTGATTCCTTTTGACCGGGGAAAAAGTAATCAAGTATCAAAACAACTGTATTCGAATATACAGCTAATTTGCAATGTAACTTTGGACTGCAAACAATAATGTTTTTTGGAACTGTAACAAATCCAGAGTTTTGAACTGTTAAAATAATATTTATTAAATTGGTACTGTAAATAAGCTATTGTTTTCAACTGTAAAAATAATAATTGTTAATTTGGTACTGTAAATAAGCTATTGCTTTTCAACTGTAACTGATTAATCAAAGACTCTAAAGTGCAATCTAACTTTGAAGAGCAATTACACGATCTTTGGGACTGTAAAGAGGACTGTATATTGAACTGTAAAAATAGGAATTGTGTATTGTTATTTTGGTCTTTAAGAATTTAAACATATTGGAAAGTATAAAGTCCACTTGACAGTCATCGTCTACTCACTTCTATGTGGTTTGGCTGAAATGTTTTTTTTTAATTTGTTGTAACTATAAATTGACAATAATACTGTTTTTTCTTAAGCTTCCCGTTGTGTTCCCCACTGTTCATTCAGAAGAAGAAGCTTACATTATGTACTGTGAATATGCACATCGAGTCGGATTTAGTGTGCGAAAGCAACATATTACCTATTGGACTCATACATCGATTATCAAAGTTAGAGGATATAGTTGTTCCAAAGCAGGAACCAAACGCATAAAGCCATCCCCAAAGAAGTACCACAAATTAGATACTCGCACGGGATGTTTGGCATGCATCCATTTTCATACTGATTCAGAGGGAAAGAATTGGACAGTTGCTAAATTTGTTGAGGAACACAACCACCCAACGACAACCGAGAAGGAGAGCCATTTATTGAGATCTTGCCGCTCAATTTCAGAAATGCAGGGCAATCTTCTAAAAAATATGACTGGTGCAGGGATTAAACCCGTGGACGCATACAATTTTATGTCGGATGAGGCTGGAGGACCAGAAAATATTGGTTTTTCAAAGACAGATGCATTCAACTACATACAGCGCGAAAGAGCTTCTTTAATTGAAAGCGGCGACGCGGCTAGTCTTCTTGATATTTTACAAGAGAAACAGTCAAATGATAACATGTTCTCATACTATGTGAAGACTGATGAGCTGAAGAGATTAACGGGTTTCTTCTGGATGGACGGCAATAGCAAAGTTGATTACGATTGTTTTGGAGACGTTTTGATATTTGATACAACATATCGTTTGAACAAGTATAATCTTGCATGTGCACCTTTCATCGGTGTCAACCATCATTGGCAGAATATTTTCTTAGGAGGGGCTTTCATTGCTGAAGAAACAATTGAGTCGTTCTGTTGGGTTTTTGAGTCCTTATTGAAGTGTGTTGGTAGAAAAGAACCAATAACTATTTTTACTGATCAGGATCAAGCCATGTCTGCTGCTATTGAGCAAGTCTTCACAAAGACTCGACATCGATTGTGTCAATGGCACATCTGCAAAAAAGCCCCTTCTAAGGTGCCTAGCTTCAATCATAACAGTAGCATTCGTGGATTATTCTACAAATGTATGGCGAGGTGCGATGGGGACAATGAATTTGATAGAAATTGGTATGAGATGCTTACTAAGGGTAATTTACAAGATAATAGATGGTTGAACGATTTGCACAATGTTAGGAGGAAGTGGTCTACAGCTTTCAATAAGGATTTGCTTGACCTTGGTACCTTATCCACCCAAAGAAGCGAATCAGCTAATAACTGTTTGCATGGGTCCTCGAAAGGGACTAGTTCTTTAGTTGAGTGTTTCCTTGGTTTGGAAAGGCTTGTTTTATCTTGGCGAAGGGGTGAGCGTGAGGAGGATTTCAAAAACAAGCACGGAGTGGTTACCATGAAGCCCAAGACATCTCTATTACTAAAGGAAGCCGCAAAGTTATACACTCGAAAAATATATGGGATTTTTGAGAAGACCTACACAGAGGGAGCCCTTGGATTAAGTATTGTTGAAGAAATGCGATATGATGAGCAACAAATGTTGTTTGTGATAACAAATTGTGACGGGTCCGAGGATGAGAAGAGATGGTATGTAAATTTCAACTCAACAACATATGATTCAGATTGCTCCTGTAAAGGATTTCAAACCAAAGGGTTATTATGTCAACACATATTAAGAGTCTACAACTGTAGGAATGTGAAGCAAATTCCAATGAAATATGTGTTGAAGCGGTTAACCCTAGATGCTAAAAAGGGCATATAGCTTCCGAATGAACCCTCTATGTCTGAGTTTGAGTCAAACAAGATATTCAGGAATCAGTTGATGCGAACCAGTTACAATTTAGCTAGCCGCATTGAGAACTGTCGGGCTGCGAAAATACATGTAATGAATGTTATGAACGAGTTAGTTAAGCGTACAGATGAGTTGTTGGATAAAGATGACATGAAAAAAAAGGATTCATGGAAACGGAAGATCCTAATAATACCCAAAATGTAATGAATCCGCCTATGAAGAGGCGAAAAGGTGCTAGTAGCTCTCGTATGAAGGACCACTGGGAACGTGCCCCGAAAACCAAAAGTAATATGTACACAAATTCACTAATGTTCACTTTTTCAATCTATGACTTTTAATCAGATTGAATGAGAAGTTTTCTTAATGTTTCATGTTTTATTAACTTGTAGGGAAAAGAGGTTTGAGCCAGTTCTTCCTATAGCGCATCTGATGGGTATCCAAGCACGAACGGCGGTGACAATAGATGCTGGTGAAGAATATTGCAATGTGATTTGGACTAAGGAATTAATTTTCCTTTAGAACTTGAATTTATGTGAATGTTTAATTGTACAATCTGTTATCATTTTGAACTGGCAGTTATATAAATATTCCTGTTTTTTAACTTTATATATAAATGTTCCTCTAAAAATTGTATGGGTTGTGAAAAATTGTATGAGTTTGAGTTCCAAGTTTAAGCTAAAATTGGAGATACTAATGATTTCTCTCAACAATTACAGCTGCATTATCCTGTTTGAAATGCATGTCAGAATCTTAAAACATGTCCAAATATTTAACATGCAACTTAAAATGGAAGCACCGATTTTTAAAACACATTAAAACCTGTATATGAGACCATCAATAAATAGTTTAGAGTTTTTAAAGTCATTTCCTAATAACCATATTAGCAATCTCAATGAGAAGACTTTTTCGCAAATGTTGTAATCATTTCAGCTGCAAGTTCAGCACGGAATTTAACTGTTTGAGACGACCAATTGCTGCATTCCTCCCATGAAATGTTATCAGTCGATGCAAGGGCCTCCATGTACTTGAGAACATACACTCCACAATCATCTCCATTTGCTTGTTGGGGCAATCCCGGAACTTCAAGAATAGGCCATTCCTCAATGCCTACTGGAAGTGCTCTGGCCGCTTCGTCATGTACCATTTTAACCTGCAAGAGAACTCAAAATGCTTAAAGTGAAATTGTAATTAAATCACCAAAAACTACTTGTCACAAAACTAACCAATGCCGCAAGCCCTTTACTATGCCGTTTTCGTTTCATGGAGTCGTAAAATTCCCATCTATTTTCCTTCAATTGGCACACCAGTAATGCCCAATGGTTGGTTAGGTGGCATGGCATCAAAATTAAATCACTTTTGGAGACAGTTGATTTTGTTAAATGCTTGATTAGGCATCTAGTATTGTCAACATTTTGTCTTCGGTAGTACTGTGGGGAAATGTTAGTAAAGATGAGAGCAAACAATGAGCATTAGTATATGCAATATACTTATTGTACTTACAGCATAGTTAGAGGAAACATAAAGGAAATTTTTTATATTCGAGTTCTTAAGTTCCTTCTTGGCTTTTAATGCAACAGCATACGCATTTAGGTGCGTATTGTGCAGCCAGCGCCCATGAAGAAGATCATCCATTCCCCCGCGTGTCATCAAAACAGTTTCGTGATTGAAAATAGTGTCGCCGCTTCAAATAGGAAACATAAAACTTGCATATTAATAAGCAATACTAGCAAAAACAAGTTCATAAATGTTAAAATTAACCGTGTCAATACCTCTCTGGGAAATTAATAATCATATCATCTAGAACCTTGCACTCAGAAGCTGATATGTACGATCTTCCCGGGTAAACATTTTCTTCCTTTACCCTAACCTTCGTCTTTGGTATTTCTTCCGGTGTAATAAGTACTTTTTGTTTCCTCGATTCTCTGTTCTTTATATTTTTAACCAAAGAACTAATTTTAAAATCATCTGCATCAACCTCTGTTTCAACCTTTACAGTGTGGATTAGTTTTTTATCTGGCGATTCGGCCTGCCGATGCACCGGCGAGGACTGGGGAGGTGTAGAATGCAGTGTTGAGGTCCTTGGTGCGGTAGCATGCAATGGTTGTGGTATGATACTTAATTTTGCTTCCATTTTGGAAAACCACAACTCACAACAATCTATAATTGATCGCACCTCCAATCGCACTTCAGTTTGGATAAAATTCTTAAGCCGGGACTCCAATCCGCGAACATTGTCACCAAATAAATATTCCTCTGCTTCAGTCCTTGACTTCTTCTTTGCTTTCCCCTTCTTAATTTCTTTCTCTCTTTTCTTCAACAATTTTTTCTCAATTTTACTATTCTCACGCAATTCTTCAGCAGTTAGGATATAATCCTCTAACTCATTTTTTTATTCAGCATGCACCCTCTCGTCCAGTACAAGTTCTGCAGTTTTATATTTGTTCTTTGGACCATGTTCGAAATCAGAATCCTTTTCGTCGTCGTCTTCAGCTAGTAAGAGTTGCTCACTCTCTAAAATGTTCGTGAATTTGTGTTTTATCTACAGTTAAACAAACAAATCAATAGTATAATTTCAACATTTCTAACAAAAACACTAAACACTACATCAATATTCAATTGCTTAGTTATGAAAAAAATTGACTGCAAAAGCTATTACTAAGAATTTGATAGGAAAACAATGATAGAATTATACATGCAAAATACTAATTGACTCCAAGTTACAAACCTTGTAACTTGTATGTAGCTTCGTTACAAGATCGAAGCAAAATTGGGCCCGATAACTCTTTTTGGACGACCACCGACAAATTCTTGGTCTGGCATGTTCATCAACAATCTCTTGAACATTTGTGTGCTCATAAAGCCACACCTATTGCAAAAGAAAGGTAATTATATAATGTTGTGAATAAAAAAAACGAAATTGAAATTATAAAACATACCAATAAAATGATTGCGCAGCCCTCAAAGTATCCCAAGTTGACACCAACTTTTTTTATTACACTTGATTGACTCAGTGTATCAATCTGGGAGAGCAAAAATTCGTGGATTGCTTTTGGCCAGTTGTATTTCTGAAAGTTTGAGAATCCTCTAATTTTGTAGAGGGAGGCTGGGACCTTCATTCCTTTCAAAGGGAAGAAAAATACATTGACCAAATACAAAATTAAACTGTCCAATCTCCTACTCTCTAACGTTGGACTCCAATCTTCCTATGCAAGAGCATTAAGATCCTCAGTTAAATCTTTGTAAGATATATCTATACATGGCAATCTAACAAACGTGAAGTTCTGTCCACGGTTTGGAAGTCCCAAGATCATTGCAACTTCATTTACCGTAAATTTGCAGTATTTTTTCCCTAGCAAAAATGCTTGCTTATGTCTATTGTAGGCCCGTACCAAAACATAAAGTAAAGGTATGTTTTGGGGGAGGCTGGGCATTTCAAAAAACTGCAAAACATTAGCGTCCCTCAATATCTGTAAAGTTCCTTCTTCTAAAGCCACTAACAAATTCTCGGCATTCGACTTGAAAGTCGATGGGGCACACCTTGAATGAAGGTAATTGCTCCCAGGCACTGTAGAAGAGATTTCTTAGTATGCAAATAAAAATACAATAAACATGCAAATGGAACTATAGATAAGCTTACTTGTTATGGATCGTACTATCCCTAGTTACAGCTGCAACTGCAATCAAACAAGTCTGTACATCAAGAAGAGAACATTTATCACACTTTATACACAACCTAGAACTTTAAACATTACAGAGGTTGCAACTGGAAAAAGTGATAGAAATTCTAAAAAAAAAGAAGAGTTAATTAGATCTGAAAATTGTAATACAGCTGCAATCAACTAACAGTTGTAACTAGGAAAGTAGAACTCTATTTACAGTTCAGATGAATGAGAGGAAATGTGTCTAAATTTTGAGTTGGAAATAGAGGTCCATATATGACTATAAGAACGATCAAATCATTTTTGCTTGTTGAATTGAATATCTGTTTGCATTTTGAGTTGCAAGTTCAGGACCAATTACGACTGTAAGGAATACAAAATTAATTTTATATAATTAAAATTCAAAGCAGACTACAGTTTCAGTTGGAAATCCATGGCCAAATACGATTGAAACTCAAAATATACAAGAATGTATTATTTGACAGCAAATGACAATTTTGTAACTTATCATACCTAAATGTTAGAACTGAAAATGACACTCTAATAAGATAGGAACATTCGTCTGACATTTCAAGTCAATAGATTTGTTACTTGTAGCAACTTCCAACATAAATTTGAAATTGTAAAACCTAACGTAAAATCAAAATGAAATGCGTTGAGAAATGGAATGCGTTTGAACTCAAAATATACAAGAATGTTATACCTTGTTAACTACAGATGGAGAAAACCGGAGCAGTAATGGCGGATAAAGGCTCTTGGATCGCAGGTAGACGGCAAGCAACAACGAATGTTTTACCTATTTAGGAACGTCGATGGTGGCAGAATGCAGTGCGAACTGTAAATAATATAAAAGTTACAACTGGAATAAAGTAACATAAATCCAAAAAAATTTAATTAGACAGCATTTTACAGTTCAAAAGCAAAGAACTGTAAATACTATTATAATTACAACAGGAATGACAAAAAGAACTGTTATGGTCTTTGAACTATAAGAAAACTAGAATAACGACTGCATATCTTTATACATTTTGAATTGCAACTTCAACTCCAATTACGACTGTAAATATTACGAAAACTGTTTGGTTTTTTGAATTGTAAAAATAACTAGAATAACGACTGTAATTTCAATTTGGACTGCAATTTCAATTTGGACTGTAAATCACAGTTCTTGAATGTTCTCTTCCTTGAATGTCACTAGAACTATGATTAAATGGACTGTAAATAGAGAAGAATGCATTGTAATCATACAAAAATTTTCAATTTGGACTGTAAATAGAACTATGATAACTAGAATAGTTTATTAATTAAATGGACTGTAAATAGAACTATGATTACGACTGTTTTTTGTTCTGCAGTCGTAATCATACAAAAAATTGGAGTTCCAAGTAGAGAAGAATGCATTGTTACAATATTGTACCCAAATTAGAACTGTAAATAGTATAGAAGTTACAACTGGAATAAAGCAACATAAATCCCCAAAAAAAATTAGACAACATTTTACAGTTCAAATACAAAGAACTGTAAATACTACTATAATTACAACATGAATGACAAAAAGACTGTAAGGGTCTTTGAACTATAAGAAAACTAGAATAACGACTGTATATTTTTATACATTTTGAATTGCAACTTGAACTTCAATTATGACTATAAATATTACGAAAACTTTTTGGTTCTTTGAACTGTAAAGATAATTAGAATAATGACTGTAATTTCAATTTGGACTGCAATTTCAAAATAACGAGAAGATCACTCTAATTTGCACTAGAATAATGACTGTAATTTCAAAGATGACTGTTTATCTTTATACAATGTGGACTGCAATTTCAACTCAATTTATGACTGTAAACACTACATATATTAACAAACCTGCAACTACATCTAATTTGCCCAGACTTTTACACAGAATTGGGAAAATAAACAGTGGTTAAAAATGCAAAAAAAAAAGAATAACTTACAACTGGAAGATTTCACCAAACAACTTTCATTTGAAGTGAAACATAAACCCTAAATTTGAGTGTATTGGGTTTAAGATTTTCTACCTTCTTAATATATGATCAAAAACAGCTTCGTTTGGAGTTCGAACGCAGTAATGACGAACGAAATTGCCCTGGATCGCAGTAACGACAACAGGAGAAAGACGAGAAGGTGGCTCTAGGTTTTCGTGGAATTTTTGGGCAATGAAGAGGCACGAGAATGGTCCCGGTCGGAGATGTCTCTAACGCCCAGGATCGCAAAAACTGCGATTGGAGAAAAAAGCGAGGTGCAGCTAGGTTTTCTCAGATTTTCGGTGTGCGTTTCAGAAATGAAGAGACGCGAAAATGAAAAAATAGGGCAGAGGTCTTTCCGTAATTATGTAGGGAAGATGATATTTATTTATGGACGGTGAGCATGGTACACCACTTGTATGTAAAATTTTCTCAGAGAAGATGACTGTAGCGGCGGCCAGCCGGTCACATCGTGAATTGGAGGACAAGCATTGCAAAAGTATTTGACATCCCACGTGCTAGATTTTTTTTTTTTTTTTTTAAAGACTTGACATTTCATAGAATTTAAAAAAAAAGGCAGTCCAACTCAGCATTATTTTTGCCACCTGGACAAAGATTTGAAATGAGTCTGGAGGTTTAAGGCTCCGTTTGGGGACTTGAATTCTCTCTGACAAATCGGTGTCATTTTATAACATTTGGGTAATTTCTTTTTGTACTCCGTTTCAAAATATATTTAGGTGATTGTTATCCGCACTGCAGTTTTGGTTATTCGCAAATATTTTTTTCCTAATTTTTCATGTCTTTTGGAAATACGTCTTGTACATGCATTTTCAGGAAAAGTGTTCAACACGAAAGTTGTAGATCTCATCGAGATCTACAACTTTCGTGTTGAACACTTTTCCTGAAAATGCATGTACAAGACGTACTTTGAAAATACACCCAGATTTCGCGCCTTTTAGAAATACGTCTTGTACATGCATTTTCAGGAAAAGTGTTTAACACGAAAGTTGTAGATCTCGATGAGATCTACAACTTTGGTGTTGAACACTTTTCGTAAAAATGCATGTACAAGACGTATTTCCAAAAGGCGCGAAAAATTTGGAAAAAAAAGTGCGAATAACCAAAACTGTAGTGCGAATAACACTCACCTATATTTATAATTTTCAAGCATTAAAAACTTAATGATTAAATTTTCAAGCATTAAACTTTTCATTTAAAAATTCTCTCCATATAAAAATTTTCTTATAATAAAATTTCTTAATAATAAAATTTTCTAATGATAAAATTTCCTTAGCTAAAATATTTGTAGGAAATTTTATTATAAGGAAAATTTTACATTACTATTTATCATATTCAGGCTTCACGGTCTGGAAAAATTTTCTTTATAACTTTAAAATTGTGCTTATCTGCAGGTGATGATCCGAGAGTTCCAAAACAGCTGAGACAGCCGTCAGGCTCCTTCCTCCGGAGATAGAAGTCCGGAGGAGGCCACATATGTCGATTTTTCTTGCTGCAGGCCATGATCCGAGAGTTCCACAAACTTTAGAAGAGGGAGAGCGCGTGAAAATGGCGAACGGAGGGAGCGGCTGAAGATCAATCCAACTGCCTCTAAAAGGCCGTTTTGAGTCTTTTCAGAACGGTCTTTAGAAAACGGGCCTTCCCAAGCACCTCTCCGACCTCCGACACCGTTTAAACCGGCCAAAACGATGCTGGACTGGTTTCTCAAACACCGATCAAGTGGTTACAATCACTTGAATCGGACATGTCATAACCGCTTTATGGGTGAAAATAAGTCCCTAAATCTTAAAAATGATTAATAATTATAATATGATTATTAAAAGATGATTATTTAAAGAATTAGAAGGCAACGGCCGCATCGGTAAGGAGCACGCATCCAAGGACAGACTCTATATAGTACACAGCGGTACGGATAAACGGTCCAAATGCCAATAAATCAGAGCCGTCGGATTTCAAATAATAATAATAATATAATAAAAATCGTTCATATCCAGAGTTACAAAAATAAATAAGATAATTATTGGTTGAGTGGTCCACGATGAAGACGGCTTCCTGTTTTGCTGGCCATTTTCATTCTGCAACTTCAATCCATCTTATTTAAATAAATAGAAATACATGAAGATTATTTAACTCATAATATTATCATAAATAGAAAAATAAATTTCATATAACTATTTTCTATTTGTTCCTTTTTTGTATATGATTTTTAGTTTCAATTCTGCATGCCTATTCGAGTGATACTTGTTAATAAAAGTAAGGAGCCTCATTGTGGATTTGTGTTATCGAAAAATTAAGTATATCATATAATATAACACATGATTAAAATTTTCTAATTAACTAATTAAATCAAGAACACAAATGAACAATGCTTAAGCGAATAACAAATTTACTTAAGCACGGAAAAAAAGTTTATAAGCATCTTGGACGTCCCCGCCCGTCGGTTGGCTCAAGGTAAACTTTGATGGCTCGGTCCAGCCAAACAATCGCGCCGGCCTGGGTTGCGTCATTCGTAATCACCAAGGAACGCTAATTACAGCTAAGGGCATCAACACTTGAAGCAGATCCATGAATATGAGAGTTTAGAAGCGCGTATATGGGGCTTGCTCTCGCGAAGCACTTTTTCGGCAACGTGATTGGGATTATTCTCGAATTAAGGAGATTCCACAGATGCTATCGTGGAGATCAACCGCATCCTGTCTGGATATTACTCAGGCGACACTGAAGTTTGCTTTGCCACTCTACTCAAGGAGTCACTAGGACTTGTTGCTTCCCTCATTGGCTGAAGTGCAAATGGCGTCGCTGACCATATAGCAAAATTTGCTTGTGATAATGACTTTTCTTGGGAAACAGGAATGCCTCAATCCCAGGAACTCTCCTGGCTTATCTATCATGACTTTTATGCATTGTAGTCTACTTTATTTTTATATTAATTGATGAGGTTCCCCTAAACCGGTTCAGTCGAACCGTACACGCCTTCCTGAGGTACAACCACCGTCGCCGCTGCCACATAACTGCCCTAGGAAGAGATATGGTGGTATTTAGACACATGCACCATACATAAACCACTTAATAAGTATTTAGGATTTTAAACCCTAGAAATTATCTTATGGGTCAAATGACCTTGAATCTTGGTGATTTTTAGGTATGGATAATTTCATAGTATTATTAACCTCTGGTATTTATCTTAGGGTGTTTAGATATCAGTAGATCATCCTTATAGTAGCTTTCATATTGCCTTTTTGATGTTAATGATGAAAATATGATGTATAGGTGGCAGAATAGTTTGAAATTCTGGAATAGATAATCAAATGACATTAGGTTGCACTAGTAGTTTATTTGGAGTGGTTGAAGCTTTATTTGTAGTATTTCTTTTGTAAAGTAAATTAGTGCACCTTACCTGGATAAATGGGAAATAAATAGTATAGCTTGCTGGAAAATTGTGATATTTAGTCAAGGAACATATTAGGGAATATAGAAGCATGGAAAAATTGTTAAATGTTGTTTAATTGAGATTACAAGGGCGTGTCTTCAAAAAGTGTCTTATGATGGTTTTCCTTAGAATAATCTTTTACCTGGTTTACTGACTTGGGAATTTCATGAAACTTAGTAAGTGAAGTTTTATGATCATAGTGTAGCTCTGTAAATTTTTGAGGATTTTTTGGACTAATATTTTTGGTACTTCCTTCAATACCCCTATTTATATGAATTATTTTGGATTAAATATTTAGTGGTTAAATGTTTTATGAAAGTTTGTGATTTTAGTATTCAATGATAACTTGTTATCCTACAGTGTTCATAATTTTTGTATGGTCATATCCTAAGTAAATCTACTTCATGTTCAAATCACCCATGGATTAATTTTGGGGAAAAAATAATTAAATATCAAATTTAGTTAGAAAATTATAAATTTCTAGATTTAGGCTAATCATATCATGATAGACCCTCATTAATTATCTTAAGGCTTTTGGATGAAAATTTAGAGTACCTCCTATCATGTACATCATATAGCTTAGGATGATCTGCACATAGTAAAACTGCAAAATGAACTTAAAGAGTTGGGATATTAGGCTATTGGTTGAGGACAGGTACTAAGGAGTTCATCATTGGGAATAATGATGGGTTGACTAGAGTAGGTGGTGCTCGGGATCGACGAAAGATCGTATTTCCCGCGGAGAAGAAGGGTCAAATACACTAGGGTAGATCTAATATAACATTAAAAGGGATCAGAGATTGGGTATTAACCAATAATAGTAAGTGCCTTGTGAAAGGGAGCTTTGAGCTTTAGCCCATCGTAGTTCCTAGTGCCCTCAAGAGCCCTTCACGGGGAATGCCTTGGGCAGTACAGGGTTAAGGTAAACCGTAAGAATAAACAATGATATGAGTAATTAATATAACTGGGATTACACTTACACTCACAATTCCCGGTATCGTGGGAGTTAGGTTGGGTCTCACGAGCGGTAGGATCGATGGTTTTAGTGGTGGGCAGGTTATCTCGGCGAGTCGATGGCTCGGTAGGATAATATATTACTATTACATGTGCATACGATAAAAGGTGGTGGGTCTTCGGTATCGGACAGTCGTTCACACTAACATTGATACACTGACTCGACGGGTGTGGTTTACACTTAGCCAAAGGAAGTTTGGTGGATATGGCCAGCATTAGTACGTGATGACTCTGGGTTGTGTCCTTCCAGAGGCGTACGTAAGGGCTAGGCCTTGTGTAACGCCCCCGATTTTTCTGCGATTATTTAATTCTTGTTTGGCGTTATGTCGACGCGTTTTATTGGCTTGTGTCATCTGTGGAGTGTGGTCTTAACTCCTTAGAACTGAGTGGCCCATTTTATAGTCTATTAGCAAGATCTCCCTAGCAAGCCGGGTCGTTTTGGGTGACCCGGTGTGGCCTCTCGGGGGATGCTGGTGTTTTGACTTCGGGTGAGTATAACTCGAGTTCTGTTTGTCGAAAATTAATTTCGACTTCGCCGTTGCATTCGTAGCATAGGTAATTAACTACGGTGTGAATTTCGTCGGATTCCGAGGTGGTTCGGTTTTCGCGTCGTTTTGGTGTGTTAATAATAATAAATGCAATTAAGTAATTAATAAAGCTATAAAATGAAATCCAGCGGTCAAAAAGCTGGGTGATTTAATCCTGCGGCCAGTAGATAAGCATTTATTGCTTTTGTGCGTGAAAATGTGGCAGCATGCATGGCTGGCGGCTGGTAATATGCTAGCTTGAAATGAATCATGCGGTTCTTTAGGTGACAGTTAAGGCTGAATAGACGTGTCTGTTGGTTCCCTAGTTTTTGATTTGGGCTATGTCATCTCATTTAGGTTTTATTGACCCAAGATTTATCTATGGTCAATGGTTAGACTAATTGTTAGTCTACCATAGGATAGACCCAGATAGGATAGTTGAGATTGGATAGAAATAGAAATTCTGTTTAGTAGAATTGTGCTCGACGATAGTCGATTGTCACTTGAGTATCTTCGAATGCTGATCGACGATCTCAGAGTTATATGTACTCTGAAGTGAGATCGACGATCTGCTTGTTCAGATCGACGATCGTTTAGCCTAGGTCGACGATTTCTGTTTATACTTTGTTCTGTCTTCAGGTCGACGATCTGCTTGTCCAGATAGACGATCTTCGTTCTTTGCTCGACGATTTCTGTCTGTCTTTATCAATATTCATTTCAGATGATTCCCTGTTATATTCAATCTTATTTAAATCATATTCTATTCAAATATTTTGCTTATTAGAATGCTTATACTCTATTGCTTATTTACAATATTTCTTATGCATTGATTTAAAAGATTTTGACGGAATAAAGTTGTTTGTTTTATTAAAAGAAAGAGTGGATTGTGTACAACTGTTTTATAGCCATTAGGCTTGGTTTCCTGTGCCAGTTTGTTAAGTCAAATTGAAAGGATATTTATTTTATCCTTAATTCCTTTTTCGGAATGACAGAGAGATTGTAGGTACAGGTTTCCATATTTTGTCTTATTCTATTATTTGGAAAGACTTTTTGTGCAGGGCTCGAGATCGTTTCACACAAGAGAAGTTTCTATCTTTTAAGCCAGTCGGCTGAAGACAATAATACAGACACAGACACAGACACAGACACAAAAGAAAAAGAATTTGTTCTTCTGCTGCTTCCTGAGTTCATCCTGTCTTCAGGAAAATCAACACTCAGTGCTCAAGCTTTCAAGAAGAACTCTCCTCCCAGATTGCAAAGCTGCTGAAGAAGAACAACCATCAATATCTTGAGTCTTCTTCAAATCTGCATCAGAAAAAGCTTTAAAGCAATCTGGAGTTCCTGCACCCTGAAGCAAAGCTTCTTCCTAGACATTCTCTAAGCCAGGGGAGCTTAGATTTTCTCAGAGCAATCCACTAGCTTCTCTAAACACAGAGAAGACACCTTAATCTCTTTCCCTTAACCTCCTGTAAAAGGGTTATTACTTCCTTCAAAAGTGAACCTTTGGTGGTAGGGCACCTGATCAAAAACCTGTGTGTTTGGTTCTTAGACACCTGATCAAAAGCCTGAAGGGTTTCTAGATCTACCTGAAGTAGATCTTGTGGTGGCAGGGCACCTGAACAAAAACCTGTAGTGGATTCCTACCAGGGTGGTAGAAGAGTGGATGTACCCAATTGGGGAACCACTATAAATCTCTTGTGTTGTCTGGTTGTTTACTTTAATCATTGATCTGTGGCTGTGATAGATATAACTAGGTTGCTAGTTGCTGTGTTAGGTATAAAGCTCAATTGAAACATCAGTTAGCTTGTGTTTATTAACTACACTCTGATTAGGCTTTAGGTTTAAAGCTTTTATATTTCAATTCCGCATTTTGCTCAAGAGAAGTGTTTAGAGTCTCTTAATTTTTGAATACTCTATTCACCCCCCTCTAGAGTAATAAGTGTCTTATCCCCTCTCTTTCAATTAGTATCAGAGGGAGGTTGGTTATTCAACAGCTTAACCATTCCTAGGTTGATTGGTTGAGCAAACTAACACCTGAACCATAAGATCTTGTGATAAGATACTTTGATACCATATTCACTCACATTAGTTTCATGGCCCAACACAAAGATTATTCTAGCACCAGACCTCCAGTATGCAACTTAGCCAAGTTTGGCATCTAGAAGGCAAGAATCAGACTTTACATGAACTCTATTGATGAAGATATTTTTTCCTCTATCTTAACAGGGCCACCAACACCACCTGCTGCTGCTATAACATCTGCAAATCTCAGTGCAGTGCCACCTCCAAACTACAATGAAACTTATAAGAAGGCCAAGATAGCTGATGCCAAAGCTATGAATATTCTGGCTCAGACTATGTCTGATGAGACATTCCAGAAAGTGGTTGATTGTACCTCAGCAAAAGCCATGTGGGACTCACTGAATCAGATTTTAGCTGGTTCAGCTGATGAGAGGAAGGATAGAAGGTCCAACCTCATATCCCAATATGAAAACTTCAAGAAAGAAGAGGCTGAGACTGTAGAAGCCATGTACACAAGGCTCAACTCCATCATCAATGAGCTGAGGACACTTGATAAGGAGATCACATTGACAGAGGTCAATGATAAAATACTGATGTGCTTTCCGAGTATATGGGATCTCAGAATCTGGCCAATCAAGGAGTCCAGAAGTACTACAGTGATCTCAACTGAAGCTCTCCTTGGCAAGCTCAAATCATTTGAGCAAGTATTGAAGTCCAAGGAAGCTGAAGCTGAAGCTAAAGCATCTACTCTAATAAGGAAAGAGCAAACCCTTGCTCTTAAAGCTGATGATGAGTCCAAGGTGACTCAATCAAATGAAGAACTGATGGCACTCTTTTCCAAGAGGTTCTACAAGATGGGCAAAAAAGACAACAGAAGAAAGTAATCAAAATATGATGACAAACCAAGGTATGATAAAACCCATTCTAAAGAAATTGTTTGTTATGGATGCAGGAAGCCTGGACACATTCTCCCTTAGTGTCCAGAGACAAAGCATAAAGAAAGGAGAAAAGAAAAGGAGCATGAGAAGCACCACTCCAAAACATCTTCTCACAAATACAAGAAGAAAGAGAAAGGTCTTGTTGCAAAGACCTGGAGTGATTCTGAGGAAGATTCTTCTTCTTCTAGCTCCAGTGAAGATGATGAGGAAGAGAAGAAAGGTAAGGAGACTTGCCTTATGGAAATCAATCCCTGCAGCAGTAACTCAGCTGCAGAGATGACTGAAGATGAGGAAGATGAATTGTCTGATGAAGATCAGGTAATTGCATCTTATGATTTTACATCTGATGAATTCAAGCATGAATTTAAAACTCTGTGCCTAGACTTACTTAGCTCAGAAAAGGAAATTAAATTGCTTAGAGACAGACTAGCTGAATTAGAATCTATATCAAATGAAAACATTAATTTGAAAGCTGAACTCACTAGATCAACTGAAAAAATTAAATTTCTTAAATTGGAACTAGCTAAAGCTAAAAGGTTAGAAGATTCACTTAATGACAGAAGCCTTAAGTTGCTAGAAATCACAAGCACAGCCAACACTAGGACAAGCAACAATAAGTTAGGCTTAGGTGCCTCACCTAGTGAACCCCCACTACTCCTTGAATACAATCTATCCACTCCAGTAAAGTTAGTTTCTGAAAAGGGAATAAACAACACTGAGGTTATTCAAAAAGCCAAGAAAACCTTAAATAAAATCAAGAGAGACAAAAAGAAACAGAAGTTCATAGAAATACAAAAATCGTTGAACGCTCATCGACGATCGCTGAACCCATCGTCGAACGACAATCGACGATCTCTGAACTCACTTGCTGGGTATAACTACTTAGCAATGAGGGATCGACGATCTCAGCCTGAGTCATCGAACAAAGATCGACGATCGTGGAACCCAGAATTCTATTCTGTGAACCAAGATCGACGATCTGGGTACCGATCGTCGAACATTGATCGACGATCAGAACTAAATTTTCAAAATTACAACAATGCTAATAGAAATAATAAGGTTAATAGCAACCCTAGGTCTGCTAATTGGATTATCCCACCTAGGAGATCTCATCCCTTAGGATATCACCCTCAACATGCATATTCTTTTATTTCTAGTTTTTCCTATGTGAAGAACAATGGACCCAAGGTTACCTGGGTCCACAATGCTTAATCTATCTTATTACAGGTGAAGACCTATCCTATCACTCAGGAAAAGTGGTATTTGGATAGTGGATGCTTCAAGCATATGACTGGAAACAAAGAGAACCTGTCAAGCTTCAAAGCCAAGTTGGGACCAAAAGTTGTCTTTGGTGATTCCAGATGTGGTCAGACTGAAGGATATGACAAATTCACCATAGGATCAGTGACTTTCAAGAAGGTAGCTTATGTCACAGGACTGAAGCACAACCTTATTTCTATAAGTCATCTTTGTGATGCTGGCTACCAGGTTTGGTTTTCTAATACTTTGTGCAATATTACTTTGAATAATAAAATTGTGTTAGTAGGTATTAGACAAGAAAATATATATCTTGTAGACTTTAATTCCACTTCTTCTGAAATTTGTTTATTTAATGAAGTGAGTAGTAACAATACTTTGTGACATAAGAGGCTTAGTCATGTTAACCTCAAAAATATATCTAGGTTATCTAAATACAACCTTGTTAGAGGTTTGCCCTCTTGCCCCTACAAGAAGGAAGGCCTATGCAAGGCTTGTCAGCTATGCAAGCAAACCAAAAATAGTTTCAAATCTGTAAATAAAAGTGATTCACCTAGAATTCTGTACCTATTGCACTTGGATATTTTTGGTCCAATAGCTGTACAGAGTCTAGGAGGGAAATTCTATACCCTAGTTATTGTAGATGATTACTCTAGATTCACTTGGGTGTTCTTCTTGAGAACTAAATCTGATAACTTTAAAGTTCTTACAGATTTTCTACTTTGTATACAGACTGAGTAGTCTACTCAAGTTGCCTTGATCAGAAGTGATCATGGTACTGAGTTTGACTCTCTTCTTATGCAAGAATTCTATGAGAAAGAAGGTATCAGACATAGCTTCTCTGCTCCTAGAACTCCTCAACAAAATGGGGTAGTGGAAAGGAAAAACAGAACCCTGATTGAAGTTGAAGGAACATTGTTAGCAGATGCTAATATGCCTCTATCCTTTTGGGCAGAAGCAGTTAGCACAACTAACTATGTACTGAATAGGAGTCTGATACATAAACTTAAGGGAAAGACTCCTTATGAATTGCTTAAAGAAAAGAAACCTAAAATAGATTATTTTAGAATTTTTGGATGTGTAGTTTTCATTCACAATAATAACAAAGATTACATTAGAAAGTTTGAGGCAAAGGCTTCAATGAGAATCTTTCTAGGATATTCCCAAGTAAGCAAAGCCTATAGGGTTTTTAATAAATCCACTTTGAAATTGAAGAGTCAGTCCATGTATCCTTTGATAAATCCAATATGTTTTATAGAGAGAAGGAAACTTCCTCCAGTAGTTCTTTGCAGGTACCTGAATTATGCAAGAACTTGGATGAGCTGAAACTCTCTCAGGGGATTCAACCAGCTCCTCAGATAATTGATTCAGACAGTGATGAAGATCAGGTAAAAGTGATTGCAACTGTACCAACAGCCAATCTAATTCCACCAGAGGAATTAATTCCAACTGCTGTTGAAGATCACATACCACCAACTGATTATGTCATACTTAGAGATCATCCTACATCTCAAGTGATTGGAGACATTTCCACTGGTGTGCAAACTAGACATCAACTAAGTCAAGATGTGATTCTTGCTTGCTTTCTTTCACAGGTTGAGCCCTTAACCATAAAAGATATTGAGCAAGATCCCACTGGATCATTGCTATGCAAGAAGAGCTAAACCAGTTTGAAAGATGCAATGTTTGGAAGTTTGTCCCTAGAACAAAAGGTTAGCTGATTATAGGCACCAAATAAGTGTTTAGAAATAAATTGGATGCACAAGGAATTATTATAAGGAATAAAGCAAGGCTTGTACCACAAGGCTACAGACAGGAAGAAGGCATAGACTATGATCAGACTTTTGCTCCTGTTGCAAGGCTAGAGGCTATAAGGATCTTTCTAGCATATGCAGCCTACATGAAGTTTAAGGTGTTCCAGATGGATGTAAAGAGTGCATTCCTAAATGGTGAGCTAAAGGAAGAGGTATTTGTTGAACAACCCCCTGGTTCCATTTCTTCAACTTATCCCTCACATGTTTTTAAGTTGGAAAAAGCTCTGTATGGACTTAAGCAGGCTCCTAGAGCATGGTATGAGACTCTAGCCAGCTTCCTATTAGAACATAAGTTTGTAAGAGGCATAGTTGATAGAACCCTTTTCATTAAGCACCACAAGGACAAAATCCTATTAGTTCAAGTCTATGTGGATGACATTATATTTGGTTCCACTGATCCCAAACTATGCAAAAGGTTCTCAGACCTAATACATTCTAAGTTTGAGATAAGTAGTATGAGCGAGCTGTCTTATTTCCTTGGTCTTCAAGTGAAACAAGATGCTGATGGCATATTCATCTCCCAATCTAAATATGCCAAGGAATTGGTAAAGAAGTTTGGGATGACAGATGCTTCAGCAATGCACACCCCTATGGCTACTAATGTAGTTATTGATTCTGATGATAAGGGAAAGCCTGTTGATCAGAAAAATTATAGGGCCATTGTTGGTTCCCTATTATATCTAACTGCAAGTAGTCCTGATATAATGTTTTCCACATGCCTATGTGCTAGATTTCAGGTCAACCCCAAGGAATCTCATTTAATTCTTCTTAAGAGATCTTAAGATACCTGAAGGGATGCCCAAATTTAGGACTTTGGTACCCAGCTGAATAAGAATTTGAGTTAATTGGATACTCAGATGCTGACTATGCTGGCTGTAGAGTTGACAGGAAGAGCACCTCAGGGACTTGTTAGTTCCTAGGTGAGAGATTTGTCTCATGGTTTTGCAAAAAACAGACTTCTGTTTCAACTTCAACTACAGAGGCTGAATATATAGCAGCTGCTAGTTGCTGTTCACAGATTCTGTGGATTCAAAATCAACTCTTGGATTATGGGTACACACACAGAAACACCAAAATCATGTGTGACAGTACCAGTGCTATTTCTATAGCACAAAATCCTGTGCACCATTCTAGGACTAAGCACATTGACATTAGACACCATTTTCTTAGAGACTGTGTTGACAAGAATAAAATAAATCTTGAGTTTATACTCACAGATCTTCAGAGAAGTGATATTTTCACAAAGCCTTTAGATGAACAAAAACATCTACTCATTTTGAATCAACTAGGCATGATGAATGGATCAGACTAAGTAAAAAATCTGCTAAGTTGAAATCTGTTCTGAGATCGTCGAACAGTGTTCGAAGATCGTCAAACAGGTTGAGCTATATCGTCGACCCTTGATCTACGACAGCTCTTTGCCTTTAGAGACAGAAATCGTCGATCGACGACTCTGATTCGGAAATCGATCATCGACCGACGATCGACGATCGATTCTCTTGATCTTCATTCAGAGATCGACGACTTTTGTTTATTTCTAAATGATCGTCTATTTAGGTCTGAATATCGTCGACGGAGCTCGTCGTTTCATATTCTGCTTCCAGAACTATTTCGAGCTCTCGTCCCGCATTTTCTCCCTCTCTTCTTGCGATTTCTCTCATCAACTCCATGACGATTTCTTCAGCAACCCTGTCCGTAATGAAGTTCGATGCTGGTTTATTTGTTGACTTCGATTCCTTCAGTGCCAGTGAACAAGTTTTTCAGGAAATGCTGCAGTTGTGTGAAGATCAAGGTCTTAAGAAACTCATGTCCTCAAAGCTCAAACTGCACCTAGTAGAAATCAAGGAATGGGTTTATACATCGTATTCTGATGACAAAGAGATGAACGGATCAATCAGAGACGTGGAGGTAATTCTCACTCCAGATATTCTAACTGAAATTTTTGAGTTAAAGAATGGCTCTGATGAGTTTGAGCAAGATTCTGTTGAGTACGGAAGGATGCTGTTGGAAATGGGTCATGCAGAAGGCATCCCATCCAAGCTTCTGAAGGTAAACTTATCTGTTGGTTTCAAGTTTTTGGCGGATCTGGTTGGAAAAGTGCTGCTTGGAAAGCACTCAGCTCATGACAACATCAACCGGCAACAGTTTGTCTTGATGTCAGCCATTGTGAATAAGAAAGAAATCAACTGGGCTGGTCTGTTATTTGATTTGATCAGGAAGAAGAACAATAAGAAAGAGGTAACGCAAGGAAGGCTGATCGGGTTCTTTCTCTCTCAGAAAGCTTCCCAACTATTAGGCTCTGTTTCTACAGCGATCAATGCCAGCAAAATGATTGATTCATCCCTGTTTGCTAAGTGGAAAAGGGTCATTCAGAAACCATCCAAGGAAAAGTTTGCTCCTATGACATTTGAGAGCACAAGGGCTTCTGAAGCCACTTCCCACCCTAATGAAGAAATCCCTGCTTCCTCCTCCTTGCCATCCACCTCCATTACAATTCCTTCTTCTCCTGTAAACCATCCATCACAACCTGCTTCTCCTACTCCAGCTCATCTAGCTAAGATACCCAATCTCAACATAGATTCTTTGTTCAATCTGCTTTCTCCATCTCACTCCCCAGCTATTTCAAATCATCAATCACCCACTCATGATCATCCATCTCATCACAATTCCCCACTTGATGAAGCCCCTGCTCAGACAACCATCAATTCTGATGATGCCCCCTCTAGCATTCCTTCATCATTTCATATTACACCAGAATTCATTGCATCTGTCCTAGACCTCATAACCCCTTCCATCAAAGCCAAGCTAGCTGTGGCCATTGCTCCTCTTGCTTTATCTATCTGATCTTCTCTTGCTTCCTCCATTTCCACCCTCACAGTCCCTTCTTCATATGGGGGCTTGGGTTTAGTTCTCACTGAACCCAGGTAGGGGGAGATGCTTGATGAAGATGATTCAGGCCCTGCTTTGGAGTTAGAACGACTTTCAGAGTTAGAAAGATTTTCAGTTTTAGCTCCAGATACAGTTGTTTCAGCTCCAGAAACAGTTGTTCCAGATTCTGTTCAGAGGATAGTTGAAGAGTCTGATGCTCCAGTAGTTTTGGAAGAGGAACTGGATGCATTCCTTGACTCAGATGATGAGTCATCATGTGGAGACCTTTATAATCCTATCTCCTTCCCTTGTTCTTTTGATCCTCTCCAGGCCATTGTGTGCTACCAGAGACCAATGTGCCTTCAACTTTTGGATAACTTTGTTATTTCTGAAGCAATAACTGAAGCAACCTGTTGGGTACATTGGAAAATGTGTACCTGATTTGAAGAAGCCCAACTTAGCTCAATGATATACATCAAGGTGTATTTGATGTTGTTTTGAGTTGACATGTGCAGGTGAAGAAGTATTAAAGAATGTAGAAAAATATTCTAAGTCCACATGTCGACACCTGAAGAAATTGTGTCGACACTTCAGAATATTTGTGTCGACACTTCAGATTATCAGTGTCGACACAGAGAAAGATGGTCGACCACATTTATGTCGACACTGGGAAGCAGTGTCGACACATAAAGAAAATCGTTGACCTCAGCGCTGGGAAGCAGTGTTGACACAGAAGAAGATAGTCGACCAGAGAAAGATAGTCGACTAGTGAAAGATAGTCGACCAGAGAAAGATTGTCGACACAGAAGAAGATAGTCGACCAGGGAAAGATAGTCGACTCACAGAAGAAGATAGTCGACCTCTACTGTGTCGACACTGGGTGGATGTGTCGACACCTTGAGATTGAGTCGACACATATTGGCAGAAGTCGACTATGCTTGTGTCGACACCAGAAGACTGAGTCGACACATTTTGGCAGAATTGAAGATTGATGTGTCGACACCTGAAGGCTGAGTCGACACATACTGAGTTCTGAATCTACAACAACTGTGTCGACACACAGGACTTGTGTCGACACACTGCAGAGTCTAGACCAAGTTATTTTCTAAAGAAGCTGTGTCGACTTAAAGGCAACTTAGTCGACATCATCAAAGACTGTGTCAACACCAAAGTCACTTGTGTCGACACAGATAGACAGATTGGTCTCGACACTTTCTAACAGACTGTCTCGACATTTTGCTGTCCAAGGCTAAGGTACAGGAACTGTTTGAAGACTTGACAGCTGTGGGTTGCCACCGTTTAACTGAAGCTGTTAGACCTGTCAGAAATCAGTTAGAAACCGGATCAGCCGGTTACCATGAAGAAAGTCTATAAATAGACATATTCAGAAGGAAATAAGGAGCTAAGAAAAATAACAGAAGAATAACTAAGAAGAAGAAACAAAAGGATTACGATCCTATTGAAGTTTCAATTCAAGAAAGTGCTAAGCTCTAAAGAAGATCTTCATCAGAAGATCTAAGAAGACGAAGTCTGAAGTATCAGAAAAGATGTTGGATAGAGAGGGATCCAGTCATCTTGAAGAAGAAGAAGGAAGCCATCAGTGGTTTCTCAAGAAGCTGTTTGGAAATCAACTCAGCTAAGTTCAGATTCAAGAAGCTTTGAAGAAAGCTCAGATTCAGTTGATTTCATCAGCTGATCAAGAAGTGTCTTGTCCTCTTCTCTCTCAACAAAGGCAAGACATTAAAATATCTTTTCTAAATTTCTGTAGGATCTGTTTACACAGATCTGAGTTGTAAGCCTGTGTTATAAAGGCTGAGTGTAGGAGAAGTTATCTCTGAGTGGTAGGGTTATTTGCCTGAGTGTAGGAGAAGGTTCTTCTCTGAGAGGTAGGCCTTGAGGCAAGGCTGAGGTAGGGCTGTTGAGCCTGAGTTGTAAGAACCTATCCAGGTTCTGAGCTGTAGGATCTGAGGATCTGAGAATAGTGGAAGTTTGGCCGAATCTAGCATACTGCTAGATAGGTGAAGGGGGAAAGTGGATGTACCCAGACCTTGGGGAACCACTATAAAATATTGTGCAATCTGTGATGCTTAGTTGTCTGTGAATGCTGTGCTAGTTGTTTTATTTTGTAATTGAATTCTGCCTAGAAGTATAAACAAGAAAGTAGAACCTATTCACCCCCCCTCTAGGTGTTTAGGTTATCTTGAAAGTAAAACTATCAAGTGGTATCAGAGGGAGGTTCCTCAGAAAGGACTTAACAGTCTGAGGTAGATCTGAAAGGCAGAATCAAGATTCAAAAAGATGGGTTCTGGTGAGAATCATAAGGAGCTAGGGTCTATGAAATTACCCATATGCAAGAAAGAAATTTTTGGAATTTGGAAAGAAAGAGTCAGATTGTTTATGGAGGCATCTGACCCAAGGATTTACATCACAGTACAGGAAGGCCCCTTCATACCAATGAAGGTATCAGTTCTTGATGCAAATATCCAAACTCCAAAGAGTTATTCAGAAATGACCAAGGATGAAATCATCTTGACAACCATGGATAAAAGAGCTCAGAACATTATTGTTAGTGCCATAGATGATTCAACATTTCAGAATCTGATTCACTGCAAGACCTCCAAAGAGATGTGGGACACATTGATTGTCTACATGGAGGGATCTGAAGAAGTAAGACAGGACAGGAAATCTATGCTCAACCAGGAGTATGAAAGTTTTAGACAAGGAAAATCTGATAGCATAACTGAGTGCTACAAAAAATTCTATAGAATTGTGAATGAGCTTATGTCCTATGGAAGAGTCTTCAGTACTTATGAACTGAATGACAAATTCTTGAGATCCTTAACAAAGGATTGGGACACAAAGATCTGTGCCATAAGAGAAGTGGCTAAATTGGCAGAGATATCTCCTCCCACCTTGTTTGGAAAGTTGCTATCCTATGAAATGCAACTTATGGTGAGGTAGGAGGAGGAAAAGAATTCAAGAGGAGAGCATAGAGAAAAGACTATGGCATTCAATGCAGAAGCCACTAGAAAGAATAGGAGGAAATCACCATCTCCTCCTAAGGAAGTTGCAGAAGATAGTTCTAAAAATTCAGATAAGGGTTCAGAAAGCTGTGATTCAGATGCAGACTTTGCTGCATTCACAAGGCAATTCCAGAGGTTCTTGAAAAAGAAGCAATGGAAGTCTAGGCCTTCCATATCACAGCAAGTTGATGACTATTATTAGAAGAAAAGGTCATCAAGGAAAGAGAAGAGCAGATTAAAGCCCAGCAAAGCCACTACTTCAAAGATTGTCTGCTATTGTTGCAATAGGCCTGGACATGTAGTGGCTGACTGTCCTGATAAGAGAAAGGAGTCTTCAGACAAAAAGAAGACTCATCAGAAAGGCAAGAAGGAGAAATCCTTTGTTGCAAAGAAAGATAGGAGTCTAATAGACCAGTCAACTTCAGAGTCAGAGTCTGAAGCTGAAGCATATATTGGACTATATGCTGCATCTGAAGAAGAGGAGTTTCTGCAGTTGCTAGACTCCATCAATGAACAAAAGGATCATCAGTGTATGGGGCTAATGGCAGGATCAGAAGAGGACATATGCCAGAATCAGTCTGGTTCTAATAAGGTACAATGTCCTTCTATTACATCTGTTTGTTGTACAAGTGAAGAATCAGCTACATCGACATCAAGTGATATAGATGCATCTGAATCTGAAGGAGATGTCTATCAATTGATAGACAAGTATGGGGACTTGTTGCAGGCCCTTAAGAAAAGCAAGAACCTGGTTAAATCTCAGGCTCAGGAAATTGCTGAACTAAGGGTTGCTACAACTGAGTTAGAGAAAGTTATTGATCAAAAATTAAATGAAATTGCCAAGCTGAAGAATATAACTATTATTCAGATGGGCACAATTAATTATACTAATGATCAAGTGAAGAGTCTGGAGGCCAGACTTAGAATTGAGAGGGATTTAGTGACTAGTTACTCTAAGCCAAAATCTGTCTTACCCTTGATAGATGAATTTGTCACTCAAAAAGGTAAGGCTGGATTAGGATTTAAAGGTAACTCCAGGGCTGGCAGATTCAAGAGGAAAGGCAAAGCTCCTGTTCAGCCACTAAATCTTTCAGTCCCCATAAAGTTTAGTAAGGTGGAAGTGCCTTCTAACAAATATGATCATGAAGATATTCAAGGTCCTATTAAGACTGATGTTCTGAAGAACAAGGGTGTAAATGCAAGCAGGCCTACCTATGGTCATAAACCCAATGGTTTTAAGAAATCAGTTGGTGAAGTTGCTGCAGCACCAACAATGAACAGAAATTCTTCTGACAAGGATGTATCTAGATATAGATACAATAAGTTTGAATGTTGGTGCTGTGGCAAGAGAGGCCATTTTGCACTAAACTGCTGGTATAACCCAAGTGTTATAAAGAACAATAGTCTACCTGTTAGAAGAGGTTATGGTAGCTTTATTAATGCTAACCTGAACCAAGGACCCAAGACTTACTTGGGTTCTAAGGGTAAGTAATTCTGTGTTGCAGGTGAATCCAAGTAACCATGCCCCTATATGGTACTTGGATAGTGGTTGTTTCAGGCACATGACTGGAACAAAGGGGCTGCTGAAGGAGTATTCATCTGTCAAAGATGGACCTAAAGTGATCTTTGGTGGATCTGAAAAAGGAGTCATCAAAGGGTTTGGTAACATTTCTTCTAACCTAATTACTATCACTCAAGTGGCTTATGTAAAAGGTTTAAAACATAATCTAATAAGCATAAGCCAGCTAAGTGATTTAGGACATGACATTTCATTTGTTAAAGATGGATGTCATATCAAAAGGTCAAATGATCAAAAGATCATATTGACTGGGTATATGAAGAGAAATGTATATTGTCTTAATTTTGAATGTGAGAATAAGGCTTCTCCCATCTGTCTTGTAGCTGATGACAATGCTTCTCATTGTGTTAAGTGGCACAAGAGATTGGCTCATCTAAACTACAAGACAATTGGCCAACTCTTTAGCAAAGAGTTAGTGAGGAATGGACCTCAAGTTAAGTGTATAAAGGAAGGGATATGCTCAGCTTGTCAAAAGGGCAAGCAGACAAAATCCTCCTTTCAAAGCCTTGAAAACAAAGATTCTGTGAGGTGCTTATACCTCTTGCATATGGATCTTTTTGGTCCTATGCCAGTTCACAGTCTAGGTAGGAAAGTCTACACTTTTGTGGTTTTAGATGACTATTCAAGATTTACATGGGTGTTCTTTCTGAAACAAAAATCTGAAACCCCAAGTGTATTACTTAATTTTGTAAAGCAAATTCAGAATGAACTAAATAGTACAGTGGTCAAAATAAGAAGTGACTATGGTACTGAGTTTCAATCTGAAAGCATAACAAAATTGTGTAAAGACTTTGGGATTTTCCAAGAGTTCTCCTCACCTAGAACACCTCAGCAAAATGGAATTGCTGAAAGAAATAATAGAACATTAATTGAAGCAGGTAGAACTCTGTTGAGTGACACCTCTCTCCCAGAATATTTTTGGGCTGAGGCAGTTAACACTGCTTGTCATGTAATCAATAGGGCTACTATCTCCAAAAGCCACAAAATGACTCCCTATGAGATTGTGAAAGGCAGAAAACCAAATCTATCTTACTTTAGGATCTTTAGTTGCAAGTGTTATATACTTAACAATGACAAGTCATATTTGACTAAGGTTGCTGCCAAATCCCAGGATGGGATATTTGTTGGTTACAACACAAATAGTAAGGCCTATAGAGTCTTCAACTTGATTACTCAAGTTGTTGAAGAATCTGTGCATGTTGTGTTTGATGAAACAAGATTAATCAACTGTGAGTTGTCTTGTAGATCAAATGACTCAACAGGTATAAGCAAAAGTATGGACAAGCTCTCCATTACTGAAGTATCAAAGGAAGATGGGGCATTGGAAAATGAAGGCTTCTGTCTAGGGGGAGAACAAGACACTATAGAAGCTGATGAAAACCAAGAAATTCAGCTAGATGAAGGAGCTGGAAATGTTCAACCAGAAGGGAATTTTCCTCCAGCTACAAGACATTTAAGAGATCATCCAGCTGATCAGATAATAGGTAATCCAAGACAGGGGGTGCAAACTAGAAGCAGAAATCAAAACACAGTTCTACATTCAAGTTTCCTGTCACAAATGGAGCCTAAGAAGTTTGAAGAAGCTATCCAAGACCAGCACTGGATTGATGCTATGCAAGAGGAGCTGAATCAATTCAGAAGGTGCAATGTCTGGGAGCTTGTTCCTAAACCAAGAGGCCACAACATAATTGGCACAAAATGGATCTATAGGAACAAGCTAGATGAAAGTGGAATAATAGTAAAGAATAAAGCAAGATTGGTTGCAAAAGGATACAGGCAGGAAGAAGGGATTGACTTTGATCAAACCTTTGCTCCAGTAGCAAGGCTGAAGGCAATCAGAATATTCCTTGCCTATGCAGCCTATCAAGACTTCAAAGTATACCAGATGGATGTGAAGTCAGCATTTCTGAATGGTGATCTTAAAGAAGAAGTATATGTAGAGCAGCCATCAGGTTTTGTAGATCCTCTTAAACCTGATTTTGTTTATAAGCTTAGGAAAGCTCTGTATGGGTTAAAGCAAGCTCCAAGGGCTTGGTATGAAACCCTGTCTACTTTCCTTATTGAGAATAAATTCTCAAGAGGAAAAATTGACAAAACTCTATTCCTTAGGGAATCCAAAGGCAAGATCATCTTAGTTCAGATCTATGTTGATGACATAATCTTTGGATCTACTGAAAACAACCTTTGTAAAAAGTTTGCCAAACTTATGCAAGGGAAGTTTGAGATGAGCAGTATGGGGGAACTGAAGTTCTTCTTGGGACTCCAAGTAAGACAGACTGATGATGGATTGTCCATATCCCAGTCTAAGTTCACCAAAGAATTGATTAAGAAATATGGTATGGAGTCATCCTCCACCATGAGAACTCCTATGGGAACAAGTATGCCTATATGCAAAGATGATGCAGGTAAACCTGTTGATGAGTCTTTGTATAGAGGAATAGTTGGCTCACTACTATATCTCACTGCTAGTAGACCAGATATTATGTATGCTACATGTGTCTGTGCTAGGTACCAAGCCTGCCCAAAAGAATCTCATTATACTGCAGTCAAAAGGATTCTGAGATATCTTAAGTGCACACCTAATCTAGGTCTTTGGTACCCTAGGAATAGAGATTTTCAACTAACAGGCTATTCAGATGCAGATTTTGCAGGATGTAGAGAAGATAGGAAGAGTACTACAGGTACTTGTCAATTCCTGGGAGGAAGACTAATATCATGGAGTAGTAAGAAGCAGACCAGTGTGGCAATTTTCACAGCTGAGTCTGAGTATGTTGCTGCTGGAAGCTGCTGTGCACAGCTATTATGGATGCAGCATCAGCTTAGGGATTATGGTATTCAAGTAAGTAGAACACCTCTTTTGTGTGATTCTAAGAGTGCAATTTCTATTGCTAATAATCCTATTTCTCATAGTAGAACTAAGCATATAGAAATAAAATACCATTTTCTTAGAGAACATGTAGAAAAAGAAGACATTTCATTGGAATTTGTGAAAACAGATTATCAAATAGCAGATGTGTTTACTAAGCCCCTAGATGAGACCAAATTCAATAAATTCAAAATTGAGTTAGGTATGTTAACCATTGATTAGTGTAATCACAATATCATCAACAATGAAGTTGAAATGGTAACAAGACATTCAAGTGATATAAAGACACATTGAAGTAGTATCAAGTACTCTGTAGTACTTATAAGTTGTGATGAACAAACAGAAATTGGCTAAGTAAGATGGTGTCGACACATTCAGTAATATTGTGTCGACTCAGGATAGTAATGTCGACAAGTCAGAGACATTGTGTTGACACAAAAAATATGTGTCGACACTTAAGAATCTTATTGTCGACTTATCCAGGAATGTAGTGTCGACTTCACCAGGATAGTGGTGTCGACACTTACAGATTTTGTGTCGACACTTCTACTAAGAGTCGACACAGAATTTCTGATGCTCTACTATATATCTCTGGTGTCGACATAACTACAAATTGGTGTCGACACATAATAGACGGACTTGATGTCGAGACAATAGAAGCTTGTGTCGACACATTCCATCTGTGTCGACACTTATAGTCTGTTTTTGGCGTCTTTTGATCTTCTTTAAACAGAAGGTATAAATAGGTCAAAAACTCATTCTGTCGACACGCTTACAAGGTTTTCGAAACCCTGTGTCGACATTCTCTCTCTCTCTCTCTTTCTCTCATCTTTCAAGCTTTCTCGACTGATCAATGGCGCCAAAGATTGAAGATAATGTGAATGAAGGATATGAGTTGGTGCGCCAGGCCTTTGCTGCTGCCCCTCCAGATGTTCTCGGGGTTATTTCTCTACTCTCCGACTCAGGATTAGAATTTCTGGTCTCCGAACCATCTAAGATATGGAAGAAGGAGGTGCATGAGTTCTATACTTCTGCATCTGTAGTCTCTGAAAGTCATGAGATAAAATCAACAGTTCATGGGTCACCAGTGGAAATTACACCAAGTAAGTTAAGAACAATTCTACACTTACCTATAATAGAGAATGAAGAGGATGTCCCTACTTCTAAATCAAGGGAAGCTCTTCAATGGTGTGGATTGGATTCCACCATGAAGATTGGAGCTGCTTTCAATAGGAAAGGAATGAATCAACAGGGCAAGTTTCTGTTTGAGGTGGTTGGCAAGGTTATTCTGTGCAAGCCAGGTGGACATGATAGGATTTCCGCCTATATGTTCAGCCTAATGACCAGGATTGTGTTTACAATTCCAACGGATTGGTCAACTGTAATTTTTGAAAAGATTAAAGAAGGAATCAAGAAGCCAAATCTGGCTAGAATAATGAGTATATACCTAAGTAAGGAGATTCCTGATGTTATGAAACAACAATCTGGAACAAAAATTAATCACATGAGAAGGATGGACATGAGATTGTTCTCCAGATGGGATAGGGTGCTGACCAAAGAGATGCCTGAAGTGGAAAGGCAGGATTCACCTGAGAAATCCCCAGGTCATGCTACCGGTACTGAGCACCCATAAGAAGAACAAGTAAGACAAGAGGTTGAAGATCAGCCTGCTTCTACACAAGTTCAGGATGCCACAATCCCTGCCATTCAAGAAGAAGAAGTAAGAATACCAGCTCAGCAAGTTTATTCACCTACACAGACTGTATCTACTCATGACCAGGTACAGGTGCAGGGGGAGCTGGTGTATTTTCTTACAAAATACATTTCTAATATTCCTATTTCTGCACAGGTCCAGGGAAAGCAAGTGTCCTCACCTGCCCAGGACATCACCAATACTAAACAAGTTCAGGGGGAGAAGCTGTCTGAGCAAGTGCAAGATAATGCTCAAATTGATATAACTCAAAATTTGAATACTGCAGATGTTCCAGCCCAGAAGGAATATACTCTAGAAGAGTTATTTCCAGATAATGAAATAATTACTGATAGAATGGAAGTGGAGCAAGAAATTGAGGGGGAGCCTGTGCATGTGGAGACTGTACAACATGGCACTGAAGAAAGAGTTCAAATTGATAGTACATCTGATTCTGAGAATGAAGAAGCCAGGGTGGCTAAGAAGAGAAAACTTATGGTCTTCCAGAGAAGGAGCAAGAGCTATAAGCAGGCTCTACAGTCTACAGCACATCACACTCCTTCTGACTTTGATTATAACAAGTTTTTGATCGATTTACAAGTGAAATTGGATGAACACAGAGTGGCTATTGAAAAATATGTTGATGAAAACAACAAGTCTCTGCAATTTGATTTAGCTCAAGATATAAAATCTATTAGGTTTGAGGTCAATATGCATAAGAAGGAGATGATAGATTGCTTCCATAAGGGAGGTAATGCTGTGGTATATTTGGCAAAACAACAACAGTCTATCATCCCTAAGGTGGATGATATTACTTTAAAGCAAAGCTATGTCTTGGAAAATCAGCTAAGGATGAATGAGAATTTAACTGAATCTCATCATGAGATCATTGCGGAATTGAAAAAGATTGTTCCAGGCCTGCCTGCAGCTAGAGCAAAGGAAATGGAAGAATTTGATAAGAACTTTCAAGCTGCTATTGATTCTGTTAAAACTGCTATCACTACCTCTTAAAAGGAAATATCTGACAAGCTTCAAAAGTTAAAACCATTTTTTAAAGAGGGTGTGAATTATCTAGATGGTCAAATCAGATTTCAGAAGGAAGATCTAAGAGATCATGTTACTAGAGAAGCCATAAAGGGGGAGAGGATGTTAGTTCATGCAGGCTCAGAGCACACCAAATGGGTGACCAATAGTATTCGAGCCACATTGGGATATCCACCTTTGTGTGATGATGCTATGGTGGCTGAGTCCGGAATACAAATAAGTCTACTTGAAGGCAATCAACCTGAGGTTGTCCAAGTCATTTACCCTCCTCCAGATTATGATATGATTGATCAGCAAGTTCAAGGAATGTATAGTCCTCCAAAGGAGGTTACCAATGTTGTTATTGGGAAGGTTGATAAGCCTGAGGCTACTTTGAAAGACCAGCAAGATGCTCTACTATCTAAGAAAAGATTTAGAGAGCAGGCTGAACTTAAGCCAGACTTTGAGCAGTGGAGTCCTACTTCCAGAAATATTATACTCACTGCATGGAAGGCTGTCAAAGACCAAGTGCAAGAAAGAGGCAAGTGGTACAATGAGATGGAATGGCAGAAGTATGAAGCTAGGCAAGAGGCCATAGTACAGTTTAGAAGAAAAGCCAAGCTGGGTAGGCTGCCTCCAAATGCTCAGGAGCCGAGCAAGTACTTTCCAAAGCCCTTTCATTATTTTGAAAGGCAAAGGCTCAAGGAAGAAGCAAAGAAGAAGGCTGATCTAAAAGGCAAGAAGCCAGCTGAAGATTCTGAAGCTCCTGTGAAGGCTCAAATTCTATCTGGCAAAGGGATTGTCATAAAAGAGCCTGATCAGTCTTAATTTTTAGTTCTTTCAAAGTATTTTGTAATGTTTTGATTAAATCATTAGATGTAAATCTCTGTATTCAAACATTATCAAGTTATAAACAAAATGTTGTTTGGTATCATATAATGTTCATTCTGTGATGGATGGTTTTTATTTTGTTTATATTAAGTATTCCTGTTATGTCATATATCATCAGTTTATACTTTTTTATAAATGGTGTATATCATTGGCTATAGGGTTATGACTTCTCCAAATAGGGGGAGATTGTTGGGTACATTGGAAAATGTGTACCTGATTTGAAGAAGCCCGACTTAGCTCAATGATATACATCAAGGTGTATTTGATGTTGTTTTGAGTTGACATGTGCAGGTGAAGAAGTATTAAAGAATGCAGAAAAATATTCTAAGTCCACATGTCGACACCTGAAGAAATTGTGTCGACACTTCAGAATATTTGTGTCGACACTTCAGATTATCAGTGTCGACACAGAGAAAGATGGTCGACCACATTTATGTCGACACTGGGAAGCAGTGTCGACACATAAAGAAAATCGTCGACCTCAGCGCTGGGAAGCAGTGTTGACACAGAAGAAGATAGTCGACCAGAGAAAGATAGTCGACTAGTGAAAGATAGTCGACCAGAGAAAGATTGTCGACACAGAAGAAGATAGTCGACCAGAGAAAGATAGTCGACTCACAGAAGAAGATAGTCGACCTCTACTGTGTCGACACTGGGTGGATGTGTCGACACATATTGGCAGAAGTCGACTATGCTTGTGTCGACACCAGAAGACTGAGTCGACACATTTTGGCAGAATTGAAGATTGATGTGTCGACACCTGAAGGCTGAGTCGACACATACTGAGTTCTGAATCTATAACAACTGTGTCGACACACAGGACTTGTGTCGACACACTGCAGAGTCTAGACCAAGTTATTTTCTAAAGAAGCTGTGTCGACTTAAAGGCAACTTAGTCGACATCATCAAAGACTGTGTCAACACCAAAGTCACTTGTGTCGACACAGATAGACAGATTGGTCTCGACACTTTCTAACAGACTGTCTCGACATTTTGTTGTCCAAGGCTAAGGTACAGGAACTGTTTGAAGACTTGATAGCTGTGGGTTGACACCGTTTAACTGAAGCTGTCAGACCTGTCAGAAATCAGTTAGAAACCGGATCAGCCGATTACCATGAAGAAAGTCTATAAATAGACATATTCAGAAGGAAATAAGGAGCTAAGAAAAATAACAGAAGAATAACTAAGAAGAAGAAACAAAAGGATTACGATCCTATTGAAGTTTCAATTCAAGAAAGTGCTAAGCTCTAAAGAAGATCTTTATCAGAAGATCTAAGAAGACGAAGTCTGAAGTATCAGAAAAGGTGTTGGATAGGGAGAGATCCAGTCATCTTGAAGAAGAAGAAGGAAGCCATCAGTGGTTTCTCAAGAAGCTGTTTGGAAATCAACTCAGCTAAGTTCAGATTCAAGAAGCTTTGAAGAAAGCTCAGATTCAGTTGATTTCATCAGCTGATCAAGAAGTGTCTTGTCCTCTTCTCTCTCAACAAAGGCAAGACATTAAAATATCTTTTCTAAATTTCTGTAGGATCTGTTTACACAGATCTGAGTTGTAAGCCTGTGTTATAAAGGCTGAGTGTAGGAGAGGTGATCTCTGAGTGGTAGGGTTATTTGCCTGAGTGTAGGAGAAGGTTCTTCTCTGAGAGGTAGGCCTTGAGGCAAGGCTGAGGTAGGGCTGTTGAGCCTGAGTTGTAAGAACCTATCCAGGTTCTGAGCTGTAGGATCTGAGGATCTGAGAATAGTGGAAGTTTGGCCGAATCTAGCATACTGCTAGATAGGTGAAGGGGGAAAGTGGATGTACCCAGACCTTGGGGAACCACTATAAAACATTGTGCAATCTGTGATGCTTAGTTGTCTGTGAATGCTGTGCTAGTTGTTTTATTTTGTAATTGAATTCTGCCTAGAAGTATAAACAAGAAAGTAGAACCTATTCACCCCCCCTCTAGGTGTTTAGGTTATCTTGAAAGTAAAACTATCACAACCTTTGCCCTCAAATTCTGTCTTGAGGAGATCTCTACTCCTATAATTGCCAGACATCTAGAAGGGATCATTACCTCCTTCCTAGAAGATAAATGGAATTCAGTAGAGCTTTCAGCTAAAAGTATGCCAGTTGTAGTTTCAAAAGCTGAGTCTGCTCCATCTACTCTTTTGGATGACACCCCAGGTCCAGATTTTGACTCTCTCCTGGCCCAAGACATTCTAGAAGAAGAAAAAGCTCTTCTGTAAGCTAAAGAGAAAGAGGAGACTATGTTAAAGGAAATTGATGATCTGTATGCAGAACCTTAACCCTCTCATTCTGAGGATGAAGATGAAGATTCTGATGATTCTTGTACAACCCCGTATTCGCGGAGTAGGGTCCCTTCGACAGGCATAGGACCAGTTTTAAGTTTTTAAGCTTGTTAGATATTTTGGACTCTTGGTGGCCAATTTTGGCTTGGCCTTGATAACATACTAGTATGGGGAGGAAAAATCTGCATCTCCCCACATCCCCTTCTTGGTGAGTATGGCAAGATGGTCGACCCCCCCAGCCATTTTGGGCGAGCTCGGTCGGCAGCCTGGAGCTCGCCCGGGCGCCCTGCCCTCTTGGGCGAGCTCGGCCGGCGGCCTGGAGCTCGCCCGGCCGCCCTGCCCTCTTAGGCGAGCTCGGCCGGCGGCCTGGAGCTCGCCCGGGCACCCTGCCCCTTGGGCGAGCTCGGCCGGTGGCCTGGAGCTCGCCCGGGCGCCCTGTCCCTTGGGCGAGCTCGGCCGGCGGCCTGGAGCTCGCCCGGGCGCCCTGCCCCTTGGGCGAGCTCGTCCGGTGGCCTGGAGCTCGCCCGGGTGCCCTGCCCCTTGGGCGAGCTCGGCCGGAGGCCTAGAGCTCGCCCGGGCGCCCTGCCCCTTGGGCGAGCTTGGCCGGCGGCCTGGAGCTCGCCCGGGCGCCCTGCCCTCTTGGGTGAGCTCGGCCGGCGGCCTGGAGCTAGCCCGGGTGCCCTGCCCTCTTGGGAGAGCTCGACCGGCGGCCTGGAGCTCGCTCGGGCGCCCTGCCCTTGGGCGAGCTCGGCCGGCGGCCTGGAGCTCGCCTGGGCGCCCAGCCCCTTGGGCGAGCTCGCTTCGGGTGTTCGAGGTGGGGGTAAGGGGGAGGAGCATAGTTTAGCCTCAACCTCCCCCCTTTGGACCTCCTGTTGCCATGTTTTTTCCTAAGGGCATTTTGGACATTTCAAACTCAGGACTTGAAAAAACTATAAATAGACCCCCTTGGGTACCTTTGGAGAGGCATTGACTTTTGGCTTCCTCATCCCTAGCTCTCTTCTTGATAGAGTCGAGAGAACTCTCCAAGGTACCCAACTCTCATTGGTAAGGGAGGGGAAATGTTTTGTGACCTTTTGGGTGTGTGGTGGGACCTCCGCGCTAGAGCTGAGGTTCTGTTCGTAGTTTCCCAAATCTTTGGTTCGTGACATTCCCCCGAGTGTAGTAGGTGTGAGGTCACCCCTTCCCCAAGGGTCGAACTCCACAGAGACAGTTTTTGGTTTCAACATTTTGGTGCGGTGAGCGTGGAGAGTGAACAACATAGAAAATCTCGGGTGAGTGTCATGGCTAGAGATCTGGGAGGTGGTGATGACTTTGGAGAGCTCCCCAACCCCGGACCCTTTGTGGGAAGGGAGGAGTTCATGGCTTCCATCCAAGGCATCATGGGGATGCTTAGAAGCATTGCCCCTCGGGCTGACAGCTCAACCCCCACCCCCCAGGGACTAGCTCCCAGGGGTCCCGACGAGCTGACCCAGAGTGGTCTCGGCGAGCTGGCTCCCAGGGGGCAAGGCAAGATCACCCCAGCAGGGTGAGAAGGAAGTGCCCCAGGAAGGCGACCAGGGAAGGAAAGGATGGGAGAGGGGGTCGAGCGAGACCTCCTCGGCCGGGAGTTGTTCCCCAGCCCGACGAGTGCTAGCCCTCCAGGAGAGCAGGTCGCGCGAGTAGAAGTGGCGAGAGCACCCCTCAGGGGATCGCCTTTCAGTGAGCTGATCATCTCGGCTCCCGTTCCTGAGGGGTTCAGAGAGCCAGACATGACTTACTATACCGGGAAGGATGACCCAGTCCAGCACCTGTAGTAGTTTGAGGATGCCGTCTCCATTAGGCCGATGACGGATGCCTTCAAGTGTCGCCTCTTTGCGATCACGTTGAAGGAAAAGGCAAGGGACTGGTTTCATCAACTCCCCCTGAGATCGATCAATGGGTTCGAGGACTTAAGCCGAAGCTTCCAGCTCCGCTTCTCCACTTCCAAGAAGAGGAAGAAGAGTCCCGAGTCCATCTTTCTGATAAGGCAGAGGGCCGAGGAGTCGCTTGCCCACTATATTGACAGGTTCCAAGAGGAGATCCTGGATATCCAGAAGATGCCAGGGTACGCTCTACAGATGACCTTCACCGTTGGGTTGAAGGAGGGCTTTTTCAAGATGAACTTGACTCGAAAGGCCCCCCTTTCCTTCTAGGAGCTGATGAAAAGGGCGCTAGAGGAGATAACCATGGAGGTGGCCAATCCGGCATTTGTCAAGAGGTTGGCAAAGTTGACGGAGGCAGAGTCAAAGGAGCAAGGTGGCTCGATACATCAGGAAGGAAGAAGGAGAGAGGAGCAGAGAGCTTAGGGGTTCCAAGGACGGGAGGGTCTGGAGCCAGGCTGGAGGTAGCATGGAGGACCTGCCCATGGTCCAGGAAGATCTCTCGTCCAGGATGGGGGGAACTTTCATGGAGGCCAAGGGAGGTTCAACTTCTAGAGGCAACCCCCAAGACAGCTCCTGCCCCCACCGCAGCAAGCGATGGAGATTGGTCGAAGGGAGAGGAGAAACCGCACAGGAAGAGGAAGAGTAAGAGTAGAGTTACCCTACTGTGAGTTCCACCAGTTGGAGGGTCACGTTATGGTTACCTTCCCTAAGTTCCTGGAAGTGAGGGGGACGAGAGCTCTAGCCCAGCAGCAGCCGGAGCGGATCGAAGCTCTGCCCCAAGGAGGTGGAGGAGATGATGTATGCGAGGACCAAGTCGATGTAAGACCCCGAGGTGGTATAACTGTGATCCACGGGGTGGGGGGTGGGGATCGAAGCCGCTCAGAAGGCAAGTCTCCATGTGATGTACCGACGGAGCGTTGCCTCGACATCCCAGACCCCTCCCCCGGAAGAAAGGGTCACCTTCTCGTCAAAGGACATGCCAGAGCATGAGGATCCCTTCTGCGATACCCTGGTCATCCAGGCAGCCATCGAAGGCTTCACCGTCTCCCAGATCTTGGTTGATAACGGAAGCTCGGTCAATGTCATTTTCAAGAAGGCGTTCGAGGGGATGAAGGTGGAGTCAAGGAGGATAGTGGCGTCAGATAAGCCTCTGTTTGGATTCTTAGGGGAGAGGAAGGAGACGGAAGGTGGAGTCGGACTCCAGGTGAAGTTAGGAGGGACCTCAAGGAACTGTAGGTTCGTCATTGTTGACGCTCCAAGCAGCTACAACGCCATCTTCGGAAGGCCCCTCATCAGCGCCTTCCGGTGCGTGCCCTCATCCTTCAACCAGTGCCTCAAGTTCAACTCAGATGGGATCTAGGTCAGGATCAAGGGAGACTCCAGGATGCCGAGGCACTGCTACGTCACGACAATCAACACCATCTCTTGGTTGGCCAAGGCGGAGGAGATGGAGAAGATCATGGAGAGCCTGAGCAGGATGTAGGTGTCCAGTGGGCGAGAACCTGATGGCGACCACCATGCCCGGACCTCCTGAAGAAGCATCGCCTCGGTGGAGTCATGTATCTTGTTTTTCTTTATGTTGTAATGAGTCCCGCCTCCGACCGATAGAGTCGGAGGGTCATGTAACCCAACTTGTTTTCCCTTTCGAGGATGTTGAATTTTTACAGAGTCCAGGTGACATGCCCCGTCCCCAAGTCCCTTAGCTGCGAGATGATTCCGCTGCCAGGCTCCCACTAGCTGGCAGGGTAGGTTGATCTCTCGTGGAGGCTAAGTCCTTTTAGCTCTGAGATGATTCCGCTGTCAGGCTCTCATTAGCTGGCAGAGAAGATTGATCTCTCGTGGAAGCTAAGTCTTTTAGCTCCGAGATGATTCCGCTGTCAGGCTCTCACTAGCTGGCATGGCAGGTTGATCTCTCGTGGAAGCTAAGTCTTTTAGCTCCGAGATGATTCCGCTGTCAGGCTTTCACTAGCTGGCAGGGCAGGTTGGTCTCTCGTGGAAGCTAAGTCTTTTAGCTCCGGGATGATTCCGCTGACCAGGCTCCCACTAGCTGGCAGGGCAGGTTGATCTCTCGTGGAGGCTAAGTCCTTTTAGCTCCAGGATGATTCCGCTGACCAGGCTCCCACTAGCTGGCAGGGCAGGTTGATCTCTCGTGGAAGCAAAGTCTTTTAGCTCTGATATGATTCCACTGTCAGGCCCTCGCTAGCTGGTAGAGCAGGTTGATCTCTCGTGGAAGCTAAGTCTTTTAGCTCCGGGATGATTCCGCTGACCAGGCTCCCACTAGCTGGCAGGGCAGGTTGATCTCTCGTGGAGGCTAAGTCCTTTTAGCTCCGGGATGATTCCGCTGTCAGGCTCTTATTAGCTGGCAGGGCAGGTTGATCTCTCGTGGAAGCTAAGTCTTTTAGCTCCGAGATGATTCCGCTGTCAGGCTCTCATTAGCTGGCAGGGCAGGTTGATCTCTCGTGGAAGCTAAGTCTTTTAGCTCCGAGATGATTCCGCTGTCTGGCTCTAACTAGCTGACAGGGCAGGTTGATCTCTCGTGGAAGCTAAGTCTTTTAGCTCTGGGATGATTCCGCTGACCAGGCTCCCACTAGCTGGCAGGGCAGGTTGATCTCTCGTGAAAGCTAAGTCTTTTAGCTCCGAGATGATTCCGCTGTCAGGCTCTCACTAGCTGGCAGGGCAGGTTGATCTCTCGTGGAGGCTAAGTCCTTTTAGCTCCGGGATGATTCCGCTGACCAGGCTCCCACTAGCTGGCAGGGCAGGTTGATCTCTCGTGGAGGCTAAGTTCTTTTAGCTCCGGGATGATTCCGCTGACCAGGCTCCCACTAGCTGGCAGGGCAGGTTGATCTCTCGTAGAGGCTAAGTCCTTTTAGCTCCGGGATGATTCCGCTGACCAGGCTCTCACTAGCTGGTAGGGCAGGTTGATCTCTCATGGAGGCTAAGTCCTTTTAGCTCTGGGATGATTCCGCTGACCAGGCTCTCACTAGCTGGCAGGGCAGGTTGATCTCTCGTGGAGGCTAAGTCCTTTTAGCTTCGGGATGATTCCGCTGACCAGGCTCCCACTAGCTGGCAGGGAAGGTTGATCTCTCGTGGAGGCTAAGTCCTTTTAGCTCCGGGATGACTCCGCTGACCAGGCTTCCACTAGCTGGCAGGGCAGGTTGATCTCTCGTGGAGGCTAAGTCCTTTTAGCTTCGGGATGATTCCGCTGACCAGACTCCCACTAGCTGGCAGGGCAGGTTGATCTCTCGTGGAGGCTAAGTCCTTTTAGCTCCGGGATGATCCGCTGACCAGGCTCCCACTAGCTGGCAGGGCAGGTTGATCTCTCGTGGAGGCTAAGTCCTTTTAGCTCTGGGATGATATCGCTGACCAGGCTCCCACTAGCTGGCAGGGCAGGTTGATCTCTCGTGGAGGCTAAGTCCTTTTAGCTCCGGGATGATTCCGCTGACCAGGCTCCCACTAGCTGGCAGGGCAGGTTGGTCTCTCGTGGAGGCTAAGTCCTTTTAGCTTCGGGATGATTCCGCTGACCAGGCTCCCACTAGCTTGCAGAGCAGGGTTATCTCTCGTGGAGGCTAAGTCCTTTTAGCTCCGATGCTGTCTCGTAACCCAGGCTCCCATTAGCTGGCATGATAGGTTGACCCCTCGGGAGGCTAAGTGTTTTCACTCCGAGGCTATCTCGTCACCCAGGCTCCCATTAGCATGCATGACAGGTTGACCTCTCGGGAGGCTAAGTGTTTTCACCCCGAGGCTATCTTGTCACCCAGGCTCCCATTAGCTTGCATGACAGGTTGACCCCTCGGGAGGCTAAGTGTTTTCACCCCGAGGCTGTCTCGTCACCCAAGCTCCCATTAACTGGCATGATAGGTTGACCCCTCGAGAGGCTAAGCATTTTAACCCCGAGGCTGTCTCGTCACCCAGGTTCCTATTAGCTGGCATAGCAGGTTAACCCCTCGGAGAGGCCTCGTAATCTTTCAAACCGCGAGATCAAGCTACACTCAGCGAATACGTTGGGTTGGATGTTTCTTTCCGAGCTTGTGCTAACCTCGAAAAGAGCGGGGATTGTGTATAACCCCGTATTCACGGAGTAGGGTCCCATCGGCAGGCGCAGGACCAGTTTTAAGTTTTTAAGCTTTTTAGATATTTTGGACTCTTGGTGGCCAATTTTGGCTTGGCCTTGGGAACATACTAGTAGGGGGAGGGAAAATCTGCATCTCCCCCCGGCCCCTTCTTGGTGAGTATGGCAAGATGGTCGACCCCCCCCCCAGCCGTTTTGGGCGAGCTCGGCCGGTGGCCTGGAGCTCGCCCGGGCGCCCTGCCCTCTTGGGCGAGCTCGGCCGGCGGCCTAGAGCTCGCCCGGGCGCCCTACCCTCTTGAGCGAGCTCGGCCGACGGCCTGGAGCTCGCCCGGGTGCCCTGCCCCTTGGGCGAGCTCGGCCGGCGGCCTGGAGCTCACCCGGGCACCCTGCCCTCTTGGGCGAGCTCGGTCGGCGGCCTGGAGCTCGCCCGGGCGCCCTGCCCCTTGGGCGAGCTCGGCCGGCAGTCTGGAGCTTGCCCGGGCGCCCTGCCCCTTGGGCGAGCTCGGCCGGCGGCCTGGAGCTCGCCCGGGCACCCTGCCCCTTGGGCGAGCTCGGCCGGCGGCCTAGAGCTCGCCCGGGCGCCCTTCCCTCTTGGGCGAGCTCGGCCGGCGGCCTGGAGCTCGCCCGGGCGCCCTGCCCTCTTGGGCGAGCTCGGCCGGCGGCCTGGAGCTTGCCCGGGCGCCTTGCCCTCTTGGGCGAGCTCGGTCGGCGGCCTGGAGCTCGCCCGGGCGCCCTGCCCTTTTGGGCGAGCTCGCCCGGGCCCCCAGCCCTTGGGCGAGCTCGGCCGGCGGCCTGGAGCTCGCCTGGGCGCCCAACCCCTTGGACGAGCTCGCTTCGGATGTTCGAGGTGGGGGTAAGGGGGAGGAGCATGGTTTAGCCTCCACCTCCCCCCCTTTGGACCTCCTGTTGCCATGTTTTTTCCTAAGGGCATTTTGGACATTTCAAACTCAGGACTTGGAAAAACTATAAATAGACCCCCTTGGGTATCTTTGGAGAGGCATTGGCTTTTGACTTCCTCCTCCCTAGCTCTCTTCTTGGTAGAGTCGAGAGAACTCTCCAAGGTACCCAACTCTCATTGGTAAGGGAGGGGAAGTGTTTTGTGACCTTCTAGGTGTGTGGTAGGACCTCCACGCTAGAGCCGAGGGTCTGTTCCTAGTTTCTTAAGTCTTTGGTCTGTGACGTTCTCCCGAGTGTAGTAGGTGTGAGGTCACCCCTTCCCCAAGGGTCAAACTCCACAGAGACCAAGTTTTTGGTTTCAACAATTCTGATGGTAAAAAGAAAAAGAAAAGGTCTGTTCAAAAGAAAAGGAAAGCTACAGCTCCAGCTCCTTCTAATCCAGATAATGATATTCCTTACTACATTTTGAAAGGAATTGATCCTAAAGCTAAGAACTTTGAGGCTTGGATGTGGTACTCTAAGAATGAATAAAAAGCAAGGAAGAAGAGCAGGAAGTACTCTCCTCCTCCCAAGGGAATTAAGAGAGGTCCTCCTCCTCCTCCCTCTGCTGGTGCCTCAGGAAATATTGCTCCTAGATCTTCTGCTCCTTCAGCCAGGCAAAATCAGTCCTATACCTATCAGAGAAAGGGAAGGCAGCCCCCTCCAAGCAGTTCTAGTGATCAGAGGCAGTCTTAAAGGTCAAACTTTCAAAGAGAGCAAGTTAAGGAAGTTGTATATCAATAACCCACCTTCTCTCCTCCTCCAGCCTCTAGATAACCTTCAAAGATAAAACTTGCTCAGGCCAAACCAGCAAATTTCAAAGGAAAAAGAGTTATATATTCTGATAAATCAAGCAAAAAGTATGCTGAGTTTGCTCCTCCATCCAATCTTATAATTCAAGAACCAGCAGATATAAATGTCAAGCCAGTTCAAGTGCAAACTGAGAGTTTCTTAACTCAATCTATAAAATTCAAGACTATAAATCCATTGGATCCTTCTGATGAGAATGTCTATGAAAGTCAAGAGCTTGATCCTAACTATAAAATGGCTAGACTGTTAGAATTGATTGGATCTGCACAAATCAAGAAAGTTAAAGCTGAAGGAAAAGATATCTCAGGATTCTCTACCATGTCAAAATACAAAAAGAAAGAACTGGACAGATTTCAAGTCAGTTCAAAGGTTTTTGATGCTTCCAAGTATATGGAGAAACATCCTGAAGTTGTTCTACCCAAAGCTGGAGAGCTAAAGATCATTGGAGAGCAGGACTTGAAGCTGTCAAAGAAAGATGCTTATGTTCCAAATAGGAAAATCTCCTTCTCTCTTGCTACTTCTATTCTTCCTTCAGATTCTGTTGATAAACAATTATGACTTTTGTGTTGCTTATCTATTTCATTTAAATCTGTTTGATGATTTATTTGTTGCTTATTTTGTTTTCATCTGATTTTCTTAGATTTGTTAGTGTTTGAGTGACATCACCCAAATAGGGAGAGATTGTTGGTTCCCTAGTTTTTGATTTGGGCCATGTCATCTTATTTAGGTTTTATTGACCCAAGATTTATCTATGGTCAATGGTTAGACTAATTGTTAGTCTACCATAGGATAGACCCAGATAGGATAGTTGAGATTGGATAGAAATAGAAATTCTGTTTAGTAGAATTGTGCTCGATGATAGTCGATTGTTGCTCGACGATCTTCGAATGCTGATCCACGATCTCAGAGTTATATGTACTCTGAAGTGAGATCGACGATCTGCTTGTTCAGATCGATGATCGTTTAGCCCAGGTCGACGATTTCTGTTTAGTCTTTGTCCTGTCTTCAGGTCAACGATCTGCTTGTCCAGATCGACGATCTTCGTTCTTTGCTCGACGATTCTTGTCTGCCTTTATCAATATTCATTTCAGATGATTCCCTGTTATATTCAATCTTATTTAAATCATATTCTATTCAAATATTTTGCTTATTAGAATGCCTATACTCTATTGCTTATTTGCAATATTTCTTATACATTGATTTAAAAGATTTTGACGGGATAAAGTTGTTTGTTTTATTAAAGGAAAGAGTGGATTGTGTACAGCTGTTTTATAGCCGTTAGGCTTGGTTTTCTTTGCCAGTTTGTTAAGTCAAATTGAAAGGATATTTATTTTATCTTTAATTCCTTTTTGGGAATGACAGAGAGATTGCAGGTATACGTTTCCATATTTTGTCTTATTTTATTATTTGGAAAGACTTTTTGTGCAGGGCTCGAGACCGTTTCACACAAGAGAAGTTCATATCTTTTAAGGCAGTCGGCTGAAGACAACAATACAGACACAGACACAGACACAGACACAGACACAAAAGAAAAAGAATTTATTCTTCTGCTGCTTCCTGAGTTCATCCTGTATTCAGGAAAATCAACATTCAGTGCTCAAGATTTCGAGAAGAACTCTCCTCCCAGATTGCAAAGGTGCTGAAGAAGAACAACCATCAATATCTTGAATCTTCTTCAAAGCTGCTTCAGAAAAAGCTTCAAAGCAATCTGGAGTTCCTGCACCCTGAAGCAAAGCTTCTTCCTGGACATTCTCTAAGCCAGGGGAAGCTTTGATTTTCTCAGAGCAATCCACTAGCTTCTCTGAACACAGAGAAGACACCTTAATCTCTTTCCCTTAACCTCCTGTAAAAGGGTTATTACTCCCTTCAAAAGTGAACCTTTGGTGGCAGGGCACCTGATCAAAAACCTGTATGTTTGGTTCTTAGGCACCCGATCAAAAGCCTGAAGGGTTTCTAGATCTACCTGAAGCAGATCTTGTGGTGGCAGGGCACCTAAACAAAAACCTGTAGTGGATTCCTACCAGGGTGGTAGAAGAGTGGATGTACCCAATTGGGGAACCACTATAAATCTCTTGTGTTGTCGGGTTGTTTACTTTAATCATTGATCTATGGCTGTGATAGATATAACTAGGTTACTAGTTGCTGTGTTAGGTATAAAGCTCAACTGAAACATCAGTTAGCTTGTGTTTATTCACTACACTCTGATTAGGCTTTAGGTTTAAAGCTTTTATATTTCAATTCCGCATTTTGCTCAAGAGAAGTGTTTAGAGTCTCTTAATTTTTGAATACTCTATTCACCCCCCTCTAGAGTAATAAGTATCTTATCCCCTCTCTTTCAGTGTCTATGTATATATAGTCTTAAGTTAAAAACGAGACTATTCATCGCCTCCTTCCGTGAAAGAAAACTGATGTCCTGTTCGTGAGCGGAAGAAAACCGGCGGGCAGCTGTGCCTTCCACCGCCGATTCCCAGAGTTCTAGCGGTCTGATTTTCATTACGAGGGTAGATCTGGACTGCTCTCCCCTAGATCTCCATTTCGATGGTAAGCTTTCTCCATTTCGTGCCCTTCTATGGTGTTGTATAATTTCGTTTGACCCCTATCCCTCTCCGAAAAATGTCCAGTCAAGCTCGGTTTGGTGTTTGCTGCCAGATCCGTGGGGAAGCAGAAAAGTCGGTCGAGACCTTTCTTGAAATCGAGGCAAGTAGTGCTCCTAGCCCTTGCCAAGTAGAAATTTCTTGCTGTTATCTCTGTTTTCCGCCATTAATGCTTCCAGGTTCTTGCTAAAACCCGATTTAGCCATGACAAATGTTGCTTAAGCACGCTAATTATACTCTTGTCCAGATTTTTCCTTTCAGAAGTTCTTTCTTTTTACATCTTAATTTGAGATTGTTCTAATCCCTGCTCTTAGAACTAGGGTTTGCTGTTAAACTTGTAGGATTACGTAGTTTTAGCGCTGCTAAGTCTACTACCAGGTTGCCGATGAATATATAAGCCGAGTTTTGCTTGATTAGGCTCGGGATGAGTAGATTCGGCTTGAGAGTAGAGGTAGCAGCAGCAGGAAATTTTTCTCCTCTTCTAAGTCTTGTCTAATAAAGAGATTCTGGGCTAATGGTAGTGGTGTGATGTGATAGGATGAGTGTGAGAGTTAATTTTCAAGTTACTGTATTTTAGCAATGGAGGATTCAGGGCTTGGCATTGAGTGTGGTGCACACACTCAACGCTGGGTCTGGTGGGACTTGGCGTTGAGTGTGGTGCACACACTCAACGCCATTGCCCCTTGATCTGTTCTTTTGCGGCTAAGTAGTGTGGCGATTGAGTGAGAAAATTCTTCTAAGTCAAAATCGACGGGAATCACTAAGTGATTCTCGCCGACTTCGACGAGAATCGTTAGTGATTCCCGCCGATTCGGCGAGAATCAATCTGCATTCCCGCCGATTCGGCGAGAATCAATCGGCATTCCCGCCGACCTCTTCCGGATGGCGTTGAGTGAGTGGGCCTCACTCAACGTCATGGAGATTTAGGCGCTGAGTGAGGCGGCTCACTCAACGCCGCAGCCCTTTCCCGCGGGTAAGTACTTTGGCGTTGAGTGAGTTTACCTCACTCAACGCCAAAGCTGTTCTATCGTTGAGAATGGTGGACGCACTCAATGCCGCAGTTTGTTTTCGCGGCTAAGTACTTTGGCATTTAGTGAGGCGACCTCACTCAACGCCAAAGCTGTTTTGGCATTGAGAGAGGTGGACTCACTCAACGCCACCGTTCGGTTTTGCGGTTAAGTGCTAAGGCGTTGAGTGAGTGGACCTCACTCAACGCCGTAGCTGTTTTGGCATTGAGTGAGGTTAGCTCACTCAACGCCACTGCCTGTTTTGCTGAAGGCGTTGAAGGAGTGGACCTCACTCAATGCCATAGATGTTTTGGCGTTGAGTGAGGTTAGCTCACTCAACGCCACAGCCTGCTTTGCTGAAGGCGTTGAGGGAGTGGACCTCACTCAACGCCATAGCTATTTTGGCGTTGAGTGAGGTTAGCTCACTCAACGCCACAGCCAGTGTTGCAGAATGTGTTGAGTGAGTGAACCTCACTCAACTCCATTGCTATTTTGGCGTTGAGTGAGTCTAGCTCACTCAACGCCACCGTCTGTTTAGGCGTTGAGTGAGTGGGGCTCACTCAACGCCATGCCGTGTTGAGTCATCTCAACGCTTTTCCTTACCTTGATTTTCTCCCCTGAGTGAATTCCTTGATTTTGAGATTCCTTGTCGGCTATTTTCTTTTTTTCCAAAAAGGCCGAATCGTGGGTCGTGGTTAGTAGTGGTGGTTTGAAGCTCTTAATTGGGGAGGTGTTGTGTAATTTTAGCAAAGGCCATCCTTTTTCTTTTATCTAGCTCCAGGTACGGGCTGGGCAAGGGGGTGGGAGGTCCCTAGTTCTTTCACATGTAGACCCCTGAGCTTTGTTTCTTGGAAATGCTGGTTGAGGGACTGAGTTTGCCTCCAACCCGGATCCGCGTTGTTTTTGCTACTACCATCTCTCACAGCTTAGGGTGTTAGACGTTTATTCCTTTGTAAATTTGCAACTTTTGGGCTCATGGTAGCCTGGTAAACTCTGTAGGATTCATTTTTTGGGCAGGGTTGTTGCTGTTTCCTCGCACTTAGTGCTTTTCTTTTGTCTTGCCTTGGACAGTGGTGTTTGTTTTCGGTTTACTTACTCTTCTTGCTTACCTTATAACCTAACATTTCCATACAACTTACTTGTTTAGCTTGCTGTGGTATTCTTTTCTTCTTTGAATGTCTCAGGTTCTGGTTAGTAGCCGATTAGGCGGCTAGTTGTGCTGTGCTGTTGCTGGTGGTCCCTTGTTCTGTGGAGATTAGTTCCTTGGTCTTGTGAGGTAGTTTTACTGTTTTTCTTATAGACATACATATTTGTCAGTGGGTTCGTGTTAGTTTGTTGGCGCCCACTGGTAGTTTACCTTGATACTAGATGTGTTACTTTTTGCTGCTACATTTCTGGAATTAGTCTACTTGCTTTTGAGATGATTTATGCTAGGTTGCTAGTTACTTTTAAACCTAAAAACACTATTATAAATATTCCTCATGATCAACATGTTTTATAAAACTCAACACTATTTTCCAAATAACGTAAAAAGATCATTTTCCTATATATATAGTATAAATCAAATGTAGGGTCCTGCATAGTATAAGTTGCCCTCTGGGGACACTTATGCACTCTTTTAGGATGTCAAACCTGAATAGAGTATTTTCCACAGCGTATAAGTATAACTTTTAAATTGTGGACTAGGTGATCCACCGAGCTGAGGGATGCGGCCTCTAAAAATATAACTGATTTTCTAATCATATAACCTATGAATTTTCATAAAGTATAGTTGATAGTGGTTTGCCTGAGCGTCAGCAGTTATCCCCTGCTCGACGTGACATCATGATGCGTGTTTTCTCCTACTCTGATAATCCGTTTTCTTCGGAGAAATTGCGGGCTGTGACAGTTGGTATCAGAGGGAGGTTGCTTGACAAGTTAGTCGGGCAACCTTCCCTTTTGATTGCATTAGTAGTTCAACATCATGTCATTCACACACTGATATGTCATCAGCACGTCTTGGCAAAAACACAAACACTACACTCATAGCATAACATGAAGTATACATGGCATATTATGTAGTATGGGATGCATAATATGTGTTCGTATATGGATCCACCATAGGGGCAACATGTGAGGCTTATGTACTATGGGATGCATAACCTCACCACATGGTTGCGACTAGCTCGTTTTCTTTTTCGTTGTATGAGGATGTTATGCAATATGGGATGCATAACATTTTCATGTGTACGCCGCTCATAACATGCATTAGAGCCTTTTTAGAATGCATAACACAAACATGCATAACATAACATTACATAAGCACAACGTGCCAAGCTAAAGACTGGCAGGATGACATATGTACACACATAAGTTTTCGAGTCAAAAATAATATAAAGTCATGCATTCCCGATCTAGGCACAAGAGTTAGTATAGTGGTTAACCATCCTAGGTTAAGGCATAACATCAATTCTTATAAAAATAAACTCATAGAGCAAGTTTAGCAGCTTTAAGTTCATATTTATGTATGTATTGTCTGTACTTATAGTTAGTTGCAGCTATTGTACAAGGATCTGGCTAATATTGTTATGACTTTAGGATTGCGAGACGCCCTTCGACTAGATCGACCCCCCTATCTGAGGGTGAGTCATCAGGAGTGTAGAATGATGCGGTGATCGAGAGCCTGCGACAGAGTAGCGATTCCTTGAGCAGGCAGATGGTGGAGGTGCGAGCCCACATCCAGTCTTTGGTGGCAGTTGTGGCAGGACAGACTCAGGGAGTGCAAGGCCCTGCAGGAGGATTAGCTATTCCTCCTCCTCCTGCACCCCTGAGACCTCCAGTGGTGGTGCCAACAGAGATGGCATTCATCTCGCAGTTTCAGAGACTTAGCCCTCATACTTACGATGGGAAGGCAGATTTCATGGTCATAGACGATTGGCTGATCTCCATGGAGGAGATGTTCTCGTACTCCGGTATTGTAGATGATCAGAGAGTGATGATAGCCGCCTATCAGCTCAAGGGTTTGGCTAAGAGTTGGTGGCTTAGAGAAAAGGAGAGCTTGGTAGCTGGCTGCTCTTGGGAAGTGTTCAAGGAAATACTGCTGAGGAAGTTCTTGCCTTCAGTCGAGCGTGACTGTCTTATGAATGACTTCCTCCACCTGAAGCAAAGGCAACTCACGGTCGATGAGTATGAGGTAGAGTTCAGCAAGTTGAGCCGGTTTGCTCCTGGGTTGGTAAGTGTTGAGGCTGATCGAGTCAAGCGATTCCTTGGTGGCTTGAGGAACGAGGTGCAGCAGTTTACCAGTGCTTATGGATCAGAGACTTATGCAGGGGTAGTGGAGGCTGCTCTGAAGGTGGAGGCTATCGAGACCGCAAAGAGCAGAGGCCAGCAAATGAGGAAGGACAAGCAGAAGTCTGTTGAGGAGAAGAAACCCCAGGTACCCGGTGCTGCTTCGGGAAAGAAGAGCAAGGTGGTGTGTAGCTTCTGTGGTCGGTCAGGCCACCCTGTTGAGAGGTGTTTCAAGAAGGCAGCAGCCCAGAAGAAGGAGCAAGTTCATGATATTCAGGGTGCTTCTAAGAGGGATGTTTCCTGTTCTATTTGCAAGCGACCCGAACATGATGTTGCCCAGTGCTGGTCCAAGGATAAAGTCTGCTATTAGTGTGGGCAGAAGGGTCACATCAAGTCTAGGTGTCCTCAGGTCAATCCTGCTCTTCATGCAGTTCCACTTCAGGCACTACCTCCACCTCAGCGTGTGGACAAGGGCAAAAGAAAGCTGAACGTGATTTATTCTGAGGAGGTTCAAGCTTCGACTCAGGTAATCTCAGGTTAGTTGTTTCTTTTTCCAGCTTGAAAGTTTTATTTACTAGTATGGTTACAGTTGGGTTTTGGTAGATCCTTAGTTGTATATACTCTTATAGGGAAATTTTAGGTGAAGAACTGATGGACGCGCGTTCTGTTCGACTCCGGCACTACCCACTCATTTGTGGCTAGAGCCTTTGTGGAGCGACATCGGTTAACTCTAGGTAGAGTTCGTGATACCTTCCACATCATGTTCCCTTCTGGTGAATCTGTGTTATCAGATTTGGGCATTCTAGATTGCCCTATTTTGTTAGGGGATTTTCTTGCGAGGGCAGACTTGAAGATGATTGATCTGGAGGACTTCGATGTTATTCTGGGCATGGACTGGCTGTCTAAGTATGATGCGATCATTCAGTGCAAAGGGAAGCGCTTGGACTTCATCAAGGACAATGGTCAGCCGGGAAGCGTGTATGCTGATCCGTGCCAAGATTCTCCTATCTTTTCTGCGGCATGTGCTCAGAAGTTTTTTCTTTCTGGTTGTTTTGCTTGTTTAGTCTCGGTGGTTGGGACCGTTATTAGTATACCACGCTTAGGGGAGATTCCCGTTGTTCGTAGTTTCGCTGATGTGTTTCCTGATGACCTTCGTGGTCTTCCTCCCGATCGGGATGTCGAATTTGTGATTGATTTGGAACCGGGTACGCATCCTATTGCTAAGGCACCGTACCGGATGGCCCCTCGTGAGCTAGAGGAGTTGCGAGTCCAGTTAGATGAGTTGTTGGCAAAAGGGTTTATCATGCAGAGTTCGTCGCCTTGGGGTGCTCCTATTTTGTTTGTAAAGAAGAAGGATGGGTCGATGCGGCTTTGCATCGACTACAGGGAGTTGAACAAAGTCACTATTAAGAACAGGTACCCTCTGCCGAGGATCGATGACTTATTTGATCAATTGTTTGGTAGCACGGTGTTCTCCAAGCTCGATCTTCGTTCTGGCTATCATCAGCTCAGGATCCGTGAGGCAGATATTCCACGGACTGCGTTTAGATCGAGGCATGGTCATTTTGAGTTCTTGGTGATGTCATTTGGATTGATCAACGCACCATCAGCTTTCATGGATATGATGAACCGGGTGTTCAAGGATTTCCTAGACAAGTTCGTTGTGGTTTTCATCGATGACGTGTTGGTCTATTCCCGCAGCGCTGAGGAGCATGAGCAGCATCTGCGCTTGGTTCTATCGGAGTTGAGGAATCACAAGTTATTCGCCAAGTTGAGCAAGTGCGAATTTTGGTTGCCTCAGGTCTCGTTTTTGGGCCACGTGGTGAACAAGGATAGGATCTCGGTCGACCCAGAAAAGATCGTAGCAGTGATGGATTGGAGCAGGCCGGGCACGCCTAAGGAGATTAGAAGCTTCCTAGGGTTGGTCGGCTACTACAGGAGGTTTGTGGAGGGTTTCTCTACCCTGGTTGCACCTTTGACCAGGTTGACTCAGAAAAACGCGGCCTTTGTTTGGAGCGAGATGTGCGAAGAAGCCTTCCTGGATCTAAAGAACAGATTGTGCTCTGCTCCCGTCCTTACCCTACCTACTGAGGGTGTGGAGTATGATGTGTACATGGATGCTTCCCATGTTGGTCTGGGTTGCGTGTTGATACAGGTTGGAAAAGTGATTGCGTATGGGTCAAGGCAATTAAAGACTCATGAGAGAAATTACCCTACGCATGACCTTGAGTTTGTAGCGATGATTTATGCGTTGAAGATGTGGAGGCATCTACTTTATGGGGCTCAGTGCAAGATCTTCATTGATCACAAGAGCCTGAAGTACGTGTTCACACAAAAGGAGTTGAATCTGCGCCAGCGTCGGTGGCTAAAGTATGTGGCCGATTATGACGTAGAGATCCAATACCATCCAGGCAAGGCCAATGTAGTGGCCGACGCCCTGAGCCGGAAGATGGGGAAGATCTTTAATCTCTCCACCGATCGTTTAGTGGAAGAGTTCCTCCTTATGGATATCTCGGTGGGATGCTGTGGCATGTAGATTTGTTTGGCAGTGGCAGAGCCGTCTTGGATTTCCCTTACTAGGTTGCACCAGAAGGATGATCCGTACCTTCTGCACTTATACCTCAGGACTGAGGGAGGGGAGTTGTAACATCCCAATGTTACTTCTAGACCCCTTAACTTAGATTGGGTTAGGCATGGGGTGGGTGTTAGGGTAATGAGCTAGGTTTGACCCTAGATAGTGGGTTGTAGCCATGTGGGGCCCACTATGGGGCCAAAGTCAAACTAGGTCAAACTAGCCTAAACAGGGACCTTAGCCACACCATGACCCCACCATGATGCCCTAACCCTAAGTACAATCTAAGTGGACCCCAAGGTAGGTCAGGGGGTCAACCAGTTGACCATGATGGGTCAAGTCAACACCTTTGACCTAAATAGTGAAAATGGTGCCCTAGCCCAATTCACTGGGTTGGGTCCACCCAAATCAACCCAAATTCATCATGTGGGCCTAAAGTGACCCTATAAACCCTAGGGGAGAGAAAAATAGGGCCTCTCAATAGTACTTTTGGGAGAACATCTAGGAGAGAGAAAAGAAGAGAATAGGAGAGAGAAAGTGCCTAGGAATTATTTTGGGCCACTTGGGCTCATCCCACCAACCCATGATGGGTTGGCTGACCATGCATGGGTATTAGGAGGTGTGGGACCCCCCCACCATGCTGCCTTGGGCCAAGCCCAAACCCAACCCAAGCCCAACATAGCCTAAACAACTTGGTGGAGTCAACCCTCCCTATTCACTCACCCAACCCGGCCCAACACTTGGCAACCCGACCCACTAGGCTCTAATCAGCCTTCATGGCCAGTGGGACCCACTCACCAGCCACCTAGCCGGCCAAACCCACTAACCCGACCCCCCCTCCTTGGTGAATCCGCCCCTACCTAGGTGAAGTCGCCCACTCTCATAACTCAGCCCCAAACCCTTCCCCCTCTCTCATTCCATCCAGCCCTACCCCAGAGAGAGAGAGAGAGAGAGGAAGGAAGCCATGGAAGGCCGTGGAGCTCGCCGGAATGTGCATGCTAGGGGAAGCCGCCGCCACCCTCAACCACAACCACCAAGGGTCAGTATCCCCTCCTCTCCTCATGTACTAGTCTTCCTAGGTCTCCTAGGTTAGTGGCCAAGCTCAAAAGAGCTCGACTGTAGGCCTCTTCCAGCTTGGAAAAGCTTCAAAAATGGCGGATTAGGGCTTTTTCGGTTTGGTGGCGCCGCCGCCGTCCGCCGCTCTCCGCCGCCCAGCCGCCGGCCAACTCAAGCCCCGACCACCGTGAGGCCGGGGGAGCACTTGGCCGGAGGCCCCGCCGCCGGCGACGGCCGGAAACCACCCCGCAAGGAACACCTGCTCGGTTGGCCCTGCATGCACTGCATGGAGAAGAAGAGCAGCTGCCGTTAGATCTCTTTAAGATTCGTGCAACGATTTTATTAATAATTCCCTGTATTATTATTTTATGAATAATGAGGAATAGTGTCACATGGTAACAGATATTTTGCATGTTGTTTTTGAGGCACTTAGAGGCCCCACCTTAGGATGAACCCTGAATGAAAAAGTTAGGTAGGTGGGTTAACTTTGCAATTCCACAGAAATCATGACTTTTGGACCAGTAGGCTGCCTTGTAGGGCTGTTTTGCTAGGACTGCCCCTAAACTAGGGCAGAAACCAAATTTGATGCCCAAGACAAACCAAGCATCACCATGACCTGAAATTTTGGTCATGGGTGTATTTTGGGCATGCCTATGCCCTGCCAAAAATTTGGAATTTTTGGAAGAACTTTTTCTATAGTTTTTATCAAAATATCAAAAATTAAATTAAGGGCATAATTGTAATTTTAGACACCCAAATGACCCCAAATTTTGGTGGTATGTCCTTGGGGACATTATTGGTGTCTGGTAGAAATTTCAAGGCAATTGGACCCCTGCATGAAGGGTTATTCCATGTGTTTGTGTAGGCTAATTTAGGCCTTGGTGTGCAATTAGCAATAATTTATATTTTGTGTATTTAACCTAACTGATGCACCCAAAAACCATGCAATAAACTCCAGTGATACTTTAGGGCATGTTTCACCCCTAGAATTATTTTTGGGATTTTTGGAATTAAAAATACCACTTAATGGAATTTTTCAAATTATAGGTCCTTTTGTAAAATAAATGGGAAAAATAGGTTTTGGCTATAGAAAACCTTCAGATTCAGCCAAGTCAAAGTATGGTGTTTTAATTGACTTAAGAAAATTTCATATCTCTGTTTGGCAACTGTTAGAGCAAAATTCATGGAAATGACCATTTTACCCTTTTTGTAAATGTTTATGAATTGGTATAAATACTTGTTGGAAAATTGTGAAAATAATCCTAGAGTTGCATAATTGTTATATTAGTCTTGTAGATTTATATCAGAATTTTTGGGTACAATGTTAATTATTAATTAGCATAATGGCATTTTTGGTAAATAATTAGGAATGGATTTTGATAGACCATTACCCTGTAGAAATTAATAAAACTTTTCCATTAGTCATAAAATAGTAATATAAATGCTCAGTAATTTTCCTGGAGTTTTGGTGTATATATTTCTTGTACTTCATTTGGAAAGTGATAAATAGGTAGAATTTGTATTAATTATGGGAAAATAGAAATATAAAAAGAAAAATTATGAAATGTTGAAGACAGTAATATTTTATTCATATGCAACTCAGGAAAATTCCCTTAGGTCAGAAGATTTTAATTGATAATACTTCTTGTGTAAAATGACCTAGGGAATAATTTAAAAGATTTATTTAAAGGCCTTAATGACCTAGGAAAATTACGAAAATCAACACACTCATTTTATTAGTCCATACCACCCTAGGATAAATATTTGGAGTCAGTTGGACCAGGAATTTAGAAGTTCGATCTCAGGGTGGTGTTAGGTCATGGGGTGCGCATAGTAAAAGTAGGCTGGACTATAGGCCGTCAGGGGATGAATCAACAACTGAGTTAGAGTCTAAGTTCGGAAGTACAACCCTGGATGGCAGGTGCATTATGGAGACGAGAGTAAAAGTGCAACATTAATCATGCCTAGGTAGAGTTGACGGAAGACCGTCACTCCTTAACCCATGCCTTAAGTCACTATGTCACTCTATGTAACAGGAGAGAGAAAAAGGGATTCTGGGTAGATATCAACTAAAGTAAATATCCTTGAGAAAGGGAGCTTTGGGATTCAGCCCATCGTAGCTCCTAGTGCCCCTGAGAGCCCTTCACCAAGAGTACCTTGGGCAGTCCTGGGATTAACCTTAAGACTCTAAGTATGAAAATCTGTAGATAAGGGTAGTCTAATAGGTTAAGTGAACTGGACATGTGCTCACTCGTGCCGGGTTGGAGGGACTTGGAGTCCTTTGACTACTTGCTCACCCGTGCAGAGTTGGAGGAAAGAAATTGGCTTATATACACTCACCCGGCCAGGGTTGGAGGGTTTGTAGCATATACTCACCCGTGGCGGGTTGGAGAGGTTTGAGACAGAATAGTCCTTTGAGCTGGAGGCTCAATATATAATACTTGCATGTGCATATACTAGTGGCGGGCCATGCGGTACTGGCCGGTCGTCACACCGACGGTAGTACGGTGGACCAGGCGGGTGCGAGGGTTAGAAGGACCAGTAGGATGTTTATACTGGAGTCTGGAGGACTTTTCCTAATAACGCGCACCCGACCCAACAAGACTGACAGGTAGTCAGCAAAGTGGTACGCAGAGGCTCTAGAGTGCACTTGTAGGTGTACAGAGGCGTACAAGAGAGGTCTAGGCCTGGTAGTGTGTATACCCGCCTAGAAGGCGGAGACGCCCGCTCCGCTGCTGCCGTAGCCACAACGGTAGTACCTGAGAGTGATGCTAGCTCTCGAAAAGTGGGAACTAAAGGTCTGTGATCACGGAGTCGTGTGTGTGTGTTGCACTGCATGTTCATATCATACCCACCATATAGATGCATAACATTAACCTTCATAACAACTTAAGTCACCTAATGTATAAGTGGTATGGGACGCTTATACATTAGGACCTGCTATACGATCCCTTAGCCTATAAGCCTGAGTGGGCATGTTTATAGGTTAAGGTTATTTTCCTTTATATATATGCTTGTGACTCTGACACCCCATTGTATAAATGGTATGGGACATTCTATACAATGGGAGCCTGCAAAAGATCCCTTGCTTATGCGTACCCGCATAAGTGGAGGTTACATTTCATTATATTTTGATTATATATACCCTGTTAGTTTCCTGTCACCTGCTCGCCTTTGCCACCCCTTGTTGTCCTCCGCTTCGTCCTCCCGCACGGTGCCTAGGAGTTGCAGGAGGAGGTGCTGAGGATACGACTTAGTCTTTTTGACTAATGGTCGGTGACCTTACTATTTTAGGAGCTCGAGGAGGTGGACCAGCACGTCGAGGAGGCAGGACTTGAGGGGCAGATACCTACTACTACTACTGGAGCACGTCTACAGGTGATGAGAGAGTTATGGTTTTTCCGCTGCTGTGTATGAGAGTGAGAGAGAGATATGATGTACTGGGCATAAGCCCTTCTTTCATTCATTTTCTGTACTCGTTATGGACTGTCTTATGTTTCATTTGATATATATATACTGTGGCTGTGGACTTGCTTCTGCTTTTACTCTGATTTATTATGCAATTATTCTCATATTGGCCGAACAGGTTATGATCGTAGTAGCCGGCAGAATCGGCGTCTTGCGGTGACGACTAACTCGTGCGTTAGTATCACCGTAAGGCGGCGGTTCTGGGCATAAGATCCGGGTTGCCTCGGATTTGAGGAACAGGATCTTACAAACTGGTATCACTTGAAACCACGATCATATGAGAATACAGTCCACCACATTGGAACACCCCGCTCCAGCATTAGTTTGCGGACAAACTATGCAGCGGAAGCAGTGGTGTGCCCATACGTAAAAAGCCACATAATCAGTCCATCAAACAATGAGTTAGGCCAATTTTGACGTTAAGTTTTCCTTTATGCAGCCTCCGCAGGATACGGTTCCTCCCCCTCCGGCTGCCATTCCGTTCATGCAGACTGAGATGGGGCAAACCCTGACGGCTATCCTGGATGCCTTCAGAGCGCAGCAAGCCCCGGTTCAGCTGCCCAACCCAGGATCGAACTGGTTGAGTGCATTCAAAGGTCTGTCCCCGCCGCTGTACCGCGGGACAGAAGACGCGGTAAAGACAGAGGAGTGGTTGGAGACCATCCAGGAGCTGCTAGCCGGCATCAGCTGCCCCGTCAGACAGGCAGTTCCCCTTGCCACCTCGGCACTAGATGCTCATGCAAAGAGGTGGTGGAAGTCGGTGCGGGACTCTACATTCGCCGACCGGGAGCTGATGGACATATCTTGGGAGGAGTTCAGCGACGTCTTCTTGGAGCATTATGTATCTTCCACAGACCGAGATACCTTGGAGGCGAGGTTTCTGAGCCTCCAGCAGGGGAGCCGATCAGTTATTGAATATCAGAGAGAGTTCTCCCACCTGGCTAGGTTTGCAGGCTTCCATGACTGGGACGACCAGAAATACGCGAAGAGATTCTATCACGGGCTCCGCGACTCTTTGAGGCAGCCCTTGCTATTCATTGCCCACGGTACCATGGCGCAGATCATCGAGATGGCAAAGAAGCTGGAGGCTGACCAGCTGTTGGTGCAAGGCAGAGGGAAGAGATCGTTGGATGGACAGTCGTTTGGGGAGAGCAGCAGATCGTCTCAGAGGGGAAAGACGATTGGATACAGGAGAGGTGGGGGACGTCGTCGTCCCAACTATAGGCAGGATCAGGGGCCTCCTCCACCTTTGGCTCCCCCACCTATGCAGATTCCCGGACCGATGAGACAGGATGATCGAGGTCAGAGGCAGATCACCTGCTTTGGTTGCGGCCAACCTGGGCACATCAGGACGCAGTGCCCGCTTCAGGTCCACCCTCTTCCTCCTCCTCCACCTCCAGTGGCCCCTCCAGTTCACCAAGGCCGAGGACGAGGACGAGGACGAGGACGAGGCCGAGGCCGAGGATATCACGGCCGAGGCCGAGACCGGGAGCAGGTATACGCGCTGGATCTCACGGAACAGAGGGACCCAGAGGAGGTGATTACAGGTACTTAAAATTTTGTAAGATTTATAAATTTTAAATTTTCTTTTTTTTGAATACCTTAGACATTAATAGTAATACTATTCTTTGAACTCAAACGAACCCAGGCATAGTGATGATTAGCGGCAAGCCCGCTCACACCCTCTTCGACACGGGTGTGTCACACTCCTTCGTATCGGACTCGTTTATTGAAGGATTAGAAGGAGTGGAGAAGTTTTCCGGTTTGGAAAAGAGAGTGCGACTCCCTGATGGTACGGAACTTCGAACCACAGACTGCTGCAATATGGATGTCGAGATAGGAGGCAAAGCGTTCGAAGCCCCGGCAACAGTTCTGAGCCTACCGGATTATGATCTGATCCTAGGCATGAATTGGCTTCATTGGAACTACGCGCAGATAGATTGCCCCTCGAAGAGGATCACACTCAGACACGGGGACTCCTACGTCATCATTGAAGGTATCCGTTCCATTCCCCGACTCTCTTTGTCTTCAGTACAGGCCGTTAAGGCCTATGAACAGGGAGAAGAGGTATACCTCATTTGTTTCGAGATGGCTGTGGTAGAGAGTTCCATAGCTGATATTCCAGTGGCACGAGATTATGCTGATGTCTTTCCAGAGAAGTTACCTGGGCTACCACCATCACGGGACTTGGACTTCAGGATCCAGTTGGTGCCAGGGGCAAGACCAGTGTCCCGAGCACCCTACAGAATGGCCCCTAGGGAATTGGCAGAGTTCAGGACTCAGCTACAGGAACTTGTGGAGTCAGGATTTGTGCGGCCAAGTTCATCGCCGTGGGGAGCACCGGTTTTATTTGTGAAGAAGAAGGATGGATCCCTCCGATTGTGTATAGATTACAGGGAATTGAATAGGTTGACGGTTCGGAACACCTACCCATTGCCCCGGATAGACGAGTTATTTGATCAACTTCAGGGAGCCTTCTGGTTCTCTAAGCTCGATTTACGATCCGGCTATTACCAGTTACGCATCCGGGAGGAAGACATACCGAAGACCGCATTCAGCTCCCGTTATGGCTTATATGAGTTCACGGTAATGCCGTTCGGGCTCACGAATGCGCCCTCGGCCTTTATGACGCTCATGAACAGGGTATTCGAGCCTTATCTGGACCGGTTTGTTATAGTCTTTATTGACGACATTCTGATTTATTCGCGATCTCGAGAGGAGCACGCAGAGCATTTAGCACTGGTATTGCAGAAGTTAAGAGAATTTCAGATGTATGCGAAGTTCTCAAAATGTCAATTCTGGCTTCAGGAAGTGGCCTTCCTAGGACACACAATCAGCGGAGCTGGATTAGCTGTGGATCCTGCTAAGATAGAGGCAGTACGGGATTGGCCACGGCCAAAGACAGCGTCAGACATCCGTAGCTTCTTGGGCCTGGCAGGTTATTATCGTAAGTTCGTGGAGGGGTTTTCAAGGATAGCCCTCCCCCTCACGTCCTTGACGAAAAAGGATGCCACATTTGATTGGACAGAGCGGTGCGAGTCAGCATTTCAAGAGCTCAAGGATCGGCTCACTTCGTCCCCCATCCTTGCACTTCCCTCGGGGAGTGAAGGATTTCAGATATATACAGATGCATCCTATCAGGGGATGGGTGCAGTCTTAATGCAGCACGGACATGTTATCGCTTATGCTTCGCGACAGCTGAAGAAGCATGAACATAACTATCCTGTACATGATCTCGAGCTCGGGGCCGTAGTTTTTGCCCTCAAGACATGGAGACATTACCTCTACGGGATTCATTGTGATATATACTCCGATCATAAGAATCTCAAATACATCGACACGCAGAAGGTTCTGAACCTGCGACAGAGGAGGTGGCTTGAGTTCCTCTGCGATTACGACTATAAGATGCACTATCACCCGGGAAAGGCGAATACAGTAGCAGATGCTTTGAGCAGGAGAGCCGGCACTTCTGGACCGGAGTCCCGGGTGATGTCTATGGAGCTGCTACGCATGATGGAGGATATGCAGATTACCATGGTTTCGGAAGCCGAGCCAGTGCTCTATCGAGAGTACCTGAACTCTTTGGTCAGCAATGATGATATACAGAAACACATTCTTACACATCAGAGATTGGATACTGATCTAGAGCCTATCTTTGACGCTCTAAAAGGAGGCAAGCATGGGGATTATACGCTGGAGGACGACCTTCTTCGATTCCGTGGCCGAGTGTACATTCCAGCAGGAGGTGAGATCCGGGATGACATCCTCAGAGAGGCACACTACTCCAGATATTCAGTGCATCCCGGTATCACCAAGATGTGGGCTGACTTACGGCGGACCATGTACTGGCCAGGAATGAAGAGGGAGATCATATACCTGGTGACACACTGCGAGACCTGCCAGCGAGTGAAGGCCGAATGCAAGAGCCCAGGCGGTATATTACAGCCACTGCCAATCCCAGAGTGGAAGTTCGAGGATATCTCTATGGATTTTGTTCACGGACTCCCTCGCTCTCATTCTGGGCACGACTCCATCTGGGTCATTGTAGACAGGTTGACCAAGGTAGCACGGTTTATCCCGGTCAGAAAAGATGCCCCGGTTGCTGTACTGGTGAGGTTGTTTGTAGAGCAGTTCGTCCGGTATCACGGAGTACCCAGGTCTATTGTTTCAGATAGGGATGGTCGCTTTACCTCCAGGGAATGGAGGGCAGTGCACGCTTACTTGGGATCCAGACTTTCCTTTAGCACTGCCTTCCACCCGCAGACCGACGGTCAGACGGAGCGGACGATACGCACTATGGAGGACCTGCTCAGGTTATGTATTTTGGATACAGGGAAACCTTGGGAGAGGCTACTGCCGTTGATCGAATTCTCATACAACAACAGCCACCAGGCCAGCATCGGGATGGCTCCTTACGAGGCGCTTTATGGGAGAAAATGCCGGACTCCGCTATCCTGGGTGCAAGATGTGGATACTCGAGCCCTTGGGTCAGACTTTGTAGAGGATACGGAGGCTCAGATTCATTTGATCAGGGATCGGCTTCTGGAGGCTCAGAGCAGACAAGCGAAATATTATGATGCTCGACACCGGAAAGTGGAGTTCCAAGTTGGGGACAGGGTTTTCCTGAAAATCCGACCGGTACACGGTATTTCTCGGATTCGGAGACATAAGAAGCTCAGCCCCCGGTACATGGGACCATACCTGATTCTGGAGCGTGTGGGCCCCTTGGCTTATCGGCTGCAGCTACCTCCGGAGCTGAGCAGCCTACACGATGTGTTCCATGTCTCTTCTTTGCGAAGAGCTCTCCTTCGCCCTGAGCAGCATGTCCCTACTGCAGCTGGACCGGTAGAGCCTGACCGTTCGGTTAGATTGGAGCCGATCCGGATCGATGATTCAGCTGTCCGAACGTTGAGGAAAAAGAAGGTTCCACTCGTAAAGGTGCTGTGGTCCAACCATGGACAGGAGGAGCACACCTGGGAACCTAGGGATCTGATGCTGGAGCGTCATCCAGAACTATTTACATCAGGTACTTTTATGTTATTTTCTACAAAATTTCCTTAACAATTTCTGCAACTGGAACCCGTAGACCCAAACTTAAATTTCGGGGACGAAATTATTTCTTTTGTTTATAGGATTTGTAACATCCCAATGTTACTTCTAGACCCCTTAACTTAGATTGGGTTAGGCATGGGGTGGGTGTTAGGGTAATGAGCTAGGTTTGACCCTAGATAGTGGGTTGTAGCCATGTGGGGCCCACTATGGGGCCAAAGTCAAACTAGGTCAAACTAGCCTAAACAGGGACCTTAGCCACACCATGACCCCACCATGATGCCCTAACCCTAAGTACAATCTAAGTGGACCCCAAGGTAGGTCAGGGGGTCAACCAGTTGACCATGATGGGTCAAGTCAACACCTTTGACCTAAATAGTGAAAATGGTGCCCTAGCCCAATTCACTGGGTTGGGTCCACCCAAATCAACCCAAATTCATCATGTGGGCCTAAAGTGACCCTATAAACCCTAGGGGAGAGAAAAATAGGGCCTCTCAATAGTACTTTTGGGAGAACATCTAGGAGAGAGAAAAGAAGAGAATAGGAGAGAGAAAGTGCCTAGGAATTATTTTGGGCCACTTGGGCTCATCCCACCAACCCATGATGGGTTGGCTGACCATGCATGGGTATTAGGAGGTGTGGGACCCCCCCACCATGCTGCCTTGGGCCAAGCCCAAACCCAACCCAAGCCCAACATAGCCTAAACAACTTGGTGGAGTCAACCCTCCCTATTCACTCACCCAACCCGGCCCAACACTTGGCAACCCGACCCACTAGGCTCTAATCAGCCTTCATGGCCAGTGGGACCCACTCACCAGCCACCTAGCCGGCCAAACCCACTAACCCGACCCCCCCTCCTTGGTGAATCCGCCCCTACCTAGGTGAAGTCGCCCACTCTCATAACTCAGCCCCAAACCCTTCCCCCTCTCTCATTCCATCCAGCCCTACCCCAGAGAGAGAGAGAGAGAGAGGAAGGAAGCCATGGAAGGCCGTGGAGCTCGCCGGAATGTGCATGCTAGGGGAAGCCGCCGCCACCCTCAACCACAACCACCAAGGGTCAGTATCCCCTCCTCTCCTCATGTACTAGTCTTCCTAGGTCTCCTAGGTTAGTGGCCAAGCTCAAAAGAGCTCGACTGTAGGCCTCTTCCAGCTTGGAAAAGCTTCAAAAATGGCGGATTAGGGCTTTTTCGGTTTGGTGGCGCCGCCGCCGTCCGCCGCTCTCCGCCGCCCAGCCGCCGGCCAACTCAAGCCCCGACCACCGTGAGGCCGGGGGAGCACTTGGCCGGAGGCCCCGCCGCCGGCGACGGCCGGAAACCACCCCGCAAGGAACACCTGCTCGGTTGGCCCTGCATGCACTGCATGGAGAAGAAGAGCAGCTGCCGTTAGATCTCTTTAAGATTCGTGCAACGATTTTATTAATAATTCCCTGTATTATTATTTTATGAATAATGAGGAATAGTGTCACATGGTAACAGATATTTTGCATGTTGTTTTTGAGGCACTTAGAGGCCCCACCTTAGGATGAACCCTGAATAAAAAAGTTAGGTAGGTGGGTTAACTTTGCAATGCCACAGAAATCATGACTTTTGGACCAGTAGGCTGCCTTTTAGGGCTGTTTTGCTAGGACTGCCCCTAAACTAGGGCAGAAACCAAATTTGATGCCCAAGACAAACCAAGCATCACCATGACCTGAAATTTTGGTCATGGGTGTATTTTGGGCATGCCTATGCCCTGCCAAAAATTTGGAATTTTTGGAAGAACTTTTTCTATAGTTTTTATCAAAATATCAAAAATTAAATTAAGGGCATAATTGTAATTTTAGACACCCAAATGACCCCAAATTTTGGTGGTATGTCCTTGGGGACATTATTGGTGTCTGGTAGAAATTTCAAGGCAATTGGACCCCTGCATGAAGGGTTATTCCATGTGTTTGTGTAGGCTAATTTAGGCCTTGGTGTGCAATTAGCAATAATTTATATTTTGTGTATTTAACCTAACTGATGCACCCAAAAACCATGCAATAAACTCCAGTGATACTTTAGGGCATGTTTCACCCCTAGAATTATTTTTGGGATTTTTGGAATTAAAAATACCACTTAATGGAATTTTTCAAATTATAGGTCCTTTTGTAAAATAAATGGGAAAAATAGGTTTTGGCTATAGAAAACCTTCAGATTCAGCCAAGTCAAAGTATGGTGTTTTAATTGACTTAAGAAAATTTCATATCTCTGTTTGGCAACTGTTAGAGCAAAATTCATGGAAATGACCATTTTACCCTTTTTGTAAATGTTTATGAATTGGTATAAATACTTGTTGGAAAATTGTGAAAATAATCCTAGAGTTGCATAATTGTTATATTAGTCTTGTAGATTTATATCAGAATTTTTGGGTACAATGTTAATTATTAATTAGCATAATGGCATTTTTGGTAAATAATTAGGAATGGATTTTGATAGACCATTACCCTGTAGAAATTAATAAAACTCTGCCATTAGTCATAAAATAGTAATATAAATGCTCAGTAATTTTCCTGGAGTTTTGGTGTATATATTTCTTGTACTTCATTTGGAAAGTGATAAATAGGTAGAATTTGTATTAATTATGGGAAAAATAGAAATATAAAAAGAAAAATTATGAAATGTTGAAGACAGTAATATTTTATTCATATGCAACTCAGGAAAATTCCCTTAGGTCAGAAGATTTTAATTGATAATACTTCTTGTGTAAAATGACCTAGGGAATAATTTAAAAGATTTATTTAAAGGCCTTAATGACCTAGGAAAATTACGAAAATCAACACACTCATTTTATTAGTCCATACCACCCTAGGATAAATATTTGGAGTCAGTTGGACCAGGAATTTAGAAGTTCGATCTCAGGGTGGTGTTAGGTCATGGGGTGCGCATAGTAAAAGTAGGCTGGACTATAGGCCGCCAGGGGATGAATCAACAACTGAGTTAGAGTCTAAGTTCGGAAGTACAACCCTGGATGGCAGGTGCATTATGGAGACGAGAGTAAAAGTGCAACATTAATCATGCCTAGGTAGAGTTGACGGAAGACCGTCACTCCTTAACCCATGCCTTAAGTCACTAGGTCACTCTATGTAACAGGAGAGAGAAAAAGGGATTCTGGGTAGATATCAACTAAAGTAAATATCCTTGAGAAAGGGAGCTTTGGGATTCAGCCCATCGTAGCTCCTAGTGCCCCTGAGAGCCCTTCACCAGGAGTACCTTGGGCAGTCCTGGGATTAACCTTAAGACTCTAAGTATGAAAATCTGTAGATAAGGGTAGTCTAATAGGTTAAGTGAACTGGACATGTGCTCACTCGTGCCGGGTTGGAGGGACTTGGAGTCCTTTGACTACTTGCTCACCCGTGCAGAGTTGGAGGAAAGAAATTGGCTTATATACACTCACCCGGCCAGGGTTGGAGGGTTTGTAGCATATACTCACCCGTGGCGGGTTGGAGAGGTTTGAGACAGAATAGTCCTTTGAGCTGGAGGCTCAATATATAATACTTGCATGTGCATATACTAGTGGCGGGCCATGCGGTACTGGCCGGTCGTCACACCGACGGTAGTACGGTGGACCAGGCGGGTGCGAGGGTTAGAAGGACCAGTAGGATGTTTATACTGGAGTCTGGAGGACTTTTCCTAATAACGCGCACCCGACCCAACAAGACTGACAGGTAGTCAGCAAAGTGGTGCGCAGAGGCTCTAGAGTGCACTTGTAGGTGTACAGAGGCGTACAAGAGAGGTCTAGGCCTGGTAGTGTGTATACCCGCCTAGAAGGCGGAGACGCCCGCTCCGCTGCTGCCGTAGCCACAACGGTAGTACCTGAGAGTGATGCTAGCTCTCGAAAAGTGGGAACTAAAGGTCTGTGATCACGGAGTCGTGTGTGTGTGTTGCACTGCATGTTCATATCATACCCACCATATAGATGCATAACATTAACCTTCATAACAACTTAAGTCACCTAATGTATAAGTGGTATGGGACGCTTATACATTAGGACCTGCTATACGATCCCTTAGCCTATAAGCCTGAGTGGGCATGTTTATAGGTTAAGGTTATTTTCCTTTATATATATGCTTGTGACTCTGACACCCCATTGTATAAATGGTATGGGACATTCTATACAATGGGAGCCTGCAAAAGATCCCTTGCTTATGCGTACCCGCATAAGTGGAGGTTACATTTCATTATATTTTGATTATATATACCCTGTTAGTTTCCTGTCACCTGCTCGCCTTTGCCACCCCTTGTTGTCCTCCGCTTCGTCCTCCCGCACGGTGCCTAGGAGTTGCAGGAGGAGGTGCTGAGGATACGACTTAGTCTTTTTGACTAATGGTCGGTGACCTTACTATTTTAGGAGCTCGAGGAGGTGGACCAGCACGTCGAGGAGGCAGGACTTGAGGGGCAGATACCTACTACTACTACTGGAGCACGTCTACAGGTGATGAGAGAGTTATGGTTTTTCCGCTGCTGTGTATGAGAGTGAGAGAGAGATATGATGTACTGGGCATAAGCCCTTCTTTCATTCATTTTCTGTACTCGTTATGGACTGTCTTATGTTTCATTTGATATATATATACTGTGGCTGTGGACTTGCTTCTGCTTTTACTCTGATTTATTATGCAATTATTCTCATATTGGCCGAACAGGTTATGATCGTAGTAGCCGGCAGAATCGGCGTCTTGCGGTGACGACTAACTCGTGCGTTAGTATCACCGTAAGGCGGCGGTTCTGGGCATAAGATCCGGGTTGCCTCGGATTTGAGGAACAGGATCTTACAGGAGTTGCCGGATTTTTCCATCGATGATGCGGTTACTTTGAAGTACCGCGACAGATTTTGCATCCCTGCTGTTGGAGACATCAGGGGTATGGTATGCAGAGAGGCTCATGGATCTAGTGTTGCCTACCATCCGGGATCTACAAAGATGTATCGTGATTTGAAGCAAATTGCCTGGTGGTATGGGATGAAGAGTGATATAGCCCGATTTGTTGTTGAGTGCCACACTTGCAAGCGTGTGAAGGCCGATCACGGAAGGCCTGGTGGCAAGTTAACTCCAGTAGAGATCCCGACTTGGAAGTGAGAAAGTATTTCTATGGACTTCATAATGGGCTTATCGAAATCTCCAAGGGGATTTGATCTTGTTTGGGTCATAGTGGATAGACTGACGAAGTGTGCTCACTTCGTGCCATATAAGATTGTCTTTCCGATGAAAAAGATAGCAGATTTGTACTTGAATGAGGTCATCAGATTGCACGGTGTGCCTGTTAGCATCATTTCTGATCGAGACTCCCGGTTTACTTCTCGCTTTTGGCAGAGCCTGCAGGAGGGTTTGGGTACAGATCTGAGGTACTCTACTGCTTACCACCCATAAACCAATGAGCAGACGGAGCGGGTGAACCAGATAGTTGAGGATATGATCAGATGCTACATTATAGACCATGGTGGAGCGTGGGATGAGCGGTTGCGACTTATGGAGTTTGCATACAATAGCAGTTATCAAGAGAGTTTGTAAATGGCTCCGTTTGAAGCTTTGTATGGGAGGCACTGCAGAACTCCCCTGTTTTGGGCTGAGGCAGGTGAGAGACCCTTGTTGGGTCCGGATGCGCTCAAGGAGATGGAAGTCGCGGTGAAGCTTATTCGAGAAAAGCTTCGTATAGCTCAGGAGAGATATGAAAAGAATGACAATCGGCGTAGGTCGGACTTGGAGTTTTCTGTAGGGGACCTTGTGTTTCTTAAGGTTTCCCCGATGGTTGGTGTTAAGAGGTTCGGTAAGAACCGGAAATTGGACTCGAGATATGTGGGCCCGTTTAAGATTGTTGAACGGATTGACGTGTCAGCTTATAGGTCGGATTTGCCAGCAAACTTCCCAGGTGTTCATAATTTATTTCATGTAAGCCAATTGCGGAAGTGTGTGCGCAATAGTGGGCAAGTCTTGGATGTTGTGCCCCAGTTAGAGCCTAATCTCTCTTTTATTGAAGTGCCGGTCCGCATTTTGGATACTCAAGATTGGGTGCTGCGAATGAAGTCCATCCCGATGGTCAAAGTTCTATGGAAGAATCAGGGTTTGGAAAGCGCGACTTGGGAGTTAGAGTCAGCTATGAGGGAGGCTCACCCTCAACTGTTTCCCTGATTAGATTGGTTTGTTTTCTTCTTGTAATGTTTGGCTTGTTACCTTTCCTTTTGTAGTTGAGGCGTTGTGCGTAAAGTTTCGGGACGAAACTTTCTTTTAGGGGGAGTGACTGTAATGCCCCCGATTTTTCTGCGATTATTTAATTCTTGCTTGGCGTTACGTCGACGCCTTTTTTTGGCTTGTGTCATTTGTGGAGTGTGGTCTTAACTCTTTAGAACTAAGTGGCCCATTTTGCAGTCTATTGTCAAGATCTCCCTAGCAAGCCGGGTCGTTTTGGGTGACCCAGTGTGGCCTCTCGGGGGATGCTGGTGTTTTGACTTCGGGTGGGTATAACTCGAGTTTTGTTCGTCGAAAATTAATTTCGACTTCGCCGTTGCGTTCGTAGCATAGGTAATTAGCTACGGTGCGAATTTCGTCGGATTCCGAGGTGGTTCGGTTTTCGCGTCGTTTTGGTGTGTTAATAATAATAAATGCAATTAAGTAATTAGTAAAGCTATAAAATGAAATCCAACGGTCAAAAAGCTGGGTGATTTAATCCTGCGGCCAGTAGATAAGCAGTTATTGCTTTTGTGCGTGAAAAGGTGGCAGCATGCATGGCTAGCGGCTTGTAATAGGCTAGCTTGAAATGAATCCTGCGGTTCTTTAGGTGACAGTTAAGGCTGAATAGACGTGTCTATGTATATATAGTCTTAAGTTAAAAACGAGACTATTCATCGCCTCCTTCCGTGAAAGAAAACTGATGTCCTGTTCGTGAGCGGAAGAAAACCGGCGGGCAGCTGTGCCTTCCACCGCCGATTCCCGAAGTTCTAGCGGTCGGATTTTCGTTCCGAGGGTAGATCTGGACTGCTCTCCCCTAGATCTCCATTTCGACGGTAATCTTTCTCCATTTCGTGCCCTTCTATGGTGTTGTAGAATTTCGTTTGACCCCTCTCCCTCTCCGAAAAATGTCAAGTCAAGCTCGGTTAGGTGTTTGCTGCCAGATCCGTGGGGAAGCAGAAAAGTCGGTCGAGACCTTTCTGGAAATCGAGGCAAGTAGTGCTCCTAGCCCTTGCCAAGTAGAAATATCTTGCTGTTATCTCTGTTTTCCGCCATTAATGCTTTCAGGTTCTTGTTAAAACCCGATTTAGCCATGACAAATGTTGCTTAAGCACGCTAATTATACTCTTGTCCAGATTGTTCCTTTCAGAAGTTCTTTCTTTTTACATCTTAATTTGAGATTGTTCTAATCCCTGCTCTTAGAACTAGGGTTTGCTGTTAAACTTGTTGGATTACGTAGTTTCAGCGCTGCTAAGTCTACTACCAGGTTACCGATGAATATATAAGCCGAGTTTTGCTTGATTAGGCTCGGGATGAGTAGATTCGGCCTGAGAGTAGGGTAGCAGCATCAGGAAATTTTTCTCCTCTCCTAAGTCTTGTCTAATAAAGAGATTCTGGGCAAATAGTAGTGGTCTGATGTGATAGGATGAGTGTGAGAGTTAATTTTCAAGTTACTGTATTTTAGTGATGGAGGATTCAGGGCTTGGCGTTGAGTGTGGTGCACACACTCAATGCCGGGTTTGGTGGGACTTGGCGTTGAGTGTGGTGCACACACTCAACGCCATTGCCCCTTGATTTGTTCTTTTGCGGCTAAGTAGTGTGGCGATTCAGTGAGAAAATTCTTCTAAGTCAAAATCGAGGGGAATCACTAAATGATTCTCGCCGACTTCGATAAGAATCGTTAGTGATTCCCGCCGATTCGGCGAGAATCAATCTTCATTCCCGCCGATTCAGCAAGAATCAATCGGCATTCCCGCCGACCTCTTCTGGATGGCGTTGAGTGAGTGGGCCTCACTCAACGTCATGGCGGTTTAGGCGCTGAGTGAGGCGGGCTCACTCAACGCCGCAGCCCTTTCCCGCGGGTAAGTACTTTGGCGTTGAGAGAGTTGACCTCACTCAACGCCAAAGCTATTCTATCGTTGAGAATGGTGGACGCACTCAACGCCGCAGTTTGTTTTCGCGGCAAAGTACTTTGGCGTTGAGTGAGTCGACCTCACTCAATGCCAAAGCTGTTTTGACGTTGAGAGAGGTGGACTCACTCAACGCCACCGTTGGGTATTGCAGTTAAGTGCTAAGGCATTGAGTGAGTGGAACTCACTCAACGCCGTAGCTGTTTTGGCGTTGAGTGAGGTTAGCTCACTGAACGCCACTGCCTGTTTTGCTGAAGGCGTTGAGGGAGTGGACCTCACTCAACGCCATAGCTGTTTTGGCGTTGAGTGAGGTTAGCTCACTCAACGCCACAGCCTGCTTTGCTGAAGGCGTTGAGGGAGTGGACCTCACTTAACGCCATAGCTGTTTTGGCGTAGAGTGAGGTTTGCTCACTCAACGCCACAGCCAGTGTTGTAGAAGGCGTTGAGTGAGTGAATCTCACTCAACGCCATTACTATTTTGGCGTTGAGTGAGGCTAGCTCACTCAACGCCACCGTCTGTTTAGGCGTTTAGTGAGTGGGGCTCACTCAACGCCATGCCGTGTTGAGTCATCTCAATGCTTTTCCCTTATCTTAATTTTCTCCCCCCGAGTGAATTCCTTGATTTTGAGGTTCCTTGTCGGCTATTTTCTTTTTTTTCAAAAAGGCCGAATCGTGGGTCGTGGTTAGTAGTGGTGGTTTGAAGCTCTTAATTGGGGAGGTATTGTGTACTTTTAGCCAAGGCCACCCTTTTTCTTTTATCTTACTCCAGGTACGGGCTGGGCAAGGGGGTGGGAGGTCCCTAGTGCTTTCACATGTAGACCCCTGAGCTTTATTTCTTGGAAATGGTGGTTGGGGGACTGAGTTTGCCTCCAACCCGGATCTACGTTGTTTTTGCTACTACCATCTCTCACAGCTTAGGGTGTTAGACGTTTCTTCCTTTGTAAATTTGCAACTTTTGGGCTCATGGTAGCCTGGTAAACTCTGTAGGATTCATTTTTTGGGCAGGGTTGTTGCTGTTTCCTCGCACTTAGTGCTTTTCTTTTGTCTTGCCTTGGACAGTGGTGTTTATTTTCGGTTTACTTACTCTTCTTGCTTACCTTATAACCTAACATTTCCGTACAGCTTACTTGTTTAGCTTGCTGTGGTATTCTTTTCTTCTTTGAATGTCTCAGGTTCTGGTTAGTAGCCGATTAGGTGGCTAGTTGTGCTGTGCTGTTGCTGGTGGTCCCTTGTTCTGTGGAGATTAGTTCCTTGGTCTTGTGAGGTAGTTTTACTGTTTTTCTTACAGACATACATATTTGCCAGTGGGTTCGTGTCAGTTTGTTGGCGCCCACTGGTAGTTTACCTTGATACTAGATGTGTTACTTTTTGCTGCTACATTTCTGGAGTTAGTCTACTTGCTCTTGAGATGATTTATGCTAGGTTGCTAGTTACTTTTAAACCTAAAAACACTATTATAAGTATTCCTCATGATCAGCATGTTTTATAAAACTCAACACTATTTTCCAAATAACGTAAAAAGATCATTTTCCTATATATATAGTATAAATCAAAAGTAGGGTCCTGCATAGTATAAGTTGCCCTCTGGGGACACTTATGCACTCTTTTAGGATGTCAAACCTGAATAAAGTATTTTCCGCAGCGTATAAGTATAACTTTTAAATTGTGTACTAGGTGATCCACCGAGCTGAGGGATGCGGCCTCTAAAAATATAACTGATTTTCTAATCATATAACTTAAGAATTTTCATAAAGTATAGTTGATAGTGGTTTGCCTGAGCGTCGACAGTTATCCCCTGCTCGACGTGGCATCATGACACGTGTTTTCTCCTACTCTGATAATCTGTTTTCTTCGGAGAAATTGCGGGTTGTGACACTTGGTAGTGTGGATACCCGTCTAGGAGTGGGGGGACCGACCCACTGCCTCCGTTTGCCACTACGGGGTTCCTGGGAGTGAAGCTAGCTGCCCAAAAGGGGGGAACTAAAGGTCTGTGCGCATAGAGTAGTGTGCATGAGTTGCACTTGTATGAATCATGACATAACATATCACTACACTCATACTTGCATCCAACCTACACCCCAATGTATAAATCAGTATTGGACTTTTTATACGATTGGAGCCTTCCAGAAGACCCTTTAACTTATAAATTTGTATGAGCATTCATATAAGTTAAGATTACTTATTTCTTAGTATGTCTTGTTATACTCTACTTGTTTACCTTACTGCTCGATATTATAGAACTGCTAGCATGTACTTTTCTTCCTTAGCTGTATATACATTATAAATGACTGCTAGAATAGTTCCACCATCACCTGCTTTGTTTATTCGCCACCTTCATAACTTCCCTTTCCCTCTCCCCGCTCGGTGCCTAGGAGCCATGAGGGAGGGATAGGGGATGATAGGACTTAGTCTTTTTGACTAACAATTTTCGGACCACAATATTCCAGGGGCTCTAGATGGGAGACAGGGAGAAGCAATAGGAGATACAAAACTAGCGGAGTACGATGCACATGGAGGTGGTCCAGTCTAGTACAGGATCACCGACTACTGGCTCCGTGAGTGTTTTGTTTACTTAGCTTCCACGAGAGTTTGTAGTGAGGATTGATGTATTGGGCTTGAGCTCGTTTATATTTCATTGTACTGTTTTTCCTCAGTACTTCTGTTATCATGTGGACTTGATATGATTTCTCATATTTTATATTATATGTGATTGTGGACTTAGCTTTATCTGAACTGGTTTAAGCTTCTTTCTCTTTGATAATCGTAAAAGGCCGGCAGGATCAGCATTTTGTAGTGGTAACCTTCCCGAGTGTCGGTGACAAAATGACGATTCTGGGCATAAGACTCCGGGGTTTTAAAAAGAAAAAAAGGGTCTTACATACCGCTCGGCGGTAGCCTTACGTTGAGTGTGTTGAGTAGCATGCATTGAGTGGAGGAGTTGAGTGGTAGGCATTGAGTGCGTCGAGTTCTAGCGCGCGGCGTTAGCTAGTTACCGCTTGACGTTAGCCTTCTTGCGTTGAGATAGAAGCATTGAGTGAGCTACCACGCAGCGGTATTTCTACTGCCGGCAGTAGCGCGACATTATTTTTTGACCGAGGGCTCGGGAAGCTACCGCGGCGCGATAGGTAGTTACCGCCCGACGGTAGCGGATGGGAGCAGTTCTGTAGATCTGTGTTCTGACCATCCAATTTTGCTTCAGTTTTGATCATATGCCCCCATGACACTTCGTCTAAGAGGCATAAGTAGGGCTGAGAGGCTCTTTCCTCTCATTTTCTTCTCTGTTGAGTGATATTTAGGGTTTGGGAGAAAGAGTTTGGAGGAGGAAGAAGAAGGGTTTTCTCTGCCATTGATGAAGCTTCGGGGCTCTGATCGTCGATCCAAGGCCAGATCCGTGGAGAGTACTTGAAGGTGCACACTTTCATCCGTGCAAATCAAGTTTTTCATGGTTAGGAAGAGGAGTCGTAAGGTAACGACACTTCTCCTCTCGGTCTTTAAGATGCATGCATATCATCTGATTTATCTTGTTTTTCTTTCAAACATTTAGGCACCAGATCTCTCAAATGAGATGGGTTCGGGTTTGCATAGTTTAAGAGGAACCACCGGCTCGATTGTGTCCGTCCCTGACATGATGTTACACTAGAAATCCGCTCCGTTAGTGGATTAGGCATTGTGGGTGAAGCCGTAGTCACGACCGTTAATCTGACTCGGTGATGTGCATAACCCGCCTTAAGGATTTTGTTAGAAATCCATTTGCGGCAAGAAGTCATTTGTGATGTTTGCCCCCCTTTATTTCGTGTGAGAACGAATGGTGGATTAGGGTGGGAAAGGTTATGTTTGTTGATTGATGTGTGAAGGCGTGGTTTGTCTCTATGGTCGGCTGGCTAGTCCGTGACGTGCAAGTCATGTGTGGAGAGTGTCCCGACGAGACAAGCCCCCTGCTGTGAAACTAACGAGAATGTCAAGATTTTGACAAGCCCAGGCGATGTAGCCCATGAGCGGATGAGGTCAAGCAAGGGTTCTTAGCATCGGTTGTTGTTTGTGAGACAGAATTTTGACGTGAGAAGTCAGAGCTTGTAGGCAATCTCGGGTTTTGAGACCCACGAGCGGGTGGAGCCTTAGCAAGAGTTTCATGTGACGGCTTGAATGACGTTAGGGTAAATGGAAGTATCCGTGTGATGTAATGTTTTGATGCGTGATGATATGTTAGTTTCATACGCTATAGGGTGCCTTGGGTGAAACCCAATTTACATACATGCTGCATAATAGATCCTTTTTTATTAACTGCTCAACCTAGAAATGTGTTTGATGTATGCGACATCCTAACCTATTTCTTTACTCTATATGTTTATATACATTTGCATACGAAGTGGTGACCTGCAGGGTGATGGAGTGCCTCGGGGTCCGCTAGGGACGACTGGGAGGAGATGTGTTGGTTACACAGTTGAGGTCAGCCTTTGCTTACCCACGTTACAACAAATTTTTACCGGGCAAGGGTCGCATGCGGGAGCAAGCTCGCCGACCAAAAAGGCCCGAGCCTCATGAAGTGAACTTTTTGTTTAGTAGCTTTGTTTTGTTGAGTGCTATGTTTAGTGCATTATGTTTCTGGCTTGCATGTCGAAGTAGCCTAGGAGTGCCAAGGCACATTGATCTGTTTGAGGTTTTTGTTTCAGTTTCTGGACAATTGGATATTGTAAGGTCTTAAGGCCGGTTCAAATTCTTTTATTAGTGGATAACTTCTGGTTAGTTGTTTTTTTCCGCTATTTATTTCTGAGTTTTGAGTTGGGTAGTTTTATATCATCTTATAATACTTAAGCTGAGGAGTCTATATGTTGTGGGGCCCCGACCGGACCCATATTATACGGTCATTACATGGGAGGTGTAATAATTTGGTATCAGAGAGAGGTTAGTGTCCAATGTAAGGTTTAGTGGTCAATTTGACATAATCAGATCGCATAAAGAAGTTATCCACATAGGAGTATCGTGGGACCGTGAATGTCCTAGTATCTAAGTTTTACGAATAGATGTTGAATCTTGTTTTACCTTGCCTTTACTAAGGGTGCAAGTGACGAGGCAGGGAAGTCAAGGCCGCAAGAGGAGCCTTTGGCGAGCAGTGCTACTGCTCCGGGTCCTATGGGCATGGGGTGTGACCCCAGCCGATTTCTGTCGCATGCTTGCAGAGGCAATGTTAGCGGCCCAAACCGCAACGACATCGCAAGTTATGAACCATGTTGCACAGGTAACGACTCCTGCTACCTCGGATACGACACTAGTCATACCGGGCGAATGAGCCAGATAGGCAGAGCCGTTGGCAGAGAGAGTGGTTGTTGGGCAGGGAGACCGACAGATGAAGTATTTTCTAAGTTTCCATACTCCAACATTCATGGGAGTCGACACGCTGACTGATGCAGAGGACTGGTGGGCGAGGATTCAGGAACTTCTGAGGGTGGTAGAGACGCCAGAGGAGAAGCAGACTCAATTTTCGACCTTCATGACAGAAGGTGACACTAAGTTGTGATGGGTGAGCCATAGCGGCCTCCAATTTCCTGGATGCGCCACGTCCATAGGAGAGTTCGGGAATGCCTTCTTAAAGAAGTATATCCCTTCGTCAACAAGGTTAGCCCTTCAGAGGCAGCTTCTGCACTTAATGCAGCGGGATAAGACTATAGATGAGTACGTTCAGAAGTTTACTCGATTGGGTCGTTATGCTGGAATGACTGTAACACCTCCCCTGTAATGATCATATAATATGGGTCCGGCCGGGGCCCCAACAAATATTGACGCCACAGCTTTAGCATTAAAAAGTGATATAAAAGAACTACGTATCTCAAAACTCAGAACACAAACATCGGAAACCCACAAACACTAGAAGTTATCCACTACTAAAGGAGTACGAACCGGCCTTAAGGCCTTATAACAAACATGAGTACAAAAACTGAAATAACAACAAACATAGCAACGTGCTTTAGCACTCCTAGGATACCTCGACATGTAAGCCGGATTACAGTTCATGAAGCAAAGCATTGAACAAAACATAAGCCTCTAAACAAAGAGTTCACTTCATGAGGCTTAGGCTTTTTTGGCCGGCGAGCTTGCTCCTGCTTGCGATCCTTCCCCTATAAAAATTTGTTGTAACGTGGGTCAGCAAATGCTGACCTCAAATGTGTAACCAACATATCTCCTCCCGGCCGTCCCTAGCGGACCCCGGTGCACTCTGAAAGTGATGATAGATACAACTCTAGAGGGGGGGGGGGGTGAATAGAGTATTAAAAAATTAGAACACCCAACTCAACTCCGTTAGAGTTAATTTGCGGAATTAGTTTATAGATATTGATAACCCTAGAGCCTAACACAAAGTGTAGTGCACAAGAGAGAGCTAACTGTAATTATAGTTAAAGTCCTATCACAACAACTAGCAATCCTAGTTAATTCTACTCACAGCCACAGTATAATGAATTAAATAAACAGCACAGACAACACAAGGAATTTTATAGTGGTTCCCTCTAAATAGGTACGTCCACTCTTCTACCACCCTGGTAGGAATCCACTATAGGTTTTTGTTCAGGTGCCTTGCCACCAACTGATCTGCTTCAGGTAGATCAAGTATACCCTTTGAGCTTTTGATCAGGAGCTCAATATCCAACACAGGTTTTTGATCAGGTGCTCTGCCACCAAAGGTTCACTTTTGAAGGGAGTAATAACCCTTTGTACAGGAGGTTGAGAGAGTTAAGGCTTCTTCTCTATTATTAAACAAATTAGAGAAGCTAGTGGATTGCACAGAGCTAGATAGCTCTAAAGAATCAAGGCTCCCCCTGACTTAGAGAATATCCAGGAAAGAGTCTTGCTTCAGGGTGCAGGAACACTTCTGAACTAAGACAAAGAATTGTCTTGAAGTTCTGAAGGAGAAGCTGGAGAAGATTCTTGATATGGAACAATTGTTCTTCTTCAATCAGCTTCCTTTCTTCTTCTTCTTCTTCTTCTAAAGTCCTCTGAGTGAAAATCTTCCTGTAAGCAGGATGAACTCAGGATGAAGAAGAATGCAGAAGAACTTTGATCTTCTCAGTTGAATATGAAATGCTGAGCGCTGTAGAACTTTCTTGTTTTCTCTCTTTTTCTATGCTGCTGAGTGTATGTATATCTGTTCTTGTTGTCTTCTTTCAAAAAGAAGCTCTTTTTATATGAGCCTTTGCAACGGCTTTAATTTGAGTTTGAAACTTTGTCTTCTTCAGCAAACTGGGCTGCAAAAAATCATAAAGCAAAAACAAAACCTGCAGGCAGACATACTATAAGAGGATAAAGCTTTCTAAGAAGCTGCATAACCAATCAGATAAAAAGGGGCTAGAAAAAGTCCCATCAGAAAGAACTCTTTACAGCCAGAAAAGACTTTCTGAGTCTAACGGCTATAAAGGACAGCCTGGCAGATAAAGCAGAAATTCCATTTCAACTAATAGGACAAAACACTTTGTCAGATAAAGATTAGCTCATGCATAAGGTATGGAGCAGAAATTGCATGGAAATAATATCACAACTTTACAGAAATAATATGCCAAATAAATATGAAATACATCATAAAATAGAAGAGGACAAATTTATTAAGGACATACAGCAAAACGTCGAATGACCCTCGAAGATCATCGAACGAAGCACAGAGATCGTCGACCTATCAGACAGATAGTCGAACGATACAGATAGTCGAACTACCCAAGCAGATAGTCGAGCTATCAGAGCAGATAGTCGAGCTATCAGATAGTCGATCTATCAAGACAGATAGTCGAACTACCAAAGAAAGCAGATAGTCGACCTATCAAACAGATAGTCGAACTATCAAAGAAAGCAGATAGTCGACATATCAAACAGATAGTCGAACTATCAAAGAAAGCAGATAGTCAACCTATCAAATAGATAGTCGAACTATCAAAGAAAGCGGATAGTCGACCTATCAAACAGATAGTCGAACTACCAAAGAAAACAGATAGTCGACCTATCAAACAGATAGTCGAACTATCAAAGAAAACAGATAGTCGACCTATCAAACAGATAGTCGAACTATCAGATAGTTGAATTATCCAAGCGGATAGTCGAACTATCAAGAAATCTGTCTGGTCAAAAGAAGTCGAGCGGAGTTCGACGATCGGCGAGGCAGATTCCACAGAACGTCGAGCTACCAAGAGTTGAACTAACTCAGAGATAGACGATCTGCTGACAGACAAATGTCGAACAACTGATAGACGATCGTCGACCAGTCGATAGACGATAGTCGAGCGATGTTCGACCATAGTCGAACAAAAAACAACTTAACCAAATTTTCATCTGGAATAAGTGACAACTCTAAAACTAGAGCAAACTAACTAAACAACTAACCTTTGACCATAGATAAATTTTGGGTCAAGAGACTAAAAGAAGGACTGAACTCAAATCAAAACTAAGGTACCAACAATCTCTCCCTATTTGAGTTAAGTCTCTCAACAACAAATAAACACAAAACTAATTACTGAAAACAAATAAAATGCATGAAGGGAAAAATTTAAGCAGATAACATCAATCAATCAGATAAGTAAATAATCGTCAATCAATGAAATTTTAAGAAGCTTCAGAATTAGGTTTAGGTTCAGAAGAACTAGAAACAAAAGTAATTTTCCTAGAAGGATCTAGAGCTTCTTTCCTTGACAGCTTTAGGTCTTGTTCTCCAATAATTTTAGATTCAGATGCCCTTGGAACAACTGCCTCAGGATGATTTTCCATGTATTTTGAAGGGTCAAATACCTCAGGTCTAACCTGAAATTTATCAAGCTCCTTCATTCTGAATTTTGACATAGTGGTTAATCCTACAGTGTCTTTGCCTTCAGCTTTAGCTTTCTTGATTTGGGCTGAACCAACAAGTTCAAGAAAACGAGCCATCCTGAAATCAGGATCAAGCCCTGGGCTTTCATACACATTTTCAGAGGTTGTATCTACAGGTTTCACAGCTTTAAATTTAATAGACATATCTAGCAGACTTTCAGCTGGCTCTTTATCCTGAATAACTAGATAAGAAGGAGAAGCAAACTCAGCAAATTTCTTGCTAGATTTTTCAGAGGAAATAATTCATTTACCTTTTGAAACAGCCTTCACAGCAAGATCTGGCTTTGGAGAGGTTGTGCTCTTGAATTCTTTGGAAGGAGGAGGATAAAAAGTTGGTCTTTGATAAACCACCTCCTTCACTTGTTCCTTTACATCAACATCAAGTCTTTGATAACCATATTGAGTTCTACCTTGATATCCTTGAGAACTTTTCCTTTGTGATGACTGAGATGGGTTAAACCTGTCAGACTGAGCAGAAGGATTTGCAGATAGGTTTCCAGAGGCTCCTGTATTGGGAGGTGGAGGAGGAGGACCTCTAGGAGTCCATCTTGGGGCAGGACTGTCATACCTCTTTGACTTCTTCCTTAACTTCTGCTGATTCTTAGAAAATTCCATCCAGTGCTGGAATTCTTTAGATTTAGGATCAATGCCTTTTAAGATATAATAAGGGACATCATTGTCAGGATTTGGAGGAGGAGGAGCCACAACTTTTCTTTTCTTCTTAGCAGATCTCTTTCTCTTGGACTCATCAGATTCATCTGAATCAATCTCATCCTCAGAATTTGAAGAAAGTGGAAGATCATACGGATCAATTGCCTCTTGCACATCTCTTTCCTTCTCTTTTAGGGCAGCTTTTTCTAACTCTTCTTCCATGGCATCCTGTGCCAGAAGAGTATCTAAATCCAATCCAGGAGTCTCATCCCAGACAGTAGACTTTTCAATTTGAAAATCTGAAGCCTTTTCTTGTTCATCAGAAACTGTCATGGGGACCAGTTCTACTTGCACTGCTAGCTGAGCTGGCAGAGCAGCCTCAGAATCTTGAACAATTTGTTCTGGTTCAGTTTAAACTTCTGGAGCTGGTTGGTGATCAAGCTCTTGAACATCTAATACTTCTTCCATTATATCTGTAGTATTATGAACAGAAATTTGCTAAATGACATCGTATCATTCCTTCTAGGTATTCCCATACTAGCATATCAGTTATCAAGTCTAAAAAGTGAGTAAAAGTGATACCTTCAGAATTTTCTTTTGAATGTCCTAACTCCCATAATTCATCTAGGAAGGAAGTAATGACTCCTTCTAGGTAGAGGGCAACCAGGGGAGTGGAACATTCTTCTAGGCATACTTTGACAATAAACTCGGACTTCATTACAGCATCAGAAATCTCTTTTTCAGATAATGGAGGAGGAGCTGATTCTTCTATCTCTTTCTCTACAACTGCAGGAGGATCTGCTGGAGGGGAGGCCAGGGGCAGCTCAGAGGCATCTTCATAAAGCATCTCCCCCTGCCTGATTTCAGTAGATACTGAAACCAGGCCCCTAGATGAAGAGGGCTCAACAGATTTTGATAGGGCTTGGATGACAGCAGTCAAGGAAGAGATGGAGGAAGCAAGGGGAGCAATTGCCTCTTCAATCATGATTTTGATTGAATGAGTAATTAACTCCAGGATGCTAGAGATGAAAGCTGGAGTGATTTCAAATGAAGGTGAGGGAATCACAGAAGATGGATGATCAACAGGGGTGGTGTATTCTTGATGAGATGGAGAGAGAACTGGAGAATGATGGGTAGATGCAAGAAGATCAACATGATCAGAATGAAGAATTGAAGACTGAGGAGGAGTAGAAACCTCAGAAGCCAATAGATCAAAACTAGGATGAGATATCCTAGCAAGATGAGGAGGTAGAGGAGATGCTGAAGGTGATGCATAGAGAATTGAGGAGGAGTCAAAAAGAAGAGATGCAGAAGATGGAACATCAACTGAAGTGGATGGTGGCACTTCAGTAGAGGTTGAAGGTAATGCAGAAGAAGTGGAAGGAACGGAGAGAATGGCTGAGCCTGCTTCTTGAAGGGGGGGGGGAGTGACTGAAGCAGTCCTAGTGCTCTCAGATGCAACTGGAGCAACCCCTGCCGGAGCGGGCTTCAGGAAACTTCTTTTCCACTTGACAAACAGCGTTGGGTCCATCTTTTTGCTGGCATTTATTGAAGTAGAGACTGAGACCAATAAATGGGGATATTTCTCATTTAGAAAAATCCCAACCACCCTACCCAGGGTGACTTCCTTCTTGTTATTCTTTTTCCTTATCAAATCAAACAGAACTCCTGTCCAATTAATTTGCTTCTTGTTCACAATAGCACACATCAGGGCTAACTGTTGCCTGGTAATATTATCATGGGCAGAGTGCTTTCCCAGTAGCACTTTTTCGACGAGTTCAGCAAGGAACTTAATCTTAAACGGAAAATTCACCTTAAGCAGCTTAGAGGGAATGCCTTCGGCATGTCCAAGTTCAGTTAACATCCTCCCAAACTCAGGGGTATCTTGCTCATAATCTTCTTCCCCATTCAATAATCCAAATATTTCAGTTAAAACGGCGGGAGTCAAAATTACCTCTTCTCCGCCTATTGTTCCCGTCATTGATTCGTCATTAGAGGATGAAGTAAATGCCCATTCTTTAATTTCGGGAATGTTTATCTTTATTCTTGCTGACATAAACTTTTCCAAACCTTGATCTTTGCATAAATTAAGAATTTCCACAATAGCAGACTCGCAGCAGCTGAAAGAGTCGAAGTCCACACTGAAGCCAGCATCAAACTTTATTACGGACAGGAGGGCTGGAGCAATCGCCATCAAAGGTGTTGGAGAAGATGAGAAAGACGGCGAAGGCGAAACAGCAGAAATCGCGAGACAGGGAGCAAGCAGAAAGACGGAATGCGAGAAGACGCTCTCCGTCGACGATAAAAAGAAAGATCTCTTAACCTAGGTCGACCATCGGTTTTAAATTAAACCATCAATCATCGATCTATTTTAAAAGATACTGGAGACGATAGTCGAACGGTCGTTCGACGATCGTTCCTGAAGCAGAGTAGTCGATCCATCGTTCGACTATTTCTGTCTTCACAAACAACAAGCTGTCATCAACCAGAGTTCGACGATAGGCTCGACCTGTTCGACGATCTGCGAACGTTGTTTGACGATCTTCAAGCAGATAAGCTATCATCAACCATAGGTCGACGATAGGCTTGATCCGATCGACTATCTTCGAACGTCGTTCGACGATCTTTAAACAAGTTTCAACAAAGGCAGACGTCACACTTAGTCTTTTCCATTAATCATGCCTAGTTGAACCAAAAAGAACAGATGCTTCTGTTCATCTAAGGGCTTGGTGAAAATATCACCTCTCTGAAGGTCAGTGGATATGAACTTAAGACTGATCTTGTTCTTTTCCACACAATCTCTCAGGAAATGGTGCCTAATCTCAATGTGCTTGGTTCTAGAGTGGTGCACAGGATTTTGTGCAATGGAGATAGCACTGGTACTGTCACACATGATTTTTGTGTTCTTGTGTGTGTACCCATAATCCAAAAGCTGGTTTTGAATCCACAGGATCTGTGAACAACAACTAGCAACTACTATATATTCAGCCTCTGTAGTTGAAGTTGAGACAGAAGCCTGCTTCTTACAGAACCAAGAGACCAATCTCTCTCCCAAGAACTGACAAGTTCCTGAGGTACTTTTCCTGTCATACAACCAGCATAATCAGAATCAGAGTATCCAATTAATTCAAATTCTGATTCAGCTGGGTACCATAGTCCTAGATTTGGACATCCCTTCAGGTATCTCAAGATTCTCTTGAGAAGAATCAGATGAGATTCCTTGGGGTTGACCTGGAATCTAGCACACAGGCATGTAGCAAACATTATATCTGGCCTACTTGCAGTTAAATACAACAGGGAACCAACAATGACCCTATAATTCTTTTGATCAACAGGCTTTCCCTGATCATCAGAATCTATAACTACATTAGTAGCCATAGGTGTATGCATTGCTGAAGCATCAGCCATCCCAAACTTCTTTACCAATTCCTTGGTATATTTGGATTGGGAGATGAAGATGCCATCAACATCTTGCTTTACTTGGAGACCAAGAAAGTAAGACAGCTCACCCATACTACTCATCTCAAACTTGGAATGCATCAAGTCCGAGAACTTTTTGCACAGTTTGGGATCAGTGGAACCAAAAATAATGTCATCCACATACACTTGAACTAACAGGATTGTGTCCTTGTGGTGCTTGACGAAAAGGGTTCTATCAACTACTCCCCTAACAAAGTTGTGCTCTAACAGGAAACTAGCTAGAGTCTCATACCAGGCTCTGGGTGCTTGTTTGAGTCCATAAAGAGCTTTTTGCAACTTGAAAACATGTGAGGGCTGAGTTGAAGAAACAAACCCAGGTGGTTGTTCAACAAATACCTCTTCCTTTAGCTCGCCATTTAGAAAGGCACTTTTGACATCCATCTGAAAAACCTTAAACTTCATATAGGTTGCATAGGCTAGAAAGATCCTTATTGCCTCTAGCCTTGCAACAGGAGCAAAGGTTTGGTCATAATCTATACCTTCTTCCTGTCTATAGCCCTGAGCTACAAGCCTAGTTTTGTTCCTTACAATGATTCCATTTGCATCCAACTTGTTTCTAAACACCCACTTGGTGCCTATGATCAGTTGGCCTTTAGGTCTTGGAACCAAAGTCCATACTTTACATCTTTCAAACTGATTGAGTTTCTCTTGCATAGCAATGATCCAGTGGGGATCTAGCTCAGCATCTTTAATGGTGAGGGGCTCAATCTGTGAAAGGAAACAAGCATGCATCACATCCTGTCTTAATTGATGTCTTGTTTGAACACCAGCTGATATGTCTCCTATCACTTGAGATGTAGGATGATCTCTAAGTATGATAACATCAGCAGGTGGGATGTGATCTTCAGCAATAGTTGGGATTAATTCCTCAGGAGGAATTTGATCTACTATTGGTGGAACAACAACAGCTTCTGCAAGGTCTTCATCACTGTCTGATTCAGTGATATGAAGAGTTGATAGATGGAGAATCTCTTGAGTGACATCTTTACTAGATTCTGGTACCTGCAATGAACTAGAGGAAGGGGAAGTTTCCTTCTCCTTGTAAAACATCTGAGATTCATCAAAAGACACATGCACAGATTCCTCAATTTTAGAAGATGATTTATTAAATACCCTATAAGCTTTGCTTACTTGGGAATATCCAAGAAAAATTCCCATTGAAGTTTTTGCTTCAAACTTTCTAAGGTATTCTTTATTATTGTTATGAATGTAAACTACACAACCAAATACTCTAAAATAATTTATTTTAGGTTTCTTTCCTTTACGCAACTCATAAGGAGTTTTACACTTATGCTTGTGTATAAGACTTCTGTTCAGCACATAATTAGCTGTGCTAACAGCTTCTGCCCAATAGGAAAGAGGCATGTTAGCATCTGCCAATAATGTACCAGCAGCTTCAATTAGGGTTCTATTTTTCCTTTCAATTATCCCATTTTGTTGGGGAGTTCTAGGAGCTGAGAAGCTATGTTTGATACCTTCTCTCTCACAGAATTCTTGCATGAGAAGAGAGTCAAACTCAGTACCATGATCACTTCTGATCAAGGCCACATGAGTAGAGTACTCAGTTTGCACACATAATAGAAAATCTGTAAGGGCTTTGAAGTTATCAGCCTTAGTTCTCAAAAAGAACACCCAAGTGAACCTAGAGAAGTCGTCTACAATTACTAAAGTGTAATACTTCCATCCTAGACTCTATACATTTATTGGGCCAAAGAGGTCCAAATGTAATAAATACAAGATTCTAGGTGAATCACTTTTATTTACTGACTTAAATGAATTCTTGGTTTGCTTGCCTAATTGACAAGCCTTGCATAGGCTCTCCTTCTTGTAGGGGCAAGAAGGTAAACCTCTAACAAGGTTGTATTTAGATAACCTAGATATGTTCTTGAGGTTAACATGGCTAAGTCTTTTATGCCATAAAGTGTTGTTATTTGTTACTTCATTAAATAAGCAGATTTCAGAATGGGTTGAATTAAAATCTACTAAATAAATATTGCCTTGTCTAATACCTACTAACACAACATTACTATTTAAAGTAATATTACAAAGAGTGTTAGTGAATGATACCTGATATCCTGCATCACATAACTGACTTACTGAGATAAGGTTATGCTTCAGTCCAGTTACATATGCAACCCTTTTGAAAGTTACTGCTCCAATGGTAATCCTACCATATCCTTCAGTTTGACCACAGCTAGAATCCCCAAAGATCACCTTTGGTCCAAGCTTGGCCTTGAACTTTGACAGATTTTCTCTATTCCCTGTCATATGTTTGGAGCAAGCACTATCCAAATACCACTTGTCCTGAGTGATAGGATAGGTCTTCACCTGCAGTGAATTGAGTTAAATATTGTGGACCCAGGTAACCTTGGGTCCATTATTCTTCACATAATAAAAACTAGAAATAAAAGAATAAGCAGGTTGGGGTTTATAACCTAAAGGGTAAGATCTCCTAGGTGGGATGCTCCATGCAGTTAATGGGTCCACAAACCTAGGGTTTCTATTCATATTCAGGTTTCTAGGGTTCTGATTATAATTTTGAAATTCATGTTGAAAACGTCGATCGGCGTTCGACGATGGATGCACAGATCGTCGAGCTTCGTTCGACCACTGAGCATGTGATCGTCGAGCAGCGTTCGACACTTTTTGTATTTCCTTAAACTTTTGTTTTCTTTTCTCTCTCTTAGATTTATTTAAGGCTTGATTAACTTGTCTTACTTGCTCAGTGTTCTTTATCCCATCAGCTGAGATAAAGTTCACTGGAGTTGAAAGATGATTTTTAAGGATAATTGGGGGTTCACAAGATGAAGCTCCTAAGCCCAGCTTATTGTTGCCTGACCTAGTGTTTGACATGTTGGTTATTTCAAGCAATTTAAGGCTTCTACCATTCAAAGACTCTTCTAACCTTTTTGACTTAGCTAATTCATTCTTAAGGAATTTTATTTCTTCACTAGAATTAGTGAGTTCTGCTGTTAACCTAATGTTTTCATTAGAGATAAATTCAGATTCAGCAAGTTTATTTCTAAGGTCCTTAATTTCCTTTTCAGAACTAATTAAATCTAAACACAAAGATTTAAAATCTGATTTAAATTCAGCAGATGTAAAATCGTAAGAAGACAATACCTCATCTTCTGTTGGCATTTCTTCATCAGAATCTGAACTCTCTGCAGCTGAGTGATTGCTGCAGGAATCAATTGCCATCAGGCAAATTTCCTTTGCCTTCTTCTCTTCCTCATCCTCACTGGAGCTTGAGGAGGCAGATTCCTCATCAGAATCACTCCAAGTTTCAGCAACGAAACCTCTCTCCTTCTTTTTGTTTTTGTAGGAGGAGGGCTTGGAATGCTTCCTGTGCTGTTCTTTTTCCTTCCTCTTCTCTTTATTCTTTTCCTCTGGACACTCTGGTAGAATATGTCCAGGCTTCCTGCAACCATAGCAAATTATTTCTTTAGCAGGAGAACGATCATACCTTGGTTTATCTTCATATCTTGAAGATTTCTTTCTGAAGTCTTTCCTTCCCATCTTGAGAAACCTCTTGGCAAATAATGCCATTAGTTCCTCATTGGATTGGCTTCCTTCAGAAGCTTCAGCAGCTTTGAGAGCAAGAGATTGCTCTTTTCTTATTGGAGTTGGAGTCTTTGTTTCAGCCTCAGCTTCCCTGGTCTTCAGCACTTGCTCAAAAGACTTGAGCTTGCCAAGGAGAGCTTCTGTTGAGATTTCAGTTGTACTTCTGGCCTCCTTGATAGGCCAGATCCTCAGATCCCATGTGCTGGGGAAGCACATCAGAATCTTATCATTGACCTCTGCCAATGATATATCCTTGTCAAGAGTCCTCAGCTCATTAATGATTGAGCTGAGCCAGGTGTACATTGCTTCAACTGATTCAACATCAGTTTTCTTGAAGTTTTCATACTGGGAGATAAGGTTTGACCTTCTGTCCTTCCTTTAATCAGCTGAATCAGCTACAATCTGGTTCAGTGTATCCCACATTGCCTTTGCTGAGGGACAGTCAGCAACTTTCTGGAATACTTCATCAGACATTATCTGAGCCAGAATATTCATTGCTTTGGCATCTGCTATCTTTGCCTTTTTGTATTCATCATTGTAATCTGGAGGATGCACTACACTCAGATCAGTTGATGATGAAGCAGTAGCTGCAGCTGGTGCTCTTGGTGGTCCTGTCAAAATAGAAGCAAAAATACTCTCATCAATAGAGTTCATATATAACTTAATCCTTGCCTTCCAGATGCTAAACTTAGCTAAGTTGCATGCTGGAAGTCTGGTGCTTGAATAATCTTTGGACTGGGCCATGAAGTGAATATCTATAAGCTTGATATCTATCAGGATCTTGTGACTTAGGTGTTAGCCTATACAGTCAGTCAACCTCCCTCTGATACCAATTGAAAGTGATGATAGATACAACTCTAGAGGGGGGGGGGGTGAATAGAGTATTCAAAAATTAGAACACCCAACTCAACTCCCTTAGAGTTAATTTACGGAATTAGTTTATAGATATTGATAACCCTAGAGCCTAACACAAAGTGTAGTGCACAAGAGAGAGCTAACTGTAATTACAGTTAAACTTGAAGTCCTATCACAACAACTAGCAATCCTAGTTAATTCTACTCACAGCCACAGTATAATGAATTAAATAAACAGCACAGACGACACAAGGAATTTTATAGTGGTTCCCTCTAAATAGGTACGTCCACTCTTCTACCACCCTGGTAGGAATCCACTATAGGTTTTTGTTCAGGTGCCTTGCCACCAACTGATCTGCTTCAGGTAGATCAAGTATACCCTTTGAGCTTTTGATCATGAGCTCAATATCCAACACAGGTTTTTGATCAGGTGCTCTGCCACCAAAGGTTCACTTTTGAAGGGAGTAATAACCCTTTGTACAGGAGGTTGAGAGAGTTAAGACTTCTTCTCTATTGTTAAACAAATTAGAGAAGCTAGTGGATTGCACAGAGCTAGATAGCTCTAAAGAATCAAGGCTCCCCGTGGCTTAGAGAATATCCAGGAAAGAGTCTTGCTTCAGGGTGCAGGAACACTTCTGAACTAAGACAAAGAATTGTCTTGAAGTTCTGAAGGAGAAGCTGGAGAAGATTCTTGATATGGAACAGGTGTTCTTCTTCAATCAGCTTCCTTTCTTCTTCTTCTTCTTCTAAAGTCCTCTGAGTGAAAATCTTCCTGTAAGCAGGATGAACTCAGGATGAAGAAGAATGCAGAAGAACTTTGATCTTCTCAGTTGAATATGAAATGCTGAGCGCTGTAGAACTTTCTTGTTTTCTCTCTTTTTCTATGCTGCTGAGTGTATGTATATCTGTTCTTGTTGTCTTCTTTCAAAAAGAAGCTCTTTTTATATGAGCCTTTGCAACGGCTTTAATTTGAGTTTGAAACTTTATCTTCTTCTGGCATCAGCAAACTGGGCTGCAAAAAAGCATAAAGCAAAAAACAAAACCTGCAGGCAGACATACTATAAGAGGATAAAGCTTTCTAAGAAGCTGCATAACCAATCAGATAAGAAGGGGCTAGAAAAAGTCCCATCAGAAAGAACTCTTTACAGCCAGAAAAGACTTTCTGAGTCTAACGGCTATAAAGGACAGCCTGGTAGATAAAGCAGAAATTCCATTTCAACTAATAAGACAAAACACTTTGTCAGATAAAGATTAGCTCATGCATAAGGAATGGAGCAGAAATTTCATGGAAATAATATCACAACTTTACAGAAATAATATGCCAAATAAATATGAAATACATCATAAAATAGAAGAGGACAAATTTATTAAGGACATACAGCAAAATGTCGAACGACCCTCGGAGATCGTCGAATGAAGCACAGAGATCGTCGACCTATCAGACAGATAGTCGAACGATACAGATAGTCGAACTACCCAAGCAGATAGTCGAGCTATCAGAGCAGATAGTCGAGCTATCAGATAGTCGATCTATCAAGACAGATAGTCGAACTACCAAAGAAAGCAGATAGTCGACCTATCAAACAGATAGTCGAACTATCAAAGAAAGCAGATAGTCGACCTATCAAACAGATAGTCGAACTATCAAAGGTAGCAGATAGTCGACCTATCAAACAGATAGTCGAACTATCAAAGAAAGCGGATAGTCGACCTATCAAACAGATAGTCGAACTACAAAAGAAAATAGATAGTCGACCTATCAAACAGATAGTCGAACTATCAAAGAAAACAGATAGTCGACCTATCAAACAGATAGTCGAACTATCAGATAGTTGAACTATCCAAGCGGATAGTCGAACTATCAAGAAATCTGTCTGGTCAAAAGAAGTCGAGCGGAGTTCGACGATCGGCGAGGCAGATTCCACAGAACGTCGAGCTACCAAGAGTTGAACTAACTCAGAGATAGACGATCTGCTGACAGACAAACGTCGAACAACTGATAGATGATCATCGACCAGTCGATAGATGATAGTCGAGTGACGTTCGACCATAGTCGAACAAAAAACAACTTAACCAAATTTTCATCTGGAATAAGTGACAACTCTAAAACTAGAGTAAACTAACTAAACAACTAACCTTTGAACATAGATAAATCTTGGGTTAAGAGACTAAAAGAAGGACTGAACTCAAATCAAAACTAGGGTACCGACACACTCCATCACCCTGTAAGTCAGCACTTCGTATACAAATATACATAAACCCATAAAGTAATAAAATAGGTTTGGATGTCTCATACAACAAACACGTTTCTATATTGAGCAGGTAAAATAAAGGGCCTACAATACAACATGTATGCAATCTTGGGTTTCACCTAAGGCACCCTATATCGCATGAATCTAACACATCATCAAACAGGTACATCCAATTTCCCCATCGGCGTTCATGCCGCAAACACACAGGTACTTCCAATTTCCCCTAAAGGCATACATGCCGCAAACACACGGAACTCTTGCTAAGGCCCCACTCGCTCGTGAGTCTCAAAACCCGGGCTTGCCTATAAGCTCTGACTTCTCATGTCAGGATTCCATCACACAAACAACAAACCGATGCTAAGAACCCTTGCTTGACCCCACCCACTCGTGGGCTTTATCGCCCGGGCTTGTCCAATGCTTGACACTCTCTTCAATTTCACAGAAGGGGACTTGTCTCGTCGGGACACTCTTCACACATGACTTGCACGTCACGGGCTAGCCAGCCGACCACAGAGACAAAGCTGTGCCTTAACATATCACAATCAACAACCTTTCTCGCCCTTATCCACAATTTGTTCTCACATGAAAATAAGGGGGGAACGAACATCACAAACGACATCTTGCCGCAAACGGATTTCTAGCAAAATCCTTAAGGCTCGTTATACAACATCGCCAAGTCGGACTAACGGTTGAGAATATGAATTCACCCACAATGCCTAATCCACTAGCGGAGCAGATTTATAATGCAATATCATGCCGGGGACGGACAAAATCGACCTGGTGGCTCCTATTGAACCATGGAAACTGAAACCCTCTCATTTGAGAGATCCGATGTCTAAATTCTTGAAAGAAAGCAAGAATAAAATGGATGGCATGCACGCATCCTAAAGACCGAGAGGAGACGTGTCGTTACCTTACGAATCCTCTTCCTTGCCATGGAAAATTTGATTTGCATGAATGAAAGTGTGCGCCTTCAAGTCCTCTCCGCAGATCTGGCCTTGGATCGACGATCGGAGCCTCAAAGCTTCGTTAATGGCAGAAGATGCTCTTCCTCTTCCTCCAAACCCTATCTCCCCAAAATCCTAACTTCAACTCTCAAATGAGAAGAAAATGAGGGGAAAGAGTTTTTCAGCTCTACTTATGCCCCTTGGTCGGAGTGTCCTGGGCCATAGGATCAAAACCGAAGGGAAATCGGAAGGCTAGAACACAAATCTACGGAACTGCTTCCGTCCGCTACCGTCGGGCGGTAACCACCTACCGCGCTGCGGTAGCTTCCTGAGCCCTCGGTCAAAAACATAAAGCCATGCTACCGCCCGGAGGTAGAAATACTGCTGTGTGGTAGCTCACTCAATTCTTCCGTATCAACGCAAGGAGACTGACGCCAAGCAGTAACTAGCTAACACCGCGCGCTAGCACTCGACGCACTCAACGCCTCCCACTCAACGCCTCCACTCAACTCCTGCTACTCAATGCACTCAACGTCAGGCTACCGCCGAGCAGTAGCTATCTAACGCCGCGCTCTAGCTTCCAGAGGCTCAAGTACTGGAAAACTAGGGTGTTACAATGACCATGGCTAACGATGAGGAGAGGGACAATCTCTTCTACCATAGGTTGAGGGAGAATTTGAGAAAACCCCTTATAGTTATGAAGAATGCGGGTTTCAACGAGTTGATAGAGGCTGACAGAATGTTAAAAAGTGATATGGAACAAACCTAATGTCGAAAGGGACTAATAGTCAAGCAGGGAGAAGGAAAGCATTCTCAATCGCAAGGGAAGTTTGAAGGGAGTAAATGGAGGAAGAAGCCCCATCCCTTCAAGTCATGGGAGAAGAGCAGTACAATGTCGGGGGATCTCACTTCAAGGGACCACCAACGTGCTACAAGTGTGGCAAGTCAAGCCACATAGTGTAGTACCCCCCCCCCCCCACAACCTTTTGCCCGGGTCGGGTCGGAGGGGTATTACTGGCCCAAGACGTCCACCCAGCGCTCCTTAGGGAAAACGATCCACCCTATCCAAGCACTAGTTAGCCGCCTTGCTCGGCTCGAATCACAACATTCACAACCCATCAGAATATAGCGGAAGCATTAACAGGAAACCATTGCAGATTTATATATCACATATCAAAATGACAGCAGTTCTAGGGCCGAAGCCTAAGTACTTATATAAGCCCGTGGGCTATACATATGCTACATATAATCCTCATATACTCTCTCTCTACGCTGCTCGGCGGAACTCACGTCTCTAAACTCTGGGGACAGCGGGGGTGCATCTGCTCGAGTAGACCTAACTGTTGGCTTAATCTCCTGCGGAAGCGGGTCACTACGGTGCTCCAACTCTTGTGAATGGTTAATCAAATAACCATTAGTCACAGAGCTAAGTGGAAACAAATCTCCTCCCCGGATCCACATCCTGAGGACGAGCACGCACCCACACAATAGAAGTAAATAGCTGAAGCAAGAGAGGGTTAGCACAACATTTTGTATATGAACAGCTAGGAGAAAATATAAAAGAGTGCAGTATAACCGGAAAAAGCAGCAATAGTATACAACGGTTATAACAATTCTCTACTAGCTCATCAGCACAACAGATTTTCATATCCTGAATTCTATCGCAGGCATTCACAGCCGCGCACATACCACAGGCATTCATAGTCGCGCACACCGCAGACATTCACAACCGCGCACACAAACCCTATGTCGACCTAGTTTGGACCGCTTCTGTTCCAGCAGGGTAGCGAGCCCCACGGGACTCACCGATGTGGCCGTCGGTGACAGTGGCCAGTCCTGCCACTTCTAGGGGTGATCGTACCGCACAACCCCAGACCCTAATGTACAACCTGGTGTACTCTTGGATGTGAGCGACATCCAGCAAATCATTTTGGCCGACCAGCGGAGGAAAACCCGGCGGGGAATAAAATGGTCGTTCACCCGTGGTACTCATCTCCCTGTCGCCTTGAGTCGTCGACCTTCCCGCACCAGTACGAACGGTCTGCGGGAGGGACTGACCCGTCACTATTCCACCGCAAGCAATTTACAAACAATCAATCAACGACAAACATAATATACACCGGGTCTACGTCGACCTAACCTACTTGGCTTCAAACTTCGGGCGGCGACACTTAGCTCTACTTTTGATAAGGAGCGTGGGAGCGCTTTATTTGGGGCTAGACCGGGAGAAATACCTCAACTCCGGTTATCCCCAACTAAGGCTCAACCTTAATAACAATTTATCGTCAGAGCAGGACCCTGGATTATAATAGTAAATTGCTATGAGGACAAATGTGGTGTTTATGCTGCTTATTTAAAGTGCTGGAAAGAAACGTGACCAGTACGAAACTGGAGTAGTACTGAATTAAAAGTGCTTGACTAGTACAAGACTGGAGTAGAGCTGAATTAAAATTACTTGACCAGCACGAGACTGGAGTAGAACTGAATTGAAAGTACTTGACCAGTACGAGACTGGAGTAGAGCTGAATTAAAAGTACTTGACCAGTACGAGACTGGAGTAGAACAGAATTGAAAGTACTTGACCAGTACGAGACTGAAGTAGAGCTAAATTAAAAGTACTTGACCAGTACAAGACTGCAGTAGAGCTGAATTAAAATTACTTGACCAGGACGAGACTGGAGTAGAACTGAATTGAAAGTACTTGACTAGTACGAGACTGGAGTATAACTGAATTGAAAGTACTTGAATTGAAAAGAATAAAGGAACAGGACCAGTGCAAAACTGGAATAATCATAAAGAAAATGATTAGTAGTCCAATCACTATATCCAAGAGACTTCAGTCTCATCTCCGTTCTCAGGAGGCACATTCAGTTCTATTTCAGTTTTTAATAAGGCTTCATTGGATTACACTCATTATTAAGATCCGATTATGATTTGGTTGCGCCTTACTAATCATGACTTAATAGGATTAGTGGCTTATCAGGAGTTACACCCTTAATATTAATCGACAATAATGTGCAACTCACTACTCGTATTCTCACTTTCCGAGCGTACCCAAATCACCCGAGAGTCGAGGCGCTCGATGATTTCATGAAATCTCTAACCACCCAGAGCCTGGTCACTTGCCTCATCCACTCTCGTCGATACGTCAAATTTGAATTTATTATTCAAATTAGGGAGGCTAGTCGCGCGCTCCAATTTTCAGTTTCGAGCGTAATAATTTCTGAGCGCGACAGTAGGCTTCAAGATTTTAGGAAAAATATCAAAACTTATCCCAATGACCTCAAATTTTGATACAACCTTTAAGATAGCCTACAATGAGCCTAGTAATTTTTTTGTAATTTTTCAGAGTGTTTTGGGTCTTTAATTTTTCCAAACAAATTTTATTTGGGCTTTTAAAAATACCAAATCAATTCCAAAAATTCTCAAAATTTTTGTGAAGACTGCCCTCATCAAGGGGAACAATTTTTATGTTTAAAACTTTTTCATGAGGGCCATCGCCGGAGCCTACATTTTTTTTTTTGTAAACGGGAGGGGAGGGGGTGACGGCGGCGGCGCTCCGGCCGCCGGAGCTCGCATGTGCTACGTCAAAAATGGGGAGGGGGAGGAAGAGAAGGTTCCACCTGGATTTGGCGGGCTCGGGAGGGGCCATATTGGTCAGACATGGCTCAAGGTGGTGGAGAAGGGGGAGGAGCTCCTTGGCTTGGCTTTTTCCGGCCACCAGAGCTCCGGCAGAGGGGGGAGAAGGGGGAGGGGATGCTCTGAGAGCTGTGAGGGAAAGAGAGGGGGTTGGGTGACTTTTATAGGGAGGGGGGAGGGGGAACTCCTTCCCTTTGGGTGGTGTGGGACTAATCCCTCCTTAGGGAGAGATTAATCCCACCCTCCAGCTGTCCAAGGACAGCTGGAGGTCTCTCATTTTCCCCCATATGGGGAAATGGATGAGGCCCTTTATGGGCTTGGGCCTTATGGAAAGAAAGGGGAAAATGAGGAGAAGAGGGGTGGGGTGGGCCTCCACCCATCCTAGGCTTGGTTGCTGGATGGGGGGCCCAAGGAGAGTGAGGGGGGCATGAACCATCCTCCTTTGGAGAGGAGATGGGCTCCTCATTCTAAGAAAAAATCCAAAAAGTGGATTTTTAGGAGGGTTTGACCAAGTCAACCCTAGGGTGGGTCCCCCTTGTTGGTCAAAGTCAAAGTGAGTCTAATTCATCGGGGTCAGGTCAAAGTTCGGGTGTCGTGTCATAATTGGTGTGCGCACGCTTTTCGGTGCACGAGTAGGCTTGATTTGACCACGGGTTGACCAATTATCGTTGAAGTTGACCAGGATGACTTCCGTTGACTTCATATTGACCACACGAGTCCAACGCCACTGACTGGGGTTGAATCGGAGTCCATTTGGCGAAGGTCCAAAATCTGCGCGAGTGGCGCGCTAAAATGGTCGAAGTGTGTAGAATTGCCATTAGACCTCGGATCGTGACTTGACGAGCTCTGATGCGTTCATATAGACTATACGAGGCCACATGAACTGACAGAACTTGATTCGGAGTTCTCTAGCTCAACATCCAAAATCTCGCTTTCATTGCGTTTTACGAGGAATGGTCACATCCACTATATGACATCGGGGTCCAACTGAACGAGTTCTGATGCGCTCGTATTGACTATACGAGGCCACATGAACTGATAGAACTCAATTCATAGTTCTCTAGCTCGATACCCTGCCTAGGGTTACCTCCTACCGGGTCAAGGGTAGGGTTCGGGTCACTTTTATTGGGCCCACTAGGGCTATGATGGCCCAATAAAAGTCGGGTTGTTACACATAGCTCGTTTTTGTACTGAGGGTGATGTTGAGTAAGAGCTAAGGCATGAACATTCAGTGCATTCCAGTCCCAGCGCCGTGGAGAAAGGGAAGATGACAGAGTCGAGCGCTTCACGGTTCCAATCCGTGTAGCCAAGGGCTTATAACCTTGGGCAACATTGTAAAAATAGAGAAGAACGACTAGAAAAACAGGCCGGAAGCTTGAATAACTGAAATTTTTTATTATCCAAAAGAATATCATTTACAAAGGTATGGCCTCCCTTTTATAGAATGGAGGAGATAGAGGAGAGCACAAACTAACAATGTGGGACAAAATAAATGTACAAAGACTGGGCGGTTTGACATGTACAGACCGCACAGTCCGCTCGGTTAGATAACAGGCTAACCGCCCGGACAGACCAGAAGAGGATGCCGTAGGAGACCGCAAGACTGCCAGACCGCCAGACCACCAGACCGCCAGACCGCCAGATGTACAAGTCGCTGGCGACAACCCGCAAGACCGCCGAACCATAGCCGCCACCAACTGGATATTCAGCCTGTCAGCCCCAGACCGCTAGACCGCGCGGTCTCCAGACCGCCATATTCAGACCGCCAGACCGCCTACTTTAACACTCCCCCTCAAGCTAGAGCATAGATATCGATCATGCCCAGCTTGTCACAAATGTGGAAGAATGAAGTAGACACCGGCTTGGTAAAGATATCTGCCAACTCTTTGTCGGAGGTGACGAACGGAGTGCAAATCTGTTTCTTCAAGATTTCTTCCCGGATGAAATGGCAGTCGACTTCAATATGTTTGGTTCTCTCATGGAAGACCGGATTTTTGGATATATATAGCGGCCTTGTTGTCACAGAACATAGGAAGAGGATAGTCGTAGACCTCTCCTAGATCAAGCATGAGAGCCCGCAACCATTTTAGTTCGCAAGTGGTGGACGCCATGCTCCGATATTCAGCTTCAGCACTAGACCTTGAAACTACAGACTGCTTCTTGCTCTTCCAGCTCACAAGATTACCTCCAACAAATGTGCAGAAACCAGATGTAGATTTGCGGTCATCTTTATCATCAGCATAGCTAGAATCTGAGTAGGCTTCAACTCTCAAATGACCATTCTTCTGAAAGAGTAGTCCTTTGCCCGGTGCTGCTTTAACATACTCTAATATCTTCAAGGCAGACTGAAGATGGCACTCCCTGGGAGCTTGCATGAACTGACTTACCTTGCCAACAGCATAGGCAATGTCAGGTCTGGTCACCGTGAGATAAATGAGTTTACCCACCAGACGTCTATACTTTGTGGCATCAGATATAAGAGGAGAATCATCTGTCCACGTTTTGTCTTCTCCAGTAGCCATGGGATACCGTGCCGGTTTGGCACCGGTCAATCCTGCATCCCGTAGAAGATCAAGTGCATACTTCCGTTGGGAGAGAACCAGAGAGTCGGGCTTCCGACAGATCTCTATCCCCAAAAAGTATTTCGGGGAGCCCATATCCTTTGTGACAAGATGTTGACGGAGGTGCTTCTTTGTCAAGTCCACCCCAGCTTGATCATCACCGGTAAGAAGAATGTCGTCAACATAAACTGCCAAAACTACAAGGCCCGATGCGGTTTTGCGAATAAACAGGGAATGATCAGCCGTACTTCTTGTAAAGCCAACAGCAGCCACGATGCTGCTAAACTTGTCGAACCATGCCCGAGGGCTCTGCTTGAGGCCATAGATAGCCTTCTTTAGCTTGCATACACGGGTCTCCCCCTGAGCAACATACCCCGGAGGTTGCTCCATGTAAACGTCCTCATGAAGAGCCCCATAAAGAAAGGCATTCTTGACATCAAGCTGGGAGATAGTCCAATTGCGGTTGACAGCCACAGAGAGAATAACCCGGATGGTGCTGAGACGAGCAACCGGGGAGAAAGTATCAAAGTAGTCAACCCCATAAGTCTGAGTGAAGCCTTTGGCCACCAGTCGGGCTTTGTAGCGGTCCACAGTCCCGTCTGGGCGAAACTTCACAACAAACACCCATCGACAGCCAACCACATCAGTACCCACTGGAGGAGAAACAAGGGTCCAGGTGCCCCGTTCAGTAAGAGTAGCGATTTCCTCATCCATGGCAGACTTCCAATGAGGAATCACAAGTGCCTCCTGGTAGGTACGGGGAGTAGTAGTAGCTGAAATAGCTAAAGCAAAATGCCGGCGAGAAGAAGTAAGCCGATCATATGACACAACTGTCGCAAGCGGGTGTTGAGTGCATGCCCGCACCCCTTTGCGAAGAGCAATGGGGAGATCCAGGTCGTCGGGGGGTTCAGGGACCGGAGCGTCCGTAGCGGAGAAAGCTGGCCCGGGACTAGAGAGAGACGGCTCCGGAGACGGGGGGGAAGAGAGGGGAGAGGAATAGACGGAGGAGGGGATGAGGAGGAGGGAGGAGAAACGTGGATAGGCGGAGAGGGAACAGACAGGGAGGGTGAGGAGTCAGGAATAGGAGGAAGAAGGGGTGGAGAGGAGAAGTAGGCTGCATTTTCGAAGAAGGTGACATCTGCAGAAACAAACTGTTTTCGCAGAACGGGGTCAAAGCAACAGTAGCCTTTCTGAGTGACCGAGTAGCCCAAAAAGACACATTTGGTGGCACGGGGAGAAAGTTTGTCACGGGTAGCAGACGGGGCATGCACAAAGGCTGTACAGCCAAAGATTCGAAGAGGGAGGGGAAAAGGTTCCTTGCCGGGGTAGAGAATGGAGAAGGGAGTCTTACCCTGAAGAACAGTAGAAGGAATACGATTGATGAGATAACAGGCGAGGAGAACAGCATAGCCCCAATAAGAGCGAGGCACATGCATCTGCGTTAGGAGAGTGCGAGCGATATCGAGGAGATGACGGTTTTTACGTTCCGCCACCCCATTCTGCTGGGAGGTGTAAACACAGGTGGTCTGATGAATAAGACCATGTTGCATACAGAAAGATGAAAAATCACGACTAAGATATTCTTTAGCATTATCAGAGCGAAGACATTTAATAGAGACATGAAACTGAGTTTTAATCATATTATAAAAGCATTCCCAAACAGAGAAGAGTTCAGAGCGATCTCGTAACAGATACACCCAGGTACAACGAGAAAAGTCATCAATAAAAGTTACAAAATACAAACTACCCCGACCAATGGTTGGAGTAGGAGCCGGACCCCATACATCAGAATGGATGAGATCAAACGGGCTAGAGGAACTGCGGGCATGCTTGGGCGGGAAGGAGGAGCGGTGATGTTTGCCAAGTTGGCAAGCATCACAGTTGAGCGGAGGACTGGTTGGCGGTAAGTGGGGCAGAAGCTGTCGAAGAATGCGAGCAGGAGGATGTCCAAGGCGAAGATGCCATTGAAGCAGATCAGTAGAGGAGGAAGTGAAAGCGGACAGAGCGGAAACGTTGTCGAGGAAGTAGAGGCCGCCGCTCTCAGTCCCAGTAGCAATCGTCCGTTGGGTTCTCGGGTCCTGAAAGCAACAAGAAGTAGGAGTGAATACAACAGAGCACTGAAGTTGCTTGCATAAAGTAGTAATAGATAGAAGGTTGCAAGGAAACTTCGGGACATAGAGAGTGTCCACCAAACGCAGCGATGGGGTGACTTGAACCATGCCTGTCCCACGAACCGGGGAAGGAGAACCATCCGCAACAAGGACAGGAGGCAACCGATCATGCGTTTCGAGAAGCGAAAAACATTGAGGATTGCCTGTCATATGATTTGTAGCACCAGAATCAATCAACCATTTACCTTGGATAGCGACATGAGCACTACCTGAGGTCGTTGCCACCGAAGCAGACGACCGAGAGGAGGGGTTCGGGGAGGTCGAAGTATCACCAGATGGGCGCAGATGAGGATGTTTCTGCCAATAGCGGTCAATGGTATGATCGGTACGACCACAGTGAGAACAGAGGAACCTGGACGGACCGCGCGCCCCAGAGTGGCTGCGGCCACTGTTGCTGCCGCGCTGAGTGTACTGAGCATAAGAGTCCTGCGGAGGAGGGGAGGATAACAGAGGGCGCTGGAGCAGAGAAGTAACGGCGGCTACGCGAGCGGCGGTGGCATCCAAGGTGGGAGACTCAGCTTCACCCAAGATCTGCTGGCGGATGAGATCAAAAGACTCGGGAAGTCGCAGAAGATAACAAACAACCAGGAGTTCCTGGAAGTGTTTGTGTTGCTGAGCCAAGTCTGCAGAGAAGGGGCGATTCTGGAGGATCTCAGCGCCAAGAGCCTGAACTTGCTGATAGGCTGCAGCGGGAGTCATGGACGAACGGGCGAAGAGATCCGCATAAAGAGTATAAATCCGGGAGGTCTGCGTCCCCTTGGAGTAAAGAGTAGCCAGATGAAGCCACGCGGCCTTTACCGTCTCATCATGACGGATGACGGGAAGGCACTCATCAGAGAGGCTATTATCCAGCCATGTGCGGACAAGCGCATCACTCGCATCCCATTCGTCAAAGAGAGGAGAATTATGAGGAGGCGGAGCATCGGTAAGATGATGACGTTTGCGCTGAGAACGAAGGAGGAAAGTGAAAGAGACGCTCCAATCCGGATAGTTGGAGCCAACGAGCTTGGAAACAGTGCCCAGATTTCCGGAAGGAGTAGGGATAGAAGGCGGAGCCGGAGTGGCTGCAGGAGTGGTGGCAGTGGAATTGTCAGAGATATCCATAGAAGAAGACCGAAACCGCGCGGTTAGGAATCAAGCCGAAATCAACCCGGGCGGTTAAGAGAGAAGGGAAAAAAAACTGCAGCGGTCACGATGTCAGACACCAGCGGCTAGAGAAGCCACGACCAAGCCGCAGAGCCAAAACAGAGGGAAAGAGGTCGGGCGGTTGGAAGACAGACCGCACGAACGGGAGAGAAAGAGGAATCCGGCAAACAGGCCGGGGCGATAAGAAAGAGAAGAAGGAAGGCTGCGACAAGAACAGATCGCAAGCAGACAAGGAGAAGCAGGCCGCGCAGACAGGGCGCAGGCAAACAAGACAGGCCGCGGGAAGAAGAAGCAGGTCGCACGGCTAGAAAGGAGCACCGAATCAGAAGGCAGAGATCGAGTCCTCTGATACCATGTAAAAATAGAGAAGAACGACTAGAAAAACAGGCCGGAAGCTTGAATAACTGAAATTTTTTATTATCCAAAAGAATATCATTTACAAAGGTATGGCCTCCCTTTTATAGAATGGAGGAGATAGAGGAGAGCACAAACTAACAATGTGGGACAAAATAAATGTACAAAGACTGGGCGGTTTGACATGTACAGACCGCACAGTCCGCTCGGTTAGATAACAGGCTAACCGTCCGGACAGACCAGAAGAGGATGCCGTAGGAGACCGCAAGACTGCCAGACCGCCAGACCGCCAGACCGCCAGATGTACAAGTCGCTGGCGACAACCCGCAAGACCGCCGAACCATAGCCGCCACCAACTGGATATTCAGCCTGTCAGCCCCAGACCGCTAGACCGCGCGGTCTCCAGACCGCCATATTCAGACCGCCAGACCGCCTACTTTAACAAACATGAAGCGATTCAATAACCCGATGTGGTGACAGGTATGGAAAAGTTTAAGTTTGTTTATTGGCTTTAGACTTTCGAGACTTTTATGTGTATTGCCTGTGTTTTAAGCTTCGTGCTAGCTTCCGGTTACCCCGTTAGGGTACTGTTTGATATGAGAGCGTCACACTCTTCTCTTGCGGAGAGTTTTATCAAGAGAATTGGACTCGAGCCTTTTTCGGCAAACACAGAGCTTAGAGTGTGTGCGAACAGAAAACCAGAGACCGAAAATTGGAGTAACAAAACTTTTATTATCCAAAAAAATATCTATTACAAAGGTATTGTAACACCCCTATCTGCCGCATGGTATATAGCAGTAGGTCCGGCCGGGGCCCGACGTCATATACTATAGACAGACCGAAGGGTTATAGAATGAAACCATTCTCCCAATCACAAACGTCCTACATAGAGCAACTAGAGAAAGATTTTAAGTAGTTGAAAGAACCCAATAACATATAACATTTATCAAGAATGTCCACTAACCACAATAGAAATGAAATACCAAAATACACAAAAGTACTTGGTCTTATGGCCTTACAAATGTTCACATAACAACATAGTGTTTTACAGACATCGGCTCGCAGGCCGGCCATACATGATAGAAATAAAATAACAGTTCGCTTTGGCCTTCGAGGGCCAACATAGTAGCTTGGGCTTCAACCAGCTATTTGGTACTTGGTTCCGCAGCACCTGCAAGCAACATTCCACCGTACGGTGGTAAAAAAAGCAACGGTCAGCTAAAGCTGACCAAATTATAGCGACCCCGCTCCATATTCGGTACGACGGTGCTCCTTCCTTGCATTTCATTAGTACATCCAAAAATCCTAGTGAAAGTACATCCTAGCACAATTCACCACAGGTGAAGGCTCGTACGGCCACCCACCCCGTGCACTCAGGGCACATTGACGGTGTATCGGACTTCCCGGATACCACCTCCGTTCAGAGGTCCTTGACTTGAAGGTTACTTTGAGCATTTCAGTCTTTACGACCCCTGGCCTGAGACTCTCATTATGTCACCGACGAGAGCCAATTTCTGCTACTCTCATGTCATACTCTACATAACGCAGGTACAGCTCCACCATTTCCCGTTGCTCAAGTCGCCCCACCGTCTCCGGTTACCGTAGTACTCATGGCCAAATCTGCAGGGCGCGGGTCGGTTTTGCCTTTCCTGTTCGGCTCCCTAGCCTATTAATTCTGAACCCCATGGGCTCACCGCTTTCCAAAGAAAGGCCCTACATGTCTCCTTAAGACAGGCCTCGCACTCAATCCCAATTATATACAAGGTTGGCCCCAGACCACCTAGTTGACAGGAATGCATTTCCGCCTAGTTTTCTGGGTGCACCTTGGAGTTAATCCCCAAGGCTCCCTGTTGCAATCTACTGTGTAGAAAACCCGAAAAACAACACAATACGGAGTCTTCTTTGAAAATCCATGCACAATGAAACATCACTGATTCAGACAAACACGTTCGGGTAAGCTTCACACACAATGCCTATGCCCGTACTTTGATTCCGGACTCTACATGCAACACAAGGGGGACTATTCACATCTACCCCAAGGGACACTGCGCACTCACCGCACATTTGCGGGAGCGGGTTTCCCATGCAGAAAGGAAGAGGACTTCACATGTCCAAGTTGAGAATCGTTACCCTTGAAGTCCGTTTTGGCGCCATTAAAAACTAGTCGGATGGAAAGCTTCACAACGAGAATGACTCCGCGGATCCGGTCTCGGTTTTTGATTCGGTGCTCCGATGCTCCGGCGACGGCTGGGATCCTCCTCCTCCTTCTTTCTTGCTTTCTCCTCTCTCTAAGACTTTAGAAAGAGAAAGGCTAAAAGAAATTAGGAGTTTAACCCCCACTTCCTGCCTTAAGGAAGCAGGATTAATCCTAAGCCGTCAGATCTGGTTTAAAGAAAACGAACGGCTCAGATCCACCCAAAAAGTCACTAAAATAGGTCGAACACGGCTTTGCACACGACCGTGTCCTAGGCCGTGTTCCTTGATCCAGACACGATTGTCGAGTACATAAAAGCACACGTGTTAGGACACTCCCGTGTCCCAACCTGACACGCCCGTGTCGGGTCATCGACATGCCCGTGACCAGGGCGTGTCAAGTATAACTGCCACGCCAACCGTCACGTCCCTTAATGGACACGGGTGGACACACGCCCGTGTCAAATCTGACATGCCTGTATCATACAGTACACACCCGTGTCGAATCTGACACGCCCGTATCATACAGTACACGCCAGTGTCATACAGTACACGCCCGTTTCACTTTTAAGTTTCGGGGTGTTACAGGTATGACTAATAATTACAAGAACATGAAACTATACAAGCCGCATAAGCCGCACAAGCCGCACGGTTAGACTAACCGCACGACCACAACAATGAGGAAGACAGACGGCTAATATCCCCAAGTCGGCATAGTTAAGTCGCCAGATCGCCAGACAAACTGCCAGACCGTGCGGTCTCCAACCTGGCTACCAAACTGCTGAGACAAACCGCCAGACCGCCCGGTCTCAACCCGACAGACCGCTCGGTCTAAACACTCCACCTCAAGCTGGAGCATAGATATTAATCATGCCCAGCTTGTCGCAAATGCGAAACAAAGACGCGGACACCGGCTTGGTGAAGACATCTGCCGACTCATTGTCAGATATGACGAACAGAGTACAAATCTGTTTCTTCAAAATCTCTTCTCGAATAAAGTGACAGTCGACCTCTATGTGTTTTGTTCTCTCATGAAAAACCAGATTTTTTGAAATGTATATAACAGTCTTGTTGTCGCAGAACATATGAAGAGTATAGTTGTAGACCTCTCCTAAGTCAAGCATGAGATCCCATAACCATTTTAACTCACATGTGGTCGATGTCATACTACAATATTTCGCCTCTGCACTAGACCTGGAGACCACAGACTGTTTCTTGCTCTTCCAGCTCACAAGATTTCCTCCAACAATTGTGCAGAAACCCGATGTTGACTTGCGGTCTCCTTTATCATCAGCATAACTTGAATCTGAGTACGCTTCAACCCTCAAGTGACCATTTTTCTGAAAAAGGTGTCCTTTCCCTATAGCTGCTTTAACATACTCCAGTATCCTCATGACAGACTGTAGATGACACTCTCTAGGAGCTTGCATGAATTGGCTAACCTTGCCTACAACATAGGAGATGTCGGGTCTGGTTATTGTGAAATAAATGAGTTTGCCCACCAGACGCCGGTACCTTGAAAAATCAGATAGAGGAGACGAGTCATCTGTCCAAGTTTTGTCTTCCCCAATAGCCATGGGACATCTGGCAGGTTTAGCACCAGTCAACCCTGCCTCTTTTAGCAAATCAAGAGCATACTTCCGTTGGGAGAGAACTAAAGAGTTGGGTTTCTGAGAAATCTCAATCCCCAGAAAGTATTTGGGAGGGCCCATATCCTTAATAACCAGGTGTTATCGGAGGTGTTTCTTTGTCAAAGATACCCCAGCCTGGTCATCGCCAGTCAAAAGAATATCATCCACATATATAGCAAGAACCACCATACCAGAGGAGGTTTTGCGAATGAATAAGGAGTGATCGGCTGAACTTCGTGCAAAACCAATGGCCGCAATAATACCGCTGAACTTGTCAAACCAAGCCCGAGGGCTTTGCTTTAGGCCATAAATGGCCTTCTTCAGATGACATACTCATGTCTCCTCCTGAGCAACATACCCAGGATGTTTCTCTATGTATACGGCTTCCTGAAGGTCACCATAAAGAAAGACATTTTTGACATCCAGCTGAGAAATGGGTCAATCCCTATTGACAACCACAGAGAGAAGAACCCGAATGGTACTGAGATGAGCAACGGGAGAGAAGGTGTCAAAGTTATCAACCTCATAAGTCTGAGTGAAGCCTTTGGCGACGAAGCGGGCCTTGTAACGATCCACGCAGCTGTCAGGGTGGAACTTCGCAACGAACGCTCATTAACAACCAACCACATCAGTGCCCAAAGGGGGAGGAACAAGGGTCTATGTACCCCTTTCAGTGAGGGTAGTAATTTCCTCATCCATGACGATCTTCTAATGAGGAATAGTAAGAGCCTCTTGGTAAGTGCGGGGAGTGGCAGTGGCAGAGATAGCCAAGGAAAAGTTCCTGCGATAAGGAGTTAGACGATCATATGAAACAACAGCAACTAGCGGGTGTTGAGTACACGTCCGCACCCCCTTTGCAAAGAGTAATGGGAATATCCAGGTCGGCATGTTCCTCAGTTTCTGGGGCATCCGTGGAGGAGAGAGCTGGCACGGGAGTATAGTGGGGCGACCACGGAGAAGAAGGAGATATATCGGTAGGTGGACACAGTGGAGGAGATGGTAGAGAGGGAGGAGGTGGCGTGATCTTGGTAGGTGTAGAGGGAATGGAAGGGGTGGTAGGAGAAGTAGGAATATCAGGAGAGGAAGAGGAGTCGGGAGAGAAGTAGAATGCATTTTCAAAGAAGGTTACGTCCGCAGAGACAAATTGCTTGCGGGTAATCGGGTCAAAGAAATAATAGCCTTTCTGAGTGGTAGAGTATCCCAGAAAGACACACTTGGTGGCCCGTGGTGAGAGTTTGTCACGGGTGGCAGAGGAAGAGTGCACAAAGGCTGTGCACCCAAAGACACGTAGAGGGAGAGGAAACGGATCCTTCCCTGGATTGAGAATGGAAAAGGGGGTTTTGCCGTGGAGAACGGTGGAGGGAAGACGATTGATAAGATAGCAGGAGATGAGAACAACATAGCTCCAATAGAAGCGAGGAACCTGCATTTGAGTCAGCAGAGTGCGCGCGACATCAAGGAGGTGACGGTTTTTGCGTTCGGCCACACCATTTTGCTGTGAAGTATAGACACAATTAGTTTGATGAATAATCCCATTTTGCATACAGAAGGTAAAAAAGTCATGACTGATATATTCTTTGGCATTATCAGATCGAAAGACTTTAATAGAAACATTAAACTGAGTTTTTATCATAAGATAGAAGGACGTCCATACAAAGAATAATTCGGAGCGATCTTTTAACAGATACACCCACGTGCAGTGAGAGAAATCATCAATAAACATGACAAAATATGAACTACCCCGACCAACGGTGAGGGTAGGAGAAGGACCCCAAACATCGGAGTGGATGAGATCAAACGGACAGGTAGATCCACGAACTTGCTTTGGAGGAAAGGAGGAGCGGTGTTGCTTGCCAAGCTGACATGCCTCACAGTTGAGGGGAGGACTTTGTGGATGAAGTTGGGGCAGAAGCTGACGAAGAAGTCGTGGAGGAGCATGACCAAGGCGAAGATGCCATTTGAGAAGATCCGTGGAGGTGTAAGAGAAGGTGGACAGAGCGGAAGCGTTGTCAAGGAAGTATAGGCCACCACTATCAGTCCTAGTAGCAATCGTCCATTGGGAGTACGGATCCTGAAAAGAACAAGAAGTAGAAGTAAATGTGACAGAACAATGTAATTGCTTGCATAGAGAGGTAACAGATAATAAGTTGCACGGGAACTTGAGCACGTAGAGTGTATCCGTTAAGCGAAGAGATGGGGTAACATGAACCACTCATGTCCCATTGACCGGTGAAGGAGAGCCGTCAGCGAGAATAACCGGGGGCAACCGATCATGTGTTTCTAGGAGAGAAAAACACTTGGGATTGTCGGGCATATGATTGGTAGCACCGGTGTCGATCAGCCATTTTCCTTGAGTAACAACGTGGGGACTACCAGAAGACGTGACCACCGAGGCGGACGGCTTTGAAGAGGATGTGAAAGACATGAAGGGAGGAAAGGAAACCGCGCGAGAAGAAATAATAAGCCGCGCGGACAGAAGGAAGACGTGCGACAAGGAAGGCCGCAACCAAGAAGCAGAGGGAAGAGGTCGCACTGATAGAAAAGGAAACCGCGCGAGAAGAAACAATAAGTCGTGCGGATAGCAGGAAGACGTGCGACAAGGAAGGCCACAACCAATAAGCAGAGGAAAAGAGGTCGCACGGCTAGAAAGGATAAGCCGCACGAACAACAAGCAGGACGGGCAGCTAAGAAGGCCGTAGCGGACAAGGAGAAGATTCTGCAGCGGTCACAGTGACAGCACACCAGCGGCAAGGAAGGCCACAACCAAGACACAGAGAAAGGCAAAAGGGGAAGAAGTCGTGCGAACAAAGGAGATTGCACGAAGCAAGGCAGGCCGCGCGAACAAACAGAGTTCGTGCGAAAGAGAGGAAACCGCACAACTAAAGTAGATCGCTGTAAGAAGAGGAGTCCGCGAGAAACAGGTCGCACGCGCAGAGGGGCAGCAACAGGGCGCGCGAACAGTTCGCGCGAACAGGAACAAGCGTGAACAGGGCGCGACAAGAGAAGAAATATGTCGCGAGAACAGGTCGCGAGAGCAGGAACAAGCCGCTCGGACAGGTCGAGCGGACAGAGAGGGCTCAAAAAACAGGAGGAGAAGGGCAAGGCGCGTGGACAAGACAGAATAAACCGCGCGGATAGAGGCAAACTGAATCAGGTGGAAACGATCGAGTCCTTTGATACCATGTGCGAGCAGAAAACCAGAGACCGAAAATTGGAGTAACAAAACTTTTATTATCCAAAAGATATCTATTACAAAGGTATGACCTCTCTTTTATAGAATGGATGTGAGAAGAGAGATTACAAATAAGCAATGTGGGGCTAATAATTACAAGAACATAAAACTATACAAGTTGCATGAGCCGCACAAGCCGCACGGTTAGACTAACTGCACGGTCATAACAATGAGGAAGACAGGCGGCCAATATCCCCAAGTAGGCATAGTCAAGTCGCCAGATCGCCAGACAAACCGCCAGACCGCGCGGTCTCCAATCCGGCTACCAAACTACTGAGACAAACCGCCTGACCGCCCGGTCTCAACCTGACAGACTGCTCGGTCTCAATAGAGTGCACATGCCCAATGAGTCTTTCATGACCACCGGGACGAAAGGGCGTATTGGTTGGAGTTTAGACGGAGTTTACATCATGTTGGTAGCAGTGGTTCTACCGTTAGCTGAGTTCAATGTGATCTTGGGGATGGACTGACTGGCAGAGCAGCGCGCCAGTATTGACTGCCTATCTAAGGTGGTGACCCTAAGAAGCGAAGGAAAGGAAGAAGTCAAATTTGAGGGCCTTAGTGGAGTGACATGTTCCCTGATTTTGGCAATGCAGTTAGTACGGACAGTTAACCAGGGAGGAGCAGCTTTTGTGGCGTTGTTGGAAGCCTTTCCAAGCTATCACTTGGAGAAGTGCCGGTAGTGGCAGAATTCGAGGATGTGTTTTCTGGAGCATCTCCTCGACGGGAGATCAATTTCTCGATTGAGTTAGTGTTTGAAGCTAGGCCGGTGTCACATCCTCCTTTTAGGATGGCACCGAAGGAGTTGGCTGAGCTCAAGGTGTTAACCCCAAAATGAGCAATCCTCTCCAAGGTGCCCCTTTTTTCTTTTCTATACAGGTTCCCACCCGTAAGGAGCAGGTTACCCATGATGTCCACCATGTCCGCGCAAGACGGACTGTTGGGTCCAAAATCGCCCAAGGATGGATGCTCCGCCAGTCGCCCGCCAGGGGCGGCCTCCACTGGCCTCCGTGGGTCGCCCGCCAGGGCGGCCTCCGATGCCCGGGCGGATTCCCCCTGGAATCCGCCCAGGCCGCCCGCTAGGGGGCGGCCTCGCCGGGCCGGGCGGACTCCCCCGAGTCCGCCTAGGCCGCCCGCTAGGGGGCGGCCTCGCCGTGCCGGGCGGACTCCCCCGAGTCCGCCCAGGCCGCCCGCTAAGGGGCGGCCTCCCCGGGCCGGGCGGATTCCCCCTGAAATCCGCCCAAGCCGCCCGCTAGGGGGCGGCCTCGCCGGGCCGGGCGGACTCCCCCGAGTCCGCCCAGGCCGCCCGCTAGGGGGCGGCCTCGCCGTGCCGGGCGGACTCCCCCGAGTCCGCCCAGGCCGCCCGCTAGGGGGCGGCCTCCCCGGGCCGGGCGGATTCCCCCTGGAATCCGCCCAGGCCGCCCGCTAGGGGGCGGCCTCGCCGGGCCGGGCGGACTCCCCCGAGTCCGCCCAGGCCGCCCGCTAGGGGGCGGCCTCCCCGGGCCGGGCGGATTCCCCCTGGAATCCGCCCAGGCCGCCCGCTAGGGGGAGGCCTCGCCGGGCCGGGCGGACTCCCCCGAGTCCGTCCAGGCCGCCCGCTAGGGGGCGGCCTCGCCGTGCCGGGCGGACTCCCCCGAGTCCGCCCAGGCCGCCCGCTAGGGGGCGGCCTCCCCGGGCCGGGCGGATTCCCCCTGGAATCCGCCCAAGCCGCCCGCTAGGGGGCGGCCTCGCCGGGCCGGGCGGACTCCCCCGAGTCTGCCCAGGCCGCCCGCTAGGGGGCGGCCTCGCCTGCCGGGCGGACTCCCCCCGGAGTCCGCCCAGGCCGCCCGCTAGGGAGCGGCCTCCGCTCCGGCAAGGGAGGACTCCTCCTGGAGTCCCCCCAATCTGCCCAGGGTTGCTCAGTCCGCCAAGGTCGCCGAGGTCGTCAAGGATGACGTCACTGGACCAGATTCTCTCCGGGCCTATAAATACCCCCCAAGACCTCTCATTCTGCATCGGCGGGAGGAGAACTGCAACCTTGATCAAAGGCTGCGGACTCAGTTTTCCAGTCCGTCACAGCTTGATCAAGCAAGGTCGGAGGACTCAAATCTCCAGTCCGCCCAGGTCGTCAGGGGCTGGGGACTTAGTTTTTTCTACCATCAGCAGACAGCTTCAGCAGGCAGCTTCAGCAGGCAGCTTCAGCCTTAGTTCTCCAGTTCTCCGCAGCCACTTTTACTTAGTTTCTGGCACCTCCTTCCTCAGCCGCCAGCTTCCCCCATTGTACCCTTTACTGCTTTTTCATGTAATGGTGCAATAGCAAATTGTAACTCTTCTTGAATAAAGGAAAAGCCCGCCGCAAGAGTGGCATTCAAGCCGCGGCGGGCGAAGTCTGCTGTTGCCGCTGCTAGCGGCCTCCTCTCTTCCTCTCGCCTCTCTCGGCATCAACATGCAAAGCTAATCGCCAAAGTACTGTCTGGTCGACAGTTCCTGACCAAGCTTCTCCTCTGCTCAAGCTAGCTTCCTCTCTGCTCGAGCAAGTTTCTCCTCTGCTCAAGCAAGCTTCCTCTCTGCTCGAGCAAGTTTCTCCTCTGCTCAAGCAAGCTTCCTCTCTGCTCGAGCAAGCCTCTCCTTTACCCACGCAACCCTTCTTCCTTCACCCTTAGTATGTGAGATCGAACACCCCGTTAATTGGAAGGCGCAATTCTTGCGTCAACATTAACACGCGACCTTCAGATCTCGATCAGATAGTGAAAGCGGTGGTTACTCATGTCAGACCATCAACCAGCCGAGAGTCTTTCTCCAAGTCCCAGTGATGATTCTCTTTGGGAGGCCTTAGAGCAATCTCGCAGAGAAACTGCCCAACAGTTTCAAGCCATCAACCGTACTCTAGCAGCTCTCACTCAGCAATTGGTCGCTCAATCCTCAGCAGCGCCAGTTCCTCCAATCAATCCAGCACCAATATCAGGGACTCCTCAAGTTTATCCACCGGCTTATCCGCCGGTCTACCCTCCTCTTTACACTCCCACCTTTCCGCAAGGACCTGCAGCTCCTTTGCGATCTCAAGATGATGAGTTTGCAGCTCGTTAAAACTTCTTCCGGGAAGCTGCCCGGGGAAGTCCGGCTAGATTTCTGAACTTTCAGGGAAGTCATCCATTCTCTTCAGCTCCTGCATTTGCTCCTCCTGCAGCAACCTTTTATTCCAATCCTCCTGCTTCTTTTGCAGCTACTGCTCATGTTCCTTGCTTTCCTTATGCAGCAGAACAAGAAGAGTCATCGCCGTTTGTAGAGAATGTTCGATATGAACCAACTCCGGTCAACTTCAGAGAGCCTCGATTACCCGTCTATACTGGAGAGTCTGATCCATAAATATCTTCAAGCCTTCGAATCAGCCGTGGCTCTCAAGACCTCTCAGATGCAATTAAGTGTAAGCTCTTTGTGACATCCTTTGATGGGCAAGTGAGGGATTGGTTCTATGAACTACGTCCTCAGTCCATCTCTTCCTTCGCTGAGTTGCGAAGGGAGTTTTTGCTCAGATTTTCCACCTCTTCAAAGAGGAAGGGCGGCCCAGAAGCCCTCTTTGAGATCAGGCAGCGAGAGAATGAGACTGGGTCTCATTTTGTGGATCGTTTTCAGAGGGAAATATTGGACATCGAGATCGTTGACCAGGAGATGTATCGAGTGGCTCTCATCAATGGTTTGCAGGAGGGACCACTCAAATTTGAGGTCAATGTCCGAGCACCAAAGATATATCAAGAACTAATTGCCTTAGCCAACTCATACATCCGCGGTGAAAAGAGCAACCCCAGCTTCGTCTCTAGGCTGGTGTCGGAGAAAAATCCTTCTTGCAAGCAGCCTTCGAGGTCTCCTCGAAAAGACTTTTCATCCCACTCAAGAAAAACAAAAAGATTCCAGCATCATCATCAACACCTCTTCCCGGGCCAGGATCGTGCCCAAGAACGATTGCTACCACCAGCCCCACCTCCGCAAACAGCTTCAGTTCATCAGCCGCAAGATGATGACTTGTCATATTCTGGACTTGATGAGACCATGCTAGAAGTATGCCAGATTATGAAGGATAGGGCAAATTCCAAAAGGCCCTACCAGCCGAAAAACCAAAGATCAAAAAGTTCAGATCCGTTCTACGAGTTCCACAAAGAAAGCGGACATTTGACTGAAAACTGTCGAGCGCTTCGTCAACTGGTGCAAGAATTGTTGAGACAGGGTAAGATGCGTGGTCTGTTCCCGAAAGATGACCACTCCGATCCGTCAACTTTAAAAGGAAAAGAAATAGCGGACATGCCTTGCAGCTCAAAGGGAGTGAATCAAATCGACACGTATCGTGGCCTCGCTATAGGCGAGACCCACGATGCTAATGACGTGGGCGCTCTTGGAGACCTATTCTAAAGCTAAAAGGACATGACAGTCCTCAAAGCTCCTCGCAACCAACAACAATTACTCTTACAATATTTTGCATATTTTTCAAACACTCTCTTTTGTTTCATTCAGTAAAGTTTACGTCAGAGATCTCATACTGACACAGTTCCCTTTTTGTAATGTTTCTCCTCTATACTTCTTCTCTTTGTCAAAGAGATCACTGAACCACCAAGATATCGCCGAGTCTTGCTCAGGGCCCCCTCGAGGTTGTTCTCTGGCGTAAAACCACAATGACCACATATAGCGGGGAGTTTTCGCATATGTGCAGTGGGGGCCGTTCAACTCTCGTGCGGAGGATGACGGGGCTTCGGATCCCGGCCGATGTCTAGCGCAGTGTGAGTGCCTAGGGGAGGCCTCCTATGATAGTTCTATCGTGCTCCGATAGGGATACGTTACAGTTACGATGATCTTTGCTTGACAAGCAATGACGATCAAGTGTAGCCTTGTCTCCTCGATCATCTCACAACTGTGATGGCCGAACACTCTATGGTACTCTCAATCCGTGCTTTCGCGGGACCCACAATGTTGTTGATCTCTTCAAAGACGAGCAATGCTGTAGACCATTTGGCGCACCTGGTAGAACGGATCAACAATGTTTGTAACCCGGGGCAAGAGAGCAGTGTATCTGTCGCTTCCTTCTTAAGATTTTGTGCATGTTTCCCTCTTGTGCTCTGTCAAGGGAATGCGGCCAGCCCGCTTTAGGTAGGACTACGCCCTGGATGACTTTTGGGCAAGTGATGCATAAGGCCCACAGGTGCTCTCCTGTGGCAGCATTCAACCTTTTTTAGCTCATCCTCGGGGTATAGCCCTCCTTTGTGCTTTTATCTTCTTACAAGTTAACAGGTTAAGTCCAACCTATTTTAAAGGATCTGCAACATCCTTCTGGACTTATGATCATCTTATATGCGCTACCCTGCATAAGCTCTCATCGGATAATGATCAACAAGTTCTCCTATCAGATGTAAATCACACATCATTTATTCCCAACATATGGTTCTTCTTGGTTAACAAGCAATGTCATCATGAGTCTAATTTCGGACTTTCTTATTTTGCTAATCTGGGTTTTCACGTTGATATTGGTCACACAAGAGAGAGTTATTATCACGGTTTGACCTTTATTCAATTAATAGCAGAGCTTGCCAGGTAACTCTTCTGCTACCTGATTATATCTTATCATATCAACAGGCAACATTCGCAAGTTCCTCTCAGGTATTTGCAACTTATTTTCTTCTTCTATCTGCTTGCTTACTCTCCCTTTTGCAGAGACTAAGCAGATAGTGGCAAGTTCCTCTCAGGTACTTGCAGCTTATTTTCTTCTTCTATCTGCTTGCTTACTCTCCCTTTTGCAGAGACTAAGCAGATAGTGGCAAGTTCCTCTCAGGTACTTGCAGCTTATTTTCTTCTTCTATCTGCTTGCTTACTCTCCCTTTTGCAGAGACTAAGCAGATAGTGGCAAGTTCCTCTCAGGTACTTGCAGCTTATTTTCTTCTTCTATCTGCTTGCTTACTCTCCCTTTTGCAGAGACTAAGCAGATAGTGGCAAGTTCCTCTCAGGTACTTGCGGCTTATTTTCTTCTTCTATCTGCTTGCTTACTCTCCCTTTTGCAGAGACTAAGCAGATAGTGGCAAGTTCCTCTCAGGTACTTGCAGCTTATTTTCTTCTTCTATCTGCTTGCTTACTCTCCCTTTTGCAGAGACTAAGCAGATAGTGGCAAGTTCCTCTCAGGTACTTGCAGCTTATTTTCTTCTTCTATCTGCTTGCTTACTCTCCCTTTTGCAGAGACTAAGCAGATAGTGGCAAGTTCCTCTCAGGTACTTGCAGCTTATTTTCTTCTTCTATCTGCTTGCTTACTCTCCCTTTTGCAGAGACTAAGCAGATAGTGGCAAGTTCCTCTCAGGTACTTGCAGCTTATTTTCTTCTTCTATCTGCTTGCTTACTCTCCCTTTTGCAGAGACTAAGCAGATAGTGGCAAGTTCCTCTCAGAGACCAGTAGATACCAGCAAGTCTCCTTCAAGTACTTGCAAAGGATAGACACTGACAGATTTTTCCGAAGAGAGACATCAGGTCTTATCCCTCCTACTCTATAATTTTTCTCTCTCCTGATTTCTGCGGGGAGGATCGCGATTTTTTGTGGGTCTCCTACTTTTTCGAAGTTCCTGAAGGAACTTCAAAAAGTGCGGGGATTATGTTAACCCCAAAATGAGCAATCCTCTCCAAGGTGACCCTTTTTTCTTTTCTATACAGGTTCCCACCCGCAAAGAGCAGGTTACCCATGATGTCCACCATGTCCGCGCAAGACGGACTGTCGGGTCCAAAATCGCCAAAGGATGGATGCTCCGCCAGCCGCCCGCCAGGGGCGGCCTCCGCTGGCCTCCGTGGGCCGCCCGCTAGGGGCGGCCTCCGATGCAAGGGCGGATTCCCCCTGGAATCCGCCCAGGCCGCCCGCTAGGGGGCGGCCTCGCCGGGCCGGGCGGACTCCCCCGAGTCCGCCCAGGCTGCCCGCTAGGGGGCGGCCTCGCCGTGCCGGGCGGACTCCCCCGAGTCCGCCTAGGCCGCCCGCTAGGGGGTGGCCTCCCCGGGCCGGGCGGATTCCCCCTGGAATCCGCCCAGGCCGCCCGCTAGGGGGCGGCCTCGCCGGGCCGGGCGGACTCCCCCGAGTCCTCCCAGGCCGCCCGCTAGGGGACAGCCTCGCCGTGCCGGGCGGACTCCCCCGAGTCCGCCCAGGCCGCCCGCTAGGGGGCGGCCTCCCCGGGCCGGGCGGATTCCCCCTGGAATCCGCCCAGGCCGCCCGCTAGGGGGCGGCCTCGCCGGGCCGGGCGGACTCCCCCGAGTCCGCCCAGGCCGCCCGCTAGGGGGCGGCCTCGCCGTGCCAGGCGGACTCCCCCGAGTCCGCCCAGGCCGCCCGCTAGGGGGCGGCCTCCCCAAGCCGGGCGGATTCCCCCTGGAATCCGCCCAGGCCGCCCGCTAGGGGGCGGCCTCGCCGGGCCGGGCAGACTCCCCTGAGTCCGCCGAGGCCGCCCGCTAGGGGGCGGCCTCGCCTGCCGGGCGGACTCCCCCCGGAGTCCGCCCAGGCCGCCCGCTAGGGGGCGGCCTCGCCGGGCCGGGCAGACTCCCCTGAGTCCGCCCAGGCCGCCCGCTAGGGGGCGGCCTCGCCTGCCGGGCGGACTCCCCCCGGAGTCCGCCCAGGCCGCCCGCTAGGGGGCGGCCTCCGCTCCGGCAAGGGAGGACTCCTCCTGGAGTCCCCCCAATCAGCCCAGGGTTGCTCAGTCCGCCAAGGTCGCCGAGGTCGTCAAGGATGACGTCACTGGACCAGATTCTCTCCGGGCCTATAAATACCCCCCAAGACCTCTCATTCTGCATCGGCGGGAGGAGAACTGCAACCTTGATCAAAGACTGCGGACTCAGTTTTCCAGTCCGTCACAACTTGATCAAGCAAGGTCGGAGGACTCAAATCTCCAGTCTGCCCAGGTCGTCAGGGGCTGGGGACTTAGTTTTTTGTACCATCAGCAGACAGCTTCAGCAGGCAGCTTCAGCCTTAGTTCTCCAGTTCTCCGCAGCCTCTTTTACTTAGTTTCTGGCACCTCCTTCCTCAGCCGCCAGCTTCCCCCATTGTACCCTTTACTGCTTTTTCATGTAATGGTGCAATAGCAAATTGTAACTCTTCTTGAATAAAGGAAAAGCCCGCCGCAAGAGTGGCATTCAAGCCTCGGCGGGCGAAGTCTGCTGTTGCCGCTGCTAGCGGCCTCCTCTCTTCCTCTTGCCTCTCTCAGCATCAACATGCAAAGCTAACCGCCAAAGTAGCTGTCTGGTCGACAGTTCCTGACTAAGCTTCTCCTCTACTCAAGCTAGCTTCCTCTCTGCTCGAGCAAGTTTCTCCTCTGCTCAAGCAAGCTACCTCTCTGCTCGAGCAAGTTTCTCCTCTGCTCAAGCAAGCTTCCTCTCTGCTCGAGCAAGCCTCTCCTTTACCCCCGCAACCCTTCTTCCTTCACCCTTAGCTTGTGAGATCGAACACCCCGTTAATTGGAAGGCGCAATTCTTGCGTCAACACAAGGTACAGTTGCAGGAACTGTTGGAGCAGGGTACATTAGACCCAGCTCTTCGCCATGAAGCGTGCTAGTGTTGTTCGTGAAGAAGAAAGATGGTAGTATGCTGTTGTGCATAGACTACCGGGAGTTGAATAAACTAATCGTCAAGAATAAGTATCTGATCCCACGGTATGGTCACTTCGAGTTCTCAGTGATGTCGTTCGAGTTGACGAACGCACAATCAGTATTCATAGATCTGATGAACCAAGTGTTTTAGGAGTACTTAAACTTGTTTGTTGTAGTCTTCATCGATGATATCTTGGTGAACTCCATATCGGAGGCGGAGCATGAAGCTTATTTGAGAGTAGTCTTGCAGACTTTGAGAGAGAAATAACTTTATGCAAAGTTCTCGAAATGCTAGTTCTGGTTAGAGAAGGTGACATTTTTGGGCCATGTGATTAGTGGTGATGGGGTGGTAGTGGATCCAGCAAAAGTTGAGGTCATCAGGGATTGGCCAGTTTTGAGCACCGTGGTGAAAGTAAGGAGTTCCTTGGACTATCCGGGTACTATAGAAGATTTGTGGAAAATTTTTCACGAATAACTCTGCCCCTCACTACTCTGACTCGTAAGGACCAGAAGTTTGTGTGGACTAATGAGTGAAATCAAGCGTTTGATACCTTGAAGGAAAGGTTGATGTCGACTCCAATCCTAAGTCTCCCTAAAGGAACTGAAGGATTTCAGATCTTCAGTGACGCGTCAGGTTGCGGTTTGGATTGCGTGCTAGTGCAACATGACAATGTGATAGCCTTTGGATCTAGATAGTTGAAACCTCATGATAGAAATTACCATATACATGACTTGGAGTTGGCGACAGTAATCTTTGCGTTGAAGTTATGGTGACACTATTTGTACGGGCGAAAATGGAGATCTTCACAGACCACAAAAACCTGAAGTATCTTCTAGATCAAAAAGACTTGAACATGCGACAGCGCAGGTGGGTCGAGTTCCTCGGGGACTATGATGTGGCGATTCAGTATACGCCGGACAAGTCTAACGTAGTGGCCGATGTCTTGAGTAGGAAGTATTCAGGACAAGAGAATTGGATTGAATCTCATGATGAGCGGCTGGTGCGGGATTTTGAGTCCCTTGGCATTGAGTGTGTAGCAAGAGATGAGTTTAACATGACTCGGTTGAACTGGATAGAGTTACAGAACGACTTGTCTAATCGTATCCGGGAAGCGACCATTGTGGATGTTGAGTTCCAGCCATTTGTGGTGGAAGCTCAAAAAGGCGAGGGTAATACCTAAAAGATGAGGTTGGTGGAATCTTAAAGAAGGATGGAAGGGTATGTGTGCCGCAGTTCGAGAAGCTCCGTGAGGAGTTAATGTTTGAGGCCCATTTCATGAAGTCCTCCATTCATCCGGGTAGTACAAAGATGTACTTGAATATAAAGAAATCCTTTTGGTGGCATGATTTTAAGCGGGATATAGCTTTGTGCGTGAGTCGGTGCCAAACTTGTACCTTAGTGAAGACTGAGTGTCAAAAGTCGGGCGGGTTCCTGAAGCCTCTTCCTATCCCCGAGTGGAAATTTGATGACATCTCCATGGACTTTGTCCATAGCTTACCTCGGTCCCAGCAGGGTAACGATGTGGTTTGGGTGATCGTGGATCGCTTGACTAATGTGACTCACTTCATCCCGAATCGGAAGGAGGACAGCGTGGAGAAGCTAGTAGAATTATATGTTTGCAATATTGTGCGATTGTACGAAGTTCTAAAGAGTATCGTTAGTTGTCGCGATGGGCGGTTCACATCCAAAGATTGTAGGTTGGTCCTTTACTGTCAGTCAGAGGTCAGAGCTTGGGATAAGTAGGTGTTGGTTACACCCCTCTTTTCAAACTTTCGTTGAGATCAAATTTTAGCTTCAACACTAATTAATAATTAATGTGTGTGAATAACATAAAGAAATGGAGAAGAAACAATTGCAGGGTTTTTCAACACAAAAAAAAACTCGGGTGTCTTAAGCAGGGAGGAGGGGGTAGAGCAGGGCAACATTATTAAAATTAATCTAGCATTATTAAGTTAACTAAAATATAAATTTAAGAGTCGGGTGAAAATAAAAGTGGTGCTAGGAGCGCTAGGTCAAGTTATTAATAATATTTTTGAGTTATTACAGGCCCGCCCGCCCGCCCATTCCAGACTTCCAGCAGAAAATTAAAATAATTTGGTAAAGAAAATTTCAAACCGGAGGGGCGGAAAATGCCATCATTTCCTCCTCATCTCCTCACTCACAGTTGACAGTCGTAACGTTCATTGTCCGCCTCGCGGTTGAACCATTTACATATCCGGTATCCCCCTCCATTAATCAGCAGATATTTTATCTATCCTTCCTTCCTAATTCCCTTATTAATAAATGGTCCTAATTTCTCGGTCACTCACAGGCGGTGACCGTATCCGTAGTTTCCCATTTTGAATTCGAAATAGCTAATCAGAGGATGACACGTTGGCATTGGGGACGTGGATGGAGCGGCCGCCAACTGGGAAAGCGACTGAACCGGCGACCACGCCGGAGGACTTGCCTGGTAAAACCGCCGGCTAGAAGCTATCATCCGGTCATCCCCTTCCACGCTGTCATCAAGGAGAATATTATACAATTTTCTTTAAAAAAATAAAAATTGGGTCGCTTCGCTTGCATCTTACTGAAGGAATCATCATTCATCATGTTCATCGAAAAAGCGGAAGCTTCTAGGGGTACTTTGGTCATTCCCCAAGTAGCAGCTCGCCATAGGAAATTGGGAATATAGGATGCGGGGTCACGCCCGACGAGTTTGACGAACCGGAGCCGGGCGGTGTATAACCGCGTCGGCCGACGCAGTTGGGCGGCCGTGAATGGTGGAAAATAGCCTCTTTTACGTTAAAGCCCTCAGTTGGAGGTAGTAATTACGCTTTGACGGGCGACCGTGGAATCGTCCGTCCGACACCGGACGCTTCTGCCCCCGACAAAAGACTGTGATAATCGCCTTTTTCCGTATACAGCCCCGCTGTTTCGTAGAAGGTAATTGCGGTTCTCACGCAAGGGCAATTTCGTCCAAACTGTTATGTATTGGATTCGTGCTGACATCTCCGTTAGACGTGGGTGGGGGTGACTTTTATCCGTTAACAAACTTATTAATAATAATAATAGAGAAAAATGAAAATAGTTTACATGTGAACTAGAATTTAAAAAAAAAATGGTGAAAAAAAATATATTTCTCTCCGGCGATGTCTGTCTGTGCTACGCTCTGGGTGGCGGCAGTTACATGGGCAAGAAATTATGCGCTGTCGGATTATGACTTTGCTGACAGATGTTTTAGAAGAATTAATTCATTATTTTTTTAATTAATTAATAAATGAATGAATAACAGTAAATTTTGCATTGTGCTAAATTAGATTTGACGGGTTTTTAGAAAAAGGATGAATGATAACGGAGGAGGAATTCACTGAAATTTAATAAATTAGGCGAGAAAAGATAATTACAAGAAGAAGAAATAAAAACAGACTAATAACAGAGAGAGGGAGAGAGAGAGAGAGAAGAGTCATGTGTAAAAGTAAACAAATAAAAATACAGCAGATGGAAGAAACGGAGAAATAAGGCATCGGCAGCAGAGCATTTGTTACGCCCACGGGCTCCAGCAGCCATTCAATGCTCCACCAAACGCTCCTCACTTTTCGACCCTTTCCTTCTTCGTCCTCCTCCTCCCCTTCCTCTTTCCCTTCTTACCCCCTCCTCCCCTATCCTCCCCCGGCCTCCTCCTCATCTGCGAACCCAGCCGACCGTTTACTGTCTTCTCATCCGCGAAACACGTGCTCTTCTCAGGTATTATAGCCTGCCTTATGGGAGAGGTGTTCAAATTACATAGCGCTTTTGACTTTATTCATGCTTGAAACGATGTCCAGGTGGAGATGGAGGTCATGAAGGAGATGATGCTCTGCTCGTCGGTGCATGACAGGGGGTTTCCGGCGGACAAGGTCAACGGCGACGACGGATGGGCGTCGGAGAAGGGGAATCCCCTTTCCGAGGACTTTCAGGTTGACGACCTCCTAGACCTCAGGGGTCTTCCTGAGTCGGAGGAGGAGGTGGAGGAGGAGGAGGAAGAAGAAGACATGGACGTTGCGAGAGTCTCTGAAGGCGGCGGTTTCTCTACAGAAAAAACCTTTACCGCGTCCCAGAATGAGCCCCCGGAACTGTATTCTGAAATTACTCTCCATGTAAGTTCCCTAAACTACTCTGTTTTCTGAGAAAAAAAATGGCATTTTCCCGCCACAATTTGGGTCAATTTTTCATGGTTTGAGCTAATTAATTTTGCAGGAGACGGATGCCGCTTCACTGGAATGGCTGTCGCATTTCTTCGACGAGTGCTCGACGGAGTTCCCGTCTCCTGCCCGCCCTTCGTATTTCGGCATGTTACCATCCCTTCCCGCTCAAACTCCCCTGGTGAAATATTCGTCCGGCTCTCGAAACCCGGCGGTGGTATCGCTGTCCAGTACGGCCGCCGCAGCCGGAAGCCTGTCAACAGAGGGGCTCATCCCTGTGAAAGCCAAGCGAAGCAAACGCCTCCGCGGGAACGGCGCGTTATGGTCTCGCTCCGGCCAGCTTCGTCTTCCCGACTCTTCCTCCGCCTCCTCCATCACCACCTTTTCATCCGCTTCTCCCTCCTCTTCCTCCTCATCCTCCTCTTCATCATTCAACTCTTACATCTCGTACGAACCCTCCGCCTTTGCCGGTTTCCTCCTCGACGACCTCGCAGCTCAGCCAAAAGGCCACAATCCCAAAAAAAGGGGCCGGAGGCCGAAGAACCCCTCGCCGTCCCCGCAGAAAGACGATGCGCGCACTGCGGCGTGCATAAGACGCCGCAGTGGCGCGCCGGGCCTCAGGGCGCGAAGACTCTCTGCAACGCCTGCGGCGTCCGGTTCAAATCCGGGCGGTTGCTGCCTGAGTACCGGCCGGCGTGCAGTCCGACCTTCGTCAGCCACGTCCACTCAAACAGCCACCGGAAAGTGCTGGAGATGCGCCGGAAGAAGGATGAGGAGGTCCTCGTCGCCTCCGCCCCGCCCGTCTCTTCATGTTGACCCGACCCGGTCCAGACCTGTGAACCGGCCGCACATTTTGGCACCTTGTTCTTTATAGATGGAGGAATAGTTCAAATAGTTGGCAACGGATCGGTCATTTTGGTAGGACTGCAGTTTTTTCTTCCCCGTATTTCCCATTTTTTTCGTGTCTGTTTTAAAAAATATATATATAATATATATTTTTTTCTAGGGTTTTTTTACTTTATATATTTTCTTAAAAGAAGGTTTCGGGCCGGTTTGGTTCTCATTTATCACGAGCAGGGGGCGGGGCGAGTTTAGGAAGAAAGGAGACGTGTAAAATAGATTTTAGTCTGACCATATTAGCTCTCTAAAATAAATTAAATTAAATTATTCATCATCTGTAATTTATTTCACTTATATCTATTATGCACTTCATTCTCATTTTTTTGTATCGATTAATTATATTATAACATTCCTTTTTTTTGTTTTATAAATATTTCAGTTAACATTTCTATGTGATGATATTTTAAAGTTTATATATATATAAATAATGAAGGACAAAAATGATATTCAGCATGGGGCTTCTTGTGCCTGGAATTGGGAATGCAACTACTATTTCTACCACCACGCTGTTCTCATGGGAAACGCTTTTTTAGCACCATTTCTCCACCCACCCCAAAGCCCCAAAGCGTCATATTCATCATTTCGTTTAATAACCCCCCAAATATTAATCCATATTATCTAATCCTGCAGGTTGCCGCATCAAAAATAAATAAAATTTGAATTGTATGTATAAACATATGTATTCATTGTAATAATGACTGAGTTATAAATAATATTTATTGAAATTGGAAAGGAGGAGATTCCCTTCAAGCTCCAAAGCCAGGAGGGAGGGAGGGAGGGAAGGGAATGAATTAATGATTCGCCGGTGGCAATTGGGACTTTATGGGGAACCGTGGCCACACCCTCCTATATTTATTTATTAATCTGGATTATAATTTATATTGCAGCATGATTTTTATGCTTTATATATAAACTCACGCACACACACGCACACTATCTCCCGCCGCTTGCAAACCTCCGAGTCTTATGCTACTCTCGTCACTCATTTTTGCGATGTTAAAGGGGAAAAACATATTTTTTATTATAGTTAGAAAACTTTGTTTATATAAGAGTATATTTTTTAAAATAAAAGTAAAACATAATTTTTTAAAAAAAAATTAATAAATATGGGTAAAATTAGAAAGCAAATGTTTAATAAGTGATGGTTATCAGCTGGCTGAATTCTGAAAGCTAGCACATGGCATTCGCAATTCATTGCCCATCACATTGGATTTATGGTACAAAGGTTTTGACAATCAATTTTTTATTATTAATTTTATTGCAGCCAGCTCAATCTTCCGAGTAGACCGAATTAAAATAGGCCGTCTTAGCACGTGAAGCGGTCGAGCATGCACATGAGATAACAAAATAAGCAAAAGTACACAAGATAATTTTAATGTGGAAAAACTCCTTAAATGAGTAAATAATCACATAACCAGTACGGTGCCGGTCAAACTTCACTATTGGCGACTGTTTACAGATTGTGCAAAGAATAGAAGGCGACAAACCACTCCTTGTTACAACAGTGAGGTGAGAGATTGAGAGTGCTTGGTGAGCGACATGCTGCCTCACGCGAAGCTGATACTTCTCTATGCTCTGATGGAGCGTTTCCAGATGCTGCTTGACGAACTTCGCGACGGAGTGCACAGAGATGCGGGGTCGATGACTTGAGTGGCGCTACGCACGTAAGAGGCTTTGCGGAATGTTGCGCAGAACGTCTTCTTCTTGGGAGCGTCGGGGACTTAGACGGATTATCACTCGGCCCGGCTGGTGGAGGAGGCTCGTAGGAAGATTTTGGCAGAGTTTTGAGCTAAGGAAGAAGACAGGGAGAGAAAAAGTTAAAAATGTAAGGGCTCCTAAGGCCTTTTTATAAGCTCCATGAGGTGGTTACGGTGGTTACTCGGCTATCGGCACACTATAACCACCCAAAATTACTATTTGTAAATCACATTTAATATAATTTTGGGCGTATATAATGTGTGTAATATTTACTACAAGCAGACCGATTTTTAATTAATGATAACCTCCCAACTAATCATGACGGTAATTGGGTGGTTACCCACAAAATGGACGACGACGATCACGGCGGAATGATCAGACGATGGGGAAGGTTTGTTACGAAAGAGCGGCCACCTCGCCGACGGACGGTCGCCGGCGAGGGGAGAGGAGCCGCGACTGGCGGGTCAGCCGGCCGTGGCGGGAGAAACTGAGGGGAGGGACGGGCGGGTGCTGCCGCCCCTCGACTGCGGGGTGGGGCGGCGCCCCGCGGCCGCGGGAGGCGATCGCGAGGAGGGGTGACCAGACACGGCTGCCTTTTGCGGGTGGTGCCCCGCAATCATGGGAGGCGACCGCAGGGAGGGGTGGTCGGGAAGGGCCGTGTAACACCCCAAAATCTTAAGATGGAGTCAGGATGGGTGACATGGTCTAGGACACGGGCGTGTCCCAGGGCATGTCCAGTGCACACGGCCTGGGACACGGGCGTGTCCAGTACACACGGCCTGGGACACGGGCGTGTCCCAGGGCGTGTCCTTTTCTCGAGGCGTCGACTCGAGTTCTCGAGAACTGATCGTCGAGAGGCGACACGGCCTGGGACACGGGCGTGTCCCAGGGCGTGTCCTGCTCAGGGGAATATTAAGTGGCGTTGAGTGGCGCCGAGAGGAATGGAGTTGAGTGGCGTTGAGTGTGGAACACGGCCTGTGACACGGGCGTGTCACAGGGGCGTGTTGGACACACGGCCATGGACACGGGCGTGCGCCTTAGCCGTGTCCTTTTCGGGTGATTTGGGCTTGTGTTACAAAGGGTGACACGACCAGTCACACGATCGTGTCAAAGTTGACACGAACGTCTGCCCTGTGACACGGGCGTGTGGAGCCCGTGTTCTGGTTCATTTTGAGTCGGTTCGTACACCGCTTGGGATACACGGCCTGGGACACAGGCGTGTCACAGGCCGTGTCAAGTCAAATATGGAATTTTGGGTAGATCTTGGCCATCCAATTATTTCTATTTGGATCCAATGGCCTTGGTCTTTTCCTGCAGTGATAAGACTGAGTGTTAGCTTATTCTCTCATTCTTATCAAGAGAAAAAGAGAGAGAGAGAGAGAGAGAGCTTGGAGGAAGGAGAAGGAGGAGAAGAGCAAGGCTTTGGTAGTGCTCCCGCGGTCTGATTCGAGATCCGAGGCTAGTTTAGTGGAGGCAAAGCTGCTGCGGTGTTTTCCAACCAGCCAGATTTTCGATGGCTCCCAAGAGATCGTCAAGGGTAACGATCTTCCTTCTTGGACATGTGAAGTCCTTCTTTATGCATGAGTAAGGAATCCTTTCCACAAAAAGGTGGAATGAGTGAGTGATTCCGGTGGGTTGATAGTTGTTATCCCCTGTTGAGTCTGCATGTAGACCCGAAAAAGTGTAGTACGGGATAAACATACTGTGTGAAGCCCATCTGGACATGTTGGTCTGGATTGATGATGTTGCATTTACGCACCGGAGAAGACTCCGCGTATACTCGTGTAGTTAGTGGGGTTGTTGGGTTATGCCTGTAAAGGGGAGTAGCAGGAAGTACTGGAATGTGGAATTCCAGGAAAATGCCCTTGTGCTGTTTGTGCTGTGGCTACGATGTAGCCAGTCCTTGATGGACGATGAAGCCAGTCCTAGTTGGACAGTGTGGCTATTGTGATGCCAGTCCTTGGCGGACGTTATGGCGATTGGGAGCTGCGAGCTCTAAAAGGCCTCGTGCCGAACAAGAAAGGTGAAGCCGACCCGCGTCTTTTATTATAATCGCAAGTACGATGTGCTTGGTGAGGGCAATACGAGTTGAGCAACGGGGGGTGGTGGATCTATACCTGCATTATGGTGACTGTGCAAGGAAGTGCCAAGGCATTGGGCTTTCGTCAGTAGCATAATGAGTGTCTTAGGCCTGCGCGCCAGTAAGACTGAATGCTCAATGGTGTTGATCCCGGTTCACCGGTGTACCCAAAAGTGTGCCTGAGAGCACAGATCGTCGGGCCGGGTGGCCGACGGTTGTGATGGATTGCTTGTGCGTGAGAGAACAATATGTATATGATATGTCAATTGATTTATTGCTCTGCAGGGAAGGAATGCCTCTGCCCGGGGAAAGGGGTAGGATTGTTATAAATTGGTCAGCTGAATGCTGACCGTTGCCTTGTTTTCCACCTTCTGGGTGGATTGTCCCTGTGCAGGTGCTGGAGAGCCGAGCGAAAAATGAAGGGTTGATGCCACTGCTGCTGCTGTTGCCGCTCTTGTTGGTCCTGCTAGCCCTTGAAGCCTAGCTTTTGTTTTTTCTTTTATTCATGTATGGCCGGCCTGCGCGCCGATGTCTATAATCCATACTGTTTAAAGAGGAACTGTAAGGCCTTAAGGCCAAACGGTAGTATTTGCTATCCCCTCGTTTGAGTGGTTGTATATAACGTTGGTTTATATAAATCTGGTGGATATTCCTGCTATGAGTTCAGCCACTTGTGTATCTATTCCGCTAGCATGCTCTGTGTTAGGATGCGTTGATGGTATTATCCTGTGACCTCACCGTCTGTTTGTAGCATATAATGTGGGGCCCCGGCCGGGCCTTCTATTATATGTTATCTTAACGAGTGGAGTCGTTACATTTTGGTATCAGCTTGTCTCGATCTTCCTCTTTCGAATTCGTGGTCGAATTCTTTTGTGGGGGTGGCGAGCACGTGTCTGTGCGAACCGCTATAACGCTAGTGAACTCTGGAATATCCACTAAGAACTGCAAATACACTTGTTTGAGGAATCTGCCCGTTCCTACTTTTTTGTTAGTGCTTGCGTATTGTCGCTAATGTGTGTCTTGTCCACCCATAGATGACTCGTAGTGGTGCTGACAATCTGAGCCCCAGCGCTCTGATGAGAGTGCAGCACCAGCTGAGGTGCCAACACGTCCTCCATCTGCAGAAACTGTTCGATTACTTGCTGAGGCTCTATTTGAGATGATTCGGCCGACCGGGTAGGCGCTGCCGGCAGTGGTGCCAGATCGTGTTAGTGTCCGACCTGAACCGGTTGAGACTGTGGATCCGCGAGCAGCTAAACGACAATTGAAGCAATTCATGAGCTTCAATCAGCCTACGTTCACGGGACTGGGATCCCCAACGCAGGCAGAGGACTTGTTATCGCGGGTCAAACGTATTTTGACGGCGATCAGGACGGAGTAAACTCAAAAGGTCACTTTGGCCACCTTCTTTTTAGAAGGAGAGACGAGGTTATCGTGGGACGAGGTTGAGTTACACCATTTGGCGGGCAGGCAATTGACTCAAGTATCGATTGAGGAGTTCCCTCGTATGTTTTTGGCTAAACATCTTCCAGCGGCACAACGCATTGCTATGGAGATCGAGTTCTAGCGGCTAACGCAAGGAGAAAATAGCGTTGATGCGTACCTACATGAATTTACAAGATTGGGACGGTATGCAGGAACAATCTTCGCCGATGAACAAAGAAAAACAAATCGGTTCTATGAAGTATTACGGGACGAGTTGAGGTTCCTGCTTTCTAGTTCAGTGAACCAGGGATTTCAGGCTTTGGTTGATACGGCGGGTGCGCTGGAAAAGGACATGAAGCGGGTGCAAGACTGGAAGGACTTGGCTATGGCAAAGCCTGAGTTCAAAGCACCCCGCTCTGGCAAATCGTACTACCAGAAGAAGTGGGGCAAGAGGTCCAAGCCTTCGGGGCAAACTTCTGGGACGGTTGCATCGGGAGCAACGTCGAGGCCGGAGGCTCGTGCATGCTTTACCTGTGGCAAAGTGGGGCATTTATCCTGTGATTATCGGGTTTCTCAACCCAAAGGAGAAAAGAAATCGGGTGCGTCTTATGCTGAGAAGGGCAAGGCAGTGGTTGATTCCTCTGCATCGCAGGCGCAGCCCAGAGTCTATAATCTTGGCCAACAGGAGGCTATCAAGTAAAGTGACGTCGTCACAGGTACGAGTTAAGCTAATGCTTGTTGTATTGATTGCATATTTTGTATGTAGCTTGTGCATGATGTGTGTGCTACAGGCTTTGTCCTGATTTGGAACAATCCGGCGAGAGCCCTGTTTGATACGGGTGTTTCGCATTCTTTTCTGTCTAAGGACTTCGTAACTCGAGTTGGAGTACCGAATCATGTGACGATAGCTGGTATAAAGGTGCTACTACCGAATGGGTGTATCATGCTTGCGGATAGGACTTGTGATGTGGACGTGCATATAGGAAATCGAGATTTCGGATTGAGAGCATCCGTGCTGCCACTATCAGAGTTTGATGTGATCTTTGACATAGACTGGCTCTCGGAGCAGCGTGCCTTGATTGATTGCACTTCCAAGGAGATCACACTGGGCCAGAATACCGAACTGGAGACGAAGTTCGCTAGTATGCGAGGAGTAGGCGGGACCTTGTTGTCTGCACTCCAAGTCGTCAGTGCTGTTCGGAAGGGCACGGAGTTATTCTTCACGCTTATTCAGGCTGTTGAGCCAAAGGCCAGTGTAAGTGAAGTTCCGATTGTGTCGGAGTTTACAGATGTATTTCCTAAGGATCTTCTTGGGTTACCGCCCCAGCGGGAAATTGACTTTACGATTGAGTTGGTGTCAGGTGCAAAACCTGTGGCCCGCTCACCATATCGCGTTGTGCCAAAGGAAATGGCTGAACTTAAGTCCAATTGCAAGAATTGTTAGAGCAGGGATACATACACCCAAGTATGTCACCTTGGAGCGCGCCTGTTCTATTTGTTTGTGTATTGACTACCGCGAATTGAATAAGCTGACGGAAAAGAACAAATATCAGATTCCACGGATCGATGACTTATTTGATCAACTAGCGGGGTCAACCGTCTATTCAAAGATGGATTTGAAATCGGGATATTATCAGTTGCGGATTCGGGAAGATGATATTCCTAAGACAGCGTTTGGGACACGCTATGGTCATTATGAATTCACGGTGATGTCGTTTGGCTTATGTAATGTGCCTTTGGTATTCATGGATCTAATGCACCGGACGTTTCGAGAGTACTTGGATTTATTCGTAAGTGTGTTCATTGATGATATTTTGGCGTACTCTCAGTCGGGAGATGATCATGCAAACCATTTGCGGTTGGTGTTGCATACCCTGCGGAGGAATAAGCTGTATGCAGAGTTCTCAAAGTGTGAGTTCTGGCTCTCGTCCGTGGCTTTTCTGGGCCATGTGGTGAGTGGAGAGGGTATATCAGTCCATCCGGCAAAGATAAGTGTCATACGAGATTGGCCAGTGATGTCTTCAGTGGCCGAAGTCAGGAGCTTTCTTGGCCTGGCAGGATACTATAGACGGTTTGTGGAAAACTTCTCACGGATTGCTTTAACTCTGACCACGTTGACGAGAAAAGATCAGAAGTTCGTTTGGATACCGGAGTGTGCACGAGCTTTTGAAGAGCTGAAGAGTCGTTTGACCACGGCGCCTGTGTTGACATCGCCATGTGGTACAGACGGTTATGAGATCTATAGTGATGCTTCAGGGAGCGGCTTAGGCTGCGTTCTTCTGCAATTTGGTAAAGTGATTGCTTAGGCTCACGCCAGCTAAATGTGCATGAACGAAACTACCCCATCCACGATTTAGAGTTGGCGGCGGTAATCTTTTCGCTAAAGTTGTGGCTGCACTATCTTTATGGCGTTAAAGTAGATATCTATATAGAACACAAGAGCCTAAAGTATTAGTTAGATCAAAAGGATCTGAATATGCGACAACGGAGGTGGATGAAGTTCCTTGGGGACTACACTTTCGATATTCACTATACTCCCGGGAAGGGAAATGTGGTCGCTGATGCTTTGAGTCGTAGGACGCCAGTACGGGCAAACTGGTTAAAGAGGCATGATGTGCGACTAATCCAGGAGATGGAAGCGTTAGAGATATCTTGTGTTGATAAGGATGCTACGGCTGACACATGCTTGAACTGGACGGAGGTACAATATGACCTTGTGGATAGAGTTCGGCGAGCAACGGAGCTTGATGAAAGTCTCCAACGCTATGCAAAGGATGGTCCTGGTGACCAATTCTCCTAGGATGATGGATTGTTGTGAAAAGATGGTCGATTGTGCGTCCTAAGTTTGGGGAAGTTGAGAGAAGAGTTGATGTACGAAGCGCATTTTGCCAAGTACTCAATTCACCCTGGGAGCACAAAAATGTACAAAGACATGAAAAAGTTATTCTGCTGGCCTGGACTAAAGAAAGACATAGCACGTTATGTGGCAGAATGTCACACTTGTGCTTTGGTAAAAGCGGAATGCCAGAAGCCTGGTGGTTTCCTGAAGTCGTTACCGATTCCGGAGTGGAAGTTTGATGATATTTCAATGGATTTCGTGCATGGGTTGCCGAGATCTCAACACGATCATGAATCTATCTGGGTGATTGTAGACCGGTTAACAAAAGTGTCTCACTTCCTTCCAAACAAGAGAGATGATTCAGTGGAAACCCTTGCTAAGCTCTATGTGGAACAGATTGTTCGACTGCACGGTGTTTCTCGGAGCATTGTCAGTGATCGTGATGGGCGATTCACCTCAACAGATTGGAGGCTAATTCATCAAATGTTGGGTACAAAATTAGCATTCAGTACGGCCTTTCATCCCCAAACGGATGGCCAGACTGAGCGAACCAACAGGACGATGGAAGATATGCTTCGTATGTGCGCCCTAGATTTCAGTAAGAAATGAGAAGAGTACATTTATTTCGTTGAATTTGCCTATAATAACAGCTACCAAGCGAGCATTGGTATGACACCGTTTGAGGCTCTATATGGTCATAAATGTCGTACATCATTAGCTTGGGTGGAGGTAGGCGAATCCAAGCCGAATGGACGAAAGGAAGTCGAAGAATCTACCTCGATAATACGCTCTATTTGGGAGAGGCTATTGATAGCCCAAGATCGACAAGCAAAGTACTACAACGCCAAGCATCAGAACGTGGAGTTCGCGGTGGGCGATTGGGTCTATTTGAAGATCAAACCCTTTAAAGGCATATCTCGGATTCGGAGGTTAAAAAAGCTAAGTCCCATATACCTTGGTCCGTTTGAAGTGGTGGAGCGAGTCGGGGAAGCTGCTTATCGGCTAGCGCTTTCAGCAGAGTTGAGTGAATTGCATGATGTCTTCCACATCTCAGTACTTCGCAAAACCGTCAAGGATCCAGCACATATAGTTGCGAATGATAATGTACCGGTTGACTATGGGATAACGATGAAGGTTAGACCCATTCGGATCGAGGATCGAGCCGAGAAACAGTTGCGGAACAAGATAATCGGGATGGTCAAAGTCCGGTGGGACAATTGTGGCCGAGAGGAGCTAACATGGGAGCGTGAGTGTTGAAGCCGAGAAATATCTCAACCTCAGAAATCGGACTAGGCCACCTGAAGTTACTGGTCGAGCGATCAAAAATACGGTCTCTGGTCAGGAAACAGAAGCAAACTGTGCGAACAAGACCCCAGGTTGCTGCGGCAGGAAGGTCCCACCACGCACCCAGTTGCTTAGAAGCAACCCCTTCTAAACCAAATTGGCCGAGCTAGGTACGAAGGAGACGAGCTCGAGCAATAGCGAGTCGAGGGCAATTGTTGGAACTCGCGAGGGCTCAGGCCGAGATTTGCTTGTCCTTCCCTTGTACCCCTGGGGTCCTATTTATAGGGAAATCCAAGGAGAAGGGGGGGGGGCGTCTTACTTATACCCCCACCCTGGCGAGTTGGCGACTTCCCTGGGGAGCTCGCCTAGAAGAGGCGAGCATCTGGGCATAGTCGCCACCTGGCGAGTTGGCCCGGGGAGCTCGCCATACTCGCCCGAACCTCCTGCGGCCTGGGGTGCTGATCTGGATCCCCATCTTGCCTTGTTGACTTTGACTTCTGATGACCTGGCGGTGGTAGGACCCACCCTCGTCGAATATGGGTTGTACACAATCCCCGCTCTTTTTGGGCGACGTAGGAGCCCGGAAAGAATCATCCAACGCTTATTCGGCGAGTACCTCTGCCGAGTATCTGGACAGCTCACATCGTCGTCTGCTGGTAGAGTAGTCTATAAATAGGGGGGCTTGATTTTCGAGACGGACCCTGAAGCTCGCCAAAAATGTCGGATGCTGAGAAGTTGCTGATGGACAATCTCGCCGCCCTGTCTGGCCTCCTCGATATAGCCAGACAGAAAAGGCCGCGCGAGGAAGACGCCACTGCCTCGCCCCCGCCGAAGAAGAAAAAGGCAAAGAAGGTCAAGCAGTCCGCCACTACGGCGGTTGGCTCGCCTCCACTGCTGAACCAAGTCGCCGCGGCGACTGGAAATCCCGCGGCTTCTTCCAGCACCCAGAAGCTGTTGAGCGATCTCGGGCTTGACGACCTCCCCGGATCTGTTCGGGACAGCCCGCCGGAGGACCCGGGAGTGGCCGAGGAGCTCGCGGCCGCTAAGGAATCCGCCGTGGCTCAGGTCGAGGTCGCCACCGTGATAGGTCGCCATCTGGAAATCTTTCCGGCTAGGTTGTCGCCGCTTCTTCTTTACTGACTACCTTTCTATGCAGACTCTCCGATTGCCGCGGACGCGACTCTTGACGTCGTCCCGCTGAACTCGGCCCCCCTACTCGCCCTGGCGGCCGATAGGCCGTCCAAGATCGCCTACACGGTCCGAATGGGCCTTAGCTCGGGGAAGGTGTTGGGGCGACGTTGGTGAAGGGCATCCCCCCAGCGAGCAAGGAGCTGCCGGTGAAAGAAACTCCCGATGGGTTGTCCGGGTCGGCGCGCGAGGATCCTCCGACGAGCAGGGCGACCTCCACCGTTGCGAGTGGCGGGAAGGTAGTCTCGGCGAGCGCCTCATTACCGCCGCCGCCACCCTTGGTCGCCACTCCTAGCCAGATGCCGGGCATCATCCTGCCCCCGCCGCCGCCTTTGTCTGCTTCGCAGAGGTCGGATCTACCGCGACCTCCTCCACCTCCTGCGTCGAGGGCTCCACTCCACCCGGCGAGCTCATCTCAAGCTCCGCCGCCGTTGAAGAAGCCGGAGAGGCCGCGGCCGGCCCACTTCCCTCCGCGGGTTGGAGACCCCGACTACGTCGGCCGAGGGTTGGGAGAGCGCGGGCAGGGCAGGCCTGCCGATCTTCCGAGCAGTTTTTCGGGGAGGCGAGATACCTCCGGGCGACCTCCCTCGCCGCGCCGATCCCGATCTCCTCGCCGTGGTAAGCTTTTTTTACCACTTCGATTTCTGCTCCACTTTTTCCGACCTGACAATCTATTTCTCTTTCTTGTCAGATCGCCCGGCGATCCCTGGGGCGGCTTTCATCGACGCCATCGGGCTGTCGGGGAGCGAGTATCGCCAAGCCGCTGCTCGCGCCTACATGGAGCTGGAAAGCAAGTTCGACCAGCTCGCTATCTGCGACCCTCACCGACGCATCTCGGCTCTGGAGGCGAGGATGGCCAAGGTCGAAGGGCTCCAGGCGACCTTGGAGAACTATGAAGCTCGCTTCCACATGGTCAAAGAGAATGATCGCCAGCTGCAGTTGAACAACCACCGCCTGCAGCTGGTACTTGACGAGCTGGCCGGCATCCGGGCGAGCATGGGGTCTGCTGGACGTCTGGCGAGGATGGAGGAGCAGCTCCGGCTCGGCGACGATGCCATGGCGTTGGCGACGGATCATTACCGGCGTGAACGCGAGGTCGGCTGGGCCGAGCGACATCCTCACCCCCCCCTGAGCGGCCTAGGGCACCTTAGTAATTTTGCCTTTTGAATGTAGCTCGCCATGCGCGACTTTGTACTTCTTTCGGACATCTATTTTTTTATTGATTAATTCATCTTTGCGTGTATGAGTATTCTCGCCTTCTGACGTGTGTGCGCTTCCTTTGTGGTGTGCCGAGCTCTAGGTCTTCTGGCAATGTCGCCTCTTATTCTTCACCGCGCGAGCTCGTTCGATACTCGCCGAGACGGGCAGACCCCCCCCCCCCTTTGCCTTGCCATATCTATAAATAGGAGGGGTAGGTGGGTCATAAAGCGTACGTTGTAGCGATCTTCTCTTCATATCGGCGAGTATACGAACATCCAGCTCGCCTTCTCTCGCTCTTTTTACAGCTCGCGAACATGGTCGACGACGACGCCAGCGCTCGCCAACAAGCTCACGCCATTAACTTCGCGGATGCGGCATTCAAGAAGTCCATTACCTCAGAGAAGGACCTGGCGGCCTTCAGGGAGCGCCTACTGCCCGAGGACTACTCGGCGAGGCTTCCTACTCGCGGCGAGCGGCTCAACACATATGTTGAGGGCGCCCTTGTCTTGTCGTTGCGGCACTTCGACGCCGGCCTGCGGCTACCTTTCTGGCCGGAATTCTGCGAGATCCTGCGCTACTTCGGGATCGTCCCCGCGCAGATCAACCCCAACGGCATGGCGATCATCATGGGGTTCCTATGCTTCCTCCGGGAAGAGAGGATCGCCTTCGACCTCTCCGTCTTCTGCCGCATCTTCGCCTTTGCGGCGACCTCGGAGGGAGTCGTCTTTTTTAGCAGCCACGTCTGCACCTTGGTCGGGACCGCGAATAAGGTCCACCGCTGGAGCGAGCAGTTGGTGGTCGTCCACGGCGACTTCGACGGGATTCTCGGCAGGCCGCACCAACCGGCCGACGTCGCCTTCCTTCCTCCCATCCTCGAAGGGGCTCGCGAGCAGCTCTTCGAGTACTTCCGAGGTCGGCAATTTGACGTCATTTTCTGGCGTCTAAACGTCAATGTGCTCGAGGCAGTCCACCCCTGTGAGAGTAAGCCGAGATTAGAATGCGTCCTGGTTACTCGCTCGTTGTCCTTTTTCCGCTGAAGCTGACTTGTCGCGCGTTTTGCAGTTCCAAACGAGCTTCCGGAGAATCCTCTTCCTTTGGCGAAGGAAGTCGCCACTACGCGCTCGGACGTTCGCCCCCCTGCCGATGTTGGGGAGAAGAAGGCGGCCAAAGTAAAGTCGCGGGTCAGCTCGCCAGGCCCCGCGAGGAAGAGGTCGAAGGCCTCTTCGTCACAATCCGTTGATCGCCGGTCGCCGACGGGCGCCCGGTCGCCTCACTTCCACCCCAACTACGGCCTCGGGCAGGGGGTGGTGGATTCCTACGGCCGCCCGCTCGTGACTTGGTCGGCGGAGGACAACTCGGTGTCGCTGAGCACCAACCTCCCGTCCTGGTCAACCGACTGGGAGGACAAGGGGGAGGCTTTTGCCGTCCTCCACGCCATATATGGGCGAGTCGATGCGGAGTCCGTCCTGGAGCTGACCCCGTTGGAGCTCGCCCATCAGTCGGCCTGCGCGCTCGCGCGGTCTGCCGAGCTGGGGCATTACTCGGCGAGGAAGCTGCTGGAGACGACCGATGCGCTCAAGGTCGTCTCCAAGAAGGCCATCGACCTCGGCATGCAGTCGGTTCGCTGGAAGGACTTCGAGGTGAGCTGTCCTTGGGTTGGTTGCTCGATTTGTTTCATCGATAGGTCCTGACGTCGGTCATCTCGCAGGCTGCCGAGATAGAAGCAACGAAGAGGCTCTCTGAGTGCGGGGAGAAGCTCGCCGCCTCCCAGGCCGAGCTGGAGGCGGCCCAAATTCGCGCAGCAGAGATGGAGACGAGGCTGGTCGCTGCTGAAGAACGGCCGAGCTCCTCAACCCCGCTACCCGAAGACCCGGCGCGAGTGGTGAAGCAATCCCGCGTCCTTTGGGAGGAGAGATCCTCTGTTCGCCGCGAGATTGCGCGGGCGGCGGGGAACATCATACTCGCGCGCCTCAGGCTCGGGGGCCAGCTCGTCGAGGGGGAGAAGTCGCTCACTGTCGACGAGCTCATTCCCGAGCTACTCGCCGAGGGGACCATCCCGCCGTACCGCGCCTCGCCACCGACCAGCTTCGGTGACAGCAGCAGCGGAAGCAGCAGCAGCGGAAGCAGCAGCGGCGGGAGCGAGAGCGATGAATCTGTAGATATCGGTGATATCGGAGACGACGAATATCGGCCAGATACTGGCGACGAGGAGTCCTAGTTGCTCGCCGATATTCCTTTTGTAAATCAATTTTTGACTTGTGATTTATACAAATTTTTGCTCCTACATTTTTCTGACATATTGCTCGCTAGGCTCATAGGCTCGGAGAGGAGCGTTCGCTAGATCGCAGGGGGATGGTCCCGACATCGATCATCCGCTCGCCGGGACCTACTCGCCCCTGCGCCCGGGTACTCGTGAACCTGCTTGGGAGAACCTCGCGCACCGCGCGGGTCGGCGCGTGGGATATACTCGCATGCCCCCCGGGGCTCGCTTACTCGCGCGGTTCCAGCTCGCTTATCCGCGTGGGACCAGCTCGCCTACTCGTGCGAGATCAGCTCGCCTACTCGCGCGAGGCCTGCTCGCCTACCTGCGCGTGACGCAAGTCGAATCTGGCTTAGCTATCGAGGAGATCAGCCGATTCCCGAGGAGAGGAGCTCGTGGGGATACCGGTCTTATGACGCTGCTCAACTCGAAGTCTTGAATTACAATCGAGGAGATCGGCCGATTCCCGAGGAGAGGAGCTCGTGGGGATACCGGTCTTACGACGCTGCTCAACTCGAAGTCTTGAATTACAATCGAGGAGATCGGCCGATTCCCGAGGAGAGGAGCTCGTGGGGATACCGGTCTTACGACGCTGCTCAACTCGAAGTCTTGAATTACAATCGAGGAGATCGGCCGATTCCCGAGGAGAGGAGCTCGTGGGGATACCGGTCTTACGACGCTGCTCAACTCGAGGTCTTGAATTACAATCGAGGAGATCGGCCGATTCCCGAGGAGAGGAGCTCGTGGGGATACCGGTCTTACGACGCTGCTCAACTCGAAGTCTTGAATTACAATCGAGGAGATCGGCCGATTCCCGAGGAGAGGAGCTCGTGGGGATACCGGTCTTACGACGCTACTCAACTCGAAGTCTTGAATTACAATCGAGGAGATCGGCCGATTCCCGAGGAGAGGAGCTCGTGGGGATACTGGTCTTACGACGCTGCTCAGCTCGAAGTCTTGAATTACAATCGAGGAGATCGGCCGATTCCCGAGGAGAGGAGATGTCTTGAATAAAATCCTGCATCCTTACATAGTTTGGAGATTAATCTCAGAGACATCTTGACAAGAAAGAAACTCTCTCCGGAGAGACGCTCTTGCCTGAGAGGACTTAGCGCAACCACTCGCACCAAAAGCCCGGACTGATGGAGGATGGCGCCACTAATCTTTATATCAAAGGTCCTCGGGCGGATCCACGGGGCAGCCAGTTAAGCCATTACCGCATAGCACCGCAGCGCGGGGGCGATTCCGGACCGCAGCCCCAACAATCCCCCCCCCCGGAAACGACCCCGGGGTTTCGAACCCGCAACCTTCCTCTGATACCAATTGAGAGGACTTAGCGCAACCACTCGCATCAAAAGCCCGGACTGATGGAGGATGGCGCCACTAATCTTTATATCAAAGGTCCTCGGGCGGATCCACGGGGCAGCCAGTTAAGCCATTACCGCATAGCACCGCAGCGCGGGGGCGATTCCGGACCGCAGCCCCAACATTGCCCCTGCCAAATCGGGGGGTTGGCGTTCAGACCCGTTCCTAAGAATTCCTCTAGTCGGAAGAGATATGCACTCGGGGAGACCTAGGCCGACATGCAAGGGGGGAGCTGATCTCGGCCGGCAATGCAGAGGCTCGGTCTTACAAGAGCGCTTAAAGTCCCGAAGCATCGTCCTATCATCCGTACTAGGCTATTCAGTAAGAACGGGTTGAAGGCACGTATCTCGATTTGATGGTGAAGATCGCTTCCCGCTACGATTCGAACGGGGGTGGTGTTCATCGAGGGTCCTCTCCGGACGCACTCGGAATCAACACACACCCCCGGGCTCGTCCACGCCCTCCCTTCAGCAAGTTATCCTGCCTTGTTGCTCACTTGAGATTTTTTCCTTCTAGGTGCTTTACGAGGCCGACCTCTCCTCGAGTCCGGGGGATCAGGGTGCGGATCTGTTCCTCGTAGTTCCTCCAGACGGAAGAGAGATGCACTCGGGGAGACATAGGCCGACATGCAAGGGGGGAGCTGATCTCGGCCGACAATGCAGAGGCCCGGTCTTACAAGAGCGCTTAAAATCCCGAAGCATCGTCCCATCATCCGTACTGGGCTATGTATGAGGAACAAACCGACCACTGCCTCCCGAAGTCGACTACGAGGCGGGCCATGGAAACACTCAGAAGCCTTGAGGCATGTTCAACATAAAAGAGATAAAATCCCGCATCCTTTGTATATTAACTGTTTACAGAAATAGATACATGGGTTACCGCTATGGGTAGAATCTTTTCAGATCATCCCCACTCCAGGTCCCAGTCAGCTGCTCCCCCGCTTGATCTTGTAGGTAATATCCTCCTGTGGCCAGGGCTTCTTGGACGATGAAAGGTGTTGGAACACCCTATTACTATTTGGACCAGGATGACTATATTTCTATAGGGATTGTATGCTGTGACCTCCATGTTGTTATATAGGTCACATAGGCTAGTTAGAGTAGTCTTCAGCTCGACGCAGAGTCGATCTCAGCTCGACGCAGAGTCGACCTCTGCTCGACGCAGAGTCGATCTCAGCTCGACGCAGAGTCGATCTCAGCTCGACGCAGAGTCGACCTCAGCTCGACGTGGAGTCGACCTCAGCTCGACGTTCCGTCGATCCCAGCTCTGCTTATAGAAAACACTCTCTGACCAACGTGTGTCGTACTCAGATCGACGTTTTTCTGTGAGCTCGACGCTTTCCAGACTTCCGTCGATTTTGGATAGGAATTCAAATTCCTTCTGACAGGCAATTAATGCTGAAGAATTTATTGGCCGTTACAGCATATCTGGTGCATGGCTCAAGGAATTTTCTAAGGAATGTCTGCCTGTCATTTCCTTTGAGGCATGGACAGTTAAGGAAAGTAATCAATGCTGACTTCCAACGGCTATCAAGGTAAAGGAAGAAGAAGACTCAAATATATTTTCTCTCTTGGACAATAACAAGAATACACAGAGAATACACAGAACAAGAAGAGAACAACAATACAAGACTTCTCATCTTTCTCTCAGTGAAAAATTATTTCTGAAAGACTCTCTTACAGAAAATCTGATTGCTTCAGACACCTCCATCCAACTCACTTGGATCATTCTTTGCTGGAGCAAATCAGACCTTTGAAGACCTGTCACCCTTGTGCAGAGCTCTCCTTCCTGAACCTCATCTTGATCTCAGGGGGAGCTTTGACAACAACTTCAGATCCACTTCTGCTTCTCTTTGCTTGTTGAAAAGAGAAGACAACTTCATTCTTTTTCTTTTTCTTTCTGTACAGGGTTCTAACTCCCTTCAAAAGTTACTTTTGGTTTTGCTGAAACCTGGTCAAAATCAGCTTCTGTTGGTTTGTGAGAACCTGATCAAAAACTCTCTAGTGCTCAAGACACCTGATCAACTCATCTTGAAGTGGATTCCTATCAAGGGTGATAGAAGAGTGGATGTACCCAGATTTGGGGAACCACTATAGCTCCTTGTGTCATCTGGATTGCTTGCTCCTTTCTGTGTTTTGCTTTGTGCTGTGAATTTATTTTTTACTCTGATTACTTGCTATAGCACCATACACTAAGTAAAGTAAAAAATTTTCTCTGCAAGTTTTATTTGGAAAATTATTTTAAATAACTCTATTCACCCCCCTCTAGAGTTAGGAGTGATCTTATCCTGCACTTTCAATTGGTATCAGAGGGAGGTTGATCATTCATACAGGCTAACACCTGGATCAAAAGATCTCTGATAAGATCATTTCCCTCAAAGGGTTACTTCTCTTAGTTTTACTTATCTTTTAAAACTCATGGCACAAAACAAGGACTTTGCTAGCACCAGACCTCCTATGTGCAATCTATCTAAGTTTGCACTATGGAAGGCAAGGATTAGACTTTATATGAACTCTTTTGATGAAGACATCTTCAATTCTGTATTGACAGATTGTCCAAGACCTCCCACAGGAACAAGTACATCAGCTGTTCCTCCTCCTTCAGGGACTGATGCTGACATAAAGAAGTGGAAGGCAGCAGATGCTAAAGCCATGAACATCTTGGCTCAAACCATGTCAGATGACATTTTCCAGAAGGTAGCAGATTGCAATACTGCCAAGGAGATCTGGGAAAAACTCTCAGAAATTGTATCAGGTTCTGCAGATGAAAGAAAGGATAGGAGATCCTATCTCATCACACAGTATGAAAACTTCAAAAAGGCAGAGTCTGAGTCAGTTGCTGACATGTACAACAGACTGAGCCTAATCATAAGTGAACTTAGATCACTAGAGAAGGACATATCTCTTACTGAAATAAATGACAAGATACTGACTTGTTTCCCTAGCTCTTGGGACTCAAGAATATGGTCAATTAAAGATGGAAGAAATGTCTGTGAGCTATCCACAGAAGCTCTTCTAGGAAAGCTCAAGAGCTATGAGCAATTTATTAAGAAAAGAGAAGAAGAGCAGAAGACATCCACACCAACAGAGAAGGCTGAGAAAACTATTGCCTTCAAAGCACAGGAAGAAGAACCTAAAGAAAAGGTGTTGGGAAATGAAGAGCTTATGAGCCTACTGGTCAAGAGGTTCAATAAGCTAAATAAAAGGAACTTCAGAAGATGGTCATCCAAAGACAAAGACAAGCCAAGGTATGACAGATCCAATAATAAAGATATTATCTGCTTTGGTTGCAGGAAACCAGGACACATCTTCCCAAACTGTCCAGAAAATCAAGACAAGGACAGAAGGGACAAGAAGGAAAGGAAGGATAAAAGGAAGGACAAGGAGTCAAGGAAATACCATGACAAGCCTTCCTCCAGCAACAGCAAGCACACCAGGAAAGGATTTGTGGCTGAATCCTGGAGTGACTCTGATGAGTCTGATTCATCATCCAGCTCTAGTGATGATGAGGATGATGCAGAAGAAAAGGGATTCTGCATGATGGCCATCAGTGCATCTCAAAAGAACACTGATTCAGAGCCTGAGGCTGACTATCCATCTGATCAGGAACTTACTGAGGATCAGGTAATAGATTCATTTGACTTTACTTCTGATGATTTCAAATCTGAGTTTAAATCTATGTGCATTGACTTAATTGAGTCTCAAAAGCTGATTAAAACTCTAAATGAACAATTAATTGAATGCAAATCCATTAACTCAGATAACCTTAGACTCTTAGAAGAGTTGAAGCAGTGTGGGGAGGAGATAGCTTCACTGAAAAGTGAGCTATCTAAGGCCAAACAATTTGAAGAAACCCTTAATGGGAGAAGTATCAAATTGATGGACATCACAAGTACAGTGAACTCAAGATTGAATGGTTCACTGGGCTTGGGTGCTTCATCCAGCCAACCCATAGTGCTGACAACTCCAATCAAATTTACCAGTGAGAAAGGTAAAGGAGTCTTGATAGTGGCTAGGAAGAATGCTGACTTAACCCAGGAAACTGGACAAAAAATGTCGAACGAAGCTCGACGGACGTCGACCAGAGCTCGACGTAATCGCAAGAAAACGTCGAACCCAGGTCAACGCCCTCTACTCTCTGAACAAAGCAAGACCTTGCCGTCGAACGGAGCTCGACGCACTCACTTGAGTCCGTCGACCGAAGCTCGACGTGCGTCGAGCCGAGTTCAGAGCAAAACCCAGTTCTCAAGGGTTAACTCAAATTTCAATTCTAGCTCCACATCTCATTTCTTTAACCCTTATGCTGAATGGATCATACCTCCTAGGAGATATCATCCTGTAGGCTATAAGAGTCAACCTGAGATGTCCTTCATTTCAGAATTTAAGGGATATCAACCTAGGCCCAAGGTTAACTGGGTCAAAAACAAATAAGCTGTTTTTGTGCAGGTAAAGACCTATCCAAGTGAGAACCATCAATGGTATCTGGATAGTGGGTGCTCAAAGCACATGACAGGAGACAAGGACAACCTCACTTCCTTCAAAACCAAGCTTGGACCCAAAGTAATTTTTGGAGACTCAAGCTTTGGAACTACAAAAGGATATGGGACAGTTCAAATTGGCTTAGTCACTTTCAAAAAGGTGGCATATGTTGAAGGACTCAAACACAACCTGATAAGCATCAGTCAATTGTGTGATGAAGGATACCAAGTAACCTTTAACAAAGCCATATGCAAAGTCAAGTCAGTGGACAACACAACTGTGTTGACAGGTAACAGAAGAGGTAACATTTACTTAGTGGATTTTCATTCACCTGTAGTAGATATTTGACTGTTTAACTCCATTTCAAAACCAAACATCTTGTGGCATAAAAGATTAGGACATGTGAACCTTAGAACCATTGCTAAGTTATCCCAAGACAACCTTGTTAGAGGACTACCTTCTGGTCCCTACAAGAAGGAAGGACTTTGCAAGGCCTGTCAATTAGGCAAGCAAACCAAAAACAGTTTCAAGTCACTTAATAAGAGTGACTCACCTAGAATCTTGTACTTATTGCACATGGACCTTTTTGGACCAATTAATGTACAAAGCCTAGGAGGGAAATCTTATGCTTTAGTAATTGTAGATGACTTCTCAAGATTCACTTGGGTGTTCTTTCTGAGGAAGAAGTCTGATAACTTCAAAATTTTGACAGATTTTCTCAAAGGCATACAGATTGAGTTCAATACTCACATTGCCCTGATCAGAAGTGATCATGGGACAGAGTTTGATTCTCTTCTTATGCTAGAGTTCTGCCAGAATGAAGGTATCAGGCATACTTTCTCAGCTCCTAGAACTCCTCAACAAAATGGGGTAGTTGAAAGGAAAAACAGAACCCTTATTGAATCTGCCACAACATTGTTGACAGATGCTCACCTTCCTCTAACCTTTTGGGCAGAGGCTGTGAACACCTCCAACTATGTTCTGAATAGAAGCCTGATACATAAGCTAAAGGGTAAGACTCCTTATGAGCTACTCAAAGGGAAGAAACCTAAAGTGAACTACTTCAAAATATTTGGTTGCATTTGTTTCATTCACAATAATGACAAGAAATACCTAGCTAAATTTGAAGCCAAAGCTGATGAAGGAGTGTTTATGGGATACTCCATGACTAGCAAGGCTTATAGGGTTTTTAACAAGTGCACAAATAAAATTGAAGAATCCATGCATGTTACATTTGATGAAACTAACATGTTTTATAAGGAGAAGGAGACTTCTACCATAAGCAATTTGCAAGAACATTCAATTTCAGAAAATCTGAAGCAGCTTACCATCAAAGACAAAGGGTCATCACCTTCACCAATTCAACAAGTCACTGAACTTAGTGACAATGAAGAGGAACTTCAAGTTCTGGAAAGTTCAAAGGGCCAACAAATTGAAGAACCAGTTGTTGTTCCACAAGAGGAAACAACAACACAGGTTGGTGCATCATCAACACCCCTTGTTGATCTAGCAACAACAAGAGATCACCCAATCTCACAAGTGATTGGAGATATCTCAGTGGGTGTGCAAACAAGGAATCAAGTTAACCAAAATATTATGCACACCTGCTTCCTTTCTCAAATTGAGCCTCAAACCATACAAGATGCAGAGCAAGATCCAAACTGGATCATTGCAATGCAAGAAGAGTTGAATCAATTTGAGAGGAATAAAGTTTGGAAATTAGTACCAAGACCAAGGAACCAGCAAATTGTTGGAACCAAATGGGTATTCAGAAACAAATTGGATGATCAAGGAATAATTGTGAGAAACAAGGCAAGGCTTGTTGCACAAGGGTATTGCCAAGAAGAAGGAATTGATTATGACCAAACCTTTGCACCAGTTGCAAGGTTGGAGGCCATAAGAATCTTCCTTGCATATGCAGCTCACAAGAGATTCAAGGTATATCAGATGGATGTCAAGAGTGCATTCCTCAATGGAGACATCAAGGAAGAAGTCTATGTAAAGCAACCTCCAGGTTTTATCTCTCCAACTTTTCCTGATCATGTATTTAAACTGCATAAAGCTTTATATGGTCTCAAGCAAGCTCCTAGAGCATGGTATGAGACCTTAGCTTGTTTTTTGTTGGAAAATGATTTTAAAAGGGGTAGTGTAGACCAAACTCTTTTTGTTAGAACCCATAGGTCCCATACCCTACTAGTACAAGTTTATGTAGACGACATCATATTTGGATCTACTGATTCAAATTTATGCAAAAAGTTCTCACAACTTATGCACTCAAAGTTTGAAATGAGTAGCATGGGTGAGCTTGCTTTCTTTCTTGGATTGCAAGTTAAACAACATGTGGATGGCATTTTCATTTCTCAAACCAAGTATGCAAGAGAACTGGTTAAGAAATTTGGAATGTCTGAAGCATCATCCATGAAAACACCTATGCCTACAAATGCTGTTTTAGATGCTGATGAATCTGGAAAACCAGTTGATCAGACAAACTATAGAGCAATCATTGGCTCATTACTTTATCTAACAGCTACTAGACCAGATATAATGTTTGCCACATGCATTTGTGCTAGATTTCAAGTAAGCCCTAGAGAGTCCCACCTCACATTAGTTAAGAGGATTCTTAGGTATGTAAAAAGTTGTCCTAATCTAGGTCTCTGGTATCCACATGACTCAGGATTTGATCTAACTGGATTTTCAGATTCTGATTATGCTGGATGTAGAGTAGACAGGAAAAGCACCAGTGGAACTTGTCAATTTCTTGGTGATAGACTTGTCTCCTGGTTTTGTAAGAAACAAACCTCTGTGTCCACATCAACTGCTGAAGCTGAATACATGGCTGCAGGTAGTTGTTGCTCACAGATTTTGTGGATTCAAAACCAGCTCCTAGACTATGGGTACAACTTAGAGATGTCTAAAATCTTTTGTGATAATACCAGTGCAATATCTATTGCTCAAAATCCAGTTCTCCATAGTAGGACTAAGCACATAGAAATCAGACATCACTTCTTAAGGGACAATGTAGAAAAGAAGAAAATTGCACTAGAATACATTTCCACTGAACTACAGAGAGGAGATATCTTCACCAAACCCTTGGATGAAAAGAAGCACCTCTTTTTCCTCAATCAGTTGGGAATGCTAGATGGAGACAGCATAAATTAAAACTCCAAGATTTTGAAACCCATAATTAACAGGAATAAGAGAAATTTCATTTCAAAATTTCCCTGTCTGAGTGGTTGTTCTGAGCTCTGAACTAAGCTCGACGCTGCGTCGAACGGAGATCGACGGTCCGTCGCCCTCAAAAGCGTCGAACGTCGAACTCAGCTTCTAGCATCGAACTGAGTTCACAGCTTCCTGGCTTCTTGAGTTTTTCTCTCCCCGGTCGACGTCTTCGTTCAACGTCGACCTGAGCTCGACGTATAGCTTCAGCCAAAGCGTCGAACGTCGACCTAAGCTGGACGCTGTTGAGTCGTTTCAGTTCTCCTAGAGCCCTTGAGCGTCGAACTGAGCTCGACGTTCTTTCCTTTTCTGCGTCGAACCCTAAGTATAAAATCATTTTTTCTCCGTCGTTCGCAGTTGCGCTTTCATATTTCTCTGCTCAAGCTTTCTCCCTCCAAATACTATACTTTTGATCTTGGAAGGTACTCTTTCTTTTGCAGGACAATGGCAATTACAGCAGGAGCTCTGGCGGCTATGAAGTTCGACTCTGGTTTCGACATTGATTTCGATTCTTTTGATGGATCTCCACAACACTTTCTGGATATACTGAATCTTTTCAAGGAGCAGCAGCTAGTTCCCTTTATGTCTACCAGGATACCCCTTCCCGAATCAGAAATTAAAGAATGGTGTCTTACAGCAATCATTTCAGATAACAACATCTTGACTGGGAAGATTGCAGGAAATGAGGTAGCCATCTCACCTCAAGTCATTACAGAAGCCTTCAACTTTGCTGCTGGAGATGATGATATAGAACTATCAGTGGAAGAGTACACCTTGATGCTGGACAGGATGGGGCATGCTGCTGGTAACCCCTCCAAACTCCTTAAAATTAACCTAGCAATTGAGTACAAGTTATTAGCAGATATAACTGGAAAGGTGATCTGTGCAAAGAGAACTGCACATGATGCAATAACCAGGCATCAGTTTTGCCTCATGGCTGCTCTAATGGATAAGAAACATCCCAACTGGGGATTAATTGTGTTTGATATGCTTAAGAAAAAGTTGGATAAAAGCTCTGTCCATTTTGGAAGAGTTCTTGGGTTGATTCTCAACCACTGCTGCCCCCAACTGCTGGTGTCCTCCAAGAAGCACATAAATGCTTCCAAGAGGCTCACATGTGCTTTAATTGGCAAATGGGACAGGAGAATCGTGAATCCCAGGGCAGCAGCAGCCATGAAATCCTCTGCAGACACCAGGACTATAGAGGTCACTTCCCCTCAGTCCACTGGTCCAGAAGAAGGGATTATGCCATCTCTCTCCCTCACCCTTCCATCCACCTTCATCCCCTCAACCTCTCTTATCTCATCCTCTCAAACTCTACCCTCCTCCATATCCACCATTGCCTTCTCCCTTCCTCCTCAAACTACTTTCCTTCCAATAACCTTGGATTCCACCCCTCATGAGGATATCTTTTCTCTTGACATGCATGAAGACTCATTCATGGATGCTTCTTCCTCCTCTCCTCATGACTTCCTCAATTCATCTACCTTTTCCGACTTACTCTTCTCCTCCATTCAGGAACAAGCTACACCTCCTCTGTCTGTTCCTCTCTCAACATCTTCTTCATTCTCAGCTTCTGCTACTCCCTCTACCTCTACTCAAGTTCCCCTTGAGCAAGTAGCCCTCCTGCCCTTAGCCAATCAACTTTTTGATCTTCTGTCTCCTAGGCTCTCCTCCCTTTTGGATGCCAAGCTGGCTCCTCTCCTACTTTCATTGAGAGCTCTTTCTGCCTCTGTCTCCTCCCTTTCCTCCCATTTGGCACGCCCTTCTTCTGGGGGCCTAGAGTCAGCTGCCCCTGATTCTAGGCAGGGGGAGATGTCAGCAGAAGAAGAGCTGCCTCCTTCTTCAGTTCAGATTGCTCAGACTCCTTCAGAGACAGTATCAGTTACTTGTTCACAGACAGTGTCTGCTGCAGAAGATCAAATGGTATCTGAGGCCTCTCCTCCAGTTTCAGAGCAGCAAATCAGCAGTGCCTTAGGCATTCAGTCTTTGGCAGCTTCTCTTCAGATCTTCTCTCCTCCAGCTTCAATACAAGAAGACCTTGATATAGCAGAAAAACAGCTTCAAGAAGATATGTCCAGGGCTATTGTCCCCTTCCAGAAGGTCTTGACTTCTGATTTAGCAGTGGTAGCAGTGGCTCCTGTTAGTGTTGGATTTGGTGTGGTAGTCTCTGCTGAGACTTCAGGTGAAGTGACTGAGACACCTGATGCTGCAGAGGCCAATATCTCCCAAGCTCTTCAGGAACCAGTCTCCTCAGCCTCTATGGGTTTTGAGGCTGTGCCCTCTCCTGCAGTGGTTGCTTCCTCCTTCCCACTGACAGCAGAGCCTCCTTTTGTCTCTTCCTCAGCAGCTCCAGCCTCCATCAGCTTTCCCCTCTCCAAAAGAAAATATATAGATCCATATGAAGAATCACAAAGTTCTGAAGATGAGTTTGCCATAGATTCTGATGACTCCTCTGCAACTATTGCAAGGAAGAGGAAAGCCAGATCAAAAGCCTTGAAAAGAGTACCTTCTGCCAGAGCTACAGATCATGACATTCCCTATTACATCAAATATAATTGTGAAATCACAGAGCCTTGGATGCAGTACTCTCAGAATCAGAGAAAGGCAATGAAGAAGAAGAGAAAATTCAATGAAGGTCCATCTAAACCAGTCCATCAGCCTCCACCTCCACCTCCTCCTGATGCAGGTGCAGGTGCTAGTCTTTCTTCAAAACCAGCCCCTTCAGCTCTTCATGGAAAAACTTATCAAGCCAGAAGATATCAAGGAAGTAGCCAGCAAAGGGGAGGTCAACAAAGAGGAAATTATAAAGGCAGGCAGTCCAGGGGAAGAACCTTTGATCCAACCTCTGGTCCCTATCCCTATAGGCCTAGAGTTGACCTCACTCCAAGAACTTCTCAAGAATCATCCTCTAACAAATTTGAACCAGCTGTCCCCTTTGAAGATCCTACCAAGACTCCTGCTTACTGGAAAGCAAGGATGACAGAAATGGCTGCCTTAAATGAGATCAGCAAAGCCAGAGAAAGAGGACTGGATACATCTCATATCAGTACTATGTCAGAACAAAGAAGAGAAGAATTGGAAAAGTATGGCTCAAAGAAATTTTTTGATTCAGACAGATACATGGAACTCCACCCTGCAGCTGTACCACCCAGTGCTAGAGATCAAAAATCTTTAGGTGCAGCTGATGACTTCAGATCTAAAAAGGAAGCTTCCAATCCAAACAGAGAAATCATCTTCAAAAAGAGTGATCAAGACAAAGCATCAAAGGACAAGTAAAGTAAGGTATTCTGACACTTTCTATATTCTGGACTCAGGACATTTAAACAATTCTGCTGCTATATAGTGCTTCATATATGCTGCATATTATTCTGTTATGTCTGGTTGTATTATATTGTGTTGTATCTGCTTTATTTCTTTTCTTTGATTCCCTAAAATTCATGTAAATAGTAATCCTAATCCAAATAGGGGGAGATTGTTGGAACACCCTATTACTATTTGGACCAGGATGACTATATTTCTATAGGGATTGTATGCTGTGACCTCCATGTTGTTATATAGGTCACATAGGCTAGTTAGAGTAGTCTTCAGCTCGACGCAGAGTCGATCTCAGCTCGACGCAGAGTCGACCTCTGCTCGACGCAGAGTCGATCTCAGCTCGACGCAGAGTCGATCTCAGCTCGACGCAGAGTCGACCTCAGCTCGACGTGGAGTCGACCTCAGCTCGACGTTCCGTCGATCCCAGCTCTGCTTACAGAAAACACTCTCTGACCAACGTGTGTCGTACTCAGATCGACGTTTTTCTGTGAGCTCGACGCTTTCCAGACTTCCGTCGATTTTGGATAGGAATTCAAATTCCTTCTGACAGGCAATTAATGCTGAAGAATTTATTGGCCGTTACAGCATATCTGGTGCATGGCTCAAGGAATTTTCTAAGGAATGTCTGCCTGTCATTTCCTTTGAGGCATGGACAGTTAAGGAAAGTAATCAATGCTGACTTCCAACGGCTATCAAGGTAAAGGAAGAAGAAGACTCAAATATATTTTCTCTCTTGGACAATAACAAGAATACACAGAGAATACACAGAACAAGAAGAGAACAACAATACAAGACTTCTCATCTTTCTCTCAGTGAAAAATTATTTCTGAAAGACTCTCTTACAGAAAATCTGATTGCTTCAGACACCTCCATCCAACTCACTTGGATCATTCTTTGCTGGAGCAAATCAGACCTTTGAAGACCTGTCACCCTTGTGCAGAGCTCTCCTTCCTGAACCTCATCTTGATCTCAGGGGGAGCTTTGACAACAACTTCAGATCCACTTCTGCTTCTCTTTGCTTGTTGAAAAGAGAAGACAACTTCATTCTTTTTCTTTTTCTTTCTGTACAGGGTTCTAACTCCCTTCAAAAGTTACTTTTGGTTTTGCTGAAACCTGGTCAAAATCAGCTTCTGTTGGTTTGTGAGAACCTGATCAAAAACTCTCTGGTGCTCAAGACACCTGATCAACTCATCTTGAAGTGGATTCCTATCAAGGGTGATAGAAGAGTGGATGTACCCAGATTTGGGGAACCACTATAGCTCCTTGTGTCATCTGGATTGCTTGCTCCTTTCTGTGTTTTGCTTTGTGCTGTGAATTTATTTTTTACTCTGATTACTTGCTATAGCACCATACACTAAGTAAAGTAAAAAATTTTCTCTGCAAGTTTTATTTGGAAAATTATTTTAAATAACTCTATTCACCCCCCTCTAGAGTTAGGAGTGATCTTATCCTGCACTTTCAAAAGGTCCTTCCCAGTTGGGATGTAGCTTGCCAACGGCGGCTCCCCGCTCAGCGGCGTCCACCTTCTTCATGACCAAGTCCCCTGCGAGGAAGTTTTTTAAGCGGACATTTTTGTCGAAATGCCTCGCCATGCGTCTCTTGATTTCTTCCTGGCGCATGGAGGCCAAGTCCCGAAGCTCTTCCACATAATCTAGGGAGAGCCTCTGAGCCTCTTCATTCTCTAGCCGCCATTCCTCGCTTCCGTCTTCGGCTGCGATGACCCTTGGGCTATGCACTTCAAATTCGACCGGGATGAGTGCCTCGGACCCGTGTGACAGTTTGAAGGGTGTTTCCCCTGTGGCTGAGTTTGAGGTGGTCCTAAGAGCCCATAGGACGGAAGGGAGTTGTTCGGCGCAATTTCCCTTGAGGTTGATGATCTTCTTCTTCAGCAAGTTGATGATGAGCTTGTTCGCGGCCTCTACTTGCCCATTACTCCGAGGGTGGTGTACCGAGGCAAATCGAAGGTCGGTTCCCAACTGCTTACAAAAGTCCCCTAGCTCCAAGCTGGCGAACTGCGGCCCATTGTCAGTGATGATGGCCAGAGGGATCCCGAACCTGCATGCGATTTCGCCCCAGATGAAGTTCTTGATGATTTGAGACGTGGTCTTGGCCAGAGCCTTGGCCTCGATCCACTTTGTGAAGTAGTCGACCATTACTAGCACAAACTTCCTTTGCCCGCTAGCTTGAGGGAACGGGCCGATTAAGTCCATTCCCCAAATTGCGAAAGGCCACGGAGCGGTGATCGAGCGAAGCTGCTGAGCCGGCTGGAGCGCGAGGGGCGCGAAGAGTTGACATTGGGAGCATTTTCTGGAATAGGCCTCTGCGTCCTTTCGGATGGTTGGCCAGAAGTAACCGTGCCTCAAAATTCTCTGCTCCAGGGTGCGGCTCTTGGAGTGGCTGCCGCACTCTCCTGAGTGAATCTCCTCGAGGACCCGGGGAATCTCGAGCTCTAACAAGCATCGGGCCAGAGGGCCTGAGATGGTCTTGCGATAGAGCTCGCCGTCTTGCAATAAGTAGTATACGGCCTTGTACCAGAACTTTCTCTGATCTTGCCCGTCGGATGGTAGTCGGCCTGTTGTCAGAAATGTGATGAACGGATCCCTCCACGAGGCTCGTTGATCGATCTCCATCAGCTCGCCTTCTTCGACAGATGGTCGAAACAACTCGATGGCGATTCCCCCAGCCCGAGGGCCGTATTTTGCAAGGCCGTCTGCCTCGGAGTTGCGTTCTCGGGGCACGTGCTCGACGTGGAAGGATCGGAATCCCCCGATCAGGCCCTTGACCTTAACCAGATATTGCTGCAAAATGGGATCTCGAACTTCGAACTCTCCCCGAATCTGAGATGTGGCCACCATGGAGTCGGTAAAAGCCTGGATGTCTCTGATGGCCAGCTCCTTGGCGAGTCGCAAGCCAGCCACCATGGCTTCGTACTCCGCCTGATTGTTAGTAACTGGAAAAAGGATCTCGATGGCTTGCTCGATCCTAGTCCCCTGAGGACTAACCAGCACCACCCCGGCTCCTACGGAGTGCCTTCCTGACGCGCCGTCCACAAACATCTTCCAGGGGACTGGCCGAGAGACGCCCATGTCTGCCTCGACCTCGGCCGAGAAGTCGGCCAGGAAATCCGCCACGGCTTGTGCTTTGATCGCGACCCTTGGGGGGTAGGAGATGTCGAACTCACTCAGCTCCACAGCCCACTTGGCTAGTCTGTCGGAGTGCTCCACTCCGTCCAAGATACTCCTCAGGGGGTGGTCGGAGACTACCTTGATAGAGTGGGCTTGGAAATACGGACGGAGTCGCCTGGCCGAAACCACTAAGGCGAAAACCAACTTCTCGAGGATTGGATATCTCGCTTCGGCTTGCCTCAACACCCGGCATATGTAGTAAATTGGAAGCTGCTTCTTTCCCTCTTCTCGGACCAGCACCGAGCTAACTGCTTCGGCCCCCACCCCTAGGTAGAGCAAGAGATCCTCACCGCCCTGCGGACCCTGAAGGAGAGGAGCTCGGGTCAGCTGTTGTTTGAGCTTTATGAAAGCCTCCTCGCACTCCGGGGTACACTCGAATTTCTGGTTGCCCCGAAGGGCCTTGAAGAATGGGGAGCACTTCTCTCCGTCCTTGGAGAGAAATCGGCTAAGACCTGCCAGCCTTCCGGTCAGCCTTTGAACTTCCTTGGAATCTCTCGGGGACGCCATCTCCACGATGGCTTTCACCTTGTCGGGGTTAGGCTCCACCCCCTGGGGAGTAAGGAGGTGCCCTAGAAACTTCCCCCTTCCCGCGCCGAAAACACACTTGGCCGGGTTGAGCCGCATCTTGTACCTCCTCAGGGTGGCGAAGGTCTCTGCCAGATCTGCTACGTGCTCTGCGGCGCTCTTGCTCTTGACGAGCAGGTCATCCACGTAGACCTCCAGATTCCGCCCCTTTTGCTCTCTGAAGACGTGATCCATCATTCTTTGATATGTCGCGCCGGCGTTCTTGAGCCCGAAGGGCATCATCTTGTAGCTATAGCATCCGTCGCTGGTGATGAAGGAAACGTCGCGGCAATCGGGGGGATGCATCCGGATCTGGTGATATCCTGAAAAGGCATCAAGGAAGCTCATTACGGGAAACCCGACGGCGGAATCAACCAGCGCGTCGATTTGAGGCAAGGGATAACAATCCTTGGGGCAAGCTTTATTGAGCATAGAGAAATCGATACATAGTCTCCAGCCTCCTCCCGACTTCTTCACCATTACAACATTGGAGACCCAGCCTGGATACTGGATCTCCGAAACAAAACCCGCTTCCAGCAGCTTCCCCACCTCCTCCCAGATTGGTCCCGCCAACGCGGTGGCGCTCTTCCTTTGCTTCTGACGGACTGGGGCCGTCGCTGGATCCAAGTTGAGGCGATGACAGGCAACATCATCATCAATCCCTGGCATCTCGGCGGCGCTCCACGCGAAGATGTCCGCGTTCTCCTGCAGGCAAGCAGCTATCTCCACCTTCCCTTCCGGGGGCAAGGCTCCTCCGATCTTCAGCAGCTCAGGCTCTCCTCTCGGGGAGATCACCTCCACTTCCTCCAGCTCCTCGGCAGCCTGCAGGCCCTCCTGCTCTATCATCCTCTCCAACCTTTCTGCGTCACCCATCCAGCTGATGGTGCTGACCGCATTCAGGTAGCACTCCCTGGAGGCCTTGGGATCTCCTCTGATCCTGACTTGGACGTCGTCCCGGTAGTACTTCAGGCACTGATGATATGACGACGGAACGGCCTTGAAGTAGTTGATGAGGGGCCGTGATACGCCCGTAATGGTCTACGTATTTAAACGCAAGTGCACGTGCCATGTCAAGTAATAAAAAGTGAGTAAGAATCGTCTCCACAGGGAGGTGGTGAATTCAGTGCTTGCAAATACCAGTTAGGTCTTTTCCTTAAATCCAAATTAGACAAAATTGGTGATTGTCTTAAACTACTAAAATTAAATATAAAGACTTTTAAATAAAAATACTACGAATCTTAGAAACAAAACTTTTTCTTATCAAGGGAGAGATATAATCTTATATTATGATTTCCTAGGTTTAGTATGACAGATAAGTGAATGTATCGTTGTGAAATGCGTGGTGAGCGTGCCTTGCAACGATCTTAAAATAGATAACCGTATCTCTCGATATCGGCAATCCCTAGTTCTATATTTCCCCTCGGGTGAAATAAGAACCGCTCAAAGAACAAAGACCCAAGTTGCTAACACCAAGAGGAAGTCTCCTTCTCTCTTCAAATGCTATATCAAAATTATGATATGCTCTCGCAACTCCTCTCTCGATTTATGAAGCGTAGCATAAAAATGAAACATTGGTCAAATATTTCAGAAAATAAAGATCATAAATTTGATAAAGAACACTCACCAAGAATCCACAACAAAATAAACTAGAAAATATCTATCACACACAACCTAGTAATCTCATAATACAAGATTAAGGAAGGATTAGTTCATGGCGTTGGAGGAATCACTCAAAATATTGAAATAGATCTTACAAAACATCGCGGTTCACGCTTAATCGCTACAGGAATTTCTTCCTAGAGTCGCTTCTTCGATCCGTGCGAAGATCTCCTTCTTCTTCCTCTTGCCGGCGCTCTCCAATGGAGGTTTTCTTCCCAAGCCAACCCTAGATGATGCTCTCTCTCTTAGATCCGAAATTAATGATGAATTATTCTCCTCTAATCAGTTTTTGGCATTAAAAACGTCCATCCCCCTCAAGAGACACATCCTTCCATAATTAAAAATGGTGGGAATTCAAATTTTAAATTCTGAATTTCGGACAGACACATGTTGCAGTTTCAGAATTGGATGTTGCAGTTTCTGGCCAGGCCGAAAATAGAAATTCTGTATCACTCTTCAAAGTTGATTTTCTTAACAAACCTTGCATAAAAACCATAGAATAAGGCTAACTTAGTATCATAATCATTAAAACAATAATTAATCATATTTTATTATCATTTAGGCTCCTTTTTACTAATTATGAAGTAGAAATATTAGGCAAAGATAACTTCATTTGAGAAGTTATCACACCTCCACACTTAAAATCTTGCTAGTCCCTAGCAAGGACAAGTTCAAAATAATAACCTGGGCAAAGGACAATATGTAGTGCATGATTCAATGATACCAAATGATCGAGGCACACTCAAAAGATTTGCTTTATTGAGATGATAGGTTTAACAATCAATAAAAATCCAACCATTCACAAATCCATTAGTTAGATGATGGATTAGAGCTCAAATGAACATCATAGTGTGGTATGTGGTGACAAAGCATATAATGTACTCTCATGCAATACCTCCTTTTGAACCCCCGCATCTACAGAAAATGATAAGAATATGCTAAGCAATTGATTTAACCTACATATGAGTTAGTAGGTTCAATGAAACATGGATATGTTTAAGCTTGAATTAACATTGATGGATACTTTGAAAGTGGAATGGTGTTCCCTAGTTAATGATCTGGAAGGTTCGCCATATTGTGGGTTTTTTTTATTTTAAACTACTCATAGTAGGGATCTTTCCAAATATAAGTGCACATACCTAGGCCACATGTCACTATGATATTTTCATTTTTTTTTATTTATATAGATAGGCATCATAGTTGGGATCATTCTGAGTATGCATTCACATACGCAGGCCACATATCACTATGAATTCCATTTTTTTTCTACCCCTTTTTTTATCATAGTTGGGATCATTCTAATTATGTATACGAATATTCAGGCTGCATATCACTATGAGTTCTCTTTTTTTTATATACCCACAATAGGCTAACTTATCAAGACAGAACTAGAAGGAACGTATGGAGTTTAGTCATGAAAGGATGTGTATAAAATGATTCAAGCTCAATTATTGTAGCGAATGATCAAAATAGGCTAACCAACTATCCTCATGCTTTGGTGTACATCATTGACTTAGCTCTTACTCACCACTCCCCATTGGATGTAGAGGACAATGTAGGAAACCTTGCAATGGGAGTACGTAAATAATTTTTTTTTTACATTTTAGTGCACGAAAATATTTGTTTAAAAGAGCTCAAACAAACCAACATCTTTCTAATTTCAAATTCATTAGTTGGGTTCTTAAGATTGACACACCCTACCAATCAACAACTTAATCTAGAGTAGCCTATAGATTAATCATAAATTTGTATCATTGAATTAAAATAGTCCTTACCCAGTGTGTAAGGGCTATACCCCTCCACACTTAGAGCGTTGCTAGGCCCTAGCAACTCTACTTCTAGACCCCTCCACACTTAGAGCGTTTTGGTAATTAATGACTTAATCAAATGAGCATACAAATATCAGGAATAAACAGTTGAAAATAAATAACTCCCCTGAAAAAGTGAAGACTTGTGTAGAGTGTACCACATGTTTGCATGATAACCAATCCTTCCCAAAATGTGCCTCTCAATTTGTGTAAGGAGCTTCGTTAGTGAACACAATTGCATTCCCTGCAGTTAAAGTGACATAGGACGCAACAAAATAGCAGTGCTACAAGGGGTTATATCAATATAAGTATACAGCCATTAATAAAAGTAAACATGCTTGATGAGTGGATCTGTTAGAAAAATTCATAAATCATAAGTGCAGCTATATAATCTTGGATAAAAACTTGCATCCATTATAAAAGTGTCTTAGGTTGAATCTTTGATAGACACAAGCATAGCCATAATAACATATAAGGATATCTTTGTCAAAACCATGAATCCATACAATAACAAAAGCACCTCATATAAACATATAGTAGTGTCTATGCCAAAACATGGCTTCCATATACCAACAAAAGTTTCACCTTGCATGAGGAAAGCAAAATATAAGTTATCCAAAACATAAAGTTCAACAAAACACAGCAACAGTCCAAAATATAGCTCAAAAACAACTAAAACTGTCCAAAATATCATGAGGATGTTGCAGTAGCCTTCCGCCGGCCGTCACTTCAATCGGAAATGCACTGGAGGTCGTCGGCCGCCGTGGATCTGCAGCTCGAAGAGGAACGTCGCGACCTAGGCGGGGATTTAGGAAAGAGATCGGGCTGGGGATTTTAGGTTAGGTTCTTTTTATATGTTAATTCAATTAAAATTTAATTAATTAACATGATTTAGGTTTAGAAACTATTAATCCTAATTAATTAGTCCTAACTGCCGTATTAGACTCAGCACTTAAGCGTCTCCCTGGACCGTTTGCAACGGTTCACCCGAACCGGCGCCGTTTCACCACCAAGGCAAATCCCAGCCAAAATTCCCGAAAATGGAAAATGACAACATCGATTTTCGATGTTGCAGTTTTTCCTTGAACCGGCGGTTCAGTCGAATCGGACACCGGTTCAGCCCCTGCGCTTTTTCAGCATATTCAACCAGCAACCAGAAAATGACAACATCGATTTTCGATGTTGCAATTTTCCGCTGAACCGGCGGTTTGCTCAAACCGGGCACCGATTCACCTTCCAGCTTATTTCCCCTTGAGTAGACAGCAAGCAGAAAATGACAACTTCATTTTTCAGCATTACAACATCCGGTTTCTCAAAAAAAATTGGCCGAAATTTTTTTTTATAATTTTTTTTCCTTTTTAGTTATAGAATTTCATGCTCATCTCACAGCTTTTCCTCATTCCAATCCTAAAGCTACAAAAACTACTAACTATGAAAACTTAAAACTTTAAAAACAAGAAATAATGCAAAGATGCAATGGGTTGCCTCCCACCAAGCGCCTGATTTACTGAAGGACTAAAAGAACAGACAGAAAAATTAAAACACAATATGCATAAAATGGAAGATAACTACTGGGTTTATTGTCTCCCCAGCACGACTTATTTAAAATTTTAAAAATTCTAAATTATTGGACGATGGAAAGAAAAATGAACAGGTAACAACTCTAATATTCGTGTCGGTAGTAGATACTGATATAGCGATAAAACAGCTACGCATCTACCTAAATAATAATAATTGCACCTCATAGGTAGGGGAAACAAAAAGTAAGAAGAGGAGGAATGTTCCTCACCATTCTCACCATAAACTATATCGTTGCCTAGTAAGGTATCATCATCAATAAGAAGGCTTCCAGGAGAAAAAAGAATGAATGAGGCTTCTCCTATGGAGGAGGAATGAACTTCCTCCCATAAGGAGATGTTTTCCTCATTGACTTAAACAGAATGGTCTATGCCCTCTTTGAGTGCCCGTGACAAATCAACACTCACAAGCTTAGATATTGGAAGGGGGTTAGGAAATAGATTAGAGGAAAGATATAAATGATCTCTAATCATGGGAGTGATCCCGGTTTCACTCCCAGCAGGTTCTAAAAATTGATCAATGTCGGTCTCATAGTCATCATAACAAGGGGCACCTGAGAACTCAAGGGCCTCGGTGGTGAGTTGGACCTCTTCCAATGAAGAAGTGCAAACCTCCACATCAGAAATGGTATCATCTTCATCCCACTTTGGCGCGTTATCGTGCTTCAAAGAATCATTCCCTCCATCAGAGAGATCAATATCTTTGTCCCACTTTGGCGCGACCTTAGGTTCTAGATCATCACCCTGCACAATATCTTCGACGGGATCGACAAAAATAGGTGTAGAAAAGTTTTGCAAAGAAAATGGAGGAACACTATTAATATTCAATTCAGAAAATATATGCTCAGGTTCATCCATGAGTGAATCACAAATATATGATGAATGTGCTTGGGGAGGTAGCTTCTCCACATCATCGCACCGATCACCAACGATAATGATGGGTATATCCGCAATAGTCCCACGTAGAAAAGGTGGTAATGCGCATATATCATCAGAATCATAAGGAATGACAGAATGAGAAGAGGATGAGATGATTTGGATATTTGGTTTGTTATCCACCTCTCTTTGACGCTGAAATGCAATGCAATCTTTCAAAGCATGCTCGTTACTACGACAAAACAAACACTCCCTAACATTACTGTTTGATATCCAAGGTGTTGAGTCAGAAAGTTGATGAACTATTTGACATGAGGACACAATGTTGTAGTGGTTTGTCGCACAATAATGGAGACTTAAATATTTCTTGTGTTTTGCGAGCCACGAATGATATCCAGCAGTCCCCATGTAACACGCATCAGTAGTATGACTAAAAGATCCACACCACTCACATCTCACGTGTGTATACATTTTATTTTGAAAGGATGTTGTTAAAATAAAATTAAATTTTCTTTGCAAAACAAACTACACATGAAAATTATTGTAGACACGGATTACCTGCTTAATAAACCTTTAAAAAGATAAGAATAAAATAATATAATATAATATTTAATTTTTTTAAAAAAAATAAGGTTATGCACTAGACAATATTACAAATAAACCTAAAAATAAAGTAGAGACTTGAGCTCTAAATACTCAGAGTTCACTAATATTGCAAGAAAAACACTAAATTATTCGCACCTCCCCGGCAACGGCGCCAAAAACTTGATACGCCCGTAATGGTCTACGTATTTAAACGCAAGTGCACGTGCCGTGTCAAGTAATAAAAAGTGAGTAAGAATCGTCTCCACAGGGAGGTGGTGAATTCAGTGCTTGCAAATACCAGTTAGGTCTTTTCCTTAAATCCAAGTTAGACAAAATTGGTGATTGTCTTAAACTACTAAAATTAAATATAAAGACTTTTAAATAAAAATACTACGAATCTTAGAAACAAAACTTTTTCTTATCAAGGGAGAGATATAATCTTATATTATGATTTCCTAGGTTTAGTATGACGGATAAGTGAATGTATCGTTGTGAAATGCGTGGTGAGCGTGCCTTGCAACGATCTTAAAATAGATAACCGTATCTCTCGATATCGGCAATCCCTAGTTCTATATTTCCCCTCGGGTGAAATAAGAACCGCTCAAAGAACAAAGACCCAAGTTGCTAACACCAAGAGAAAGTCTCCTTCTCTCTTCAAATGCTATATCAAAATTATGATATGCTCTCGCAACTCCTCTCTCGATTTATGAAGCGTAGCATAAAAATGAAACATTGACCAAACATTTCAGAAAATAAAGATCATAATTTTGATAAAGAACACTCACCAAGAATCCACAACAAAATAAACTAGAAAATATCCATCACACACAACCTAGTAATCTCATAATACAAGATTAAGGAAGGATTAGTTCATGGCGTTGGAGGAATCACTCAAAATATTGAAATAGATCTTACAAAACATCGCGGTTCACGCTTAATCGCTGCAGGAATTTCTTCCTAGAGTCGCTTCTTCGATCCGTGCGAAGATCTCCTTCTTCTTCCTCTTGCCGACGCTCTCCAATGGAGGTTTTTTTCCCAAGCCAACCCTAGATGATGCTCTCTCTCTTAGATCCGAAATTAATGATGAATTATTCTCCTCTAATCAGTTTTTGGCATTAAAAACGTCCATCTCCCTCAAGAGACACATCCTTCCATAATTAAAAATGGTGGGAATTCAAATTTTAAATTCTGAATTTCGGACAGACACATGTTGCAGTTTCAGAATTGGATGTTGCAGTTTCTGGCCAGGCCGAAAATAGAAATTCTGCATCACTCTTCAAAGTTGATTTCCCTAACAAACCTTGCATAAAAATCATAGAATAAGGCTAACTTAGTATCATAATCATTAAAACAATAATTAATCATATTTTATTATCATTTAGGCTCCTTTTTACTAATTATGAAGTAGAAATATTAGGCAAAGATAACTTCATTTGAGAAGTTATCAGGCCGCCCGAAGATGGCGTTGTAACCGCTGGGTGCGTCGACGATGACGAAGCGACATCGGATCGAAGTCCCCTCGAGAGTGACCAGCAACTCCACCCCTCCTTCCACCTCTTTCTTCTCTCCCGAGAAACCGAAGAGAGGCCCGTCCGCCGCCTGAACCCGGGACGCTTCCACCTGAAGACCGACGAAGGTTCTCTTGAAGATGACATTCACAGAACTACCGTTATCTGCGAGGATTCGGTCGACGGTGAAGTCCTCGATCGCGGCCTGGATCACCAGAGTGTCGTGGAAGGGGTTCTCGTTCCAGAGCATGTCTTCCTCCGAGAAGGTGATCTCGTTCAATGGAGGGGGGTTTGAGACGTCGAGGCGACGCTCTTTTTGTAGATCTGGTGGAGGCTTCCCTTGCGATAAGCTCCTAACCCAGCCCCTCCGTTGATTACTCCGACGTGTCCGCCTCCCGGATCGGGGATAACATTCCCCCTTCCTCCTTGGTCGATCCTGTCCTCGTTTCTCCTCCTCTGCGGCACCTGGTAAGCCACCTGCCCAACCTGGGCCTCCTGCTGCGGCTGCTCCCTCTCGGCCACCGTCGCTTCCATCCTCCTCCTTGCTTCCCAGAACTCAGGGCAAGCCAAGGTTCCGTGCCCCTCCACTCGATGGATATCGCAGTAGAGGGGAATCGCCGCTTCCTGCTGCCTTTCCTGCCTCCTCTCTTGCTGCCTCTCCTTTCGTCGGCGCTTAGCGGCTCGCTGGGTGATGGCCATGGTCTCCCTTCTTCCTCCTCCCTGCTCCCGAGGGTTGTAATTCCTCCTCTCCTCCTGATGGACGGGTCGCCTCCACTGGGGGTGATCCCTCGAGTACTGGAATCTTCTCTCCTCGCTCCTCGTCTCTCGACCCCCGACGGGCCTCCTATCCTCCTGCCTTCGAGGCCTCTCCTGCCTCTCCGCTTTTCTGAGCTCCCTTCCCCTTTCTCTCTTCTCTTCCTCTTTCCTCTGCGGCCTCTCCTGCTTCCTGTCGCTGCGCCCCTCCGGCGCCCTCTCCTTCTCCAGCAGCCTTCCTCTATCCTTCCCCAGCGGTCTGTCTCCGTCTAACCGTACCAGGAACTCCTTGTTCCTCTCCTCTCCTTGGATGAACACATTGGCTCGCTCCACCATCTCTTCGAACGACTTGGGCGGCCTGTGCCCCAGCTCCATTTTGAACAGGCCCTGCTTCAGCCCAAACTTGAGGGCCACCATCAAGGTGAACCCGTCTACCTCTTCCACCTCCAGCACCTCCTCCTGGAACCGATCGATGTAACGACCCAAACTCTCGTGCTGCCCCTGCACGATCTTGAAGAGGGCGGTTGCCTCCTTCTTCCTCTGCTTGGACGTCGCAAACCTTGCCAACAGACCCCGTCAAAGATCTGAGAAGCAGTAGACTGACCCTGCTGGTAGCTGGTGGAACCAATCTCTTGCGCTACCTTTGAAGGTAATGGAGAAGAGCCGGCACTTGAGAGCATCAGACATGTTGCGAATAGACACCACATCTTCAAACCACTGAAGATGTCTCACCGGTTCGTCCTTGCCGGAGTAGTACGAGAGGACCGGCTCTCTGAAGTTGTCGGGGACGAGGGCTGTGAGGATCTCGTCGCAAAAGGGGCTCCTCCCTTCCTGGCGCCGGCGAGTATCCTCCCCGCTCGAGCAGTCATACTCGCTCCATCGGCGAGTATCTCCATACCTCGCCGAGAGTTCCGGATCTCGAAACCGGATTACCTGACTACTCGCTGGGTGATGTCGCGGCGGGATCACCTGCTCTCCACTCGCCCAAGCGGGCTCCTTCCCTGCTCGCCGAGTTGGTATCTCCTCGCCCGGGGGTGTCCGGCGGCGGGGAGAAGTCGTCGTCACCTCAGGCGGATTGGACAACCCGACGAGTATCGCCTTCTCCACTCTCCTCGCGAACTCTTCAAAAGCCGCCACTGTCACATACTCGCTACCTTCCCCCGGGACTCCAGCTCCCGCCGAGTTACCTCCCAACTCGCCCCGGTCTCCACCATCGGCCATCTTCCAACCACGACTTTCTTCTTCGGTCGCTATCCACGCTCACCGCACCAAGTGTTGAAGCCGAGAAATATCTCAACCTCAGAAATCGGACTAGGCCACCTGAAGTTACTGGTCGAGCGATCAAAAAGACGGTCTCTGGTCAGGAAACAGAAGCAAACTGTGCGAACAAGACCCCAGGTTGCTGCGGCAGGAAGGTCCCACCACGCACCCAATTGCTTAGAAGCAACCCCTTCTCAACCAAATTGGCCGAGCTAGGTACGAAGGAGACGAGCTCGAGCAATAGCAAGTCGAGGGCAATTATTGGAACTCGCGAGGGCTCAGGCCGAGATTTGCTTGTCCTTCCCTCGTACCCATGGGGTCCTATTTATAGGGAAATCCAAGGAGAAGGGGGGGGGGGGGTCTTACTTATACCCCCACCCTGGCGAGTTGGCGACTTCCCTGGGGAGCTCGCCTAGAAGAGGCGAGCATCTGGCCATAGTTGCCACCTGGCGAGTTGGCCTGGGGAGCTCGCCTGAACCTCCTGCGGCCTGGGGTGCTGATCTGGATCCTCATCTTGCCTTGTTGACTTTGACTTCTGATGACCTGGCGGTGGTAGGACCCACCCTCGTCGAATATGGGTTGTACAGTGAGCAGACCATGCGAACTAAGTTTCCCGAACTTTTTGTATAAACTGTTGACCGTGTACATTTTGTTATAATAGCTCTTTTAACGTTATAGCTTTGTGATTCCTGTTTATTTGCTGAGTACAAATTTCGGGATGAAATTTATCTTAAGGGGGGGAGGATTGTAACACCCCAAAATCTTAAGATAGAGTCAGGCTGGGTGACACGGCCTGGGACACGAGCGTGTCCTAGGGCGTGTCAAGTGCACACGGCCTGGGACACGGGCGTGTCCTTTTCTCGATGCGTCAACTCGAGTTCTCGAGAACTGATCGTCGAGAGGCGACACGGCCTGGGACGCGGCGTGTCCCAGGGCGTATCCTGCTCGGGGGAATATTGAGTGGCATTGAGTGGCGCTGAGAGTAATGGCGTTGAGTGGCATTGAGTGTGGAACACGGCCTGTGACACAGGCGTGTCATAGGGGCGTGTTGGACACACGACCATGGACACGGGCGCGTGCCTTAGCCGTGTCCTTTACAGGTGATTTGGGCTTGTGTTATAAAGGGTGACACGACCAGTCACACGGCCGTGTCAAAGTTGACACGGGCATGTCTGCCCTGTGACACGGGCATGTGGAGCCCGTGTTCTGGTTCATTTTGAGTCGGTTCGTACACCGCTTGGGGGACACGGCCTGGGATACGGGCGTGTCACAGGCCGTGTCAAGTCAAATATGGAATTTTGGGCAGATCTTGGCCATCCAATTATTTCTATTTGGATCAAATGGCCCTGATCTTTTCCTGTAGTGATAAGACTGAGTGTTAGCTTCATCTCTCATTCTTATTAAGAGAGAAAAAGAGAGAGAGCTTGGAGGAAGGAGAAGGAGGAGAAGAGAAAGGCTTTGGTGGTGCTCCCGCGGTCCGATTCGAGATCCGAGGCTAGTTTAGTGGAGGCAAAGCTGCTGCGGTGTTTTCCAACCTGCCAGATTTTCGATGGCTCCCAAGAGATCGTCAAGGGTAACGATCTTCCTTCTTGGACATGTGAAGTCCTCCTTTATGCATGAGTAAGGAATCCTCTCCACCAAAAGGTGGAATGAGTGAGTGATTCCGGTGGGTTGATAGTTGCTATCCCCGGTTGAGTCTGCATATAGACCCGAAAAAGTGTAGTACGGTATATACATGCTGTGTGAAGCCCATCAGGACATATTTGTCTGGATTGGTGATGTTGCATTTACGCACCGGAGAAGACTCCGCGTATACTCGTGTAGTTACTGGGGTCGTTGGGTTATGCCTGTGAAGGGGAGTAGCAGGAAGTACTGGAATGTGGAACTCCAGGAAAATGCCCTTGTGTTGTTTGTGCTTTGGATACGATGTAGCCAGTCCTTGATGGACGATAAAGCCAGTCCTAGTTGGACAGTGCGGCTATTGTGACGTCAGTCCTTGGCGGACGTTATGGCGATTGGGAGCTGTGAGCTCTAAAAGGCCTCGTGTCGAACAGGAAAGGTGAAGCTGACCCGCGCCTTTTATTATAGGCGCAAGTACAATATGCTTGGTGAGCGCAAGACGAGTTGAGCAACGGGGGGTGGTGGATCTGTACCTGCGTTATGTTGACTGTACAAGGAAGTGCCAAGGCATTGGACTTTCTTCAGTAGCATAATGAGAGTCTTAGGCCTGCGCGCCAGTAAGACTGAATGCTCAATGGTGTTGATCCTAGTTCGCCGGTGTACCCAAAAGTGTGCCTGAGAGCACAGATCGTCGGGTCGGGTGGCCGACGGTTGTGATGGATTGCTTGTGCGTGAGAGCACAATATGTATATGATCTGTCAATTGCTGTATTGCTCTGTAGAGAAGGAATGTCTCTGCCCCGGGATCGGATGGTGCACGTCTATGACATGTGTGGCGGTCAAATCCATGATCCTACTATGTAAGTGGAGCATCATGTGGAGGAGGTTATTCACACATCAAATTCTCTATAAATTTAGGATGACCTCATCATATGCCCCCATAATTCTTGATGATTGGAACTGAAGCGTGAGAAGAGCGAGGATTTTTTCTGTGTCTTCTTCCCCGGCTACCATGGGTGCAAGTAATGAAGAGGTGTCTGCGAGAGCGGCTGGCAGTGGTGTGCATGTTAAGGTACGTTGTTTATTATTTTGAACGAGTCGATGTGCACGGAGGTGGAGATGCGCGGAGACGGAAATGCGTAAAAGCGAAAACGTGAAGGCGGAGGCACGAGCGTGCCTGGTCGCGGAACCAAGTGTGAATACCTGCGGCGCATGGTTGCGTGTGAGCGCGGTGGCGCGTGCGCCTCCGTTCATGCGGGGTGTGCGCGCCTCCGCGCACTCTCGGGCGCACAAGGTAGTGCATACGCACCCGCACACGTACATGGGAGCGCAAGGTGGTGTGCACGCACCTAGGTGCGTGCTCCTGTGAGCGCACCCGAGGACGCGCGATGGTGCGTGCACATGGAGTTGTGCACCACCTGTGTGCAGCGGTGAGTGAGTGGAGGTACGTATGCACATGAGCGTGTGCACCCGCACGTAGCGGTGCACGCTCACCTGGGCGCACGCATCTGGGCATGCGTACCCGTGCACGGCGGTGGGCGCGCGCACCCGCGTGGCGGTGGGCGCGCGCACCCGCGCGACGATGGGCGCACGCACCCGCGCGACGGTGGGCGCGCGCACCCGCGCGGTGGTGGTCACGACCCGCATTTTCTCACAAATAAAATTGTATCAGAGCAAGAGAAATTACGTGTCATGATGCCACGTCGTTCAGGGGATAACTGCACACGTTCAGGCAGAGCTCCAGACTTTACATCTTTACAAAAAATCATAAATTATTATGAGAGAAAGTCAGTTAAATTTGACGGGCGTATCACTCGGCACAGTGGATCAGCTAGTTCACAATTAAAATATATTTATTCGCAGCGGAAAATACTCTAATTAAGTTGTTTTGACATCCTAAAGGAGCATAAGTGTCCCCGATGGACGACTCATGGTATGCACGACTCTAAGGTTGGTGTAGTATATATAAAAAGATAGTCTTTACGCTTAAGGAAAAAAAATAGTGCTTTAATTTTGTAAACATGATGTGCATGAGATACATGTAGTAATACTTTAGGGTTTTAAAATATCTAACATACAACCTAGCATAAAACCTTCCCAGAAATAAGTGAACAACCTCAAATAGGCAAAAGTAGTAGTTTTAGTTCATACCCAACAACATAAGTAAGCCACCAGTGAGCGTCAACAACCTGACACGAACCCACTGGCGAGTATGCATGTCTATACAGAAAGGAAGAAAACTACCTCACCAAATGAAGAACAACAACCACAGCTACCTAGGAGGCCACAAGCACACTCCACCAGAGGACTAGCCGTCTAACTGGCTACAACCTGAACCTGAGGCATTTAAAGAAAGAACACCTCAGCAATAAAAAAACAAAGGAAGTGGAGCATTAGATTCATAAGCAATGAAAGAAGGGGTTTACCAACCCTGCAACAAAATATTATCAGTAGAAGAAAAGCATGACAGTAAGAGTAAGACACTGTCAGAAGAGCAGTAAAAGCACACCAAGTGTGAGCATACATAGCAACAAGCTCTGCCAAAAAGACTGCAGCAGCACCAAGGCAAACATATGCCAAGAGAAATAGCCATGAGAAAGTAAAGGAACTAACAGTCCTAATGTTGGTGAATCATTGGTCGTGGTGAAAACCTTGGGTCGGAGTGGGCGACACAACCCTCACCAACAACCAGTCCCAAAAACACTCCAGGGTGAAAACAAACGGTGGCAGCTACAGAGTCCACACACCAAACCATACAAGCCCAACACGGCCTAGGTGGTGGTGTCCACAACTCAGCACACATAATTCACCCCTTACAGAGCCCACAAAACCACACCACCTGTCATAATCCACGAGTCGGCATGCAAAAACTAGCCGATCACCCAACTCCCCCCTAAGGAAAAAGTCATACTAACAATCCTAAGGAAACCCACCAAACCCAAGGCAAAAGCGTCGAGTTCATTTGACGCGGCGCTGAGTGGGTTCACCACACTCAACGCCAAACAGCTTCGGCGTTGAGTGAGGTCCACCCACTCAACGCCAAGCAACTTTGAAGGATCAAGCACATACCCAACTGCACCTAAAGCCCGGACTGTTGGAGAGGGCGCTACTTAATTTTTTATATAAGTAGCAGAGCGTCACAGGTCAAGTGAAGGAACGCCGGACCCAACAATCCCCCCCGGCATTCAGCACAACCCGTCGGCTCAGAGGTGGGGTTACCACATGGCCCACACGGCTCAGAGGTGGGGTTACCACATGTCCACGGTTGCCTGACCCACCGGACCCACACAGGTAGAAGGGAAAAATCAGGATTTAATAGCGCCCCCCGGTCTTGAACCCGTGACCTCCTCTGATACCAATTGAAGGATCAAGCGCATACCCAACTGCACCAAAAGCCTGGACTGTTGGAGAGTGCGCTACTTAATTTTTTATATAAGTAGCAGAGCGTCACGGGTCAAGTGAAGGAACGCCGGACCCAACAAACTTAACCGCAGCAACAAGCTTTGACGTTGAGTGAGTCCACCACACTCAACGCCAAAACAGCCACGGCATTGAGTGAGGTTGACTCACTCAACGCCAAAAGACTTAACCGCAAAAGCAGGCTTTGGCGTTGAGTGAGTCCACCACACTCAATGCCAAAACAGCCACGACGTTGAGTGAGGTCGACTCACTCAACGCCAAATGACTTAGCCGCAAAAACAGGCTATGACGTTGAGTGAGTCCACCACACTCAGCGCCAAATCAGCCATGACGTTGAGTGAGGTCGACTCAGTCAACGCCAAATGACTTAGCCGATGGGAAAAGCTGCGGCGTTGAGTGAGTCCACCACACTCAACGCTAAACAGCCACGTCGTTGAGTGAGGTCGACTCACTCAACGTCAAAACACTTAGCCGTAAAAACAACCATGGCGTTGAGTGAGGGCACCACACTCAATGCCGGAAGCCTAACAGTCTAGGCATTGAGTGAGGTACACTCTGTTGGGTCCAGCATTCCTTCACTTGACCCGTGGCGCTCTGCTACTTATATAAAAAATTAAGTAGCACCCTCTCCAACAGTCCGGGCTTTTGGTGCAGTTGGGTATGCGCTTGATCCTTCAATTGGTATCAGAGGATGTCACGAGTTCAAGATGGGGGGGTGCTATTAAATCCTGATTTTTCCCTTCTATCTGTGTGGGTCCGGTGGGTCAGGCAACCGTGGACATGTGGTAACCCCACCTCTGAGCCGTGTGGGCCATGTGGTAACCCCACCTCTGAGCCGACGGGTTGTGCTGGACGCCGGGGGGGGGGGGGGGGGGTTGTTGGGTCCGGCGTTCCTTCACTTGACCCGTGGCGCTCTGCTACTCATATAAAAAATTAAGTAGCACCCTCTCCAATAGTACAGGCTTTTGGTGCAATTGGGTATGCGCTTGATCCTTCACACTCACTCAACGCTTTTGACTTAGCATAATAATCAGTTATCCCGACCCCAGCCCACTCAAGGCCACTTATCCAGAGAGTTGGAAAATTAATTCCAACTCTCTCTCCTACCTCTTCTACCCAACCACATCAGTCTAAAAACTTAGACTAAACCTAATTAAGCCCACATCCTACTTCCTGCTACCATCTGGACATAACCGAGAGTACATGAGGAGAGGAGAATAAATTAAAGCTCGGACAACTTGAGCAAGCTCTAGTTGGAATGAAACCGCAGCTACCCGGCCTGGCTTCTAGGAAGGGAAGAAAACTATTATAGCAAGTATAAAAAGAGTAAAATCAAGCTTGGCAAGGGCCAAGAACGCCACTTGCCTCTACCTCCAGGAAAACAGCAGCTACCTCCAAGGTTTGGCACCAACGGCAAGATCGTCCACCTGGAAGACCAAAACCGAAGCTTAGAGGAAGAAGAAGAGAATTCTGAAAACCCTAACTCCTAATGACAACCCTATATCAAGCAAAACTTACCTAGGAAGGAAGATCCCTGCGAGAGCAGCTCAAATCTGTTGTTACCCGAGCGAAACAAGCCCTAAATCTACAGCTATCTGGCGGCCAAAGCTGCAGCTCCTCCGCCTCCCGCTTGCTTCCTTCCGCTGGAAGCTAACAAGCTGTAGCTAGCTCGGGAAATGAGGAGAAATGGGGAGGAGGAGAACAGCTGGAGCTTTTAATGCATACCCTCCCACTAACTCATCCTATAGCTAATAAAATATTAACCTAGCTTAAGCACTAGCTGACCTCATATATAAACCTGCTTATATAAAATCAGCCACTAGCTGGCACTTATACACATATTTATATATAATCAGCCAACTCATACTCTTAGGCACATATATGTGTATAATATGCCTATATATAAACTTATATATAAAAACAACCACATATTTACATATATATATATATATCTATATTAATAAGGATGGTTCGTTTTTCCGTCCGTCCCCGTTTGTCGTCGGTCACGCCAGCTCTCACGCCGTTAGCTTCAATGTTTCGCATACCTCTCGCTGAACGCCCGAGGTCGCCAAAACCTACACCGCTTCTCCGACTCTGCCGCTCCGCCGCTTCCGCCGCGTGGTAACAGGTGGTCGCTCGCCATCGCAGAGGATTGGCCGCCGCTTAAGGCCACACCGCCACGCTTCCACCTCTTTGACCGCCCCGACATTCTTCCCTATCGTTACTCGCTATCGCAAAAAAAGGGCGCACCTCATGCCTTTGCTCGCCGCAGCAGATCTCCGGTAGTGCTTTCGTTGCCCTCGCACCGCTGTTACGGCGAATCATCTCCCGTAAGCTTATACGCGTCATTCCTCGCGCCGCGTGCCGCCGTCGCCGCGTGCCGCCGTCGCCGCGTGCCACATGCCTCGCTTATATCGTTGGTAAGCGTTTCATTCCGTCGCTTATCCCGCCGCCTGCCCCTTCCGCCGCTTATGCTGCCGCTATTTCCGCGGGATAACGTTGCCCCAATTTTCGCATCTCCTGCTCACTGCCTGCTCTCTTCCTCCGCGATTCTCTGCGCTTCTCCTCCTCACGCCAGCAACATCTACGCCTATCTGAGCACAGGCAATTGTTCTCCACTACCTCAACAGCCGGAAGAATCAGGGGTATACATGATTACATTTTTTTAGTTGATTCACTACTGATGATTTTTACATGATTTTGTGCTTCCATCTCAGCTATTATTGTCAAAAGTTTCTTCGATTTACCTAATTTGATTGAGGCAATTTTTTTAACCTAATTTGATCTCCGTTGATTTGATTTCCTCATCGTCGATTAGGGTAGGCAAATACCAAATTGTTGGCCTTTAAATAACAACCATGTTCTATCTTCGGTCCCAAAGTAAATATATAATCTGAACATGAAATATAATTTAGGTCACAGATTGAAGAAATATTACTCGCCTTTCTTCCTTTCTTGACCTCCTTCGATGAAACCATCAGAAATATAGCCGTTAGTGAATTTCTCCGCGGTTTCATTGTCAAGAGTTTCTTAGATTGACCTAATTTGATTTTGTTGTTGTCTCCAATGTTGAATTACGAAATTTTGTTCTCTTGATTCCTCAAATGATTTTGTTGTTATCATGTCAGTACTCTTATGTTCATCTGTATATGAGTAGAAGTTGTAAATTTGTTTTCTCTGTGAGCGATTTTTTTGATGTTTTCTGTTTTAAATTTTTTGCAAAATGTATGTATATGGAATATTAAACTTACCATAATTACATATTGCACCTCTCTTATTTTTGAAATTACAATATCATTTCCTTTAGGTTTGCACTTCATACATTCCATGCACAAAGGTACTCACTTGGAGTAATAAAGTTTTTTCGTTATCTTTTTGTGCATAGATGTTATGAAATATAAGTTTGTATGAGAGGTTTATGTAATGTTAACAGTAAAAGGGGTGCAATCTGTAATATGGGAAACATAGAGGCCCCAATCCAAATTAGGGAAAAAACATAAAAAAAGATATTAAGGATATATTGGTTAAACAATTAGGTATCTAACATTTCTGTGGAAATCACACCTGCATGTGGCTGCTGTTTGATTAGGATTGCCAAAGAGGGTCCATCTCAAATAGCCTATCATGCATTCTTAGTTCCTCCTCTTTGCTCGCCGATCGCCATCTCATCTCGGTCACAGAATGAAGAAATATTACTCGCCTTTCTTCTTTTATTGACCTCCTTCGATGAAACCATCAGAAATATAGCCGTTAGTGAATTTCTCCGCGGTTTCATTGTCAAGAGTTTCTTAGATTGACCTAATTTGATTTTGTTGTTGTCTCCAATGTTGAATTACGGAATTTTGTTCTCTTGATTCCTCAAATGAGTTTGTTGTTATCATGTCAGTACTCTTATGTTCATCTGTATATGAGTAGAATTTGTAAATTTGTTTTCTCTGACTCCAATCTAGTATGGTATGTGGGGCCATTTAAGATTGTTGAGTGGATCGGTGTGGCAACTTATAGGCTGGATTTACCCACGAGTTTTCCTGGCGTACACCAAGTCCCCCACAACAAATTCCAAGCTAGATCTATGTCGGTTTGCGTTCTTCTCATATCTCTCTTGAGCTATCCGAAGCTTCTCCCGAATAAGTTTCACAGCAATTTCCATCTCCTCGAGTGCCTCTGGACCCAACAGCGGTCCCTCGCCAACCTCATCCCAAAACAATGGAGTCCTGCAATGCCTCCCATACAATGCTTCAAAAGGAGCCATTTGCAAGCTTTTCTGATAACTGTTGTTATACGCAAACTCCATGAGCCGCAAACGCTCATCCCACGCTCCTCCGTGGTCTAGAATATAGCATCGGATCTGTCCTCCACTATCTGATTGACTCGCTCTGTCTGGCTATTAGTCTGCGGGTGGTAAGCAATTGAATATCTCAAATCCGTACCCAACCCTCTTGCAGGCTCTTCAAGAAGCGAGATGTGAACCGGGAGTCTCGGTCTGAAAATCCTTGTTCTGTCGCTGGTGCCAATCTCCGACAACCAAGGATTTGGGTGGCAATTGATGGGGATTAACTTCTTTTTAAGGCATTTGGGGGTGCGCATAGCCGTTCCAAATGAGGGGATCTTGGGGTTGACTAGTCAACTCACTCCCCATGATCCCCATCATGATAGGAGAGTGGGAGGGTGCACTCCCCCTTTTATCTCTCTACTAATTCCTCTCCCATCACAAAAGGAGGAAACCACCACCACTCGACGCCAACCACCGCCGGCCACCGCCGGCCGCCGCCGCCGGCCGGCCGGCCGCCTCTCGTCGCCGGCCGTCCGCCTCCCGCCGCCGGCCGGCCACCTCCCGTCGACCACCGTCGACCGGTTGCATGCCTCCCGTGCCTCCACCATCCGATTGTGATGGGCCTCTGTAGCCGTCCGATCCGTGGGTAACCACCCACTAACCCACTTAGTTAGTGGGGGGACCCACCATGAACTCCCCATGGGGGCTATAAAAGGACCCTCATGGGCTCCTCATTTCTCACATTTTTCCTTCTCCGGTTCTTCTTCTTCTTCTTCCTCAGGTGAGAGCTCTCCCGCTTCCTCCACCTAGTCGGCCTTCGCTCACCGCCAGCCACCAGCAGCCACCAGCGGCCACCAGCATCCACCGTCGGCTACAGGCACCCCCACCAGCACACAGTTAGCAAGGAGACGCCCAAGACCGCAAGGAAGCCGAACAAAGAAGACAGTCGAGGCCAGCAAGCGCGCGCCGCCCCGAGCGCACGCGCCAGAAGCATCCTGCACATTCCATCGTTTAAGTCACTTCCGCGGAGCAGCCTGTTGCCCGCCGGAAGCTACAGTCTTTCTCTCTCCCCTCAAGTTGTAACGGGAGCGACCTGTCGCCCCGATTCACCCAGTGTACTGTAATCACCGGAAGCTAGTGGAATTTGACCGGCACAGGCCCGGTCACGTGATTTTTTGCCCATTTAAGGGATTTTTCCACGTCATCAAGACGTGTGTCTACTGTTCATCTTCATTGACTGTGTGCGCGCTCGACCGTTCCGAGAGCTAAGACGGTTCAAAAATTTCGGTCCGACCGGGACGTCGAGTTAGTTCGCAACAATAACATTTCAAATTAGTCTATTTTTATTACAGCAGTCAGAATAAGAGCACCTAAACATAATAAAAATGTTCACAAAGTAACATAACCTACATTTGGCATGGTGGCGCCAGTCATGAACATTGGGGGTTAAATTGTCATTCATTAACGCCCATCTAAGAAACTTTATTCACTTTTATATTCAAACTAAAGATGTTTGTTAGGCGATCCTTAATAAATGACGGTTTAACCTCATGCATTTATGCCCGCCCCCACCATACTAATAAATGGAGCCTAAATTATAAAACCGAGTTGCTCCATGTTGAATGATGAAACGAATCTTATTTAGTTGAGATATGACTTATGAGCTCATGGGGTTTAATGGAGAAAAAACTAAATATGTGAAATGTCACTTCAAGCTTAATGATCACCTAATCAGGCTTGGCTCAACAATAATCTCAATTTTTTGCCCGTTTAAGGCCCCGTTTGGGAGAACTTATTTTCACCGGTCAAGCGGTTAAGACCGCATGTACCGGACCTTAAATTAAGGTCCGGTACATGCGGTCTTAACCGTTTGGCCGGTGAAAATAAGTCCCCCAAACGGAGCCTAAATAATGAGCATAATGTATGGGTGGACAGCGACACAACTTTATGAATAAGTTCCCATTTATTTGTATCACGTCATTTATTTGAATTCAGCTTCATTATTATTACGGTTTACTTCACATATTTCATATTTTGCGGTGACAAAATGCCTGATAATTGGAGGCTAAGGCTTATTTTTACCATGTCACATTAATATCCCTCCGGGACCACCATGGTGGAGCAAAACGGCCGGGTTTGTCAAACGGGTCTTGACTAATTGAATGCTCACAATGTCGAAGAATTTGATCATCTTGACCTATGTTTTCTCGTATACTATAGCGATAGATTATGCGTACTCTTATAAAGATATAAAGAAAATCACACATATCATTCATTAGGAATAGTAGTATAAAATGATATCAAGTTGGTATTCTCTAGGCCTCACTATGCACTTCACTTCTCTTTCATTATCTTATTGAATATTTATTTATTTGATGAAACTACAATAATATAAAAGATTCAAAATTAGTAAACCTAAATCTATATAAGATAAAGGGCCTGTTTGAGGGGACTTATTTTCACCGGTCAGGCGGTTACGATCGCATGAATCAGGTCATAATTAAGGTCCGATTAATGTGGTTGTAACCGCTTGACCGGTGAAAATAAGTCCTCTCAAACGAAGCCAAAGTCGCCAGAGAAAGTAGTAATTTTTTCCACATCGCTGGAACATGTCAGATTTTAAAACTCTTACAACTATTTTTTTGAGATAAGGTGTATGAATATGATTCTAAACTATAAATATTCCCAACTCTTTTGTCCAGGTGAACAAAAACTCATGTTAGGGTGATCTAATGAGCATTCGACTTCATATTTAAAAACCCCTACCGTTCGCTTTACTATTTGTGAATCATGGTACAAGGACTCGCCCTGTGCGGCGAGTGCTTGAGGCCGATTCACCGTCAAAGCCAAGGACAACACGCAACACGATTGTAAGACCCCCCCTTTTTTTTCTTTCTTTTTAAAACCCGGGGTCTTAGGCCCAGAGTCGCCGTTTTGCGGTGACACCTTCACGTCCTGAAGGGTCGTCACCATAAGGCGCCGATTCTGCCGGACAATTCGATCACAGCAAGGTAGCACAATATTTGAATTAAGAGCAATGCAGTCCACAATAATAAATCACATGTATATAAAATAAAATCTCCACGAAGGGAGTGTCCACAGAATAACAATAATCAGAGTACTATAAATGCGGGCTTATTCCCGATACATCATGTCCTCACTACAATATCACTCAATGTGGAAGCAAAACTAGAGACTACTCAGGGTCGAGACTCACGGTCCCGGCTGTATGAACTCCGGAGCTAGTCTGCCCCATCTCCAGACGCACCGATCTCTGGGGCTGCTCCTCCATGCTGGGCTCCACGATCCTCTAAATGATGCGGTTCGAAAACCGTTAGTCATAAAGACTAAGCCCTATCATCCCCTACCCCTTCCCCCATGGCTCCTAAGTACCGAGCGGAGAGGAAGAAAGGGAAGGACATGAAGGTAGAGATTAATCAAGAAACAGATGGCAGCGGAACTAATCTAGCAATTCTATAATAATATGACAGAAAACAGAAAGTAAGAAAGGTAACCTTAACTTATGTGCGAAAGCGCATAAGCCAAGGGATCTTCTGCAAGGCTCCCATCGTATAGAGTGTCTCATACCACTTATACGTTGGGGTGACGGTTATCAAACAACAGCATGTATATATATTGAAATTAACCTTTGATTTATAAACTTGCCCACACAAGCCTATAGACCAAGGGGTCGTTTTGCAGGTCCTAATGTATAAGCGTCACATACCACTTATACTTTAGGTGTCAGGGTTAAATGAATCGATTATGCTATGACATGCAAGTGGGTATGATGAAACATGCAAGTGCAACTCACACACCCGACTCTGTGCACACAGACCTTTAGTTCCCCTTTTCGGAGCCGTTACCTCACAGGATACCTCCGTAGTGACGGACGGAAGCGGTGGGTTGGGCCTCGCCCACCTCAAAACCAGTAAAAGCACCACTGGTCTGACCTATCGTACGCCTCAACGCTTGGTGCACTAAGCGGACGCCTGCGTACTCTTGCCGGCTGGCGCACCGGACTTCTGTTGGCGAAGTGCTAATCACCTCGCCGAGTCAACGATATCGGTGTCGGTGCAATCGAACTCCCCGATATCGAAAACCCACCACCTTAACTTTTCCTATTTTATGCACATGCAAGTTTAATCGTAAACACACAAAAACCGAGCCGAAGCCCCCCGGACCAAAACGTCCGTCTCCAAATCAACCGAGTCGAAGCTCCCCGGACCAAAACGTCCGTCTCCAAACCAACCGAGCCGAAGCTCCCCGGACCAAAACATCCGTCTCCAAACCAACCGAGCCGAAGCTCCCATCAATCTTCCTGTGCCAACAGTGTTTGTGAAAAGTGCAGCCCTAGTTACTAAGTTACTCTTGTCGGTTTGTTATTACAGTTTACGTTAACCCAGGACTGCCCCCGGTATTCCCCGTGAAGGGCTCTCATGGGGCACTAGGAACCAAGACGGCGGCATTACGGCTCGAAGTTCCCTTTCGCAAGGCACTTATTGTTATTGGTTGATCTCCCTTAACCCGATTCCCTTCTCATATTACGATAGACTATCCTAGGGTGATTTTTAACCTTCCTCTCTTCGGGAAAGACGATCTTCGCCGAACCCGAGCACCTCTTAACTCTAGCTATCACTACTTCTCTCTACTCTTCATACCATCCTATCGTGATTTCATCCACAATTGTCCACCCAGACAAAATGATTAACTCCAATGACTTTCTCGGATCATGTCCTATTGCAATTCACAAATTTGCTATGTACAGTCCAACCTAGACTATATGTCGAACCAGTTAGGCAACGATCCCAAACTCATCAAAACGCCCTAAATTATTTACTGGAGAATTATCATGATATAAATGACCTAAATCCAGAAAGTGGTAATTTTCCTAATTTATTTGGCATTTAATTAATTTCCTCGAAAATCCCAAGGGCTACCGGTTTGAACATGAACTACCCTAAGTTCTCATGCAAGATGTCCAGCAAATTTATGATAAATAGTAGGTTATCTCAATAGGTTAAATCCAAAGTATCATAATTTTTCTATCATCAAAAGGGCACTAAAACTATTTTAGAAATAATCTCTATCTTTTGTTATTTATGAAACAAGTACAGAAAATATCCATCCAAAAATTGTAAATTAATTATACTAAGCAGATAAGACATTCAAAATAACATTGGCCAGGTTTCATAATTTTCCAACAAATATATCATCCATAATTAATTTTTAAACCATAAAATCTCTTTCTAACATTTGTGAATAAAGTACTAGATTTACTCAATGAAAAATCATAAAAAAATTCAGGGGAAACTATTCTGACCTAAAACATTTACCTCCAAGATTCCATGAGGTTTCAATGAACAGAAATTTCTAAATAATTAAATCATCATTTAAGGTCATAGCAAGCTTTACAAATGAAGTGCTAGCAATAATCTGCATAAAATTCTAGAAAATTGTTATAAGTTCTACCTGATCCAAAACTCACTCTACCCGAATTTCACAGCTTTTAAGTAAGGTTTAGTGACTGATTTTACCTATTTGATATTTTACCCTAAAACTAAGGTTAGGGTTTTAAGGTATTTACTTGTCTCCAAATTCTCCAAGATTTCATCCAGACGATTCTTATCAAGCTTTTGTCAAATCTACAGAGTTTCAAGGCAATACAAGAGCAATTGCCCTCATGTCCTTCACAACCCTCAAAACCCTTTATTTAGGATTTGAGCTTGGATCATAGGGTAAATCAACCCTAAACCACTCCATTTTTCTCCAAGCAGGTTATAACACCCTTCTGAGTCAGAGGTCGGAATATCAGCCTCAGTTGAGGTGATTTGACCTTTCCAAACTCTTAGTGCACTTTTTACTAAAAGATGTCTCACTAATGCCTAGTTAAGGGTAGAAGGTTTCCCACCCAAAACTCCTCCAAATCAGTTGGAATTTTGTACAGACCTAGGTTTAATAGCCAGGGACCACTCACCAAAATTTGGGAGGGTTTGGAGGTCATTTGACCACTAAAATAAATTCCTCTAAGTTTATTAAATTAAAACAAAACTTTAGGCAAAGTATCTCCAAAAATTCCCATTTTTGGTCTGCCTTTAGGTATTGCTAAGGTTAACCCCCTGCCCAAATTTCAGGTCATTTGGATAAGGGACGAAGAGTGGGCATCCATTTTAATTTCTGCCCAACTCTAGGTACAGCCCCCACTAAAACGGGTGCTGCGGCCGAACCGCTTAACCAACCGAGTTGAAACCAATTTTAAATTAATTTAGACTCGAAGGGCTACAACTTTCGTGACTGGTCATTTTCCTAAATCAGCCTCTAAACGCCTCATTTCGCAGCCTCAAAATATACTCAGATAATATATCTTTCCTCTATGTATTATATACATAATTTATAAATTATAAACTGATTTTACTGTTCATCTTCTTCATGAACCCGAAAACAGAACTCAGAAAAACCATTTTTCCTGTAACTTTTCTGTGATCCGTCGCCGGCCGTCCGGTCACTTCCCTGGCCAGCCACCACCACCACCACCTCCGTTGAGGCGATGGCTAGCGGTCGGCGGTGGTTTGGCCGCCGGAGGTGGCGGTTTCCGGCGAACTCAAGAATACATTTTTCATGGTTTTCCATGAAAACGAGAGATGGGTCCGGCTCCGTTGAGCGCGAACTTCCTTTCTAAGAATCCTAAGATCTACCCATGAAAGAGAAGAAGCAGAGGAGGACCTTGTTCGCGGTTTGGAGGCGAGATGAACGACGGGGTGCCATGGCGTAGTGGTGGCGTAGCCGAACTTCTCCTACAGCAAGAACAAAGATCTGATCCGTTTGATTGAGCGTGTAAACTTCTCCTCTTGCTCCAAGTGGGCTTTTATAAGTCAGCAAGTGGGGAGGTGAAAGGGTAAAGCCTTAATGGTCATGAAGGCTCCCCTTAATAACCTTTCGGTTACAGTGAAGGGATAGGAAACGGTGGAAGATGAACAGGTGTTTGCCAGGTCGATTCCTATTGGACCAACATTTCCTCCTTTATTATATAATTACAGAAGGAAAAACAGCCCGTAATTACTCCTGGTGTAACTTCCCACGCCAGCATTTATTACCACGCGTGTTAGAATAATTTCGGGCCTGAACCGTCGTTTCGGCCAATGTCACGGGCGTGACACATAGGTCACGGGCGTGACAGGCCCGGGTGACAATTCTGAGGTCGACGATCGTCGAACTGAGATCGACGGTCGTCGAAGGGTGGTCACGCCCTAGGTCACGGGCGTGATACCTAGGTCACGGGCGTGACAGGCCCGAACGGCAATTCTGAGGTCGACGATCGTCGAACTGAGATCGATGGTCGTCGAAGGGTGGTCACGCCCTAGGTCACGGGCGTGACACCTAGGTCACGGGCGTGACAGGCCCGAGTTTCAATTTCGACGATCGTCTTACGGAGATCGACGATCGTCGAAGGAGTCACGCCCTAAGTCACGGGAGTGACACCTTGGTCACGGGCGTGACACCTTAGTCACGGGCGTGACATGCCCGGGATGCAAGTTCGACGATCGTCTCACGGAGATCGACGATCGTCGAAGTAGTCACGCCCTAGGTCACGGGCGTGACGGGTCGGTCACGGGCGTGACCAACCCGTGACCTGAAATCTCGATCGATTTATTTCAATTTTTGGGCTTCCTAGGGTTCTGTCACGACCAACCGACTGCTAGGGGTCTAGCCGGAAATGGGATGTTACAACGATGACCTCGACCTCACACTACTCTGTATCGAAGCGTCCGCCCTTCGCCCATGTAGTAGGTTGCATCATCAGGGCCTCGTCCCCACGCTGCTAGCATCGAAAAGCAAACAAAGAACACAAGACAGTCACGCATAAAATAACAATGCTGACACCACAAAATCTAACTCGCTACATAAGTAGCGCTCCAAACTAGAGCAACACATGAGCAACGGTACAAAGTGCAAAAATTGTAAAAAGTGTTACAACCACATCAATTTAAGTACAAAGGTACAAACTATATATGTAGGTACAAAGGTACACAATGCAAGAACAACTCCTCAATGTCAACATTAGAGCCCCCACTCTCATGCTCAAAGAGATCTCTGGCACGAAGACTGACAATGTCACAATTACATGTCCCTGCCACCGTACGGAGAGTCTTCACCATCCTCCAGTATGGGATGCGCCTCCTTGATGATCTCCTCGCAGATCCTCTCGGCAAGCAAACAACGATCCCACATATAATCAATGGAGTCCTTGTACTCAGCACCCTAGCGACCTTCAACTCAGCAATCCACTACCACGAAGAAAGATGCTCCACCTCGATCTTCAAGGATCCCAACTCGTACTCCTTTGCAAGCAAGGCCTTGAAATCTGAAAAGGAAAAAATGCATAAGTATCCACAAAAGCAATACTTTAAGAGCACAATAACTCCCGCCGCCACGCGCTGGTATGCGGACAAGAGAACACGCATGCAGGACGCACGAGCGCCCCTGCGTGCACAAAACACGAAGACACACCGCGAACAAGGCACATGGGCATGCGCAACGCATACACACGTCGCACGGGCGCATAACCCGCGCATGCCCAACACATCGGGGAGCACCACGCGCGCGCCCAGAGCCAGGGAGGCGCGCCCGGCGTCACGGTCATTCCTTACAGTCGCACGCCCGCGGCCGCAAGGCATGACAAGATTCACGGTCGGCCGTGCGATTAGCGTACTCGCGACCGACCACAATTCTCCCTTCCCCAGACGACCTCCCACCGTCGGGGGCTCGCCGCCGACCGCCATCGCCAGTCGTCCCCCTCTCCATCATCAGCCAATTCACTGCCCCTGATCGTCCCACACGCGATTTCCAACGTCCGTTGTACGACTAACCACCGACGTAACCACTCATTGTGGATTAGTGCAAATAGCTGAAATCATATTAGTCTACACATAGCGAAAATATTATAAAAAAACGTGTCATAATTTATAAAGTAATTGCATGCAAATAGTAATTAGAGTGGTTACAATTTGTGGATAGACACGTAATCACTGTAACCACCCCTGATGCCTATAAATAGGACCCAACTCTCTACTTCATTCTCACATTTTTCCTCCCCGGCTTCTCCTCCCACGCACCTGAGAATTCCACGAGGAATCTCCTTTGGCCTTCAAAAACACCTTTGAATACCTTTAAGCATTTCGAAGATTGTTCAAAAGTCTTCATCCACCTTCACTCACCTTCGTGCACCCCGAGCGTTCCATACCGTGCACACCTCTCCCACCGCAACAAACAACCTACGTCCCCCTAATATGGTTATTACTCCCGTTTTAAATAAAAATAGGGTACAATTCCATGGTGAAAGACCCTACAGAGACGTTGATAAAATGTTCTGTCAGAACATGTTTTATTATTTATAAATAGTACTGCATGTCGGTGTTGAATTTTTTGAAGTGTAAGTGGTTAATCAGACAACCCCCGCGGACTGGAGGTCGCGGCCTTTGCGAGCTGCGGTGCGGCCTTGTGCATAGAGGATGTCGAGTAGACCTTGGGCTGTCTATGCGGACTGTTGTTGGAGTTCAGGAGATTGCTATTGATCTTGGCGGACTTGGCGGGCTCCGCGGTCTGCCACGAGGCGGACTGGCTTTCTTTCAGGAGTGTAGGCGTGTTGGTTCGTCTGATTGTCCAAGCGGACTGTGCGGACTGGTGTAGGCGGTCTGCGGGCTGGGGGGAGGTGCTCCTATCAGTTAGGGCGGTAACCACATCTCTCTTCGTACCTATAAATAGGACCCCTCAGTGATAACATTATTATTGAAGCACAGTAAGCTCAACTTGCGATTAGATCTTGCGGACTGGTTTTTCTTGACCGCGCGGCTTGTTGAAGTTACTTGTCTGTGCAGTTTGTGCGGACAGGACCAAGCAGCTCTTCTTCTAGCTAGCGACCTGGGAAGTTTGTGGAAAGCAATCTGTAGAGGACAGTTGTGAAGCGGCGGTCTGATCCTAAAGGTTGCGGACTGTGTTCGTGTTCGAGTGGCTAGTGCAGTGTGCCGGTCTCCGTGATCTGTCGAACAGCAGTTGCGGTTGTGGCGGTCTCGGCGGACTGTTTTCCCAGGCCGCAGTTTTCTAGTTGTGTTTGTTTTTTACATACTGGCGAAATCATGTCTCGGCATGTATGTCTCGCTTTGTAAGGAGATTGATATTATCAATAAAGACTTCTTGTTGCTGTTGTGACTCAATTTTAGTCGATATAACTCCTGCTCATTTCAAGATTCAAAAATTTAACATGGTATCAGAGAGAGGTTGAAGTGGTTAAGCAGTGATCAACTAGGAGTTGTTGTTGCTCTTGTGTAGAGAATTCCAGCGTTAGTGTCATGGAAGCAGGATATGCAAGAGGTCTCGGTGTTGAACTCCTAACACAGACTAATTTTAAGAAGTGAAAGTCTTGTATGGAGAGTTATCTTATGGGTGAGATCTCTGGGAGATGGTTGGAGGAGATGACACTCAGGAAGTTGTTCTTGTTGGTAATAATGCTCAGGAAGTGAAGACTTGGAAGAAAACAAATGCTAAGGCTGAGTTCACTCTCAAGAGAGTTATCTCACCCGAACTCTTCGATCATATCATTTGTTGCAAATCAGCTGCTGAGATCTGGTTGGCCTTGGATGGCCTCTTCAACAGGAAGAATGTAGCTCGGCTCAGTTCTTAGAAAATGAGTTGGCAAAGGCCACTCAAGGAGATTTACCCGTTTCCACTTTCTTTCTTAAAATGAAAAACTTCTATGTAGAGATTTCTACTTTGGACCCCGATGAGCCTATCTCTGAGGTGAAGATGAAGAGATATATTATCCGTGGCTTGCAGAAGGAGTACCTCGCCTTTGTGACGTCTATTCAGGGATGGGAAAATCAGCCATCCTTATTGGAGTTGGAAAATCTGCTTGCATCGCAGGAGAGCTTGGCAAGACAGATGACAGGGGTGTCTATCTCAGAAGGAGAGAACGAGGTGTTGTTTTCTGGGAAGAAGAAGTGGGAGAAGAAGAAGCCTTCTGGAGGCGATGGGTCTTCATCTTCAGGTCAGCAGGAGAGGAGCTATGCTCCTAAGTCTGAGGGGAAGAAGGAAGGGCTCAGATGGTACAGGTGTAACAAGCTAGGTCACTTCAAAAGAGACTGCAGAGTTAATCTTCAGCCAGGGCATGCTGCAGAGAAGGAAGAACCTGATGTCAGGGAGGATGATGGTGGTTGGGGAGGAGCATTCTCGGCTTCTCTCTGTGCTTCTGCTCCTATCAACTATCAGGAAGATTGGAACGTGGACTCCGGGTGTGGGCATTACCTCACTGGAGATATGTCAAAGTTCTCTTCATCGCAGCCATACTCAGGTAACGATGCTATTATCACCGCTGATGATACTGTTCACGCTGTCGAGAAGGAAGGGATTGTATCCATAGGCAGTGATAGAGGGTCACTCACTTTAAAGAGTGTATATCACGTGTCTGGTATGAAAAAGAATCTCTTCTCCATGACCAATGCTGTTGACGCTGGGTATCACGTTCTGTTTGGTCCAACAGAAGTGAAATTTCTTCGAAACATATCAGCCGTTAAAGCTGATATTGTTCACGTTGGAAGGAGAGCGAAGGACTTGTACATTTTATCTACGAGTTCTTATGTTGATAAGATGAGAAAGAATGATAGTGCCGCCATTTGGCATGAGAGATTGTGACATGTAGGAATGGATAAATTGAAGGCTATGGCGGTAAAGGGCCTGGTCAAGGGCTTGCCTAGCTTGTCCTCCTACGGAGACGGACACGTTTGCGCAGGATGTCAGTATGGTAAGTCTCATCGACTTCCATTTGATAAATCGCAAACCAAAAGTAAAGAGCCATTGGAGTGCATTCACGGGGATTTGATGGGACTAACTATCACCCCAAGCCTCGGAGACAGCAAGTATATGTTGGTGCTAATTGATGATTAAATCAGATATGTCTGGGTGTATTTTCTGAAAGAAAAGTCAGAAGCATTCATGAAGTTTGTGGAGCTCAAGGAACTCGTGGAAGGTCGGCTAGGCCTGCAAATTAAGAAGTTGAGGAATGATAATGGTGGAGATTTCACCTCTATCGAGTTCTCTATTTTTTGCAGGAAGAGCGGTATTCGAAGAAAGTTTACTTGTGCACATACCCCACAGCAGAACAGAGTTGCAGAGAGGAAGATCATGAGGAGACATTTTGTCCAGTTGCTAAGATGACTTCAGTACGGATGGTTATTGCCTTAGCGACATTCCGTGGATGTGAAATTTGGCAGCTCGACATGGAGAATGCCTTCTTGTACGACGAGATTGACAAGGATATCTTTATGATTCAGCCGCCTGAGTTTATCTCTGAAGAGCATCCGGATTACGTCTGCAAGCTGAAGAAGGCCCTCTACGGGCTGAAGCAAGTCCCAAGAGCATGGTATGGGAAGATTGCAGAATATCTCTTGTTCTGCGGGTTTTTTGTTTCAGACTCAGACTCAAGCTTATTCGTCAAGAAGAACGGGAAGCTTCAGGTCATCGTACTGTTGTATGTGGATGACATGATTGTCACCGGGAATTCAAAGGAGGAGGTAACAAGATTGAGGGTCGAGCTTGCTATCAGATTTGAGATGAAGGACTTGGGTGAGCTTCACCATTTCCTTGGACTCGAGGTACAGAGGTAGGAGAACGGAATGCTTGTGTCCCAGACTGGCTATGCAAAGCGGATCGTACAACGATTTGGCATGGAAGGGGGGGAAAATAGTTCTACACCTCTAGAAGCAGGTGTGAAACTTCAACGTGGTGAGGGGAGAATTCTCTCTGATCCATTGGTGTACCGAGCTCTGATTGGAAGCTTGATCTATCTGACAATCACTAGGCCGGACATTGCATATGCAGTTGGCAGGGTGAGTCGGTACATGACGGAACCACGAAAACCTCATCTGATGGTAGCAAAAAGAATCTTGAAGCAGTATGTAAAGTCGACCTCAGATATGGATCTTCTTTATAGAGAAGGCACACGTTTTGAGTTGCATGGCTACATGGATGCTGATTATGGGGGAGATTCGGATGATCGGAAGTCGACGTCTAGATACGTCTTTATGGCGGGCCCAACAGCTATATCCTGGTGCAACAAGAAACAAGACTCGGTGTCTGTCTCTACCACAGAAGCAGAAAATAAGGCTTCAGTTTTGCCAGCGCAAGAAGCCATCTGGCTCAGGAGATTGGTGGATGATATACATATGAAGGTTCGAGGTCCTACTCTGCTCCGCGGGGACAATGAGAGTGCTCTCAAACTTGTAAATAATCCAGTTTGTCACGCGAGAACCAAACATATAGAGATCGAACACCACTTCATTCGTGAAAAAGTATTGGAGGGATCTCTCATGGTTAAGCATGTTCGAAGTATGGACAATATAACGGACATCTTCACAAAACCACTAGTCAAGGGACCATTCACCCGATTGAGGAGTTTGCTTGGGCTGATTTCCACTTCCCACTTCAAGGGAGAGTGTTGAATTTTTTGAAGTGTAAGTGGTTGATCAGGCAACCCGCGCGGACTGGAGGTCACGGCCTTTGCGAGCTGCGGTGCGGCCTTGTGCATAAAGGATGCAGAGTAGACCTTGGGCAGTCTATGCGGACTGTTGTTGGAGTTCGGGAGATTACTATTGATCTTGGCGGACTTGGCGGGCTCTGCGGTCTGCTGCGAGCTGAAGCAGTGTCCACAGATTTTGCGGTCTTGGCAGTAAGCGATATGTTGTGAGATATTGTGTCCGCGTTTCGGCGGACTGGCTTTCTTTCAGGAGTGTAGGCGTGTTGGTTCGTCCGATTGTCCAAGCGGACTGTGCGGACTGGTGTAGGCGGTCTGCGGGCTGGGGGAAGTGCTCCTATCAGTTAGGGCGGTAACCACATCTCTCTCCGTACCTATAAATAGGACCCCTCGGTGACAGCATTATTATCGAAGCACAGTAAGCTCAACTTGCGTTTAGATCTTACGGACTTGTTTTTCTTGACCGCCCGGCTTGTTGAAGTTATTTGTCTGTGCAGGTTGTGCGGACAGGACCAAGCAGCTCTTCTTCTAGTTGGAGACTTGGGAAATTTGCGGATAGCAATCTGTAGAGGACAGTTGTGAAGCGGCGGTCTGATCCTTAAGGTTGCGGACTGTGTTCGTGTTCGAGCGGCTAGTGCAGTGTGCCGGTCTTGGCAATCTGTCGAACAACAGTTGCGGTTGTGGCGATCTCGGCGGACTGTTTTCCCAGGTCGCAGTTTTCTAGTTGTGTTTGTTTTTTACATACTGGCGAAATCATGTCTCGTCATGTATGTCTCGCTTTGTAAGGAGATTGATATTATCAATAAAGACTTCTTGTTGCTATTGTGACTCAATTTTAGTTGATATAACTCCTGCTCATTCCAAGATCCAAAAATTTAACAGTCGGTCACTCGAGGATATTGGTAATTGGTCTAATTGATCGTCTTAGCTCCCGAGCAGTCGAGCACGCAAACAGTCACAAAAAATGTAGAGAGTAGGCAAGAAAGTGAAAAAAGCACGTGACTGAATCGGTTCCGACCAAACTCCACTATTTATTATTGTTTACAAGGCTTTGGAGAGAATGCGATGACATACCACTCCTCGTAACAATTTGGCACAGAGAGAGATGTTCGGAGGGTTACAGGTCACTCCCGGACTAAGGCGGTGCAATCTAGACCGACATGCAGGAGCCTCGAATGAGCCGCAACAAGAATATTTAGAGGATTGTGTTAAAATCACATAATCTTGACTAATATGATTATCACTCCCGTTTTAAATAAAATAGGGTACAATTACATGGTGAAAGACCCTACAGAGACGTTGATAAAATGTTCTGTCAGAACATGTTTTATTATTTATAAATAATACTGTTGCGGGTCACTCGAGGATATTGGTAGATTGGTCTAATTGATCGTCTTAGCTCCCGAGCAGTCGAGCACGCAAACAGTCACAAAAAATGTAGAGAGTAGGTAAGAAAGTGAAAAACCACGTGATCGAATCGGTTCTGACCAAACTCCACTATTTGTTATTGGGCTTTGGAGAGAATGCGATGACATACCACTCCTCGTAACAATTTGGCACACAGAGAGAGAGAGAGATGTTCGGAGGGTTACAGGTCACCACTGACGAAGCTAAATGTTTGTCTTTGACCGCGGTGGAGAGTTCGCGTCCTGAGGTCTGTGAAGATTTCTTCTTGCGCACTAAGGCTGGAGCAGAGAGTGCTTGCAGATGGTCGGCGAACGATGATTGATGAGCTCGCTACAAGCGTGGAATGCGACACACACAAAGTGTTGACAACAGAGTTTGCGGAGCACTTTGCACGTAGGAGAGTGTGACCTTCGAAAGTTCTTCAAGGTGCTCGAAGATCTTCGAAGGTGAGGGAAAACTCTGGCACGTAGGGGGAGAAGTTGAGGAGGGAGAATGAAGAAGGGTATGATGTCTTATTTATAGGCACCAAGGGTGATTACGATAGTTATGCGGTTATCCGCAGAACGTAACCACTGTATTTAATATTTGTAGCCAATTTTAGTATAGTTTGACTCACACATTTTAATGATTTTACTGTTCGCAGTTTGATATGATTTTAGATATTTGCACTCACCCATATTTGGTGGATATTCTGGGGGTTATGCGGGTGGTTACCCGTACATCAGACGACAGAGATTGCGTGGAGATGATCAGACGACACGGAGATGGCCGATAGTGGGGTGGGGGCCGAATGGATAGCCGACCGGGAGCAGGCCGGCCAAGGAGGCCGCGTCGGGGCCTGTCTAGCGGAGGCCGCGTCAGGGCTGGGCTCGCAGAGGCCGCGTCGGGGCCGGCCTTGTGAAGACCGTTCGGTGGCGGCCGCGTTGGGGCCGGCCTCACGGAGGTTGGCCTCTCACTTCCCTGTGGCCATGGGGGGGGGGGGGGGGGGGGGGGGTGCGCGACTGCGGGGCGACACTTGAAGGAGCAGCGGCCGACCAGGTGGTCGGTCGCGGGCGGTTGGATCGTGTGCGCGATGATTTGTGCGTGAATCGGGTGTGTCGATCGTGCGCAAGGTGGTCCTTCAGCACGAGTTGTCCTTGGTCATTATTCTCGCCATAGAAGTTCACCGATCTCTAATAAGACTTTCACGTACCAAGTTTAAATACTTAAATGCACTAAGCAATAAGAAAGCAATAAGAAGGCCGAAGAACATAATTTATGGTGATTGTTATCCGCACTGCAGTTTTGGTTATTCGCAAATATTTTTTTCCTAATTTTTCGCGCCTTTTGGAAATACGTCTTGTACATGCATTTTCAGGAAAAGTGTTCAACACGAAAGTTGTAGATCTCATCGAGATCTACAACTTTCGTGTTGAACACTTTCCTGAAAATGCATGTACAAGACGTACTTTGGAAATACACCCAGATTTCGCGCCTTTTAGAAATACCTCTTGTACATGCATTTTCAGGAAAAGTGTTCAACACGAAAGTTGTAGATCTCGATGAGATCTACAACTTTGGTGTTGAACACTTTTCGTAAAAATGCATGTACAAGACGTATTTCTAAAAGGCGCGAAAAATTGGGGAAAAAAAAGTGCGGATAACCAAAACTGTAGTGCGGATAACACTCACCTAATTTATCTATCACAAAAATTAAATCAATCGGGATTCAAATGTAGCTACAAAAACGAGATTGTCCGTATATATATAATAAGGTTCAAAATACAAATCTGAATGGGCCCATCCATCTGCGCAATAAACTACTCTTATCTACCACCGCGTTCATTATGGGACGCGTGTGCATTCAACCTTTTGACATTATTCCAAATGTGTTGGCAGCAGAATATTAGGTAGCAGGATACTTGAAATCAAGGTCCTCATCTTTTCGAGGCTAATCTCATTTTTATATATTTTTAATTCAAAAAAATATACAACATTAGATTAAGTCAAAATGCATCTAGATCATGAAATATGCCTCCATTTGGAATCCCAAATGAAGAGGATCCCGATCCAAAAATTAGGCGCGCGCAAGAGAAAGAGACTGCGTGAGACACGAAGGCAGCACTAACATTGCCGCTCATGTTGCCAACATGGAACCTGGCGATATATCAAATTATTTTCTTAAAATTATTTTCATAATGATTCAAGGAACAATCATTTTTTTTAAAGAATTATTAAAGGTGGAGGTGGAGTGAAGTATGAGATAAGAGACTAATAAGGGGATTAGGCAAGTTGGTTGCTGCCGCTGAATGATGGCAATGTTTCATGCTGCTCAAGTGGACCAATTTTTTTTATTGCGGATTTTTATGCTACATGCATGCCTTTTTGAATTATTAAGAAATTCCTAATTTGTCCAACTAAGCAACACTTCAATGTTAAATTGGTACCAACACTTATCCTCTAAGGCTCCGTTTGGGAGGACTTATTTTCACCGGTCAAGCGGTTACGACCGCATAAATCGGACCGTAATTAAGGCTTGATTCATGCGGTCATTACCGCTTGACCGGTAAATTGCTTGATATACCTTCAATGTTTACTTTAACGTAGTTTTGCAAATATATTTTACATAAAATCACAATTGGTCTTTTAAACACTAAAATATATATACATACAGATTAATGCAAAAACGCGCAGCGCGTTTTGCTCTAAAAAACGCGCTCCCCGGAAAAACGGGCAAGTCATGCGCGCAAAGCATTGAACGAGTTGTCCAATGTTTGTCCAAAAAGCGCTGCGCAGAAATTCAGTGCCCCATATACATATATATATGCATATATATATATATATATATATATATATATATATATATATATATATATATATATATTAGATAATTTTTGCTGTTGAGATCAATCATGCTTAGACGACAAACATTGGGTAAGCCCCATACTGTTTGTGCACCTGACTGCTTGCTCTTTTGCCTATTTACTTATTGGATCACTTAACTCACAGCCCGCATCTCTCAGAGTCAGAGCTGGCCATGCTTCTTCCTCCACAATTTCATATATTTTTTTATTTAATATTGATGGATTCCCCCCCCCCCCCCCCTAAAATTTTCAAGTCAAATCAGCGGGATTCAAATCGAGTACGCATGAATCAAAACGGGCAAGTCATGCGCGCAAAGCACCAAAGGAGGTCGAACCCCGCGCGGCCCAGTTGGTTTTTTTCCGTAGAATAACACTTGTGGCCAACTCAAACATGGGCTTAGAAATCCTGTCATGTGAACCAGCTTTGCAGATGACGGCCTTCCCAATTATATCTGCAATCAATTTGCCTTTCTCGTTGAAGTGCTTTCTTTCTAAAGAGTCATCTCTCTCCAAATTCACATCAATCCAAGGCATCCACTATCTCTAGTTGAGAAATTTCCTAATCCTCTTCTATATATGTAGGTGGAAGGTGTAGAGTCTAGGCAGTTATCTTAGGGCGCACGCGCGCGCCAGCGACCGCCGCCGCTGCCGACCCCGCCGTTTCCGGCCACCTCCGCCGCCATCGGCCGCTCCGGCCACCACCGCCCGATATATTAGTGCAGCACCACAACACCACTCTGCCGCGTCTTCTCCGCCCATTTCGCACGGTCAGGTCGCAATCCATGCATTCGGGGTGGCAGGAAAAGGATTATACCTCAGCCTCGACTTAGGATCATTAGCGGCAGCACCGGTTACACCTACATATTTCCTAATTACAATTCATGGTTAACCTATGAAAACTTGGGGTGCATCCTGCCAAATCATTTAAAGCAAGAATTAAGTAAGATTATGGTGTAGAATTGCCTTATGGGTAGGGAACATAATGGCAGGAAGCATGATTTTCTACTCCTAAGAATTTCCTATATACTCTGCATTGCCAGTAACCTTACAAAAACCCAAGAGCCCCGGTGGCTCAGATGGATCGAATCATGAGTTTTCTCGGCATAAGATAATAATAAAAATAAGTATTCAGAGCAGAAAGCAAGATAAATAAAAGGGGAGGTTACCAAATAATTTGGACCGAGTGGAGAATTGCTTCACCTATCTCCAGTTTCTGGGCTCAGCTGAAGGTTCCTGATTCTTGAGCCTTCCTCCGATCGCTTAATGTGATTCTTCTTCCGCTGTTGCAGCATTCTGCTTCTTTTTGCATCCTCCTCCATCTTCACGGGGCTAGGCCTGTACAGAATCAAAGTCCGGCCGATTTGACTGACTGCCGTTGAACCAGTTGAGCTCTCAAGCTGTTTTATGACATCACTCAGCTCTCCCGGACAGCTTCCATGGACTTTCAGCTGCAGCAAGTTGGTATAATTAGCTGCTAAAATCAGATATAAAACAAAGGTTACAGAATGTGTGCGCAGCGATACTGTCCAACTGTGCTGAAGAATAGCATGGATGGTTATTGCTCGATATTATTTGAGTAGTTTATGTTTAAATGTGACAGGAATCGAAGATTTTCTGTGTATTCACAATTAGCAATGGTAATACATATACATGTACAAAAAAGGGCGATCCTAACACCCGAGGTTATTCTAAGCTAACACGACTACTCATAATATAAAACATATCTAACACCCCCCCCCCCCCCCCCCAAACTCACGGGGATCATACACCGAGACTTTGGACAGTAGATAGGCATGTTGGGTACTCGTCTGCGACTTTGTCATCAAATCTGCAATCTGCTGCTCTGAAAGAATAAATGAAGGGACAAGAGTATCACGACCATAGTGCTAACGTAGGAAGAAAGCATACACCCCAATATGCTTGGAGAGAGAATGTTTCACCGGTTTTAAAGTAACCTGAATGACACCGGTGTTATCACAGTAGAGGGGAGTAAGATCTAGAGAAGAGACACCAAGATTCTCAAGAAGCCAACAGAGCCAAATAATATCATCAGCGGTGGTAGTCATGACTCAAAGCTTGACCTCAGTGCTGGAGCGAGAAACACCAGTCTGTTTTTTTGACTTCCATGCAATCAGTGAAAAACTCAGGAACAGACAAAAACCAATGACAGAACAACGGTCAACAGGATCACTAGCCCAGGTGGAGTCGGAGTAAGCACGTAGCTGTAGAGAACTACTGCTGAAGAAGAAGAGACCACGAGAGGTTGTCGCCCGGAGATAGCGCTGAAGCCGCAACAGATGACCATAATGCACAGAGGCGGCCACACTAACAAACTGACTCAACACATGAACAACATGGGCAATGTCGTGCCGAGTAATGGTGAGATAAACGAGACTCCCCACGAGGTGGCGGTATCGAGTAGGGTCAGGGAGTGAAAACCCATCATCCGGAAGTAGCTGAAGGTGGAGTTCCATAGGGATGTCCACAGTGCGAGAGTCAGAGAGAGCAGCCCGAGCAAAGAGATCTGATGTGTAGCGTTGTTGAGAGAGCTGAAACCCGCGATCTGTAGAGCTGATCTCAAGATCCAAGAAGTAGCTCAGCTGTCCAAGGTCAGTCATCTGAAACTGCTGCTGAAGGTGATGCTTGACGAAGGCCACATGAGAAAGATTATCACCAGTAATAATCATATCATCCACGTACAGTAACAAAAGGGTCCGACCACGAGAGGAGTGCACGAACAGAGCTGGCTCATGTGGACATGGCTGGAAACCGACGGCTGTACTGGCTGAACTGAAACGTGCAAACCAAGCGCGGGGCGCCTGCTTGAGCCCATAAAGAGATCGCCTCAAGCGGTAGACAAGGCCTGGAGGAGAGGATAGACCGTGAGGAGGAAGCATGTATACCTCCTGTAGAAGATCACCGTGAAGAAAGACAATCTTCACGTCGAGCTGTGATAGGGACCAGTGGCGAACAGCTGCAACAACAATAAGAGTCCGAACTGTAGTCATACGAGCAACTGGAGCAAAAGTCTTGTCATAGTCTCTCCCCTACTCCTGCTGAAAACCACGAGCAATAAGCCGAGTCTTGTATCTCTTCACAGAACCATTGAAGCGAGTCTTGACCTTAAATACCCACTTGTAAGTAATAGGAAGTTAGGAACAGCACCAGGTGGAAGAGGAACAAGCTCTCATGTATGAATGTGCTCAAGCACCTCCAACTCAGGAGACATAACAACCTGCCACTCAGGTATCTGGGCAGCCTCATAGTAGGAAGTCGGCTCTGGAGTACTACAGGAAGGTCCAGTGGTACAGTAGCAAGGCTAAGGCGGTCGGGAGGACGCCTCTCATGAGGTGGGTTGCGGCGCACAGGAGGGTCATCCACAAGACACTCACTGGAGAAAGTAGACACTGAAGTCTGGGGGCACTGGAGGCGAGGAGATGGGAGGAGGACGACGAGTATAGTGATAAGAAAGAGGAGAGACATGGTCCCAAGTGGACAGCTCATCAGAGGGAAAGGTGTGAGACAGAGGAGAGGAGTGAGGAGATGACGGAATAGACTGCGACAAGGAAAGAGGAGGAGACGAAGTAGACCGCGACAATGGAGAAGGAGGTGACGGAGTAGACTGTGGAAAGGGAAGAGGAGAGGGACATACCAGGGAGTAGGATACATGAGGCGGAAAGATGAGAAGAGTGAGAAACTGCACGTTGAGGGAGTAACGGATGAGTGTGAGGTCGAGGAAACATGGAATACGAAGAAATAGTGAGATTCATCAAAAGTGACATCACGTGAGATGCAAAGTCGACGTGCAACAGAGTTATAACATCGATAGCCCTTGTGCTCAGTACTGTACCCAAGAAATGCACAAGGAACAAACTGAGCAGAGAGCTTAGTACGCTCACGTGAAGAGAGAAGAGCATAACATCGACAACAAAAAACACGAAGATGAGTATAACGCGGGGGTCGAGAATATGAACACTCACCAGGACACTGGCCCTGAAGGAAAGTGGAGGGTTGCAGATTAATAAAATAGAATGCAGCAAAAACAGCCTTAGCCCAAAAGTGAGGAGGAATGTGAGAGGAGATAAGAAGGGTGTGAGCTGCTAAGTTATCAAGGCGCGCGCCTGAGGCATCGGGCGCACAACACAGCGCCTGGTAACGGGCGAGGTGGGCGAAGTGGCTCGGGCGCGCCTAGGCGCGCGCCTTGCGGGCCATTCAGGCGCAGGTTAGGCGCGCCTAGACGTTCTCCGGTCTAGGCGCAATCGGTTTATTTTAATTAGGGTTTTGTTTTTTTCTCATCATAATAAGAAGTGTGGGCTCAGAAATTTCGATTCACGACGAATTGGTTTAGGGTTGAAAGCTCGCCGCTCCTGTTCTTTGTTCTCCGCTCCTGTGCTTCGTTCGCCGCTCCTGTGCTTCGTTCGCCGCTCCTCTTCCGTTCGCCGCTCCTCTTCCGCTCGTCGGCCGCCACTAATTATTTTGGTAACTTCTTCTTCTCACTGCATTACTTCTTCTAGCATAATGGCTACCGGCTGCCATTTTTGTTCGTCGCTCCTCTTCCGCTCGTCGTTCGCCGCCCTGTTCTAGCATAATGGAAGCCACAGTTCACTGTAACAGTAAAAAGTGAACTGGAAGCACAGTTCACAGTAAAACAGTGAACTGGACACTACAGTTTTCACTAATTATCCTGTTCTATGTATTAATTTTTTTGTAAAATGTTTTAATAGCTGGAAATGGACGCGAGTGGATCTGGTTCATCCCGTATCCAATCAAGGATTGATCCAGGTTGGAAGTATGTGCGTCAGACATCTGTCACTAATAAAAATGATTTAATTTGTATTTTTTTGTGAGAAGATCACAAAGGGTGGAATTTAAAAAGGCTCTTATACTAACTTGATAGAAGAGAACTAACCAAAATTTGCTTAGAGAGCACATAGAGAACTAGATTATTAATATCAGCGAATTGGGTGCCCAATTTGCGCAGTTCCAGCGAATTGGGCGCCCAATTCGCGCAGTTCCAGCGAACTGGGCGCCCAATTCGCGCAGTTCCAGCGAACTGGGCGCCCAATTCGCGCAGTTCCAGCGAACTGGGCGCCCAATTCGCGCAGTTCCAGCGAACTGGGCGCCCAATTCGCGCAGTTCCAGCGAACTGGGCGCCCAATTCGCGCAGTTCCAGCGAACTGGGCGCCCAATTCGCGCAGTTCCAGCGAACTGGGCGCCCAATTCGCGCAGTTCCAGCGAACTGGGCGCCCAATTCGCGCAGTTCCAGCGAACTGGGCGCCCAATTCGCGCAGTTCCAGCGAACTGGGCGCCCAATTCGCGCAGTTCCAGCGAACTGGGCGCCCAATTCGCTCAATTCCAGCGAATTGGGCGCCCAATTCGCTCAAGTCCAGCGAATTGACCGTCCAGTTCGCTCAATTTCCTTTTTTTCACCATTTTTGCGCCTCACGTGCCTCAGACGCGCGTCTGCGCCTAGCACCTCACGCCTAGGCTCCAGGGCCCCTTTGCGCCTCGGTGCGCCTTGCGCTTTTAATAACTTAGGTGAGCTGTCTCAATAATATGACGATCCTTCCTTTCAACGGTGTCATTCGGAGCATGGGCACTGGGACAGGCAAGCTGAGGGAGAGTGTCGTGAGTAGCTAGCAGATCTCAAAAAGCATGAGAGATACTCCCCCCTGAGTCAGAACGAAAAATGCGTATATGGAAGAAGAAAACTATGTGCGTACCATATAAAAAAAAGTAACATAGATCTGAAAAAATTCTGATCGAGAATGCATAAAATAGACCCAAGAATAACGAGAATAGTTATCAACGAAAAGAACATAGTATCGGTGTCCACCCTTGGATACAAAAGGTGTGAGTCCCCAGACATCAGAATGAACTAAATCAAATGGACGCTGAGACTTGGACTCACTAGACGGATAGGGGAGTTGTAGCTATTTACTGAGCTTATAACCTGAACATGAGTGAGACCGATCAATAAAAACACGACTAAGGAAACATGACTAATGAGATAAGTTAGACGTGAACCACTAGGATGACCAAGACGGTGGTGCCACTGAGAGAAACCCACCGAAGGAAGAAAAAGGGAGGAAGCTGTAGGTGACAATGAAGTGGATGGAAGGTGGAGACGATCAAGGACGTACACCGAGCAACGACGACGACTAGCCCCAAGGAGTGCCCCAGTCAAACGATCCTACGCACTGCAGGTAAACTGATCGAATGTAACAAGACAACTGTGGGATGTGAGATGGTTGGTGGATATGAGGTTCATGGATAACCTGGGTATATATGCAACATCAGGAACATGAAAGTGGCTGGTGTGAAGGAGGTCACGACTGGTGATGGGGTGAATGGTGTCATCTGCTACCATGATATTAGGGGCAGAGGAGACAAGCTGACATGACAAGAGGTGGGTGGCATCATAGGACATGTGAAAGGAGGCTCCGGAGTCAAGCAACCAGTCGGAGGGGGAGATACCTGCAAGGGCCGAGGCAGCCGACTGAGAGGAGTGACACAATGAAGTATGCTGGGAGAACTGTTGAGCAATCAACTGAGTAAGCTCAAATACAGAGAAAGACTGCACCGGAGCCAAAAAGTGAGTGAAAGGTGCACAAGGGGCACGCTGCTGACCAGACTGTTGAGCCTTCTGAAGCTTGCGATATTCAAATTTAATATGACCAAAGAACTGACAATAGTTACAGCGGACAAACGTGTGGCGTGAAGCACCAGACTGAACTATAGAAGGTGTCGGAGGAGGACGAGCACCGAAAGCCATCAAGATGTTCAACCGAGGAGGTCGGTGCTGCGAAAACAATGAAGAAGAAGGTCGCAAAGTGTCAGAAGGACGACGAAAAGGCGAGAGAGCGGTTGTAGAAGACGCGGGATCAGGGATCACAGTTGATCGGCTGAAAAGCCGAAATCAGTGGAATCGGCGAAATCAGACGGGCTGCAATAAGCAGCGGAGATAGGCTAGCGTAGGGCTGCAGGAGGCAGCGTCGGGCTGCAGGAGGCAGCGTCGGGTTGTAGCAGAGAGCAGGAGGCAGCGCGTTCTGTCGGGCGCAGAGGAGGATTAACCCAATCCAGAACCGGTCGGCAGGGAAGAGAACAGGCGGGCTCGAGTTTGGCTGCATCTTTCTCCGTGACATTTCACGCTGGAGGGGCCGGAATAGAGCTCCGAAGTCGACGACCCCCTTTACGTCGCAGGGAAGTTCGGGCGCCGGAAGTAGACGTGAAGTCGACTACCGCCCGGCCGCAGAAAATTGGCGTGGTTGACGAAGGAGATGAACTCGGTGTCCGTCGCTCCGTCAATCTGCAGCATCGCTGAGAGGAACAGAGTCGCCGGTGGAGTTGTCTGATGGGGAAGATGGCTAGGGAAGAGCAGTTAGGAGGTGTCGTCGATATTACAGGGAGAATCGGCACTACGTGATCGATCGAGAAGGGCGACGGGAGATGTGCAGTCGCGGCTAGGATAAACCTTGCTCTGATACCATGATAGGAATCAAAGATTTTTTGTGTATTCACAATTAGCAATGGTAATATATATACATGTACAAGGGATGGTGATCCTAACACCCGAGGTGACTCTAAGCTAATACAACTACTCATAATATAAAACATCTCTAACAAAATGTTGGGACACCACTCAACAGGAGCAAAGGAAAAAACTAATAAAAGCTGACAACTGATGCAGGGACCTGTCGACAAAGGCGTGGAAACATTAGATGCAATCCTACATGCGATGTGATGCAATCATGCAATGCTAATGCAAGTGGCAGTCCATTTAAAATTTGCAATAATAATTAATTATATAAAGTTAACAGAAGCACAAACATTCACAAATATTAAATAAGGATAACAAGTTTTATTAAACAAAACGATCAAGGAACAAACTTTTTAAGCGCATGGGGAATATGCCCTGCAAATCACACAATGTCCAACACTAATAGCAAAATAACAATAAACATCCACTGAAAATATGATGTCAAATACACAACAATAGGAAGTAACGACTCCAAAGTCCAAACTACAACTTACACATATAAGCGAGAGTGGGGGTGGAATATGGTGAAGATCCAACGGCGGTCGACTCCGTCAGAGGCTGCAGATTGCTGGAAAGCATAAGATAGCGACTCGGTGAGCGGACTAGGGCTAGGAAGGTGTCGGCGTGGGGTGTAGAAGGGTTGAGGGGAGGGGATGTGGGCCGTAGATAGCAGGGAAGAGTGGCATCTCAGGCCAGGTGGGGAATATACCCTGCGATGGGTACAGGAGGGCGGGTGGGGGGGATTCGGGAGAATCAAGCAATAACAGGCTGAGAGGGAACGGTGTAAACGTCGTAATGAATAGGAAAGGGGAACAAAGGCTTACAGAACTGCAGTGGGCTGTCAGATACTGGGGAAGAGGGGAGGGGAGTTGGATCCTGGAGTCGCACCAAGGAAAGGCCTTGTCGGCATTGCACCGCGAGAAAGGAATGATTGGCGGTTCCAAATAGGAAGCAAACAAACGTTATCCCCCCCCCCCCCACTAAACCCTGCATGCATGGGCGGATCTAGAGGGAGCCACAGGAACACTGCCCCCCCCCCCACCATTATTTGTTGAAATTCTCTAGAAAGACCTAAAAAATTGGATATTAGCACACCTGAAATTAAATAATTGGATTTTACGGGCCGACCCTGTAAAATCCCACCGGCTGATCCTGCATCGGCGTAATTAATAAAGGCGGCTAGGTTTATTTCTCTCCTCGCCGTCCTCGGCCCTCACTCGTTGTCGCTCAGTCGCTGGAAGCCTGGAATAGTGGAATCGCTCACTCGATTGTCAGTGATTTTTTGAACCAATTGCAACTTTATTAAATGTGATTGGTGTTTCCTGCAAATGAAATGAAATACTTAGAGAAAGCAAAGTTCAAAAGGTTGTTAGGGCACTAGACGATGGTGACCTCAAATTGGATCAGGTTTAAATCAAGAGCTTCGTTTGAGTTGACCTGGAGATACTCGTTGGGGATCACATCACAAAACACTAGTGCATATCATTTCATTTTAATTTGATATTGTTGCTACACTTGTGAAGATTGGTTGAGTAAAGCAAATAATTGGGTGAAGGCACATGGTTTTTTGTTCGCATTGGAATCATTTGATTTTGTTTTAATGGTTCATGCGATGACCACTATATTTGGGTATACACACGAGTTAAATCTCGTTTTGCAAAGAAAGGATCAAGATATTGTTAATGCAATATCTTTTGTTAGTTTGACAAAAAAATAATTGCAAACTTTGAGAGATGATGGATAAGACATTATATTTAATAAGTTCTTGCTTTTCTGTGGCAAACATGGTATTCATATTCTCAATATGGATGATCGGTATATTCCTCGTGGAAGATGAAAAAGGATTGTTGAAGACAATACAAATTTGCATCATTATCGGGTTGAAGTTTTATTAAAGGTTGTCGGTCAACAACTACAAGAGTTAAATAACTGGTTTGATGAGCTGAGTATGGAGTTGTTTCATTGTATGACTTGTTTGAATCTCACTAATTCATTTGATTGTTTTGAGAAGCAAAAAATGACGAGACTTGCAGAGTCTTATCCTCATGATTTTCAAGTTTAGAGTTGTTTAATTTGGAATTTCAACTCGACAACTACATTGCTGATATGAGAAGTGATGAAGAGATTTTCTAATTTGAAGGACCTTGGTCATCTATCCTTGAAGCTTGTTGAAACCGGTAAACATGTTGTTTAACAACAAATCTACAAGCTTTTGAAGTTCGTATTGATTCTTCTGGTGGCTACTGCAAGTGTGGAAAGAGTAATCTCATGCATGAATTATGTCAAGAATAAGTTACGCAATAGTCTGGGCGATCAAATGTTGAATGATTGTCTGGTTACTTTTATTGAGCGAGACGCATTTTTGAAAGTTAGTGATGATGATGCTATCGATCGTTTTCAAAAAATGAAGACTCGTCGTGGACAAATATGATATTTTACTCATGTATTATGTATTTTTCAGTGTTATGTAATTTTGTATGACTTTGTACTGTCATGGATATAATATTGACTTTGTTGAAGCCAAAAATTGACCTATGTGGAGTTCGGGATCCCAAGAAAGGGGTGACCTCACACCTACTACACTAAGGAGAACGTCACAGGCCAAAGGCTCAAGAAGCTAGGAACAGACCCTCGGCTCTAGCGTGTAGGTCCCACCACACACCCGGAAGACCTTTGAGGTCTCCCCCTCCCAAGACAATGCTTGAGCTAGGTGCCTTGGAGGAAGAGAGCAAGGGGATTTTAGTGGCTAAGAAGCAATGCTCTCTAAGGCACCTTCAAGGGTCTATTTATAGATTTTTGGGGATGGTCTGCCAATAACCAAATCTCAATGTTCTGAAATTACCAAAATACCCAAGGGATGGTCTGCCAACAGCCAAACTCCGCTGTTCTGAACAGCTATTCGGAGCCCACCAGGGGCAAAATAGCAGACCCCTAGGAATTGTCCCGCCGAGACCCTGGGTGCAGTCTCGCCGAGACCCTGGGAGCAGTCCCGCCGAGACCCTGGGAGCAGTCCCGCCGAGACCCTGGGAGCTGTCCCGCCGAGACTCTGGGAGCTGTCCTGTCGAGACCCTGGGAGCTGTCCCGCCGAGACCCTCGGAGCTGTCCCGCCGAGACCCTCGGAGCTGTCCCGTCGAGACCCTCGGAGCTGTCCCGCCGAGACCCCCGGAGCTGTCCCGCCGAGACCCCCGGAGCTGTCCCGCCGAGACCCCCGGAGCTGTCCCGCCGAGACCCCCGGAGCTGTCCCGCCGAGACCCCCGGAGCTGTCCCGCCGAGACCTCCGGAGCTGTCCCGCCGAGACCCCTGGGAGCTGTCCCGCCGAGACCCCTGGGAGCTGTCCCGCCGAGACCCCTGGGAGCTGTCCCGCCGAGACCCCTGGGAGCTGTCCCGCCGAGACCCCTGGGAGCTGTCCCGCCGAGACCCTGGGAGCTGTCCCGCCGAGACCCTCGGGAGCGTTCCCACCGAGACCCTCGGGAGCTGTCCCGCCGAGACCCTGGGAGCTGTCCCGCCGAGACCCTGGGAGCTGTCCCGCCGAGACCCTGGGAGCTGTCCCGCCGAGACCCTGGGAGCTGTCCCGCCGAGACCCTAACAGCTGTCCCGCCGAGACCCTGAAAGCTGTCCCGTCGAGACCCTGGGAGATGTCCCGCCGAGACCCTGGGAGCTGTCCCGCCGAGACCCCTGGGAGCAGTCCCGCCGAGACCCCTGGGAGCTGTCCCGCCGAGGCCCCTGAGAGCAGTCCGCCGAGACCCTGGGAGCTGTCCCGCCGAGACCCCTGAGAGCAGTACCGCCGAGACCCTGGGAGCTGTCCCGCCGAGACCCTGGGAGCCGTACCGCCGAGACCCTAGGAACTGTCCCGCTGAGACCCTGGGAGCAGTCTCGCACTCGCCCCCTGAAGAGTACTCCAAGCACTAACAAGTTAGGCTCCTTTTTTCCTCCTCCTACTAGTATAAAATTCAGATCCACCACAAATTTACCCCCAAGAGTGCAAAACCCTCAGAAAGCTTAAAACTACAAAGTTGGTCCTGCGCCTGCCGAGGGGGCCATATTCTACGAATACGGGGTTGTACAGACTTGTTATTTTATTCTAAAAAAATATGGTGCTCCCCATTATTAAATTCATGTATCCGCCACTGCCTGCATGTATATATACCAAAAGCTGGATGATGTAAGTCATGATTAGGGTTTGAAAATTACGATATTTTTTAATTGCGGCCGAAAGTAATTTGGAAAGAAAGAAGACCTAACGGGCCAAATCGAATTTATGCGCGCAAATCAAACACTTTGTTTTGAACTTTAAGAAGTTCGTTAATATTATTTGAGTGAAACTCTCGCGTGTTTTACGAATCAAACCATCCACAAGACTATCACGGCCATAAGTAAAATCACAATCAATAATTTATGAATAAGCGATAACAAAAGCAGTGTAAACGTAAAGGCAAGTTCAGAATTATTTAATAGAGCGCATAATTCTTCTAATAAATTTTAAGCAAGGATACCTCACGAGCACTATAGGAATAGTGGTCCTTTCTGAATCCTTAGCACAAACGGCGAGTAGGGCAATATCGGTTTGACGGGTAGCAGAGAGGAGCGTTGTCATCGACGTTACCCGCACACTGCAAACGGGAACTATCGCAGGAATAGGGGCGGTAACAGATCTTCAAAGAGGAGGTAATAACGACGCTTCTGTCGGCAGAAAAAATTCCCATGATGGGGACGACGCCAGCAACCAGAGCAATACATGGTGTCGTCGGGGATCGACATTGAGACTGGAGTGGCGTCTGGATGGAGGTTCATGCTTTAGAGAAACATTTTCATTTTTATGAGTTTCTCTGAAATCCGGCTTCCTCTTTTACTCACACGGAGAAGTCCTTTTGAAGAGCAGCTGTTCAAACAACATTATTTCTTTCCAAATTATCTTTCCCAAAATAGACTCTTCCCAAAACAATATTTTTACCAATGTTGGCAGCCATTTTAAAATTTCCCTAAATTATATTGTTTCTAAATAATCTTGTTTTCAAATATCTCTCCAAATAATCCATAGATTTGACTTAAAAAACCATAGATTTGTCTTAAAAAACCATAGATTTGTCTTAAAAAACCATAGATTTGTCTTGATACGATTTAGGTATCCTTATGAATTAGATTTATGCGTCATTAAGTAATTTGAGCTTGCCTTCTCCGGCCCCTAACTACCTAAGTTATCAGACCTTTTATTCAGGGTCTCATCGGATGGTCAAACCAATGAGCCGACCAACTTCAAAATTTTTAAAAAAAAGTGTGCGAAAGAAATACATGCAAATAAATAAATAAATGCTGGAAAATAAAATGCGTGACTTAGGATGCGACGGAGGATGCATAACTGGACTAGGGCATTCTAATCGGATGACTCACAATGTCCAAACCGATCAGACGCCAAATATACAACAACACTCAAGCCTTTATCCCACTATAGTGGGGTCGGCTATATGGATCCTTTGTCGCTATTGTGCCTTATCTTCTGTCATAATCTCACTAATGCTTAAGTATAACATGTCTGTCCTTGTAGTTTCATTCCAAGTCTTTATTGGTCTACCCCTCCCTCGTTTAACATGCCTAGTGACTAGACTCTCATTACGCCTAACAGGTGCCTCTAATGGTCCCATTTGTATATGTCCAAACCATCTTAGTCGAGCTTCTCGCATCTTCTCTGCAATTGGTGTTACTCCTGTCTTATCCCTGATACATTCATTCCAAATTTTATCCAGTCTCGTGTGTCCACAGTCCACACATCCACCTAAACATTCTCATCTCCGCAAATCCCTATTTTGCTCATGTACACAATTCACTGCCAAACACTTAGAACCATAGAGCATCGCAGGTCTAATTGCAGTACGGTAAAACTTGCCCTTAAGTTTTAATGGTACTTTACGATCACATAAGATCCCTAACGCGCCTCTGCACTTCAACAAACCCATTTGAATTCTATGTGTCACATCTTTATCAATACCTCAATCTTTTTGAACTATCGATCCAAGTTATTTAAAACACTCACTATGGGAAATATCTTGATCACCCAACTTAATCACAAAATCGTCCGTCCTTCTTGTACTGCAAAATTTAAGCTCCATATACTCTGTCTTTGCCTTGCTCAACCTAAAACTCTTCTTTTCTAAAGTATCATGCCAAGATTCAAGTTTTGTGTTTACACCCCCGCGTGTCTCATCAAGCAAAACGATATCATTCGCAAAACAATAAACATAAGGTATTGCTTGTTGGATATGTTTGGTGAGCACATCTAAGATAAGGGTAAAGAGATAAGGGCTTAAAGTTGAACCTTGATGTAAGCCAACCGTGAAAGGGACTCTCCAGATGTCCTCACCCTTGTCACTGAATTTGTATACATATCTTTGATTATGTCAATATATGATACATTTACACCTTTCTTTTCTAAGACTCTCCATAAGATCTCTCTTAGAACTCTATCATAAGTCTTCTCAAGATCAATAAACAGCATATGCAAATCTTGTTTTCTTTCTCGATAGTTGTCAATGAGTCTCCTCAAGAGATGTATAGCTTTTATGGTCGATTGTCGTGACATGAATCCAAATTGATTCTCCGAGATGTTAGTCTCCCGTCTTACTCTTCTTTTTATTACTTGTTCTCATGGTTTCATGATATGACTCATCAATTTAATTTCTCTGTAATTAACATAATTTTGTATATTTCCTTTATTCTTATACAAATGTATCAAGATACTTTCTCTCTATTGGTTGGACATCCTCTTTATCAGACACTAAATATAACTAAAAAATAACGTAATACATCAAAAAGACTCGGAACGACCGTCCAGGCGTAACTGTGGACTCAGATCACCCGAACGGGTAGCGGCTCACCGCCTCCTGTGGGAATAAACTCGTGTCAGCCACTAATCTCCATCAACAACGAGTTGGAAAAAGGGAAAAAAATTAAGAAATAGTAAGAAAAAAGATGTGCGGCGAGGGCCAATTTGCTTAGGAAATAGTGATAACTTGCTTAGAAAATAGTAGTAAGATCTTTGGTGCAAGAAGATGGGTTAATTCATTTGTTGTATGTTAATTTATGATTTATGTGATTTCAACATTAAAAAAGTTTGAATTTTCTAAAGAAGAACGATGAAGATATTTGATCTTATTAGGTGCTTTTATTTTAATCTTATTGTTGACTGTTGAGGTGCGGCAGGCCACTATTTGTCAAAATCTCTTTATAGACATACAACAACATTCAAGCCTTTATCCCACTATAGTGCGGCCGGCTATATGGATCCTTTGTCTCCATTGTGCCCTATCTTTTGTCAAAATCTCATTAATGTCTAAGTATATCATGTCTTTCCTTACAGACATGCCGAGAAAAAATTTGTAAATATCATACAAGTCTTTTCAGGGAATTTAGTTATGAATTTTATAATTAAGTGTGTTAGGATGAGAGTAATTTATGGGAGTATGTTATGGGCCTAACTCGGGGGTGGCCGGAGGTGGAGATGATGATGGTGGAGGATACCGTGGAACTGGAACCGCGGCTGCCTAGGAGAGATTGCTCGTTGGAGGAGAGAGTCACCAATATCTCACAACAAGGGACAAGGAAACTAGAACTTCATTTCATGCCCTCAAACATACAATACCCATGTCTTTATATAGGCTACAACATATAAGAAGACAAAACACTAATGATGACACCTAATATAAGACCCGGGGCTCGAGGCTCCCACATAATGACACCATCATAACTCATAGCTCATAACACATAACTCATAACATCTCACCCTTTCTCAAAAAAAAAGTTTGACCTCAAGCTTTATCTGATGCCCTCGTCGTCAGAATCCTTAACGTGCAGGTAGAAAAGCCGATTGCATTTGTGGTCGCGAGTGTACTGCTCGTCGCAATTGAAACATAATCCCTGAGCGCGGCGGTGCAGCATCTCAGCCCGAGATAATCGGCGGACCAGTGGGGTTGGGGGACCCTCGATACGCCCTTGTTGAGTAATGTTGGTGGCAGGTGGATAGGCTTCCTGGGTCAGATGGAGGCGACGGTCGCAGAGCCGGGCCAGACTTATAGAGGTCACTAAGTCCGGAGGGGCCTCAAACTCAACATCCAGTCGCAGTCGCTTGCGAAGTCCCACGGTGAAAATGTCGACCTGCATATCCGGGGCAAGAGGGACATGCGCTAAGAGAAGTTGAAATTGTTCCAGGTACTCGTCCACGGTACCGGTTTGGCGAAGAGATGTGAGTGCGCCGAGGGAGTTACTGCGGATAGGAGGTCCAAAACGCAAGTTACAGAGTCGCTTGAAGTCGTCCCAAATCAGATTCGGCCGGTCGGTGAGAAGTCGAGAAGCCCCTAAAACAACGGCGTTGAGCATATGGAAAGATGCTAAATGGATCTGATCAGCCGCCGGAGTTTGCTGGTGGCTGAAGAATTGCTCACACTTGGTGAGCCAACTCAAAAGATCGCTTTTCCCATCATAGGTTGGAAATTCCAATCTGGTATAGCGTGGTACAATTGTCGTGTCAGGACGCGCGAGGACTGGCGGCGGCGGCTCATGGACGGTCAGGGGCGGCGGGGCAGTGCGGAGAAGTGGTTGTGCCTGACTGCTGCTAGCATGATCGTGTGTCGGGGCGATAGACAGATCATCGATGCGCTTGGAGAGCTCAATAATGGCCTCTTGTTGACGGTCCCCGAGAGCTGTGTGCGCAGCCTGTTGCGTCATGACGGTTTGCAGCATGGTCATAATCTGACTTAGTTGGTCCGACAAGTCCCCCATAGTGTGGGATGAGTGAGAAGAGGAGCGGGTGACCGGGCGGTCGGAGTGCGCCGATTAAGATGACTGAGGGTGGCCGCAAGAACCGCGGTGGCGCCCAATATTGACAGCCGAGGAGATGGGCCCACTGGAAAATAAAAATGAGACTTGGAGCAGGTCTGGCCGAGCAATTTAAATATTAAAATGGGGATGCTGGATGGAAGAGAGGGTGGGGAAGTAATTAAATACCAGGAGGAGGGTTGGGGAAGTAATTAAATAGAAATCAGGTGGTTTAAAATATTATTGTGGTTGCTGGTTTGGAAAGGGGTGGGGCCCATTGCTAATAGGTTTAATAAAATGAAACTTATATGGGGAGGGGCTCAAGGCGGAAGAAATAAAGCCGCTTAAGGCGAGCGGTTCGATGACGGTGGGCTCGAGGTATAGAGTTTCCCGCGTGCTGCTCGGGAAAGCTTCGACGGGCGATGCTTCGGTCGGCGGACGAAGAAGAGTCGGCCGGCGGGCGGCTCGGGAGAGCAGGGCCGGCGATCAGAAAGATGAACAGTGGTGAAGTTGCGTCCCTGGAAGTCGACGCTGATGCTGGAGTGTCGCTCGGGATGGACCGGTGGCTCTCGCCGTGGGAAGGGCAAGCTCGTGCGGAAGAAGAGATGCGTGTGGGATCGATTTCGACGGAGCTGGCAGCTGGAGTTGATTTCGACGGAGCTCCAGGCGACGAGGATGCACGCGACGGGGTCGATTTCAACGGAACTTTCAAAGCAGGAGATGCGGGTTGATCTGGGAAGCAGAGCGCCGATGGAGGGCGTCGTCGACGCAGAAGGACAGTGGCTTTGGTCGTCTGCTGGGCACGGGATCATATGCTGGGCACGTGGAGGCTGCTGCTGGATGGTGGTGATGCGCTGGAGGTCAGCGAAGTATCAATGTGGCTGTTGTGGGAGGAAAAAACGTTGGAGCTAGAAGTAGAAGCTCTCGCTGTGGAGGGAGGACCAAGGCCTCTGATACCAAGTTGTTATGGGCCTAACTCAGGGGTGGTCGGAGGTGGAGATGATGATGGTGGAGGATACCGTGGAGCCGGAACCGCGGCTGCCTAGACGGGGTTGCTCGTTGGAGGAGAGAGTCATCAATATCTCACAACAAGGGACAAGAAAACTAGAACTTCATTTCATGCCCTCAAACATACAATACTCATGTCTTTATATAGGCTACAACATATAAGAAGACAAAACACTAATGATGGCACCTAATATAAGACACGGGGCTCGAGGCTCCCACATAATGACACCATCATAACTCATAGCTCATAATACATAACTCATAACAAACTCATAACTCATAACAAAGTACTCATAGGACACCTTAACGAAAAGGTAAAACTAGGTAGAAAATCTCAGTACGGTCTAAGTTGAATCAAAACGAACAATAGCTCAGATATTGTGGAGTGACCCATTATAATTCGAATGCATAACTTGCCCCAATACCGAAACTAGAGGAGTGATTCGTTGATTAACCAAGCGACATTCCAACGGTACATGTTCTACATGTAAGGAATACATTGCCTGATTGCCTAACTACTGGCTCCTCCATAAATTACGTTATCGAAGTGTAACACCCTAATATATTTTCTTTTAATTATTTTTAATTTCTGCTAAACTAATGAGGTCCGATTCTATCTAATCATAGTAAATACACACATTTTATGATAGGAGTGCCATCACAAATGACTAGAAGCATGGTAACATAGTTCTGGATTACAACAGAACGAGGACCTGAAGCTGCCCCTGCTTCTTAACAAACAGACTGGAATCTGAGTCTGAAGCAAAGTACCCGCAGAACTGGAGATATTCTACAATCTTCCCATACCACGCCCGAGGCGCTTGTTTCAGACCGTAGAGGGCTTTCTTCAGCTTGCAGACGTGCCCTGGATGTTCTTCAGATACGTAACCCGGTGGTTGCACCATGAAGATGTCCTTGTCATATCTTCCACCATTGGCAAGCCGCCAAGGAGACCACCATCCGAACTGAAGTCATCTTGGCCACAATGCTAAACGTCTCCTCATAATTCTCCCTAAACTGTTGAGAGAACCCCCGAGCTACAAGGCGAGCCTTGTACCGCTCGATACTCCCATCAACCTTTTTTCTTCAGCTTGTACACCCACTTGCACGTCACAGGAGTGATGCCTTCGACTTTGGGCACAAGAACTCAAGTCTCATTCTTCCTGAGGGCGGTCATCTCATCATTCATAGCATCTTCCTACTCCTCGACTCCAGTGGCGTTCTCAAAGCACGAAGGCTCACGTTCATCCAAGGGACCTGCAAAGAAACATGAGACAAGGCTCACCGTGTTTCCGTCCCTATACCGAGCTGGTGGAATAATAGTCCTTTTTGACCTCCGCAGGGCTTGACCCTGATCCACCACTTCTGCTTCTTCTTCCATGCTAGCTCTGATCCCGGGCACAGCAGGAGCATCGCTCCCCCTGCTTCCAGATCCAGAAGCCTCCGCCCCAAAGCTAGTTGCCGTCGGAGCACCTGATGACACAGGCAACTCCACCAGAAGATCCGGAGCAGCATCTCCTTGCCCTCCGTCAGACTTGCTCTCCTGTAGCTCCATAGATGGGCTACCATGGTATGACGTCAACTCGTCAAATACCACATCCCAGGAGACAACAGACCTTCGTGTCTCTGGATCCACGCGCTTCCATCCCTTCTTCCGCTCATCAAATCCAACGAAGACTAGCTTCCTTGCTTTCGCATCTAGCTTCGTCCTGAGCCCATCTAGAACGTGCACATAGCAAGTCGACCCGAACACCCGAAGATGTTCCACGCTGGGCTTCTCCTCGAAAACCAACTCATCAGGGGATTTTATGTTGTAAGGACTTAAAGGCATCCTGTTGATGACGTATGTCGCACAGGCTATTCCCTCCGCCCAGAAAGACCTTGGGATGTCTTTAACATGAAGCCAGCATTTGCAGGTCTCCGTCAAATGACGGATCTTCCGTTCCGCAACTCCGTTCTGCTGTGAAGTGTGAGCACAAGTAAGCTCCCGTTAGATGTCGAACTTCCTGCAGAAGTTGGAGAAATCAAGCAAAGTAAACTCTCCGTCATTATCCGTTCTCAACTTCTTTACCCGCAGACCGAGCCGACCTTCCAAGAGCTACTTGAACTCCACAAACCTTTCAAATGCTTCTGTCTTCTCCTTCAGAAAGTATACCCATGTATACCTAGAGTAGTCATCAACAAGAACAAGCATGTATCTGCTTCCGCTGAGACTAGACGTGGCGGTAGGCCCCATTAGATCACCGTGAATACACTCCAACGGTGCTCTACACGTAGTCTGCGATTTGTCAAATGGAAGACGATGTGTCTTTCCATATTGACACCCGGCACAGACATGACCGTCTCCGTAGGAGCAAAGACTAGGCAGGTCATGCACCAGGCCTTTCACCGTCATAGCCTTTAGTTTGTCCATCCCTACATGCCCCAACCTCTCGTGCCAGATAGTTGCGCTATCATTTTCCCTCATCTTGTCAACATAAGTACTTGTCGATAAAACAAACAAGTCGTTCACCTTCCTTTCAATATGAGCAACGTCAGCTTTCACAGCTGCACGTTTCGGAGAAACCTCACTTATGTTGAGCCAAATAAAACGTGATATCCAACATCCACCGCATTGGTCACTGAGAAGAGATTTTTCTTCATCCCAGATACGTGATACACACTCCGCAACGTGAGTGGTCTTTGATCACTACCCAAAGAAACCGATCTCTTCTTCTCTACAGCATGCATAGTATCATCAGAGTAACAATAGAGGCATTACCTTTGAACTCCTGCAGAGATGAGAATTGGATACATCCTTTGTGAGGTGATGACCGCACTCGGAGTCTACAATCCAGTTCTCCTGATAATTAATGGAGAAAAGTGCCTGGACAGAAGTGCCCGTCACGAAAGCACTCCCTCACTCTCCATCCTCAGGCTTGGACTCAGCCTCCTTCTCTGCAGCAAGTTCTGGCTGAAGTTTAACTCTGCAATCCTTGTGAATGTGACCAAGCTGGTTACATCTGTAGCACTGTGGTCTGCTCCGCTTCTTCCCGTCGTCAGTCTTAAGAGGCTTGCTCCTCTCCTGCTGTGATGAAGAAGATGGATCATCGCCAACAGGTGTCTTCTTCTTACTGTCTCATCTCTTCTTCTTCCCTGAGAAGAGAACATCACTGTCTCCCTTAGAGACCGACACTCCAGCCATCTACTTTGCGAGGCTCTCCTGCGAAGCCAACAGATTCTCCAGCTCCAGCAAAAATGGCTGATTAGCCCAGCCCTGAACAGAGGTAACAAAAGCCACATACTTCTTCCGCAAGGCACAGACTATGTGTCTTTTCAGCTTCGCCTCTGAGATGGGCTCATCCGGGTCCAGTGCCGAAATCTCAGCGCAGATGTTCTTCATCTTCAAGAAGAAAGATGACATTGACAGGTCACCCTGAGTGGTCTTAGCCAACTCATTCTCCAAGAATTGTAGCCGAGCTACATTCTTCTTGTTGAGCAGACCATCCAAGCCCATCCAGATCTCAGCTGTCGATCGACAATCAATAATGTGATCGAACAGCTCCGGTGAAACGACGCGCTTTATAGTGAATGCAGCCTTAGCATCTATACGCTTCCACGCCTTCACCGCCTCAGTATTGCCCCCAGTAGCGACCACTTCTTGCTGGTTGTCTCCATCGACAACCTCCCACAAATCCTCTTCTAAAAGGTAGCTCTCCATGCAGGACCTCCAACGCTTGAAGTTGGCCTGTGTTAAGAGCTCGATTCCAATCCCTCTTGCATAACCGGCTTCCATGCTATCAGCTGAATCACTTGAGCTTCAACGAAGGTGAACTGCTACTCTTCAACACCCCTCTGATATCATGTAAATTTTTTTGAAACGAGAGCTAATAAGGTCGCAGGAACACTCAACCACAACCGAAGCCAAATAAAAAACAACAACAATGGAAGCACAAGAGTTTTCAATCTGAATCAACTTATATTACAGGCTGATGCATACATTGCAAGACATGATTACAATGTAAAATGGGAACAATCTAAAAATTGCAGCAAAGAAGAAACCGCGCGGACTGTTTCCAGAACCCGCACAAGCCGCCAACTCGTCAGCCCTGTCCGCCGAGACCGCCGAAGCCGTCTACCCGCGGCAAACCACGCGGACTGCTGTTATTGCAAACTGAGAGAGCCCGAACAGAACCTGTTGATAGGCCGGGGGGCCGGGCGAACTGCTCCACTTATCCGCAACTCCGAGGAAGTGACCAAGACGCAAAGACTGCGACCGGGTGTTAAACCACTGACTGTATCCGCGAACTGTTCCACACTAACATTCCCGCTAGTCGTCTAGCCGCTTGGTGTTAACCGCACAGCCTGCACAAAACAATTTCCTTAGTCGTTGCGGTTAGAAAACCTTAACCGCAAATTTAAGCGCAAGCTCATTCTTATTGTTCACTCGTTTATAATGATGAACCGGGGGGTCCTATTTATAGATGTGGGAAGAAGTGTCGTCACCACCTATACCGATAGGATAACCGCCCATCAGACCCTGCCGACTAACACCCATATCCGCACAGTGCGGATACAAACTCTGCTCGCCAGGACGCGCCGGACCGCTCCTGTCGGATAGACAATCAGACCGCCAAATCGAGCTTGGCAATTAACCAAGCAGTTCGCACAAGGCGAGCTCGGCGCAGTCCGCACAAGGCGAGCTAGGCAACAAGCTAGACTGGTCTCCCCCAGACCAAGTCCACAAAACCCGCGGTTACCAAACTTAACCGCGCCACCTGAAACCGAGATCATGCCCTTCTGAACATCCCAGTCCGCAACTATCCAAGCAGACTGCCCCATCAGACTGCGCGACCTCTAGGCAACCTGTCCGCGCAACAAACCTCACTCCACGATCTAACATCCAGACCACAAGCTTTGAACCATGTCGAACACCTGCGAACTTCATAGAGTCCGCACAACAACCAGCGAACTCTGACTCATTCCGCCCCGAGAAGGCACCAACGACCTGAGGTCAAACTGCTCCAGTTCGCTAAACCGGCTGCCCCTTAGAAAATCAGAGAACCTGCCATCAAACCCGCGGATAAACATCATATCCGCTCGGTTACTCCACCAGAGCGCTTGCTGGTCCAGACCGCCAGAGAATCACAGCCAAGCCAGCTGTCTGACTAGGTAACCCGCCAAGGCTATCCGCCTAGTCCACGCGGTCTCTGCGATCTGTGCGGTTAGACCTCCCTAATCGCCCGACTTCCCTCATCTTCACACTTCAACATTTTCAACAGATATACTTGTGCTAGGTGGCGGTCTTGAGAGGGGTAAATTGGCGGCGAGGTTGTTCCATGGAGAGAGAGGAAATGAGAGGACCAATTGATTAAATGAAAGAGCTAAGAGGAGATGACACAGACAAGTCCGCAAATAAGGTGTCGCCCATATAGAATAAATGATTATTTAGGATAAGTTTTTGAGCTTTCTCATATTCTCTCTCTTTCTCTAGAAAGCCAAGTTACTAAATGGAATCAAAAATGAGCGAACAAAACTTCTTTTATGAACTAAATTGATGCTTAATCTCAAGGGTTTTTACAATCCTTGTTCTTCCCGGACGTTGGAAGTCCTTTTTTAATAGATGGAGGCATATTATAACTAAGGTCATGATGGTTACAATAATTGTGTAATAAAAATATTAAATCAATATCAGTGGAAAATACTGGGGTTGTTCTCCCTCCTATCTGCTTTGTTGTCAACTTTCAAGCAATTGAACTTGCCAAATAGTTTTGGCTGATTTGGACAAGTGGAAAACTCTTTGATTGCCGACGAGTTAATCCCTTGATGTCAACGGAGTTGTTGACATCTCCATTGGACGACTTCAATTTCTATAGCGGTTACCATCTCGTCCTGACTATATTCTTTGTTGTCACTTGTCAGCGTGAATGCATACTTCTTCCTTGTGTGCAATTTGAGGTTGAATGCACATTGAGTTGCTCATCTTCGCTCCACTCAGATGACATATTTTAAGAAAGCTTTGGCTTGGAGTCCTGAAATCTACTTTCTTTGATCATGCTCAACTTAATTACCAAGTACACTAGAAATTGATAAACCGTGAACTTAGCTAAGTTCTTTTTCACTCGACTTGAAGTTTCGAGTCTTAGATTTTTGGGGGCAAGGTGCCAGCAAGAAGTGATATGCTCCATACTTTGGTGACATTACCTTCACTTTTATCACAAGATCAACTGACCATGAAACCAACTCTGAAAGACGAGCTGAATACATGCACGCTTGAGCAGTTGTATCAATATCAAAGCGAGTCCAAATGGTCGTATCATCCCAAACCTTATTGCAGATCCAGGCCATCCTAAATACTAAAGGTACTATCCCCAAAGACATTTAAACAACTACAACTCCAAAAATAATATTGCTTGCTCAACCATGGAAATATCTTCATGTTTACAATCCTTCTAGTAACAAAATAAATTGATCAATTCCTTGTAGTTATAGAAGGCAGAAGAGGCAATACAAGTTAATTAGGAAATCAATCCCGGATCTTGTAGCAGATATCAAACTATCTATGACGGAATTGTAGAATTTAAAAATTGATCTTGTATGAAAAGCATGAGAGGAAGAATTACCAGAATCCATCGGATTGAGGAGATGGTGGTGGGATTGAGGTCTTCCAAGTCAGCGTGACTACTAAAGAAGAATATCATTTCTAACAATTACATCTAATGCAATATGGAACCTTCAGATTAATCTGTCGTGTAAGAAAACTAGTTCATGATCCTATGCATAGGAGCGATAGGGGATGCCAGAGCGGGAGAGTGGTTCAAATATAATCCCGCATGTATAAAGCAGCAGTGCAATACAGAAAAAAGAGAAGAAGTATGATGCGCGCAATAGTAGGGCGAAGAGTATCTACGAAACCTTTAGAAGCTCGTTGGACTGGAGGGATTCAACCATGGCCGCGGCAACGGAAGAGGTGACGCCGGATTTGCCGATCTGCTGGCTTTTGAGCTTTTTACCTAAGCTATGGGCATAAGAAGCCAACTCCTTCTTTTCCTTGATGGTGAGTTGAGGGGTTGGGAAGCTCGGAAGAGGCGCGATGATGACGGGTTCAGTTGCCTGCGGCGGAGGCGGTGTCAGTGGCTTTCTTCGTTCCTCCTCCTCCTCCGCCCCGAGATCGTCTTCTACCTTGTCCTCGGACGATAATGAGTTGGAGAAGGGGCTAGAGAGGCGAGCAAGGAGGAAAACCCGGTGGGAATGGAGTTGGGATGAGGGAGGGGGAAGGAAGGAGCTGCGGGAAAATGAGATGAAATTTTTGAAGGAGGAACGAAGAGGGGCTGCTGTCGGAAAACTGCAGAGGCGTGGAAGAAGAGCGGTCGAGCCCAGCGCCATTTTTTTTTTTTCTTTTTAACGTTGTTTCGCTCGCTACAGATGACAACTTCTCCACCGCCGCATTATCTGCCCATCTACGACAATACATCAGTACAGTACTGGTGTAAAGAGAGTAAATTACTGAAGGCTCCCTTTGGCGCTACAGATAACTTCTCCACCGCCGCATTATCGCTACAGATGACAACTTCTAAAATCTGCTTAAGGCTCCCTTTGACGCTGTGGCCGTGGTCACGAACGCCGAAAATTTTATGATGTCATCGTGATTTATAGAGTTATGTGTCTCAATAAATAACACTTTCTTAACCGCGGGATTCACTGCAAGAAAAAAGAATCCATCATTTTCCAGCACGCGCCAGTTTCGTCGTTTATGGTTTCGGATTCCAAAAACCACGGCAGTACACCCCGACGGCCGCGTTATTCCCTCCGGTGATCCAGTAGCCGTAAATCTACTCTCCCAGAAGATCTAGCGGCGCAGAACCTTGTATTTTTCCCGGCATTTTCTGGTTGCCGAAAAGGCAAGTAATGATATTTTCCCAAACTTTTCTCCAAATTTCTTAGGATCGAAATCTGCTTCCGATGACAACGACCTTGTTTTTTTTTTGTATTGAGGGGATCCTTACGACCAGAACATAGCCGTAGCAATAATTTTCGACTGTAAAAATATCGTATTGATTGTGTTACGACTGTAAACATATCGTATCGATTGTGTTACGACTGTAAACATATCGCATTGATTGTGTTACGACTATAAACATACAACACATTTTTAATCTTACCAAAAAACAGGAGTTTATTCAAACGTACATCACATTTTTAATCTTACCTTTAAAATTGAACGGAAAGAGTATATACTGTTGTAATATATATTACAGCAATCATTACAACCGTAATAACAAATTACGGCAGTAACACTATCGTAAACTAAAATTATGATAGTAATTGATACTGTAATTTTTATTCGTCATTTACATTGTCGTCTGCTCTGGAAATTTCCCCGGCAACGACTTCAACTGAAGATTTCTCCCCATTAAGCTGTAAATTGAGGATAAAATTAGACTATCAAACCTTTTGAAAAGAGATAAACTACAAGATCTACGAAAGTTAAACATGACATGAACGGACTATCATCACTTAAAATACCCGGATCACTACAAGTTTCTTCATCATCTGTCATGTCTGCGGGGAACGAAGACCTTTACGACAGCGGCGAGACCGGTGCTGGAGGAAGAAGGCGACGACGGAAGGAGGAAAACCTAGAAGGTGATTTAATTTCGAAAAACCTAAAGAAAGGGTTGGGCGGGAGGAATTGGCGGACTGCAAAAAAAGGCAGTGGGCCCCGCTGTTAAGAAGGTGCTATTAATTTATTGAGGCGCATAGCTCTATGAACCACGGTGACACCATACATAGGGGTTAAATTATTATTTGTTAACACCCACTTAAAAATCTTCAATCACTTTTATGTTCAAATGAATGATATTTGTTAGGGTTGATGGGGTTCCCCCTGAACCTTCTAAGTTAAACTGAAGCTCGACCAAAGACACGCAGAGGAGCCAACAGGACCAAGCAAGCTCGCACGCGAGCATCAAGCGCAAGCGCGCACGCAAGGACAATGCATGCCTCGCGCACGCGCGGGCCCTAGATGCGGCCACCCGCGCACAGCGGCGTTGTCGCAGCCCCACGCGCACGACGACCTGCGCCAGACACCCCGCATGTACGGCCCTAGATGCGGCCACCCGCGCGCAGCGACGCTGTCGCATCCCCGCGCGCACGACAACATGCGCCCGGCAACAAGCGCGCAGCGGTGCTGCCACAGCTCTGCCCGCGCAGCGGCCTACACGTGGCAGCCCGCGTGCGACAGCGCTTCTGCGACGCTGCACACGCACCGGCCTTCTCATGGTAGCCCGCACGCGGCAGCACAGTCGCGGTCCCGCGCATGACAACGCTATCGTGACACCACGCAAGCAGGAGCCCCACGCGTGGCCAACACTGTGTGTTGCGGCCTGCACGCGACAGCCCGCGCGCAGCAGAGCTACCACGGCACCGCGCATACAATGCACCAGCCCGCGCAGCCGTAGGGGTCGTGCTGCATGGCCACGTCGTGTGTCCCCACAGGGCGCGCTCGCTAACAGCGGCCGCCACCGCCACCGGAGGCCCTAGCCGTTCCCGGTCGCTTCCTTCGTCGCCGACCACCACCACCGCCTCTGGGCACCTTGCCCGGGCTGCCCAAACTGCTTGAAGGGAAGGGGCACTCTCGTTATTTTGGTAAAAATGGTGATCCAGGTGATCAAAACAAAGATAAGTCATTGTCAACACAAATCACTTCTCGGGGCAATTACCACCGTGACCCTCCAGAAAATTATAAATAGACACTCAGGTCTTCATTTGAAGACAAACAATTACCGAGACAAGAGAGAGCAAATTGTACAAGTCGCTTTATACATTGAAGCAGTCACCGAGAAAGTGGTACAAAAAGTTCGATTAGTTTATGCTGGGACAGAAATACACACGGAGTCAGTATGATCACTGTGAATATTTCAAGAAATTGGCTACTGGTGAGTTCATCTATCTTTTATTGTATGTTGATGATATGTTGATTGTTGCTTCAAGTTAGATAGAGATTTATTGAATGAATAGGCAACTTTCAAAGCAGTTTTAGATAAAGGAGTTTGGTGAGACTCACAAATTCTCGGGATGGAAATCTGCAAAGACAAGAAAGCTGGAAAGGTTTGGCTCACTCAAAGAGCGTACTTGAGAAAGTGCTGAAGAAGATTGAGATTGATGATACTGCAAAGACAGTGACTCTATCATTGGAAGTGCATTTTCAATTGAGTGTTGACTTGTGTCCTAAAAATGACCAAGAGATGAAGGGAATGAAGCTAGTTCCATATGTCTGTATAGTGGGTAGTTTGATGTATCTCATGGTTTGTACAAGGCCAGATGTTGCATAAGTTATTGGCGTGGTGAGCAGATTCATGCATGATCCCGATTAGGTTCATTGGTAGGCAGGTAAATGGATTCTAAGGTATCTCAAGGGTATAATTGATGTTGACTTAATGTATGAGAGACAACAGTCCAGTGTTGGGTTATGTATAAGCTACACCGATTCAGACTATGCATGTGATATAGATAGGCGCAGGATTGTGACCGGATATTTATTTACATTAGCAGGAGGTCTAGTGAATTGGAGGTCGAATTTGCAGTCAACGGTGGCTTTATCTACAACAGAGGCTGAATACATGATAGTGACAAAAGCTATGAAGGAGGTCATCTGGATGCAAGACCTATTGGATTATCTGGGTGTGAAACATAAGGCTTTAACTGTCTTTTGTGACAGTTAAAACACGCTTTTTTTGACGTCAAATCCAGTGCATCATGCTCATACCAAGCACATTGATGTAAGATATCATTTTGTTCGAGACATACAAGTGTTGAAGCCAGGAAAATTCCCGACCTCAGAAATAGGATCAAGGCAGCCTAATGTTACTAATTCTACGGTCCGACATCACAATTCAAGTGGTTAGCGAGAGAGAGAAAGGAAATTATCTATAAGCACAACCCAAGTGCTCTAGCGGGGAGGTCCCATCACGTACTCGGAAGCTTAAAAGAAGCTTCCCCTCCGCAACCAAAAGGTTGGGCGAGGTACTAGGCAGACATTGACTTGACGAGTATCTGGGGACCTCGCCTCTTCCAAAAAGTGTCATTTCCAGTACCCCTGGGGGGGGGGGGGGGGTAATTTATAAAGAAATTCTGTGTGTGTGGGGGGGGGGGGGGTAGGCGAGTATCCAGCCTCTGCGAGCGAGTATTTAGGGCTACTCACCCATACTCGCGAGATACTCGCCCAAACTCGTCTCTGCTCGTCACAGCTCGCCTCTGCTAGCCACAGCTCGCCTCTGCTCGCCCAAGCTCGCCTCTACTCGTCATAGCTTGCCTCTGCTCGCCCAAGCTCGCCTCTGCTCGCCACAGCTTGCCCAATGGCCTGTGAATAGCCATCTGCTTGAGTACTTCTGATCTCAACGAATTACGGGTTATACAGCAAAGTTCTTTTAAAGAAGATTGATATAAAGAAGAATCCAGCAGACATGCTAACGAAGGTGCTTTCAGTCCAGAAGTCCACATATTGCAAATGATTATTGAGCGTTCGAGCTTAGAGATGAGTGCCTTGAGAAGCACTTTTGAAGAACTACGCGTGGCTTGATCCCATGAGGGGGGGGGGGGTACGTAGGCAGTCTACTTATTGGCACAGCCATTTTGGTGTTGTTGTTTGTTTGTCATCTCATATTTGTTTAGTGTCAAATAAAAGATGAGGTGGAGATTGTTATTTTGAGGGGTATTTTTGTCTTTCTGTGTTTGCCCTAATTTTCCCTATAAATATAAAAAAATTAGGGTTCTTTTGGTTTTGAGAGAGCGGAGTTGTGCTATTGTATTCTCCTCTTATTTTTCTCCCCCACTGGTACTAGTAGATAACCCCTCCTCGCGGACGTAGGTGCTTCTCGCCGAACCATGGAAATTGCATCGTGTTTATTGTTTATGGGTTTGTAATTTTGATTTTTTTCCACACCATTCGCACAACACAACAATTTTTGCAGCCATTTACTTTGTTTTTAGTGAGCTGGATATACTCAAACAAAAGTCTTAGTCTATTTTCTATTTATTACAAACTTGCCTGAACGCTGAACCAGATAAAACAGGGCCGGTTTAATTACATATGACTAACATCTCCCAGGTTCCGCATCGTGCAAACATCGAGCTCCATGCAGGGTGATGACACATTGCAGTCACCGCTTGTGTTGTGCAATTGGCACAGGCCCGCGAGTACGGAATTCGTCGCGGACAATAGCAACGGAAGCGAAATTTTGAGCAAATAGTGGCTCGCACCAAACAACACAGAAACACGAGATTGGAAAACACCGAAAACACAAGAGATTTACGTGGTTCGGAGTTAAGCTCTTATGTCCACGGGGAGAGCGCTCCGGATCCACTAATCAAAAAATTATCCGATTACAATACAAGGCACTCAACGATTCTCAGCGGATCGACACTAACCTAGAATATGAAATAAAGAACAACAAGAGAAAAAAAGAAACACCCCTATGCACTACTGCCGCCGGAGCTGTCACCGGAGAAATCGCCCAAATGGCGGATCGGTGCTGCTGCCCTCTTCCTCTCCCCTGGACGCTGCTGGCGTAAGACCGTCGCAGCCTTGATGTCGCCGGAGAAGAAGAAGAAGCCCCTGCCCAATCTGGCCGCCGCCGGATCTCAAAGATCGCCGGAGAAGAAAGTCAAGATCGGGTATCCCGATCCTCGCCGAAGTCGCTGGAGGAGAACCACCGGTCGATTTAGGTCGTTGCACGTCGCCGAAGGAGAAGGAAGCCTAGATCGGGTCTTCCCGATTTTCCTGATGTCGCCACAGGAGAAACACCCACTGCTCGGGTTTCCGCTAATGTCACCGCTAGCCGGAGAAGAGATCCAAGATCGGGTATTTCGATCCTTGCCGAAGACGCCGGAGGAGAACCGCTTGCCGGATCGATCGCTGCTACCGCCGTCCGCACGCCTTGATCGGTTCTTCCCGATCTGCCGCCGCACTCCTCTTTGTTTCTCCCGATTCTGATTATTAGGTTAGATTTCTGTGCAAGAAATTATATATCTCTACTATTATGGAAAAACTACTCTTTGGTGAAACATTGCATGATCTTCCTATATTGTCCTTATAGTTGTATTCATAATTACACAATTATACCAAACTTTATATTATTATATTATAAAGACAATATCTTTTAAGGTAATTACACAACTTTGCAATATTTAAATACAAAACTAAAAATACTAGGTATCCTAAACCTATGGCCTATAGCTAGAAATGACAAAAGAAAGATTAATGTTTTAACGTTAAAATATAATTTGTTTTACAAAATAAAAATTATATTCTTGATTTATATTTTTTTACGGTCATTTTGAGTACTCATATGAATATGTTGCGGGCGGGTACGTTCCACGACAAATGTCGCCGCCCACGACAAATATCGTCGCCCATGACAAATGTCGCCGCCCACGACAAATATCGCCGTCCACGACAAATGTCGTCCCCACGACAAATGTCGCGCCACCGACGAATGTCGCATCCCGCCGAATGTCGCACCCCGCCGAATGTCGCACCCCGCCGATTGTCGCATCCCCGCCGAATGCCCCCCGGGTCGAAGGCCCGTGCCTGTCACTTGTATAACATAAAACAAAAGCCAAGCTTTGTTCAGCCCAAGGCCAAACCAAAACATCAAAATAATAATCTCCACCTTGATGCTCCACGAACACTAATACCGCCTATAACACACAGACCCCCCACTGGAGACTACAAGCCCCCTCTCCCTGGGGCCAGCACGATCAGCATGTGCCGATATGAGCCAAGTACAAGCAATGCTTGAACTTGATTCTGGTCAGAGGCTTGGTCAACATATCCGCTATGTTTTCCTCTGCCGAGACTTTCAGCAACTGAATGTCCCCTCCTCCGACAAACTCCCTCAACTTGTGATAACTAACGTCAATGTGCTTGGTCCTTGCGTGGTAGACTGGGTCTTTCGCAAGATAGATAACACTCTGACTATCACAATGAAGCTTCACAGCCTCTTGAGAAACCTGCAGCTCTGCGGTGAGACCCTTGAGCCAAATGGCTTCCTTCGCGGCCTCCACCGCAGCGATATACTCCTCCTCTGTAGTGGACAGAGCGACTATATCCTGCAAAGTAGCCTTCTAACTTATGAGACCTCCACCTAGAAAGAAAATGTATCCGGTCGTGGATCTCCTTCTATCTATGTCACCCGCGTAGTCGGAATCTACATAGCCCTCTAACACACCTGCAACATCACTCTTCCTGAAGAATAATCCGACGTTGGGTGTCCCGTTCAGATATCGCCAAATTTATTTGACAGCTTCTCAATGCTGTCGCCCTGGATTTGCCATATATCTGCTCACGACGCTAACTGCCTGAGCGATGTCTGGTCTAGTGCAGATCATCACATATATCAGGCACCCCACCGCATTCGCATACGGTACACTCAGCATCTCCTGTCGTCCCTTCTCAGTGGTAGGGCACTGAATGGATGATAATCGAAAATGTTGTCCCAAGGGGGTTGAGACAGCCTTGGAGTCATTCATATTGAATTTCTCCAATACCTTCTTAATATACCCAGTTTGAGATAGTCAGAGCATGTCGCGCTCTCTGTCTCGATGAATCTCCATCCCAAGGATCTTCTGCGCATGTCCGAGATCTGTCATCTCGAACTCCGAGCACAGCTTCTCCTTTAATAAGGAGATCTCCTGGACTGATTTGCATGTGAATAACATGTCATCGACTTACAACATCAGAATTAAGATATCCCCATTCGCTAGGAATCTAAAATACACACAAGTGTCATACTGACTCCTGGTGAACCCCAATGAAGCCATGAAGACATCGAACCTCCAGTTCCACATCCTCGGTGATTGCTTCAAGCCGTAGAGAGATGCTCTAAGCTTGCTGTTGGTACCCTAGTTTGGATTTGAGTTCCATCCTCTCTTTTAGTCTCTTGACCCAAGATTTATCTATGGTCAAAGGTTAGTTGTTTAGTTAGTTTGCTCTAGTTTTAGAGTTGTCACTTATCCAGATGAAAATTTGGTTAAGTTGTTTTTTGTTCGACTATGGTCGAACGCCGCTCGACTATCGTCTATCGACTGTTCGACGATCGTCTATCAGTTGGTCGACGTTTGTCTGTCAGCAGATCGTCTATCTCTGAGTTAGTTCAACTCTTGTTAGCTCGACGTTCTGTGGAATCTGCCTCGCCGATCGTCGAACCCCGCTCGACTTCTTTTGACCAGACAGATTTCTTGATAGTTCAACTATCTGCTTGATAGTTCAACTATTCGATAGTTCGACTATCTGTTTGATAGGTCGACTATGTGTTTTCTTTGATAGTTCGACTATCTGTTTGATAGGTCGACTATCTGTGTTGCTTGATAGTTCGACTATCTATCTTGATAGGTCGACTATCTATTGTGTTTGATAGTTCGACTATCTGCTTGGATTGTTCAACTATCTGATAGTTCGACTATCTGTTTGATAGGTCGACTATCTGTTTTCTTTGATAGTTCGACTATCTGTTTGATAGGTCGACTATCTGTTTTCTTTGATAGTTCGACTATCTGTTTGATAGGTCGACTATCTGTTTTCTTTGATAGTTCGACTATCTATTTGATAGGTCGACTATCTGTTTTGTTTGATAGTTCGACTATCTGTTTTGTTTGATAGGTCGACTATCTGTTTGATAGGTCGACTATCTGTTTTGCTTGATAGTTCGACTATCTGTCTTGATAGGTCGACTATCTGATATCTCGACTATCTGTTCTGATAGGTCGACTATCTGCTGTGTTAGTTCGATTATCTGCTTTGGTAGTTCGACTATCTGTATCGTTCGACTATCTGTTTGATAGGTCGACGATCTCTGTGCTTCCGTCGACGATCTCCGAGGGTCGTTCGACGTTCTGCTGTATGTCTTTAGTAATTTTGTCCTCTTCTATTCTATGATTTATTTCATATTTATTTGACATATTATTTCAGTAAATTTATGCTATTATTTCCAGGCAATTTCTGCTCCATTCATTATGCATGAGCTAATCTTTATCTGACAAAGTGTTTTGTCTTATTAGTTGAAATATATTTTCTGCTTTATCTGCCAGGCTGTCCTTTATAGCCGTTAGACTCAGAAAGTCTTCTCTGGCCGTAAAGAGTTCTTTCTGATGTGACCTTTTTCTTGCACCCTTTTATCAGATTGGATATGCAGCTTCTTAGAAAGCTTTATCCCCTTATAGCATGTCTGTCTGCAGGATTTGTTTTTGCTTTATGCTTTTTGCAGCCCAGATTGCAGATTCCAGATGAAGACAAGATTCAAACTCAAATTAGAGCCGTTGCAAATGCCCATATATAAAGAGCTTCTTTTGAAACAAGAACTTACAGATATACATAGCAACATAGAGAAAGAGAAAAAGCAAGAAAGTTCTACAGCTCTCAGAAATTCACATTCAACTGAGAAGATCAAATCTCTTCAGCATTCTTCTTCATCCTGAGTTCATCCTGCTCACAGGAAGACATTCACTCAGAGGCCTTTAGAAGAAGAAGAAGAAGAAAGGAAGCTGTTTGAAGAAGAACACCTTTTCCAAATCAAGAGTCTTCTTCAAGCTTCTCCTTCAGAACCCCAAGACAGTTCTTTATCTTAGTTCAGAAGAGTTCCTGCACCCTGAAGCAAGACTCCTTCCTAGATATTCTCTAAGCCAGGGGGAGCCTTGATTCTTTAGAGCTATCTAGCTCTGTGCAATCCACTAGCTTCTCTAATCTGTTTAACAATAGAGAAGAAACTTTAACTCTCTCAACCTCCTGTACAAAGGGTTATTACTCCCTTCAAAAGTGAACCCTTGGTGACAGGACACCTGATCAAAAACCTGTGTTGGATTTTGAGCTCCTGATTAAATGCTCAAAGGGTCTACTTGATCTACCTGAAGCAGATCCGTTGGTGGCAGGGCACCTGAACAAAAACCTGTAGTGGATTCCTACCAGGATGGTAGAAGAGTGGACGTACCTATTTAGAGGGAACCACTATAAAATTTCTTGTGTCGTCTGTAATTACAGTTGTCCTTCTCTAGTGCACCTCACTTTGTGTTAGGCTCTAGGGTTATCAATATCTATAAACTCATTCCGCAAATTAACTCTAAGGGAGTTGAGTAGGGTGTCCTAATTTTTGAATACTCTATTCACCCCCCTCTAGAGTTGTATCTATCATCACTTTCCATTGGTATCAGAGGGAGGTTAACTGACTGTACAGGCTAACACCTGAGTCACAAGATCCTGATAGATACCAAGCTTATAGATATTCACTTCATGGCCCAGTCCAAGGATTACTCAAGCACCAGACCTCCAGCATGCAACTTAGCTAAGTTTAGCATTTGGAAGGCAAGAATGAGATTATATATGAACTCTATTGATGAAGACATTTTCTCCTCTATTTTGACAGGACCTCCAGCACCTCCTACTGCAACCACTGCTACAACATCTACAAATCTAAGTGCAGTGCTTCCTTCAGATTACAATGATGCCTATAAGAAGGCAAAGATAGCTGATGCATATAAGAAGGCAAAGATAGCTGATGCCAAAGCTATGAACATTCTGGCTCAGACTATGTCTGATGAAATTTTCCAGAAAGTGGCTGATTGCACCTCTGCAAAATCCATGTGGGACTCACTGAACCAGATTGTAGCTGGTTCAGCTGATGAAAGGAAGGACAGAAGGTCCAACCTTATATCCCAGTATGAAAACTTCAAGAAAACTGAAACTGAATCAGTTGAAGCCATGTACAGCAGACTCAGCTCAATCATCAATGAGCTGAGAACTCTTGATAAGGAAATTACATTGGCAGAGGTCAATGATAAGATACTGATGTGCTTACCCAGCACATGGGATCTTAGGATCTGGCCTATCAAAGAGGCCAGAAGTACAAATGAAATCTCAACAGAAGCTCTCCTTGACAAGCTCAAGTCTTTTGAGCAAGTGCTGAAGACCAGGGAAGCTGAGGCTGAAGCAAAGACTCCAACTCCAGCAAAAAAAGAGCAAACTCTTTCTCTCAAAGCTGCTGATGCTTCTTAAGGAAGCCAATCTAATGAGGAGCTGATGACACTCTTTGCCAAAAGGTTTCTCAAGATGGGAAGAAAAGACTTCAGAAAGAAATCTTCAAGATATGAAGATAAACCAAGGTATGATAGATCTCCTGCTAAAGAAATCATTTGTTATGGTTGCAGGAAACCTGGACACATTCTACCAGAGTGTCCAGAGGAAAAGAGCAAAGAAAAGAGAAAGGAAAAAGAACATCACAGGAAACACTCCAAGTCCTCCTCCTACAAAAACAAGAAAAAGGAAAAAAGGATTTGTTGCTGAAACTTGGAGTGATTCAGATGAGAAATCTTCCTCCTCAAGCTCCAGTGAGGATGAGGAAGAGAAGAAGGCAAAGGAAATCTGCCTTATGGCTATTGATGTCTGCATCAATCACTCAGCTGCAGAGAATTCTGGTGATGATGAAGAGATGCCTACAGAAGATCAGGTATTATCTTCATATGACTTTTCTTCTTCTGAATTTAAAACTGAGTTTAAATCCCTTTGCTTAGATTTAATTAGTTCAGAAAAGGAGATTAAGGAACTTAGAAATAAGTTAGCTGAATCAGAATCTATCTCCATTGAAAATGCTAGGTTAGAAGCAGAACTCACTAAATCTAGTGATGAAATAAAGTTTCTTAAAAATGAACTAGCAAAGTCCAAGAGATTGGAAGAATCATTAAATGATAGAAGCCTTAAGTTGCTAGAAATCACCAGCATGACAAACACTAGGTCAGACAATAATAAGCTAGGCTTAGGAGCTTCATCATGTGAACCCCCAATTATTCTTAAAAATCATCTTTCAACTCCAGTGAACTTTATTTCAGCTGATGGGATAAAGAACACTGAGCAAGTAATACAAGTTAATCAAGCCTTAAATAAAGCTAAGAGAGAAAAGAGAAAACAAAAGTTTAAGGAAATACAAAAAGCGTCGAACGCTGTTCGACGATCGCAGGCTCAGTGGTCGAACGAAGCTCGACGATCTGAGCATCCATCGTCGAACGCTGATCGACGTTTTCAATATGAATTTCAAAATTATAACCAGAACCTTAGAAACCTTAATATGAATAGAAACCCTAGGTTTGTGGACCCATTAACTGCATGGAGCATCCCATCTAGGAGATCTTACCCTTTAGGTTATAAACCCCAACCTGCTTATTCTTTTATTTCTAGTTTTCATTATGTGAAGAATAATGGACCCAAGGTTACCTGGGTTCACAATGTTTAACTTAACTCACTGCAGGTGAAGACCTATCCTATCACTCAGGACAAGTGGTATTTGGATAGTGGCTGCTCCAAACATATGACAGGGAACAAAGAAAATCTGTCAAAGTTCAAGGCCAAGCTTGGACCAAAGGTGATCTTTGGGGATTCTAGCTGTGGTCAAACTGAAGGATATGGTAGGATTACCATTGGAGAGTAAATTTCAAAAGAGTTGCATATGTAACTGGACTGAAGCATAACCTTATCTCAGTAAGTTAGTTATGTGATGCAGGATATCAGGTATCGTTCACTAACACTCTTTGTAATATTACTTTAAATGGTAATGTTGTGTTAGTAGGTATTAGACAAGGTAATATTTATTTAGTAGATTTTAATTTAACTCATTCTGAAATCTGCTTATTTAATGAAGTAACAAATAACAACACCTTATGACATAAAAGGCTTAGCCATGTTAACCTCAAGAACATATCTAGGTTATCTAAATACAACCTTGTTAGAGGTTTACCTTCTTGCCCCTACAAGAAGGAGAGTCTATGCAAGGCTTGTCAATTAGGCAAGCAAACCAAAAATTCCTTTAAATCTGTAAATAAAAGTGATTCACCTAGAATCCTGTATCTATTACATTTGGACCTTTTTGGCCCAATAAATGTACAGAGTCTAGGAGGGAAGTATTATACTTTAGTAATTGTAGACGACTTCTCTAGGTTCACTTGGGTGTTCTTCTTGAGAACTAAGGCTGATAACTTCAAAGTTCTTACAGACTTTCTACTCTGTGTGCAGACTGAGTATTATACTCATGTTGCCTTGATCAGAAGTGATCATGGTACTGAGTTTGAGTCTCTTCTCATGCAAGAATTCTGTGAGAAAGAAGGTATCAAACATAGCTTCTCTGCTCCTAGAACTCCCCAACAAAATGGGGTAGTGGAAAGGAAAAATAGAACTCTGATTGAAGCTGCAGGAACACTGTTGGCAGATGCTAATATACCTCTCTCCTATTGGGCAGAAGCTGTTAGCACAGCTAATTATGTTCTGAACAGAAGTCTTATACACAAGCTTAAGTGTAAAACTCCTTATGAGTTGCTTAAAGGAAAGAAACCTAAAATAAATTATTTTAGAGTATTTGGTTGTGTAGTATACATTCATAACAATAACAAAGAATACCTTAGAAAGTTTGAAGCAAAAGCTTCAATGTGAATCTTTCTTGGATATTCCCAAGTAAGCAAAGCTTATAGGGTTTTTAATAAATCAACTTCTAAAATTGAGGAATCTGTGCATGTGTCCTTTGATGAATCTCAGATGTTTTACAAGGAGAAGGAAACCTCTCCTTCCTCAAGTTCATTGCAGGTACCAGAATCTAGTAAAGATGTCACTCAAGAGATTCTCCATTTATCAACTCTTCATATCACTGATTCAGACAGTGATGAAGACTTTATAAAAGCAGTTGTTGTATCACCAATAGTAGATCCAATTCCTCCTGAGGAATTAATCCCAACTGTTGCTAAAGATCACATCCCACCTGCTGATGTTGTCACACTTAGAGATCATCCTACATCTCAAGTGATTGGAGACATATCAGCTGGTATACAAACAAGACATCAATTAAGACAGGATGTGATGCATGCTTGTTTCCTTTCACAGATTGAGCCCCTCACCATTAAAGATGCTGAGCTAGATCCCCACTGGATCATTGCTATGCAAGAGGAACTCAATCAGTTTGAAAGATGTAAAGTATGGACTTTGGTTCCAAGACCTAAAGGCCAACTTATCATAGGCACCAAGTGGGTGTTTAGAAATAAGTTGGATGCAAATGGAATTATTGTAAGGAACAAAGCTAGGCTTGTAGCTCAGAGCTACAGACAGGAGGAAGGTATAGATTATGACCAAACCTTTGCTCCTGTTGCAAGGCTAGAGGCAATAAGGATCTTTCTAGCCTATGCAGCCTATATGAAGTTTAAGTTCTTTCAGATGGATGTCAAAAGTGCATTTCTAAATGGTGAGCTAAAGGAAAAGGTATTTGTTGAACAACCTCCTGGGTTTGTCTCTTCAACTCAGCCCTCACATGTTTTCAAGTTGCAAAAAGCTCTTTATGGACTTAAACAAGCACCCAGAGCCTGGTATGAGACTCTAGCTAGTTTCCTGTTAGAGCACAACTTTGTTAGAGGAGTAGTTGATAGAACCCTTTTCGTCAAGCACCACAAGGACACAATCATGTTAGTTCAAGTGTATGTGGATGATATTATTTTTGGTTCCACTGATCCCAAACTGTGCAAAAAGTTCTCTGACTTGATGCATTCTAAGTTTGAGATGAGTAGTATGGGTGAGCTGTCTTACTTTCTTGGTCTCCAAGTAAAGCAAGATGCTGATGGCATCTTCATCTCCCAATCCAAATATGCCAAGGAATTGGTAAAGAAGTTTGGGATGGCTGATGCTTCAGCAATGCATACACATATGGCTACTAATGTAGTTATAGATTCTGATGATCAGGGTAAGCCAGTTGATCAAAAGAATTATAGGGCCATTATTGGTTCCCTATTGTATTTAACTGCAAGTAGACCAGATATAATGTTTGCTACATGCCTATGTGCTAGATTCTAGGTCAACCCCAAGGAATCTCATCTGATTCTTCTCAAGAGAATCTTGAGATACCTGAAGGGATGTCCAAATCTAGGACTATGGTACCCAGCTGAATCAGAATTTGAGTTAATTGGATACTCTGATTCTGATTATGCTGGTTGTAGAGTTGACAGGAAAAGTACCTCAGGAACTTGTCGGTTCCTGGGAGAGAGATTGGTCTCTTGGTTCTGTAAGAAGCAGACTTCTGTCTCAACTTCAACTGCAGAGGCTGAACATATAGCAGCTGCTAGTTGTTGTTCACAGATCCTTTGAATTCAAAACCAGCTTTTGGATTATGGGTACACATACAAGAACACAAAAATCATGTGTGACAGTACCAGTGCTATCTCCATTGCACAAAATCCTGTGCACCACTCTAGAACCAAGCACATTGAGATTAGACACCATTTCCTGAGAGATTGTGTGGAAAAGAACAAGATCAGCCTTGAGTTCATATCCACTGACCTTCAGAGAGGTGATATTTTCACCAAGCCTTTAGATGAATAGAAGCATCTGTTCTTTTTGGTTCAACTAGGCATGATTAATGGAAAAGACTAAGTGTGACGTATGCCTTTGTTGAAACCTGTTTGAAGATTGTCAAACGACGTTCGAAGATAGTCGATCGGATCAAGCCTATCGTCGACCTATGGTTGATGATGGCTTATCTGCTTGAAGATCGTCGACCGACATTCGCAGATCGTCGAACAGGTCGAGCCTATCGTCGATCTATGGTTGACGACAGCTTGTTGTTTGTGAAGACAGAAATAGTCGAACGATTGATCGACTACTCTGCTTCAGGAATGATCGTCGAACGACCGTTCGACCATCGTCTCCAGTATCTTTTAAAATAGATCGACGATTGTTGTTTTAATATAAAACCGATTGTCGACCTAGGTTAAGAGATCGTTCTTTTTATCGTCGACGAAGAGCGTCTTTTTGCATTCCGTCTTTCTGCTTGCTCCCTGTCTCGCGATTTCTGCCGTTTCGACCTTCGCCGTCTCTCTCGCCTTCTCCAACCCCTTCGATGGCGATTGCTCCAGCCCTCCTGTCCGTGGTGAAGTTCGATGCTGGTTTCAGCGTAGAATTTGATTCTTTCAGCTCCTGCGAGTCTGCAATAGTGGAAATCCTCAACCTCTGCAAAGATCAAGGATTGGAAAAGTTCATGTCCACAAGAATAAAGATAAACGTTCAAGAGATTAAAGAATGGGCTTTCACTTCGTCCTCCAATGACGAATCTATGACTGGAACGATAGGCGGAGAAGAGGTAATTTTAACTCCCGCCGTTTTGACTGATATTTTTGGATTATTGAATGAGGAAGAGGATTTTGAGCAAGATACCCCAGAATTTGGGAGAATGTTGACTGAATTAGGACATGCCGACGGCATTCCTTCTAAGCTGCTTAATGTGAACTTTCCGTTGAAGATAAAGTTCCTGGCTGAACTTGTCGGAAAAGTGCTTCTGGGAAAGCACTCTGCCCATGATAATATAACCAGGAAACAGTTTGCCCTGATGTGTGCCATTGTGAACAAGAAGCAGATTAACTGGGCAGGAGTTTTGTTTGATTTGATAAGGAAAAAGAATAGCAAGAAGGAAGTCACCCTGGGTAGGGTGCTTGGGATATTTCTAAAAGAGAAATATCCCCATTTGTTGGTTTCAGTTTCTACATCCATTAATGCCAGCAAAAAGATGGACCCAACCCTGTTTGTCAAGTGGAAAAGGAGCTTTCTGAAGCCCGCTCCAGCAGGGGTAGCTCCAGTTGCATCTGAGAGCACAAGGACTGCCTCAGTCACTCCCCTCCTTCAAGAAGCAGGCTCAGCCATTCTCTCAGTTCCATCCACTTCTTCTGCATTACCATCCACCTCTACTGAAGTGCCACCATCTACTTCAGTTCCATCTACTTCAGTTCCATCTACTTTAGTTGAAGTACCATCTTCTGCATCTCATCTTCTTGATTCCTCCACAATTCTCCATGCATCATCACCAGCATCTCCTCTCCCTCCTCATCTTGCTAGGATCTCTCATCCTACTTTTGATTTATTGGTTTCTGAGATATCCACTCCTCCTCAGTCACCAGTTCCTCATTCAGATCATATTGATCTTCTTGCATCCACCCATTTATCTCCAGTTCACTCTCCATCTCATCAGGAGTACACCATCCCTGCTGTTCATCCTTCTACTGTGATTCCCCCACCATCATTTGAAATCACCCCAGCCTTCATCTCAAGCATATTGGAGTTAATTACTCCTTCAATCAAAATCATGATTGAAGAAGCAATTGCTCCTCTCGTTTCTTCCATCTCTACATTATCATCTTCCATTCTTGCCATCTCAAAATCTGCTGAGCCATCTTCTGCTAGGGGCCTGACTTCAGTTTCTACTAAAATCAGGCAGGGGGAGATGCTCGAGGAAGATGCCTCGGGACTGCCTCTTGTTTCTCGCCCAGCAGAGCCCCAAGTTCAGACTCAAGATGTAGCAGAAGCTCTAGTTGTCATTGCAATATCCTCTGCAGTTCCAGCTCCAGCTCTCAAGCCTTCTGATGTTATAATGGAAGCAGAATTTGCATTTAAAGCTTGTCTCGAAGAAGCTTCTACTCCCCTTGTTGCTCATTTTCTAGGAGTCATTACCTCCTTTCTAGATGACATGTGGGAAATAGAATGCTCTGAAGAGTCTCCTGAAGGTAATTCTTTCACTCATTTTCTAGACTTGATAACTGACATGTTAGTATGGGAATACCTAGAAGGAATGATACAATTTCATTTAGCACATCTGTGTTCCTGATACTACAGATTTAGTGGAAGAAGTTTCAGCTGTCCAAGAACTTGTTCATCAACCTGCTCTAGAAGTTCAACCTGATCCAGAACCACTTGTTCAAGATCCTGAGGCTGCTCAACCAACTCAGATAGTTGTGCAAAAAGAACTGGTCTCCATGACAGTTACAGATGAACAAGAGAATATTTCAGAAACTCAAGTGGAAAAATCTATAGTCTGGGATGACACCCCAGGACTGGATCTAGACACTCTTCTGGCACAGGATGCCTTGGAAGAAGAGAAAGAAAAAGCTGCTTTAAAAGAGAAAGAAAAAGCTGTGCAAGAAGCCTTTGATCCCTATGATCATCCTCCATCATCAAAATATGAGGATGAGGATGATTCTGATGACTCTGAAGAATCTAAGAGAAAGAAATCTGCCAAAAAGAAAAGAAAATCTGTTGCTCCTCCTCCTCCTCCTAACCCTGACAATGATATTCCTTATTATATCTTGAAAGGAATTGATCCCAAGTCTAAAGAGTTTCAGCATTGGATAGGATTCTCAAAGAATTAGCAAAAGTTAAGAAAGAAATCTAAAAGGTATGACAGTCCTGCTCCAAAATGGACCCCTAGAGGTCCTCCTCCTCCACCTCCCAGTGCAGGAGCTTCTGGCAATTTGTCTGCAAATCTTTCTGCCCCGTCTGCTAGGTTTACTCCATCCCAACCCTATCAAAAGAAAAGCAATCAAGGATATCAAAGCAAATCCCAATCTGGATACCAAAGGCATGATGCTGATGCAAGAGAATAAGTGAAGGAGGTAGTCTATCAGAAACCAACCTTTTCTCCTCCTCCTTCCAAAGAAACTAAGAGCATATCTTCTTCAAAGCCAGATCATGCAAAGAAAACTGTTTTAAAAGGTAAAAGAGTTATTTTCTCTGAAAAATCGAGTAATAAATTTGCTGAGTTTGCTCCTCCTTCTTCTCTAGTTATTCAGGAAAATAAAGAGCTAGCTGAAAGCCTGTTAGATCTTTCTGTTAAATTTAAAGCTGTGAAACCTGTAGATCCAACCTGTGAAAATGTGTATGAAAGTCAAGAGCTTGATCCTGATTTCAGGATGGCTAGATTTCTTGAACTGGTTGGATCAGCCCAGATTAGAAAAGCCAAAGCTGAAGGAAAAGATACTACAGGATTAACGACAATGTCTAAATTCAGAAAGAAGGAGCTTGATAAATTCCAGGTTAGACCTGAGGTCTTTGACCCTTCAAAATATATGAAAAAGCATCCTGAAGCAGTTGTTCCAAGGAAATCAGAATCTAGAATTATTGGAGAGCAAGATCTAAAGCTATCGAAGAAAGAAGCTTTAGACCCTTTTAGGAAAAAAAATTTTATTCCTAGTTCCTCTGAATCTAAACCAAATTCTGAAGCTTCTTAAATTTCATTGATTGACAGTTAGTTATTTGTCTGTTTGATTGATGCTCTCTGCTGCTTAGATATTTCCCTTCCTGTATTTTATTTATTTCCAGTAGTTTGTTTTGTGTGTTTTGTTGTTGAGAGACTTGACTCAAATAGGGGGAGATTGTTGGTACCCTAGTTTGGATTTGAGTTCAGTCCTCTCTTTTAGTCTCTTGACCCAAGATTTATCTATGGTCAAAGGTTACTTATTTAGTTAGTTTGCTCTAGTTTTAGAGTTGTCACTTATCTAGATGAAAATTTGGTTAAGTTGTTTTTTGTTCGACTATGGTCGAATGCCGCTCGACTATCGTCTATCGACTGTTCGACGATCATCTATCAGTTGGTCGACGTTTGTCTGTCAGCAGATCGTCTATCTCTGAGTTTGTTTAACTCTTGTTAGCTCGACGTTCTGTGGAATCTGCCTCGCCGATCGTCGAACCCCGCTCGACTTCTTTTGACCAGACAGATTTCTTGATAGTTCAACTATCTGCTTGATAGTTCAACTATTCGATAGTTCGACTATCTATTTGATAGGTCGACTATGTGTTTTATTTGATAGTTCGACTATCTGTTTGATAGGTCGACTATTTGTATTGCTTGATAGTTCGACTATCTGTCTTGATAGGTCGACTATCTGTTGTGTTTGATAGTTCGACTATCTGCTTGGATAGTTCAACTATTTGATAGTTCGACTATCTGTTTGATAGATCGACTATCTGTTTTCTTTGATAGTTCGACTATCTGTTTGATAGGTCGACTATCTGTTTTCTTTGATAGTTCGACTATCTGTTTGATAGGTCGACTATCTGTTTTCTTTAATAGTTTGACTATCTGTTTGATAGGTCGACTATCTGTTTTGTTTGATAGTTCGACTATCTGTTTGATAGGTCGACTATCTGTTTTGTTTGATAGTTCAACTATCTGTTTGATAGGTCGACTATCTGTTTTGTTTGATAGTTCGACTATCTGTTTGATAGGTCGACTATCTATTTTTCTTGATAGTTCGACTATCTGTCTTGATAGATCGACTATCTGATAGCTCGACTATCTGTTCTGATAGGTCGACTATCTGCTGTGGTAGTTCGACTATCTGCTTTGGTAGTTCGACTATCTGTATCGTTCGACTATCTGTTTGATAGGTCGACGATCTCTGTGCTTCGGTCGACGATCTCCGAGGGTCGTTCGACGTTCTGCTGTATGTCTTTAGTAATTTTGTCCTCTTATATTCTATGATTTATTTCATATTTATTTGGCATATTATTTTAGTAAATTTATGCTATTATTTCCAGGCAATCTTTGCTCCATTCCTTATGCATGAGCCAATCTTTATCTGACAAAGTGTTTTATCTTATTAGTTGAAATATATTTTTTGCTTTATCTGCCAGGCTGTCCTTTATAGCCGTTAGACTCAGAAAGTCTTCTCTGGCCGTAAAGAGTTCTTTCTGATGTGACCTTTTTCTTGCACCCTTTTATCAGATTGGATATGCAGCTTCTTAGAAAGCTTTATCCCCTTATAACATGTCTGTCTGCAGGATTTGTTTTCTCTTTATGCTTTTTGCAGCCCAGATTGCAGATTCCAGATGAAGACAAGATTCAAACTCAAATTAGAGCCGTTGCAAAGGCCCATATATAAAGAGCTTCTTTTGAAACAAGAACTTACAGATATACATAGCAGCATAGAGAAAGAGAAAAAGCAAGAAAGTTCTACAGCTCTCAGAAATTCACATTCAACTGAGAAGATCAAATCTCTTCAGCATTCTTCTTCATCCTGAGTTCATCTTGCTCACAGGAAGACATTCACTCAGAGGCCTTTAGAAAGAAGAAGAAGAAAGGAAGCTGTTTGAAGAAGAACACCTTTTCCAAATCAAGAGTCTTCTTCAAGCTTTTCCTTCAGAACCCCAAGACAGTTCTTTGTCTTAGTTCAGAAGAGTTCCTGCACCCTGAAGCAAGACTCCTTCCTGGATATTCTCTAAGCCAGAGGGAGCCTTGATTCTTTAGAGCTATCTAGCTCTGTGCAATCCACTAGCTTCTCTAATCTGTTTAACAATAGAGAAGAAACTTTAACTCTCTCAACCTCCTGTACAAAGGGTTATTACTCCCTTCAAAAGTGAACCTTTGGTGGCAGGGCACCTGATCAAAAACCTGTGTTGGATTTTGAGCTCCTGATCAAAAGCTCAAAGGGTCTACTTGATCTACCTGATGCAGATCAGTTGGTGGCAGGGCACCTGAACAAAAACCTGTAGTGGATTTCTACCAGGGTGGTAGAAGAGTGGACGTACCTATTTAAAGGGAACCACTATAAAATTTCTTGTGTCGTCTGTGCTGCTTATTTAATTTATTGCACTGTGGCTGTGAGTAGAAATAACTAGGATTGCTAGTTGCTGTGATAGGATCAAAGCTCAACTGTAATTACAGTTGTCCTTCTCTAGTGCACCTCACTTTGTGTTAGGCTCTAGGGTTATCAATATCTATAAACTCATTCCGCAAATTAACTCTAAGGGAGTTGAGTAGGGTGTCCTAATTTTTGAATACTCTATTCACCCCCCCCCCCCTCTAGAGTTGTATCTATCATCACTTTCACTTGCACACCTTCTTTTCATTGTCAGGTTTCACAAACCCCTCAGGCTGCAATATATAGATCACCTCATCTAGAATCCCGTGAAGAAATGCAGTCTTCACGTCCAATTGCTCCAACTCCATATCGTAGAGTACCACTAAGGCGAGCAATAACCTAATGGAGCAATGCTTTACGACAGAAGAAAAAATTTCATCGAAATCTACGTCTTTCTTTTGCGCAAAGCCTTTTGCGATAAACCTGGCCTTGTATCTTTAGGGGTCCTTCCCGAAAGTAGACTCCTTCTTCCGGAATATCCATTTGGAGCTAATCGCCTTAGCTCCTTTCGGGAGATACACAAGCTCCCAAGTTTTATTCTTGTGGAGAGACTCGATCTCTTCCTTCATGGCCGCCATCCACTGAGAGCTTTCCTTGCTCTCGACGGCTTCCTTGTAGTATCTGGGGTGGAGGAGATCATATGGAAAGCGTATGCTACAGAATCCTGTATCCTGAGACGCACTCTGACCTCTCGCCTAGCCCTTCCCCTAGCAATCACATACGACTCCTCCTGAGCGGGATGTACAGTGTCTGATCCATCAGATTCAGATGATTCATTCTGATGATCGGTCCTGCTAGTACCCTCATGCTCCACTCCCCGATCTGCAGCTCTGCTACCACTCTCGAGCTCCACCTCCGTTGGTGGACTCAGAGTCTTCTCCACCTCCTTCGCTTGGGGCTGCGATGTCTTCAATATAGAAGCCTCATCAAACACCACATCGCGCCTCACCTCAATCTTTTTGGTCTCGGGATTCCACAACTTGAATCCTTTAGTGACGGTCTTTCGACCCAAGTAAATACACTTCCTGGACTTAGCATCAGGCTACGTCCGCTCTGTGTCCGGCATCAGGGTGTATACAGGACATCCGAAGATATAGATGTCAGAATACGTGATTGGCGTACCTGACCATACTTTCTGTGGGCATTTTAAATCTAGTGACATCGATGGGGATAGATTCACTAGATACCGTGCAGTGCTCACCGCCTCAGCCCAGAAAGGTTTGAGCAGGTCTGCGTATAGACGCATGCACCTGGCCCTCTCTAGAAGTGTCCTATTCATCCTTTCGGCAATGCCGTTCTGCTGCGACGTGCTAGGGATGGTAAAGTGCCTACTGATACCCTCCTGATCGCAATACCCCTGAAATTCCAACGATGTATATTTGCCACCGTTGTCGGATCTCAGATACTTCACCCTCTTCCCCGTCTGATTCTCCACATGGGTCTTCCAGATCTTGAACTTTTCAAACACTTCGAATTTTTGTTTGAGGAAGTAGATCCAAACCTTCCTGGAGTAATCGTCGATGAATGTCATGAAATAAATCGCGCCTCCCAGTGACGGCACCGGGGCTGGCCCACATACATCCGAGTGTATATACTCTAGGATGTCCTTACTGCACCGACTTGATGTCATAAACTTGACCTTGTGCTGCTTTCCTAGAACGCAGGTCTACGAGACCTCTTTCACTCATGTGTCCAAGCCTAGCATGCCACAGCGCAGAGGTATCCTCATCAGACATCGCGGCAATGGACGCATCACTAGATATCGTGGTGCCTATCAACCTATAAAGCGTATCAGTACGCTCCCCCTTCATGACGACTAGTGCGCCTCTCTTCACCCTGATAAATCCTCCCTCGCCGCTATAGAAATACCCGGCTGCCTCTAAGGTACCTAAGGAGATCAAGCTCTTCCTTAGGTCAGGCACATACCTCACATCGACGAGTGTTCGAATCGCTCCATCGAACATTCTGATCCGGATAGTCCCAATCCCCATAGTCATGCACTCAGAGTTGTTTCCCATCAGGACCCGACCGCCATCGCACTCCCTGAAAGTGGTAAACCACTCTTTACGTGGGCACATGTGGTATGAACACCCAGTGTTTATGATACACTCATCCGTGATCTTATGACTCTGTGGCACGTGCAAGACATCCATATCACTATCGTACCCGACTGCTATAGCGGCCTGCTGAGGCTCAGGTGCTTTGCCCTTGAGTTTCCTCTTAGGGCAGTTCACCTTCCAATGCCCCTCCTCCTTACAGAAGTGACATTTATTGTTCTTGCCTCTGGACTTCGATCTAGGTCGAGAGTCCTTCTTGCCTCGCTCCTTCGATCTCCCTCAGGATTGGTCTCTGCTCTTCACGAACAGACCCTCGCTCGCCCTCGATCCGGAACTGCTCCTCTTCTCATTAGAAAGAAGCATCGTCACCACTTCCTCCATCTTAAGGGTATCCTTCCCATACAAGATGGTGGTGACTAAATGACCGAACGGCCTCGGGAGTGAGGACAGGAGAAGAAGAGTCTGGTCTTCCTCCTCGACCTTCACATCCATATTCCGCAGCTGGGATACCAGCTTGTTGAACACATTCATATGGTCCAACAACTACGTTCCCTCGGACATCCTTAAACTATACAATTGTTTCTTAACGTATAGTTTATTCGTAAGCGATTTAGACATATAAAGCTATTTGAGCTTTTTCCATAGATCCGCTGTAGTCTGCGCCTTGACTACATTGTACATGACCTCATCTGCCAAGCACAGCTGTATGGTGCTAATGGCCTTGAGATCCAGCTCATCCCACTCATCATCATCCTTCACCTTGGCCTTCTCCTTTCATAGGAGTTCCTTGTGAAGTCCCTGCTGTACGAGTACAGCCTTTTTGCGCTTTTACCAAAGGTCGAAATCAATCTTGCCATCGTATTTTTGAATCTCGAATTTGGCCGCCATTGAATTTGCTCACTTGTTTCAAGATTCAGAACCGCCCTCTTATATCAATTGTTGTGCAATTGGCACCGGCCCGCGAGTACGGAACTCGTCGCGGACAATAGCAACGGAAGCAAAATTTTGAGCAAATAGTGGCGCGCACCAAACAACACAGAAACACGAGTTCCAAAACACCGAAAACACAAGAGATTTACGTGGTTCGGAGTTAAACTCCTACATCCACGAGGAGAGCGCGTCAGATCCACTAATCAAAAAATTATCCGATTACGACACAAGGCACTCAACGATCCTCAGCGGATCGACACTAACCTAGAATAGGAAATAAAGAACAACAAGAGAAAAAAAGAAACTCCCCTATGCACTGCTGCCGCCGGAGCTGTCGCCGGAGAAATCGCCCAAATGGCTGATCGGTGTTGCTGCCCTCTTCCTCTCCCCTGGACGTTGCTGGCGTGAGACCGCCGCAGCCTTGATGTCGCCGGAGAAGAAGAAGAATCCCCTGCCCGATCTGGCCGCCGCACGTCGTCTGATCCCGATCCTCGCCGAAGTCGCTGGAGGAGAACCACCGGCCGATCTAGGTCGCTGCACGTCGTCGGAGGAGAAGGAAGTCTAGATCGGGTCTTCTCGATTTTATTGATGTCGCCATAGGAGAAACACCCGCTACTCGGGTTTCCCCTAATGCCGCCGCTAGCCGGAGAAGAGATCCAAGATCGGGTATCCCGATCCTTGCCGAATACGCCGGAGGAGAACCGCCTGCCGGATCGATCGCTGTTACCGCCGTCCGCACGCCTTGATCGGTTCTTCCTGATCTGCCGCCGCGCTCCTCTTTGTTTCTCCCGATTCTGATTATTAGGTTAGATTCTTGTGCAAGCAATTATATATCTCTACTAATATACGAAAACTACTCTTTGGTGAAATATTGCCTGATGTCTCTATATTGCCCTTATAGTTGTATTCATAATTACACAATTATACCAAACTTTATAATAGTATAATATAAAGACAATATCTTTTTAGGTAATTACACAACTTTACAATATTAAAATACAAAAAGTAAAAAACACTAAATACGCTAAACCTATTGTCTCTAGCTAGGAATGACAAGAGAAAAATTAATGTTTTAACGTTAAAATATAATTCATTTTACAAAATAAAAAATTGTATTCTTGATTTATATTTTTTTACGGTCATTTTGAGTACTCATATGTATATGTTGCGGGTTGGCCGGAGCCCGCCGGGAGCGGGCGGAGCCCGCTGTCGTCGGTTGGGTACTGTCGCGCGAGGCCATAGGGGCGGGTACTGTCCATGACAAATGTTGCCGCCCACGACAAATGTCGCCGCCCACGACAAATGTCCCCGCCCACGACAAATGTCGCCGCCCACGACAAATGTCGCCGCCCACGACAAATGTCGTCCCCACGACAAATGTTGCCGCCCACGACAAATGTCGTCCTCACGACAAATGTCGCACCACCGGCGAATGTCGCTGAAAGAACCATTATGATATCACTATGGCTATGAGCGCAGCGGAATTGGATCGTAATATAGAGGAGTGGGAACGTGATATACCTCCGGCAATTCGTAGACGACCGGCTTTAATCCTTGTATAGGAAGAACAGAGGCTGACTGCAAGCTTTGACTGAACCCTGCGCCGGCTGGAGCGAGTGGCCAATGCGGTGACGTCGCTGGAGGCGGAGCGCTGGATTCGCCGGAAGCACGCGAGTAGATCGCGATTCACGAATGGGAAGAAGCAGCGCCTCCTGTGTCGCCGTCGTAGAGAGCCGAAAACCCGCCAGATCGAATCGTTGCAGTGCGGTTTCCTAGAGCGCCGAAATCAATAGCGGACGGGAATGGGGATTTTAGGATTAGGGCTTCCAATATTTTTGGTTTAGCCCTCTTACCTTGACCGTATGTATGAGGGAGGGGATTATATATATAGATGGGTTTATAATCTCCATTAATTCCCAATACCGGGGCCTAAACCAGACCGAACCATCTGGGCCGTCCATCCTCCCACCTAGAGGATCTTGACTAAACCTAGATCAAAACGCAAAACCACGATCACACTTGGGTCCGATAAGTCTCACCTTATACTGAGCACCCCACCGCACCACTACGCGATTGAATCATTACGTGGAAAAATCTAACACTCTCCCACTTGATTCAACGCGCAGTATCCTATTTTAACATCTAGAAAATAATTAATTTTATTTATAATAGTAAAGTAATACTAGACTCGTGGGGTGCCAGTTAACAACAAAAGTTTTCGTATGGTCATACCTAAAGAATCTAAAAAAATGACTCTCGACCCAAAACTTTATGTGATCACTGAGTACTTGAACAGGACGTAACAATTACAGGAACTGTGGCGATTGTATCTTGAATGGTAGACACTCCCTTCCACAATTACAGTGTAACTACTAAATCCTATCATGTGCTTTATGTGGCAATATAACTTTATGAGTGGATACTCCCACTCTTTAATGCAATAGAAAATCTCTTAATAAAACTTTAATGTGCACAAAAGAGATAGAAAACTGAAATACTACATTAATCCAAAAGGAGAGTTAAACGTCATGACTACTTAACCATCAAATGAGTCCACAAGTCTCATTCTCTCAACATGACTTTTGTACAATTTAGGTGGGAGCCCCTTAGTCATGGGATCTGCTATCATAAGCAATGTACCTATATGCTCAATAATGATTTTACTCTCCCTTACATTTTCTCTAACCACCAAAAACTTAATATCAATGTGCTTGATGTGGCTCCCACTTTTGTTGTTCTTGGCGAAGAACACTACTGCAACGTTGTCACATAGAAGCTTTATTGGCTTAGGTACTGTACCCATCACCCTAAGCCCTGAAGAAAAATTCTTCAGCCATAATGCCTGCTTCGTTGCTTCATAACATGCAATGAACTCTGCTTCCATGGTCGAAGATGCTATAAGAGTTTGTTTGACACTCTTCCAAGCCACTGCACCGCCGACAAACATGAAAATGTAGCCAGAAGTGGACTTCCTTGAATCGTGGCAACCCGCAAAGTCTGCATCTGTGTATCCAATCATATCTAGATGATCGGGCTCTCTATATGTAAGCATGTAATCCTTCGTCCCCTGGAGATATCTCATGACTTTCTTAGCCGATGTCCAATGCTCTGCTCCAGGATTACTTTGATATCTCCCTAACATCCCCACTGCAAATGCGATGTCTAGTCTAGTGCAAACCTTTAAATAGACCAGACTGCCAACCGTAGATGCATATAGAATATTTTTCATGGATTCTAATTCCAGAGAATTCTTAGGACATTGTGACAAGCTGAATTTGTCACCCTTTACTATAGGAGCTATAGAACTTGAACAATTTGTCATATTAAATCTCTCCAAAATTTTGTTAATGTAGGCCTTCTGAGATAACCCTAAGATCTTTTTAAATCTATCTCTATGTGTACAACCCCGTATTCGCAGAGTAGGGCCCTCCCGGCAGGCGCATGACCAACTTTGAGTTTTCTAAGCTTTTCAGAGATCTTGCACTCTTGGTGGCCAATTTTGGCTTGTCCTTGGAAATATACTAGTAGGGGGAAATCTGCATCTCCCCCGACCCCTTTTTCGGTGGGTGTGGCAAGATGGCCGCCCCCCAGCATGCTAGGTGCGAGGTAGGAGCGACACTCCGGATGGAGGCCAGCCCCCTTGGGCGAGCCCGACCGGCGTCCTGGGGCTCGCCAGGGCGCCCAGCCCGCTTGGGCGAGCCCGACCGGCGGCCTGGGGCTCGCCCGGGCGCCCAGCCCGTTTGGGCGAGCCCGGCCGGCGGCCTGGGGCTCGCCCGGGCGCCCAGCCCTCTTGGGCGAGCCCGGCCGGCTCGCCCAGGCACCCAGCCCTCTTGGGCGAGCCCGGCCGGCGGCCTGGGGCTCGCCCGGGCGCCCAGCCCCCTTGGGCGAGCCCGGCCGGCGTCCTGGGGCTTGCCCGGGCGCCCAGCACTCTTGGGCAAGCCCGGCCGGCGGCCTAGGGCTCGCCCGGGCGCCCAACCCTCTTGGGCGAGCCCGACCGGCGGCCTGGGGCTCGCCCGGGCGCCCATCCCCTTGGGCGAGCCCGGCCGGCAGCCTAGGGCTCGCCCGGGCGCCCAGCCCTCTTGGGCGAGCCCGACCGACGGCCTGAGGCTCGCCCGGGCGCCCAGCCCTCTTGGGCGAGCCCGACCGGCGGCCTGGAGCTCGCCACTTTGGTTCTTCTGCGTGGTCTGCCCACTCGCCTCGGGTGTCCGAGGTGGGGGTAAGGGGGAGGAGCATGGTTCAGCCTCCACCTCCCCCCCGGACTTCTTGTTGCCATGTTTTTACTATTGTACCCCCGGGGTAGAAATTACCTCTCTATCCCCCGGTGTTGAGGCTTGTTATTGGCTAGAAGTTTATTTGTCCTAAGGGCATTTTGGTCATTTTACCCCCAGGACTTGGAAAAACTATAAATAGACTCCCTTGGGTGCATTTGGAGAGGAGGAGTTTTTTGGCCTCCTCCTCCCTTGGTTTCTTTTCTTGGTTGAGTTGAGAGAGCTCTCCAAGGTGCCAAGCTTTGCCATTGGTGAGGGAGGAGAAGTGCTCTTGTGACCTTCCGGGTATGTGGTGGGACCTCCACGCTAGAGCCGAGGGTCTGTTCCTAGTTTCCCAAGTCTTTGGTCCGTGACGTTCCCCCGAGTGCACTAGGTGTGAGGTCACCCATCTTTTGGGACCCCGAACTCCACGGGAGACCAGTTTTTGGTTTCAACCTTTTTGTGCAGTGAGCGTGGAGAGTGACCAGCACAGAAGATCTCGGAAGAGTGTCATGGCTAGAGATCAGGGAGGTAGTGATGATCTCGGCGAGCTCCCCAACCCCGGACCCTTTGTGGGAAGGGAGGAGTTCATGGCTTCCATCCAAGGCATCATGGGGATGCTTAGAAGCATTGCCCCTCGGGCTGACAGCTCAACCCCCATCCCCCAGGGACTGTCTCCCAGGGGTCCCGACAAGCTGACCCAGAGTGGTCTCGGCGAGCTGCCTCCCAGGGGCACAGGCGAGGTGACCCCAGCAGGAGGAGAAGGAAGCGCACCAGGTAGGTAACCTGGGAAGGAAAGGATGGGAGAGGGGGTCGAGCGAGTCCTCCTCGGCCGGGAGTTATTCCCCAGCCCGGCGAGTGTTATCCCTCCAGGCGAGCAGGTTGCGCGAGTAGAGGTGGCGAGAGCACCCCTCAGGGGGTCACCTTTCAGCGAGCTGATCATCTCAGCTCCCATTCCCGAGGGGTTCAGAGAGCCGGACATGGATTACTATACCGGGAAGGATGATCTCATCCAGCACCTGCAGTGGTTCGAGGATGTCATCTCCATCAGGCCAATGATGGATGCCTTCAAGTGTAGCCTCTTTACGATCACATTAAAAGAGAAGGCAAGGGACTAGTTTCATCAACTCCCTCTGAGGTCGATCTATGGGTTCGAGGACTTGAGTCGAAGCTTCCAGCTCCGCTTCTCCACCTCCAAGAAGAGGAAGAAGAGTCCTGAATCCATCTTCCTGATAAGGCAGAGGGCCGAGGAGTCGCTGGCCCACTACGTTAGTAGGTTCAAGGAAGAGATCATGGATATCAAGGAGATGTCGGGGTATGCTCTCCAGATGGACTTCACCATTGAGCTGAAGGAGGGCTTCTTTAAGATGAGCTTGACTCGGAAGGCCTCCCTTTCCTTCGAGGAGCTGATGGAAAGGGCGGCAGAGGAGATAGCCATGGAGGCGGTCAACCCGACATTCGTCAAGAAGTTGGCAAAGCTAACAGAGACAGAATCAAAGGAGCAAGGTGGCCCAAGACATCATGAAGGAAGAAGGAGGGAGGAGCAGAGGGCTCAGGGGTTCCAGGGACATAAGGGTCCGGAACCAGGCTGGAGGCAGCAGGGAAGACCTGCCCAAGGTCCAGGAAGAGCTCTCATCCCAGGTGGAGAGAACTTCCACGGTGTCTAAGGGAGGTACAACTTCCAGAGGCAAGCCCCTAGGCAGCTCCTTCCCCCACCCCAACAGGCCTTGACAATAGGTGAAGGAGGAAGAGGCAACGGGAAAGACTGCCGAGCCCGCCGAAGGAGGGGAGATAGAGCATTGTCGTACTACGACTTTCACCAAGTGGAAGGGCACTCCACGGCTACCTGCCCTGAGTTCCTAGAGGTGAGGGGAGCGAGAGGTCCTGCCCAGCCTCAGCCGCCAGCACAGATTGAAGCTCCACCCCAAGTGAGGGGGAATGACATATGTGAGGATCGGGTCGATGCAGGAACCCGAGGTACCATATGAGCAACTCACGTTGGAGTGGAGACCGTGCCCAGACCCCCTGAAGAAGCCTCGCCTCGGCAGAATCTTATATTCATTTTTTATGTTGTAATGAGTTCAGCCCCCGACCAGTTGAGTCGGGGGGGGGGGGTCATGTAACCCATCATGTTTCTCCCTTTGGAGGATGCTGGATTTGGAAAGGTTTGGTTGAGATGCTTAGTCCTGCCCCCAGGAGAACCTCCTCATGTCAGGCTCTCACTGGCTGGATGGGTTGAGGCTACCTTGAGGAAGCCCAGTTCCTTTGCTCCGATGATGGTCCAGCTATCAGGCTCTCACTAGCTGGCAGGGCAGGCGTACCTCTCGTGGAAGCCTAGTTCCTTTGCTTCGATGATGGTCCCGCTGTCAGGCTCCTACTAGCTGGTAGGGCAGGCGTACCTCTCGTGGAAGCCCAAATCCTTTGCTCCGATGATAGTCCCGCTGCCAGGCTCCCACTAGCTGGCAGGGCAGGCGTACCTCTCGTGAAAGCCCAGTTCCTTTGCTCCGATGATGGTCCCGCTGTCAGGCTCCCACTAGATAGCAGGGTAGGCGTACCTATCGTGGAAGCCCAGTTCCTTTGCTTCGATGATGGTCCCGCTGTCAGGCTCCCACTAGCTGGCAGGGCAGGCGTACCTCTCGTGGAAGCTCAGTTCCTTTATTGCGATGATGGTCCTGAAAGTCTTTAGTGTCAATTAATTCCACCTATGGGTGGGGGGGGAATAGGTGAATTGTAGTCATTTGCGGAATTTAAATAACCTGCACAATTAAACAAACACAGCACAGAAAAGCACACAAGCAATTATAGTGGTTCCCCGATTTGGGTACATCCACTCTCCCCCTACGACCTATCTTCCACCAAAGGACGACTCGGTCACTTCACCAAACGGATTGAAATCCAATCCTCACACTACGGAAGACACCCTTCCAACCGAAGTAGTCACTACTCCTCCACCACGGGTTGCACCCAACCCTTACAACTAGAAATAAAATTCCTTTACAAGAAAACGAAAATTGAATGTACAAGAAATACAAGCAAACTTGTGGAGAACCCGATGTCCCTCTTCGTTCGTTGAAGCGTTCTTGATGTAGACGAAGAGTCCACGACCGGAGCACTCTCTTGGAGAGGATCTTCCCAAGATCGGCGGCGGTAAGCGATTGCGGCGGCGATGCTTTGTAGATCCAAACTTCTTGACAAAGCAAGCAAGGTCTACCAACGATCTCAATCAGATCAGTCGTCTCAATTGATTCGGAATGAAGAGCAATCCTCGTTCAACAAATCGAGAGACAATAGATCTCGAAAGAGATGCGTGAGACGCTAGGCTTGCCTCGGTCTTGTCGCCGGACGATCAAAGAAGATCTAAGATCTGCGGCGGCGACAACTTGCGAGCGGCGACGACGTGCGGTGGAGTTCCGCAATCGGCTAGGTCAAGCACGGCTGCTTTTGATTTTCCGTGAATCGCTCCCGTTGAAGTTCAAAATAAGCGAGTATATATACTGTAGAACAACCCTAAATGACCGTTGTGGGGCCCACAAGAAGAAACCCTAGGCCCGGTCAAAACAACGTAACCCGTCATGGTTCGATCCAGCGAGCAGAGCAATTTTGTCTAAGGCAAATTCGGCGAGAATCATTGATGATTCTCGACGAAGTCGGCGGGAATCACTCGTGATTCCCGTCGAATTTGCCTTGGCAGAATTTCAGTTGAAATACTTGTCATCCGGAGGAAATCGACGAGAATCAAGATCATTCTCGACGAATCGGCGGGAATCAGTTAGTGATTCCCGTCGATTCTGCCTTAGCAGATTTCTTGAGGGAGGACAGTCAGCCAGATGAAATCGGTGGGAATCACTGAGTGATTCTTGACGATTCGGCGAGAATCACTAATGATTCCCGTCGAATCGGAGAGAATCACTTAGTGATTCTCGTCGATTTTGACTTAGAAGATTTCTTCTTCCTTCCTCTGAACTTGGTCTTTAACCCATCTTTGCTCCTCTTCTGCTCTTGATCTATCTCGACCCTGTACTTGAAAATAAGTACACTCCAATAGAGAGAGCACGTGTGAGTCAACACACTGATCTGCTCAACGAGGGATTACGTTGCGCAGACCCGTGTATATTGACCCACTGCACTCTGACATTGGTGTGTACTTAGCATGGAATAACTGCAAGCACAACTTAACAGAAGATTGTCAAATACATTGTGAATTCATCTTAGCTTGTACAGGGGCTTATTCAAATCAGGTACATTGTGGATACAATACCCAACAATCTCCCCCTATTTGAAGAAGCCAAAATCCTACTAGCTAAGATGAATTACACCAACCAGAAAGATATACATAACAAATGTGCAAGACAAGAAATTCAGAATAATAAAATTTCACGCATTCAGAACAACAAATGAATCAGCATGTGATCATATATATATATATATATATATATATATATATATATATATATATATATATATCCAAAATTGTATATATCCAAAATTGTTCATATAATTACATGAAAAGATACACACGCATATAGAAATTGATAAGTCTATATCCCAAGCTTATTTCTCCTTAGCCTAATCATCCTTAAGTTGTTGAGCTAGGAACATCTTGCTTTGTCTCTCAAAGTACTCCTTTGGCTTCGGGTAGTATCTGGGGGGAGGAGCTTTATGTTCCACAGTGTTAGTCCTGAAAAATATGTTTCTTTTAGCTTCATACGCTTTGTGCATCTCCCACTCATACTGATTGTATACTTCATTTCTATTTAGCTCTCCCCGCTGTTGTAGCATGAAAGTATCCAGTATGATGCTCATCGATGTAGGACTCCATCGTTCATTCTTCACTTCACTTTCCTTCAATCTTACTTTCCTCTCAGTTGGAGTCTCTTTGGAAGTTCTTCTTGAAGTTTTCATTTGCCTTTCGCAATGGCCTCTTGGTCAAACATGGCACTGCGAGAAGCTTTGGCAGCAGCCCTAGCAGCCTTCCTGACCTCAACTTCACTCAAGGGAACCTCCTCAGCACTTGTAACCTCATCAGCAACAGTGGTAACCTCATCAGGAGAAGGAACTGGAATTGGAATTTGTATACCGGATGCTTGCTGAACTAGCCAGTGACAGCTATCAAAAACATACTTATTTGACTGCTTGAAGTTGTCGACCATGATTTGTTCTAGCCCTGCCATCTTAGCTGTATATTCATTCTCCCCCTTTTTGGCTTCGAGGGCAATGGAGTTTGCATAGGAATGCAGTGACTCATCCATATGTTTAGCAGTCTTAGTGAACTTGTTCAGCAGGGATGTCTGATTTGCGTTGAGTGTCACCATGTTGGCATCAAACAGCTTGATGTTATCAGCCACAACATGTGCATTTTGGTTTACTACTGCTAGATCAGCTGTATTTTTCTGAAGTCCTTGCATTAGAAGATTTACGGCAGTGCCAGCCTCTGTATACTTAGCTTCAAATTTCTGTTCCATCATGTCCAGTTTATGATTTATCTCCACAATATTTTTAAGCATCAGATCCTCAGACTGCTTAATTCATTTTAGCACTTTGTTGTGAGATTGTTCAAAAGAGGCTTTCAGTTCATCCACTATACCTTGAATAATATTTACGTGTGATTTGCCAGGGTAGGTCTTAGCAGATGAACCTGATGCATGTCCTGATCGTGCTCAGGGGGGATAGGACTCTGGGAGTCAGGATGCTCTTCTACAGATCCACTGTTAGAGTCTGACAGGTTCACAGTCTCCAGTGGGGGGATTGGGGCAGCCTCTGTAGTTTTTTCATGTATACTTATCATCCTCTGTCGGGAGGTATCCCCCTCCATTGCTGCACCAGATTCTTCAGTAACTTTCAATGGAACCTGTTCCTCAGAGGGGACGTCTACATCGCTCTCCCTCAACCTGTTAAGGTCATCAGTGGCAACATGCTCCACATCAATATCATCATCAACATCACTCTCCATATCCTCTACTTCCTCTTCTTCAGCTGGATCAGTAGCGAGGGTATCTACTGCATCCTTTGCAATCAGTGTAATGTCAGTAACTGTGTCAGCATGATCTGAAACTGAGATAACCGTCCTGAGGGCACCATAGGGAATGGGTAACGACTCCCCCTCAGTTCCTGCATGCAGCAAATCAGGAACTTCACTGGGTTCATTCAAAGGATTTCTGTACTCCGGAGCTCTGTCATCTTCATCACCCTGTGCTTCAGCCGCACCTCCTTGTCCAATTCTCCTCTCCCATCTATCAAACACGCTGGAGTCCATCTTCTTTAAGTAGTGAAGAGAAACTCCCTTACTCATATCAAACCTGTCTTCGTCCATCTGATTGAGGTACAGGCTTATGATTCTCCCAAAGTTTGGGGTTTGAAGGGTATCTTTAATCTTTTCAAACAACATGGTCCCCAGTTGTATCTTTTTCTATATACCACAGCCATCAGGATTTTGAACATATCCCCTAAAATATGATCATGAGAGCCCGGTTTGCAGATCAGGACCTTCCCAATGATGTCAGAGAGGAGCTTTCCTTACTCATTCATGTCCTTGCGTTTGATGGACTTGGTCCCTCGAGCGAGTCCACAGAACAGTAGAGTCCTGGCATGATCATCTTCATCCAGATAGTCCTCTTGTTCAAAGCTGTTGAGCTGCAGATGATGTGACAATTTTGCTGCAGACATCTTGATCCTTAGTCCAGCGATCTTACTCTTAATCAAGGCGTCCTCATGACGTAGCTTCGCGGTTGCATAGAATTCAAGAACTTCTTTATGTAGAATTTTGCACGGGTGCTCAAGGATAAAGGAGAGCCCAGCTTCCTCAAGCATCAGGATAATGTTCCTGAATTCATCAGAGGCAAAGGAGAAGCCGGTCCTAACCAACTCACTCCCGGTGAGAAGCCCAACCCTAGTTCGAGTAGCCATTGCAAACCTAAAAAGAAGTAACATCCAAGAGACTTAACTCTATCTAAATCTCTAGTTTAGGAACTATACTAGACAAGTTACAAACTAGTAGGAACTGGACTAGTAAAAACTAGAGAAGGTACAAACAAGCTCGATTCAAGGAGGAACGGTCGTTACCCTTGCGCTGAGCAGAGAGAATCACTAGTCGGCTTGCGTCGGTACCGCTGGCGACGGGAGAGGGACTGCGGAAACGGCAGGCACTTTGAGTCAAATGGATGCCGGAGACGGAAGCACCGAGCCGACGGAGAGAGGACAACAATGGACTACACTGGACGGAGCTGGAGTCGACGGGAGGCAAGGGGAAGTCGAAGAGAATACCAAGCGACTGAAGCACGGGAGAAGGTTCCGCACAACCGACGATATTCGGCGAGGTTTCAGCAGAATCGACGGGATTTCTGCAGAGTCCAGAATGCGAAGGGTCAGGATTCCGTGGTTTACGCAATTTATCTCCTCCGAAAGCTGGGGTAGCCGATATTTTCGTTGTTAAAAGCAAGTTTCCGCTGATCGATTTTATATCGAAAGATTTAAACTTATAGATTTGAATTTCGAACCTTTGCCCTTTTTATTTCCTGGTCAGAATAATTAGGCTGAGTCGAAGGGATGTCAACCCTAAAAATAAGCACTAGGTATTTCTTGGTGAGTCAATAATGTAAACTTTTCGTTACAACTACCGGCACACGTCCCTTGAATTTCATTGGACCGATTGACACCCATTGTCACACATTATCGATGATATATAAACCATTCATCAGATTCCAAGCTAAGAATCATACAGGTATTAGCTTTCGTTTCCTACCATCAGGTGGGTGTATATATATCTATGTATGTTTATTTTAGAGAGAGAATCTACATATTTGTTTGGATATATATATATAAACATCTACGTAATACGATTCAATTTTCGAAACTGAATGCGTGTACCTGAGATCATTTAGTTGATCATTCGAATCCACTATTAGAAGTACACCAGGCATCCAGTTCAAGTGGGACATTGTAGTTAGCATTATCTCTTATCCCATATGCTTGTTCCATAGCATTCCTGGAACATCTCTTGTCTAGGTCCCATCAAGTTTACGGGTACCTAGACTATCCTGCAAAAACGAATTACCTTACCTTAGGAACCCAATATGTATTGGGTCCTAGGTTCCTGTCAGCATAAAATACTGAATGCCTTCCTACAAGATTTCTGTAAGGAAGACTATCTCTAGCCAAAGGTAGTGGACATACCCTTGCCCTTGGCACAGAAGGATTGTGCCAACAATCTATGGCAAAGTAACCCACTTTGCCACAACACCAATACTCATGAATGTTGTATCTCCTTTTCTAACCAGATCTACTGACTGAGTTAGTCATGATCTTAGGTCTGACAGGGGCAGAGCAGGTTCTTCTCACAGATTTGCCCTTTCCACTGAGAAACGAGGGAGGGTGGATAGAGAACATGAGGTGAGTGTCATGAGGCCTGGGAGGTGGTGCCTTCTTTTCAGCCAGCACACATCCGGGGCCCCCATGGGTACTTGCTACATGTTTCCCAACCCCCTTTCCCTATGTCCTAGGGTGCTGAGAGTTACTGTGAGAGCTGGTTCCTGCACTTTCATGACGAGTTGGGACTGAGGCCGTGAATACAAAAGGTTCATGATGAGCCTTATGTATTCCCTCATGGGTAGCTATAACAGCTCTTGCACTGTGGGTATTTCCACATGAGGGTTGATCATTCTTGCAGTGACCATAGTTGTTCTTATGGTCATACCTGAAGGCATGATGTGTGCTGAAAGTGAAGGGATAGATACTACTCTAGAGGGGGGGTGAATAGAGTTATCAAATTTTGCACAGACAAAACTTAATAGTCTACCCAACTCCCTTGGAGTGAAGTGCGGAATGAAAAGATTATAGATATAGATTTAATCTTAAAGCCTAACACAAGTGATGTGTACAAACACAAGCTAACTGTAGTTACAGTTAAGGCTTGGAAAACCTAAACAACAACTAGCAACCTAGTTATATCTAATCACAGCCACAATGCAGGAATTAAACAATGGAATCCAGACGACACAAGGAAATTTATAGTGGTTCCCCAAACAACTTGGGTACGTCCACTCTTCTACCCACACGGTAGGAATCCACTCAGGTTTTTGATCAGGTGCCCTGCCACCAACAGGATCTGCTTCAGGTAGATCCAGAAACCCTTTAGACTTTTGATCAGGTGTCTAAAAACCAAGCACAGGTTTTTGATCAGGTGCCCTGCCACCAAGGGATACTTTTGAAGGGAGTAATAACCCTGTACAGGAGGGGGAAGAAGGTTAAGATGTCTTCTCTATTTTACAAAGATTAGAGAAGCACAAAAACTTGCACTGAGCTAAAATGCTCTAAAGAATCAAGGCTCCCCCTGGCTCAAAGATGTCCAGGTGAAGTCTTGCTTCAGTGCAGAAAACTCTTCAGAAAGTTCTAAAGGAAAAGCTACAGGAAGAAAGTAAATAATAAAATCAAAGATCTTCGAGCAGCTATCTTCTTCTTCTTCTTCTTCAAAGGAACTCTGAGTTTGAACTTCCTGAAAGCAGGAGAACTCAGGTGAAGAAGAGATGAAGATCTTAACACTTCTCAGTTAGATGGAAATTGCTGAGAGCAGAAAACTTTTTCTTGATGAAGGCTTGAGAGCTTGAATGAACAACTGGTTAGCTATTAGCTAGCTTGAATCCTTCTTCAAAGGGTCCTTTATATAACATCAACAAGCAACGGCTCTCTTCCATTTGAATTATTTGTCTTCTTCTGAGCCTTGAGATCTGGGCTGTAAATATCAAGAAGACAAAAATATCTCTGCAGCAACACATTCTATAAAAGGAATAAATCTCTTTCTAAGAAGCTGCAGGCTTAAATCAAATAACAGAAGGACTAAATAAAGTCACATCAGAAATAATCTCTTTATAGCAAAAAGAAGACTTTTCAGTCTAACGGCTATAAAGGGCTGATAATAGATAAAGTAATTTATAACGACAGCTAATAAGACAAACAACTTTATCTTAAAAAGATTTGACTCAGGCAAAAGAGATGGAGCAAATATTGCCTGGTAATTTTATCATACAGCTTAAAATAATGTGCCAGAAAATGTATTAATTAATTAAATATAATAAATAAATACAAAATACAAAGGCAGACAGAAAACGTCGAACGACCCTCGAAGATCGTCGAACGACGCACGGAGATCGTCGAACTATCGGGCAGATAGTCGAACGATCCAGATAGTCGACCTATCGAAGAAGATAGTCGAACTACCCCGGCAGATAGTCGAACTATCAGAGCAGATAGTCGAACTATCAGATAGTCGATCTATCTTGGACAGATAGTCGAACTATCAAGCGCACAGAGATAGTCGACCTATCAAGCAGATAGTCGACCTACCTCAGAAAACAGATAGTCGATCTATCAAAAGATAGTCGAACTATCAAAACAAACCAGATAGTCGATCTATCAGCAGATAGTCGAACTATCAGATAGTCGAACTATCAGGACAGATAGTCGAACTATCAAAGACAACAGATAGTCGAACTATCAACAGATAGTCGAACTATCAAGACGAAACAGATAGTCGATCTATCAACAGATAGTCGAACTATCAAAGCGGAACAGATAGTCGACCTATCAACAGATAGTCGAACTATCAGATAGTCGATCTATCAGAACAGATAGTCGAACTACCTAGCCAAGCAGATAGTCGAACTATCAACAGATAGTCGAACTATCAACGCAAAACAGATAGTCGACCTATCAACAGATAGTCAAACTATCAGATAGTCGATCTATCAGAACAGATAGTCGAACTATCAACGCAGACAAAGCGTCGACCAACTGATAGACGATCGTCGATCAGCCGATAGACGATAGTCGAGCGGCGTTCGACTATAGTCGAACGAAAAACTACTTAACCAAATTCTCAATCTGGAAAAGTGAGGACTCTACAGCTAGACTTCTAACCATTGACCATAGATATTTCTTGGGTCAAGGGGCACAAAGGAGAGGACTAAACTCAAATCAAAACTAGGGTACCAACAATCTCCCCCTATTTGAGTTAAGTCTCTCAACATCTAAAACATAAAGCTAGCTAAAGAGCAATAAAATAATATAGAAAATAGTTAACAATTAACTAGCAGATTATCAAACAGATAAACAAATATAGCACAGCAGTTAATCAAACTATGGATCAACAGAGTCAGGCTTAGATACAGAAGAGCTAGAAACAAAAGAGATTTTCCTTAAAGGATCATCAGATTCTTTCTTTGACAGTTTCAGGTCCTGCGCACCAATGATCTTCAGTTCTGCAGCTCTTGGGACTACTGCTTCAGGATGCTTTTCCATATATTTTGATGGATCAAAAATCTCAGGATTAACCTGGAACTTTTCAAACTCTTTCTTTCTGTAAGCAGACATGGTAGTTAGACCAGTCGTATCTTTTCCTTCTGCTCTAGCTTTTCTTATTTGAGCTGCTCCAACTAGTTCTTGAAAGCGAGCCATCCTAAAGTTAGGATCAAGCTCAGGATTTTCATACACAGGCTCAGGAGAAGCAGCATCAGCTATTTTATCTTGAATAACTAGATAAGACATTAGAGGCAAACTTAGCAAAAGGTTCTTGCTAGATATTTTAAAACAAAGTAACCTATTTACCTTTTGAAACAATTTCCTCAGACTGAACTGGTGTTGGAGATGGAATTCTTTTCTTTGGAGAAGGAGGTGGGGAAAAGGTTGGTCTTTGAACCACAGCCTCCTTCATTTGTCTTTGAGAGCCATAAAACGAATTGCCTTGCGAGCTTTGATAACCTTGTCTTGGCTGGGGCTGAAAAGAAGCAGATCTTCCAGAAGAGGCAGCAGGATAAGCTGATAGGTTCCCAGAGGCTCCTGCACCGGGAGGTGGAGGAGGAGGACCTCTGGGAGTCCATCTTGAAACAGGACTATCATACCTCTTAGTTCTTTTTCTTTCTTTCTGCTGATTCTTTGAAAACCACATCCAGTGCTGAAATTCCTTGGATTTAGGGTCAATGCCCTTCAGAATATAATAGGGAGTATCATTATCTTTACTGGGAGGAGGAGGAGGAGCAGCTTTCCTTTTCTTTGAAGCAACTTTCTTTCTCTTTGATTTCTCAGAAACATCAGAATCATCATCATCATCAGAATGAGATGAGGGAGGATTTTCATAAGGATCATAGGCTTCTGAAACAGCCTTTTCTTTAAGCTTCAGAGCAGATTTTTCTCTTTCCTCTTCCATGGCATCCAGAGCCAGAAGGGAATCTAAGTCCAACCCTGGTGAGTCATCCCAGATGGTTGACTTTTCAACTTGCAGATCTTTTTCTTTCTCTTTTAAAGATTGTACTCTTAAATCCCAGGCTTCTCTTGCTTGAACTTCTTCCAAATTCAGAACAGGAGAGTCATCTTTGACTTCATCTTTCTCAGACTCATCTTCTTTATTATCTAAGAAAGATTCCAATTCAGGATCTTCTTGAGTATCAGAAACACTTGGATCAGCTTCAGAAACAACTGCTATGATCTGAGCAGCTAAATCTTCTCTAATAACATCTGTAGAATTATGAATACATATCTGCTAAATAAGCGATAATCATTCCTTCAAGGTATTCACTAGCAAGCAAATTAATTGATTCATCAATAAATCGAATGAAAGAGTTACCTTCATACTTGACCATCTCCCATGATTCATCTAGATATGAAGTTATAACTCCTTCTAGGAATCTAGCAATCACAGGAGTGGTAAGATCTTCTAAGCAGACTTTAACTGCAATTTCAGATAGCAAGATTCCATCTGCTATTTCCTTATCAGACAAAGCTGGAACTATTTCTTTCTCAGCAGGAGCAGATTCTTCCTGGGCAGTCATTACAACATCTGTATCTTTTATAGCTGGAGGGGAGGCAGGATGGTCTGAGGCATCTTCATGGAACATCTCCCCCTGCCTGATTTCAGTGGAGACTGAAACCAGGCCCCTTGAGGAAGATGGCTCAGCAGATTTTGAAAGGGATTTGATGGAGGCAGACAAGATATCAATGGAGGCTGCAAGGGGAGCGATTGCCTCTTCAATCATGGTCTTGATTGACGGGGTAATCAGCTCCACAATGCGGGAGATAAGCTCAGGAGAGATCTCAAGAGATGAAGGATGTGAAGTGGATGGAGCTGCAGCAGATATGGTAGTGGTGCTGGGATGAGAAATGGTGTGGACAGGGGATCGAGCAGGAGAGTTAATTGGGGAATTAACTGGGGAATGAACGGGAGACAGAGGAGGAGTAGGAATTCTCTCAGATCCTAACAAATCGAAACTAGGAGAAGATATCCTAGTCTGATGTGCAGGAAGAGGAGAGGCTGGAGGGGAAAGAGGAACAACCGTAGTTGTTTCTGGAGCAGCAGAGGAAGAAGGTCGTACTTCAGCTGAAGTTGATGGAACTTCAACTGAGGCAGACAGCAATGCAGAGGAGGAGGAAGGAAGAGCTGAGCCAGCTTCAACATGGTGAGGAGTGACTGATTCAGTCCTGGTGTCCTCAGATGTTGCTGGAGCAGGTTTCACAAACGTTCTCTTCCACTTAGAGAACAGGTTGGGATCCATCTTCTTGCTCGCATTGATTGTTGTTGCAGTTGAACTCAGCAGCTGGGGGTATTTTTCCTTAAGGAAGATTCCAATGACCCTTCCTAGGGTGACTTCCTTCTTACCAGTCTTTTTCCTGATTAAATCAAACACAACTGCTGCCCAATCTATCCTTTTTCGATTAACAATCGCACACATGAGTGCGAATTGCTGCCTTGTTATATTATCGTGAGCAGAGTGCTTACCCAGGAGCACTTTTCCTACTAACTCAGCAAGAAACTTGATTTTGAAAGGAAAATTCACTTTGAGCAGCTTCGTGGGAATGCCCTCAGCATGTCCCAGCTCAACTAGCATTCTTCCGAATTCCTGAGCATCTTGCTCATAATCCTCGTCACCATTAACTAATCCAAAAACATCAGATAAAACGGCCGGAGTCAGGATTACCTCTTCTCCGCCGATGGTACCAGTCATCGATTCGTCTGTGGAAGACGACGTGAAAGCCCATTCTTTGATTTCTGGGATGTTTATCTTAATCCTTGCAGACATTAACTTCTCTAATCCCTGATCCCGGCACAGCTGTAGAACTTCTACGATTCCTGCATCGCAGCTGCTGAACGCGTCGAAATCCACGCTAAATCCTGCATCAAACTTCACGACGGCTAGAACTGCTGGAGAGACAGCCATGGATTCGCTGGAGAAAGCTCGAGAAAGCTGCAGAGAACGAAGAAGACGAAACGCCCGGAAATCGCAAGCGGGAAAGCAGAATGCGAAAGGGCACGCTCCGTCGACGATAAAACACAAGATCTTTTAACCTAGGTCGACTATCGGCTTTATATTAGACCGGAAATAGTCGATCTATTAAAAAGATACTTGACCCGATAGTCGAACGGCCGTTCGACGATCGGCTCAGAAGCAGAGTAGTCGAACCATCGTTCGGCTATTTCTGGCTTCACAAGCAACAAGCTGTCGTCGTTCAGAGATCGACGATGAGCTCAACCTGTTCGACGATGGTCGAACGTCGATCGACGATCTTCAAACAGATAAGCTATCATTAACCAGAGGTCGACGATAGGCTTAATCCGTTCGACGATCTTCGATCATCGTTCGACGATCTTCAAGCAGATTTCAACATAGGCAGATACAGTCACACTTAGTCTCGTCCATTAATCATGCCTAGTTGAACTAAAAAGAACAGATGCTTCTGTTCATCTAAAGGCTTGGTGAATATATCACCTCTCTGAAACTCAGTGGATATGAACTCAAGATAGATCTTGTTCTTTTCCACACAATCTCTCAGGAAATGGTGCCTAATCTCAATGTGCTTCGTTCTAGAGTGGTGCACTGGATTTTGTGCAATTGATATAGCACTGGTACTATCACACATGATCTTGGTGTTCTTGTGTGAGTAACCATAATCCACAAGCTGGTTTTGAATCCACAGGATCTGTGAACAACAACTAGCAGCTGCTATATATTCAGCCTCTGCAGTTGAAGTTGAGACAGAAGCCTGCTTCTTACAGAACCAAGAGACCAATCTCTCTCCCAGGAACTGGCAAGTTCCTGAGGTGCTCTTCCTGTCAACTCTGCAACCAGCATAATCAGAATCAGAATATCCAATTAATTCAAACTCTGACTCAGCTGGGTACCAAAGTCCTAGATCTGGACATCCCTTCAGGTATCTCAGGATTCTCTTTAGAAGAATCAGATGAGATTCCTTGGGGTTGACCTGGAATCTAGCACAAAGGCATGTAGCAAATATTATATCTGGCCTACTTGCAGTTAGATATAATAGGGAACCAACAATGGCCCTATAATTCTTTTGATCAACTGGCTTACCGTGATCATCAGAATCAATAACTACATTAGTAGCCATAGGTGTAGGCATTGCTGAAGCATCAGCCATCCCAAATTTCTTTACCAATTCCTTGGCATATTTGGATTGGGAGATGAAGATACCATCAGCATCTTGCTTAACTTGGAGACCAAGAAAGTAAGACAGCACACCCATGCTACTCATCTCAAACTTGGAATGCATCAAGTTGGAAAACTTTTTGCACAGTTTGGGATCAGTGGAGCCAAAAATAATATCATCTACATACACCTGAACTAACATGATTGTGTCCTTGTGATGCTTGACGAAAAGGGTTCTATCAACTACTCCCCTAGTAAAGTTGTGCTCTAACAGGAAACTAGCTAAGGTCTCATACCAGGCCCTAGGAGCTTGCTTTAGTCCATAAAGAGCTTTCTGCAACTTAAAAACATGAGAAGGCTGAGTTGATGAAACAAACCCTGGTGGTTGTTCAACAAACACCTCTTCCTTAAGCTCATCATTTAGGAATGCACTTTTGACATCCATTTGGAACACCTTAAACTTCATGTAGGCTGCATAGGCCAAGAAGATCCTTATTGCTTCTAGCCTTGCAACAGGAGCAAAGGTTTGGTCATAGTCTATACCTTCCTCCTGTCTGTAGCCCTGAGCTACAAGCCTAGCTTTATTCCTTATTATAATTCCATTTGCATCTAACTTGTTTCTATACACCCACTTGGTGTCTATGATCAGTTGGCCTTTAGGTCTTGGAACCAAAGTCCAAACTTTACATCTCTCAAACTGATTGAGCTCCTCTTGCATTGCAATGATCCAGTGGGGATCTAGCTCTGCATCTTTAAAGGTGAGGGGCTCAACCTGTGAGAGGAAACAAGCATGCATCACATCCTGTCTTAATTGGTGTCTTGTTTGCACACCAGCTGATATGTCTCCAATCACTTGAGATGTGGGGTGATCTCTAAGTGTGACAATATCAGCAGGTGGGATGTGATCTTCAGCAACAGTTGGGATTAATTCCTCAGGAGGAATTTGATCTACTGTTGGTGGTACAACAACAGCTTCAACAGCTTCAGCAATGTCTTCATCACTGTCTGATTCAGTGATCTGAAGAGTTGATAGTTGGAGAATTTCTTGAGGGGCATCAGGTACCTGCAAAGAACTGGAGGAAGGAGAATTTTCCTTCTCCTTGTAAAACATCTGAGACTCATCAAAAGTCACATGCACAGATTCTTCTATCTTACAGGTAGATTTGTTATAAACCCTATAAGCTTTGCTTACTTGGGAATATCCAAGCATGATTCCCATTGAAGCTTTTGCTTCAAATTTTCTAATATATTCTTTATTATTATTATGAATATAAACAATGCAGCCAAAAACTCTAAAGTAATTAATTTTTGGTTTCTTTCCTTTAAGCAACTCATAAGGAGTTTTACACTTAAGTTTGTGTATCAAACTTCTATTCAAGACATAGTTGGCTGTACTAACAGCTTCTGCCCAATAGGATAGAGGCATGTTAGCATCTGCCAACAATGTACTAGCAGCTTCAATTAGTGTTCTATTCTTCCTTTCAACTACCCCATTTTGTTGGGGAGTTCTAGGAGCTGAGAAGCTATGTTTGATACCTTCTCTCTCACAGAATTCTTGCATGAGAAGAGAGTCAAACTCAGTACCATGATCACTTCTGATCAAGGCCACATGAGTAGAGTACTCAGTCTGCACACATAATAGAAAGTCTGTAAGGGCTTTGAAGTTATCAGACTTAGTTCTCAAAAAGAAAACCCAACTGAACCTAGAGAAGTCATCTACAATTACTAAAGTGTAATACTTCCCTCCTAAACTCTGTACATTTATTGGGCCAAAAAGGTCCAAATGTAATAAATACAGGATTCTAGGAGAATCACTTTTATTTACAGATTTAAAAGAATTCTTGGTTTGCTTACCTAGCTGACAAGCCTTGCATAGGCTCTCCTTCTTGTAGGGGCAAGAAGGTAAGCCTCTAACAAGGTTGTGCTTAGATAACTTAGATATATTTTTAAGGTTTACATGACTAAGCCTTTTATGCCATAGGGAATTATTATTAAGGGTTACTTCATTAAACAGGCAAATTTCAGAATGAGATGAATTGAAATCTACTAAATAGATATTACCTATTCTAATACCTACTAAAACAACATTATTATTTAAAGTAATATTGCAAGAGAAATTAGAAAATGAAACCTGGTAGCCAGCATCACATAGCTGGCTGACTGAAATCAGATTATGCTTCAGTCCATTGACATAAGCAACTCTCTTGAAAGTAACTGCTCCAATTGTGATCTTGCCATAGCCTTCTGTCTGACCACAGCTGGAGTCTCCAAAGATAACCTTTGGGCCAAGCTTAGCTTTGAACTTTGACAGTAGATCTTTATTTCCTGTCATATGCTTAGAGCATCCACTATCCAAATACCACTTATTTTGAGTGATTGGATAGGCCTTCACCTGCAAGACAATTATTTAGACAGAGTGGACCCAGGTAACCTTGGGTCCCTTGTTTTTCACATAAGAAAAACTGGAAATATATGAGAATGCAGGCTGAGGGTGATAACCTAGTGGGTGAGATCTCCTAGGTGGGATTCTCCATGCTGATGATGGGTCAACAAACCTAGGGTTTCTATTCTCATTTAGGTTTCTATGGAATTGATTATGATTTTGAAAATCATATTGAAATCGTCGATCGACGTTCGACGATGGGCGCTCAGATCGTCAAGCTTCGTTCGACCATGGAGCTTCCGATCGTCGAGCGGCGTTCGACGCTCTTTGCATTTCTTTGAAGAACTTCTTTCTCTTTTCTCTTTTAGCTTTATTTAAGGTTTTATTAACCAGATTTACTTGCTCAGTGTTCTTCTTTCCACTAGCTGAAATGAAGTTCACTGGAGTTGAAAGATTATTTTTAAGAAGGACTGGGGGTTCACTGGGAGAAGCTCCTAAGCCTAGTTTATCATTACCTGACCTAGTGTTAGTCATGCTGGTAATTTCTAACAACTTAAGGCTTCTACCATTAAGGGATTCTTCTAATCTCTTAGACTTAGCTAACTCTATTTTAAGAAATTTAATTTCTTCACTACAAGTAGTGAGATCTTCATTTAACCTAATGTTTTCAGAAGCTATTGATTCTGAGTCAGTTAACCTATTTCTAAGTTCTTTTATTTCCTTTTCTGAGCTAATTAAATCTAAACATAAGGATTTAAATTCTAATTTAAATTCTTCTGAAGTAAAATCATAAGAGGAAAGTACCTCATCTTTAGTAGGCATCTCTTCATCAGAATCAGAACTCTCTGCAGCAGAGTGATTGCTGCAGGCATCTATTGTCATTAGGCAAACTTCTTTTGCCTTCTTCTCTTCCTCATCTTCACTGGAGCTTGATGAGGAGGATTCTTCATCAGAATCACTCCAGGTTTCAGCAATGAAACCTCTCTCCTTCTTTTTGTTTTTGTAGGAGGATGGCTTGGAGTGCTTCCTATGTTGTTCTTTTTCTTTTCTCTTTTCTTTGTTCTTCTCCTCTGGACATTCTGACAAGATATGTCCAGGCTTCCTGCAACCATAACAAATAATTTCTTTAGCAGGAGAGCGATCATACCTTGGTTTGTCTTCATATCGTGAAGACTTCTTTCTGAACTCCTTTCTCCCCATCTTGAGAAACCTTTTGGCAAACAATGCCATAAGTTCCTCATTAGATTGGCTGCCTTCAGAAACATCTGCAGCCTTAAGAGCTAGAGATTGCTCTTTTCTTGTTGGAGTGGGGGTCTTGGCTTCAGCTTCTGCTTCTCTGGTCTTCAGCACTTGCTCAAAAGACTTGAGCTTGCCGAGGAGAGCTTCAGTTGAGATCTCATTAGTACTTCTGGCTTCCTTGATGGGCCAGATCCTTAGATCCCATGTGCTAGGGAAGCACATAAGAATCTTATCATTGACCTCTGTCAATGATATGTCCTTGTCCAGGGTCCTCAGCTCATTGATGATTGAGCTGAGCCTGGTGTACATAGCTTCAACTGATTCAGCATCAGTTTTCTTGAAGTTCTCATACTGTGAGATCAGGTTGGACCTTCTGTCCTTCCTTTCATCAGCTGAACCAGCTACAATCTGGTTCAGTGTGTCCCACATGGCCTTTGCTGAGGAGCAGTCAGCCACCTTCTGGAACACCTCATCAGACATTGTCTGAGCAAGTATGTTCATTGCCTTGGCATCTGCTATTTTGGCCTTCTTGTATTCATCATTGTAATCTGGAGGAGGCACTGCACTCATATCAGATGATGAGGCAGTGGCAGCAGCAGGTGCTCTTGGGGGACCTGACAAAATAGAAGCAAAAATGCTTTCATCAATAGAGTTCATATATAATTTAATCCTTGCCTTCCAGATGCCAAACTTAGCTAAGTTGCATGCTGGAGGTCTGGTACTAGAATAATCCTTGGACTGGGCCATGATAGTGAATATCTATAAGCTCTTGGTATCTATCAGGATCTTGTGACTTAGGTGTTAGCCTATACAGTCAGTCAACCTCCCTCTGATACCAATTGAAAGTGAAGGGATAGATACTACTCTAGAGGGGGGGGGTGAATAGAGTTATCAAATTTTGCACAGACAAAACTTAATAGTCTACCCAACTCCCTTGGAGTGAAGTGCGGAATGAAAAGATTATAGATATAGATTTAACCTTAAAGCCTAACACAAGTGATGTGTACAAACACAAGCTAACTGTAGTTACAGTTAAGGCTTGGAAAACCTAAACAGCAACTAGCAACCTAGTTATATCTAATCACAGCCACAATGCAGGAATTAAACAATGGAATCCAGACGACACAAGGAAATTTATAGTGGTTCCCCAAACAACTTGGGTACGTCCACTCTTCTACCCACACAGTAGGAATCCACTCAGGTTTTTGATCAGGTGCCCTGCCACCAACAGGATCTGCTTCAGGTAGATCCAGAAACCCTTTAGACTTTTGATCAGGTGTCTAAAAACCAAGCACAGGTTTTTGATCAGGTGCCCTGCCACCAAGGGATACTTTTGAAGGGAGTAATAACCCTGTACAGGAGGGGGAAGAAGGTTAAGATGTCTTCTCTATTTTACAAAGATTAGAGAAGCACAAAAACTTGCACTGAGCTAAAATGCTCTAAAGAATCAAGGCTCCCCCTGGCTCAAAGATGTCCAGGTGAAGTCTTGCTTCAGTGCAGAAAACTCTTCAGAAAGTTCTGAAGGAAAAGCTACAGGAAGAAAGTAAATAATAAAATCAAAGATCTTCGAGCAGCTATCTTCTTCTTCTTCTTCTTCAAAGAAACTCTGAGTTTGAACTTCCTGAAAGCAGGAGAACTCAGGTGAAGAAGAGATGAAGATCTTAACACTTCTCAGTTAGATGGAAATTGCTGAGAGCAGAAAACTTTTTCTTGATGAAGGCTTGAGAGCTTGAATGAACAACTGGTTAGCTATTAGCTAGCTTGAATCCTTCTTCAAAGGGTCCTTTATATAACATCAACAAGCAACGGCTCTCTTCCATTTGAATTATTTGTCTTCTTCTGAGCCTTGAGATCTGGGCTGTAAATATCAAGAAGACAAAAATATCTCTGCAGCAAAACATTCTATAAAAGGAATAAACCTCTTTCTAAGAAGCTGCAGGCTTAAATCAAATAACAGAAGGACTAAATAAAGTCACATCAGAAATAATCTCTTTATAGCAAAAAGAAGACTTTTCAGTCTAACGGCTATAAAGGGCTGATAATAGATAAAGTAATTTATAACGACAGCTAATAAGACAAACAACTTTATCTTAAAAAGATTTGACTCAGGCAAAAGAGATGGAGCAAATATTGCCTGGTAATTTTATCATACAGCTTAAAATAATGTGCCAGAAAATGTATTAATTAATTAAATATAATAAATAAATACAAAATACAAAGGCAGACAGAAAACGTCGAACGACCCTCGAAGATCGTCGAACGACGCACGGAGATCGTCGAACTATCGGGCAGATAGTCGAACGATCCAGATAGTCGACCTATCGAAGAAGATAGTCGAACTACCCCGGCAGATAGTCGAACTATCAGAGCAGATAGTCGAACTATCAGATAGTCGATCTATCTTGGACAGATAGTCGAACTATCAAGCGCACAGAGATAGTCGACCTATCAAGCAGATAGTCGACCTACCTCAGAAAACAGATAGTCGATCTATCAAAAGATAGTCGAACTATCAAAACAAACCAGATAGTCGATCTATCAGCAGATAGTCGAACTATCAGATAGTCGAACTATCAGGACAGATAGTCGAACTATCAAAGACAACAGATAGTCGAACTATCAACAGATAGTCAAACTATCAAGACGAAACAGATAGTCGATCTATCAACAGATAGTCGAACTATCAAAGCGGAACAGATAGTCGACCTATCAACAGATAGTCGAACTATCAGATAGTCGATCTATCAGAACAGATAGTCGAACTACCTAGCCAAGCAGATAGTCGAACTATCAACAGATAGTCGAACTATCAACGCAAAATAGATAGTCGACCTATCAACAGATAGTCGAACTATCAGATAGTCGATCTATCAGAACAGATAGTCGAACTATCAATGCAGACAAAGCGTCGACCAACTGATAGACGATCGTCGATCAGCCGATAGACGATAGTCGAGCGGCGTTCGACTATAGTCGAACGAAAAACTACTTAACCAAATTCTCAATCTGGAAAAGTGAGGACTCTACAGCTAGACTTCTAACCATTGACCATAGATATTTCTTGGGTCAAGGGGCACAAAGGAGAGGACTAAACTCAAATCAAAACTAGGGTACCAACATGTGCCCTTCCTACTCGGTGTGGGGGGTCTGAAAACAGTTTCCCCATTTCTCCACGATTTTATAATTCGTGAGATCCACCCGTTTTCTCCCTTTCTCTTAATAGCATCTACCTTGGAAAAGTTAGATATTATTCTCTTCTCGGTCTCTAGAGAAAACTCTAGATCCAAGATCTTTGAGTCCTTCACCTTGATGGATTCCAATTGGAGATCCATCATGGTCCTCAACTGAGCAATTTCCATAGCTTGTTTCTCCACAAGCAAGTTGCTCTTCTGAAGGGCACTACGAAGGGAATCAAGAGTTTTAATCTTTTGATTGAAACAGTCTATTTCCCTTGCATCACTTGATGGACAACCCTCTGAACTACTCCTGTCTTCAAGAGATTCAAGAGGAAAGGAGCATGATGAGGAAGATACCTGATCCTGACTGTGATGATCAGGGTTAGCGTTAAGATCTGCAGAGACTTATGTGTCAGCTTCATCAGAACTGCATTCCTCAATCTCTTCTTCAGTCTCATATAGAGACGCGGGAGCTATGATATTGAGAGATTGGTCTTGACTTTCATCTTCAGAGATGAGGACCCCCACATAGGCTTCATCCTCTTGCTGGCATCCAGTCCCAGCTGTCTCCGTTCCCTCCATGAGGTCAGAGATAGTTTGCCATATAGACTTTGCAGTCTTACACTTGTACAATCTTGAACGAGATGATCCAGACCAAACGTCAGTGATGATCTGACGAATCAGCTTGTCCAGGTTGAAAAGTGAGAGCTCAGTCTCAGACATCTCTTCGGGACTCTTGGGGATTTGGAGATCTTTTCACGATCCGGAAGCCTTTATGGGAATGAAGGGACCCTCTTCCATAATGAATGATGCGCGAGGGTCAATGGCCTCCAGATGAAACATAACTCTCATCTTCCAGATGGGATAATACTCCGTTGTGCAGGCAGGGAGTCTCAGAGGAGAGACATCAGAGTATAGCTCCATGCTTGAGTCTTGTTTTTTCTTGACACTAAACACGAGATCTTACTCAAGGTGTTAACCTTATTGTTGAGGAACCGCCCTCTGATACCACTTGAAAGTCTTTAGTGTCAACTAATTCCACCTATGGGGGGGATAGGTGAATTGCAGTCTTTTGCGGAATTTAAATAACCTGCACAATTAAACAAACAAAGCACAGAAAAGCACACAAGCAATTATAGTGGTTCCCTGATTTGGGTACGTCCACTCTCCCCCTACGACCTATCTTCCACCAAGGGACGACTCGGTCACTTCACCAAACGAATTGAAATCCAATCCTCACACTACGGAAGGCACCCTTCCAACCGAAGGAGTCACTACTCCTCCACCACGGGTTGCACCCAACTCTTACAACTAGGAATAAAATTCCTTTACAAGAAAACGAAAATTGAATGTACAAGAAATAAAAACAAACTTGTGGAGAACCCGATGTCCCTCTTCGTTCGTTGAAGCGTTCTTGATGTAGATGAAGAGTCCACGACCGGAGCACTCTCTTGGAGAGGATCTTCCCAAGATCGGCGGCGTAGAGCGATTGCGGCGGCGATGCTTTGTAGATCCAAACTTCTTGACAAAGCAAGCAAGGTCTACCAACGATCTCAATCGGATCAGTCGTCTCAATCGATTCGGAATGAAGACCAATCCTCGTTCAACAAATCGAGAGACAATAGATCTCGAAAGAGATGCCTGAGATGCTAGGCTTGCCTCGGTCCTGTCGCCAGAAGATCAAGGAGGATCTAAGATCTGCGGCGGCGACAACTTGCGAGCGGCGACGGCGTGCGGTGGAGTTCCGCGATCGGCTAGGTCAAGCACGACTGCTTTTTGTTTTCTGTGAATCGCTCCCGTTGAAGTTCGAAATAAGCGAGTATATATACTGTAGAACAACCCTAAATGACCGTTGTGGGGCCCACAAGAAGAAACCCTAGGCCCGGTCAAAACAACGTAACCCGTCATGGTTCGGTCCAGCGAGCAGAGCAATTTTGTCTAAGGTAAATTCGGCGAGAATCATTGATGATTCTCGACGAAGTCGGCGGGAATCACTCATGATTCCCGTCAAATTTGCCTTGGCAGAATTCCAGTTGAAATACTTGTCATCCGGAGGAAATCGGCGAGAATCAATATCATTCTCGACGAATCGGCGGGAATCAGTTAATGATTCCCGTCGATTCTGCCTTAGCAGATTTCTTGAGGGAGGACAGTCAGCCAGATAAAATCGGCGAGAATCACTAATGATTCCCGTCGAATCGGCGAGAATCACTTAGTGATTCTCATCGATTTTGACTTAGAAGATTTCTTCTTCCTTCCTCTGAACTTGGTCTTTAACCCATCTTTGTTCCTCTTCTGCTCTTGATCTATCTCGACCCTGTACTTGAAAATAAGTACACTCCAATAGAGAGAGCACACATGAGTCAACACACTGATCTGCTCAACGAGCGATTACGTTGCGCAGACCCGTGTATATTGACCCACTGCACCCTGACATTGGTGTGTACTTAGCATGGAATAGCTGCAATCACAACTTAATAGAAGATTGTCAAATACATTATGAATTCATCTTAGCTTGTACAGGGGCTTATTCAAATCAGGTACATTGTGGATACAATACCAAACAGTCCCGCTGTCAGGCTCTCACTAGCTGGCAGGGCAGGCGTACCTCTCATGGAAGCCCAGTTCCTTTGCTCCGATGATGGTCCCGCTGTCAGGCTCTCACTAGCTGGCAGGGCAGGCGTACCTTTCGTGGAAGCCCAGTTCCTTTGCTCCGATGATGGTCCCGCTGTCAGGCTCTCACTAGCTGGCAGGGCAGATGTACCTCCCGTGGAAGCCCAATTCCTTTGCTCCGATGATGGTCCTGCTGTCAGGCTCTCACTAGCTTGCAGGACAGGCGTACGTCTCATGGAACCCCAGTTCATTTGCTCCGACGATGGTCCCGCTGTCAGGCTCTCACTAGCTGGCAGGGCAGGCGTACCTCTCGTGGAAGCCCAGTTCCTTTGCTCCGATGATTGCCCCGCTATCAGGCTCTCACTAGCTGGCAGGGTAGGCATACCTCTCGTGGAAGCCCAGTTCCTTTTCTCCGATGATGGTCCCGCTGTAAGGCTCTCACTAGCTGGCAGGGCAGGCGTACCTCTAGTGGAAGCCCAGTTCCATTGTACCGATGATGGTCCCGCTGTCAGGCTCTCACTAGCTGGAAGGACAGGCGTACCTCTCGTGGAAGCCCAGTTCCTTTGCTCCGATGATGGTCCTACTGTTAGGCTCCCAGTAGCTAGAAGGGCAGGCGTACCTCTCGTGGAAGCCCAGTTCCTTTGCTCCGATGATGGTCCCGATGTCAGGCTCTCACTAGCTGGTAGGGCAGGCGTACCTCTCGTGGAAGCCCAGTTCCTTTGCTCCAATGATGGTCCCGCTGTCAGGCTCTCACTAGCTGGCAGGGCAGGCATACCTCTCGTGGAAGCCCAAGTTCCCTTTCCCCGAGGCTTTCTCGTCACCCAGGCTCTCATTAGCTGGCATGACAGGTTGACCCCTCGGGAGGCTAAGTAATCTTTCCCATCGCGAGAAGAGGCAACTCAGCGAATACGTTGGGTTGGATGTTTCTTTCCGAGCTTGTGCCAACCTCGAAAAGAGCGGGGATTGTGTACAACCCCGTATTCGCAGAGTAGGGCCCTCTCGGCAGGCGCAGGATAAACTATAAGTTTTCTAAGCTTTTTAGAGATCTTGCACTCTTGGTGGCCAATTTTGGCTTGGCCTTAGAAATATACTAGTAGGGGGAGGGAAAATCGGCATCTCCCCCCGACCCCTTTTTCGGTGGGTGTGGCAAGATGGCCGACCCCCCCCCTCCCCGGCTTGCTAGGTGCGAGATAGGAGCGGCACTCCGGATGGAGGTCAGCCCCCTTGGGCGAGCCCGGTCGGAGGCCTGGGGCTCGCCCGGGCGCCCAAGCCTCTTGGGCGAGCCCGGCCGGCGGCCTAGGGCTCGCCCGGGCACCCAGCCCTCTTGGGCGAGCCCGGCCAGCGGCATGGGGCTCGCCCGGGCGCCCAGCCCCCTTGGGCGAGCCCGGCCGGCAGCCTGGGGCTCGCCCGAGCGCCCATCCCCTTTGGGCGAGCTCGTTTGGCGGCCTGGGGCTCTCCCGGGCGCCCAGCCCTCTTGGGCGAGCCCGACCGGCGGCCTGGGGCTCGCCCGGGCGCCCAGCCTATTTGGGCGAGCCCGGCCGGTAGCCTGGGGCTCGCCCGGGCGCCTAGCCCCCTTGGGCGAGCCCAGCCGGTGGCCCGGGGCTCGTCCGGGCGCCCAGCTTTCTTGGGCGAGCCCGGCCGGCGGCCTGGGGCTCGCCCGGGCGCCCAACCCTGTTAGGCGAGCCCGACCGGTGGCCTAGAGCTCGCCCCTTTGGTTCTTCTGCGTGGTCCGCCCACTCGCCTCTGGTGTCCGAAGTGGGGGTAAGGGGGAGGAGCATGGTTCAGCCTCCACCTCCCCTCAGACATCTTGTTGCCATGTTTTTACTATTGTACCCCCGGGGTAAAAATTACCTCTCTATCCTCCGGTGTGGAGGCTTGTTATTGGCTAGAAGTTTATTTTTCCTAAGAGCATTTTGGTCATTTTATCCCCAGGACTTGGAAAAATTATAAATAGACCCCCTTAGGTGCCTTTGGAGAGGAGGAGTTTTTTGGCCTCCTCCTCACTTGGTTTCTTTTCTTGGTTGAGTTGAGAGAGCTCTCCAAGGTGCCCAACTCTGCCATTGGTTAGGGAGGGGAAGTGCTCTTGTGACCTTTCGGGTGTGTGGTTGGACCTCCACGCTAGAGCCGAGGGTCTGTTCCTAGTTTCCCAAGTCTTTGGTCCGTGACGTTCCCCCGAGTGCAGTAGATGTGAGGTCACCCCTCTTTTGGGATCCCGAACTCCACGAGTGTTGAAACCAGTCGAACTAGTTTCTCCTAAAAGCTCGGATCTAAGGCTGCAACCCACGCTTACTTTCTTTGAACCACGCTCCTAACAAGACACCTAAAGGAACAGACCGGGAGCTTCAGCTCGGAGGTCCCACCACTCACCCAGAAGGACTAGAATCCTCCCCCTCCCTAGCCAATGCTGAGCTAGGTGCCTAAGAGAGAAGGAAAAAGAAGGTTCCACACCTTCTTCTCAGACACCTTACCGGTCTATTTATAGGCTTCAGGATTTGAACTGCAAATAACCAAAACAAGCATCTATGAAATTACCTGAATACCCTGGGTTGGGTCTGCCAACAGCCAAACTCCGCTGTTCTGAAGGGCTATGAGCAGACCCCCGAGGGTAAAAGAGTAAAAAGGCCAAAAAGGATGAACCGCTTGCTAAGTGAGCCGGTCCCCACCCAATTGCTGAACCGGTCTTATCTCTTCCTGCCGACCCGATGCTTGGCGAGAGGACCCTCTTTTGGGCTCCTCTCGCCTATTGCGAGTGGACCCTCTTTTGGGCTCCTCTCGCCTATTGCGAGTGGACCCTCTTTTGGGCTCCTCTCGCCCATTGCGAGTGGACCCAGCTTTTGGGCTCCTCTCGCCCATTGCGAGTGGACCCAGCTTTTAGACCTCTCTCGCTTAGGGCCTTGTCTCCTTTTGAGGATTCTTCTAATTCCCTCTCTGCTGGGTTCCCTCCTGTGAGCCCGAGGTTGTACAACGAGAGACCAGTTTTTGGTTTCAACACTATGTATCTCAATTCCTAAGACATAGGATGCCTCCCCTAAGTCTTTCATGTCAAAATTTTTTGAAAGAAATTGTTTAGTCTCCCTTAGCATTCCCAAGTTATTGCTTGCTAGCAGGATATCATCAACATACATGACTAATATTATGAATTTGCTCCCACTGACCTTGATGTATATACATTGATCCACAATGTTTTCCTCAAAACCGAATGAGATAATAACATTGTGAAACTTGAAATACCATTGTCGTGAGGCCTGTTTTAGCCCATATATTGACTTCCTTAATCTGCATACAAGATTTTTATGTTTCTCTGAAATGAAACCTATAGGTTGCTCCATGTATACTTCCTCCTCAAGACCCCCATTTAAGAATGCCGTTTTGACATCCATTTGTTATAGCTCCAGATCATAATGAGCTACTAGGGCCAAGATTATCCTTAATGAATCCTTCTTTGAAACTGGTGAGAAGGTGTCGTGATAATCAATACCCTCCTTTTGAATGAAACCTTTGGCAACAAGTCTTGCTTTATATCGTTCGATCTTACCAGAGGCATCAATTTTAGTCTTAAAGACCCATATGCAACCTACCGCACGATGGCCTTTTAGTAATTCTACTAGATCCCATACTTGATTATGTGCCATAGAGTTTAACTCTTCCTTCATAGCATCAAACCACTTTTCAGAGTCTGTACGGCTCATGGCCTCTGAAAGAGTGATAGGGTCTTGATTGATTCCAGACATGTAGTCGGTCTCTTGTAAGTATACAATGTAATCAGATGGAATGACTGATCTTTTAACTCTTGAGGATTTCCTTAAATCTGACTGAATAGGTAGTTGTGGTGCAGCCTCAACCACTGGTTGTGGTTCCTGAATGACTGCCTCACTAACCACACCTTCATGAGAGTTTGGAATAGGAATATCCTCAACCACTTCTTCACAAGATGGAATCTGAATAGGTAAGTGTTGAGCCATAACAGGTATGATCCCACCAGGTTCAACACTACTACCTGAAGGTGCAGAATCCTGCACCTCTTCTAATACAGTCTTGTGAGAACAACTCTCGTCAGTATTATTATTCTCAAGGAAAGTAGCATTCCTTGCTTCTACTATTTTAAGCGGGTGAGATGGACAATAAAGTTTATAACCCTTGGACTTTTCTGCATAGCCAATGAAAAAACCACTGACTGTCCTCAGGTTCAGTTTCTTCTCATGTGGGTTGTACACCCTAACCTCTACTGGACAGCCCCATATGTGCACATGATTCAAACTGGGTTTCCATCCATTCCATAACTCAAAAGGTGTTTTAGGAACAGACTTTGATGGAACCTTGTTTAAGAGATACACAGCTGTTTTCAAGGCTTCACTCCACATGCGAGGAGGGAGAGTTAGACACTTGGCATGCTCCTGACCATGTCCATCAAAGTACGATTCCTTCTTTAAGCTACATCATTTTGTTGTGGTGTGCTAGGCGTCGTATATTGAGCAATAATGTCATGTTCCTCAAGGAATTTGGCAAATGGACCAGGTCGTTGGCCTTCACTTGTGGACCTACCGTAATACTCACCACCCCTATCTGATCTGACGATTTTAATACTCAAACTATATTGTTTCTCTACCTCTGCCTTAAAGACTTTGAAAGCATCTAGTGCTTCAGATTTGTCATTTAGAAGGTAGAGATGCATGTATCTTATAAAATCATCAATGAATGTAATAAAATATTCTTGACCATTCATACATGGGGTGGTAAATGGTCCACATATATCAGTGTGAATAATATTTAATTTTTCATCACTTCTTCTAGCCCCTTTATTGGACTTGTTGGTTTGCTTTCCCTTCATGCAACATATATAAGACCCAAAATCAGAGAAGTCAAGTATCTGAATGAGACCTTCCTTCACTAATCGTTTTAGACGCTCTATGGAGATGTGACCCAATCTCCTATGCCATAAGCTAGAAGAGTGATTATTTTTCACATTGATATTACTATTATTAGCATGAATCATGGTAAAAGATTGCATATAATTTGAATCGAGACTAAGACTATATAATCCATCTGTCAATATACCAGAGCCAACAGTGACCAAATCTTTAATAATCAGAAAAGAAGTGTCTTTAAACTGAAAATCAAAGCCCGTAGGCGCTAGTTTTGATACAGATACTAGATTTTTAGAAAAACTAGGGATATAAAAAGTCTTCTCCAGGTCCAAAATGTATCCAGTCTATAGGACGAGCCTGTATGTCCCCACACCTTCAACACTTGATGGCATCTTGTTCCCTGAATAGACACACAGTTCTCCATCACTGGGTTTCCTTAGGCTTTGAAACCCCTCCAGTCTTGGCAAGCCATGTCTTATATTTATTGCAGTCCTTCTTCATGTGACCCTTCTTTTTGCAGAAGAAACAGGTAGATAGCTTCATGTTTTCTGGTTTCTTTATGGAAAGCGCTATCCCCTTGCCTTTATCCTTCGGGTCAACTTTGGACTTGCTTGACTGCCCTTTCTTGTGTGTCACAAAATGCACTGACTCTATTTTTTCTTGCTTCAGCCTGCCTTGTTCTTGAATGCACTTGTTCAATAGCTCATTCACCGACCATTTTTCCTTATGTGTCATATAAGACACCTTAAAGGCGGTGTAATCAGCAGGCAAGGAAGTCAAAATAAAATGAACCAGAAATGATTCTGAGAAGTCGACATCCAATTCCTTCAGTTGTGCAGCTATGTCCCTCATCTCCATAATGTGTCCTCTCACGCTATCTGTTCCTTTTAGCTTCATGGAATAGAGCTTTGCCATTAGAGTGCTGGCCTGAGCTTTATCCGAGCTGACAAACTGTCCGTCAATGGCCCCCATCAGTTCTTTAGCAGTTTTGCACTCGGGGATAGATCCCCTAATGCTCTGACTGACGTGGATCTTGATCACCATTATACTAAGACGATTGGATCTCTCCCATCGCTCGTATAAGGTACGATCAACTGGTATGCTCTCCGCCGTAGGGAGAGCATGCTCATCTGTGCGAATGGCCAAATCTAGGTCCATGCACCCTAAGGCTAGAAGCACCTTATCTTTCCATATCTTATAATTATCCCCCGTAAGAGTGGGGATGAACTGAGTGGGTTCAATCATGGTGTTAAACATTGTAAAAGACGCAAAAATACACGCTTACGTTTAGTATGAAAACGGCAAATTAAACCCTTTTTTTAACAATTAACTCATGTTAATTGATGATGGTAAAAAAATCCAGTCTCCCTTTGGGCAAAGACCGCTATCGCATTAGATTTTACCTTCCTTTATTTTTATATGTATATATAGCTAGTAAGCAGTATGCCACTATTGATGGAATCTCGTACCTGTGAGCATGGGGACCCATCAATGGTGGTATATGCTTAATACTATATGCCGATTAAATTCTAACCGTTAATCATTACTTTCCTGTGGGGCCAGGTAATGAATAACAAACATGAATATAATCGCAACGTGCCAAAATTAGATTGGTGATTTTCATAACGCATCCCATGATGTGTTCCCAGAGAATCACCATAATCGGGCTTTTCAGAATGCTGTGGCTACTTCTGAAAAAACTCGATAAACATTTATTCTAATTATAACACAAAACAAAAAAAATGGAGCTCAAAACAAGAGGACCCGAATCCGATTATCAAAAACCCATTTAGTCTGTAAAACACCGAGGAACTTCAGGCACTGCAAATCCAACCATCAAGAACTTGTTGAATGTGGGCTCCTTCCTCCATTCATTTCTTTATGCTTGCTCCTCCACTCCACGCCGGATAGCATAGGAGTCCCCCATAACTCCAGTAGAGGATGCTGACGGGTGTGAGGATCGGATTCGGGTCAAGATTGTGTGTTTGTTCGTTGCCAAAAAAATACATTCCAGATAATAAAAGAATAATTTACAAGGCCTTGAAAAAAATATATATTACAACAATTCCAGACATGGGCAACGAAACAAACGACGCAATCTTCAAAAAAAAACGAGCATCCAACCAGAAAACTACGCGCATTTTGGAAGAAATCGCCCAGAATATTTTTCAAAACACCATCACAGATTTTGGAAGAAATCTTCACAAAGTTTTTGAAAGAAAAGTAATGCGATTTTGGGAAGAAATCTTCACAGAAGTTTTATCAAAACGTTCCCTATTTTGATCTCTATAAACTCCCTCTGATACCAAATGAAAGAACCATTATGATATCACTATGGCTATGAGCGCAGCGGAATTGGATTGTAATATAGAGGAGTGGGAACGTGATATACCTTCGGCCATTCGTTGACGATCGGCTTTAATCCTTGTATAGGAAGAATAGAGGCTGACTTCAAGCTTTGACTAAACCCTGCGCCGGCTGGAGCGAGTGGCTGATGCGGTGACGTCGCTGGAGGCGGAGCGCTGGATTCGCCGGAAGCACGCGAGTAGATCGCGATTCGCGAATGGGAAGAAGCAGCGCCTCCTGTGTTGCCGTCGTAGAGAGCCGAAAACCCGCCGGATCGAATCGTTGCAGTGCGGTTTCCTGGAGCGCCGAAATCAATAGCGGACGGGAATGGGGATTTTAGGATTAGGGCTTCCAATATTTTGGGGTTTGTTGGAAATGAGATCGGGACCTCTCCTATGCTAAACTCCAAAAAATTCAACTGGCGAGATCCTCCTCCTCTCGGCGAGATCAAAGTTCCACTCCACTTCGCGCGATCAACTCCAGCTAAAACCCGCGGCTAGATCTACACAATTCCGGCGAGATACACTCCAGCGAGATCAACCTTCCAACCACCTCGCACGACAACTCCGGCGAGCTCCTTCTCGCACCAATTGTTCTTCAGCTCCGGCTTGCAGCAGTACTCCCGGCGAGAGCTCCACCTAGGCGAGATGAAGGCGGCGAGATGTATAACCACAGCCGGCGAGTACCGCAGGCGAGAACTCCTCGCGAGATGATTTTGCGGGACGACGATGGTGAGTTTCCCGGTGGCGGGCACACACCGGCGAGACTTCCTGTTTCTGCGGGAACTCACAGGCGAGAATAGTAAAACTCACTATTCTCTCTCTCACTCACTCTGGCAATCTCTCTCTCTTACTCTCTGCCAATCTCTCTCTCTCTCTCTTACTCTCTGCCAATCTCTCTCTCTCACTCCTTCCCGCCAATCTCTCTCTCTCTCACTCCTTCCTGCCAATCTCTCTCTCTTACTCTCTGCCAATCTCTCTCTCTCTCCCACGGGAGTTAATAATGAGAAAAGCTTCTTTTTTTATTTCAGCAAGCAAAAAAAAACTATACAAGCCCATGCATATATATAGGCAACACCAACCCATAGAAACACGCCACGTGGCCAACTCTAACAACCACCATAAATGCCACTCTCTCTCCTCCGCCATACTTGACAATAATAAAAAAATATATTGTTGACATTGGTCAACAAACAAGCCAACAAACTCCCCCTCAAACTTGGCAGACCATGCCGAGTTTGCTCTTCAACTTCAAGAATGTCTCTACTTTCAATGCCTTAGTGAAGATGTCCGCAACCTGCTCTCCAATTGGGCAATACACCACCTCCACTGTCTTCTGCTCCACTTGTTCACGGAGGAAGTGATATCGGGTCTCGATATGCTTGCTCCTCCCATGCAACACCGGGTTCTTCGCGAGCTGGATGGCCGACATGTTATCCACTAACACTGTCATTGGCCCTTCCTGCGCATGATGCAACTCCCCCAGAAGGTTCTGTAGCCAGATGGCTTGGCAGGCGCATGTTGCCGCCGCGATGTACTCTGTCTCGCAAGATGATAAGGCTATAGTAGCCTGCTTCTTAGAACTCCATGAGAACGCTGCGGTTCCCATGTTGAATGCATACCCGGAAGTGCTCTTCCGGTCGTTCACATCTCCACCATAGTCGCTATCCGAGTAGCCGACTAGCTTCAACTCTCCTCCAGATGAGTACATCAAGCCATGGTCCTGGGTCCCGTTCACGTATCTCAGGATCCTCTTCGCCGCAGTGAAGTGGTCCTGCTTGGGCTCTTCCATATACCTGCTCACGACCCCCACCGCATACATGATGTCCGGTCTGGTGAAAGTCAGATACCTTAGACTCCCAACAAGACTCTTGAACATGGTTGGGTCAACTCCTTCCTCCTTCGAGTCCTTCCTCAACTTCGTTCCGGGATCAGCAGGAGTGGAGATAGGCTTGTTATTCTCCATCCTAAACTTCTTCAAGATCTCCTCCGCATATTTCTTCTGTGCGATGAAGATCCCATCTTCTCTCTGTTGTACCTCAACTCCCAAGAAGTAGCTAACCTTTCCCAAGTCCGTCATCTCGAACTCCTCCTTCATCAGCCTCTTGAATTCTTTGAACATCGCAGGGTTGCTCCCGGTGAATATCATGTCATCCACGTATAGGCATAGGATCATGATATCCCCGTTCTTCTCCACCTTCATGTAGAGAGCATACTCATATGGGCACTTGTTATACCCATGCTCCTGAAGAAATTTGTCTATCCTCCCATTCCAAGCTTGAGCTCCCTGCTTCAGTCCGTACAAGGCTCTGCTAAGCTTGCAGACCTTTCTCTCCTTGCCTTCACAACGTACCCTGGAGGCTGCTCGATGTACACATCCTCCTCCAGGTACCCATTCAGATACGCCGCAACAACATCCATTTGCATGATAGTCCATCCATAGTGTGCCTCCAGTGCGATGATCAGCCTTATAGTATCGATCTGCGCCACTGGGGCGTAGACTTCATCATAGTCCACCCCTTGGACTTGTCTATACCCTTTCACCACCAGCCTTGCCTTGTGCTTCTCCACAGCTCCATCTTTGTTTTTCTTCACCTTGTAAACCCATTTCACCCCGAGGGGTTTGTGGCCCGTTGGTGGATCAACTAGCTCCCACGTATCGTTCTTCTTGATGGAAGCCATCTCGGCATCCATCGCCGTCCTCCAAGATTTCTCCTGGGCAGCTTCTTCATAGGACCGTGGCTCGCAATCTGCTAAGAGACAATATAATGAATAGTTAGCATGAATTGGGACCGTCTCCTCATAGAGCTCCCCCAACCCCTTCATCTTGGGTGGTGGACTCTCGGAGTCACTCCGGCTCCCGCTTCCTCCTCCAGAATTGCCTCCACATGAACTTTCCCCTCTTGAGTAGGAGGTGGAAGCTCCCCCTGAACTTCCACTTGGTGGTGATGGTGGCTCAGCTCCACCAACCTCAGTTTCCGCTTCATGACCACCTTCCTCTTCATCTTCAAAGAACATCCCCTTTATGTTCATTGTCTCCTCATCTCAGCTCCAGCAGCTGTCTTCCTCAAACACTACATCCCTCGAGACTATGGCCTTCCCAGTCACCGGGTTGTAAAACTTATACGCCTTGCTCTCCGGAGCATAGCCCACGAAGATGCACTTCTCGCTCCTATCATCGAGCTTCTTCCTCCTCTGGTCCGGGATGTGAGCATGAGCTACACACTCGAAGACCCTTAGGTGCTTCACACTCGGCTTCCAGCCGCTCCATGCACTACAACAAACTGCACCTGTTGTAAGGACTGAAATATAACTAAAACACAGTTTGTTACTAATAATTATATTTAGTAACAAATTTTTTTGTTGTTACCAAAAAGTACTTTGTTGTAACGAATATTTTTAATTTTGTTACAATAATAATTAATTCGTTACTATAACTGTAAGTATTTATAACAACACTAATGTTACGTTACAAATAGAAAAAAAATCTCACAATAAGTATCAATTGTAACCATATCATGGAAGTTTTTTGTGACAAAGACATTGTCCTTACTAATAGTAATATTTTATTATTAAAGTTTTGTTACAAAAAATATATCATATTTTATTTTCAATTTTTGTACTATTTTATTATCAAAGTTTTGAATTATTATTTTTTTTGAAAAAAAAATAAAAACATTGTATGCGCGCGACAACACCCTGCCTCGATAGTGCTCTAACGCGACGACAGTACTCCTACAGCTCGGAAACATCCACGCGTGGCTGTCGCAGATATGTGGTACTATTGCAACATGTATTTTTGCACGTACGGGATTTTTTTATAAATCTTTAACTTCTTATAAAAGTTTTTCTGCCTCTCTTCCATGCAGCTCTATCTCTCTTTCACATGAATGAATGAAATATATGGAGGGAAATTTCCCTCCATAAAATTTTGCACAAAACAAATCAAAAAATTTAAAATAAATCTCAGGAGCTAGCTCGATCAACTGACAGTGCACATGAGGCCCATATTCCCTGGTCGACAATACCCCCGCCTTGACATTGCCGGACAGTGCACATGAGCTTTAAATAAGATTTATGTATTTTTAAATAAGGTTTATCCGTTTATGTATTTTTTAAAAGTAAGAATTACCCCGCTCAATTTCGTTCGCTCTCGGGCGTTCGATCAACTGAATAAAAAATAATTGAATATTAATTTAATTTTCTCACCGGACACAAACACACACACACACACACACACACACACACACATAGACAAACACAGGCACGCAAACAAAAACACAGTCACAGACATAGATACAGACTGATATAGACACGGACATAGTCAAACACAAGCACAAACACGCATAAACACGCAAGCAACAAAGACATAAACACGCACAAACACACATAAACACAGACACAGACACGCAATTAAGACACATAGATACGCAAACACAGACACACACAAGCACAGACAAACATGCATAAACAAACAAACACTCACACACAACCCAAATACATAGTCACAGACAAGCATGTGTACATACAGACATAGACACATAGACACAAACACATGGATACAGACACAGACTTGTATAGATACATGGACACATACACAGACACATGGACCGGCACACATACGTACGTACATAGACACAGACACATACAGACACAAACACATGGACACAAACACAGACACATGGACCGACACATATACGTACACAGACAGTCATAGTCACAGTCATAGACACAGACACACACATACACACACACAATAACGCCACGACACACACACACAAACACCAAAGACAGACAGACACAGACATTTGTGTACACACACACACACACAAACACACACAAACAAAGACACACACAGACACAGACACATGCAGATACACGTAAATACACAGACACACATACATACAGATACAGACACACACATGCACAATCAAATATAGATTACACACAAACACAGACACAGACCCCATGCAACATGCACACACACACACACACACACACACACATCCCTGCACAATCTCAATTATGAGTCGAGCTCAAGTTCAATGAGCTCAATCTCGAACTCGAGTCCAATGAGCTCAATCTCGATTTTGAGTCGAGCTCGAGTTCGTTGAGCTGAAGCTCGATTACTAGCCGAGCTTCAGCTCAGATATTTTTGATCATAATGGCGCGCGAGCCATCTCTCGAGCTCGAGCAAAAAATAAAGAATATTTCATGATATTGTGCATGAAATTTTTGGCGAGAAATTTCCCTCCAATAAAAAATTCCCTCCAATAAAACTCCATCTAATCTAATCTGCCTGGGAGAAAACCCGCCGGTCTCCCTCAAACCCTACCCCCAAAATATCCCGCTATCCCGCTATCCCGCTGCCCTCGCGATCTCCCTCTCCCCCGCCGTCGCGATCTCCCCTACCCAGCGCCTCCTCGCATCGCCTGCTCCACGGGAAAACTCCCGATAACAGCAAAGCGAAACCCCTCATCGCCTCGCCCTATCCCCTCCCCGCTGCTCACCGCCGGCCAGCAACGCCTGGGAGAAAACCCGCCGGTCTTCATCATCTGTTCGCTGCACCTGCCTGGGAGAAAACCCGCCGGTATAAATTATTTGGTATCTATAGTTAATAGGATGCACCTCTTTGGGTAAAAATTAGTTGCTTTGGTTGGAAAGCTAGATACTATAGAGAGATGTATTCTAGGTTTGGCATTATAACGCAATCTTTAGTTAATAGGATGCACCTCATTCGTACTGCAATATAGTTCTACTCATCTCTTGCATGTATTCTAGGTACCAATTTATTCCTCATCTCATGTTCCTCAATAGTTTTGGGTACCTCTCTCCTTATTATTGTGAAATGGTGCACTGGTGCTAAGGCTCATCTATATCATTTGATGATATATATGTTCCTTAGTCCAACTGATGCCATCTATATGTTCCTTAGTCCAACTTGCTTACTTTGTAAGTTTGGCATTGATTTCCATATGGATATGTATATGTATGTGTGTTTGTATATGTCTATGTATGTGTGTATGGTCATCAGTGTGTGTGTATATGTATATGTATGTGTGTGTGTGTGTATGTATATTTGTGTGTGTGTATATGTTTGTGCATGTACTAGTTTTTTATTTTCATGATATTGTGTTATCCCATTCTTTTTTTGTTAGGTATGGATAAAAGCTGGATTTATGAACCAGATAGATTCATTTCTACCTATACTAGAGGCGTAGATTTATTTTTAGAGTTTGCACGGGAAAATGCTATTTACTTTGAAGATAAAATTCTTTGCCCATGCAATGTATGTCGAAACACTAAAACAAAGAGCCTCATTGAAGTTAAAGCAGACTTGCATTTGAAAGGGTTTTACAAATATTATAAGGAGTGGATACATCATGGAGAAGCTAAAATGACTAGTTCTTTTGTGTTCAATTCTAATAGTAACAATAGTGGACCTTCTCAAAGTCATGAAAGTAACGATGATATTGAAGCCATCGATGATTTAGTTAATTTGATACATGAGATTAGAGATGCACAATTTCCTGAACATTCTAACGAAGATAGTACTGGAACTTTTTTAAGTCTGTTATGTAATGTCAGACGTGAACTGTACCCAGGTTGCAAAAAATACTCTTTGTTAGCATTCATTGTTAAACTGCTGCATATCAAAGTAATGAACAAGATGTCAGATAAGTCAGTTAACATGCTTCTTGAATTGCTAAAGGACGTGATGCCAGAAGGTAATCTTATTCCAAAATCTGTTTACTGGGCTAGGAAACTTCTTTCTGGTTTAGGTTTGGGCTATAAGAAGATAGACGCATGAGACCTTATCAAAACTAAGTGGTGGCAAGACACCTTATCAAAAAATCTAGGTTTGGTTTTTGAGCACCTTATCAAAAGCTCATTGGTGCCCAGAAAAAGGAAATATAACGAAGGAAAAGGAAAATTAATTGCTCAAAAGGTTTTGTGGCATTTCCCCTTAACACCAAGGATACAAAGACTTTATATGTCTTCTAAAACAGCATCTTACATGAGGTGGCATACTGAGAAGCATATGGAGATAGAAGGTACTTTGAGTCATCCGGTAGATTCACTTGCATGGAAGAGTTTTGATGCACACTATCCCAGTTTTGCTGCAGATCCACGCAATGTTAGGCTTGGATTGGCTACTGATGGGTTCAATCCGTTTGGAAATATGAGTACTTCTTATAGTATGTGGCATGTTGTGCTAATTCCATATAATATGCCGTTATACAAAGGTATGAAAGATGAGTTTCTTATGATGTCATTATTAATTCCTGGCCCACGTGCTCCTGGAAAAGATATTGATGTTTATCTTAGACCACTGATTGAAGAATTAAAAGAATTATGGAATGGTGTAGAGACTTATGACACATACACCAAAGAGACTTTTAAAATGCATGCTGCTCTTATGTGGACAATCAATGATTTTCCAGCTCTTAGTAATTTATTTGGGTGGACCACAAAGGGTTACAAGGCATGCCCAACTTGTTTATATGATACAGATTCTAAAAGAATTCGAAGTAAGATATGCTACATGGGACATCGTCGTTATCTACATAATGATCACCCTTATCGAAGGAGTAAATTGTTCGATGGAAAGTCAGAAACACGTACAAAACCAAGGGAGTGGAGTGGCGCACAATTGCATGCAGATTTAACCAAACTCGAACATAACTTTGATAAATTTGGAAAACACCCAAGCAAGCGGAAGAGGAAGCGCAACAACGAAGAAGGGAATTGGGTAAAGAGAAGCATCTTCTTTGAACTACCTTACTGGCATAAACTTTTGATACGACACAACATTGATGTAATGCATGTTGAAAAAAATATTTGTGATAGTGTTTTGGGCACATTGATGAACATTGATGGAAAAAACAAAGATACTGAAAAAGCGCGAGAAGATTTGCGAGACCTTAACATCCGGAAGGAGTTACACTTGATTAGAAATGGAAGTACTATAATAAAACCTCAAGCATGTTATAATCTATCTTCCGATGAGAAAAAAGGTTTTGCAATTTTTTAAAAAATGTCAAGTTTCCAGATGGCTATGCGTCAAATATTTCAAGATGCGTAAAGGATGGGAAGATTTATGGACTTAAATCTCATGATTGTCATGTTCTACTACAACGGTTAATTCCTATTGGCATTCGTGGGTTTCTACGCGCAGATGTCGTTGAGGCACTATATGAGCTAGGAGATTTTTTTAAAATCTTATGCTCAAAGACACTAAAGGTCAAGCATATCGAGAAGTTGGAGAGTAATATCCCAATTATTTTGTGCAAATTGGAGAGAATATTCCCTCCAGCATTTTTTGATGTAATGATTCACTTGGCTATTCACCTTCCGAAAGAGGCAAAGATTGCTGGCCCAGTTCACTCACGTTGGATGTATCCGATTGAAAGGTACTTGTTTTTTATGCATTTATACTTCATTATCTTACATAGCATAAATGAATAATTTTGTTATTATGATCATTGAGTTTTCTCTTTAGGTTTCTTAAAACTCTTAAAGGATATGTACGTAATAAAGCACGTCCAGAGGGTTCTATAGCTGAAGGATATATTGTGAAAGAGTCTTTGACATTTGTGTCAATGTACCTAAATGAAATAGAAACAAGGTTCAATAAAGAAAATAGAAATGAAGATTCAGTGGAGCATCAACAAGAGTGTGAATTGTCGGTTTTTGCATCAAAAGTGAGACCCTTTGGACCTCTTCGCCGTTGCAAAGCACTTTCTAAAGAAGATCTAGATGCAGCTCATAAATTCATATTAAACAATTGTAGTGAAATAGATGATTTTAAAAGGTTCAATTCATGAAAGAGCTCAATTTCCTTAATTTGTAACAAATTTTAATGTACTTTTTTTTAAAATAGTAAGCACATGGAGGAGCTTAAAAGGGACGAAAATGAAAGAAACATTGACAAAACTCATCAAGAGCGGTTTCATTGTTGGTTTCAAGCTCATGTAAGCTCCAAATACGAAGATACCCTTGAAGATTAATTGTTAATTTATAGTATCATCTATCTAATTAGCTTCCTATTGTATTTTGTATAGATAAATAGAGTGCATCACACAAACTCGAGCGAAGTTTCCGAAGAATTATGGGCATTGGCAAATGGTCCACAATCATACTTAACAAAATTTTACTCTGGTTGTATTGTTAATGAAGTACGATTTCATATACAAGATCGAGATGATCGCCGAACAACACAAAATAATGGTTTACGTGTTGAGGGGGAACATCAAAATATCTTGGTAGAGTTTATGGAGTATTAAGTAGGGTCGTTGAGTTGACCTATCTTCATGGATATAAAGTAGTATTATTTTGGTGTGAGTGGTTTGACACTGGTGGGAAAAAGACTATGCATAAAGATAAATATTTTTTGAGCATCAACATAACTTCTCGTTGGTGTGAAGATGATCCATTCGTTCTTCCAAACCAAGTGCAACAAGTGTTCTATGTCGATGACACAAAACTCGGCCATCCTTGGAAAATTGCACAACTTGTATGTCATAGACACCTTTGGGACATAGAGGAACACGATGACCTAGAAGTGGAGGAGATGAATGATAACATAGTTCAAGAACATGAGTCCTCAGAAACTGAATTAATATATGCTACCAAAGATCAAAACTTGCAATCCCTAGGAAGAGATGATATAGAACCTGATATTATAAATATAGAAGTTCTAACTAGAATCGACGAAGAGGAAGAACTTAATAATATTGTTGACGGAGATGAGTCAATAGATGAGGATGATGAAACACTAGTGCAATATTGTGATGACAGTGATCATAACATGTAAAGCTAATGCAAACGGTACGTTAAGTTTTTTCTTATTGATTAGATCGAAACAGTAATACAATTCTTCCTTTTTATGATTTCTCTAAATAATTTAATGTGATGTTTAACGTTTGCATCTTATTTACTTCGCAGGATTATGCCTCCAAAAAATGTTATTCTACGGCGACCTGCGACAAGGAGCAGCAAACAACTGTTTGTTGCTGAAAAACCAACAAATACTGAGGTTGTTGAATTGCCACCTACACAAATTAATCTGCAGCAATCACAAAGTGGATCAGTTGCCACCATTAATGATGATACCACTATTAATGAAGGAAATGATGAAAGTCCAATACAGGGTTCTGATAATACTAGTAAGTACACCTTATTTTATTTCACAAGTTTGTATCATTTACTTGAATCATATATTTATTAAGGGTTTTTAATAAATTGCAGTGGGAAGCTCATCTATAAGAAGAGGTCGTGGGGTGACCACCGGAAAGTCGATTGAGAAAGCTATACTAGAAAATGTATGCTTTATTTAGGTATATTAAAACTTACATACACTTACTATATGTTAACATACCTTTATTTGTTTTGTTAGGACAAGAAACTACTTGAGATTGAGTTCCCTGAAGGTTTTAAGAAGCCGCGTCGCTTTGCAAAGCACCTTGCAAATGGTGTAGGTGTTATTGTAAGACACAGTGCAGGTTTGGATTTTTTGACCCCATGGAGTGAATTGGGGGAAGAGCTGAAACTTACTTTATATGCTGCATTAAGTGTAAGTGATTAATATTTATATACCATATATGTGAATTTGTTTGGGATAACCAAATAATTTATTCTTTTGTAGCAATGGTTTGTGATAAAGAATTGGGAAACAGATAAAAGTGTGCAAGAGTTCATGGAGGAGATATTTCAACGTAGCTACACACATTGGAGAGGAAGATTATCTGCAACGCATAAAGATTATATTGTGGCAGGAAAGAATCCAAGAGCTAGTAGCCCATTTGAGTGGATCTCAATCGAGAATTGGTGTCAGTTGTGCGATCTCTTCGAGAGTGAGACTTTTAAGGTGAATGTGACTACTTAAGTAAATTTTGTTTAATACATATGTTATTAATCACACATTTAATGAGTAGAATCCAATACTTTTGTTTGCTTGCAGAAAAGGTCCAAGACAAATGCCTCTAATAGATCACACATGCCGTTTACTCATACGTCGGGTTCTAAATCCTACCATTCCCGACTGCTGGAAATGGTAATGCAATAATTACATGTGAGTTATTGATTACTATGACATATTCTCAAAAAAAAATTTTGATATACAGGTTAATTAAAGCCCTGTTGAGAACTTTGCGAACACCCATAGGAAGAATGGGGTGTTTGTCAGCGAGAAAGCAGAAGCGGCATACGTAAGTCAAAATATATTTGAAACTTTCGCAAAGTTGATTGATAACATACGTTTCTATTATAACACTATTTTACAGCGTGAAATGGAAAGGCTGAGGACAATATCAACAGATTCTGACAGTGATCTCATAAGCTCTGAGAGAGAAATTATAAAGACTGCACTTGGAAATAAGTCTGGTTATGACAAAGGATTAGGCTATGGTGTTGTGCCTTCAAAACGAATGAAGAAGACATTGTCAGAGTCCACTCAGTTGAAAGAGAAGTTGAATGTAGCGGAAGAAGAATTGCGCAATGCCAGGACTCGTCTAACAACACAAACAGAGCTTATAGATAAACAAGAAGCTTTGATTCAAACTCATAATGCAGAGATTGCAGGATTAAAAGAGGGGCAAAATGAGCTGAAAGAGTAGCTGTCTTATGTTCTGCAAAAATTTGGGGCAATTCCTTGACTAATTGATGCACACACCATTTACTTTTTGGTGCACTTTTTTGTTGTCAACTGGTTTATGACTGTTAGTATTTTGGTGCACTTTTTTGTTGTCACATCTCTTTTGATTCTGATGTCTTCCTGACAATAGTTTATGGTTGGATAATGCCTCCTCTTTTCTGAATTTCATTAGTGAGTCCTGTTCATGCAAAGTTCCTCACATGTTAAATCTTTTTTTTGGGGGGGGGGGGTGTAGGTGATGTTGATGTTATATGTAGGACAAAACGACATAAACAACACAAGCATTTACTTTTAATATTCCCCCTAAAGTTTGTTCCTTCTTGAATATATTTATCATCCTAAACTTGCTTAACAAATGCTTGTGTTTTTCTTTTCCGAGTGCTTTAGTTAACAAGTCTGCCAGCTGATTTTTTCGCTTGATATATTCAACAACAAACTCTATGTGCTTTGTTCTCTCATGAAAAATGGGATTAGTTGCTACGGTGTTCCCCAGTTTCGGATGCGTGTCTTTTTATGGGGTTGCCATCCTGATGAGGTAAAATACTTTCATATCATTAAATATTCATGTTCTATAATATTCATGTTTTTATTCCATGTGCAGCAGTTTAATCCAACAGAGATTCAGCATGTTTGGAATTCAACAGAGATTCCATGTGCAGCAGTTTAATCCAGCAGAGATTCAGCATGTTTGGAATTCAGCAGAGATTCCATGTGCAGCAGTTTCTCTAAAGCTGATTTCAAATGGCACGAGGACATAAAGGTTTGAAAATCCATATAGGAACAGTCAACTCATTGTAGAATTGTTATCAATAGATATGATGCAAAAAAAAATTATGATCTTTTAAAGAGGAACAGTCAGGTCATTCTAGAGTACTCATCAATAAATATGATGAAATAACTTTTTTTTGACATATTCAACAGTACGCCATATCAGAATGAAATAATTAGAAAAATAATGTACACACATATTGACACTATTTGAAAACAAGAGATATATGTGTTTACCATGTTTGCAAGACTTGTACTCTAGACTTAGATAAACTGAGACTATTTTCAGTAAACTCCATAATCTAGGATGCCCCATAAGGATCTGTTACCACCCCAAATACATTGGTGGACCGGAATAGGCGTGAGAGATACCAAATGGAAAGTGGCATTTTTACCTGATGGAGACAGCACTCTTTACCATAGGAAAGTGCTTTTCTGTTGGCAGTACAGTCGTATTCTACTACTGGAGGATGAGAATAGTCAGGTGATCTCAGATACACATGTGGTTCAAGCTCTCCTGCTTGCTCATTTTCAAGCCAAGTGTGTCCCGTTGTTCTGGAAGTGATAGAGGCTCTTTTTGGGGGTTCCAGCTATAGTCTCTACTACCGAGAATGCTTGGTTGTTTAGGGAGGTCACTGCGAGGAAGTGAAACAATTTGTCGTTGATCTTGCAAAGCACAAGGCTCTTGATGTGGACGGTGTAGCTTCAATAGTTTCTATTGGGGCATTATTGGTAATAAGATCACTATTGTGATTACTCATTTATTTTTTAATGGTTATATATATGCAAAATGGAAGAAGACTGGAGTGTAAGTGTGTAACTAATCCCCAAAGTGCTCCATCTGTCTAGGCCAGGATGCTATTGTCTCTGTGTAACATCCTTAAAAAGAGATAGCTCACAGTCCTCGCCAAGTTGATTTAAGAAGATCAGGATGCTTTCATTAGTAAGTGGAATATGTCAGACAACCTGTTCAATGCCCAGGTGGTGCACCACTCCATGGACAATTCTTCTAGATCCAATTGTGATCATATCGAAGCTTGATATCGTAAGAGCCTACAATTGACTTCGATGGGATTGCATCCAATGAGTTCTTCTCCATTTTTGGAAGTTGTGCCTTAATCGTCTCCTGTGTTGCGCTTTTTTGGTTGGTCGTGGCATGCTGATTAGCCTCTCCTGTCCTCGGTGTGACCACTTCTCTGAAGATGATGAACACATTTATCTAACTATCCTTTAATCGGTGAGAAGTCTAGCCCACTTGCTTTTTTAAAATTATCTGGATACTGTTTGCACTAAGTGTGCAGGTTTTATGTTGTATTTCTGTTTGTGATTTATTGTTGGATCACTATTCGCATACACACATCATCCTAGGACTATATACGAATTATTTCTCTGACACTGCACCAAGGGTTGCATTTTTTCATTACACTCACACATCCTTACCCGGTATTAGATAAGTTGATTGTTTCATTCGTTTGATTAAAGAAGTAAATGTAATTAGTCTAGCTTTAATTTTTATATTCCGCAGCATTTGTATATTACATAAAAGGAAATTTTAGTGATTTTTGAAATTCCTTTTCTCCCATCCCCCATTCTTCCCTCAGAATTTCGAGCTTACAGGAACTAGAGTGCAGTATTTTAAACTCCAAAACCATAGTCCTATTTTGGAGCACAAGCAAATTCATGGCTGCGGTCTACAATCTCTTCATCATTAACAAGTCGGGGGGTCTCATCTTCTACAAGGTTAGCCTTAAATCCTCAATGTTCTTTTGTCGGATAGGAAAACTACCTTGTTTTTCAAACTAAAGATCAACTGGTTTTGATGATGGTTAAAGGATTATGGGTCAGCTGAGAGAATGGACACAAATGATAGCTTGCGGCTCGCGAGCCTTTGGCACTCGATGCATGCCATCTCCCAGCAGCTCTCCCCCACCATAGGATGCTTTGGCATTGAGCTTCTTCAAGCTGACAACTTTGACCTCCACTGCTTCCAATCACTAACAGGTACCCCATTTTTGGATGATGTTTGATACTTTTAATTGCGCATTTGCCAAAGTGAGATCGCATTTTCCAAAGTCAAGAAATATGAGGTATTATTTGAATAATTACTCTTTTTTATTTTCATGATTTTTTCTCATGCTTGATATCTATTTTATGTAGGTTGAATTTAATAAAGCTGCACAATCATTGACCGATGCTGTTATTCCTACTGGTCAGAAGAAAATTGCTTGTTTAATGGGGTGTGTATGGATTATGTATGTGTGGATGTGAGTTTGTATGGATGTTTCTACTCTCTCATTTATTTGTAGGGTGATCTTAATTGCTCTCTTTTATTTGTAGGGTGCTCGAGCATTGACCGGCAAGTGACGAAAGATTCATTAGTCAGAAAGTGATGGTCGATTCATTTTTCGAAAAATGACGGAAGATTTATTAAAAACATGTTGATCTTGTAATGTAATATTGTATTATTTTAGAAGAGATGATAATAACTTATACTCTATGTAATACTTTTTGGTGTGAATAAATACATGTTGATCTTGTTACGAAATATTAAATATGTGTGCTTTCAAGATTATTATTTGTAATAAAATCTCAGTTATACAAAAAATAGAAATGGAATATTTTTGATATATAAATGAATTGCTTGTAGTCAGAAGAATGAAAAACAAATGTAACAATTTTTTCGTTACTATTGTTTAATCTATTGTAACGAAATAATGTTTATTTTACTTTATTGTAACGAAGTTAGTTTATTTTTAGTGAGGAAAAAATAAAACATTTGTAACGAAATAGTTTTAATCGTAACTGTTTTTTTGTAAGGAAAAAAACATTCGTAACGAAATAATATTTATTGTGACCAATTTATTGTGAGGAAGAATCTCTTTTTGGTGAGAAAGTATCGTTTGTTACAATTAATTTTTTTGTAACGACATGCATACATTCGTTACAAAAACCTTTAGCGTTGAGCTTTAGAGGAGGACCGTTACTTAAAGGTATTGTCGTTACCAAAGAGTTTTTGTAACGAATTTTGGCACTTATTGTAACGATTTAGGTCCTCACTATAAGTGCATTTTGTTGTAGTGATGCTTCAAACGGCGTCTTGAACTTCACACTCTTTGTGGGGCATCTGTTCAGTAGATACACCGCACATTGCACTCCTTCCGCCCAGAACATCTTCGGTAGCCCCTTCTCCTTCACCATGCTCCTCGCCATGTTCATGATGGTGAGATTCTTCCTCTCTGCCACTCCGTTCTGCTGCGGTGAGTACGCCGCCGTCAGCTGGTGTGATATCCCATTCTCCTTGCAGAAACTATCGAACAGCCTCGAGGTGTACTCCCCACCTCGATCTGTCCTTAGCACCTTCAATGGTTGCCCACTCTCCTTCTCGGTCATCGCTTTGAACTCCCTGAACTTGTCAAGGGCCTCAGACTTTTCTTTCAGAAAATACACCCAACACTTCCGACTATAGTCATCCGTGAAGGTGATGTAGTACTTGCTTCCGCCTATTGAGGTGGTCTCAAACGGACCCGCGATGTCCGAGTGAACCAGTTCAAGTTGCCGCCTTGCTCTCCAGGACTTCCCTCCTTCGAATGTCTGCCTCTTGAGCTTCCCCTTCGTGCACGCCTCACACACCTTCTGCGGAGGGGAGATCATAGGCAGATCCGCCACCATCTTGGAGTGGGATAGTAGCTTCAATCCTGTGAAGCCCAAATGCCCCATCCTATGGTGCCATAGCCATGCTTCTTCCTCTTCTTTTGTTCTCGCGAGACAAGCCGTTTCTTGAGCATCCATCCTCAGCGTGAAGAGACGGTTTGCCGTCATCTTCACCTTCACTACCTCCTTCCCTTGATCATTCTTCATTGCTAGAAACCCATCCTTCATCTGCACACAGTAGCCCCTCTCCACTAACTGCCCAATGCTTAAGATGTTGGTCTTCAACCCTGGCACATAGTACACATCATTCAAGTGTACTCTCTCCCCGTTCAGTTTCACTACCACCAGGCCCTTTCCTTCCAAAGAAATCTTCGAAGCATCCCCAAAGCTAACTTCACCCCCACTGGGTTCAAGGTTAGAGAACATCTCCTTATCTCCAAACATGTGGTTGCTCGCCCCTGTGTCCAGGTACGACACTTCATTCCTTCCTTCTTCCACACCTCGGTAGGTTAAGAACATCATTGGGTCTCCACCCCCAGCATTGTTCCCATTGTTCCTAGCCTCCGCATAATGGTTGGCTTCTTCTCTCTTCCTGGGAGCCCAGCAGTCATAGCTCATATGCCCAAAGTTGTTACAGTTGTAACATTGTACTTGGGACATATCTCCTCGGCCTCTTCCTCAGCCTCTTCCTCTGCCTCTTCCTTCTTGCCAACCTCCTTGAGGTCGCTCCGCCTCTCTTTGGAAACCTTGGTTCTTTCCTTGATCTCTACCTCCTCTTCTACCTCGGCCTCTGTCTTGGTGACCTCGGCCACGCTGGCCACTTCCTCTTCCTGAGCTTTCTCTGAAGTTCAGCTGGTTCTGGAGTGCTTTTCCCAAGCCACTCGCTTCTTCATCATCCTGCATCATCCTGTACTCATGAGCTTGCAATGAGCCTACAAGCTCATCTACGGTCATCTAGGTGAGGTCCTTCGACTCCTCGATCGCCACCACCACATGTCGGAACTTCTTTGACATGGCCCTCAGGAGCTTCTCCATGAGACTCACATCATCTATCTTCTCCCCGTTTCTCTTCATCTCATTTGTGAGCGTCCGCAGACGGGTCACAAAGTCTCCGACCTTCTCCATGGCCTGCATCCTCAATATTTCATACTCGCCCCGAAGAGACTGCAGCTTCACTTTCTTCGCCTTGTCAACTCCTTGCATGGAGCGTTGCAACACTTCTCATGCTTCTTTTGAGCTCACAGCCTCCGAGATCTTCTCAAAAGTGGCTTCATCCACTCCTTGGTATAATGTGAACAACGCCTTCTTATCCTTCTTTCTCGCTTCCCTCAACGCCGTCTTCTGCGCGTTGGTCAATGCCGCTTCTGCCTCAGCATCAGGCTCTTCATAGCCGTCCTCGACTACTTCACATAGCTCCTTCGAGGCGAGCAACACCTTCATCTGGATACTCCAATTGTCGTAATTGGTCTTTATCAACTTGGGGACTTGCCCAGGCATCGCTCCTCCTGTCTCCATCTCTTCTTGCTTCAAACCTTCCGAGTCACCGCAAAGGTTCCAACCTCCCTCTGATACCAGTTGTTGGAAATGAGATCGGGACCTCTCCTATGCTAAACTCCAAAAAATTCAACTGGCGAGATCCTCCTCCTCTCGGCGAGATCAAAGTTCCACTCCACTTCGCGCAATCAACTCCAGCCAAAACCCGCGGCTAGATCTGCGCAGTTCCGGCGAGATGCACTCCAGCGAGATCAACCTTCCAACCACCTCGCACGACAACTCCGACAAGCTCCTTCTCGCACCAATTGTTCTTCAGCTCCGGCTTGCAGCAGTACTCCCGGCGAGAGCTCCACCTAGGCGAGATGAAGGCGGCGAGCTGTACAACCACAGCCGGCGAGTACCGCAGGCGAGAACTCCTCGCGAGATGATTTCGCGGGACGACGATGGTGAGTTTCCCGATGGCGGGCACACACCGGCGAGACTTCCTGTTTCTGCGGGAACTCACAGGCGAGAATAGTAAAACTCACTATTCTCTCTCTCACTCTCTCTCTCTGCCAATCTCTCTCTCTTACTCTCTGCCAATCTCTCTCTCTCTCTTACTCTCTGCCAATCTCTCTCTCTAACTCCTTCCTGCCAATCTCTCTCTCTCTCACTCCTTCCTGCCAATCTCTCTCTCTTACTCTCTGCAAATCTCTCTCTCTCTCTCCTGCGGGAGTTAATAATGAGAAAAGCTTCTTTTTTTTTATTTCAGCAAGCAAAAAAAAAACTATACAAGCTCATGCATATATATAGGCAACACCAACCCATAAAAACACGCCACGTGGCCAATTCTAACAACCATCATAAATGCCACTCTCTCTCCTCCGCCATACTTGACAATAATAAAAAAATATATTGTTGACATTGGTCAACAAACAAGCCAGCAGGGTTAGCCTCTTACCTTGACCGCATGTACGAGGGAGGGGATTATATATATAGATGGGTTTATAATCTCCATTAATTCCCAATACCGGAGCCTAAACCAAGACCGAACGATCTGGGCCGTCCATCCTCCCACCTAGAGAATCTTGACTAAACCTAGATCAAAACGCAAAACCACGATCACACTTGGGTCCGATAAGTCTCACCTTATACTGAGCACCCCACCGCACCACTACGCGATTGAATCATTACGGGGAAAAATCTAACGGTCGCATCCCGGCGAATGTCGCACCTCGCCGAATGTCGCACCCCTGCCGAATGCCCCCAGGGCTGAAGGCCCGTGCCTGTCACTTGTATAACATAAAACAAAAGCCAAGCTTGGTTCAGCCCAAGGCCAAACCAAAACAGGAACCGAACCGGTCCAGCAGGACCGGTCCGGTTTGGAGCCATCAAAATAACACGCTTGTTGGTGCACCAGAGTTATCGAGGGTTGATCCATATCCGGAGTAATCCATTATGCTGAACTAGTCGCCGGATGATTTCAATTTCATAACTGGAGCTTGGTCGGAGGGAGGGTGATCTCGAAGACCACCCTTCACGCATCTGAAAAGAGATAAACCCGAACTCGTTCGCCGGCATTCGTGCGACGGGGGTGTTGAGATCTTTAGTTGGGGTGGTGGAAGGAAAACGGTTGAGCTCATGTTGACAATTAGCAACATACCACAAAAGTGCTGGAACACTGAAAAATTATTTCGGTGAGTGCAACGTTCACTCGTTTATGTGCACGTACCATTAATTAGTGAGGACCTTACTTATTATTAAAACTGGAAACAGCTTTTGAAACCCCAAAACAGAGCGGAAGTAAGCGTAGCAGCTGTTTCTACGGCCGTTTCAACTTCACTTCCGGATTAGCTTTGGCCGGCGACGACGATGTGTTTGCAGGACGACCGCTCGGGCGGCGGAGGAGGATTTCTGCTGTGGCCAGCTGCTACATTTGTTCTTCTCTCTCTCGTATTTTATGTCGCCGGTTTGCCATGCACTGAAATCTTTTTCGATCTTCTCCTTCTTCTTCTTCTTCTTCTTCTTCTCCGAGCTGTTCTTCACGAAATGAAATGCATGCAGGTGCGTACGATCCAATGGACCCGAATGGGAACATCACTATCAAGTGGGACTTTCAGCAGTTCAGCCGCGACGGTTATACCGTCAGTACTACTGTTATTTAATATATATTACTGATCACATCAATAATCTCAGCCATTTCATTACACAAATGAATCATGACTGTCCATCTAATTTTCTATAGGTCTCCTACACCTATAATAGTAGAAAGTCCCAAACCTACAATTTAATAGGACTACTACCCTACAATGAGAAATTACCATTTTACCCTTTAGATTTTGAAAAAATTTGATCAGGTGAAACCCAATCTGCATATATCGCTAGCCCGGCCTGCATACATGCCCGCCCGCTCTACACTACCCGCCCCATCTCAAATATCGAATAAGCTCCCATATCATGTAATTTAAACACAAAAAATATTTCTATTCTCACGATGTGGGACAAAAGATCATGCATATCAGTTGCATATCTTGATGAGATCTACAACTTTCATGTTGATCTTTTTAAAATAAGATACATTTGGGCCTCAAAAGCCCCCAAAACGGAATTCGCACTATAAATTTCTAATTTAGCTCGAGTGTATACTCGAAGCCCGCCGGGTGTTGTTGCGCTTGGCCATAAGGGCGGAGTCCAATGCCGGGCACTCGTGTGTGTGTATATATATATATAGGGTGGTGTTAAAGGCACACCAACTTCGGCTTTGTGCACACCAATACTATGTGCACCCATTGAAATTGTATGTGCACACCATCTTCGGCTTTGTGCACACCAATACTACGTGCACAATCTGAGCAAACATAGCTGCAATGTATGTGGACTCGTTGAGCGCCGTTGCCGTCTCCTTCATCAGAGCAAACAGATCGACGGCAAGGCGGCCATGGCCGTGCATCGCGAGCCCTCCGATCATCACGTTCCAAAGCACGACGTCTTTGCTCGAAACCAGGCGGAACACCTCAAAAGCTGCTTCAACGCACTCGCATCTGCAATACATGTCCACAAGAGCTGTGGGGAGGATGACGTTGCCGTGATTGCATAGTTTTTTTTTAAAATGAAATACGCGTCTTTTTGAACCGCGCCTTCTACGTGCATTTTTATGTAACGTGTTCAACATGAAAGTTGTAGATCTCGACGATATCTACAACTTTCATGTTGAACACTTTTTGATTTAAAGCCGTTTAAGCCCTTGATTTGGCCCCCGAAAAAAATCACGCGTGATTTTTCAAATCAAAGTGTTCCGCGTGATTTTTTTCGGGGGCCAAATCGGGGGCATAAACGGCTTTAAATCAAAAAGTGTTCAACATGAAAGTTGTAGATATTGTCGAGATCTACAACTTTCATGTTGAACAAGTTTCATAAAAATGCACGTAGAAGACGCAGTTCAAAAAGGTGCGTATCGGAAAGGGGGAGGCGGACTGCTTCGGCTTTAGTTGGGTGGGGTTTAGAAAACCTAAATTATTAATGATTATATTTTTGATGGGTGTGCACATAGCTGAAAATGGTGTGCCTTTAACACCACCCTATATATATATTCTCTTTCTTTCTTTGACTAATCCACATGCATCTTAGACGCGCGAACTGCATGTGGATTAAAAAATAATTGTGTGATGATCGTGAATCAAGGAGAAAGAAAAAGTGTGGCCGTAAAGACTGACTTATAGGTAGTCGCGAGAGCTACGAGGAGCATAAAATTGAGACACTGGTCGAGGAATCATGAGGCTCTATGATTTTCTCCTGATCGGATGGATGAGAACCACGCCCCAGCATTATAGACATTATTTGCCTGAGTTTGCTACGAGGAGCCAATTCTATTATTTTCTTATGGCCGCTTAGTTACCGTTAATAGTTTTTTTGGTTTGTAATTAGCAGGATCCAACTTAGAATTGCAGTAATTTTCTCGTTATTTCCTAATTCTTCATTTTCCCTTTCTCGCTCTCAAAAGTCAAAACACGTCCCTTGCTTATTTATTCAAAAACCTTATCTCAAGTATACATATCTTACGAATTTCAAAATAATGCCTACTAATAGAGTTCACAACAAAACTTTGAACTCATTTTCATCAGTTTAGATTTTGATGTTCCAACTCAACTCATGGAGTCATGGTGGATCCCAGCCTTCACATGTTTCCTAATTCCCCCCACAGGTGATGATCCACATACACAACTACCAGCTTTACCGCCACATCGACAGCCCTGGATGGAAGCTTGGCTGGACATGGGGAGGGGAAGAAGTCATCTGGGATGCCAGAGGCGCCGAGGCCACTGAGCTGGGGAACTGCTCTAAGTTCTCGGGCACCATCCCCCATTGCTGCAACAAGAGCCCAGTCATCGTGGACCTTCTCCCCGGCGCTCCCTACAATATCCAAACTCAAAACTGCTGCAGAGGCGGCGTGCTCTCCTCACTGCTTCAAGACCAATCCAATTGCCTTTCGTCTTTCCAGTTAACCGTCGGAAGCTCGAGCGCCGGCGAGTCTCTAAACGTCGGCGACCTTGAGACGCCGAAGCCGCCGTACAATTTTAGCATCGGAGTGCCCGGATATACATGCAGCGATGCCATTGCTGTGCCGCCCACCAAATATCGCAGTGATGGCAGTCGCCGTAGAACGCAGGCCCTCTGTAAGTGATCGGATGTCATCTTTTTGCAACTCGAGTTACATAGGTTGGTTCCGTTTGGTTTGTTGTAAATGGATATTACTCACCCACTTCATTTGACAGTCTTAACCAACAACTAATGCACACCATATGTATCTCCCGTTTGTTTGTCCTAGTTTTGTCACTCCAAATACAAACTTAACAGAAATTGAAATGATGTTGGCACACTTTTTAAAACTAAATAAAATACACATTAAATTTTAGGTACTCTATGACACACTGAACACCACTGTCTTCCACATACATGCACAAGGGACCCATGCTAGCTTTTATTCAGTTAGTTTACAAGTTGAAGTTTGAGGTTTCTGATTTAGGATTTGTGTATCAAATTTCATGGATTAAAGTTGTTCATAACATGATTCTTCAAGTATTTCTTTTCTAACTATTTCCTTGAACAACAACATTGTATAGTGACATGGCAGGTGAGCTGTTCATATTCCCAGTTTAGGGAGGCCCAAGCACCTAAGTGCTGTGTCTCCCTGTCGACTTTCTACTATGAGAGCATAGTTCCATGCCCAACCTGCAGCTGCGGCTGTCAAGGATCGCCAGAGACGCCAAAATGTGCCCGGTAAGAGTATCGGAAAACCGTTCCTCCCACGTTTTAATAGTACTCAAACTCAAAACATTCTGTTTTTTCCTCGTTCAGGGGTGGCCGACAGCCGACTTTGTCGCAGTTGCCCGAGGGCGACGATCTTCCTGCACCCGATGCTGTTATGTGCACGAGACATATGTGCCCGATTCGAGTACACTGGCATCTCAAGCTCAGTTATAAGGGGTATTGGAGGGTTAAGGTGACAATCAACAACTTTAACATGCTGAAGAATTACAGTGATTGGAGTCTGGTGGTGCAGCACCCCAATCTCCAAAACCTGACCGAAGTCTTCAGTTTCAACTACCAGCCCCTTGTGCAATATGGCGATATAAGTACATCTCTACTTTCAAGCCCGGATTGATTAGCTTTTATCTGCTTTCTCTTTGGAAGATGGCCCAAAGTTTTTTTCTTTGAAAGGCCGGCAACTGTTTTCTCAAAAGCGGTTGTGAGAAGGAGAAAAGTACTTGTTTCCATGGTGTTTTTAGAAAGTACTCTGGCTAAAGTTTAAAATACTCCCAACTTTTTTGCATTGCCTTCATAATTGTTAGTACAAGGAGGATGCCATCAACTTGTTAATATATTATTATAAATAACAATTAGAATATAGTAGTGATGATTATTTACCTGAAATAATAAACCGGTTTCATAATTATTAATCAAAAGGTGCTTCTTTTTTTCAAAGTAAAAACCATTTAATTGCTCGTAAATCTATACTTAGATATACAAGAGAAGACCCCATTTTATGAATATCTATACTTATATATATAATTTGATAGTTATGAATGCATGATAATGTTGAAGCTATATATTTTGGTTATGTTTCCTTTCTCATCATTTCAACCTGTATCTATGATACGGATTACTTATTGTCTTGATTTGAATTGGATAATGAAATTTGTTGCTAGGAATTAGGGTTGATGTCTTTTTCCAATTTTGAATTGAACACCTAATAATATGATCAGTTAGTGGTTAGAACTTTAAATAAATAGGCCTGTCAAAAAAAAGTACTCACTAAAGGAAACTTCAGTCGTGTCATTTATTCAATCTGACCATTGTGATATTGACTGCTCTCCTCTAACATTTTCTTTCTATTTTTATTGAAGATGACACTGGAGTGTTCTGGGGAATTAAGCACTACAATGAGATGCTGCTACAGCAAGGTGAGTTTGGGAATGTGCAGACTGAAATTTTGCTAAAAAAGGACCCTGCCGCCTTCACATTTCAGGGAGGGTGGCCGTTCCCGAGGAAGATTTTGTTCAATGGACAAGAATGCGTCATGCCGACCCCAGATGAATATCCTTCCTTGCCACACAGTAGTTCTGCTTCTCGGCCTTTTGATCATCGCCTCTCCCTCAGAATAGTTCTTTTCATGTATTTCACTGCATATTTGTTTACCTAAGCAACATTCAACAGTTCTTGTTTTTTTTTTCTAACAGATGGTTCCTGTGTTGTACATTGCTTATGTTTAAGAAATCATAGATATTTTTTGGGTTTTTTTTTCTCATTTAAAAGAAGAATCATGAGATTGTTTTTTAGCAGAATAAAATATGATTAATTTGCACAAAGAAAAAAAGAGTATCAGGAATTCCGGATGGCTACTTGGATCATTTTGTTTCATTTCATTTTACAAATTTGTTTTAGAATGAGTGCTCAGCATTTGTTTGTTTGTTTCATTTCATTTCATTCTATATTCCGTCACATCATTTCTAACCACTATTCTCCGTTAATATTGTTTTCGTACCTTCAGCTCTATTCCATATTTTTTTGGTCTTACGGGCACAAATGTTGGGTAGTAAAGCAGCTTTCAACAGCTTCAACCCATTTGCGTCGGGGTTGCATCACATCATTGGCAAATTGGCTTTCACTCTCTCTACTCTTGACACATTAATTAATATTTCTTTCATGTCTCTTTCTTGAGTTTATAATTTGATCCGATATACATAAACTTATAGTAATTATTACTTCTAGGCCAAAGGATTATTAAGTTGAAACATCATATTGAGTCAATTATGATATAATAAAATATAAGAGTGCTCATCACACAGATCTTGATTCCAGTTACAGTTCAGGAAAACAGCTGAGAAAGTTTCAGGGAATTACAGATATTAACTAGAAAGGCATACCTTAACCATTCTCTCTTATCTCATCTCTTGAATCCCAGCAACATTCGCAGAATTCCGAAATAGTTGAAGTTGTAGACATGTCTGATGAACTGGAGCTTCCTTTCGTTCCAGGGCGGGTATCTGACTGAGACTTCTATGAGAAAGTTTCTTCTCAAGATGGCTTTTCCATTGCTGAACTCGTCGAAGGAGAACTTCCCGTGGTACTTTCCAAAACCGCTCTCTCCAGTTCCTCCAAATGGTAGTCCATCCAATGCAAACTGTCACAAAATTGCGTTGATTTCTTCTTAAATGATTATCAACATTTGTTTGCTTGATCTTTTTTTCCCTTTAAAACTCCACTGTGCGAGATTTAGGGTTTATGATTTAGGAAAATAAACAGAGTAGTAAAATATGTAAAAGTTGAGAGAATACTTGGACGACTGCATCGTTGAAACAAATGCCTCCCGATGATGTTTCTTCGATGATTTTACTCTTCAGCTTCTCGTTGGTGGTGAAGGCATAAATGGCGAGGGGCTTCGGCCTTGCCTTTAGGAATTCAATGCTGTCTTCAATCTTCTTTAGCTGTGAATGATTCAGATTAAATGATCGCCAAGGTCTGTTTGGTTCAATATACCATTTTTTTAATTTCAAAGACTAACTTCTCCACTACATTCAAGTATGAATATATGAAAACTTTTAATAGATCCAATTAATATACTCTAAACAGCAGACACAAAGGAGTGAATAATATCATTCCAGGTAGCCCTATAGCCTTTAATAATCCTATTTAGATAGAAATTAGTTTAAACATTCCCTTAAATTATTTTAAAATAGAAATATCTTACTGTGATTATAGGAAGCATGGGGCCAAAAATTTCGTCTGTCATAATCTCAGAATCTAAAGGGGGGTTTAGCAGAATGGTGGGTTCGAATGACCTGCAAAAATTGTTGTGAAATCTTTACTTAGGATGGAATTTTTGGTGAAGGGGAACATAAAGACAAGGAAAAGCCTTTCAGGCATTACATGTTTTCAGCATTGAAGGAACCACCATGAACAACGGAGACAGCAACTGCAGGGTCCTTGAGAAAGTTGCTCAATCTTTGAAAATGTTGCTTGTGAGCAATTCTTGCAAGAGTCTCAGGTTCCAGGTAGGTTTTCTTGATCTTGGCCTTCAGAAAATCAATCTACAAGATGCAGAAATGTGAACAGTCATTTCTGCACATTAAGAACACAATTGAGCCTGTTCCATCTTTTTTGAATGGTTTAAAGTCAAAGAAGCTGTTAAGACATGTGACGGTTAGATAGCAGAGAAATATATATATATATATATTAGTGTTGAAATACAAAATGCCTTGAAAGCTGCAAATTTTCTGCTAACTGATCTATATTCTATATTACTGCCTACCTAGTTAATATATAATGTGTTACTATATTAAGGTGAAGCCCCTTCTTTAGTGTGACATGGAGCATTCCTTCTGACCCCTTATTTTTAATTACTCTACACCTTTAGAAAGAGGGAGAGAGAAGATGGTAAAAGAAAAAGTATGTGGGGATCACGTACATTGGTTACTAATTTAACCTTATGGATAATCTTATGGAAAGACCATTAACACTTGTCTATATAGATAACTAATGTCTTGTAATCTGCCTATACTATACTATACTATACTATACTATGGTATCATAAGTGTGATGCCTATAGCTATATCAAGAATGAGGCATTTATTCAAATTACCTTGTGAGTACGTCTGTCAAGCACTCTTGCATTCTTGCAGAGTACTTCTGAGTTCTGCCAAATACACCTGCCCTCTTGTGCTGAGTACCATCTATTGATTACCTCTGCCGACCACTCCCTCTGTGGCCCCAACCACTCTTATCCTTTCTCTCGCAAGAAGAAAAGAAACAGGTGGTCACTACCCTCGACACTCACATGGTTTATATCTATGGCATTAGTCAGCAAGGTCGACGCTCCACCACTCACATTGTCACAACCCAGCATGCTGTCAACAAATGTTACTCTCTGCATGGATATCCTCTTTGCCAGAAATTAGATGTTCGATTCTTTGCCCGTATTTTGCTAACCTGAATAGTTGCATTGACCACAACAACCACATTGAGTCGTCTCCATGGCATGACTGAAAACTACCCTAGCTTTATGCCAGAGCCGCTGCTTTATCTCTGCTATCTATCAAAAGATCCTCTCTTTGATCAACAAAAATAACCCACCATGCATTTTGTGCATCCGTTGCCAAATTCGCAATTAAAATAGGGGGTTGTTTAGGGCACCGCAGTTTTGGCTAGACGCACCGCACTCCCCTCATTTTTCGCACATTTTGGAAATACGCCTTGTACATGCATTTTTAGAAAAAGTGTTCAACACGAAAGTTGTATATCTCGACGAGATCTACAACTTTTGTGTTGAACACTTTTCCTAAAAATGCATGTACAAGACGTATTTCCAAAAAACGCGAAAAATTAGGAGAAAGTACGGTCTATGGTGCTCATAACAATTCCCTTAAAATATTGTGAGAACCAATATTGCAACTAAAATATCGTGGTAGTAAAATGGGGAGTTTATCCTCTGTTGTAATATGTAATGTTAAGAGTGTTTCGTTGTAATCTATAAAAAGCCATCATATTTGCCCAAATGAAATTGACGAGACATTTGTAACGTGGTATTAGAGTCGAAAAACCCCGCTACGCGTCTCCCGACTGCGAACGACGAACTGTGCGCCTCGCTCGATCCGCGATCTCCCAGCGGCGCGCTTCACTCGATCCCGTGGATCGCTAGATCCTGTCCAGCAACGTGTCTCCCGTTGATCGCTAGATCCGTCTCTAGCTTCCTCCGACCCCAGCGTTCCAGCGACCAGCAATGCTAACCAGCAGTGACCCTAGCGGCCGCTTCCGTTCCTTGTTGCCAGGAAGGCCACACCGGGCATCCGCCCTGCCACACGCAGTGTCTGTTTCTATCAGTCAGGGTGCGACATCTTCGCAGTAAGTCCCGCATGCTCCGACCATAGGATGTTGTGATCGGATCTAGGGCAGGAGGAGGCATTGCTTGATACATACAGGATGCGTTGATCGGTGAGGAATCTAATCCATGACGCCAAAGGAAGGAACAATGGATGATGTTTTCAAGATGTTGGGCCCGGATGAGTTGGCCATATTGTTGAGGGTGTTGGGCTTATCACATCGACCAATGAAGTTCGAACTTCTACTGATTGATCTGATGCTTGATGGACCGACCACCCACCTGAGTTGGTCATGTCGTGGAAGAAAACCCCTGCAGTGAAACTGGTTGGGGGCTTCCTGACAAGGGTGTTGAAGAAAAAAGACACCTCGACTGGAGGAGATGAGTGGGAGTTGGCCCAAAGGACGGTGTTTATGTGGTTTCATAGCTTTGTTGTCCCATCAATTGCAGCCACGGTAAATGGCCTAGAGACGGTCATGGAGGTTTGGAATAAGCTGAAGAATACATATAATGGCGTGGGGAACACTCTGCGGGTCTTCCAGTTGAAGGGAGAAATTGATGACACCGCTCAGAGAGAGAAGACAGTGCAGGAGTACGCCTCCGGGCTGGAACGTCTATTGATGGATTACGATCACATCTCTGGCGGGATGTGTTGCAGCGACTCACAGTGTCGGGCCTCTAAGATCATCGTAGAGGAGAGGAAAATGAAGTTCCTAAGGGATTAGATGTCAGGTTTATCAGCCGAGAGCACAACTTCTATTACGACGATTCCTACATTTACCCAGGTCATCTCTGCCATGATCCAGGAGGAGACACATCACAAACTTCAGACAGGGACAGGAGGGTCCACTACTGTAAAGTCAGCACTTGCGGTTGCTGGCCTTGGGGTTACAGGGCTCAGTGCAGGGGGAAGAAACCCGTCAGTGCTACAACAGTGGGGAGGTGGGCCTTCTGAGGCAAGCTTGCCCCAAGCTGCCCAAGAAGAGAGATTTGGGTAGTGAATAAGGACGTGGTCGGGCTCGTGATGGTCAAGGAGGCTATCGAGCCAATTTGGGCATGACTGACAGTGCGGAGGAAGTCGACATTATCTAAATAGAGGAGGAACATACCCTACTGAGCATGATGTAGGGAATCAAGAGGAAACAGACGGGCGAAGGGAACATGGATGGAGCTGGGGGGTCGCTATGTATGCCCACCAAACTGATGAATCTCTTGGTCTTGTATCCATATCTTCCTTCAGGGAATCATATTGGATCATTGACTCGGGGGCATCACGTCGTGTGATAGAAAATGCAGGAGAGTTATCCTTCTACACTCGCCTAACTACAATAGATGGAATCCAGAAGGCAGATTGTATGCTCCAATTAGTGGTCGGTAAGGGTATTATTAATTGTTCAGATACATTAAAACTATCCAATATTTTGCATGATCTTTTTTCAATTAGTCTCTTATCCATTAATTTCATAATCATTCAACTGAGATGTGTTATATTTTTTTATATTCTCAATGTGACTTTCCAGGAGAAAGGGACAAGGCAGTTACTTAAGACTGAGACGTGACATGACAGGCTGTGGTATCTAGATCATGAAAGATTGGATGCGACTCTTGTATTTGTGGTAAAGAAGGCATAAGTTAGAGGACAGGAGATGAGTGCAGACGATATGTTGATACTCCATCACAGGCCGTTGGGGAACCCTTCTTTTGGCATTGTAGTTAGGTTATTTCTTACTATTTTTTAAAGAGCAAATAAAACCAAATTAGTGTGTGATGCTTGTGATTTAGGCAAACTTACTAGGAGTTCGTATGTTAGTATGTGTCGGAGACGTAATTCCATTTTTGATGTAGTTCATTCTGAAATATGGGGGTTTTGTGTTGTAAGTTTTTTGAATGATTATAAGTACTTCGAACTTTTATTGATTGTGCATCCCGTGTTGGTTATATTTGATGAAAAATAAGAGTGAGGTGCCTACCTGCTTCCAAGACTTCCATAAGCATGTTCAGACACAATACGCTGTGATGATTAAGGTACTAAGGTCGGATAATAAGACAGAATATACTAATATGACAATGAATGAGTACTTATCAACCCATGGGATATTGCACCAGACCACCTGCGCATACACAACGACACAATGGAGTTGCGGAAAGGAAGAACATGCACCTTCTGGAGGTGGCAAGGAGTATGATGTTTAACATGAAGGTTCCTCAAATTCTGTGGGGATATGTGGTGTTGTCAGTAACACAACTGATCAACAGGATGTCATCATAGATTTTGGGGTGGAAGTCTCTGCGTCAGCAGTTGCATGAGCATAATGGGGGATCCTTACTTTGAAGGTATTTGGGTGAGTGTGCTTCATGAAGGACAACAGGCTGGATGTTGGTAAGCTTGATGCGAGGGCAGTCGAGTACATTTTTGTGGGCTACTCTCGTACTCAGAAGGGGTATGCGTGTTGGAGTCTAGTGGAGAAAAGAAGCTTTGTGAGCATGGATGTTCACTTTAGAGAGCTGGAGCAATAAAACCGATAGGAGGGAGCATTACCCACACCAAACTCGTCAGATACCAAAAATATGAGGCGAGAGAGGGAGAGGTTAGTGACAGATTTAGGAGTATGGCAGGGAGGATCAGTGGAGGAGGAACAAGAGAGTGATGAAGAACAAGAGGAGATTGAGGAGGAGAGGCGAGATATTAGACCTACAGGCTACAGCTCAGGGGGAGTTACTTGCATATAGTAGGAGGGGGAAGTTGTCAACAGTACCAGATCCATTGCCCAATACAACTCCCAGTCCCTTGGCTACATCGACCCCTACTCTTGGAGCACCTACATCACTGCCGCCCTCAGGTTCCCCTACTCCTTTGTCAACTGTGACATTACGGAAGACTATTCACAACAATGCAGGAAATTCTCCAGATAGATACGGTTTAAGACCTTTCTTCATTTGTATCTTATGATCATATCTCTTCGTCTCACAAAGCATTCATTGCATCGTTAGATAGTAATATTGTACCTAACAATTGGCAGGTTGTCAAAGATGATCTGAAGTGGAAGACAGTGATAAAGGAGGAGATGGGGGCTCTTGAGAAGAACAAGACTTGGGAGTTGACACAACTGTCAAAGGATAAGAAGGTCGTCTGACGCAAATGGGTGTTCACTGTGAAGCAGAACTCAGATGGACAGGTCGAACACTATAAGGCTCGATTTATTTGTCATGGCTTATGACATCGATTACGACGAGACATTTGCACTTGTTGTGAAGATGAGCACCGTCAGGACTCTGATTAGCTTGGTGATGAATGATGGATGGATATTGAACCAACTAGATGTGAAGAATGCATTTCGTCATGAAGACCTAGCAGAGGAGGTGTACATGAAGATACAACCAGGGTTTGACACGACCAAGACAAAAGGTAGAGCCTGCAGGTTGAACAAATTCCTCTATGGGTTGAAGCAATCACCTCGTGCGTGGTTCGACAGGTTCAGGAAGACGATGATTGGGATGACATATCATCAGATAAATGTTGATCACACTGTGTTTTTTAGGTAGAATGAATGTCACTTCACCATGCTTACGGTGTATGTGGACGACATGATCATCACAGAGGATGATGAGCAGGAGATTGGTCGTCTAAAGAGGGCTCTAGGCAAGTAGTTTGAGGTGAAGAATTTGGGTTCTCTTAGGTATTTACTTGAGATTGAGATTGTTTATGAGGTAGAGGGGATAGTCCTTTCTCAAAGAAAATACGTTTTAGATCTCCTCACAAAAATTAGGATGTTGGGGTGCAAACCTGCTGTGATACCAATCGATCAAAAGTGCAAACTGGGTGCTGAGACCAGGAATCAGTGGACCGTGAGATGTACCAAAGGCTAGTTGGGAAGTTGATTTACTTGAGCCACACTCTCCCGAACATCTCCTTTATTGTGAGCGTGGTGAGCCGCTACATGCATGACCCAAGGAAGGGCCATATAGATGTTGTGTACCAGATTGTGCTACTTGAAGAATGCTCCTGAAAAGGGGCTGACATTTAGAAGGAATAGACACGTGAAGATTGAGGGCTACTGTGACTCTGACTAGGCAAGCTGTGTGGATGACAAGAGAATCATTTCAGGCTATTGCATATTTGTGGGAGGCAACCTGGTCTCCAGGAGGAGAAAAAACAGTCAGTAGTGGCTAGATCGACATCAGATATGGAGTATAGAGTCATGTCATTAAAGGTTGCAGAGCTTCTATGGCTGAAAGGGACGTTTGTAGAGTTGTTGTTGGATCAAGTAGATAAGTTGTGATGTGACAGTCAGTCAGCCATCAATATTGCAAATAATCTTATCCAACACAATCGAATCAAGCATATAGAGATTCATAGGTTTTTCATAAAAGAAAAGCTTGATGGTAGGCTACTGGAGTTGAGTCGCGTCTTGACCAAGGGTGAGGTAGCAGATTGCTGGACCAAGAGACTCAATCTAGATGATATGATTGGGGATTGTAATAAGATGGTCTTAATGAATATCTTTTGTCAATCTTGAGAAGTGTTGTAATATGTAATGTTAAGGGTGTTTAGTTGTAGGCTATAAAAGGTCATCATATTTGCCCTAATGAAATTGACGAGACATTTGTAACTTCCTCCATGCCATTTACTTCATAATCCTTATATCCACTTCAATCCCCGATAATAAATCATTATATTATATGAAATACTCTTCAGTTAACTGCCTCGATTCAAATAATGTGCATTTCTAGATATCTAGGTTATATTTTCTTTAACATACTGATGTCTTGATCTAAAAATTAAGTTGACAATCACGAAAGGAAACTTCTTGTTGATACATCTTATATTCATTATTATAATGAATGGTGGGAAGAATGACATATCCTTGTTGTCACCAGATCGAGCATCATCTGTATCGTACATATCATAAGGCAATACATGCATTCCCCTCGTGAACTACGCTAAATTGTCGATGATAAGGACATACATCCCAATGGATGCTTGGTCAAGGGATCTTTCCATCCTCCTCCATCCTTATCCAAATTATATTAGGGTTTCTTCTGACTCCTATTGGGTCAACTAGACTAACACTCCTTGCTCCACATGATTTTGCACCTTCCTTAGAGACTCTGGCCATTGAAGACAGGAATGAAGTCCAAGAGACTGTAATCTCCAGAAACGGCCAATGTTGAAAAGAGACAGAGAAATATGTTTGGATAATTTTCATTAAGTCCCACAAGGTGTTTTTATAGGTTATATGAAGAGAGAATATATTCTTTTTTATTCTTGATAGGGTCTCCTTAAAAGCGCTAAATGCCCCCTCATGTGCGGAATGCGGATATAAAAAAAACCCCACTAACGGCGTAACCGCCCAGGGGTAACCGCCCGAGGCATAACCGCCCCGGCCCAACCATCCCGTAACGGCGGTCTCTCGGCCTCGCAAGCTTCCCGGCCTTCGCCGGCGCCCCCGGTAAGGGCATGGACTCCCTGCTGCTCTAGTAGGGAGACAACCTTGTCGCCCGGCTCCGCCGGCACCCCAGATGAGGGCGCGACCTCCCCGCTGCCCTAGCAGGGTGACAGCCTTGCCGCCCAGCTCCGCCGACGCCCCGCTAAGGGCAGGGCCGCCCCAAATTGGGCGACCTTATGGCCGCCCGGTTGGGGCGATCTGCTCGCCGCCCAAAACGGGTGGCGGTTTTGCCCCGCCAGGGGCAGGGCCGCCTCAAATCGGGTGGCCCTTTGGCCGCCCGGTTGGGGAGACCCGCTCGTCGCCCAAGACGGGCGGTAGTATTGCCGCATGACCTCATACGGGGCCGCCCTTCCCCGACCTCCAGCCTCTCCCGGCCGCCAACCACGCCGAAATGCCCCTCCCCTTGCTGGAGGGGCGGTTGTTTTCGGTTGGGCTTAAACCGCCCGGCGGTGGTCTTGTCATATTCGTAAAAATCGTGTCCGTGTACTCGAATTTGGACGTTCTTATTCGTCCGTCTAGTAGTTACCGGGTAAATTTATCGGAGCACCCTCTTAAAATCAATAAATAGGATCCGATCCTCCTTCATTTTCATTCTTTTCTGGCCCCCAAAAATCCTCCTATGGATATTTTCTCTCCTCTGTTTCCCCTCCCGACGCGCGCTCCCGTGTGCGCCCTTTCCTTACACGCTCCCGTGTGCGCCGCCTCCTCACATGCGTGCGTCCCTTCCTTGGGCACTCATGCGCGCGCCTCTTCCTTGCGCGCTCCCGCGCGCTCATTTTCCTTGCGCGCTCCCGCGCGCGCCATGTCCTTGCGCGCTCCCCTTCCTTGCGAGCCCCCCGCGCGCCTCCTCCTTGCGCGCTCTCGCGCGCCTCCTCCTTGCGCGCTCTCGTGCACACCTCTTCCTCGCACGCTCCTGTGTGTGTCCATTCCTCACGCGCTAACATGTGTGCATCTTCCTTGCGCGCTCCCGCGCGCCTCTTCCTTGCGCGCTCCCACGCGCTCATCTTCCTTGCACGCTCCCGCGCGCTCATCTTCCTTGCGCGCTCCCGCGCGCGCCATGTCCTTGCGCGCTCCCCTTCCTTGCGAGCCCCCCGCGCGCCTCCTCCTTGCGCGCTCTCGCGCACACCTCTTCCTCGCGCGCTCCCGTGTGCAGCCCTTCCTCACGCGCTCACATGTGGCCCTTCCTCACGCGCCTGCGCACCCCCGTCCAAGTGTGCCACCACGCGCTCCGCTCAAAGTGCGCCCACACCGCGTTCAGTACGCCCGGCTCTCCAGACAAGCTTCGAGAGCACAATTCAACGCCAACAGTTTACAATACCAACTTCGGAGACCGTCGAAGTCCGCTCCGACAGTCGAAGTCCGCTCCGACGACCAAAGTCCGTCTAGACTGTCGAAGTTTGTCTCGATGACCAAAGTCCGTCTTGACCGCCATAGTCCGTCTAGACCGCCGAAGTTCGTCTTGACGGCCAAAGTCTATCTTGATCGCCAAAGTTAGTTTGGACCGCCGAAGCCTCCCATTAGATTCATCAAACACTTCAAAGGTCGCAGAAAGTCCAATAATTGTCTTCTTCCTTCAGCCGTCTGTGCGGTGAGCAAGCAAACCACAAGCCTCCTCTGCATCAGTCGATCAAGCCCGTCAGCGCTCCCAAGTTCGTTTGCCCTACATCGTGAGCAAAAGCAAGACCACATACTCTCAGCACCCTCAACACATTAGCGGGCCCATCAGACAAAATCAAATCAATCGCTCAAACTCCTCTGAGCGCAACAGGAGACAAACCGCAGAGGTTTAGGCATGCCGAGTGCGCCACCCAAGCTTTCAGGCCGCAAGTACCAGGACGTGTGAGGAACGTCACTCCTGCTTCCAAGCACCAACAGAGGACTCCAGAGTACAACGAGCGCATCGCTCCCCGCAACATACAAAGAAAGCTCCGTGAGCGGTGGCATGTCACCATCCGATCCCTGCTTTCTCTCTCTAGTAAATATAACGAGAGGCGGCCTGTCACGCTCGATTCTCTTAAAAGCCCTGTACAACAACCAACAAATAGTGAGGTTTGGTCGGCACAGATCCAGCCACGTGACTTTTAACCCAGTTGACGGGTTTTCCACGTTAAAAAAAATCTCCTGTCAGATTTTTATTTTCTGAGATTGTTTGCGCGCTCGACCGCTCTACGGTGTAAGACGGTTCAATTAGTCCGACCTACCAAGAGCCTTGTGTGATCCGCAATAATTCTATTACAATAAATATATGAATCCATATGCTTGTGGTTCAATGGATGAGATAGTGATCCATGTGCTCACACTAGATGATTGAAATTGTGATCCGTGTGATTAAAGTATTCGAGTGTGATGGCAATCAGTGTGCTCCTATTGGATGATTGAGATTATAATCTGTGTGCTTCAAGTATGTTTGTTAAAGTTTTATGGACTTGTTAATATACCCATCGAGTTGGAGAATCTAAAAAATCTAAACAACGAATCTTCAGTTTGTCTTAAAGAAATTAGAATCACGTTGTAGTTAGTGGCTTGATGAAGATGTCAGTGATTTGATCTTTAGTGAAAAATATATTGAACAACAAGTTTATTTGAAGCTACGCATTCTCATCTTCTCGAACAAAGTTAAATTCAATTTCGACATGTTTAACACATGCATGAAACACAAGAATTGCTAAAAAATATGTTGTTCTAATATTGTCATACCAAATAGTAGTGGTCTACGTAAAATCGTAAATAGAGTCCTAATCCACTATTAAACCTGATTTATGTGGGTAGTGTCATTACATGTAAACAAGATGTCATATACATAAATCAAAATACAAGTAGTTATAGGTCCCTTGTGGAGGATAAATAAAGAAGGATCATTTTTAGAGGCAATGAATCTCAATTTCAGGAGAAAAACCGACAAGATGCAAAACCGAGCTCAAAGATCTATATAAGAAGCGATGTAATCGACAAACATGATTTGGGTGTGTAGAATTCGCAAACCCAGGAGATTGGGACATATATAGTTCCTCAGCTATTGAGCCACGAAGAGAGATACTTTGGACATTAAACTGCTAGATAGGTCACCCTTGCGAGACTGCAATAGAAAAAAGGCTTTGAATTATAGTAGGTTTAACTACAGGACTGAAGATTTTTGTCTAATCATGGCTGGGTTGTTGGTAGACCCTTTGGCAACTACATATCTTATAATGCTCAATGGATCCATATACTTTGCACTTAATGCGATAAATCCATTTGCATCCAACTAAATTTTTGTGTGATGAGAGAGAGACTAAACCATGTCTCATTTTGTTTGAACTAAGGCATTAAACTCATTGTGCATGACAACCCTCCACTCATGGTGTTTATTAGTTTGGGGTAAAAGAGGTAGGTTCGATAGTAATATTGGTGGGAGACTCGGATGATATTTGGATGTTTAAGGCATTTGGAAGGTGTGGATGTGTAGAGTCATAGTTTTCTTGAATAAGATGCGTGCAACTTGTGAGGTAGTTGGTGATGTTGGAGAACTTAGCATTGGGGGAGTGTAGGTGTATGCTCATGAGGAACCGGTAATGATGTATGTTCAGGAGGGACTAGTAAGCAAGCTATGTGTTCGCTGGTGTTCGCGCGTGATGCATGGAAATCGTCAAGCGCACCGGTCGCACAAGTAATAAAATTTTGGAATAAATCCCCGAGTATCGGTCTCTGAAGGAATGCAATTAGAATAGAGCGGCAACAGTTCAGAAAATATCATTATGAGGGTTATACATAGAAAAGATTTAAAAGGGGGCGTGTGAGATTGTGGTTTCTTGATCTAATAAACTAATTAAGACTATGCGGATCGAAGGCACCGCTTCGTAAGGTGAGGTGAGTGTATCAGCCGCGATGTCGAACTTCAGTTTGGTTAGTGGGCTGAAAGCTAATGGATGGAATTGTTCTTGTGCGGAGTGCAATCGGGTGAAACAAGTGTATGGAGTGGATGTGGAGTGGGCGAGGCGCATTCACAACACACAACTCAAAATCAAAAAGGAACTACAACAGTTTAATTAGAGATCACATACAAATGTAGTTCGAACTTCAGTTTGGATAGTGAAGGTGATTGGGTTGGATTGGTGTGAAGAGGACATTTTGATTAAGGAATCGGAATTTGGTGTATATGTTTTGTCCGTTTAGAGAGGGAGTAGAGGATGGACCTCAAACATCAATATAAACAAGATCTAACATAAAGAAACTTTTAGAATGAGAAAGGGAAAGAGATAAACAATGAGATTTACCTCAACCAGTATGCCTCGAAACTCACTCAATTCTAGTGTTCTCTGTATGCAAAGAGAACACCAAAGTTCACCTCGACCAGTATGCCGAAGTAATCTTCAACCACGTCTGTGAGTATCGCGGCCGTGATCACCAGCACACCCACGATTAGTGCATATATTGTTTTTGCGGGTAAGATGTACCTAATGGGGATTGCCACCCAAATTGCATGCCATCAGGATCTACAAGAGCATATTTGTGTCGTAGACATCGACCAGAGCTTCATTTTGACGATACGGGCCACATTCGCATCCGCCCGCTGATTTATTTTTTTGCAATTTTTTATTTTATTTTATTTAGGTCTATTTTGAAGGTTTAGGCACCCAATGTTAGCGTGTGATCTTGGCCATTCACGATGGAAGCCTCAAAATCCCCTCTATTATTATATATATGAGTATTATGACAATTTTGGAGATATTCAGGTTTACGAGGACTTTTCTCCTAAGCGTGGATCATGTGGACGATGCTGAAGCTGCCCCACTCCTTGGTGCCAACTCCAGGGATTCATTCTCCATTCTGCTACCTTCAACCAGGTATCCCTCCGCAAGACCCGCCTACCAGCTTCTCCCCGCTTTTTTTCTCGCTTACCTACGTTATTTCCCCATGCAAACCCCGCCTCACAACAACTCTCCGCTTTTCCCCTTCACCTCCCAGTCCTCCCCCCTTTGCAAACCACCTCCCCTAGCTCAGCCCCACCACAAGCCTACGCGTCTCCCCCCTTCCCCACTGCAAAACCACCTCCCAAACTCTTCCCCGCTGAAGAATATCAACTTACACCCCTTCCCCGCCTCTGCAACTTCCAACCAGCCCCTCTCCACCTCTAACTGTGGCCACCCAGTCCCCTCCCCCAAACAAATCACAACTCCCCAGCCCTTCCCGATGCTGACCACAACCTCCCAACCCCTCCCTACGAAAAAAAATGGTTCCTCCCAGCCCTGCCCATCTTCATTACCAACCGGTTTTCCATTCCATATGCTACAAGGATCCCGACCTCACCTCAATCACCCATGCTCAGTTCAAGACAACCCCAATACTTGTAAGTTTCGTAGTTTTGGTTGCTTAGTTCCTTTATTGTATGCATTTAATGTTTGTATTACTTAATGAAGTTTAAATTATAATTGTTTGCCCTCCAAGTTAATCAATATAGAGTATGGGGTTTATTTGTGCGGTGTTCTTGCTTGCGCACACCAATCAGAGGAGCAAAAGTTGTTCATTTTCACTGAGATTGTCGGTCGTTGAATATTTTGCTAAGTGCTTATTGTTTCAATGTTAAGTTAATCTGCTGACGGAACAATCTAAGTTGCATGCATTTCATTTCAGTCCACATACATTGATCTTAAGTTCATCTTGCACGTCACTCCACAGTAGGCATTGTGTCCCTAGGAGCCCGAGCACACTCACCGAGTCTACCACACATCAATATCCCAGGGGATTCTGGTAGGGCGTTAACTATATGTTTATTTGTGAATAGGAGAAACTCATGACCGGCAAGGATGGTACTGAGATTTTTAAAGTTGAATGAATTTCCAGGACATAGTAAGGTGGGAACTATATCTAGTAGATATGCTTGCAATGCTCGAATAATATGAAGATGTTCAAGGAGTTCAGAAAGTAATTCTGCAGGTCGTTATTCAAGATTTCAAAGCATAGTATGAAGATTAATAAGACGAGTGCCAGAGGACTCATATCATTTAATGATGATCTCCCAAATATCTTTGTTTATCTGCTGATCAGGAATTAAAGAAAGCATTTCTTGAGACAGGGATGCAGTAAGGAGACTCATAAGTTAGCATTACATTGAGAGAGAATGTTTCCTCCTTTTTCTATTATAACAAATATATGAATCCATGTGCTTGTACTTCAACGATTAAGATAGTAATTCATATGCTCATATTAGATGATTAAGATTGTATGTGCTCATAATGGATGACTATGATTATAATTCATGTGCTTCAAACATATTTTGTAAAGTTTTGTGGGCTTTGCTAGAAGCTAAAAAAAATGCCACCAAGCACCTGAAAGATGCAAATCCAGTTCAAGACGCAGATCTGGCCTGAGCATGAATGCAACATGAACGACCCTAAGACTCAACACATGTTAAGCCCTAGCGCCACACACCGCCGGAGGCCTAGCCCCAGCACCATAGACGTGCCTTTCCAACATAATACGCCCCTTTTTTCCATTAAAGTACAATTTTTTGTTTCATTTATTTGCTGAGCAAACTGAAAAGAATGACGAGTTATTAACAATATTTGGATTTACATCATTTGAGATTGATCAAAAAGACCAATCAACTCACAGATAAACATATATACATGAAAGAATTTATGCTAAATGATTTGATTAGTTTATATTAAAAAATTTGGGAAAAAAAAAATCTAGTGTAGAGGTACAGTTCCAATAGGAAGTTTACCAGAAGGGGTGCAAAATTCTCTTCCACGAGCAAATAGTCAATTGCAATGCATGCTTGGCCACTGCAGAGACCCCACTTCGCTGCAGCCACTCTGTTTATAGTCACCTGCATGATTTACATAAAATTAACCGAAATAAAAGAATGATTTACATAAAATGAACGGTCAGTTTGATTGATTCTCTCTCCCTGTAATAAAATAGCCTGAGAAACTGCATATCAAAAAGTCTTAAAGAGATCTGAAATGAAGCCCTTTAGGAAAAAAAACACAAGATTATATAGAACTAACAGGATCGATGTTACTGTAAGGATTTTCTAGGGCTCTCGGTAGGAGAAGAGGAGGAAAAAGAGGAGGAAAAAGAGGAGGAGAGAAATTCAAGGATAAACTTGTAAGTAATTCAAAAATGAAATGCAAGAATTAAAAGATGATGTCCTATTTGGCAGCTTCTGTTAGGAAACCACAAATACTGGGTTAACAAGAACACGTAAATAATCAAACTCGGCAATCCCACTAATATTCACAACCACATTGTATATAATACTCAGGAAAAAAAATACATGATCCGATATTGCACCACAGGTGAAATTGAACACCTCGACCCGCTAAGCAATGAAATACTTACTACAATCCGTTGAACAATGAGCACGCAAGGTTCCCACAAAAACCTTCGTCGTCGTCAAACAACCAACCGCCGTCACCACTAGAGAAGGAGCCCAAGACGGATCAAACCCGCAACAACATTGCCGCATGAAATGAAGCCCGTTGTTGCCTTCCATCAGAACACCACAACCCCCCCCCCCCACACACACACACTGTCGTCGACCTCACAGCTGACCGCCACAACTCGGAGTCTCGTTGTCGTACGACCTCCTGCACTTCCTGATAAACCGGTCTCTGTTTGTAGCACCTAGCTTCCGCCGAATGGAGAAGACTGAAGAGAAAGGGAGACATTTGCAATCCCCGGTCGGCCTCATTGCCCTCTGCCATCAGAGTCTCTGTCGTCGCACAAGGAATCACCGTTGCTTCATGCCACCAAGTCGAGCGAGGGGGAGAAAGGGGGATCAACCTTGCAACCGACCACCACCTTGGTTCCAGATTAGGAGCCACCAACTGCACTAAGCATCGTCTGCAAGTAGCATCTACACAAAGCACCATGCATGCTCTGACTCACCTTTGTGATGTCGATGGAATAGGATTGTTGAATCTGACTAACTGGACTCGAGTCACCGAAGGGCGATCCCATGCACCTCCTCAACGATCCACTATGTTGCCAGCAAAAATTATGGGCCTACCACCTCTCACTGTGGTCTCCGTCGGTTGGTACAGGCTGACAAACAACATAGCTCGCATGAGCATGACATGCGCTCATGTTACCGTCAGAACTTCACCTCTTGTCGCAAAACTGCAACATCATGAGTCCAATCTTGCTAACAATATCAAATTTCTATGTACCTTGTGTATTAGATGTACCCGCTCAAGCCTACGTAACACTCCATCATGCATCCAGATGTCCATTGTTCTTGTCCAAGTGACCTCACACGCTGAGCCGTCACCTAAAAAGACTGACTCAGTCATCACCTCCAGTGAACTGAACATCATTGCAACTGAGCATATGATGCGAAACACCAACCACCAGGGAGTCACAATGACTCTCATTTGGACGATCCTATGTGCTTATGTGCCCCCATTCCCTTCATCTCAAAACAAAGGTTTTGACATAACTTCTGGGTGTGGTGGGAACCGTGGGATATCAACATGGTATTAGAGGGAGATTGTCCCGTTGCGGGGGAGTGTTACAAGTTTGGTCCAGCGGGACTTGTGCAATGTCAGACTTACTTCCATGGGTATCGATTTGACTTGATGTTCTCGGACTTTTCCCAACTCAGATTATCCTTGCGGTCCTGTGGTTGGATTAGTCTCACACCGCCTCTAGCGGGCGATCCTTTGTGCTTATGTGCGCTTACCCCTTCATCTCAAAGCTGAGGTTTTAAGATGACTTAAGGGTGTGATGGAATTTCAACAGTAAGAACAACATCACCCTCCACTTCCAAGTCTAAGGGCGTCTTTCCCCCACTCTGTGTGCCTCCAGAATTTTGCACACACTGCAAAATGTTCCTCCTGATGTGGGCGCTCGTTCTACAGTGGTAATAAACCGCCCCTTCTTCAAAGTTGAACGAGGTTGTGCACCTCTCGACCCCCTATTGAATGATCTGCCTCTCCTTTTACTACCAGCAAATGCTCACCTCTAGAAGCATGGTCCACTTGTATCAGATTGGACAATAATGTTGATGTGACCTGCTCCAGCCCTATTGTATCTTTTTCATATATGAGCGTAGTCACCATGTCCTTGTAGGACACTATGAGTGAGGTAAGAAGCAACAAAACCTTATCTTCTTCCTCCACTTTTACGCCAACTACATACAATGAGTTGTGAAGTCCATTAAACATGTTGAAGTTTTCATGCAGGTTTCTACCCTTTACATCTTCAAGTTGTGCAGTCATTGTTTTAGCAATAGCTCATGGTAAACGACTTGCCCAAAGACAGTCTTTCAAGCTTCTTCCAAAGCTTGGCTGCAGATTTTTTGACTCAAATGTTGAAGAGCACCTTGTCATCGATGCACATCCTGATGACACTAGTGTTGCGCTCATCCAAATGAAGCCATTTAGAATCCTTCATCGGAGCAGGTAATGTATCACGTCCCCACAACACTTGTATCAAACTTTGCTCAACCAACATGTCCTTGACCTGAATTTGTAATGGACTGAAATTTCCACAGCCATAAATTTCTCCACCAAGTATCTTGCAAACACATCATTCTTCCATGTCACAGCTGCCCTCAACGCCTCTAAGGGATCTAATTAATTCACGGATCGGCGTTCAATTGATAGGGACAGGGCTTCGGGGCGGGGATTATGCAACATTAGGTCTTGTGCCCACGTCAACCTTCCTCTGGTGGTAATTGATGTCTGTGTCTTCCTCCGTAAAAGTTCATTTTACTGTGTAGACTTATATGACCCGTTTCCCTGTGTTGTGGTAATGATCTTGTTGACATGATGGCCTTGGCTATAATGTTGTTGACCATAGATCAAAATATTTTGTGGGTTGAATTTTGCTTGATTGTCTAAATTCCTGTTTCTAGAAGAGGTGGACAACTTGGCCAGAGCCTGATTTTATCATATGTCTATAATGAACTGCATGTCCCATCCTTCTATCCTGAAGGAATTGAGACAGTAATGCTTAGGTTATGGATTCCAGATTCTATGGCCAATGAAATGACTAAATTTCACATTTTTACCATACCCGCTCTAGAAGGTGAGAATATATGTAAGAATTAGATGGAATACAAAATGAATTGCATGGAATTGGAATACAAAATGAATTGGATGGAGTTCATTTTTAACTAAAGTTAATTCTTTCCGATCTATATAAAAATTAGATAATTCCGGTTACGATACACATGCGAATTAATATATGTAAGATGTTCTTGTGGCCCGGTAAATATTCTTGCGATTTGTTAAGTTAAATTCAGTTCGCCAAAAATATTTCCTAAAGGCAAATATAGTGGTGACAGACGCCTTGTTGAAAAAATGAATGTTGTATGATCGTCCCAAAAATTTGAGGGAGGAATTCTCTCATCGGTCAAAGATTCTGGTAATGGCAATTCGTCGACGAGATCTTCGAATCTTGAGAAACGTCGTCGAATCATAGCCGTCGGAATATTTGAGAGTTGCCGGATCATCCTAAGAATTCCATGGAAGTTTATTTTTGTAACTCCAAGACTGGTGGTTGTGACAGTTCGTCGATCAAATTGTCAGATCATCGACAATTGTCAAAATTATGAAAACCTTCGGATTGTCACCAAATTTTTGAAGAATTTTTTTCTCATTTTCTAAGACCACTTGGTGACAGCCCCTAAAATAAAAAGTTAAATTGTTCTCAAATTTTCAAGAAATCCTATTCTCATCGTCCCGAGACTGTTTGTGGTGATGGTTCATCTATTCAATTATTGGATCTCTATTAATTATATGACCAAAATAATAGAATCAATCAATTTCATTTATGCATGCTCAGTCATATTATCCAGCCAAATGACAGAATTAGATTTGAACCAAAATAAAATCCAATTCCGTCCAAACAAACGAGCTCCAAGAAAACTTGATGCTTTAATGATGCTATCAACAAACCCTTATATCTCTTTCACTTGTGAGGGTATCTATAATGGCAGGGCATTTTCCTCCTAACTCAAGAGAGACCGGAGTCAGATGTTTAGCTGCGGCGGCCATAATGATGCGCCCGACTCTTGAGCTCCCTGCCAAGTGAAAAAGAAAGATTCAAAGTTGATTTTGAAGTAGAAGATGTGAAGAAGGGTTCAGTGCAAACCAGTGAAAAAAATCTTATCCCATTTGTGCTCCAAGAGTTGTTCTCCCATATGAGGACCACCCTCCACAACCCTCACAGTCTTCTCCAAATATTTGGGGATATTGGTTGCAAGAAAATTGGAGGAGGCAGGAGCGAGCTCAGAGGGTTTCAGGACTACAGCATTTCCAGCTGCTACAGCCCCAACCAGTGGCTCTAGAGACAATCCTACATGTGTATTGTTGCAATGTTAGTGAAAGAAAAGGTAGCAGAAAGCAAAATTAGCTATGCATGTGAGTCAATATAGAGAATGAATTAAGCAATGAATGCTATGCCTCTCCAAAATTTATACACCTTAAGCCACCTCCAAGCTCATAAAGGCCTAAATATATAGAAAAATATTGAATCTGTTCTTCGAGTGAAATCATTCTGCTATTCAAATATTACAAAAGTTGAGTTTTAGCTCCCATTTCGGATATTATGTAATGATATTAAAGTTATGTACTGCTATTAAATATGAAGAAAAATTGAGGGCAAAATGTGATGTAGGGTAGGCTATGGGGGTGCACCAAACAAGGCTACTAGGGGCGGAATGCAAATGCGACACACAAACCCTAACCTAAATGCAATGCAACCGTTGATGACGACAACTAATAATTCAGAGTAATGGAATATTAACACCACGCAAATTAATAAAAGAGCAGAGAACGAGCATTTAATTATAAGTAATTTTGTAATGGCTTTCCTCCGCTCGGAGGGCTAAAGCTAAGCGTGCGACGAATTGGTCTCACTTGCAAATTATAGTTGGATTGCAACAAATTTCTACAAGCAGAAATTTAAGCAAAACACGATAATCAATCAATAATAATGTCAAATCAAATGTTCCAATACAACGAGAGGCTCACCAAAGTAGCGGGCTGACTGAGGCCCTGAAGACTTTAGATCAGAATGAGTGGAAAGGAGATCAAACGTGGAACCATCAGCGTGGAAATGATGGCGGGTGGATCCGATGTTTGGGAGCGGATCTGAGCTAAAAAAGGAAATGAGTGGTGGGGATGACGGATCAGGGGCTGAATTTCTCAGATCTGGACTGATCTTGAGAAAGGAGACGACGGGGAAGTGGATCCACAAAAATGGAAGGGTGGCAGCTAGGGTTTGCGGCCACAAAAGGGAAGGCGGATTGGGGGAAAAGGACTTTGTTGTTAGAAGGGATTTGCGGCCTGGTAGGGGGCGGCGGTGGAGAGGATCTGGGCAGTAGCTATGGCGGCGGGGTGGGTTCAGGCCAGCAGTGGAGATCTTGGAAGCCGGCGGCTGCAAGGTGCTGGGAACAGCAGGCTACCGGGTTTGGAGGGTGGTTTGGGGGGCTGGCAGTGGCTAGAGGGGTGGTTTGAGGGGTGGAAAATGATGGCAAGGGTTAGGGGAAGGATAGGGAGAAGAAAATCAACCTAGGAATCGTCACCTAGGGCTCCACGACGTCGGCACCAAGTGGTGATCGCTGGAATCCGGGAAGAAGACTCTCCAAAATTCTGCAATGCCTTGATTCAGCTCCTAACACCTCTATTTATAATAATAAGAAAATTAGGGTATCCCAATCAACGGCTAGTCGGCTATGATTGGTCGGGGGAAAAATCACTTAAATATTATAATAAACCAAAATATATAAAGTAATATATGATCTCGACTCGCGACGCGGATCCGGACACATCCGCGGAGTCGGATCGGCGATCCGGTCAAGTCCTCCTACGCGAATACACAAATGTGGGTCCCGCCTTGCGGCGAACCCCTCCTGGTGCACGATCTGATGGATCCCCATCAACTCCCCCCGACTGAAAAGCCTTTATCTCCGATGAATGGAGACGATCGTACTGAAGTCGAAGTTCAGGGGCGAGTCGATCGAGCTCTGCTGGTAGTATCAAAGCGTCGTCTGCGTTTGGACGGCCCTGCCAATGTACCAAGTAGCGACATCGCTGCCCGCCTATGGTGGAAACGAACAGGTGAGATCTGACCTCTGTAATGCTCTCATCTCTCAATTCTCGAGTTATGGAACCCGGTGCGATCGAAAATGCTGTCGGCGAAACCAGAGAAGACGAATCCCTAGGTGGGTGGGTGTCAGCAATGGGTGGACTACAATGTCTATCAGACGTAGGTGGAGTATGAGAGTGGTAAGGCAACAAAAGTGGGTGTGGGGGCGACTGGGTATCTCCACTGCTCGGGTCCACATACTCACGAGTCTCGTAGTACAACGTCAGATCCTCGACATTAAATACTGAGTGAGTTCCCATACTTGCCGGAATATCGAGCCGGTAGGCGTTTGCCCCTATACGACTTATAATAGAGTAGGGGCGCATTCGACTGACGCTTAACTTTTTGGCAGGCCCCGAGGGGGGCCTCTCAGGGCGGATTCACACTATTACCTTCTCTCCTTCATTAAACACATTCTCACCTTCGCGTATTGTATGGATTTTATAGTTTTTATTGTTCGTTACTATTTGTCGGCGAACCGACTCATGCAAATGTTGTGCAAATGATTCAGCAGACTCACTAGGGCACGACTCTAGGGGACTCAGGATAAGGTCATTGGGTTTCATAGGGTCGTATCCTGATACTATATGAAATGGACTCAACCCGGTGGACCTATTGACTGAACTGTTATAAGCAAACTCCGCAACTGAAAGATATAAATCCCAACTACTCATATGCTCTCCTACTAGACACCTCAAAAGATTCCCTAAGCTCTGATTCACTACTTCGGTCTGCCCGTCCGTATGTGAATGATATGTCAAGGAGAACCTAAATATGGTGTCAGTCTTGTGCCACAGGGTCTTCCAGAAGTAACTCATGAATCTCGTATCGCGGTCTGACACGATCGACTTGGGTAGACCATGCAATCTAAAAATATCCCTCATAAAGATAGATGCTACGTGAGTCGCATCTGCCGTTTACAGCAAGCAATAAAGTGCGCCATCTTCGAAAACCGATCTACCACCACGAAGATGGAGTCGTGTTTTCGTAGAGTGCGGGGGTGTCCGAGAACAAAGTCCATGCTGATGTCCTCCCAAGGGCAGTGTGGAACAGATATATGTGTATACAGACCCGTTTTCTGTTTGGTACCCTTTGCCTCTTGGCAGATACAACAGTGGCGGACAACGCGAGGCACGTTCTTCTTAAGGTTGGGCCAGTAGAGATGGTCCTCAACAATGACTATTGATTTATCTCGCCCAAAATGTCACGTGGCCCCACCAACATGTAACTCCCAAATCAAGTAATCACGGTACGAAGTCTGGGAAATGCGCAGGCGGGAGCCCCGATAGAGGTATCCCTCAAAGATCTGATAGCCCTCAACGGGGTCTGGTGGCTCTCGAGATAGGGCGGTGTCAATCTCGCCAAAGTCGGGGCATGTCTGGTAATCCAGAATCACTCTCTCAAGCCCGTCTACACTACAGTCATCGTCTGCAGTAGAGAGACACGATGACTCAACGCATCAGCAGGTTTGTTCTCAACACCAGCTCGGTGCTTGAGAACATAATGAAAGCCCTGAAGCTACTCGACCCACTTGGCATGTCGGTGTCCCAGCTTGCGCTGCGAGTCGAGGTAATGTAAGACCTGCTGGTCGGAATATAACAAAAACTCCCGAGGAAGGAGATAGTGCCTCCAGTAGCGCAGAGACTGGACAATAGCATAAAACTCTCGATCATAGTTCGAGTATTTCTGCTTTGCCTCATTCAGCTTCTCACTAAAGTAAGAAACTAGGTGTCCCTCCTGGCTCAATACGCCACCGATACCAACACCAGATGCATCACATGCGACCTCAAAAGCACGGCTAAAATCCGGCAATCTCAGAACAGGACCCGTCGTCAGTCTCTCCTTAATTTCCTCAAAAGCTCTAGTGGTCGCATGGGTCCACTGAAACTCTCCCTTCTTAAGACAGCTCGTGAAAGGGTCATAATCGTACTAAACCCCTGGACAAACCTCCTATAGAAGGTGACAAGTCCGTGGAAACTGCGAGCCTCGTGGATGGTCGCATGCACAGGCCAGTCTCGAATGGACTTGACCTTCTCAGGGTCGACAAAAACTCTCATAGAAGACACGATGAACCCTAAGAAGTGAATAGACTCAGATAGGAATGAGCATTTCTTCAAGTTCACACATAGTTTCTCCTGACGAAGAGTGCCAAAAAGAAGTCTCAAATGATCTAGAAGCTCGGCCTGAGTCTGGCTAGAGATCAGTATGTCATTGAAATAAATCACCAGAAACTTGCCCATATAGGGCCACAATACCTGCGTCATAACTCTCATAAAGGTGTTAGGGGCATTTGATAGCCCAGAAGACATGACTAGCCACTCGTAGAGACCGTCCTTGGTCTTGAATGCGGTCTTCCACTCATCTCCCTCACGAACTCGTATTTGATGGTACCCACTACGGAGATCGATCTTGGAGAAGATCTGGGAACCGAACATAGTATCCAGTAAGTCATTGAGTCATGAGATCGGGAAGCGATATTTGACTGAGATTTTGTTAATGGCGCGGCTATCGATGCACATACGCCAACCGTTGTCCTTCTTAGGGGTAAAAAGGTCGGGAACCGCACACAGACTCATACTCACCTGTCTATTGAGCTCAGGGTGCATACGATAATGGGGCAGGTTTGGGAAAGAAGCCCTCGGGACTAAGTCAATAGCACGTTGAATGCCCCGTGGAGGGGGCAGCTCATCGGGGAGCTCATCAGGCATGATATCCGCAAACTCACCTAGAAGGGGACCTACCGCTAGGGGGTGGTCAACAGGGGTGTCCTCAGATGCCTGAGTGGCGGCTACAACGTAAATGATATTCGACTCAATACTATCTCGCAGGAACTCTCCTCGCCTCAAGATATGTAGGGGCCTCGAGGCACTCATGCTCACAGACGACTCAACCACACCCTTGGATCTCTCCCTAGGTTGGGTAGGCGTCAATGTAAACTTCCGCCCCTTGTCGTAGAAGACACACGTGTTTGAACGATCGAAACACGTGACGTCACGATCAAATAGCCAGGGACGACCGAGTAACAAGTGGGTGACGTCCATGAGAATGACATCACACCAGATTCGACCATGAAATGAGGCAATGCTGATCGGGACGAGGCAGCGCTAGGTGACCTGAATCGCCGTCTTATCTACCCAGGCGACACGATGAGGGTGGGGGTGAGGCTTTTCCTTCACCTGCATATGGTCAAGCCCCTTTTGGGCCATGATGTTTACACAACTCCCGCTGTCGATGGCCAATTTGCAGGGTCCGCCTGCACTAGGAAAGTACGTGTAAAAGATGGTGGTGCGTCACAAATCCTCATCTACACGACGGGTGTGTAGGTGCGCCTAATCACTCCCACCTCCAATGATCTCTCTGCGTCACTCGCCCAACCTTCCTCGATAGTGGCCTTAATTTCCTTCGTAACCTCATCATCTTCCTCTAAACCATACTCCTCATCCTCAACTAGCAGGGTCCGTGTGGGGCACTGTGCCGCCACGTGTCCTCTACTATAACATATATAGCTAGAATACCCCCAGATCGCTGGCCTTCAGTGGCGACGACCTTGCCCTTAGTGTGCATGGGAACACGAGAGGGTGCAGCCGTAGTGGTCTGGGGCGGAGCGGGTTTCCTAAAAGTCGAGAAATCAGTCTGAGAGAGGAACTGCCTCATGCTATATGACCGGAGGTACTGCTCGTACTCGAGAGCGAGCTGAAATATCTGATCGACGGTCTCTAAGTGACGGGGAATCAACTCTCTCCGAATTTCAGAACGTAGGCCCGACTTGAAACAAGAGGCAGTGGAAATAGGCTCCTCTGAGACGTCACTCCTAACGACTAGCTCGTCGAAGCGAGCCATATACTCAACGACAGTGAGTGTCCCCTACCGTAAGTTCTGTAGCTGCTAAAACAACTGGTCTCAGTAGGACGCGGGGAGGTACTTCTCGCTCAGTCTTTGCTTCATCTCATCCCATCTGGCAATGGGGTAATAACCATCTCGCTCCAAAGCTCTCTCTACGCTAATCCAGAATACCTTAGCCTGTCCGACCAACTTAATTTTTGCGAAGCGAACACAACGCTCGTCACTCATATCATACCACTCGAAATAGTGGTCCATGTCCAGGAGCCAATCGCTGAAGGCTTTCGGATTCAGACGACCATCGAACGAAGGAGCGTCGAGTCGAATACGACGAGTGATGTCAAAGTGGTGGCCACCTCTCCGTGGGTCGGGATAATCCTCGGGGTAATCATCATGGGCGTAGTCGTATCGAGCGGGTGGGGGACCGCGCTCTCTCCGACCCGGGGGATAATATTCATCGCGGTGATGATCATGGCGACCGTGTGATCAGGATGAGGCTGACATGGCATATAGTCTCATCACGCTGATGTGGAAGCCTATCACGCGCCGTATCAGAATTTGGCCTTGCCGGCAGAGCTGGGGCTCGGAGAGGAATATCACGACGGTGGTAGACTACTGGAGGCTGACCATCTATCAGACACTGGTCAGGACGTGGAGGAGCATCAGGGTTGTCCTCAAGTGAATTGTCACGATGTGTTGTTGTGTCTCTGGTATTCTCTAAGTGGTCTAAACAAAGATTCACCTCGGCAAGATCATGACGCACATTGTTGAACTGGGAACCTAAGGTGTCAAAACGATCTAGGATAAGGCGCTAAAACTCAGCAAAAGAGGCACCCAAATTCGAGCTCGTTCGTGACTTGTCGATCTACCATGCTTCTTCTAAAATTCCTACCACTACGGAGCATGCAAATGGCCCAACCTGGGTGCTGATACCAATTGATGTAGGGTAGGCTATGAAGGTGCACCAAACCAAGGCTACTAGGGGCGGAATGCAAATGCGACACACAAACCCTAATCTAAATGCAATGCAATCGTCGATGACGGCAACAAATAATTCAGAGCAATGAAATATTAACACAACACAAATTAATAAAAGAGCAGAGAACGAGCATTTAATTTTAAGAAATTTTGTAATGGTTTTCCTCTACTCGGAGGGCCAAAGCAAAGCGTGCGGTGAATTGGTCCCACCTGTAAATTATAGTCAGATCACAACAAATTTCTAAAAGCAGGAATTTAAGCAAAGCAAGATAATCAATCAATAATAATGTCAAATCAAATGTTCCAATACAACGAGAGGCTCACAAAAATAGCGGGCTGACCAAGGCACTAAAGGCTTTGGATCCGGATGCGTGGAAAGACGATCAAACGTGGAACCGGTGGCGTGTAAATGATGGTGGTGGTTGTCCTCGTCGGTGGATGGCGAGATCGGGCCGAAAATAGATAGATCCGGCCACGCAAGAGTAGATCCGGGCAAGGGAAGGGTGGATCCGATGTTTGGGAACGGATCCGGGCTAAAAAAGGAAATATGAGTGGTGGGGATGACGGATCGGGGGCTATATTTCTCAGATTTGGACTGATCTTGAGAAAGGATACAACAGGGAAGTGGATCCTCGAAAGGAGACAACAGGGAAGTAGGTCCACGAAAAGGGAGGGGTGTCGGCTAGGGTTTGCGGCCACAAAAGGGAAGGCAGCTTGGAAGAAAAGGGATTTTTTGTTGGAAGGGATTTGCGCCCTGGTAGGGGCGGCGGTGGAGGGGATCTGGGCTGTAGCTGTGGTGGCAGGGTGGGTTCAGGTCGGCAGTGGAGATCTTGGAAGCCGGCGGCTGCAAGGTGCTGGGAACAACATGCCTCCGAGTTTGTAGGGTGGTTTGGGGGCTGGCAGCGGCAAGAGGGGTGGTTTGAGGGGTGGAAAGTGATGGCAAGGGTTAGGGGAAGGATAAGAGGGAAGAAAACCAACCTAGGAATCGTCACCTAGGGCTTCACGGCATCGGCACCGAGGGGTGATCACTGGAATCCGGAAAGAAGACTCTCCAAAATTCTGCAATGCCTTGATTTAGCCCTTAACACCTCTATTTATAATAATAAGAAGGCTAGGACATCCCAATCAACGACTATGATTGGCCTGGGGAAAAACCACTTAAATACAACAATAATAAACCAAAATATATAAAGTAATAAATGATCTCGACTCGCGACGCGGATCCGGACACATCCGCGGAGTCCGATCGGCGATCCGGTCAAGTCCTCCTGCGCGAATACACAAACGTGGGTCTCGCCTTGCGGCAAACCCCTCCTGGTGCATGATCTGATTCTCATCAAAATAGAAAAGCCAATATTTCACCAAAGGCAACTTTTGTTTTCTTTTCTTATTATTATATATAGTATAGGCTAATATCCTTAATGTCATTATTAAAAAATGAAAGATAAACGCTTCAAAGTTATGTTGTTGGTTTCAAATTAATTTTATTTTAAGCTGGGGGAAAATTATCAAATAATTTAGTCATTTCCATTTTCTTTTTGAGATTCATAAAAAATTAAAAAAAATTAATATAGAATCAGTGATGTTACGGTCTGCTCGAGACTCTTGATAGACCGGGTTTGCTGAATCATCTTAGTCCACTGAGCGGTCGAGTGCGCAAACAGTCAGAATTTTACAAAACAGTGAGAGAGAGCCTTTTTTACGTGAAAAACCCACAATCCGGGTGAAAAATCACGCGGTCGATTCGATTTTGACCTAACTTCCACTAGACAGAGTTTGTTACAAAGCTTTTGGAAGGCGAGGGAGACATGCTGCTGCTCGTTACACTTGTTGAGATGAGAGAGAGAGAGCTCATTGCGCGACAGGGATCCGCACTTTTGCCAATGGTCTTGCTCCTCTGTGCGAAGGGGAGCGTGCGAACTTGGGCATGTTGGTAGGCTTGATTTGTTGACGCAGAGATGGCTTTGACACTACGCGGACGACCGAAGACAGAGCAATCGTTAGAGTTCCTACCACCCTCCAAGTGCTTGACAGAGTTCGGGGGCCTCTTCAACCGTCTAGATGAACCTTGGTGGAGATCCTGCAGAGAGAGAGAGAATGTAGAGAGAGAATTAAGAAGAAGAAGAGAGAGAGTTTGGAGTCCAAAAAGGGATCCAAATGAAGAGGTAAAGGGAGCTATTTATAGATTTTTAAAAGGGCGGCCAGGTAATTTTACCGGATAACCACCGAATGGACGAATAGAAATGCTCGGATCTAAGCACGCGGATCGCCAATTTTAAATAAATGATGACTCTATCCCTGGAACGAGAAAAACCCGCCCGAGAAAACGAGTAACCCGACGATTCGGGCGGGTGGGCAAGGCCGCCGGCCAAAGTCGCGGCCTCCCCATCCCCTTCACGCTGAGCGGCCAAGGGGGGCGGCCGACCTTGGAGGGGTCGGACGAGGCCGCCCTTGGGCCTGGGCGGACAAGTGACGGTCGGCCCTTGTGGGGCCAGCCGCAATCGAGGCCACTCGTGCGCCAGACGGCCAAGGGGCGGCTGGCCCTTGCGGAGCCGGCCGAGGCCGCCCGTGCGCTGGGCAGCCTAGGGGAGGCCACCCCTTGTTAGGCCAGACGAGACAGCCCTAGGGTCGAGCGGTCAAGGGACGGCTGACTCTTACGGGGCCGGTCGACGTCGAGGCTACCCGTGCGCCGAGCGGCCTAGGGGAGGCCGCCCCTTGCGGGGCCCTTCGAGGCAGCCCTAGGGCCGGCCGAGGCCGAGGCCGCCTGTGCGCCGAGCGGCCAGCCCTTGCGGGGCCGGCTGAGGCCGCCCGTACGTCGAGCGGCCGAGGGAAGGCCGGCCCTTGCTGGGCCGGTTGAGGCCGAGGCTTCCCATGGCCCGGGCGACAAAGGGGGGCGGCCGGCCGTTGCGGGGACGGCCGAGGCCGTGGGGCGGCCGAGGGAGCGGCCTGCGCACGGGATCCCGCGCGGCGGATGGGATCCCATAAGCGATGGTTATTACGCAGATTAGGTGCGTGGAACGCGCGCACGGTGGTTAGGCCCATAATTCCTCATTTTGCTAGTGGGAGGAGAGGGAATTCCGGCTATTTGCAGCCCGAAATCTCTATAAATTAGGGTCGACCCCATCATTTTCCCCTCAAATCCCTCAGAGTCAAGAGCCGGAGCGAGTGGAGTGCAAGGGTTATCATCCTTAGGCGGATTTTGGCTTCCTTGGCACGAACAAATGAGGGAACGCGAGAAGAAACGGGTGAAGCCGAGAAGGTACGACATGAAACAAGGCGTGAGGAGCACAGAGGGGAGACGCCCGGTGGCGGGGTCGCGCGCCTGTACGCGGCGCGCGGGGAGCGCCTGCGCGGGTTGCGTGTCGGCGCGCGTGCGGGCGCGGTGCGCACCCGCGCACGCGGAGCACACCTGCGCGCGTTGCGCGCACGCGGAGCGCACCTGATCGCATGGTGAGTGCGAGTGCGCAAATGCGTGCACTTAGTGAGTGCACGTGGGGTGGGCCCCTGCGCAGGGCGCACTCGTGCGATGTGCCTAACTGGGCGTGCTGGGTGGTTGCATGCACTGCGTCTTCGTTCCTTTGCCTATGTGCATGGAATTTGACGGCGCCTATGTGCGATATGATGGCGCCTATGATGCATATCACGGGGTTGATGGTTTTCTTTCGAGAACTCAGTTTGAGATTCTCATTGGATATTTTCAGAGACTGGTGCGAGATGCGCGCTGATAGCGGCAGCCGTGTTGAAGTCCACAACAACAAGAATTGGTAGGTTTTCGAGAACCGGTCAGACAGGCACCACAGAAACACGGTGTACGGATACGTCCAAAATCGTTGGGAGTGGCCGGAATTTTTGAGCGCCCTCCCTGATCAATGTCGTCGAGCGAAAGGGCGTGAACGTGAGCTTACGCCGATGTTGGGATTTACCGAGCCCTATAATTGGTGAACCCTCTTTTCAACATCTCTCTGTTCGTGGGGGAGAAGTGTTTGTTGTTGTGCGGCCTTTCCGTCGACCCAGAGCGTTCTGTTGTCGTTCATTGGGCCGTGATCGAAAGAGGAAATTGGTATTTGAAGCTTATGGCGACTCGGCTCCTGCATGTCGCCCCTCTATAGAACTGAAGGGGCATTCAGAATGGGTGGCTCCTTGCAGCTCTAGAGTTGACAGAGTTCCACCAGACGATTCGTACCTTGACGTCTTGGGCTCCTCGGCCCCCCAGGTCCCTCATGGGGAGGCTCCTGCTCCGCCTCTGCCGAAGGGAAAACGTGTATCCTCTTCTGTGGCGGCGATGAACAACGTGTTGAGTATATATTTTTGGCTTTAATTTGTATGGTTGTGTTTTTCTTGTCTTATCTTGTTCCTTTTGTTGCAGATCGACGTTCTAGCTTAGATTGCTCTGACATGGAATGATTATTACGTCGGGTTGAAGGACGAGTATCTCGCTTTCGGCAGATTGAGTGAAAATTGAAGGTTGATGTGGCACGGTTGCAGGAGGAGCTTCAGACGGAGAACTCTTTGGTGGAGAAGACAACGCGACTTCTGAAGAGTGCGCAGGGGGACGTTTTCCTCTTAGAGACCAAGGTGGAGAGCCTTTCATCACAGGAGCGTCTTGCCGAGCTGAAGGCGGCTGGGGTGGCCGAGTACAAGAGCTCTATAGAATTTTTGTAGGATCGTTGTTTGCTTTCTAAGGAGATCCGTGAAGAAGTCTGGACGAGTAAGGTGGAGCCCGAGTTGGCTGATGTGCATGAGGTGATGTTCCGACGCGGGATGGAGAAGACCCTCCGGATGATGGCTCGCAAGCACGGGTGTGATGTAGCTGATCTTGGCTTTGACGACCTTTCTAAAGATGAGTGTGTTGAGTTTGATGATGAGGAGCAGACTTCTGATTGTCGTGCTTTGTATTGATTGTACCTTTGTTGCCATTTGTGATGTATATGTATTTGTACTTCGTATTTTCATAGTTGATTTACATGCTTTGTTTACCTTCATGGCTTGCTATGGGTTATAACTTTAAGCATTTGTTTGTGACATTTGCAGTGTTGTTGCTGTCATTCTGAGCGAACTACTTCGACTTGATTTTTCGCAGCTGATGGCTGGAGGATGAGACCCAATCGGTTTAGGGTTTAGGACGAATGCTTCTAGCCTGGTAGTGAGAGGACCGAATAATCGAGTTGGGGGATGTCGTTGAGTGTTGGCGGTGAAGTGCGAGCCTTCGAACCGGGGCGTCTGTGAGGGGGGCAGGCCCTGGCAATGTCGTGACCTACTGCGACGGAGAAGGGCGGACCTTCGATCGGAGACAGAGGGAGGTCACAGGGGTGTGGCCCCGAAGGAACGGTGATGGGCAGACCTTCGAACCGCTGGCGAGCGCGAGGAGGGGTAGGCCCCGGCGACGCCGCGACCTACTATGGCAGATAAGTGCGGACCTTTGATCGGCAGCGGTGAGAGGTCACTGGGACGTGGTCCCGAAGAGACGGTGAAGGATAGACCTTTGAACCGCTGGCGAGCGCGAGAGGGGCAGGCCCTGGCGACGACGCGATTTACTGCGGCAGATATGGGCGAACCTTGATCGACGATAGTGGGAGGTCACTGGGACGTAGTCCCTGGAAATACGGTGAAGCTTGGGTGCATTCGAACCGCTGGCAAGCATGAGGGGGGGGGGGGGGGGGGGGGGGGGGTAGTGCTTGGCGACGCCGCGACCTACTGCGGCGGATAAGGGAAAACATTTGATCGGCAACAATGGGAGGTCGCTGGGGCTGGGAGCCCCAAGAAGGCGGCAAGGGGAAAATCTTGGTGTAGGCTTCGACCCACTACGTGGGAGAAGGGTAGACCTTCGATTCGCGATGGCGGGTAGTTCGCGAGGAGCCGTCCCTGTGCGCAAAGATGAGGGGCAAACCCTGGCGTAGACTTCGACCCACTGCGGGGGAGAAGGGTAGTCCTTCAATCCGCGGTGATGGGGAGTTTGCGAGGACTCTCCTTGAGCGCGACGATGAGGGGCAAACCCTGGCGTAGGCTTCGACCCACTTCGGGAGAGAAGGGTAGACCTTTGATCCACGGAGGTGGGGAGTTCACGAGGGCCCGTCCCTGAGAATGATGACAAGGGATAAACCCTTGTATTGTTGGACTTTTGTATTAGAGTAAGTGCGAGTTGTCGGTCTTGTCTCGAACTCATTCCTGCGATAGCAATTTAGGAGCAAACATAATATCTGTAAATTGAAAGAAAATAGTGATAGTTCATGCACGGACACATGCTCACAACTTTATAGTGTCAACAACTGAATTATATATAATCATAGTGGGAGTACTGGTAAAACCAACGTAAGTTTTGTGCGTTCCAGGTGCAAAGTAAGGTTTTTCCATCGGCGGTCCGGAGTTTGAATGTCCAGGGCTTGACAACTGTAGTAACAGTGAACGGTCCTTCCCATGTTGGAGAGAGCTTGTCTTTTTGTAGTCCTTTGCCTACTGCTTCGACGCTTCGCAGAACCAGATTTTTGATGTTGATTGGCCTAGGTTTGATCTTCTGATCATAGAAGCGGGCTATATGTCTTTGGTATGCTGCGATACGCTAGGATGTTGTATCCCTTACTTCAGAGATAAGGTCGATATTTTCTCGGAGTTGTTCATCATTTCTTTCTGAGTTGAAGTCTTAGACACGAGCTCTAGGAACTCCAATGTCTACGAGGAAAACTGCCACAGATCCGTAGCACAGGTTGAATGGCGTCTCGCCAGTTGGGGTTCTTTCTGTGGTGCGGTACACCCACATCACATTTGAGAGTTCATCATCCCACTGCCCCTGCCTCGTGGAGGCGCGTTTTCAACCCTTTGAGGATGGTTAAATTTGTAACCTCTATCTGCCCGTTTGCCTGTGGGTGCGCTGCGGAGGTGTGACGGAGGTTGATTTTTAAGTCCTCTCACATCTTGGTGAACGACTTCCCAGTAAATTGTGTCTTATTGTCCGCTATGATGACGGCTAGTATCCCAAAATGTCAAATAATGTTCTTCCAAACAAACTTTTTCGCATTCTCCTCGGTTACCTTAGTAAGAGGTTCCGCTTCTACCCATTTAGTAAAATAATCGATAGCCATGATGACGAATTTCCTCTGCCCAGTCGCCATGGAGATGGGACCCAGGATATCAATCCCCCACTGGGCGAACGACCACGGGCTTTGAATTGCGGTGAGTGCGACCGATGGTTGGTGCGGTGCGTTCGTGTGAAGCTTGCAACTGGTGCATTTCCGGAAAAACTCTGATGCATCTTTCTTCATTGTTGGCCGGTAGAATCCCTAGCGGAGTGTTTTTCATGCTAGAGCCTTTCCTCTGAGGTGGTCGTCGCAGATCCCCTCATGGACTTCGCGAAGAGAATACTCTGCCTCAGACGCAGGAAGGCGTTCAAATAGGGATCGGTAAACGCTCTCTTATACAACTCCCCATTGATTATGATGAATGTTGTTGCCCGTATCCAAAGCCATCGTGCCTCCAAGTAGTCATCTGGGAGTTGTCCTTTCTCGAGATAGGCCCTCAAGGGGTCCATCAAAGATGTCCCCTCGCAGCCAATGGTTGCAATCTCCCATGGCCCTTGGATGCTTGGAACCATGATGTTCTCGATCCTTCGCCTCCGAGACTAGAAACCTGCTGGAGAAGTAGTGAGCCTGGAGAGCGTGTCGACACTGGTGTTCTACATCCGAGGGATATGGAGGATCCGGTGAGAGAGAATCTTCTACATAAAGCTCCTAATGAATGCAAGGTACAGGGCTACTGATCACTCCTTGCCTCGAAATCGCCATCGACTTGGGATACTACCATCTGTGAATCAGTGTAGATTGTTAGGTCTTCTGCCCTGCAGTCGATGGCAAGCCGGAGGCTGACGATCAGGGCCTTACACTCTGCGACATTGTTGGTGGCCGAGAATTTTAGTCTGAGACCATACTCCAAAGTAATTCCCTCCGGACTTATCAATAGTATGTCGGCTCCCGCTTCTTCCATGCCTGAGCCTCCATCGACGTAGAGTGTCCAACGAGCAGTAGATAATACTTCTTTGGGAGCGGGCTCTGGGGAAATGGTGCACTCAACAACAAAGTCGGCAAGGACCTGTGATTGAATGTCCGTCCAAGGAAGGAATTGGATGTCGAACTCGCCTAGCTCGACCCCCACTTGACAAGTCTTCCGGAGACCTCCGATTTCTGAAGGATGGTCTGGAGGGACAACCGTGTCAGCACCTTTATCGTGTGAGCCTGAAAGTAAGGCCGGAGTTTTCTTGCTGAGAAAATAAGGGCCAGAGCCATTTTATTCGCCACAGGGTACTTGATCTCGGTGTCGGTGAGGATCTTGTTGAGGTAATAGATTGGGCGCTGAACTCCACCCTCATCCTTTACGAGAACTAAACTCAGGGCGGTTGGTGACAGTGCTACAAGAACAAAATCTCGTCGAGCACTGGCTTTGACAGGAGTGGGGGGCGCCAAATACTGCTTCAGATGCTCGAATGCGGACTGACATTCATCTGTCCACTGAAAATCGGTGTTGCACGCTTCTCAAAATATCTTGAAGAAAGACAGATATTTGTCTCCTGGCCGTGCTAGGAAACGGGAGAATGTGGCGATCCTGTCGTTCAGTCGTAGGAATTCCTTGATAGAGTGTGGAGGCGTTATGTTCTCTATAGCTTTAATCTTTTCAGGATTCGTCTCTATTCATCGATGGGTTACCATAAAGCCCAGGAATTTTCCGATTGTAACCCGAAAACGCGCACTTGCTGGGGTTAAGCCGCATCTTGTAGTAGCGAAATACTTGAAAGCACCTTTCCAAGTCTTCCAGATGGTTGTGGCGACGAACACTCTTTACCAGCATATCATCAACATATACCTCCATCGTTTTTCCGACGAGGTCTTTGAATTACCTTGTTCATTAGCCTTTGATAAGTCGCGTCAACATTCTTGAGACCAAAATGCATTAATCTGCAGCAGTAGACATCTTTGTCGATTCGGAAAGCTGTGTGCTCCTCATCATTAGGATTCATGCCTATCTGATTGTACCCAGAATACGCATCCATAAAACTCTGAAGCTTGTGCATGGTCATCGCGACTACGAGTTGATCGATTCGAGGAAGTGAGAAGCTGTCCTTTGGGCAAGCCTGATTCAGATTACTGTAGTCGACACACATCCTCCACTTCCCGGAGGCCTTCTTCCTCGATCGCAGATAAACTTTGCATCCAGGATACTCAGCCTCCCAGATAAACATTGCCTCCAGGAGCTTGGTCACTTTTTCCTCGATCGCCTGCAATCGCTCTGGAGCGAAGTTTCTTTTCTTCTGTTCGACTGGTCAACATGGGGGGTTGATGTTTAGTTAGTTCTGGATCTACCCCTGACATGTCTTCCGGGCTCCAAGAAAAGATATATTTATTCCTGCGGAGAAGGGCAGCATACTCATCCCTCTCCTTCGAGGTTAGTAGAGACCCAATTTGCACCGTCTGGGTAGGGTTTGAAGAAGAGAGGACAATTTCTACGAGCCCTTCAATCAGGGCTCCTCGCAAAAATGAAGCTTTATCCCGAAGATCAAAGTTGTCAATATTGAGAGCGACCGCCCTGGTCGACCGTGCGGGTTCTGAGCAACGTGCTTGGGCCGCCTCCTGGCCCCCCCCCCCCAACGACTCCAATCCCGCTCGCGGTTGGGAATTTCATGGCGAGATGTGGGATAGATGAGACGGTCTTGAAGATTTCTTGGGATGATCTCCCAAATATTTCGTTATATGGTGAACTGGAATCTACGACTGCAAACTGAATGTTGCGGGTTGCTTGCGTCGGTGGCTCGCGCAACGTGATGGGGAGCGTGATTATTCCTTGGACTGACACTGGATGATTGTCGACATCATGGACCGATCCTAACGTAGGGCTTAGGTGCCCTTCAGCGAGCTTGATCTTCTGAAGAGTGAAGAGGAACAGGATATCAACGGAACTGTCGCAATCCACTAAGATCCTTCTCACTCAGAAGCAGGGGTCTTCGAACGTGATGGCTGAATCTTGACAAGACCTTTTTCTGCCACGCCCGCGCTCGGTATGCGTAGAAGGAGGAGCTTGGGCTGTGAGACAGGGGGATCCTGCGATGGTCTGGATGCTCTCTGCCATTCTTTCGGAGGTGAGGACCGCTGCCCCCTGAATCTTCGAATCTTTGGGGAACTTGTTTCCTACAGACGGTGTCAAACTGTTGCGGTCTGCTCGAGGCTCTTGGAAGACCGGACCTGCTAAACCGTCTTAGCCCGTTGAGCGGTCGAGCGCGCAAACAGTCAGAATTTCACAGAACAATGAGATAGAGTCTTTTTTACGTGGAAAACCCACAATCCGTGTGAAAAACCACGCGTTCGATTCAATGTCGACCTAATTTCCACTAGACAAAGTTTGTTATAAAGCTTCTTGAAAAAGGCGAGGATGACAGACCACTCCTCGTCACACTTGTTGAGATGAGAAAGAGAGAGAGTGCTCAGAGCACGATAGGGCTCCGCACCTTTGTCAACGGCCTTGCTCCTCCATGCGAAGGGGAGCGTGTGAACTTGAGCGTGTTGGTTTGCTGACGCAGAGAAGGCTTGCCGCTCGCTTTGACGCTGCGCGGAGGGCTAAAGACAGAGAAAAATCGTTAAAGTTCCTACCACCCTCCAAGTGTTTGACGGAGTACGAGGGCCTCTTCGGCCGTCTAGACAAACCTTGGTGGAGATCCTGCAGAGAGAAAAAGAGAATGTAAAGAGAGAATTAGGAAGAAGAGAGAGTCCGAAGTCCAAAAAGGGATCTAAATAGAGAGGTAAAGGGGGTTATTTATAGATTTTTAAAAGGGCGGCACGGTAATTTTATCGTATACTACTGGACGGACGAATAGAAATGCCCGGATCTAAGCATGTGGATCCTCAATTGTAGAGAAATGATGACCCTACCCTTGGGACGAGAAAAGCCCGGCCGGGAAAACGGGTGGCCCGACGAGCCCGGCGGCCAAAGTTGTGACCGTCTTAGTTATTAAAGGCGCAAGGCGCACCAAGGCGCAAAGGGGTCTTTGAGCCTAGGCGCAAGGCTCAAGGCGTAGGCGCGCGCCCGAAGAAGGCAAGGCGCAACCACATTCATTTTAAATAATCGACATTAAACAATCAATTCATCTTCTTCAACAAAATATTCATATATTCTACTTATTAATCATTCATTACTATCAATTTATATCTCTTAAAAAATAAAATCAATATGATCGTTTGCATCATATTTAAGTCTCAACGATCGATTATGTATCAAAAACACTAAATCATATAAAAATTATTGAGTTCTTGTTTTTTCATTATTTTGAAAAAAAAAATTTGCAACAAAAATCACACCAAGACGTTCTTTTGATGTCCAAAGGCGCACGAAGGCGCACACCTCTGAGCCTGGAGCCTTAGACGCGCCTTTAACAACGCCTCATTCCCCTCACACAGAGCGGCCAGGGGGGGGCGGGGACGACCGAGGCCGCCTTGGGCCAGGCGGCCAAGGGGCGGCCGGCCCTTGCAGGGTCGGCCACGACCAAGGCCGCCAGAGCGCCGGGTAGCCTAGGGGCAGTCGGCCCTTGCAGGGCCTGCCAAGGCCGCCCGTGCGCCGGGCGGCCTGCCCTCGCGAAGCCGACCAAGGCCTCCCGTGCGCTGGGAGGCCTAGGGGAGACCTCCACTTGCGGGGCCGACTGAGGCTCCCCTAGGGTCGGGTGGCCAAGGGGCGGCCGCCCCTTGCGGGGCCGGCCAACGCCGAGGCCGCCCGTGTGTCGGGTGGCCTAGGGAGGCCATCCCTTGAGAGGCAGACCAAGGCCGCCCTAGGGTCGGGCGACCCTTGTGGGGCCGACCGAGGCAACCTGTGCGTTGGGTGGCCTCGGGGCGGTCGACCCTTGCGGGACCGGCCAAGGCTGAGACCGCCCATGCATCGGGTTGCCTAGGGGTGGCCGACCCTTGTGGGGCCGGCCAAGGCCGCCTGTGGATCGGGCATCCAAGGGGTAGTCGGGCCTTGCGGGGCCGGCCGAGGTCGCTCGCGCGTCATGCGGCCGAGGGGGCGGCCGACCCTTGCGGGGCCGGCAGATGCTGAGGCCTCCCAAAGGCCGGGGGGGGCAAAGGGGGCGGCCGGCACTTGCGAGGGTGGCCAAGGCCGTCGGGCGGCCGAGGGAGTGTTCGGCGTATGGGATCCCGCGCGGTGGTTGGGATCCCATCCACGATGGTTATTGCGCAGATCGCGCGCACCCAGTGGTTAGGCCCATAACTCCTCCACTTCGCTAGTGGGAGAAGAGGGAATTCCGGCTATTTGCAGCCCGGAATCTCTATAAATTGGGGTCGACCCCACCAAGTGAGTATTAACCATGTATCAAGCACTTCTTCTTCGCTCAATATCCGTTTAGCACGACGCATCTAGGAGTTTTGTCGTTCGCTCAATATCCGATAGGGAGATTTTTGGGTTCCATTCCCGGTTCTAACCGGGATTTATCCAAATCATTGAAATATGTGGAGATAAGAGCCAGAAGAATCAAGTCCATTCAAAGAAAAAAAAATTTGTGTGATCAAATTGACACAGAAATTTATCTTACAGATCAATTTTTTGATAAAGAGTAGCTGTCCAAATTACAGTAGGTACGGGGAATTTTGCCCCGAAAGCACCTAACAAGAGATATTTAAAGTAGGTGACTTATAAAAAAGCAAATTAAATGTCCCTTGGCCCTTGGGGGAACATCCGATTTAAAAGCAAATTAAATATTGAAGATCTAATCATCATATAACAAAATAAGCGAAGTTAATTTTGTTAAATTAACGGGGAAAATAACATATATTCGCATGAATTGAAGCCTAATAAATCGCGATCAAATTGTTTTTAAAACCAAGTATTTAAATGTATTCTAAAGAAGAGAAACGGAGAAGAAAAATAAGCGGGAGAAATAAGAGAGTTGTAACCAATAATACCAATGGGGAAGTTCCAGGAAGAAAAAATAAGGACGACGCCGAGCGGCTCCGGCACCACCTCTCCGCTGGTCGGAAAGCAAACGAGCGGAACATCAACCTACAAAACCATCCAGAAATCTTCAAATCTCGGGAGAGCGAGCGAGAGAGAGAGAGAGAGAGGACGACGACGACGACGACCTTTTTGGGCTGCATCCATTTCTTGAGATTCCAAAGGGCGTAGTCCACAGATTTGATCATCAACCCAACCTGCAGCAACCCCGCCAATGGCAAGCACCAAATTACGGAGAAAAGGGAGGGATGAGAAGGAGAGAGAGAGGAGGAGGAAGAAGAAGAGATGCAATTTTAAAGAATGACCTCATCCCTGTAGGCTTCGACGCGGTGCTTTCCAATGTCATGTTTAAGGGCGTGGTAGATTTGGTCCTCCTTGTGGATGAGGAGATGTTTGAGAGCAGTGAGCTGAGACTTGCGCCATGAATAACTCCTGGTGATCCCGGTGGCATACGCTTCCCTCACCTCCTCCACCACCCTCTTCACCTCCATCCTTGCTCTCTTCAACTCTGCTCTGCTTCTTTCAGTTATTATATATAGAGCTCTATTTATAATATTACTGCAACTAATTCCCTAAACGGACTGCTGATCGAAATGGGTAGACAGAGAGATCATAAAGGTGAAATAAATGCCACCGCCCCCCGTCCCGTCCCGCTTTAATGCGCCCTTTTTGAATTGCTCACATGTTTCTTCCCTTCTGTACACAATTTGATTTGAGCTACCATTTCAAGCATCAATAATGTGCCAGCTTTCAACCCAAACAATAATGGCACAACAAATTGGGGCCACGCTCTAAAGTCAAAACCCCTTCTTCTTCTTCTTCTTCTTCTTCTTCTTCTTCTTCTTCTTCTTCTTCTTCCTTGAACCAGACCCATACGGCCATACTCATAATAAAGCAACCGCCCCTCTTCCTCTAAGCGGAGCCAGCTGGCGTCACTGCCCAATTGAACTGTGGATTCCTACATTGCATATGGCCAGGATTTGTGCAAATCAATGCACACTTTTGTGCCCATCCTGATGAAACAACACACAAGTATGTATATATGTATATCAATAAATGCATTCACTGTAGAGTTAAGCGTCTGAGCGCCGCTGCAAGTCACATACATGTGAAATGCGTTCCAGAAAAGTATTAGTTTTTTTTGTTCAAGTACTGAAAAGCTGTCTCGCACTGATTACAAATTCTATCCTCACGAGTTTATACAATCTATTCATTTAAATTTTATTGTTGACATCGTTACTAGCAGAACTTATGTCTAGGACTTTTTCTTCTTCTTCTTCTAATTATAGTATTCATTTATAACAAAGACTGCTTGACTTCACTATTTGCGATTGCAGGAAATAACGGGTTGATTCAGAAATGAACCAATTTGACAAGCTTTCCATCTTACCAAATGTGATCAGAGTGGAGAGCGTCGTTAGAGCAAAGAAGGTGGGAGAAAGGCAGCTTTTGGTAAGCTTTAAGTGGTAGCTTCTGGCAAGCTTTAAGTGGTGTATCAATTTCACATTTTGTATATAGGTTATTTCTAATTGCAGGTCAACAAATATACCTTGTGGGTTTACCATATTATACACATTAGTAGATTATAAGCCAGTATACTTGTAACTTTTCCTCTTTTTTTGTACACGTGCTTGGCTTGTGAGTCATACTTTATTTTAGTTTTTCTTTGTACATTTATTGGCCATGCAATCAACTGGCACCCATTGCACATCATGTTACAAAACTCCAAGAAATCAAAATAGGTGACAAATAATGAATTACGACTTGAAATTACAAGCCTAATTTAAGTTTCATTTGAAGCCTGGGATGCATGAAAAGGAACATTTGCTAGAGCACTTGAATATGTTCAATAGAACTTTGAACAGATTTCTCGTCTTTAATACAAAAGGTGAAGATGAAACCATGGTTCTTCTTGCGCCAACACAATCTTGGTTTGTGGACATAGTGTCGTTTTTATGTGAGAAGATAGGCTTTGTTTGGCACGGTGGCAGCGGTCATGAACACCATGGTCATGACCATCGTTCGTGAACGCCCGACATCACCTAAAAAAATGCATATATTTTATGCTCAAAACTAGTTATTTTCTTGATAGCGGTCATAACCTTGATCTTGCCAAACATACATTTTATGATAATGATGTTTTTGACCCGAACGAAAACATAGTGAAATCAAAGAGTTTTTGCTGAAGCCTTTTTTCCTTTTAAGAGCAATCAAATTATCACGGCGGAAGGGTGATAAGATTTATACAAGGGATTGAGAGGAACACAATCTCAGCCAATAAATACTAAGGAAGAGAAGCATATCATGTTATCATTATAAGGAATTTGGTCATACACTCGTACCATATATTAAAATTTCTTCGATATACAAAGAAAATGAGCAACTCTAAAGATGCGGTGGTGGTGGCGTTTGGGATTAATGTTAGTAAGGGATTAATGTTAAATGAGTAACTCTAACTTAATTTCATTTGAATTTGCGCATGAATGGATGCAAAAAAAAAAACCATGGCAGATTTAGTTTTTCTTCTCACATAATTTAAGAAGAAAAGGTAGAAATATATACAGACACATAAAAACATAAATAAATGTATGCATAGATATTTAAGTAATTTCTGCCATGAAATTACAAAAAAAAAGTAGAAATTAGGTGGAAGTGTATCTATGGAGTCCAAGTAAAACAAGCAGCATCCCGATATAGTTGAGGGTGTAGAAATATCTGATGAACTGGAGCTTGGCCTCGCTCCAAGGCGGGTATCTGAGCGAGATCTCTATGAGGAAGCTTCTCTTCAGGACGGCTTTTCCATGGCTGAACTCTGCGAACGAGAACTTCCCATGGTACTTGCCAAACCCGCTCAGCCCGGTTCCTCCAAATGGCAGCGATTCTACCACAAACTGCGACCAATGAAACCATGTATGCCCCATTTAGCTTTATATTTGATTTATAAATATGCTAAAACTACAAGCAATTGTGAGGGGAGATGTGAACCAGGAGATTTGTATACCTAACAGCTTTCCTACGTATATTCTTCTTTATCTATATATTGTTGTTGGGTATTCCTAAAAATTTAAATTATTCCAATTGAGCTGAAATGATCAAGATCGTCCGGCCGGTTCAGTCCGACTGTGGGTGGCAGGGGGTGGGCGAACTCTGACCCACGTCTTGGAGCGAGGCCAAGCTAAAACTCCACGGATGTTTCAAACCATTCCTCCGAGGCTCACCTTCAACTTCTTCCCCTCCTATTTTTTTTTTCAAAATACTTACTAGTAAAAACAAGGAGAATAGATCTATTTGGGGGTTGATGTGGACGAGATCCATTTTATACCATTAATGGGGTGCAGTTAGCTCACTCATGATCCCCACTAACAAGATGGGATCATGGGTTTGACCGCCGCGCGCGCGATCCTGTTACCATCAACCGTCGGGCGCGTCCCGCGCTTGCCGGCTACGGGCGGCCGCACCTTGCGGCCGGTCGGTGTCGGCCTCTCGGTCGATGCGGGCCTCGTGGCCGGTGTCGGGGCCGTGTCCGGCGCATCAGCCACGGGCTCTCGGCCGGCGGCGCCCGACCCCGCCGGCTCCGGCAGGCCACTTCCCGCAATCGGCAGGCCGACACCGCGCCGACAGTCGGCGGCCGACACCGCGCCGACAGTCGCCGCCGGCCACCCGTGGAGTAGGGGTCGGCAGCCTCCCTCGCACACCGTCTGTCTCTCTTTGTCATCCGATCGGCCCAGCCACGATCGCGACCGTCCGTTGCGAAAGTAGCCGCCCGCGTAACTTCCATCGTTAGTGGGGGAGGATCATGGTCATAATGGCGGCTTGCATTTAGTAAATATTACACGATTTATCTGCGCCCGAAACTATGCTTAAAATAATAATATTGGAGGCTATAAAAGGAGCCTCAGACCTCCTCATTTCTCACATTCTTCCTCCGTGTTTTCTTCTTCCTCATGCCAGAGTTCTGTCGGAATTCTCCTACGAGTCAACGCCTCTCCATCACGGATTCGTCCAAGTCCACCGCACGTAGCGAGTCTCGTCAACCGCTCAGAGAAGCCTCTTCGCAAACTCCGTCAACATCATTCCGTCTGTTTCGCCGCCGTGTTCAACATTCGCGCGGCACCCAGGAGAGCTCGCGCCGCCAAAATTTGTTAATCAAGCTCAGCGAGCACGTATATTCTCTCTCATCCACAAATTGTAACGAAGAGCGGTCTGTCGCAATCGATTCTACAACAGATTTGTAACTCGGAGCGCATAGTAAAGTTTGACCGGCACAGATCCAGTCACGTAGTTTTTGACCAGATTGAGGGGTTTTCCACGTAAAAATCGTCTTGTACGCTTGTTTTCTTACTCTGCGACTGTTTGCGCTCGATCGCTCTCAGGCTAAGACGGTCCAATCTAGACTGGTTTATGAGCGCCGAGTTTGACCGCAACAGTTTGGGGTCGTCTGTGGGAAGCGAGTTCCCAGCATCCTCAGAAGACAGTGCCCTCAGCACAGCGGTACTCGTGACTAGTTTCAATGGTGAGAAGAAGCGCCTGAACCACCGAAGGATCAATCCCCGAAGGATGCGTTGAGTCGGCTCCCTCTCACTCGCTCATCAGCACGACTCTCAATGCAGAGGTCGTGCTCGCGCCTGTAGCTGCCTTGGAAGGGCACATGCGACAAATGGAAGAGCAGCACGACGAGATGCTTGCTCTACTCAGGAATCAAGGAGCTCCTTTAGCTCCCATTCAGCCTCCCGCGCCAGTCAATCCCCCGCCTCCGACTCCGAATCACACTCTGTCACTGCAAACTCCCCACGGGTACGATTTGTCTGAAGAGTTCTCCGACGCCGCCAACTCCACGCACCCTGCCGATCGGGGCAAAAGACTCGTCTGCGAAGAGATACGCGAGGTGATTGCTCAGGAATACAGACAAGTCGGACGACGAGACGCCTTTACTCGCCGTCCCCTGCACCAGGGCTCCCCGCTTGCGCCCCAAGTTCTAGCTCATCCGATCCTGCATGACTTCAAGCTCCCAAACATCGAGACGTTAGACAGAACGGAAGATCTGCTCAAACATATCAACAATTTCATTACCATCATGAGAATTTACAATGCTTCAGATCAGTTGTTCTGCCAAGTGTTTCCAGCAACATTGAAAGGCCAAGCCCGAACTTGGTTCCATTCCCTGCGCATAGGGGACATTGACAACTTTGCGGAGTTGGCGCGTCAATTTGCCGAACAGTTCGTCACCAACCGCAGAATAGTTCGAAACCACTCACATCTGTCAGGGAATCGCCAGAATGAAGGAGAGACCCTGAAGGAATTTTTCCAGCGATTCACCACTGAAGCACGACAAATTCCGGGAGTTGACCCCGAACTTTTGAGGGGTGTATTCCTTGAAGGCCTCCGTCCAAGTGGTTTTTATTCAGCCTTGATAAGAGAAACAGTATCAAGTTATTCGGACCCCGTACATCGGGTCGAGACCCAAATAGCCGTTAATGAAGCTATCGAAGAGCACCAACGGCAGTTCGAAGGAGGAGAGAAGAGGAAGTGGGGGAAGGACCAGGTCACCGGAAGGTAAGAAGAGCGAAGTGATGAAGGGCGTCATAATACCAAGCGTCGTCGCGACTCCCAAAATGACATAGGGCAGCGACCGCCTCGGGCATACACTCCATTGAATACCACGCGGACGAATGTACTCTACGCAATTCAGGACAATCCAGCGTTGCGTCAACCGAAAGTGTCGCTGCCAAATCCAAGGAACGACCGGTCAAGATACTGTGAGTTCCACCACGGAACTAGGCACACCAGTGAAGAATGTGCAAGGCTCAAGGATGAAATTGAGTGCCTTGCCAGACAAGGGCTCCTTGTAAGATTTTTGCAAGGACATATGCAAGATCAATAAGCACCCCCTAGGCAAGCAAGAGAACAGCAGGCCGCTCCGCAGGGAGCAGCCGAAGGAAGGTAAATGGTGAGCAACAATAAGACTATCGCTGGGTCCCCAATCCTTTCTACCCAGATATTCTCAGTTGATGTGCCAGAGGGAAGGTGTGAAGATAAGAGATTCAGGCAGGACTCTACCATCACATTTGGAGATAAAGACCTCAAAGGGCTGCGATCACATCACCAAGACCCGCTCGTGATCAGTGCGGCAATCGGTGATCCCTGCTATAACGTCAAGAGAATACTCGTAGACATACTGTTTTTATCTACCCTCCAGAACATGAAGCTTAGCAAGCAACACCTCAGTCCCACAGCGAGACCTGTTTACGGCTTTGATAATCACCCGGTTCCAGTTCAGGGGGCAATCACCTTACCTGTCACAATGGGTGAGTTCCCGAGACAGGCTACGCACAACGTTCAGTTCGTCGTCATATATTTAAGCTCAGCTTACAACTCCATCATCAGAAGGCCGGTTCAATCTATCTTTGAAGCGATCTCATCGATCCCTCACCTGGCAATGAAGTTTCCCACCCCTAGTGGAATAGGGGTTGCTTGTGGAAACTAAGAGGAATCCCACACTTGCTATACAAGGCAAGCTCAGCCGTTAGTTGTGACCCCCTTCAACACCGATGACATTGATCTGCGCAGGAAAACAAATATACAGCAAGAGTGCTCTTATTAAAAAGGGGAGGCCTTTCCTCGCATGTGGAACGCGTAGGGTTTATGTCACTTTTATCCTGGATTTCTTGTTTCTCATTTCTTGTATTTTCGTTTTCTTATTTTCCTTTCTCCTAGTTCCTGTTTTTTATTTACTGTTTTCAATATTGAAAAGGGTCGCGAGTCACGACTCACACAAACTATCTTTTAATGAATAATGCATTATGTTTTCCTTCAATATTGTCCAAAGGAATCTCAACTGGGTTAGATTGCGCATGCGGTTTGAATGAGACGGCTCTTCACCGACCCTGTCTTTCTACGCCCGTAATCACCCGAGTCTGCCCCCTTGCAATTGACGCCTACAGAAACTCAACCGGGTAAGATTGTGCATGCGGTTTAAATGAGTCAGCTCTTCACCGACCCTGCCTATCTACGCCCGCCATCGCCCGAGCCTACCCCCTCGCGATCGACGCCTACCGAAACTTAACTGGGTAAGGTTGCGCATGCGGTTTGAATGATACAACTCTTCACCAACCCTGTCTTTCTACGCCATGTCTTCGCTCGAGCCTGCCCCCCTCGCGTTCGACACCAACCAACACTCAATCGGGTAAGACTTTGCATGTGGTTTGAACGAGCAAGCTCTTCACCGACCCAGCCTTTCTACGCTCTGTCATCGCCCGAGCCTGCCCCCCCCCCCTCACGATCGACACCAGACGAAACTTAATTAAAGAAGGCCAAACTTAATTAAAGAATGCCACACAACCGGATTGAGCGAATAAGCTCTTCGTCGTCACTGCGAGCCTGCATTTCACCAACTACGAGCATTCGTACAAATAAGACAAAAGAAAGGAAATGACAATGTCATACAAATACAGACATAAAACATGTTGCCGACAACCACCAAAGGGCGACAAAAAAAGCTCACGGATTTGGGAAAACAAAAACAAACATATACCATCATATAGGGCTGATATCGAGTCGAGTTCGAGCGATTTTGGCTCGGCTCGAAATCGAAATTTTCGACTCGAACTCGGCTCGAAATCGACTCGAAATCGAAATTGATTTCGAGTCGAGTCGGCTCGACTCGAAATGGCTCGATTCCGAGTCGGCTCGAAATCGAATCGAGTCGGCTCGAAATCGAATCGAGTCGGCTCAAAATCAAATTGAGTCGGCTCGAAATCGAATCAAGTCGACTCGAAATTTAACAACTTTTCGCTTTATTCCTTGTTTGCTCAAAATAAAATTGGGCAACTTATAAATTTAGGAAATGAAACAATTAAAACTTTCATTCTTTTTATTTATGTTTAAATTTTGTTATTTTTAATCTTAAAATAAGAATATATTAATAAATACATAATTTTTTTAATTAATTCGAGTTGATTCGAATCATATTTCGAGCGATTCAGGGCTGGCTCGAAATCGACTTGAAATCAGATTCGAGTCAAATTTAATCGACTCAAATTGAATCGAATCAATTTTAACCGATTCCGATTCGACTAAATTTTCGAACGATTTTCGAGCGATTTTCGAGTTTCGAATAATATGCTCAGCCCTACCATCATACCAGACTCAACTAAAGAAGGTAAGTAATCAACATACAAAAGTAAAAAGCTCAAGCTACTTCATTTTGATATATATGTGTGTGTGATTGTGGACTTGTTTTATTCAAACTTTTTCATTTCTCGTTGGCCTTGTGATATGATCGTACTTGCCGGCAGAATCAGCGTCTTATAGTGGAGACTAACTCGTGTTGGTGTCACCGTAAAGCGGCGTTTCTAGGCAAAAAATCTCTCATCGGTCTTGTCCAAATACCAGGAAGGGGGATTTTACACATTTTGCTGCCACGTGTGTCCATCCGAAAGGCGCGACGTGGTCCCTCGCGGCCGCGTTCATGCGATCGAGGGGGGCGGCGGCGACGGGCGGCGGGAGGTTGGCCGGTCGGGGGCAATTGACACAGCGATTATTAAGGGCGGTTCCCTGCATGATCCCCACTAAGTTAGTGGGGCATACGAATTCTGGGTATTTACAGCCCGAAATTCCTATAAATGGAGGACCCCATCAAGCACAAAATTGGATGCGACGATTCCTTTAATTTTCTGTTATATTTGTTCATAGTATGGTTGATGCTTCGAACAAAGAGGCACAAGAATGTGACAACTTCCACGTAAGTTTTCACAAAGAACATTAATTATTCACCCTGCATGACCCCCACTAAGTTAGTGGGGCATACGAATTCTGGCTATTTACAGCCCGAAATTCCTATAAATGGAGGACCCCATCAAGCACAAAATTGGATGCGACGATTCCTTTAATTTTCTGTTATATTTGTTCATAGTATGGTTGATGCTTCGAACAAAGAGGCACAAGAATGTGACAACTTCCACGTAAGTTTTCACAAAGAACATTAATTATTCACGACTCTCAAGAGAGGAAGACGCCGACAGTTATTAGCGCGAGGTTTCATAGAAATTAAGAGATTTGTTATAACCATTAGTGACTAGTGCACGAGTCTTCACAAATGGGGAAAATTTTGTTAGAGAGGAGAAAGTAGGCAATAGGAAATTGCGAAAAATCGGGATATAATTATTCTAACCTTTCTAGTGCAGGAAACGAAATCTCTTTAACTCTTTTCTTTGCAAATGTATTAATTTCAGAACTTTCTTCACACTCAAATACAGGTAAGGATGCGTATATTGTCAAGTAATGTCTTTGTCCTATAGGCAAGTTTTATCATACTATAATTAGACCAACGATGCTCTACAGTTTTGAGTGTTGGGCGGTGAAGTGTGTACATGAGCAAAAAATGGGAGTTGTGGAGATGATAATGCTTAGGTGGATGTGTGGACACACGAGACTCTCCTACTTTGAGCGACTTCTCCCAAGTCTACCGATTCGAGGGCCGTCGACCCTCTCCAGTGAGTCATTCGGCTTCCCGCGCCTCCAGCCTGCTCTTCTTCTCCAACCGTTTCCGTTCACACCTCCAATGGCTCCCTCTTGCACTTCTTTCTTCCAACACTACTCCAACCACATTCTCCAACAGCCTTTGGCCCCTTCCGTATATGACCGCCCTTCTTGTGGCTCTTGCAGCACTGGCGCTTTTTGCCGCTACGCCCAACCGTTGTTCCAGGCCCGTGACTCATTCAATGATCCTCCACACTGACGAGAACGCATTTGCCACTGCCTATGTTAACTCTCATCGATTGCATCAACTTGAAGCACGGCTTGAGGATCTCACTCTCCTTCGAGAGCTCGCGACCACGGAGGTAAACTGCACACCGGTCCCTCCACCACCACCACAACCCCTTCGGCACAACCCGGACTACATGGGGTTTATCCACCCCACTACGGGCATCCACCTGGCCAATCTCCGTCGGATCAAGATCCCTGTGCCCAACGCATCGACCATCTTGGTTGGATCGTCCGCGCCGAACAGCTTTTTAACCTTCAGTCCACCCCTGCCAATCAGAAGGTTCCACTGGCCACTGGCCACTAGCCATATGAAGGACTCAGTGCTCCTTTAGGTGCATTGGACACGCCAGCAGGTTTCTAACCTCTCATGATCCACGTTGAAGGAGGAACTCCTCCGCCACTATGAAACCCGCCAGGCTGGCAACGCATACGAGTATCTTAGCTCCGTGCACCAGTCCGACACTGTGGCCACTTACATTAAAGAGTTCATCGAGGTTGCCACACACGTACCCGGTTTATTCTGTAACCACCACCTGAGATATTTCCATGGGCATCTACAACCCCACCTTAGAACGCGCCTCCGGGTCCACAATCTAACGACTCTTTAACCGCGCCAAAGAGCAAGCTTGTTGCCTCGACGACGAACTTTATACCACACAACCATCTTCCTCGGCCAGACCATCCCATAAGCCTTCGCCGCTGAAATCTCTGTCACCTCTTGTTCGCTCGGATCACCTACCTCCTCTTGGGCCCCACTGTTAGGCCCGCCTTCACTGCTGCTTGTTCCGCCAGGCCCGCCTCCACTGACTTCCCGACGACCATTGTTTATCTCATGAGCAACACCTTGAGCTTCGCCGCAAGGGCCTTTGCTTTCACTGTCAGCGGTCGTAACTCTCCCACCCACGTTTGCACTTTCAAAAACTTGTGTGTGCTGCTGGGATCAGAAGACAACGTCCTAACTTAGAGACTTGGACCTGACGCTTGCGGATTACCCCTACGAACCTCCACCTTGAGGACAAGGCCGTTTTTTCGGGAGGGGAGTGTTGATACGTATTTTGTCATGTAGTGTATTTATCTTGTGGGGCCTCCATCTATACATAAAGAGCCCCTTAGGTAGTGAGCTATTATCTTTGAAATTGCAGTCTTCTAGGTCTCTTGGAGAGGGGAGTACCTTGGAGAACCCAGTCTCCGAGTGTTTGGCGAGAGCTTGTCTCTCGATTGTATGCGTGTTTACCTTTTATGCAATGCAAACTTGTTTTTTTATTCTCGATCATTATACGGCGTAGCTAGCCTGTAGTATGCAATCACCTTTTTAAAAGGCAAACAAAACTCAATTTTTAACTCACATAATCAGTTAATAATAATAGTTAATACTAGAAAATAAACAAAACTAACCAACAATCCCACGTTTTTCTCCTATTATGGCCCATTATCTCCATGAACTTCCGCCAATAATGGCCCACTTTACGCATGACTAAAACTCTGATTTTGAGTTCACTAAAAAAAATCACAGGTTTTTGAGAAAGATTTGGAGAGATCCACGTCAATTCGTCTCATTTGTTTGTATCGGTAACCTGCAAATTTTCTCAGTTGTATTTTCTAACTTATTACAAAGTGCGGTAATCCTTTTTCTAATCGGGTGGGAATATCTGCAGAAGATCGGGTGTGCTCTTTTTTTCAAAAATGATGCAATTTCATATTGGACACTGATCATCCCATATTTTATGAGTTTAAATTTCTTGTATTCTGTTTTATCGTTTATCCATGCTTCGTGTGCATAGTTATTTGAATCAAAGTGGGTTAAATTCCCAAGAAAGTTTAGGAATTTGGGGCTTCAATGAAAATCAACCCTCTCTTTGGGTTTCTTCTACATCATATAATCTCATGTGTTCAGTGCAAGAAGACAACTTAAATACTTTGGAAATAAAAAGAGGCTAACTCATACCTGTACGACTGCATCATTAAAGGTTACACTCCCAGATGATGTCTCTTCCACTATTCTTTTCTTCAGCTGCCCATCTTTAGTGAATGCGTAAATAGCCAGAGGCTTTGGCCTACGCTTCAGAAATTCAATGCTATCTGCTATCTTTTTTAACTGAAATCCAGCAGACAGAGTATATAAAATTCTAATCCTGACCAATTAATTTCAAGCATTTCTAAAAGCTTTGCTACTCACTGTAATTATGGGAAGCAATGGGCCAAAAATTTCCTCAGTCATCACTTCAGAATCTAAAGGTGGATTCATCAAGATAGTTGGCTCAATAAACCTGAAATATTGCATAAAGATGAATTTAATTAGTGTATGCAACAGGAAATGATAAACAAATGAGAAATGATCAAAATTTGCATGTTTTCTTGATCTAGGGAGCCGCCATGAACAACAGTAGCAGCAACCAATGGATCCTCAAGAATTTCTCTCAATCTTTCAAACTGCTTCTTATTCACAATCCTTGTGAGATGTCCTGGTCTCATATAGCATTTTTTGATCTTCTCCTTTAGCAAGTCAACCTACAAAAAGCAGAAATAGAAAGAGCGGAAAATGACTATCCCCTGGCAATTTTACTCTAGTTGGTAATCCTTGCATTTCAAAATTTTCCAAAAATTACCAGAAATGGAGCATATTTCTCTTCCACAAGTAAATAATCAATGGCTATACAAGCTTGACCAGAACAAAATCCCCACTTTGCTCCAGCTATTCGGTTAATGGCCACCTGTGTTAGGAAAATAAAAGGGATAGAAGTTTAGCCCGATACATCAATGCTTCTGTTACATCTGTTACGATCACGAATAAATTCTAGTACGAATCCGGCAAGGGGAAGGGCTAGCGGAGGTGAGCGAGAATGAAGGAGAACGAGAAGAGACGAAATTAGGGAGCAACCCTAAAAACCTTCATACATTCCCAGATAAAGATTACAAGGTCCGCCGGCCCTCTTATAGTGGCGAGGAGCGAATATAAAAAGAAATACTGAAATTAGAAAATACTGGAAATTAGGAAATACTGAAATTAGGAAATACTGAAAATACTTAAAATGTGTCAACAAATATATCGACCTATTTATTATTAAATATTCTCCACGGTCTCGGTGGGCCCTTGCGATATACGCGTCCGGTGCGTGTAGATTTGTCATCGTGGCTCGTCGTCGTGTAGTTCCATAACATTTGGACCTGTAACACTCCATCCTTCCTTCAAAACAAGCTTGCCCACAAGCTTGCGTCCCGCCAGAACAAGGTTAGTGTGAAAAAGAGTTAAATAAAGGAAAATTTTATTGCTCCAAAAAGATAATCATTACATAGGCATGTCCCCTTATTTATAGAAAATGGGGGAGATGAGAGAATACAACAAGCGATATGGGACTAAATACAAGCCGCGCGGACTGAGCGGTTTGACACAGTCAAACCGCCAGACTATACAATATATAAACAACAGAACTCTTGCGGCGTCTAACACCAAGAACGCAGTTGCGGCTATCTCCAGACTGTTGCGGCTAACATCCAGATCGCTGCGGCTATCACCCAGTCCGCTACTGCGGCTGTCTCCAGACCAACTGCGGCTACCTCCAGACCGTTGCGGCTAACATCCAGACCGCTGATGCGGCTAAACTTCAGACCGCTGTTGCGGCTAATGGCCAGACCGCTATTGCGGTTAATCACCAGATCGTTGTTGGGCTAATAGCCAGACCACTACTGCGGTTAATCACCAGATCGTTGTTATGGCTAATTGTCAGACCGCTGCTGCGGTTAACCACCAGGCCGCTGTTGCGGTTAACCACCAGACCGCTGCTGCGACTAACCCTCAGACCGTCACTGCTACTCATGACCGCTAGCTGAGATCTACCACCAGACCGCTGAACCAAACCGCCAGACCACTGAGAGAAGCAGACCACTGAGAAAAGCAGACCGCTGCGACTAGATATAAACTGCTCGGTCTCCCCATGCTCCAACACTCCCCCTCAAGCTGGAGCATATATATCTATCATGCCCAGCTTGCTACAACCTCCCCAAAAGGAGTAACTGGCTTGGTGAAGAAATCAGACAACTCTCTCTCTGAGATAACAAACGGAGTGCAGATCTGATTCTTCAAAATCTCATCTCTAATGAAGTGGCAATCAACCTCGATATGCTTCGTCCTTCCATGAAAGACAGGATTCCTCGAAATATATATGGTTGTCTTATTATCACAGAACATTGGCATAGGATGATCATAAACCTCTTCAAAATCAAGCATAAGTGACCGTAACCACTTCAACTCGCAAGTAGTCAGAGTCATGCTTCTATACTCGCTTGCTGCACTTGACCTGGAGACAACAGCTTGTTTCTTACTCTTCCAGTTGACCAAATTTCCTCCAACAAAAGTACAAAACCCTGACATAGACTTCCTGTCTTCTTTATCATCTGCATAGCTAGCATCAGAGTATGCATCAACCTTCAAATGTCCCCTTTTCTGAAACAGAAGTCCTTTTCCTGGAGCTTCTTTCACATACTCTAGAATCTTCATTGTCAACTGAAGATGACACTCCTTAGGAGCTTGCATAAACTGACTCACTCTTCCCACTGCATAACAAATATTTGGTCTTGTGACTGTCAAATAAATGAGTTTCCCCACAAGCCGTATGTACCTGGTGACATCTTCAAGAAGAGGTGAGCCCTTACTCCAACACTTATCATCTCCAACAGACATCAGAGACCGCGCAGGCTTAGCCCCGGGAAGACATGTCTCTTTTAAGTGATCCAAGACATACTTTCGCTGTGATAGAACAATAGACCCTGATTTCCTAGATATTTCAATTCCCAAGAAATATTTTGGAGAGCTCATATCTTTAGTAACAAAATGCTAAAGAAGATGCTTCTTTGTCATATTCACATCTTCTTTATCATCCCATATAAGCAGAATATCAGCCACATAAACTGCAAGGATAATAAGACCAACCGATGTTTTGCGAATGAACAAGGAGTGATCTGCAGCACTTCGAGTAAACCCAACCACAGAAATAACTTCGTTAAACTTGTCAAACCAGGCCTTGGGACTCTGCTTAAGATCATAGATCGCCTTTCGCAGTTTACAGACCTGAGACTCCCCCTGAGCAACATACCCAGGAGGTTACTACATATAAACAGTTTCCTGCAAATCGTCATAAAGAAATGCATTCTTTACATCCAACTGAGACATTTCTCAGTATCTGTTGACAGCCACCGAAAAGAGAACACGGATTGTAGTAATCCTAGCCACAGGAGAGAAGGTATCAAATAAATCCACATCATAGGTCTGCGTAAAACATTTGACAACAAGCCGAGTCTTGTAACGATCAATAGAACCATCAGGAAGAAACTTGATGACAAAGACCCAGCGACAGCCAACCACATCAGCTCCTGGAGGAGTAAGAACAAGAGTTCAAGTACCCCGTTCAGTAAGAGTGTGCATCTCTTCATCCATTGCAATCTTCCAATGAGGAATAGCAAGAGCATCCACATTTGCCGAGAGGGCAAGAGCAAAGCTCCTAGACAAAGGAGAGAGCTGAGCATAAGAGACCACAGCCTGAAAAGGATGCTGAGTGCAGGAGCGAACACCTTTCTGAAGAGCGATCGGAAGATCCAGATCTATCTAGTCTACTGTATCAGCTCCATCCAAAGAAGAGACTACTGGACTGGGAGCTGGTGGCAGCGGCTCAAGAGAAGAATCAGGGACAGTAGAAGAACCAGAAGTAGGAGGAGGAGAAAGAAGGGCAGGCTCAGGAAAAGGTGCTGATACATTTGGAACAGAAGAAGAATCATCAGAAGCAGGAAGAGGAGAATGAGAAGAAAAGAATGGAGCATCCTCAAAGAAAGTAACATCCGCCGAGACATAATGTCTCCGAAGAATATGATCAAAACACTGATATCCTTTCTGTGTCGGACAATAGCCCAAAAGGACGCACTTGATCGAACGAGGAGAAAGTTTGTCACGTCCAAAAGGAGGAGAATGGGCAAACACAGTAAATCCAAAGACACGAGGAGGTAACGGAAACGGTGTCCCATCAGGATAGAGAATAGAAAAAGGAGTCTTGCCATTTTGAACCGAAGACAGAACTCGATTAATAAGAAAACAAGCAAGAAGAACCGCATGACCCCAATAAGACCGGGGAACATGCATATGAGTAAGAAGACTACGAGACACATCCAGAAGATGGTGATTTTTACGCTCAACAACGTCATTCTGTTGTGAAGTGTAAGGGCAAGTAGTTTGATGGACAATGTCATGGTCCAAATAAATCGATGTAAACTGATGATTAAGATATTCCTTAGCATTATCAGTGCAAAAAGTTTTAATAGGAGTATCAAATTGTGTACGAATTTCATTATAAAATGCAAAAAAATTGAAAAAATCTCAGAGCATTCTCGTAACAAATACAACCATGTACAACGAGAAAAATCATCTATGAATGTAACAAAATACAAACTAACCCTACCAACAGTTTGAAGGGGAGCAGGACCCCAAATATCTGAATGAACCAGGTCAAAGGGATGAGAAAAACTGCGATCATGCTTAGCAGTAAATATAGACCGGTGATGCTTGCCAAACTGACAGGCTTCACAATCAAGAGAAGAGTCGTCGCGAGGTAGATCAGGCAGAAGCTGATAAAGAATCCGAGGAGGAGGATGCCCAAGGCGAAGATGTCACTGAAGAAGAGAAGAAGATGCAGAAAATGCAAAAGCAGTATCAAGATAGAACAAGTCGTCACTCTCAGTCTCAGTAGCAATCATCTTCTTGGAATGAGGAATTTGAAAAGCACAAGTAGAGACAGTAAAAATAGCTTCACAATTCAACTGTTTGCAAAGAGGTATAACAGAATGAAGGTTGCACGGAAAATTCGGGACATAAAGAGTGTCCTACAGCTGAAGAGAGTGAGTAACGTGCACAATGCTAGAACCACAAACCGGAGACGGAGAACCATCCGCAATAAGGACCGGAGGTAACCAGTTGCTCTTGTCAAGATAAGAGAAAAGGCGAGTATTGTCTGTCATATGATTAGTAGCACCAGAATCAATGAGCCACCTACCTGTCATAGCCAACTGAGCAGCACCAGAAGTAGCTAGAGAAGAAGTAGACTGCTTGGAGGAATCAGCCGATGTTGGACGAAGATGAGGATGTTTGGTCCAACAACGATCAACCAAGTGACCAAGTCGGCCACAATGAGAACAGAGATGCTTGGAATAACCACGGCAACCACCACGACAACCAGTACGGCCTCCGCGGCCACCAGAGGGGTCATGACGAGCAGGGTGAGCAACAAGATCAGGTGACGGAGACGGAAGCAGCAGACGCTGTAGAAGAGTAGTAACAACAAAAATTTTGGCAGCAGTAGCATCCAGAGTAGGAGTATCCGCCTCTCCAAGAATTTGTTGGCAGATCATATCATAAGAGTCTGGTAGACGAAGAAGATAGCAAACAACAAGAAGCTCCTGAAAATGCTTGTGTTGCTCAGCTAGATCAGTAGAAAAAGGTCTATGCTGAAGAAATTCAGCACCAAGAGCCTGAAACTCCTGATAGGCAGAAGCAGGAGTCATGACTGGTCGAGCAAAGAGATCAGCATACAGAGTATAAATGCGCGAAGTTTGGGCTCCCTTGAAATATAAAGCGGCAAGATGATTCCAGACAGTCTTGACCGTCAGATCATGACGGATGAATGGAAGTCACTCATCAGACAAACTATTGACCAACCAAGTACATACTAAGGCATCAGAAGCATCCCAATCATCAAAAGCAACAGAGCCAGAAGAAAGGGGATCATCAGTCAAATGATGACGCTTGCGTTGAGAACTCAATAGAAAAATGAAGGACACACTCCAGTCAGGATAATTGGAACCTGTAAGCTTTGAAGCAGTTCCCAGATTACCAGAAGCAGAGAACGAAGAAGTAGAAAGAGAAGAAGGGGCAGAGATAGTAGGAGAAGAAGATAGAGCAGGAGTGTCCATAGAAACCAGGGAAAAACCGCACGTGTAGAGCAAACAACCCACGTGAACACAAGCCGCAAAGCAAACCGCGCAACTAGAACAAAAGCCGTGCAAACAGAACCAGCAAGGGAGGGCAGGGAGGGAAACCGCACGACTAGAACAGAAGTCGCGCAAACAAAAACAACAAGGGGGGACAGGGAGGGAAACCGCGCGAACAGAAAAGAAGTCGCGCGAACAGGAGCAAAGGACCGATTCGTTCTGATACCATGTGAAAAAGAGCTAAATAAAGGAAAATTTTATTGCTCCAAAAAGATAATCATTAAATAGGTATGCTCCCTTATTTATAGAAAACAGGGGAGATGAGAGAATACAACAAGCGATATGGGACTAAATACAAGCCGCGCGGACTGGGCGGTTTGACACAGTCAAACCGCCAGACTATACAAAATATAAACAGCATCTCCAGAACTCTTGCGGCGGCTAACACAAAGACCGCAGCTGCGGTTATCTCCAGACCGCTGCGGCTATCACCCAGTCCGCTGCTGCGGCTGTCTCCAGACCAGCTGTGGTTACCTCCAGACCGCTGCAGCTATCATCCAGACCGCTGCTGCGGCTAATCTTCAGACCGCTACTGCGGTTAATGGCCATATCGCTGTTGCCGCTAATGGCCAGACCGCTACTGCGGTTAATCACCAGATCGTTGTTGGGCTAATAGCCAGACCGCTGCTGCGGTTAATCACCAAACCGTTGTTGTGACTAATTGCCAGACCGCTGCTGCGGTTAACCACCAGGCCGCTGCTGCGACTAACCCTCAGACCGTCACTGTTACTCCAGACCTCTAGCTGAGATCTACCACCAGACCGCTGAGCCAAACCGCCAGACCGCAGAGAGAAGCAGACCGCTGAGAGAAGCAGACCGTTGCGGCTAGATATAAACCGCCCGGTCTCCTCATGCTCCAACAGTCAGCTAGAACGTAGTAGTGGCGGCGGTGTTGGTGAGTAGCGGCGGCCCTATTGGAAGGACAGGCGGCGGAAGTAATGGCTTCCGCAAGGTCGGTGGGGCGGTGGTGAGCAGCTGCCACAAGGATGTCGGAGACGCGACGGCCGACAGCAAGAACGGATCCGTCGGGGGGCAGCAGGGCACGGGGCGGCAGAAGAGGCGGCGATGCGGCCGGTGGAAGCAGTAGGACAGGGGCCAGCAAAGCGAGAGCCGGGAGAGGAGACAGTGAGATGATCGGAGGGGGTGGCAAGACTGGAGTCGGTGGAGTAAGAGCCGGTAGAGGGGGCGGCGAGTTTACCGGACGGGGCGGCAGAAGAGGCGGTGATGCGGACGGTGGAAGCGGAGGAGGGACAACCACCGTAGAGAGAGGTGGTGCATTAGCGACCGTAGAGAGAGGTGGCATGGCCGAAAAACTTTCGCATAGTGCCAGAGGCAGCCGTGGTGGAGACGGCTTTGGGCAGGGAACCTCGCGGGGGGTCCAGAAGCCCATCTATGGTACATGAGAAAACGATCAACTTTGGCGTGGAGGGAGACGCATCTAGCCAGGATTTGTGCAGCTAGGTCAGAGAAATCTAGCCGAGGGTTGGTGGTCGGCGGCAGCAAGAAGAGCGGCCAGGGAGCGACGGATTGGGCATCGGCCATGGTGCCTAGGATGTAGGTTGGATGTGATGTCGACGATGTCCGCGGCGGTACAACGATCGGCACAGCGGAACAGAGGCCCGAGGCAGTGGTCTTCCAGCAGCAGAAACGGAAGGGGAAGCAAATCCGGCTAACAGAAGCCCTGTGGCACGGGCGCGGGACGATCGATACCTAGAGCGGAGCGGGGCCAGGCGCCGAGAAGAGAACAGTGCAGAACAGAGGCCCTGGGCGGCGGAAGATCCTGAGGGTTGCAGCGGCGGGGTTGGGGCGCGGCTGGATCAGCCAGTTGTTGGAGGAGGCTTTGTGGTAAATCGGGGCGGATCGAGTGCGGAAAGGACGTTGGAGGTCGATCCGGTTGCTGGAGGAGGTGGAGCGGGACGATCTGGTTGCTGGAGGGCCGATCCGGTTGCTGGAGGGCAGGACGTGGCGGATCGGTGCTGGCGGCGTGATGTCGGAGGCGAATCGGGGTCGGAATGCCTGACAAGGGTGAACCGCGCGCCGGCTGGGTCACGCGTCGTGCGGAACGGCGACAAGATATGGCGACGCAGGATCGGGTGTTGTATCGCGGAAACAGAGTTGTGTCGCGATGACGCTGGTCGGTAGGGATCGGGTGTTGTGCGGGTCAGTGGACCAGGGAGATAGATTTCTGAATTCCTTAGGCAAACTCGAGCACCGGCGGCTAGAGCGGGCGGTGCGGCAGGTCAGACCAATTGTTATGATCACGGATAAATTCCAAGAGGAATTCGGCAAGGGGAAGGGCCGGCGGGGGTGAGCGAGAATGAAGGAGGATGAGAAGAGACGAAATTATGGAGCAACCCTAGAAACCTTCATACATTCCCAAATAAAGATTACAAGGTCTATCGGCTCTCTTATAGTGGCGAGGTGCGAATATAAAAGGAAATACTGAAATTAGGAAATACTGAAAATTAGGTAATACTGAAATTAGGAAATACTGAAATTAGGAAATACTGAAAATACTGAAAATGCGTCAACAAACATAGCAACCTATTTATTATTAAATATTCTCCGCGGTCTTGGTGGGCCCTTGCGATATACGCGTCCGGCGCGTGTAGACTTGTCATGGTGGCTCGTCGTCGTGTAGGTCCATAACATTTGGACCCGTAACAGCGTCTGGAAAGATTTCCTCTCACGTGATCGTATTGCACAAGGATGTACTACCTAAGTTTATTTTATTTCAAGATCATCAAGTATCATGCATCTAGAGCTCACTCATTCCTGTGATACTCTAATGAGAAGTATTCTCTCTTAAAACTTGTTTAATCATGAAAGAAGCATGCATTCCTGTGATACTCTAATGAGAAGTATTCTCTCTTAAAACTTGTTTAATCATGAAAATAACAGTGCATAAGAAAAGTTTGTTCTAGATGGGTACATGTTATCTCAAAAATGATGTGTACGTAATTTTACCCCTTTATTGTAAGCGCGTTCATATTAGAATCTCAACTATGATACATTTCATTCATTTGAGATATTAAGAAAATGTGATGCGGAGCGGAGACGTGGACCCACAGCGAAGGATGAGTTTTGGGTTCGTTCGGGGCCGATTGACGACTTACCATGTATGGTGTGCCTGGATCGATAATTCGACTCCACGAATGCGTCCGGATTCGCGTTGCGAATATATATTATGGCTTTATTTGGATGTAATCAGGCAACCCCATCTCTAACCAATCATAGTCGTTGATGGAATGATGGTGGGATGTCCTAATATCTCTTTATTATAAATAGATGTGTAGGGGGCTGCTTGAAGGCTATTGCTGAACTTGGAGAATTGAATCCCGGATTCCCGCAATCACCCCACGGTGCCGACTCCATGGAACCCTAGGTGGCGACTACTAGGTGTGTATCTTCCTCCCCAAGATATCCTCAAACCCTAGGCCTTCTTTTTCCCCTCCCAATCCCCTCAACCGCCCCCCAAAACCCCTCCTCCAGCAGGCTGTTTGCTGGACCTGTTTTCCCCCACAAAAACAGTAGCCCTCTCCACCTAATCCCAGCCGCCAGCCCTCTTATCCACTCCAAATCCATCGCCGACCAGTCCTCCTCCCTTCGGCGCCTCCACTGCCCCCTTGCTAGCCCACCACATCAGTCGCCCAAGCCCCTACAGCCCACAGTTGAACCCCCAACCTCCCCCACCCGTGGAACCACCCCTACTAGCCCCTCACCATTTCAGGCCAGATCTGGGCAGTCAAGCCCAGATCCCGCCTATTCCCTCCACCCATTCCCTTCCAATACCCTGAATCCACTCCCAAGACATCGGATTCATCTTCCCATGCCCGGATTCACCAATACGTAGCCAAATCTACTCATTTATGGCCCGATTCCACCTTCCACCACCGGATTCAGCTGCCTACGTTGTCTTCCCGCCACCGATTCAACCTCGGATCGTTGTCTATGCATTTCCGGCTCCGGAATTTCCATTGGCACGAACAGCCCACTATTAGGTGAGTCTTGGTTGTATTGGATTATTATTTTTCAACATTATTATTATCAGAGAGATCTTTTACTTATCTGGGCCTCGTGAATTGTGGTTGTTTTCTTTTAGATTATTATTGTGATTTACAGGGTCTATTTGTCGCGCGCTCTCGTTTTGGCCCTACACACGGAGGAAAGCCTAACCTGCTTGCTCAAACGAATTATTTTGCTTTTGTCATAATCATGTGCCCGTGAATAAATTATTTAATGCTCAATTTGAATGGTTCGTCGAGCTTTGCATTGCATGTAGGGTTGGGGCAATATTACATCCGTCACCTGTAGATTCATCACGCGTCAATTGATATCAGAGCTAGGTTGCGAGCACTCTTTTGAAACGCAGTTTTAGAGTTTATAGGTTCCTTCATGCCTAGGTATCACCAATATTCCTCTCCTCTATTTGGAGGTTTCAAGTCCACTTACACCAGTTCTCATAGAGCCCCGACAGGGAGATCCTCAGGTAACTTACACACGCTCCCATAAAGCCCCGTCTGGGAGATCCTCACGCACTATGGTGATTATTCTCGATCGCAGCACGTCACTTCCAGAGATCGTATTGATCCACCGACACGATCCTACTATGCTAGAGACGATCAGTATGATGATTGTCATTTTTTATATCCCTACACGTGAGTGGATCGTGTTGATCCTTCAACACGACTCGATTATATTAGAGATGATTATTATGAGGATCAACGTTTTGAGAGAGATCTCGAAAGTCAGTTTCGTACTATTACCCCTTCTTTTGACGGCTCATCGAGTCTCCAGTCTTTCAGTTATTGGCTCGTGGATATGGAGTATTATCTCAATCATTTTGAGTTATTTGGTGAGTGTCACATCAAGTTTGAAAACTTAGACCTCTAGATCAGGCGAGAGCATATTGGTCTAGCATTGAGAGGACTCGCCAGCGAGATCGTCTTTATCACATCACGAGTTGGGTGGATATGAAGCGTATGTTGTGTTAGAGGTATTTGCCTCCATCGTATCGGAGTCGCTTGCTCGAGCAATTATTTTCTCTTCAACAAGAATCTATGTCTGTCGTTGAGTGCATGGATCATTTTGATGAGTTAGTTGTGAGGAGTGATATCCGAGAGGAGTCAGCCATGACCATTTCCGAATTTCGGGCTGGACTTTGATCGGACATACGTACTGAGTTGGCTTATCACAACTCGAAGACCCTTGAGCAGACATATTGGCTCGCCCTTCATCAAGAACAATCCTCGAGATCTGCAAGAGCTGATCGATTCGGTTCACACCTTGACCTTTATAGTACGAGCCTCTTCTATACCGATGTCATCACGATGCCTATCATTGTAATATCAAACACAACAGAGATGATACCTGACACCGATTTTTCACCCTAGTGAGGTGCTTAGTCTGGTGAGTGATCTATCTTTTGTTTTTGAATCTTCTCTCGTAACACCGACTGAGAGTGAATTTGAGCGACCTATTGATTCTATAGTGTTGTGTCCTTCACCTACACCCCTTTTTCTGTCATGTCCTGTGTTAGTTAACAACCCTAACATGGACTCATTTACTGACATCACTCATATAGACCCATTCTTGAGAGTAGGTTTATGTCGCTCTCCTCTTGCCATTGTCCCGAGCCACATCACGACCAAGGACCAAGAGCTTAGTGTTGATCTCGTAGTGGTTATTTCACTCATTTATGGGGACACTGCCCTTACGATGGTACTCATCTGGAGGATCATGACTCTATTGACGAGTTATATAACGAGCCCCCTATTGAGCCTCACGATGAGCCACCGCATCCTGGTGAGGATGACATTCAGGTGAGCCACCCATATATGAGTATCGATTTGTTGACGCCTCTTCCATTATCGTCCATAACCTTGCCCCAGAGGATAGATATTGAGTGGAGCATCAAGTATTTAGGGATTCCCTTTAAGTAAACGTGAGCATACTCCTGATATTGTGGGGTCATATCTTTGACACATCGCATCCTCGATGAGTTTTGGGACGCACCACCTACTGACCCACCAGACGAGTTTTTCTTTACGGGGACACTCACCACACTCTTGAGTCACATCCTATTGTCGATGTCGTTGGTACCTACTCAGGTGATCATCGCTTTCGCGAAGAATTTTTATACATACCCCGACTAACCCCCTTAATAAGTCATAATCCCCGAGAGACATTTGGCATCTTATGAGCTCATCTTTGAGTGTTGATGTCTCACCCTGTTATTTGGACACTCGTCGTACAATGGATGAGTTTTTCAACACTCCACCGAGAGAGCCGCCTGATAGGCCACCTCATTTTATAGATTTTCAAGTCATTGTCATACTTCCCCATAAAGAGCATGTTGTGTCTGTTGTGTTTCATTTGTATCATTGGCATGAAACTGTTGTGTCATTTCTTCATCATTTGCATGCGTCTGTTGATTTATATGTTTATCATTTGCATGTGTTACATGAGTTAGTCTGACGGAAAATCAATATTGGTAATAAATTCTATAAATCGCATGTGGATGTTCATTGGCAAGGGCAGGTAATTCATGAAGGTGAGCAGGTGATGGTGAGAATCTGCGTTGTGAGGCTCCGTGCGAGGCCTGCTAAAAGTTTGAGTGTTTGACGAATGGATCCATATATAATCATGGGACGGATCGAAGTAAATATATATGATCTTGATATCCTTGCAAGTATGGGTATCCATACGTTATTTAATGTTGAAGATCTGACGTCATACTACGAGCCTTGCGAGAATGTGGACCCAAGCTGTGAGGACTCCCAGCCAACCACGCCTCCACTCTCGTTTCCTTACCACCCTCATAATCTACCCACATCTGATGACCACCACAATTCACCCATTTCTGACGCCCACCCACCTGGGGACTCGTCTTCTTTGATTTCACGTGTGGCACCGCCAATCGCACCGGGAACCACCACTCGTGAGTTGAGCGTTGAGAGCATTACAGAAACCAGATTCCACCAACACGTTCCTACTACAGACGGGAATGACACTTGGATATTTGCAGGAGAGCTTGATCGATTCACCCATGTACTTCAACTTCAGTAGGACGTCTCCATTCAACGGAGATGAAAGCTTTTCAGCCGGGGGAAGTTGATTGGCGAGGAAACTTTCTCATCGACGATACTTGGACGACCTCTGGTGGATCTCAAGGAGTCCTACCTGGCATACACCGAGAGAATTCCGATCTCTATTTATCAGGAGATGAATTCTTTCCAGCTGGGGAGAATGATGCGGAGCGGAGATATGGACCCGCAGCGAAGAACGAGTTTTGGGCCCGTTCGGGGCCGATTGACGACTTACCATATATGGCGTGCCCGGATAGATGATCCGACTCCGCGGATGCGTCCGAATTCGTGTTGTGAATTGATTTCATATTTTATATTGTTATTTTTGGCTTTTGTTTGAATGTAATTGGGCTACCCCATCTCCGACCAATCATAATCGCTAATAGTGGGATGCCCTAATATCTCTTTATTATAAATAAATGTGTATTGGCTATTTGGAGGCAATTGCAGAATTTGGAGAATTGAATCCTGGATTCCCGCAATCACCCCACGGTGCCGACTCTGTGGAACCTTAGATGACGACTCCTAGGTGTGTATCTTTCTCCCCAAGATATTTCTAAACCCTAGGCCTTATTTTTCCCTTCCCAATCTCCTCTATCACCGCCCAATACCCCTCCTCCAGCCGGCTGTTTGCTGAACCCATTTTCCTCCACAAAAATAGTCGCCCTCTCCACCTAATCCCAACCACCGGCCCTCCTATCCACTCCACAATCACCGCCAGCCAATCCTCTTCCCTCCAGCGCCTCCACCGCCCCCTTTCTAGCCCACCAAATCAGTCGCCCAAGCCCCTACAGCCCACAACAAAACCCCCAGCCTACCCCACCCGTAGAACCACCCCTACCAGCCCCTTCACCATTTCTGGCCAGATCTGGGCAGTCCAGCCCAGATCCCGCCTATTCCCTCAACACGTTCCCTTCCAATTCCCTAGATACGCTCCCAAAACATTGGATCCATCTTCCCACGTCCGGATCCACCCCTACGTAGCTGGATATACTACTTTCCGGCCCGATTCCACCTTCCACCATCAAATTCAGCCGTCTGCATTGTCTTCACGCCACTGGTTCCCCTTCGGAGCGTCGTCTACGCATTTCCGACTCCGGAATTTTCATTTCCTTGGACAGCCCAATACTAGGTGAGTCTTAGTTGTATTGGATTATTATTTTTCAGTAGGGGTGAAAGCGGTTCGGTTTGGGCCGGTTTGGACCCAAACTGAAACTGAACCAATGTTTATCGGTTCGGTTCGGTTTTTTGGTCGGTTTACTCGGTTCGGTTTTTGGTTTTTCAGTTATACTATTTAAAATAATTGTGTACTTAAATATCTCAAGAAAATTTAAAAAAAGATATGATAATTTAAAATAAATATCATCAAGCTTTATTTACATATGATATATTACAACTAATAGCTCATATTACATAAAAAAAATTATGATTGAATATTTTTATTGCGAAATCGAGTAATAAATATAAAAAAGATATAAATAAAATCAGTTAAACAAAATGTTTAATTTTTCTTGATGCATAAAATATGCATTACAAAAATTTATTTTGGCTCAAATGATATAAAAATTATTAAGTTTATATAATTTATGTACATTATTTATTTAATAAAAATAGTTAAAAGATCATTATTGGTAATATTTTTACATGTATTATTAGTCGGTGCGGTTTGGTTTTTCAAAGAGAAAAACCAAAACCGAACCGAGACGTTCGGTTAGGTGTAAAATCGGTTCGGGGCGGTTTGATCGGTTTGATCGGTTTTTGATTTTTCATGCACACCCCTATTTTTCAGCACTATTATTATCAGTGGGATCTTTTACTTGTCTGGGCCTCGTGTATTGTGGTTGTTTATTTTTAGATTATTATTGTGACTTATACGGTCTATTCGTCGCGGGCTCTCGCTTTGGCCCTCCACGCGGAGTAAAGCCTAACCCGCTTTCTCATTATTATTTTGTTTTTGTCATAATCATGCGCACGTGATTAAATTATTTAATACTCAATTTGAATGATCTGTCGGGCTTTGCTTTGCATGTGAGTTAGGGCAGCATTATATCTGCCACCTGTAGATTCGTCCTGCGTCAGGATGTGTTTAATTGATGTAACCAAGATTTTGAAAACCATACCGGACATTGAACTGACGGAGGGAAAAGTTCAAGGTTGAACCGGTCCAAGTGTCCAACCGGTTTAATCGGGGTCGAACCATTATATATATATATATATATATATATATATATATATATATATATATATATATATATATATATATTAGAAAATAAAAATAATTAACAATATATTAAAAAAATTGCATATAAATTGATAATTTGTAATAATTATATTGTGATACAAATAAAAAAATCATTATATTTGTATACTTTTAAGGCTTTGTATGGCGCGACGTTTTTGCTCTAGTGAGATTGGACAAAAACGTCACGGTAATAGAATGAATGTTTGGCAAGACAACGGTTAAGACCGAGATCAAAAAAATAAAACTAGTTTTGACATTTGAACATAAAAGTGAATGAAGTTTCTTAGATAAGGTTCGGGCATTCAAGAACGACGGTTCATAACCACCGCGTTCATGATCGTCAGTGCTGTGCCAAATGGAGCCTAAATTTTATTTGAATGATAGATGTATGTATATATTACAAATATATCATAAACTTTAATTTTTTTTTAAATAATTTAATGTGTTAATATAATAATTTATCTAAAAATATTTAATTTATATTTATATAGATATAAGATACGTATATTAATTATATATGTTTACTTTATATATACATTAATATTTATATGTATATAATATATTATAGCTTAAAACCACAAGAACTGAATGACCCGGTGGTTTACTCTTCCCTTAATCAGAAGTTGGCGTGGGTTTGAATCCCGACGATTTCTTATTTTCGGCTATTACAGTTTTGGGCCTTTGACCCCCTAGTTACGTAAAATCGTGCCCGATTCTTGGCCCACCAGTCCGCCCGCTCAGTTCCACGATTCCTAAGCGGTTCCCGACTATCAAAGGAGGAGGTTCTCTTCTCCCTTCGTATTTTCCTTTATCTTCGTTCTACTTTGGATGTTTGAGGATCCTTTGATAATTTCCTACATGTTGGTGCTTTAATCCTTCTTGTTATGCAAGTATATATTTTTATGCCCTTAGTGAAGATGTGTGTTTTTTCGTGAATGATTGAGCATTGTAGGTGGATTGATTTACTTTAAATTCTATTCTCTTCCTTTGCACTTTAGTTTTAATGAAGCCATTTATAGATTAATTTTTGGAAACTTTTGTTGAGTTCCCTGTGGAGACGATGCACTCAACTCGCTTTTTATTACTTGCAACTGATATACTAACGTAGCATTCCTTCGGATTTTGCAACGCATGCTAGTTGTGCATCAGGCATCAGTTCATGCAGTTGTTTTCATTTTTGCATGGCATGCACCAGGAAGATGACATTATCCATTCTTCGGAGATGAATGTTTTTGAGTTTGGAATATTGATGGAGATTGATCGATCCACATTTGAGTGATTTACGAGATCAATGACATTTGGATCATCGGATTGGTGATCAGAGACATTGATCGCGTTCATCGTGATTTTTTATATGTTTATGTATTTTTTGGAGACGTATTTTGAATGTTGTTGTATTTTGAGAATTAGTTTAAGTTATTCGAACAGGCAATCATAATCGCCAAATATAATTAACCTAAATCTGTCCCTTACTTATACTCCATTAGGTCGAGGGTTAAGGGCATCAAGAAATTAAGGTTTCCAAAATAGGAAGGTGTCGACTCGCTATCCTACCAGGAGCCGACTTCAGTAGTCATAAGACTACTGCCACCGTGTACCACTGCACCTCTGGCCACCGGCGACATCGCTAAAATCTTGTCTATCCTCTGCACCCAGTTCCAATCTCGCAGACACTTTCCCCGTCCTCCCTGACGCTCACAACCACCCTTCCTGCGACAACCAAGCCTCAAATTTCCTCTTGATCATCTCCCAAACGCCGCCTTCCTCCACAGAAGCTCGTCTCAACTCCTTTATCCACATGCTAAATCCTACACCCTCCATCAACCCGCCAGCCGCTTCCACACACCCAAAACTCCCCTCACAGTGTCATCCACACCTACACAGACCCGATCAACCTCCTTCATTATTGTCCCAACACCCTACCGACCACCCCCACCCTTGAAGCCTCCTATTTCAGTTCCTCCATACAACCACCGACACTCCTTTACGCCTACCCGGTCCCTCCATCCCCAATACCCCATATTTGAGTCCCCCCTCACAACCACCCCACCTTTAGTTAATTATGTTCTCCCCTCTAACAGGCCCACACAACAACATTCCCTCTTCAAGCCAGTCACATCACCCACCAGATCTTCCCATCCACCATCGGCACTAACAACTCGGTGAGTTTTGAATTTCAATTTTAATTTTCCATTATATTGTACGGGTATTCACATTTAGTGTTGGTGATATTTTGCTTTGATCATGCTTGGATAATTTTATTTCATTAACGTACATCTCATGTTTGACTTGTGCCTTAATTATGAGCTCTCAATAATTTATAATTGTTATCGGCTTACTTCAGTTAAGATATTTGTGATGTCTGCGTGAGATTTCAAAATTAATATTTTTAGTTAATTGGGCGTCGAAAGTAATTGATTGATTGAGCGATTGCATTTGCAGCACATTAGGGTTTATGTCGTTTGAATCTTGTTCAATAGATTTTGTGTCTAATTGCATGCTTATACTCACATCTTCACTTAGGGTTGGTTGTCGGTCCATTGCATCTGTTTATGATTATTTGCATTGCATATAGGGTTAGGGCATCGTGTGTTCGGACATTTTTAGATTAGTCATGTGTCAGGGGGTAAATAACATAGAGGAAAACCAACATGATTCAAAGAAATAAAGATCTTATGTTGTGATATACCCAAATAAATTTTAAGAGCAGTGACGCGGGACAAATCTATAAGTGACAGATTTATGATGCTCTAATCCTAGATATAGTGCAAGTGATCACACGATGAGTGCAATGAATCTATGACAAACCCTAAAATGCCATGAAAACAATGCGCAATCTAATCAAATGTAAATTTAATGCACATACAAATGATTTGGTCCAATTGGAGATTAGCCACAAGCAATTAATTAAAATGAAGATTAACATGTGAACAATTGTTCGCAATAAATTTTTAATTGGAAAGAAAAATGAAAATTCATGCACAAATGAGGTGCAATTATTTTAAACGCGCGTCAAATACGTCTTGCAAGTAAATTGATTTAACAAAACACAAGCAGATAATTTTGCATCAAATAAAGTATGGTCCAAATATCAATAATAGAAAACAAGTACACCAAATTACAACTTACACGTTTAGGCGGCGATGAATTGCGGCAAAAGGTAGAATTATGAGGCTGTCAGCTCTGCGTGTGGGTGATGAATACTGAGGTTGGCTGGTATGGGGATGAGTTTGGGGAGTTATGTGGGGTGATTTGGGAGGTTCGCAGGAGCTGTGGACAGGGATCGACTACTGGAATACAAATAACTATAGGAAAGATCCTATATTCAGGATGGTTGTGGATAATGATAGAAGCAAAAGGGAAAACTCACTGATAGTAGAGACTTACCAGATCTCAAGATTTAAATGCAGGTACCTGAGCCCAAACAGGGAAGCGGGCTGCGGGAATGCTATTTTCTGGGTTTTGGACAGAAATTCCAGAACCCAGAAACAAAACTTCTGGTTTCTCCGAACCTGGAACAGCAAGCATGTAAGAGGGGGATGGCTCCTGGACAATCTCGGAAGGGATGGAGTTGTGATGAGTTGCTGCGTGCAAAGGAGTTACAGTGAAGTTGCGGCATGGATGAGGATTGTGTGCAGGGGGGGTCGACGAGGATGGGGGAGGGACACGATCGAAGCCTATGAGTCACACAAAGGGTTTCTCACCCGGCATCACAAGGAGGAAAAGGGAGACCGGCGGTTCCGCAAAAATGAAAATAAACCTTCGATATCCCAACCAGCCGCCTGCATGGGCATAAATAAACCTAAACCTAAAAGTGGGAACCCAAATCGGACGGCTCATAACATTTGAATCAATTTGGTGTTAAATACAGCTCGAAATAAATAAAGTATAAAAATGACTCTGAACGACATTCCGGACGCATCCGCGGACTCGGATCGTCCGAACGGGAAGCGGATCACCACGATTTCCATCATAAAGAATATCTGTGGGATATCGAGGTCTTTGAGTAAAATATTCCTAGATAAAGGATTATATATATACAGAATATTCAATTCACAAACCTTTATATCTCTTGATCCTCCAAGAGAATCTACAATGGCAGGGCATTTTCCTCCCAGTTCAAGACAGACTGGAGTTAGATGTTTGGCAGCGGCAGTCATTACAATACGCCCAACTCTTGTGCTACCTGAAAAAGAAGAGGGAAAAGGAAAAAAACACAGCAAGAAAATTGAAGGGCTGTCTGTGTATAGATTAAACAGATTCAAGCCAGATTTGACTCATAAAAAGATCAATCCTAGTTCATTTCAAGCCAAAAATCGATCATTTTTTATCCTTTCGGATAATTTCTTTGTCAATGGTTACATATATGCATCCATACGTCTACATTGAATAAATTGGTATTAGAGATACTGCTGATGGTCTTCGCAGTCATGGTCGCGGTGGAATCAATTCCGATGATTTTGCTGGAATTGGTTATATTAATGTGGACTGTGGCTTTCATGGGACTATTGCGTCTTTAATCATAGATGCATGAAGTTCAAGTGCAGAACACTCTCACGACGACTCCACATAACTAATCATCTTGGTGTATAATAGTTAATGTGTTGAATAACCTTCTTTTGAGATGAAGTGATGATTGGAGAACTTTCACATGAGGGAGAGATTGTCAATGTACACGAAAATGCTGATTACTCCTGGGATTCTATCAAAAGAGACTTCAGGATTGCTAAACCACAGACGAGATAAATATATAAAGCAACAGAACCATCATAGTAATTTTTTTCTACTAGACCCAAGGAGTCTTTCCTACTTTTTTGTTATTATCCCCTTTATTTATGTTGAAGAAATATGTAAAAGAGTCTAATGTTAAGGTCCATGTTTAGGCCCATCTCAACGTTTTTAGTCCCACATTGTTGAATAGGATTTCCTATCCCCTTTCCTCTCCTTTTAACTGTACAAAGTCATGTATTTTATATATGAAAAATGATCAATAAAGTTTTTCATGTTATTTCCATTTATTCTGGCGTTACTCTACATGGTATCAGAGTCATTGGTCATTCGGTCCTACACCTTTTTTTTACATCTCTCTGTGGTTAGACATACTCTAACCACAGCTCTCTCGGCTTCCTGCGGACTCCCTAATTCTTCTATCTGTTGCTCTCATGCGGACTCCCTATTTCTATCCGCTGCCCTCCTTCTATGGTTCCACCCCAACCCTCCCCCCACTGCTTCTGGTTTTTATAGCTTTGCCCTCCATGACTCGTGGGGCTCGCCGGTCTCTTCTTCTCGCTGTGGTCTCCCACCCTTGTCGCACGCTCTGCTCGTCGTGGTTTCCGCAGTTCGCCACGGTCTTCGTTTCTCCCCGCAATTCTGATCTCGCCAGCTCCCCTATTCTCTAGGTCGCCGGCTGCTGGATCTTAACTACAAGCTCCCGATCGCAACTCCAGGCAGCAAGATCGTCATTTCTCCTCAGGCTGCCTCTCCTGGTCGGCAGCTCTCTGCTAGTTCTCTGCTCCAGGTCGTTGCCTCGTTCTCTTCTCGCTCGCGGCTAGACTTGCAACTCCAGGCTCCCCTGGCAGCCAGTTCTTCTCCTTGCGGCCTCCTTGTGTTTTACTGATGTGCTCGCGCGGTCTGCTTCAACTCGCGGCCTCGCGCAGTCTGCTTCAACTCACGGCCTCGTTGTTTCCCCTCTACCCGCAGCTGCTACAGCACCTTTGCCACCAATCCGCAAGTCCATTGGACTCTTCTTGCCAGCCCGCCGGATCCCTCTGCCCGCAGCTGTTACAGCACCCTTGCCGCCAATCCGTCGGGTTCTTGCCAGCCCGTCGGATCCTTGCCGCCTGTTCTTCCCGCTAGTCCGCAGAGGTGTTACCAGCACCTCCTGCTCTTTGCCGCAGGGTTCTTGCGGCTTCTCCTGTCTTACCGCATATGGTTGCCTTATAAGTGATCATGGATTCTACTGCTTCTTCCTCGCTTCTTACCAGGGTTGCTGCTACTCTTCCGGATGTCCATGATGAGCTTCGGATCCTACCTTTTCTCTTAGCGGCAAGCAGAACTTTGTTGAGAGGGTGCACTTTGTGCGTCACGTCCTGCAAACTAAAGGGCTTCTCCACCATCTGATGGCAACCACTCCTGTTGTTCCAACTGACGAGTGGCTTCGTGACGATGGTCGTGTCAAATCATGGCTCCTCAATTTTATGGACACTGAGCCCTACCGCATAGCCATGTATCATGAAACGGCGAAGGTTATGTGGACGGAACTGTACTCCCTCTATTCTGGCCAGAACAGCCTCCAGCATCTGTTTGATATTATTACCGACCTTCAGACTCTTGACCCAGGTGCAACAGGTGACTTAACTTCTTTTGTTGTGCGCTCCAAGATGCTTGTCGAAGTCTGGATACAACATCAGCCCCCTATGAAGGATTTAACTATGCAGCGGTCCCAGAAAAAAGCTGTCGGGATCGTCATGATGATGGTCTGGGTTACACCCCATCTCCACAGCGTCCGGGCTCATGTTCTCTCTTCCTCTACAACTCTCTCTCTCTCTGATGTTTGCTCGATGATCTTAAAGGTCACTCCCCCACCTGATGTCCTTGTGCCTCTTTCTCCGGCTCTTCTTCAGTAAACCTTCGCCGCCACTTCTGCTCCGGCTCGTGGTGGTCGCACCAACACCCGGGGACGGGGATGGGGACGTGGACGTACTGGGCGACCTCGCACTAAATGCTCTCATTGTGGTCAGGACTGTCACTTTGAGGCATATTGCTATCACAAGCATGGTCCGCCTCATCTCAATGTCTCCACTGATGTCGAGCCTACCTCCTCAACCCATGATGACATCACTGCTTTACGCACCCAGCTCCAGCATCTCCAAGGGGTGGTCGCTCGCTCCTCTGGTTTTGTTGCGTCGATCTCCAATGAATGTATCTCCTGTCTCACCCACAACTCTCAATGGATTGTGGACTCTGGTGCTACCCACCACATTACTCCGCAGCAACCATCTCACTACTTGATTTATGTTTATCCTAAGTTCATCACTGTGGTCAATGGTGACACCACCCCGGTCTCTAGCACTGCTGATTTGCCTCTAACTTTGACTCTTACTCTCTCCTCGGTTCTGCATGTTCCGGGCTCGCCTTTTAACCTGTTTTTTGTTAGTCGTCTTACTAACGATATGGATTGCAGCTCACTTTTTCACCTACCGCCTTTGTTGTGCAGGATCGGCAGACGCGGAATATCATTGGTAAAGGGCGGTCATCTAATGGGCTATATCTTTTGGATGTTCCTCCTTCTGCTCTCTCCTCTGTTACGTTTGTTGAATGGCATCGTCGTCTTGGGCGTGCCACCCTTCCGATTCTCAAGAAGGCTCTTCCTGATGTATTTATTCAAGAGTTTACTTGTGAATCATGTATCTTTGGCAAACAACACTGTATATCTTTTTTACCTCATTATACTCTGAGTGATACTCCTTTTGCTTTAATCTATTCAGATGTTTGGGGACCATATAAGGTCTTGAGTGTTTATGAATATCGTTATTTTGTTACATTTATTGATGACTACTCGCGCATGACCTGATTATATTTACTTCGTGATCGTGCTGAAATTGTCTCTACTTTTCGTATTTTCATTACTGAGACCTGTACTCAGTTTTCCACAAATATTAAAGTTCTCCGTACAGATAATGGGCGTGAAGCCGTGAATACACTAGTCGTACCTTCTCCACCAAGTGTACTGAGTTTGGCATCATTCATCAAACTTCGTGCGCGTATACTCCTCAACAAAATAGTGTAGCCGAGCGAAAAATCGTCATCTTCTTGACATCGCTCGATCTCTCATGTTTTAAATGTAGGTTCCTTCTCTCTACTGGAACTTCGCGGTCTCTACTTCTTGTCACCTCATCAATCGAATGTCCTCCTCCGTACTTCTTCGGTCCTGAACCAAGGAATCAGTTAGATATGATGCAAAATGGATCTTATTCTATCGTTGATCAGAGATTTCTATATGAAGAGTTTGAAGAAGGGGCCACAACTTTGCAACACCATTTAGTCTTCTTTTTCCCTTTCAAATAGCTATTTGCTCCCGTACCTCGTGTCTTTAGTTGTACCTGTTATGCCCATAACTTTGGTCCCTCCGTCGACAAATTGGCTCCACGGGCTATCAAATATATGTTTGTTGAATATTCCCGCACTCAGAAAGGCTATGTGTGTTACTCTCCCGGCACCTGCAAAATGGTCGTTTTGGCGAATATCACCTTTATCGAGGACCTGTCTTTCCACTCTTCTCCTCCAGCTCCTCCTCTACCCCCTCCCTTACCCCGTCCCACCGTCCCTGTTACATCTCCTCTCCCACCGCTTCTTCCACTACCATCACCGCTACCACCTCTTCGTGTGTACACTCACCGTCCTCCCAAATCTAACGCCCATCAGCAGGTGCCCTCTACTGACGTTCTCGTGTGACCAGCTGATAGGCCTCCTCCTCCACGGCTCATCCCTTGGCGAACTGTGTCTCCTTGCATGGCCTCTCTTCGCCTCTTCTCAAATTAGCATTGTCTCTTTCCTCCATTTTGATACCTAACTCTTTGCAGGAGACTCTTCAACATTCTGGGAGGCGTGATGCTATAGATGAGAAAATGACTGCCCTTTGGGCTAACCAGACTTGGGATCTTGTCTCACTTTTTCCCGGTCAGACCTGCGTCAGTTGTAAGTGGGTTTATACCATCAAACATGCTCAGGATGGTACTATCGACCGTCTCAAGGCTCAGCTCGTTACCCGCGGCTTCACTCAGCAACAAGTCCTCGACTACAATGAAACCATCTCACATGTTGCCAAGATGAATAGTGTTCGGGCCTTGATCTCTTTGATTGTTCATCGTCAATGACCCCTCTATAAGTTGGATGTCAAAAATGTGTTTCTCAATAACGATCATCAAAAAACTGTCTACATGCATCAACCTCCCGGGTTTGAGACCAAGGAGGAGTCACGTGTTTGTCACCTTAAGAAATCTATATATAGTCTCAAACAATCTCCTTGTGCATGGTTTGACAAATTCAACAAAGTTATTCAGGATGTTGGATTCACTCGAAGCTTGGCTGACTTCTCTCTCTCTTCATCCGTCATTGACCAACAGACATTGTTATTCCCTTGGTGTACGTTGACGATATCCTAATCACAGGGAATGACTCCACAGGAATACAGATGATTAAGTGGCATTTAAACTCTGCATTTCAAACTAAAGATCCGAAGAATTTTTGTATTTCCTTAGTCTCGAAGATACACGTCGTTCTGATGGTCTTGACCTCTCTCAACGGAAATACTACATTGATCTTCTTCAAGATACTGGCTACGCGGGATGCAAGCATGTTGACACTCCAATGGACGTCAACCACAAACTTTGTACTCAGGGCGCTGATTCAGATCTGCCACTTCCAAACCCTGAGTATTATTGTCTGACTTGTTGGGAAACTGATTTATCTTACTGTGATAAGGCCAGATATTTCCTTCGTTGTTGGAGTTGTCAGTCGTTTTATGCATGCTCCACGGACCTCTCATCTTCAGGCCGTTGAGTGCATCCTCAGATACTTGAAGACGGCACCTGGACAAGGGCTCGTATACAATTGCGCTTCCTCTTTCTCCCTATCATTGATTACTTACTTTGATGTTGATTATGCTGATTCGTTGGATGATTAGCGCTCTACAACTGGTTTTGTACTTTGGAGGACATCTGATTACGTGGCGTAACAAGAAGCAATCCATTGTTGTGCATTCAACTGTTGAGGCTGAGTATCGGGCAATGGCCGCTGTTGTATCGGAACTCACCTAGCTTGAGAGTCCCCTTTGTGTTTTAGGGGTCAAATTTCCCTCACCTGCAACTCTATTTTGTGATAGTCAAGCAGCTATACATATTGTCAAGAATCATGTGCTCCATGAACGAACTAAACATATCGAGGTTGATTGTCACTTTATTCGGGAGAAGGTTCAATCGAAGAAATTGGAGTTACAGCATGTTCCTGCTACCATGCAAGTTGTTAATATTCTCACAAAAGCCTTACCAAGATCATTATACTATCATTTTATGTCCAAGCTTGAAGCCTATGATTTGTATGCTCCAGCTTGCGAGAGAGTGTTGAAGAAATATGTAAAAGAGCCCAATGTTAAGGCCCATGTTTAGACGCATCTCATGTTTTAGTTCCACATTGTTGAATAGGATTTCTTATCCTCTTTCCTCTCAAATATAAGTGTACAAAGTCATGTATTTTATATATGAAAAAGTATCAATAAATTTTTTCCTCTTATTTCCATTTATTCTGGCATTATTCTACAATTTATTTGATGGTTCGTTCATGAATGTTATGATCCTTTTCTTTATTTGATAGTTCGTTCATGAATGTTATGATCCTTTCTCTTATTTGATGGTTCGTTCATGAATGATCTATTTCATACTCCCATAAACATTCTGAAGGATCAAGCGTCCACCCAACTGTTCCATAAGCTCGAACATATGGAATGGGTGCTACTTTTTTCTTTTAATTAGATAGCAAAGGCGTCATGGGTCAAGTGAAGAAACGTTGGACCCAACAATCCCCCCCAGCGTCCAGCACGACCCATAAAGATCAGAGGTGGGGTTAAGTTACGGAACTACACGACGACGAGCCACCATGGCAAGTCTACACACGTCGGGCACGTACATCGCAGGGGCCCACCAAGACTGCGGAGGATATTTAATATTAAATATGTTGCAATGTATGTTTATTGCGTTTTTAGTATTTCCGGTATTTACTATTTTCAGTATTTTCCTTTGTATTCACTGTTCGCCACTATAAGAAGGCATGCGGACCTTGTATTTCTTTGTCTTGGATGAATGAATGTTTTTCTCTCCTCTCTCTCTCCCTTGTTCACCTTCTCCTAGCCGATCGTACGCCTCCGCCCCGGGTTCGTACCAAATTGGTCCGACCTGCCCTTTCCGCCCACCGTCGGCCGCCGGAGTTCCAGCACGCGTCGCAACCCCGTCCGCATCCTGTGTCGCAACCCCATCTACATCTCGTGCTACATCTCGTGCCGCATCCCTGCAACCCAGCCCGCAGGCTGCGTCGCACCCCGTTCGCACTGCAAGCCAGCCCGCAGGCCACGTCGCACCCCGTCCGCACCGCAAAACGCGCCGCACGGGACCGCCGCCCCAACCTCGGACGCCCGTCATTCCAGGTCGTCGTGCCGCACCGCACCATGGCACCGACAACCCGATCGGCTACTGAAGCCCCATCGGAGAACGCCAACGAGGCCCTCCTACGCCGTTTCGACGCCCAGAAGTCCCTCATGGCCTCCATGCATGTCTCCCTGCTCGCCCTTCACGCCAAGATTGATGCTCTCCAACCTTTCACCGCCTCGTCCGCCAGCGGATCCGCATGCCCGGTCAACGGCACGTCCATCCTCGGGACGCCACCTCTCCCGCACAACGGGGATACCGCACCCCCATTTTCCTTTGGCGGTCCAGCCCTTGCATTGGATCTCGCCACTTTCGACGGGGTGGACCCGATTAGGTAGATCGCCAAGGCGGAACAGTACTTTGACCTCCATCACACCCCCGAGCAGGACAAGGTCGCTACCGCCGTCGTGGGACTCGATGGCTCCGCCCTACATTGGGTCTGATGGCTCCGCCAATCCAACCCGGCCATCTCATGGTCGGAGATCAAGAAGGAAATGATATGCCGCTACAACATCCGTTACACCAGCTCCGTCAATAAACGACTGTGTGGGGTACGTCAAAGCAGTGTGTTGAATGACTACATCGACGAGTTCGTGGCCCTCGTCACCCATGTTTCGGGTTTACCACCGGATCACTATCTCGGCTTCTTCATGTAGAGCCTCCTGCCCCACATCCGCTCCCAACTTCGCACTCATCACCCCAGGACGGTGTCTGAAGCCCTAGACATGGCCCGCCTCATGGAGGCGGATTTGGCTCCTCGACACCCGCCACCTCCAGGCAGATCCCCACCGGGGGGCCGACCGTGGCAGATCGCTACTCCGAAGCCTCAAGCCCCTCTAGTCGCTCGGCCAGCCCAACCGGTCTCCCCCCAGCGGTTCTCCACCCGCGAGTTTGATGAGCTCCGACGCAAAGGACGGTGTTTCCATTGTCGGCAGCCCTACTCCCCAACCCATGTCTACACGGTCAAAGAATTGATGGAGCCGACTTCCCACGATATGTGGCCAAGGAGCGTCCTACCTCTGACGATGATGGTGACCCGGTAGATTTGAATGGAGACGTTGCTGATGCGGCCGCCATTGATCCCCTTCGGAGAGAGTTTGTGGTTGGGAAGATCGCTGCCGCAAGCTCGAGGATGGCTTTTCTTCCGCGACGCCACCGCCACCTCCGCCACATGTTTTGCTCGACGTCCGCCGCCATTTTATAAAAATATATAATTATAAATTAAATAATTATAATTATATATTTTTAATAATTTATTATTTTAAGCAATTTTATTTCAAACAATTTTATGTTTATTGCATTTAGATAAGTCATGTAATGATGGGGTGCTTATAACCATCATAGGTTGTTTTTATTATTTCATTTCTTGTATTATGATGGGTGCTTATAACCATCATAATTTTCATTTTGAATTTTGAATTTTGAATGTTGATTGGAGGGAGATTGAGTGGTGTAGGCTATATATAGCCATGTTATGAAAGATTAATTAGTGAATGAATGAAAATTTAAAACCTAATTCCTCTCTAAGAGAAATTTCGGCCAAAGAGAACTCCTCCTTGCCGCCGCCCCTTGGCTTGTGGTGTGAAGCCGCCGCCCCCCCCCCTTGCTCCCTCCATCCGTTCGGTGCGACTCCGGCGCGGCTTCCTTCGGTGCGACTCCTTGGAAGAAGGTTGCAAACCCCTCGGTGTGACGCCGGCGGATCCGTGGAGAGAGTGATTCTCCCACAGTTATCTTGTGTAAAAGCTTTCCGGTTGGCGTGACACGAAGAAGGCGACGAATTTCTCTCCCTCCGGCGTATCTCTGGTGGTGCCGTTAAGGAACGATTCTAGTCGAGTGAAACCGGACTCATCCCATCCGGTTGGGTAACGAAAATTTCTACTTTATGTGTTTCTCTTCCCTAGATAATTCTTGTGGCATTGGCAAATTGCGTGGCTTGTGTAACGCTTGATTTTTTGTGGTTTAATTTATTTTAGTTATTGTCTTGTTTACCGTATTTTTGTTTAAGTTCGTGAGGCATGGCGGCCCTCGTATGTATTTTGTTGGGAGAGAACCATCCTTGCCCGAATCGTTTGTTTTCGGTGGTTTCTCTTTTGGTACAACACGCTCGATCGAACTGTGTGGGTTCTTTTCGCTTGAGAGGACTTTGGTCTATCGCCTTGGTATCTAAGGGGCTTTGCGAACCCCACATAATTGTTAATCTAATAATAATTTTAATCGATCCGCTGCTACGTTAAATGCTTGAGTGTGACGTGAGAGTTATCAGAGAGCGTCGCGTTAATTTGTCGGCCACCAAAACGCTCGAAAGAGCGGGCCTACATCAGGAATTCTGCGCCATCAACGACGACTTCGAACCAGAGATCACTTTGGCCGATTTTAAGGACCTCGAAATCACGGAGGTCACCAATGAAGGAGCTACTAACGCGGCCTTTCACCAGTTGGAGCTCCCTTGTTTTTTCATGGGCGGTATTTCAGGGCCGCAAACTATGAAATTGGCGGGCAAGCTGGGCGACCGCCACATTGTCATCATGGTGGACAGCGGGGCGAGCCACAACTTCCTCTCCGCTCATCTGGCCCACCAGCTCCTCCTTCTGATGGAACCCTCGCCAGACTTCACGTTCAGTTTGGGTGATGGCTGTCGGCGCTCGATCCAGGGTCGTTGCTCATCCGTCCACTTTCAGTAGGCCCTTACTCGGTGACGACAGATTTCTACATTTTTGGCCTTGGCGGAATGGACGTCATCCTGGGCGTGGCATGGCTCTGCACGTTGGGCGACGTGCGGGTCAACTGGCGAACCATGACGATGCGGCTTCTCCAGGACAGTCGAGAGTGTTGCCTGGTGGGGGAGGCTGCCCTACTCCGCTCCCCCGTCTCCTCCTGCGTGATTCAGAGGACGACGAACGTCGACTTCTCGACATGGCTCTGGTCCATCTCGGACGCTGCGCCACCGGCGCCATCACCACCAACGGCCTTGCAGGACCTCCTGTCCGAGTTTGCGAACCTCTTCACGACACCGTCCGGCTTGCCACCAGCCCGGCCACATGATCAGGCCATCCCTCTTCAGCCCGGCGTCACGGTAGTGTCGGTCCGCCCGTATCGCTATGGGCACGTGGAGGAGGACGAGATCAAGAGGCTCGTACATGACATGTTGTTGGGGGGCCTTATTCGGCCCAGTGCAAGCCCTTTCTCCAGCCCGGCCCTCTTGGTCGGGAAGAAGGACGGCAACTAGCGCTTCTGCGTGGACTACCAGGAGCTCAACAAAGCCACAGTTCCAGACAAGTACCTGATTCTGGTGATCCAAGAGCTTTTGGACGAGCTTCACGGCTTCACCGTTTTCACCAAGCTAGACCTCCGTACGGGCTACCATCAGATTCGCATCCGGCCGACCGACGTCGCCAAGACGGCTTTCCGAACCCATGATGGCAGGTTATGCCATTTGGTCTGACCAACGCGTCAGCCACCTTCCAGGCCACGATGAACGACATTTTCGACCAGTACTTCGCCAGCATGTATTTGTTTTTTTATGACATCTTGGTCTACAGTTCTCGTGGCGGGAGTACCTTGAGCACGTCCGACAGACACTTGCTACTCTCCGGCACCGCCAGCTCAAGCTCCACCCGACAAAGTGTGCATTTGGGGTCCCGGAGGTGTGTTACTTGGCACAACCATTTCCACAGCAGGGGTCGCAATGGATAGCGACAAGATCGAGGCGGTCCTCCAGTGGCCAACCCCATCGTCTCTTCGCGATTTTCGCGGGTTCCTAGGTCTGACAGGGTTCCTGGGACACCATTTCCGCAGCAGGGGTCGCAATGGATAGCAACAAGATCGAGGCGGTCCTCCAGTGGCCAACCCCATCGTCTCTCCGCGATGTTTGTGGGTTCCTGGGTCTGACTGGGTACTGCCAGCGGTTCATCCAGGATTACGGCATGATAGTCCGACCCCTCACCCAGCTCCTAAAGAAGTCGGCCAAGGGCCCATTCGAGGGGTCGGCAGCAGCCTCTGCCACTTTTGATGCTCTCTAGCAGGCCTTGGTTCGCTCCCTGGTGTTAGCTATACCGCATTTCTCCCAGCCCTTCCTCGTGGAGTGCGACGCGTCGGGCGTCGGCGTGGGGGTCGTACTCATGCAAGGCGGTCGACCCGTGGCCTATTTCAGCTACGCGTTCTCAAATATCATCTGTAGTTGTTCGGCGTACGAGAACGAGCTCATGGGCATTGTCCTCGCAGTGCAGCACTGGAGATCTTACCTCCTGTGCTGCCGACGATTCGTGGTCTGCACCAACCACTATAGCCTCTGCTACCTCCTGCAACAGAAGATTACTACGCCCGCCCAACATGTGTGGGTGGCCAAGCTACTGGGCTACGACTTCAACATAGAGTTTCGGCCAGGGAAGGCGAACCGCACGCCCGACGCTCTCTCCCGCAACCTCATACTTGCAGTCATCTCCCGCCCGGTCTGGGAGGATGCAGACGCCCTCCAACGAGAAGTGGAAGCAGACCCGACGCTCAACGGGATTCGTACAGCGCTCCTTGCAGACGCCACAGTCCGCCCACCTTACTCCTTGGTTGACAGTCGTCTACTCTACAAGGGTCGCCTCGTACTCGAACCCTCCTCCCCGAGCATCCCTCTGTTATTGGTCGAGTTCCATGCTTCCCCGACGGGGGGAAAAATCGGTGCTTACCGGACATACCGACGGTTCACAACCTCACTCTATTGGCCTCACATGTTCCGACAGGTCAAAGCCTTCGTGGTCGCCTGCCTCATCTGCCAGAAGGCCAAGTACGAAGCCGTTTTTCTGGGTTGTCTACTTCAGCCCCTCCCAATTCCCGACCTCGTTAAGGACAACGTCACCATGGACTTTACCACACGACTGCCCCGATCTCAGGGATCCGACTGCATCCTGGTCATGGTGGACCAACTCTCGAAGTATGCTCATTTCATTCCCCTCCGCCATCCATACACCACAGCCACAGTTGCCGACAGCTTCATATAAGGGGTCATACGCCCTCCACGGATTTCCCCGATCGATCGTTAGCGACCGAAACCAACTCTTCCTGAGTACCTTCTGGACTGCACTGTTCAGCCTGCAAGGCACCCGCCTTCGCATGAGTACGGCGTACCATCCTCAGACCGACGACCAACCAGAGGTCCTCAACCGGTGCTTGGAGACGTACCTCCGCTGCTTCGTGGGAGAGCAGTTGCATAGTTGGGCTAAGTGGCTCGGGTGGGCCGAGTATTCATACAACACCGCCCAGCAGCAGGCGGCCCACACCACTCTGTTTGAGGTTGTTTACGGTCAGCCACCTCCGTCCATTGTTCGCCACCTCCCAGGGGAATGTCAGGTGGAGAGTCTGGCCACACACAGCTCTTCGCGACAGGGACATCATTCCGGATCACCTGAAGCACCACCTCCGACGGGCCCAACAGAAAATGGTTTCCTTTGCCAACAAGAAACGTCGGGACCTCTCCTTCGAAGTAGGAGAGAAGGTCTTCATCAAACTCCACCCCTACTGTCAGCTTTCGGTAGCCCGACGTTTGCGCCCAAAATTAGTCCCCCTGATTCTTCAGGCCGTTCGAGATACTTGCACGCATCAGGGCGGTCATGTACCACCTTCGCCTCCCAAGATTAAGCTGCATCCACCCGATCTTCCATGTCTCGTAGCTACGGTGCGCAGTTGGCGAGCACGCCACCACAGATCAGCTCCCGGCCAATCTCGACCGTGTCGGAGAGGCGCCCAACTACCCCTCCTCGATCCTCGATCGTCGATGCCGCATTCTGGGGACCATACATCGGAGGAAGTTCTTGTGGCTTGGACCGGCCGTCCCCACTCGGACGCGACGTGGCTTCCTTGGGATGACTTCCGTCGCCGGTTTCCCGACTACTGCCTTGAGGACAAGGCACATTTTCTAGACAACGGCATTGTTACGGAACTACACGATGACGAGCCACCGTAACAAGTCTACACGCGTCGGGCGCATACATCGTAGGGGCCCACCGAGACCGCGAAGGATATTTAATATTAAATATATTGTTATGTCTGTTTGTTGCGTTTTTAGTATTTCCAGTATTTCCTATTTTCAGTATTTCATTTTGTATTCGCTCCTCGCCACTATAAGAGGGCATGCGGACCTTGTGTTTCTTTATCTTGGATGAATGAATGTTTTTCCCTGCTCTTCTCTCTAACCCTAACTCTCCCCCTCTCTTCCTCTCTCTCTCTCTTCTCCCTCTCTCCTGTTCACCTTCTCCTGGCCAACCGTACGCCTCTGCCCCGGGTTCATACCAGGTTACCAAAGGCTTAGAGGTGGCGCACCACATGGCTCAGAGGTGGGGTTATCACATGGTCAGAGCCGCCTGACCCGCCGAACCGGCTCAAAGGTGGTGCACCACATGATTAGACCCATACATGTAGAGAGGCAAATTACGGGATAAACAACGCCCCCACCCCTCCCCTCCCCCTGTCTCGATCGCATGACCTCCTTTGATATCAATTGAAGGATCAAGCGCCTACCCAACTAGTCCATAACCTCAAACTTATGGAAATGGTGCTAATTTTTTCTTATAAAATAGATAGCAAAGGCGTCATGTGTCAAGCGAAGGAATGTTGGACCTAACATATTCTATCCTAGAACTATATCTATAATTCGAAGCTATATACTATACATAATAGGATTATATATAGGAAGGAAGATTTATTCAATAAAATATTTTTATAGTGAAAATTATGTAAATGTATAAAAATAATTTCAATAAAGTAAATATAAAATTGAATTCTAATTACATTAAATAATGAAACATAATGAAACTAAAACAAAGTCAAAGTATAAGATCCCTTCAGCTTATGGAGCTATTAGTCTGATAGAAAAAAAGAGTCAAACTCTCATTCCTTTCTACTCATTGCTTTGTTCAACATCCAGATGAGTTAGACCTATCACTATCCGACGTTTGATAAAAAAATATTTTATCAATTGTCTTTTTATAATAATTTGGTTCAAGTTATAAATGCCTCATCACATAATTCAAGAAAAGATCGTGAACAACTGTCTATGTCGGATAGGGTTGTAAGCCGGAACCAACTGAACCTACAAACCGAACCGAACCAAACAAAACCGCACGGATCAGTTCGGTTTTAGTAATCCACGATTCGGTCACAGTTTCATTTTTTGAAAAACCATGTGGTTCAGTTCGGTTCACAGTTCGGAATGTCAAACCGAACCAAGTCGAACCGAACCAAACCATATTAGCTCTAATAATATTCTATTAGAGATAATTTATTTCATAAGTTCGCCTAAGCCCAAGTTATTAAAAATTGTAGAGAAAGCTCCAAACCTTGTATATACTTCTTGAATTCATAATTACAAGTATGAATACATTTATATAGGAGAAGAAGAGAGAGAAATCCCAAACCAAGATGTGGGACTAATACAAATAGAGAGAGAAGAGAGAAGAATGGGCCCCTAGATGGGCCCTAAAGTAGGCTTTTCTAACACTCCCCCGCAAGCTGGAGCGTACAAGTCGTAGGCACCAAGCTTGGACAAAAACTAGTAGTATAGTGGCCGGGAGAGAGCTTTAGTCAGGATGTCAGCAACTTGGCTTGCAGCAGGAACATGCTCCAAATCTATCTTCTTTGTCTGTACCTTTTCTCGGATAAAGTGACAGTCAACTTCAATATGCTTTGTGCGTTCATGAAAGACAGGATTCTTGGCAATATGGATTGTCGCTTGACTGTCACAAAATATGGTCGCTGGTGATGAGAGATGAACACTCAAATCTCTCAGAAGGCTCTCAAGCCAAGTTAACTTGAAAACAACAATAGCCATAGCGCGGTACTCAGCTTCAACAGAAGAGCGAGCAAGCACATTCTGTTTCTTGTTACGCCAGGTTATGAGATGTCCACCGAAGTAGGTACAAAAACCTGTTGCGGAACGTCTATCATCAATGGACCCGACATAGTCAGCGTCAGAGTACGCGACAAGGGACAGAGATGTGGATGGCTTGTACACAAGCCCTTGTCCTGGAGCGATCTTGAGATATCGAAGAATGCGCTCGACAGCTTGAAGGTGAGATGTCCGAGGAGCATGCATAAAACGACTTACGACTCCCACAGCAAAAGAGATATCTGGTCGAGTGACCGTAAGGTAGATCAGCTTCCCAACCAAGCGTCTGTAGTATTCTGGATTTGTAAGGAGCTTGTCGGAGTCAGAGCTGTGGGCTGAGAGTTTGTGATTTGCATCCATAGGAGTATCCGCAGGTTTGCATCCAGAATAACCGGCATCATGAAGGAAGTCCATACAATACTTCCGTTGGGTTAACACAAGACCATCAGGGCGTCGTGCAACCTCAAGCCCAAGGAAATACCGAAGGTTGCCAAGATCTTTGGTCTGACAAGTGGAGTTTAACTGCTTCTTAATATGTTGTATCCTGTAATATCGTCGCCAGTAATGAGGATATCGTCAACATAGACAAGTAGGATCACAGTTCCGGTTGACCGGTGTCGGGTGAAGAGAGAAAAATCAGCCGAGCTCCGAATAAAGCCACTATCACAGATAATCTTGCTGAATTTTTCAAACCAAGCGCGCGGGGACTGTTTGAGACCATAAATAGATTTTCGAAGATGACAGACCCGAGACTCCCCCGTGGTCTCAAACCCGGGAGGTTGGTGCATGAAAACAGTCTCCTACAGATCTCTGCTGAGAAACGCGTTCTTAATATCCAGCTGATAAAGTGATCAATGACGATGAACAGTCAGAGAGAGAATAATGCGGACCGTGTTCAATTTTGCCACCGGAGAAAAGGTTTCCTCATAATCAAGACCATGTTGCTGAGTAAAACCCCGGGCCACGAGGCGGGCCTTTAGACGCTCAACGGTGTCATCCGCCGCATGTTTAATAACAAAGATTCACTTGCAGCTAACACAGGATTGACCTGCAGGAAGAGGAACCAGATCCCAAGTTCGATTATCCCAGAGAGCCCGCATTTCATCTTCCATGGCCGCCCGCCATCCGGGGTGGTGAAGAGCCTCCTGTACAGAATTAGGGGTGGAGATAGAGGATAAAGAGAGAGCACTCTGACGGAGTTCTGGAGAGAGGCGGTGAAGAGAGACAAAGTTGGCCATCGAGTGGGCTGTGGAAGCAGTTGTCGGATCCGCGGGTTGCAAAGCATCATTAGAGTGGGGCAGCTCTCGTAGGGTAGTAGACGAGGGAGGACGTCGAGTGTACACACGAATGACTGGTGATGTAGGTGGTTTAGGTGGGATGGGTGGGGGAAGTAGAGGTGGAATGGTGGAATTTACGGGAATAACAGGTCGCGGGAGAGATGGCGGAAGAGAAGGGTCAATAGGTTGAGAGTAATACGGCTGATCTTCGAGGAAGGTGACATCAGCAGAAGTAACCACCTTACGATCCGTGGGAGAAAAACAAACGTAGCCCTTCTGAGTTTGAGAATAGCCCACAAACATATATTTAGTGGCATGGGGGCAAGTTTGTCAGTGGACGGGCCAAGATGATGAACAAAACATACGCAACCAAACACGCATGGGATGATGGAGAATGAAGGTTGGGAGGGAAAAAGGAGATTGAAGGGAACCGCAAAATTGAGGATAGATGAAGGCATGCGGTTAATAAGAATGCAAGCGGTTGAAACCGCAAAATTCCAATATTGTTTTGGAACATTCATCTGAATCATAAGGGAGCGGGTGACGTCGAGAAGGTGTCGATTCTTGCGTTCAGCAACGCCATTTTGTTGGGGGGTATAGACACAGGAGGTCTGATGGATGATCTCAAACTCCGCACAGAGGTGAGAGAAGGTATGACTATTGTATTCACGGGCATTATCGGTGCGGAGGGTTTTAATGGTTGTGGAGAACTAATGCGAGTTTCAATGAAAAAGGTACGGAATACACCGGGCAATTCAGAGCGATCACGAAGGAGATACAGTCAGGTCACCCGAGAGTAGTCATCGACAAATGTGACAAAGTAACGGTATCCAAAAACACTTGTAATTTTGCAAGGGCCCCAAATATCGGAGTGAAGAAGATCAAAGGGAGCAGGACGTCGTGAAGGATGTGGTGAGAACGTAGAGCGATGATGTTTCCCATAGATACAGGACTCACACGTGAACTCGTGGAAGGACACGTCTGCGAGAGATTTTTTGAGGATGTTTAGAGGAGCATGACCCAGACGTCGATGCCAGTCAACTGAGCTAATAGACGACAGCAACGTTGGGGGAGACGGATTAAGGATATAGAGACCATTTGACAATGCCCTTTTCCAATGATGGTTTGCGTCTTGCGATCCTGCACAACACACGAGTTAGAAGAAAAAATAACAGCACAATCGAGGTCAGTAGTGAGTCGACCAATAGAGAGAAGATTGAACGGAGAGCCCGGAACATGAAGAGCAGAGCGAAGAGTAATGGAGGGAGTGAGGTTAATATCTGTCGCACCAGAGACGGGAAGTATGTCCCCACTAGCAACAGTAATGAACTGGGGATGCACGTAGTTCAAATATTGTGGTGGTTTCCGTGATGTAATGTGATGAGAGGACCCGAAATCCAAAATCCAGGATGAGCTGTGAGCAAGGCAGGAGGTACCACCATCGGAAACAGACACCACGGAGCCCGGAGGACAGCTGATCATTTTGCAAGGAATAGTCTGCAACGATCACGGTGACAACGTACCAGCGGTAAGAAACAGCCACGACCAGCGCGGTAAGAACAGAGTCCGCAGCGGCTAGAAACAAGCAGGCTGCGCGGTTAGAAGAAGACCGCAATAGAAGCAAACACCTGGCGAATAAGGAACCAGACCGGGCGGATAGAGAAAGAACAGGCCGCAGCAAGAAGAAGACGACGACAGCAAGAACCAGGCCGCAGCGGGAAGGACCAGACCGCAGCGAGAAGGAGCAGTCAACAGCGAGAAGCAGGTCGCACCAAGAAGAGGCAGAGCGGGAGGCCGCAGCGAGAAGAGGATCAGTCCGCGCGGGCACACCAGCGATTAGGCAGATCGCGACCAAAATACGGAAAGGGAAATCCGCACGGTTAGGTGGACAGCCGCGGATAGAGATAGAGAGGAGCACTCGCACCGGTAAGGAAAAATCACAGCGGGAAGCACGATACTGCGAGCTAGGAACTCGAGCGGTCAGCAGACGAGACCGCGAGTAAAACAACTCAAAGCAGTAAGAGGAAGGGCCCGCGGCGGACAGGAAGAGAGACTGCAGCGGGTAGACAGAAAGGGTGTCCGCGCGAGTAGAGCAAGCGACGAGACGAGGCCGCGAGAAGAGGAGGCAGGCCGCGGCAAGAGTCCAGAAACAACCACGCGAGCGGGCGAGAGGAGAGGAACTCGCGACAGACAAGAGAAGATCCCGCTGCGGGGAATGAGAAGTCCGCGAGTAGAGAAGCTTGAGCGGACAGAAGAAGAGATGGCGCGGTTAAAAGGAGAGTCCGCAGCGGACAGGATGAGAGTCCGCAGCGGATAAGAAGGTGGTCCCCACGGGTCAGAGGAGAAGATGGCTATAAGAAGCCTGAGGAGGGTGGAACCACGGAGGATAAGAAGAGAAGCGGAAACAAAGAGGGCAGTCCGCAGAAGCTATCCGGATAAGAGAAGGCCGCAACCGGAGCGGATAGAGCCGCAGACTGGAATGAGATGGGTAGACGGGAAGGAGGCGAGCAGTCCGCAGAAGCTAGGCGAGCTGGCAGGTAGAAAGGCAAAACTGCAGGCTGAGGACCGGTGCCTCTGATACCATGTAGAGAAAGCTCCAAACCTTGTATATACTTCTTGAATTGATAATTACAAGTATGAATACATTTATATAGGAGAAGAAGAAAGAGAGAAATCCCAAACCAAGATGTGAGACTAATACAAATAGAGAGAGAAGAGAGAAGAATGGGCCCCTAGATGGGCCCTAAATAGGCCTGCGAGCGGTGCGGTTCAATGCGGTTTGGGCCCAAACCGCACCGCAGGGGTGCGGTTTCTTACTGACCAAAACCGCACCGCACCGTAACCGTGCGGTGCGGTTTCAATTCGGTGCGGTTTAGGGTCGGTTTTTGCGGTGCGGTTTCGGTTTTTGGCAGTTTTTTGGCTCATCTTTAATTTAGACAAGGGCTCTTCTATGAAAAGTTGAAAATTGATTCCTTTCTCAGTAACAATCGAGTTTAAGCATCCACTAGGACTTTCATGTCCAGTCGCGGTGGCTTCGGCGGTGGAGAGTGACGGGCCGCAGGAAGATTTCTAGGGCGTACCTCGATGAGAATGCAGAGTCGTGGATGCGGACTTTAGCGGTGGCTCTGGCGGTGGAGAGTGATGAGTCGTGAGAGAGCGACCAAAAGGTTAGGGTTCGGCGGTGGTGGAGAGTGATAAGGTTAGCGGGATTGGAAATGAGGAGAAAGGGCAGCGTGGGGAATTAAAGAGCAGACCTAGGAGCAGTTAGATATATTGGGGAATTAAAGAATGTTTTTTTATTTTTCAAAAACGGGACTCCTTATGATTATGGGATTTTGAGCGTGTTTTTTTCTTATTATTTTTATTATTTTGATTTTTTATTAGGTTGACATGTGGTTTCGTTTGGCACGGTGGTGGCGGTCATGAATATGGGGGTTAAATTGTCATTCGTTAACGCCACCTAGGGAACTTCATCCAATTTTATGTTGAAATAGATGATGTTTGTTAGATGATACTTAACTAATGACGATTTAACCCATGCATTTACGACGGCCACCACCGTGTCAAACGGAGCCTAAATATGTAATGATGTATTAAATTATATTATATATATTATATGAAATACTTATATTGTATATATTATATAATAATATTGAAATCTCATGAAAGATTGACCCATCAAGACCGTTAAACTCATTTACAAATTACAGCGCGTTTGCTTTTCCTTCTTGACATACAATTTTAAAAGTTAAAACCTAAGTCACGGTGCGGTGCGGTTTTCTCGGTTTTATGGAGTTATAAACCGCACCGCACCAATCGAGGGTCGGTGTTCACACATACAAAACCGCACCGCACCGCAACCGAGCGGTTCGGTTTGAAATGCGGTGCGGTGCGGTGCGGTTTGTCGGTTTGGTGCGGTTTTCGGTTTCCCTGCACACCCCTAGCCCTAAAGTAGGCTTTTCTAACAAAAATAAACGATATGTAAATTATTAAGACTAAATGTTATTACTTATGACTGAGCGCCAAGCGGGATAGGGGTTGACTTCTCTTTCATATCCCTTTCTTAAATTTATACAAAATTTGATAACATCTTTAAGTCTTGCAGTTACTCAAAATCACTCAATTATTTTCAAAACTTTATAAAAATCAATTTTTCAAGTTATTTAAAAAACCAAATACTCTTCAATTTATGTTGTTTTAAATAGGCCTTTCAATTGAAAGACGAGCACCTTGTTCGATTTTCCTTCATAAGTATAACAATAATTAATGAATAAACTTTTATTCTGTTAAGTATTGAACCACTCAAATCGAACCGAACCACTCAAACCAAACCGAAACGAACCGAACGGTTTGGTTCGGTTTCAATGGTGTTCGCGGTTCGGCTCGGTTTCGGACTTTTGGAACCACACGCAGATGGTTCAGTTAGCGATTTTGATAAAAAAACTTAACCAAATCAAACTGTTATAGCCATAATGTCGGAATTATAAGTCAAGTAAATCTTGCTCTGATGGATCAGTCAAAGTCAACAAAACAAGTAGGGTTGATCTTGAAACAATTCAACGCAAATTTTTTTGTCTTTTCTTTTTTATCAAAATAGAAATCTTACCCACATCTTAGATAGATCAAAGGTGTGTGTGTAGTAGACGTATAATGGAAGATGGAGCTGCCTAATTCATGAATTGAAAAAACGGGACCTTTTAAGTTTTAACTCAGTGGTAAACGCCATGATAACATACCATTTGATGCGTAGTATGAGATATTTGTATATTAACTTTACACAATTTTATTCTGATGGATACAGGGATACATGAATATACATTTCCAAATGAAAATTGATTCGAGTTAAGGAACGACTCATAGGTCATTTATTTCAATCTCAACTTAATCTTAGCTTAAAAAATCAATCTGTTTTGAGGTTAACATGGAATTTTGAGTCAATGTGTGGCCTGATTATAAGATGGTTGAAGCTTACCAGTGAAAAAGATTTTGTCCCATTTCTGATCCAGGAGTTGCTGTCCTATGAGAGGGCCGCCTTCTAAGACCTTCACAGCTTTGTTGTCCAAATACTTGGGTAAGCTGGTTGCCAGAAATTTGGAAGATGCAGGGGCAAGTTCTGAGGGCTTTAAAACTGCCGAATTCCCAGCTGAAATTGCTCCTATCAGTGGCTCCAGTGATAATCCTACATATGATATGATTTTCAGCCAGTGTATACGGTTCAAAGAAGAAACAAACTGGAAATTAATGGCACCTTAAACTAGAAAATTTTGCAAATCTATGTATTTATTTTTAGAATAGAACTGCAGTCGCAACAATCTAACCAACTATATTTGACATATTGTCTGATTTAGTTCAACACAAAATATACTAAACTGAACCTCATAAATTCATCTTTTTTCCCTGAGATACCCTGCCTGTATTGAAAAATGTCTAAGATATTATGAAGTCCAAATTATTGCGTAAACCTACGTACTTATGTTGGTTTGGTTGGTTCGGATCCAGATCCAAACCACAGTTGGAATCGATAAGGAATTTATTCTCCTTTTTGAAGGTCTCATCGAGACTAAAGAGCCAAATGCAACCATGATGTTTGGACTTTTCACACCCTACTCGTTGTCCCACGGAGAACGGAGTACTGGCAACCTTTTTAAGTACAAAAGAATATTCGCCAAACGGGCATTACTCGCACCACCCCGACGGGACGGTACTCTCTTTAGAAGAACTCGCCCATGATAAAGCACTCATGGATGGTCCTCGCACCTACTAGCAAACCCCACATACAATTTTGCACTCCGAACGTTCTATACATCCTTCCCGCAAAGCAGGCAGTCTGAATGAAAGAGAGTTGCCCACAGGGAATCCCCCGCGCTCCGAGCCTATAAATAGGTCAAGTATTGTGCTGGTGGGGACCGGTTGAAGATTCAAAAAGTAGAGAGCCAAATGCAAACCTGATGTTTGGACTTTTCACACCCTGCTCGCTGTCCCACGGAGAACGGGGTACCGGCAACCTTTTTAAGTACAAACGAATATTCGCCAAACGGGCAGTTCTCGCATAATCCCGACGGGACGGTACTTGCTTTAGAAGAAGTCACCCATGATAAAACACTCGCGGATGGTCCTCGCACCTACTAGCACATCCGCGTACAATTTTGCACTCTGAACATTCTATAAATCCATCCCGCAAAGCAGGTAGTCCGAATGAAAGAGAGTTGCCTGCAAGTAATCCCCCCCCCCACCCCACTTCGAGACTGTAAATAGGTCAAGTATTGTAGCTAGTGGTTATCGGTTGAAGCTTCACAAAGTACTCGCTACCCCTAAAAAATAGCTCACGGGTATCTTTAAGCATTTCACAAATCCTCGATTGTAACTTGTAATCGCGAATTTTAACAAATACAATCACGCACAACTAAGGTTTACGTTGTGTGAAACCTGGTTAAACCATCTGTGGCATCTGTGTCGCAACTGAAGTAAACAATCACTCGGTATATCAAGCTCCACACCTCCAAGAAATTGTGCTGAGCTTGGGCAAAAAAGGCGTCAAAAATTCAACATGCAACCTTCAGATACCTGAGTTAACGAAGAATAGTCGTCGCAATGGTCTAACGAAACTCTTTCGAAATTTCACTTGGGGGTTCGTGCAACCCCGAGCGGAATTCGATCGGATGAAGAGCATGCTCGTCCGAATCACTGAGAAGGTTAAAGGACCGAACGCGGGAACATTAACCACCAGTAATCGCTGCCCAAGTCCCAAAAGAGCTTCCCAGCCACAGATAGAGGTGGGAGATCTCGCCAATGACAGGCGAGAACGTTTTAGACGAGCAAGGTGTGAAAAATCCACAGTTAATCATTTTATTGGAAGAGAAAAAAGTCATCTTGACCTTGTCTCCTCCCTCGGCGATCTAATCCGCCAACCATCTATGGCATCTGTGTCGCAACTGAAGTAAACGATCACTCGGTATATCAAGCTACACACCTCCAAAAAATTGTGCTGAGCTTGGGCAAAAAAGGCGTCAAAAATTCAACACTCGGCCTTCATATACCTGAGTGAACGAAGAAAAGTCGTCGCGATGGTCTGACGAGACTCTTCCGAAACTTCGCTTGGGGGTTCGCGCAACCCCGAGCGGAATTCGATCGGATGAAGAGCATGCTCGTCCGGATCACTAAGAAGGTTAAAGGACCGAACACGGGAACATTAACCCCCAATAATCGCTGCCCAGATCCCAAAAGATCTTCCAAGCCACAGATAGAGGTGGGAGATCTCGCCAATGACAGGCAAGAACGTTTTTGACGAGTAGGGTGTGAAAAATCCAAACAGTTAATCATTTCATTGGAAGAGAAAAAAGTCATCTTGACCTTGTCTCCTCCCTCAGCGATCTAATCCGCCAACATCGAGAGTCAAAGTTGATGTGGAGCAGAGACGAGAACTTGCAGTGGAGGATGAGTTTTTGGCTCGTTCGGGGCTGATTTGGCGACTTACCATATATGGTGTGCCCGGATCGACGATCTGATTCAGTGAATGCGTCCGTATTCGCGTTGTGAATCAATTTCATACGTAGTTTTGTATTTTTTGGGTTTAATTTCATGTAGTTTTGGCCCCGAAACCAACGGTCAATCGTAGTCGTTGATTCTGGGTGCCCTAATTTTAGTTTATTATAAATACGTTGTTATGTCAGCCGTCATCCTCATTGTTGAATGTTTGGAGAAGAAATCCCTTCATTTCGGTGATCTCCTCCGCGGTGCCAACTCTATGGTACATCATGATGACGACTCCTTGGGTAAGGTTTTGTATCTTTGTTTTTTTCCTCCTCCACCCTCCAACCTTCCTATTTTGTGATGTCAAGCCGCCTCCCCCTCCATAAACCCACCCCTGCTGCCCAACCGACCCCCTCCCTGCAGGAAGAATTCCTTGTTGCCAAGCCTTGACAGCCCACCGAGCCACTTCCAGCCCCCCTCCCCTCAACCCGTCGGCCCCCCACCTCTCAGTCGTACCACCTCCACCAGGCTGCCACCCAACCTCAGCCCCAGAATAGCCAGCAGCCCCTAATCTCTCCCTCCTGATAAACCGTCGGCCCCACCCCCCACTGCCCAGCACCCTATTCCCCAACCGCTACCCCCTACTCCACCTCCCAGAGCCGTTAGCCACCCTACCCCTTGCTTCCACCACCTCCAGCAATAGGTAAACCCCCCAACCTACCTTCCCTCCACCGAAAAACCCCCAATTTCTGGGAACTCTAGCCCAGATCTAGCCATCTCCTCCGATCCATCCCTCCCACTTCTCCACCGGCCCTCCCCTTACCCGATCTTGTGCCACCCACCACCGGAATCCCTCTTCGAGCCCTCCAACGTTCATATCCGTTTACTTGTGGCAACCCTAATATTCATATTGTGTTTTTGTATTGGTTTTGGGTTCTAAAACACTGTCACAGTTTGCTTATTTCATGTTAGTTTGGATGTTCATTTTATTATAGCTACTTGTGTCTAAATTAATCTCAAACTGCAGATAGGATTTATTCGCCGCGCGCTCTTGTTTTGGCCCTCGACGTGGAGGAATGTCTAAGCTTGCCTCGCTTAAATAAATTATCTTTGTCTTGTTTTGAATATTCTGCGTGGGATGATATTATTTAATATTCAATTGTGATTTTATCCGTCGGGCTTTGCATAACATGTAGGGGTTAGGTCGCAGATTTTTCACCGTCTATAGATTTGTCCTGCGTCAAAAGTCCTCCACTCGACCCTCAAGTGCTCCACCTCGTCTTGCACCACGCCAACAAGAGTTCTTCCCGCCTTAACCACAACGCGGAAAGAATTTTCATCATCCTCGATCTCCTCCACACCCACGTCAATTCAATCAAATGAGACCACAACATCCTCATTCTATTCCGAGGAATATAGGACAACCTCTTCCTTAAATCCGTCCATTAACCGCGTGGATCCGTCCCATACAACACAACGACGCCCAAGAAGAATGTTGGGAACATTGACCACAAAATTCCTAATTTGAAGAAGCCCCCAAGATGACAATAAACACATCTTGTATTTTATGTTTATGCAAGTTGTTAATGTTACAGATACTACTAAAGTGTTTGGCTAATGTAGTATTAGGTTTATGGTCACCCAAATAGAAGTTTGATCTTTTAATCCCCTAAGGTGCAAAACTCATGTAGACCTATGTCCTAATCTTATATTAAACATGTCATTATCAGGAAAAAGTCTAGTGGAGTTAAAGGAACTTGAAGGCAAGCCAAATAATATGGCTAAGAAAAATATTGACAGCAGCGCCCGGAAAACTAAGGAAAATATCGACTGCATCGCCTGGAAGATTAAGGCAAATATCGACTGCATCACCTAGAAGACTAAGGCAAATATCGACTGCATCGCCTGGACTACTAAGGAAAATATGGAAGGCTAAGTGAAATATTGACTGCATCGTTTGGATGCTGAGAAGGAGATATCTACTGCATCAACTGGATGAAAAACATAATGTCGACTGCACCAACTTATTGACTGAAGAAGAAGTATATCTGCTAGATCATCTTGAATAAAGGGTTGAAGGATAATATCGACCACATCGGCTAGACAGAATACTATAAGGCCTATATCGACTATATCGACCTGAAGAGTTGTCTAACGGCCTGATGCAGAGATTAAGCCCCATATTGCGCGCTCATTCAAATTCATTTGAATATCGCCTACTGTTGCATTAATCAAGGAGCTTCATGAGGAATGGATTAACACAAATTGATTCTCGATTCTAACTGTTGGAGAAGAATTTCATATTCACACTTTCTAGTTGTTGGCGTGTTTCCTTATCAGCAGCACAGGCTTCTGTCGACCAAGACAACTATAAATAGGGCTTGAAGAATTGGAGAAAAGTATACAGAGATATATTTTTACACAGAGATTTTTGCAAGTGCTCAAGCTTTCAATTCTTCCCCAAGTTCTCGGTAGCAGTAAACCCTAGAGAGAAATCTTCCCAAGACCCAACAGAATTAAAATCCTTCTGAAGATTACTCTCACAGCTAGAAGAATTCCTGATTCAGTCCAATCTATTCCAAGAAGATATATTCCAAGTGTTGATCAAGGAAGACGAAGCCACTGCAATGTTTCTACGGAAGACTCGAGAAATTTTGTTTGAGTCAAGTGTCTTGCTGTATTGTTCACTTATTCTGAATTGGTAAGATCCTTTTAGATCTGAGTTTGTTGTAGGGTTCCAGTGGGAGTCTGAGTGTAAGATCATTGTGATCTGAGGTAGGATCTTTGGAGAAGATCTGAGTGTAGATCTCTGGGTGCAGGGATAGAGGTAGGGCTTTGATAGCCTGAGTGTAAGACCTTTTGTTGGAGGTCTGAGTAGTAAGATCCAGTGTGTGGATCTGAGGTAGGGGACTGTTTGTGTTCTTGAGTTGTAGGAGTCAAGAACTCTGAGTGTAAGATCATTGATCAGAAAAAATTGGAGAAGTTGATCGAGTCTAGCACATTGTTGGATAAGTGAAGGGGGACAGTGAATGTACCCATAATTAGGGAAACACTATAAATCTTGATGTGCTCTTTGTGATTGTGATTTGTTGTTCTTTGTTGTGCTTAAGGTCAAGAAAATCTAAAAAGGACTACAAAAACAAACAACAACACTCAAGCCATAATCACATAATAGTGGGGTCGGCAATAAGAATCTTTTGTCGCCATTGTGCCCTATCTTGTGACAATCTCACTGATGCCTAAGTAAAATCTAAAAAGGACTAAAATTCTTAAAACACTTATTCACCCCCTCCACCTCTAGGTGATTAGACTACCCTTAATCTTTCAACGAATATATAGACTTGATTGTTCCGATGCGAAATTGTGGAGATTCTACAAAGACAACCAAAATATAATAGGTTATCTTCCCTCCAAGGAGGATACGCAAACAGGAACCTTAATGTTTACCAATTTCACCGAGATACGGGTCAGACACGGAAAATTGTTGGGCCCTTTGTGACCACATTGAGAAATTATTGAAGGCAGGAAAGCTAAAGGAGCTTGTCGCTCCTGATATTCAAGCCACTTCTTCCAGGGGGGAGAAAGTGGCGGAGCTTCAGGAAGGCATCGATTCCTTCAAAACATAAATTGTGTATCGGAGTGCGTGGAATCTGAAGATGAAGATTTCATAGGTTTCATCAATTGCATCCACGGGGGAGCTGGCCTCAAATCTTCTAGAAAATCCAGTGCCAAAAGAATCCAGCACCCAGAAGTAGTGTCCATCTCCCAATTTGTTCCTTCCTGAGGAATAACTTTCGGGGAGGAAGATCTTAAAATCGTCATTTCCATAGCGTGATCGTCATTAGGGCGGTGCTTGAAAACTGCAAGGTATCCCGGATTTTGCTTGACATCGGTGCCTTTATCAATGTTCTTTTCAAACACGTGTTTTACGTGATGAAGGTGCAAAAGAAGCTCTAAGCCTGTGATGGTCCCCTTTACAGTTTCACAGGAGAAAAGTAAGAAATTGAAGGAAGCATAAATCTCACTGATACACTTTGCGACATAACAAGGCAGGGGACCTTTTTGATCGTAGATGCCCCTAGCAGTTATAATACCATTTTCGGCAGACCACTTTTAAATGGATATCAGGTCATAGCCTCAACATACCGCCAATCGCTGAAATTTCCTCTGAAAGGGAAGCAATATCGAGTTTGAAGTGGTCCATGTATTGCCCGGGAATTCTACATCAGCACAGTCGCGCATATTCACCCCCCCCCCCCATAGTGCACAAAAATGGAAATAGAAGACCCCCTGAGAGGGGAAAGAGAAAGAAATAGGACACAAAAACTGAGTTAACAAGGGATGGTGCCCATTGGAGGCCGCCCATGAAGTACAAGTTGTCCCGGTTACAAGAGGGAGCGGGGATAGGACACTCTCGATCAATGTTGAGCTAAAGGAGGAAGATAAACTCATATCAATGTCTCCTAAGCAACCTAGACATTTTCGCAAGGACAGCCACCGAAATGTCTGGGGTGAGCCCAGATGTCGCGTGTCATCGACTCAATGTCGATCCCAGCGCCCACCCCGCCAAGCAAAAAAGAGGGCAGTAGCAACGACCTTAGAAAAACCCATCCAGGATGAAATCCAAAAGCTTCCCAAAGCCAACTTTTTTCGAAGAAATTTGATTACCCCTATTGGGTGTCAAACGTTGTAATGGTCAAAAATACCAGTGATAAGTGGTGTATGTGCGTTGATTTTACTAAATTGAATAAAACATGTCCGAAAGATTGTTATCTCTTGCTTATGAAAGACTCATTAGTTAATTATGTTTTGGGGTTTTTTATCATGAGTTTTCTCAATGCTTTTTTGGGATATCACCAAATACGCATGCGCATACCTGATATTCCTCACACATCATTTATTACAAACCACGGGTGTTATTGTTATCGAGTTATGCCTTTCGGCTTAAAAGGCACAGGGGCTTACATATCAAAGAATAATGAATTGTGTGTTCAAACATCAGAAGGGGAGCAACCTAGAAGTTTACGTTGACGATTTGACGATCTGCTGATTAAAAGTCATAAGTTCGCAGATCACATTCAAGGCCTACTATAAACATTTTTCACATTACGAGAATTCAACATAAGGTTAAACCCAACTAAGTGCAGCTTTGGCGCAAGCAAGGGAAGGTTTTTCGGCCATCTCCTCACACTTCAAGACAGCCTAACCCAGATAAAGTTAGAGATATCTTGGATATGAAACCTCCACAACACCAAAGGAAGTTCAACAGCTGACAGGAAGAACCGTTGGTTTAAGTCGCTTCATCTCTCGGTCCGGAGATAAATGTGCATCCTTTTTTAAGATCCCTCGAGAAGTTTCAAAATTTAAGTGGACTGAGGAATATGATCAAGCTTTTGGGGAACTCAAAAGACTACTAACATCAACACCCCGCCTTCAGAGACTCGAGGAAGGTGAAAATCTTCTTATATATTTGGGGGTAGGATCGGAAGCAGTGAGTTTTGTGCTCGTACGTGAGAGAAAGAAACAATCCTCGATCCAAGTGTTCATTTAGACAGGAGGAGGTCGAGTACCTGAGGCATTTGGTCTCCGCTCGCGGTGTCAAAGCCGACCCAAAGAAGATCGAGATAATGTTGGCGTGGCCTCGTCCTCATACAGTCTGGGCCTTACGGGGCTTCTTGGGACTTACGGGATATTACAGGCGATTTGTGAAAGATTATGGCAAGTTTGAACGGTCGTTGACACATCTATTACAAAAGGATGCCTTCCTTTGGCAGGAAGGGGCGGAGGCGGCATTCCAAGCCCTCAAGGGGTCCATGACGACTACACCGGTTCTCGCTCTTCCCAATTTCAATGAGTTTGTGTTTGAAACCGATCCATCGGGTGTGGGCATTGGCGTTATATTGATACAGGAGGGCCGGCCATTAGCCTTCTACAGCAAGGCGTTGGTCCCCCCGTACTTTGGGGCTATCCAAGTACGAGAAATAGATGTTGGCAATCATCCATGCAGTGCCCGTGTGGCGGCCTTACTTGTTGGGATGACACTTCAAAATCCGTACTGACCACCAAAGCTTGAAGCACTTCTTGGAACAACGAGTCTCTTCTCTAGAGCAGAAGTGGGTGACGAAACTGTTGGGATATAATTATGAGATTCTCTACAGGCGGGACAAAGAAAACGTGGTTGTTGACGCCTTATCGCGCTTACCGGAGAGCACCTTCACCCCAATTTCAGGTCCCCTGGTCGACTCGTTAGATGATATACAGGAGGAGGTCATGCGGGACCCCTCACTACGAGCCCTCGTGGAAGCTCTTTGGCAGGGACAGGTTACGGCACCGGGCTATCAACTACAGAATGGAAGACTTTATTATCACGACCGAGTGGTCATTCCTCCCAACTCAGCTTGGAAGACAGTCATGATGCACGAGTTCCACTCATCACCGACTGGCGGTCATGCGGGCATCCTCCGTACTCTTCAACGGGTGCGGGCAAATGTTTTTTGGAAGGGATTACGGCGCGACATCCAGCGGTTTGTACAGTAATGCGAGATGTGCCAGCGACAAAAGTATGAGACGACCACCCCTGTCGGACTACTTACACCTCTGAAGATTCTGCATCACATTTGGGACACAGTGTCTATTGATTTCATCGATGGACTGCCCAAGTCTCAGGGCAAGTCGGTTATATTGGACGTGGTTGATAAGCTCTCCAAGTATGGGCACTTTTTGGCATTGAGACACCCGTACACAGGCGAGTCAGTCGCTGATCTCTTTGCTCGAGAAATTGCCCGCCTTTACGGCGTTCCGTGTGCCATCATTTCTGACCGGGATCCGACGTTTGTGAGTAATTTCTGGCGGGAGCTCTTTCGGCTACAGGGGACTTGCTTACGCCTCAGCTCGGCTAATCACCCCCAAACGGATGGCCAGACGGAGGTTCTCAATTGGGGAGTGGAAACAGACCTCCGTTGTTTTGTGATGGACGAGCCTCGAACATGGACCCGCTGGTTGCACTTGGATGAATATTGCTATAACACCTCCTACCATCCAGCCAGCAAGTTGACCCCGTTCGAGACCGTTTACGGTCTCCCCCTCCATCCTTGGGCAGTTATGAATCGGACAGCACTGCCTTGCCGGCCGTTGATCGGGCGCTCCGCAACCGAGACCGCACTTTAGCCACTCTGTGTGAGAACCTCTGAACCGCGCAAGATCGCATGAAGGTCTAAGTGGACAAACATCGTAAGGAACGGGAATTCGCGGTCGGTGATAACGTCTTCCTCAAGCTCCAACCTTACCGGCAGTTGTCAGTTGCCCACAGGACGAACCAGAAATTGGCTCCACGTTACTATGGGCCCTTTCGTATTATCTGCTGTGTGAGGCTAGTGGCTTACACCTTGGCGCTACCTGAAGGATCGAGCATTCATCCTACCTTATCATGTGTCCTTACTTAAACAGAAAATCGGCAATACAGTTCAGACTAGTTCATTCCTTCCAGAAGCGACAACAGCGGGCACAAGTACCGCCCCGAGATCCATGTCAAATGGAAACACTTGCCAGAAGCACACAATACTTGGGTTGATCTACAGGAGTTCAAGGAGCTTTATCCGGACTATCATTTTGGGGACAAGCTGGTTCTTGATGGAGAGGGGAATGTTACGACCCGAACATGGCACGGTTCTCTGGGCGTCGGTATGCCCGCAGGCGGAAGGAGAAGACAAGCGGCAATGGGGCTGAACCAACCGGTTCAGCCCCCATTCATTAAGACTGGGCGGCTTGGGGCTAAACCACCCGGTTCAGTACCGTATGGGGAAGGGCCGACCAGCCCCTCTTGGGCCCGGGTATATTTATACCCGGGACTCTCTCTTGTAAAGCAAGCAAGACTATTATCAGGTATTTCTCTCCTTCTTATCCTAACCCTAATTTCTCTTTATCTTCTTCCCTAATCTTCTCTCCCTCTCTAGTTCTCTATCAATTAGCAGAAATAGTTTTTGAGGACCAAAATCTAAAAACATGAGAAGTTTGGGGATCAAACTTACCTATAAAAAACTGTTTTGTAAAAATATTAAGAGCATCTCCAACCGTGCTCTATAAATGGAGAACCTCCATTTTTACCGGAAAACATAGCTCCAACCGGTCGGCGTTTGCCTCTCCATTAATGGAGATCTTCTCTCTCCTCCTCTAAATATAGAGGAGGGGGAGAGGAAATGTCGTGGCCGGCATTTATTTTTTTATTATTTTTTTTATTTTTAAATTATTTAATTATTTGTTTTATGAATTCTTCGTATATTTTATAAATCCTCGTATTTTCACAACCTTTATTGTTTTTTTTGTCTTGTGAATGAGAAATTATTTGAACTAATGTTGACCACTTCGGATATATTTCGTCGGCTAAATAATAATCAATGTCATAATTTTTTCCCAATATTTGATAATGAGTAGAATGCGTAATACCTTGTGCTAAGTTGGAAAACAAAGGAGACAATTGCAGGACGTTAATATCATTGTTCGAGCCTGGTAAACCAAAATATATGTGTCATATCCATAAGTCATAAGATGATACTGCTTCGAGTATAATTGTTGGCCCACCATGGCGTCCTGAATATTGGTCTGCACATGCTGTTGGGCAGTTCTTCCATTGTCAATGCATGCAATATAGACTTCCCAACATCCCTGAAAATCATCGTTCTTCAACTTTTTGTAATAATCTATCAACATCATTGGCATTGGGATATCTCAAATATTCTTCTTTGTACACTTGTACAATCGCCCTACAAAATCTTTTCAAACATTGAATTACGGTTGACTCACCGATTCGAATATATTCATCGCAATTATCAGCTACTGTTTCATATGTCAACATACGGAATGTTGTTGTTATTTTTTGTAAAGTGGACAATCCAAGCTTACCAACCTCATCCTTCTTTTGCATGAATAAATTATCGTGCTCCTACACCGCGGCAACAATATGAAGAAATAAATTCTTTTTCATGTGAAATCTTCTTCGAAAATATGTTTCCTCATATGTGGGATGATCGGAGAAGTAGTCATTCCACAGTCTAGTATCTCCTTCAATCCTGTCCCAGTTGATTACCACGTGACCGGGTATTGAACCTCGGCGTCTCGGAAGTTCATTTTCATGAAGTTGAGCTATGTTAGAGTTATAAGCACACGTCAAAATTTCATCTTCTTCCTCTCATTCAGATCTGTCTTCTTCTCACTTTTAAATTTGTTGATAAAATAATTCGTCTGAAGACGTTGAAGATCGTAAATGAGATGACCCTGCTCCATAGTTCATTATTGGTATGAGGGAAAGATAGTTAGTTAGCATAAAGATGAGAAGAGAAGTGATGCTTATATAGAATTTTTTAGATCAAGCATTGGATTCTCTTGTCACTTGATCATGAGCATTGGATTTTAATCTCCAACATTGGATTCTCATGTCACGTCATCACCAGCATTGGATTATTATCTCCAGCATTGGATACATAACACATGTCACTTTATGACAAGCATCGGATTCCCATGTCACGTTATTACCAGCATTTGATACTTATCACATGTCACTTTATGACAAACATCGGATGTAACACCCCAAAAAGGAGTTGTTGGGAACAGGCTAAAACTCGAGCAGAGCTCGACGAAATGCTCGACGAACGTCGAGCAGAGCTCGACGAAATGCCGAGCAGAGCTCGACGACCGTCGAGCTGAGCTCGACGAAGCAAACCCTATCAGGTGTTATGGCCCGTTTGACGGATTCTCACAAGCATCGGATTCTCATGTCACTTCATCTCCAGCATTGGATTCTTACCTCCAGTATGTTATATAAGAACCTCACCAACATGAAGAGCAAGCATTGTGCTAAGCATAGCTTCCAATCGAGGAACAGCATTCTCAGTGAAAGAAGATCAAGCATTATGCTATGCATGGCTTGAGGTCTCTGAAAAGCCAGTTATGGATAGCAATTAAAAAGAACACAAAATGTGGAAAAAAAATCTGTTATATTTCATAACAGAAGACCGACTAATTGCTCAGAACAGAGAACCCCAAAATCTATCTCATGTCGCTGGTCATTGTTGGCAAGCAAGTCTAGCAAATTTAGAGGATGCATTCGACAGATTGAGCAAAGAAATCCGAGCGGTGCATCTGAACTGGATATTGTAAGTATTTATTTGCATTTTAAATATTAGATCAATGAATTTATATGCTATTATAATTGTTATTTTTTGTACCTTAATCAAGCAAAAATTTTGTACGGCGAAGATCCGAACGAGAAAAGAGATTTCTTGTTTGATCATGTTTGGTCAATTTTGAAAAATACTGAAAAGTGGATAGATCATTCCGGAGCTACAGCTGGTAAGAACTCTAAGCATGATGACATGTCGCAAGATTTTGATTCTAACTCTCCCACACAACGGAGTCGTATAGACCTAAACACAGACAGTAAAGAAATGAATCCTAATAGTACTGGTGATGAAGAATCTCCAATCTCAATTTCAAATACTGAACCTACTGGGAGAAAGAAAGAAAAAGAAAGGAGGAGACAAGTTAGTGGTAAGAGTTGTGGTACAGAAACACAAACTAAAGCAAATAAAGAAATTTTAGAGATTTTGAAAAGAGGGTAAAAACAACGAACAAATGATAGGTCTTCTATGAATGAACTGTTGAAATTAAATGTCGAAAATGAAAAAAAAAAATTAGAACTTCAGAGTGTTAAACAAGATCATGATATTATGATGATAGACTTAGATAGCATAAAAGAATTCCGGAGCGGCAATATTTTCGACAGAAAAAATAAGAAATTATGAATAAAAACCTAAAACAATCTCTATTTAGAGAATCATCATCACTCGAAAGAACCGAATATGAAGGAAGTCAGCACGGAGGAATCCAGTACAGCGGAGCCCAGCATAGAGGTGACCAATATGGAGGACATCAGTTTGAAGTCGGCCAGCATGGAGGAAACTAATATGGAGGAAGCCACTATGTAGGAGACCCACATGGAGGACCTCAATTTGGAGAGCCTCAATTTGGAGGGCATCAGTTTGGAGGACCTCATTTTGGGGGAAGTCAGTACGGCGGAAGCCTATATGGAGGAGACCAATATGATGGAGCTCAATCTGGAGGACACCAGCACGGAGGAAGCCAGTATGGAGGAAGCGACTATAAAGTTCCCGGGTATGGATGAAAACGGGGGAAGCGCACGCGGAAGTCGTAGCGGACCCGATGATGACCTTCGAGAATTTTAGCATTATTTTCAAATGTAATATTTTTTTTGAACTATATAATGTTTATTTTATTTTAGTTATGCAATTAAATTTTAAATAAAAAAAGCTTAAAAATTAATATAATATAATCCAAAAGAGCTAAAAAAATTTATTTTAATTATCGGACCCGTTGGATAATTAATAATAACGTCGAACGGGTTCGCGCGACGAACGTCGAACGGGGAAGAGGGGGTGACAGCGTTTTTAATTTATTTTTCAAAATTGTTTATATTTTAAAACTATTTATATTTTAAAATTATTTAAATAATATTAAAAAATTCATGTTCTTCAAATAGGGAGAACACGATTGGAATTGATTCTCCATGTTCTCCATATTTGGAGAACATGGTACAAGGGGATCTCTAAATATAGATATCCCCATTAGAGTTGCTCTAAATAAGAAAGAGAAAGGAATTAAACCTATAGGAAAATTCCAAGAGGCAATGATTAGGATGACACCGAGAGGCTCCGGCACCACTTCGCCGGTGCTCGGAAAACTAACCAGCGGGACGCTAACCTGCATAAAACAATCTCGGATTAATGGATCATCAGTCTATCATCCTTTCTACTGTGCCGAATGGTAAAAGAAATATCCATATACAGCATTCCACTTCGAACCTTCTCAGGCTTCATCCATTTCTTGAGATTTTCAAGCGCATGATCCACCGACTTAGTTAACAACCCTACCTGCGAGCACAGAAACGAACACCCCCTTTACCAGATCTTCTTCGCGCGATTTTAGGCAGAAATGAAGCAAAAAAAAAAGAACTTTTTTTTTTAAAAAAAAAGGAGGGAATCGAAAGAGGGTTGATGGAGGGGACTGGGGAGGAGAAGACCTCGTCGCGAAAAGCTTCGACGCGGTGTTTTCCTAGGTCAAGCATAAGGGCATCGCAGATGGCGATCTCGGACTCAAGGATGAGATCCTTGAGAGCCCTGAGTTGCGACCTCCTCCAAAAGTAACTCCTCGTCCCGCCGCTCTCGAAGGCCTCTCTCGCCTCCTCCACGACCCTCTCCACCTGCATTGCCATTACCCTTTTTCTTCTACCTCTTCTTCTTCTTCTTCGATCCTCCAATTGCTGCGGCCTCTCGGGCCGCTTTAAAACCCATTAAATAAGAAGAAGCTCTTCCGTCAGCCTCTTTTCAGTATGCAGTTATTATGAAGAGCGTCGGTAGTTGCGGCCCAGTTTGGGGAGTGCGAAAAAAGAAGGGCAGCGCTGCCCTGCCCTGCCCTGCCCTGCCCTGCCCTGCCCTGCCCTGCCCTGCCCTGCTTTCGCTTTTTATTTGAAAGGCCCCATTCAGATTCAGTTCCTCCTCTGCATTAAATTATATAAATATGCATCCCTCTAATTTCAATTCTAACTTATGTGGTGTGCCGTGTGCGTTGATTATTAATAAATAGTGTATAAAAATTAAATGTATATAAGTTCCTCGGATTAAATTTGAATAGGAATATAGTTCAAACCATGCTTTCATTCTTAAATGTGATTGACTCCCATAACCGTCTCGTCTCTTCAGTTATTTTTTAATCAATGCTAACCTGCAATTTTCGCTGGTGTCCTTGCACGCCTGAAAGTAATTTATTTTAATATGCCAAAATTATTCTATCTTCTCCGATGGCATTTGGAAGAGAGCTCAAAGAAAAGAGCTTTAGGAGGTTGGATCTCTCTTCTTCAGGGGCGGATCCAGGAAATTTGATTAGGAGGGGCCCAATCAAAAAGGTGAAGAATTTTTTTTATGATCGATGTCTATACCTAAATTTGCACATGTCGAGATATCACAATTGGGTCATAAAAAAAAATTATTTTTTTATTGTAACTTATCTATTTAGAGACATCTGAGTTCAGTCTTTTATCAGTTATTAGAAAATTGGAATATTGTGTGATACTGGTCTGATTTTTGTTGCAGTATACATAAAATAACTTTTCAATAATTTAAGATGTGGTAATTTAAAAAGTATTAACAATTTAAATTTGAATTGTTTATTCAGATGTTCGGGGTTAAATATTTGTGTGATGAAGTAAATAAATCCCAAAAAAAATATGTTGATTACAATGAAAATATTTAAGATGACTTCATTGCTATAAAGTATGAGTTGCAATAAAAGTGTAAAGTATTATTATTATTATTTAAACATTCGACTGGCCACATTGTCTTCATCATTCGTCAACACCCCTAAGAACTTATGAAAGTTCCTTTTTAAAGTAAGAGAAGTTCATATTAAAACGATCTCAAAGTAAAAGTGTGGACGCATGCTCCTGCAGAGAATGAGAATTTTAACACGGGGGGCTCAAACTATTCAAAAAGTTAAAGAAACACATAGTCAAAATTCATTGGCTTTGAACTCGTGTATTCTTAGGATGTAATAAAGGAGACACTGAGAAATAAAATAAGATTACAGGAGTTAAGTAAAGAAGACGCCGTGTTATATCGTGTTGAAGATGACGATAGTATTTTTTCAGAGATTTCAAAAATGTTATGAGTAAAGAAAAAGGTGGACTTCGCGGGATAAAAATTGTTTGCAGCTATCTTAACTAAATTTATATATGTTATCTCCATAAAAATTAATTTAACCAGTTACATCTCATGTCAACTTTCTCATCTTTCAACAAAAAAAAAATTTAAATGTCTTCATCTTTCTGGACTCTTTTCTCCCTTATTCGGACACTGTTTTTGACGTATAAGTAGTCAAAATCCATTAGCTCGACAAGAGGAACACAAATTCATCATCTATTTTACCAAAATCCTTGGGGGGGTCCGAGCCCCCGTCGGCCCCCCCTTAGATCTGCACCTGCTCTTCTCCAACATGCAATGTGATCTATATATAGGCAAACTCTTATTAAGGGCATAACCATCTTTTTTGTCTGCGGATAGCGACCACTGTTTTTTCATTAGTGTTATTAGCAACTCAAACTGGCCCGTTCCCATGAGCTCCCGCAGCCGACCCTCCAACCGACTACTCCCTCCTCCCCGGGCGGCCTCCCGCCGTTGCGAGCTTGTCCCCGACCGCCGCCACCAGTCTCTCCTTCTTTGTCGTCGGTCAATCCTCTATCGTCCAATCATCCAATCATCCTCGTGCGATCTCCACTGTCCGATGTATAGGTAACCACTCATTATGTACGGGTGCAAATATCTGAAATAATATCAGTCTGCGCGCAGTAAAATTGTTAAAATAATGTGCACGTCAAACTATACTAAAATGACATACAATTAGTAATTATGGTGGTTACGATATGCGGATGGCTGTGTAACCACCTATGAGGCTTATAAATAGGGTCACAGACTCTACTTAATTCTCATCTTTTTCTCTCTATATTTTCCCCTCTGTTCTTTCTCTCCTCCCGCCTTTACTCCTACGCAAACGAGAGTTCCCTTGAATAGCTCCTTGCACCTTCAAAGATCCTTCGAAGATCTCCAATGGCCTTGGAGCCCCCTTTTGGGGATTTCATCTTGTGCACGTCGCGTTGTGCCGCACGCTCTGGTCCAAGTGCGCATTCGCGCACCCCGCTCCTGCGCACTCCCGTCCAAGAGTGCCCCGTGTGCGCTCCGCTCCAAACGTGCCCCCCCCCCCCCCGCGCGCTTCGCTTTCAAGAGCGCATCCACGTGTCATGTTTTCAAGAGCGCTCCTCAACGCACACTTTGCCCGAAAACAGCACCAACCGTCTACAAGAGCGACTTCAGAGCACACAAAGTTCCTCTTAACCATACTCAAGCAAGCTACGTGCATCACAACCTCGACTCAACAATGAGTCCTACAGTCGACAACAAATCAACGGATCCAGACACTTCTCAGCGCAACAAGAGAAGAGCCACAAAGATGAAAGCGCACAAAATGTGTCGCTCAAGCCTACAAGCAGTAGCCAAAGTCTTCAGTGCGCTCAAAGCGCAATACTCTCCACTGTAACAAGAAATGAACTTAGCATTGTAACAATTATAACAAGAAACGGTCTGCCACCCTCAATTTCTCTTAAAAGCTCTGTAATAACATCAAGACTGGTGGAAGTTTGGTCAGCACAGATTCGATCACGTGGTTTTCCACCACTTTGCGGGGTTTTTCACGTTAAAAATTTGTCTTGTCATCCGACTCAATTTCGGTGACTTACGCACTCGACCTCATCTGAGCAAGACAGTGCAATTTAGACATATTTACAGGAGTCTCGAGTGCGTCGCAACCTATAATTAATAAAAATGAATAGTTGAGATTTTATGACTAAATTATTATATGTTAGATAAAATAGTTTAAAGAAGAATTTTAGAGGGTCTATAATAAATTCTAATAATTAATTGAACAATAAGTTGACTTTGTCATGTTTGTTGATTAATTAAACAATAAATTCTTATTAAAAAAACTAAACAATTAGTTCGGGTTAATCTTGTTCTACGTAAAGACTATGGGTTCCTTTGGCGTGGCAGTGGCGGGCGGAAAAGACTGCTCCAGTCGGAGCTTTCAAACCGGAGGCATTATCGGGGGTTCGAAACGGGGCATTTTGCCCCGTTTCTCATGGCGCGGTGGGTCCAGTCGATGTTGGTTTGGCTCGAATCCGGTTCAGCCCGGATTTTATTTTGGAATTTATTTTTTCCAAAATGGATATCATCATATTATGAATGAGGAAAATAGGGAATGTTTTATTTTCCTGTTTGCATCTCTCTTATTTGCTAAGAGATTTATGGTCGTCATTCAACCATACTATGATTATAAGAGCTGGCCAGGAGCTGTTTGACATTACCCACCCCGTGAGGAATAGGAGCCGGCTGTAGCCATGGAGGAATAGCAAGAAAGCCGGCCTGTAACTGTTTTGAGAAGGAGCCGCCCAGAGCTTTGGTGTACCGCCCCTCTCTCTTCTCTCGCTCGTGCACTCGGAGAGATCGTTGGCCAAAAGTGTTCGTTGCCGGTCTTGGAGGAGATATCCGCCGGCGTTGAGAGAGGTGTTGACGTCGGGCTTGGTGGAGTTTTCCGTCGGCGTTGCAGTGGACGTTCGTTGAAGTGGAGAGACGTGGTGTCGATGGCGTGCGCGTGTGCAGTTAGCCTCGACGGTGTTTTCTCTCCGGTGGTGGCGTTGTTCTCCGGTGGCGGCATTGTTCTCCGGTGGTGGTGCGGTTGAACGTCGGACTTCGACGTTGAAGGTTCGGTGAACCTTGTGCATCCGTAAGGCGGATTGCAGTCCAGATCTATTATTTTCTTGTGGATCGCGCGCGTCCGGCGCATCCGCGTGCGTTTCACCGGACGGTCTATTTTTCTCCTGTATTTGATTTATATTTTCATTATAAAAAAAAATTTGTGGTCGTTTTGTGTTCTTGTTACTGCAATATTATTATAGCTGTGTCTGTGAATTATGCAGGATTTTACAACAAGTGGTATCAGAGGGAGGTTCCGAGTAGGTGACTGATTGGACGTTCCGGTTTTAGGTTTGGGTCAACGGTACGTGACGACATCGGTCCGCTCCCTATCTTCCCAGATCTGATCCGTGAATTAATCAGATCATCTAAAGGCACTGCAGACAGCTATGGCAGCGAAGAACACGGTGTTGGCCAGATATTCAGTGGAGAAATTTGACGGTAGCGGGAACTTTCTCCTATGGCAGATTCGGGTCAGGGATATGCTGGTTGAGCAGGGGTTGATCCAAGTACTGCGGGGGTGTGATACTTTGCCCGCTCCGGTGAAGGATTCTGAGTGGACAGAGATGGATGAGCGCACCACTAGCGCTAGCAGGATGTGCGTCGACAACAAAGTGCTATTCAACATCGGTATTGAAGAGTCAGCTGTCACGTTGTGGGAGAAGCTGGAAGGACTCTGCATGAGCAAGTCGTTGACCACGAGGCTATTACTGAAGCAGAGATTGTACAACCTGAAGATGCAGAAAGATGGTAACCTGCAGGAACACTTCAACGTGTTCAATGGACTTCTGAGCCAACTGCATGTGGTTGGTGTGAAAGTGGAGGAAGAAGACAAGGCCTTATTGCTTCTTACCTCGCTTCCGGCGTCGTATAAGCACATGCAGACCACTCTGATGTATGAGAAGGATACAGTAGACGTGGAGCAGATCACGTCCGCGTTACTGTCCAGTCAGATGCTGTCAGACCCCGCTCCTGAGGGTGAGCATGCTTTGGCAGTAGGAGGACGACGAGGGAGGCAGTTCGAGAAGGGATTTGGAAGTGCACGGGCCAGATCCGCATCGAGGAAGGATATGACGTGCTACCATTGCAGGCGGAGTGGCCATATCAGGATAAATTGTCTGCAGCGTGCGCAGTTTTCTGGGGACGTTGAGGGTGCGGGCAAGGCGGTGGTAGCTATGGCAGATGATAATGATGTATCTCTCCTCATCACTGAGAGTCCATGTGACTCGGATAACTGGATATTGGATTCTGGAGCTTCGCAGCACATTTGCTCGGATGCAGGGGTGTTCAGTTCACTGGAGGTGATGACTGGGTCGGTCTTTCTGGGTGACGGCTCAACATGTAAGGTCACGAGGATAGGGACCGTGGACATCAGGATGCATGATGGAGCAGTGCGAAGGCTTGAGCGGGTACACTTTGTACCTAAGCTGCGCAAGAATTTGATATCGTTGGGTAGACTGGACTCCAGAGGATGCAGTTTTGCGGCGATAGGTGGAGTTCTGACGGTGACGCGAGTGTACAACCCGTATTCGACGAGGGTGGACCCTACCACCGCCAGGTCATTGGGAGTCAAGGTCAACAAGTCAAGACGGGGGTCAAGATCAGCGCCCCAGGCCGTGGAAGACTCGTGCGAGTATGACGAGCTCCCTAGGCATACTCGCCAGGTGGCGACTAAGGCGGGATACTCGCCTAGCCCGTGCGAGCTCCCCAGGAAGTCGCTCAATCGCCAGGGTGGGGGTATAAGTAAGACCCCCCCCTCTTTGGATTTCCCTATAAATAGGACCTCAGGGGTACGTGGGAAAGGGATCAAGATTCTCGGATAGTTACTCGTGAACCCTAGCTCGCGCATCTCTCTCGTACCTAGCTCGGTCATTCTGGTTGTGAAGGGGCTACTTCTTCCAAGCCGCCGGGTATGTGGTGGGACATTTCTGCCGCAGTGGCCTGGGGTCTTGTTTCTTTAGCTCATCCTTGTTCTCGCTTCTGAGGGCCGTCTGACTTCACTGCGAGATCGGTAGCCTTAGGTCGCCTAGTCCGATTCTGAGGTCGGGATTTTTCTGGCTTCAACACTTGGTGCGGTGAGCGTGGATAGCGGCCAAGGAGGAAAGTTTCGTGGTTGAGAAAGATAGTGAATGGTGGCGATCAAGGCGAGTTGGCGGACAACTCGGCGGGAGTAGGCACCTCGGAGCGAGGTGGCAGGTTTGTGACGGTAGCAGCTTTCGAGGAGTTCGCGAAGAGAATGGAGAGGGCGATACTCGTCGGTTTCGCCAACCCCCCTGAGGTCACGACGACTTCTCCCCGTCGCCTGGCCCCACCGGGCGAGGAAGTTCTGACCCGGCGAGCAGGAAAGGAGCCCGCCTAGGCGAGGGAGGAGCGACCGATGCCGTCGCGTTAGCACCCAGTGAGCAGCCAGGGCATCAGGTTCCGAGATCCCGAACTCTCAGCGAGGTATGGGAATACTCGCCGATGGAGCAAGTATGAGTACTCGAGTGAGGAGGATAATCGCCGCCGCCAGGAAGGGAGGAGCCCCTTCTGCGATGAGATCCTCGCGGCCCCCGTCCCCGACAATTTCCGAGAGCCCGCCCTCACCTACTACTCCGGCAGAGATGACCCGGTAAGGCATCTTCAGTGGTTTGAGAACGTGATCTCGATTCGCAACATGTCTGACGCCTTCAAGTGCCGTTTCTTCTCCATTACCTTCAAGGGAAGTGCAAGAGACTTGTTCCACCAACTGCCGACAGGTTCCATCTACTATTTCTCCGACCTTCGTCGGGGTCTCATAGCGAGATTCACGGCGTCCAAGAAGAGAAAGAAGGAGGCGACGACCCTTTTTAAGATCGTGCAGGGGCAGCATGAGAGCTTGAGTCACTACATCGACCGGTTCCAGGAAGAGGTCTTGGAGGTGGAGGAGGTGGATGGGTTTATCCTGATGGTTGCCCTCAAGTTCGGCCTGAAGCAGGGACTTTTCAACATGGAGCTGGGGCATAGGTCGCCGAGGTCGTTCGAGGAAATGGTGGAGAGGGCGAATGTCTTCATTCAGGGGGAGGGGAGGAACAAGGAGTTCCTGGCAAGGCTGGACGGGGATAAGCCACTAGGGGAGAACAGGGGAAGACTGCTGGAAAAGGAGAGGCGTCTAGAGAAGCATGATGACAGAAGGCGGGAGGAGCCGAAGAGGAAAGAAGAGAGGAAGAGAAGAGAGGAGCTCAGGAGAGTGTAGGAGAGGAGGCAGGAGAGGCCTCGAAGGCAAGAAGAAAGGAGGCCCGTCGAGGCTCCAGAAGGAAGAAGGGAAGAAAGAAGATTCCAGTATCCGAGAGATCGTCTTCAGTGGAGACGGCCGATCCGCCAGGAGGAGAGGAGGGATAACAACCCGAGAGAGCAGGGAGGAGGAAGAAGAGAGACAATGGCTGTCGTGCGGCAGGCGAACAAGCGTCGGCGAAAGGAGGAGCGTCGGGGAAGACAGCAGGAGGCGGCCATCCCCCTCTACTGCGATATCCATCGAGTAGAGGGGCATGGGACCTTGGCATGCCCAGAGTTTTGGGAGGCAAGGAAGAGGTTGGAGGCGACGGAGGCAGAGAGAGCAACCAAGGCAGGAGGCCCCGGTCGGGCATGTAGCCTTCCAAGCTCCGTAGAGGAGGAGGAATGAGGACAGGGTTGACCAGGGAGGTCGAGGAAATGTTATTCCCGGTCCGGGAGGCGGACACGTCGGGGTGATCAATGGAGGGGCCGGGCTAGGAGCTTCCCGCAAGGGTAGTCTCCACCAGATCTACAAAAGGAACGTCGCCTCGACATCGCAGATTCCCCCGCCGCTGAATGAAATCACTTTCTCAGAGTAAGATATGCTCTGGAATGAGAACCCCTTCCACAACGCGCTAGTGATACAAGCTGCAATCGAAGACTTCACCGTCGACCGAATCCTCGCGGACAACGGGAGCTCGGTGAATGTCATTTTCAAAAGAACCTTTGTCGGGCTTCAGGTAGAAGCATCCAGGGTCCAGACCGCGGATGGGCCTCTCTTTGGCTTCTCAGGAGAGAAGAAAGAGGTTGAAGGGGGGTGGAGCTGCTGGTCACCCTCGGAGGTACTTCGATCCGATGCCGATTTGTCATCTTCGACGCACCCAGCGGCTACAACGCCATTTTCGGACGGCCTCACATTAATTATTTCAAAGTCGTCCCGTCGTCGTATCATCAGTGTCTGAAGTACTGCCGGGATGATGTCCAAGTCCGGATCAGGGGGGATCCGAAGGCCTCCAGGGAGTGTTACCTGAACGCTGTCAGCACCATCAGCTGGATGGGTGATGCGGAAAGGCTGGAGAGGATGATGGAGCAGGAGGAGGGCCTACAAGATGCCGAGGAGCTAGAGGAAGTGGAGGTGATCTCCCCGCGAGGAGGGCCTGAGCTGCTGAAGGTTGGAGGAGCCTTGCCCATGGAAGGGAAGGTGGAGATAGCTGCTTGCCTGCAGGAGAATGTTGACATCTTCGCATGGAGTGCCGTCGAGATATCGGGGATTGACGCCGAAGTTGCCTGTCATCGCCTCAATCTGGATCCCGCGGTAGCCCCAGTCCGCCAGAAGCAGAGGAAGAGCGCCACCGCGCTGGCCGAGCCAATCCGGGAGGAAGTGAAGAAGCTGCTGGAGGCGGGGTTTGTCACGGAGATCTAGTACCCAGGTTGGGTCTCCAATGTTGTAATGGTAAAAAAGTCTGGAGGGGGCTGGAGGCTATGTATCGATTTTTCTATGTTGAATAAAGCTTGCCCGAAGGATTGTTACCCCTTACCTCAAATCGACGCGCTGGTTGATTTCGCCGTTGGATTTCCCGTGATGAGTTTCCTTGATGCTTTTTCAGGATACCACCAGATCCGTATGCATCCCCCCGATTGTCGCGATGTTTCCTTCATCACCAGCGACGGGTGCTATAGCTATAAGATGATGCCCTTCGGGCTCAAAAACGCCGGCGCAACATATCAAAGAATGATGGACCAGGTGTTCAAAGAGCAAAAGGGGCTGAATTTGGAGGTCTATGTGGACGATCTTCTCGTCAAGAGCAAGAGCGTCACAGAGCACATAACCGATCTGGAGGAGACCTTTGCCACCCTGAGGAGGCATAAGATGCGGCTCAATCCGGCCAAGTGCGTTTTTGGCGCAGGAAGGTGGAAGTTCTTAGGTCACCTCCTTACTCCCCGGGGGGTGGAGCCTAACCCCGACAAAGTAAAAGTCAGCATGGAGATAGCCTGTAAGACCCCCTTTTTTCTATTCAAAACTCGGGGTCTTATGCCCAGAACCGCCGCTTTGCGGTGACACCTTCGCACCCGGGAAGATCGTCACTACAACGCGCCGATTCTGCCGGCCTTTTCGATCACAATCAAGTAGCAAGTAGTAAAGAAAGAGAAATGCAGTCCACAATAATAAATCACATATAAATAAACTCCACGAAGGAAGCGTCCACAGTATAACATCAGAGTAAAAACATAGTACTGAAAGGAAAAAGGACTTAAACCCGGTACAACAACACCTCACTACATGGTCACTCAAACGGAAGCTGAAAAATAAACTGCTACTAAGGAACAGAACTCACGGTCCCGACTGTCTGAACTCCTGAGCTAGACTGCCCTGTCTCCAAGCGCACCGGCCTCTTCGGCTACTCCTCCGGGCTGGGCTCCACGATTCCCTAAAATGATATGGTCCGAAAACCGTTAGTCTATAAGACTAAGCCCTATCATCCCTCACCCCTTCCCTCATGCCCTAAGGCACCGAGCAGAGAGGAAGAAAGTGAAGGACATGAAGGTGGAGAGTAGTCAAAAGCAGATGACGGTGAACCTAACTAGCAAGTTATAACAGGTGAACAATATAAGTGTTGTAATAGGTAAAACAGGAAGGTAAGTAAGTAAGAAATTAAACCTTCACTTATGTGAGTACACATAAGCCAATGGATCTTTTACAAGGCTCTCATTGTATAAATGTCCCATTCCACTTATACGTTGGGGTGTCGGTTATCACAAAACATTATTTAAATATTTAAAATGACCTTAATCTATAAAACTTGCCCACACAAGCTTATAGACCAATGGGTCGTTTTGTAGGTCCTAATGTATAAGCGTCTCATTTCACTTATACATTAGGTGTCAAGGTTCTCATGAATGATTATGTATGCAACTATATGGTGGGTTAATGATGTTCATGCAGTGCAACTCACCCACACGACTTTGTGTACACAAACCTTTAGTTCCCCCTTTCAGAGCCGTTATCTCCCAGGATACCTCCGTAGTGGCAGACGGAAGCGGTGGGTTGGGCCTCGCCCAACTCAAAACCAGTATAGCACTACCGGTCTGACCTATCGTACGCCTCAACGCTTGGTGCACTAAGCAGACTCTTGCGTACTATTGCCGACTGGACCGCCGGACTTAAGTTTGGCGAAGTGTAAAACCACACTTACCGAGTCAACGATATTGGTATCGGTGCAACGAACTCCCCAATATCGAAGACCCACCACCTTAAAGTTTCCTATTTATGCACATGCAACATTTAATATAAGAGGTCAAGAGTAAAGCTCCCGGACCAAACCGTCCGGCTCAACCACAAACCGAGACTAAGCTCCCCGTACTAAACTGTCCGGCTCAATTCCAAACCTCATCCCTTTGAGCACCGCGGGATGGCGCCCCTTTGAACACCTCGGGACGACTTAACCTTTTCCAAATGTCTATCTAACTAGTGTGTGAAGTGTAAACCTATTTCAACTAATTACTCTTTTGATTTATTTAAGATTTACGTTAGCCCAGGACTACCTGCGGATTATGCCCCGTGAAGGGTTCTCAATAGGCACTAGGAACCAAGACGGCGGCATTACGACCCGAAGTTCTCTTTCGCAAGACACTTATTGTTATTGGTTGTTTTTCCCTTACCCGTTTCCTTTATAAATTGCATCAAACTAAACCTATGGTGAATTTGACTCTTCACTCTTACGGGGACGACGATCTTTCGTCGGTCCCGCGCACCTTCTAGAGCGCATCAACTCATTCCTCACCACACTTGAAACCTCCTATGGTGATCCATCCACTTTCTTTAAATCCACCCAACACAACTTGTCCTTACGCTAACCCAAACCTTATCCTGTTACATATTTCCCAAAATCACTAATTATAGACCACCATATACTATATGATGTCTATGATAGGATGTCCTTTGTGTTTTCATCCGAACGACCTAAGTTATTTACTGGGGTCCTATCACGACATAATTGAATCAATTTTCGGTTATAACAATTTTCTCAATTAATCCATTAATTAATTAATTTTCCTAAGATCCAAGGTCTACCAAATTTGAACAGGGAGTATACTTTTCAGTCATGGGTAAATCATAATAAATTTAAGATAATTACTACTATATCTAAAAATGATATATCCAAAGTTTGGCAATTTTTTACTAAGGTCTAAGCGGCCTAAACATATTTTAGCAATAATTCATTTCTTTCATGTTTAATGAATAAACTATATCAAATCTTCATCCAAATAATTTGGATTAATTACAGGGTACTAATAAAACCATGAAAATCGTACTAGATAAGTTTCATAATTTTTCTATTGGAAATTAATTTACAATAAATCATTTACTAAATTCTTAATCTAGCATGCTTGTGAATCAAGTACTATATTCATAACTCCGAAAATCCTGAATAAATTCCCACTGGTACATATTGGTTTAAGAACCCTATTTACTAAATTTCATAATTTTCCAGAAAATATTTAAGCCATAATATATTTTAAAATCATAAAGCCCTTTTAAAACACTTGAGAAAGAACTACTAGGTTTATTCAACATAAAATTAAACTAAAAATTCAGGAGCATTTCTACTGGCCAACAACATCTAATTCCAGAGTTTCATGGGGTCTTATTTGACTTAAAAATCTTTAATAAATAAAATATCAAATAGGGCTATACCCACATTCATGAGTGAAGTACTAGAAATAATTATCCAAAAATTCTAGTAAAATCATCCAAGGGTCCTAACTACCCTAAAAACACTCTACCCAAGTTTCATAGCTTTTAAATGAATTTAAGTTACTGTTTTGACTTAAAAGCCCTTCTACTCTAAAACTAGGATTTAGGTTTTAAGGTACCTACCTACCTCTAAATTCTCTAATATTTCAACCAGAGGGTTAAATACCCATTAACAACCTCTCCACCAAATCTCAAGGTCATATAAGGGCATTTGCCCCTATGTCCTTCACAAGCCCCCAAAGTCCTCATTTAGGGTTTGAACTTGGGCCCTAGGGTAAACTCACCCTAATCCATCCCATCTTCCCCAAGGGAGTTCTTAGGACCATTTTAAACCAGTGGTCAGAATCTCAACCTCTGTTGAGGTGAAATGATCACTCAAGTGTCAAAAGTACCTTTTTCCTAAATTTCCCTTCACTAGGTCAAAACTAGGGTTTAGGGCAAAACCCTAGGTTACACTTTCTTAAATGGTCTGCAATTTTTACAGGAGTTAGGTCTAGGTGATATTAAGCCCCTGTCCAAAATTCAAAGCATTTGGACCAAGGGTCAGGTGTGGGAAATTATTTAAAAATCTGTCCTACATATAGGGCCTACCCTAGAACAATGACCCTACAGGTCAGTATCCTTGTCCTATAATTTCCCATAACATATCAAACTGTAGATAATAAAAAGGCCTACAACATTTATATTGATCATTTTTGATGAACATGCCCCTAAAGGGCCTAAATAATTTTTAGAATGAATCTGCTCTAGTTTTAGGACATACCCATATTAAAATGACCCTACAGGTCTAGGTTCTATACCAAATTTTCACCACAACATATCAAATTGTAGGTATTTAAAAGACCTACAACTTTCATGTTATAACCTTTTTCAGTAGGTGTCTAGAAGTGGCCTTAATTTCATTTACAGTGAATCTGTTTAATTTAAATACAGAAATTGAATATAATAAATCATTAAATCATATTTTAGGGTTGCACGAATCTTAAAGCAGATCCGACGGGAGCTGTACTTCATCTTATCCAAAACGCCAAAACCAGAACCATGGAGGGTGGTGTTCACGGGGCTATTCCCGACCACTAGGGGCGGCACCACCACCGGGGATTCACTCCTATATGTCCCCGGTGGTGGGGGCTGGCCTTGCCGGCGGTTAGGGCGGCCGGAGGTGGCGGCGCCGCCCTACCCGAGTCCACCAAAAACTCCATTAAAATGGTGTTTTTTCTAGGTTTTCACTCCACCCGACCGGCTCGTTTGAGCCCGGGCTTACTTCTAAAATGTCTAAGATCTAAGCATGAGAAAAAGGGAGTGAGGGAGGACCTGAGTTCGGGCACGAATGCGGGTTGAACGGCGGGATGCCATGGTGGCGGCGGTGGCGGCGTTTCTCTCCTTGGTGGCCCGGCAAGCCTCTCTCCCTCTTGCTATGGTTTCGAAATTGGTCGCCCCTCTCTCCTAAATGAGTATATAAAGAGGAGAGGGGGAGAGGAGGCGGTTTTCTTCAAGAGCCAAGACACCTCTTCATGGTGGGGGGTGGTTAGAGGAGAGAGAGAGTGAAAACTCCTCTTGATGGACGGGAAAAGGGTGGGGGGAAGAGGTGTCAACCTCTAGGTGGCTGTGGGCCCCTCTTTGGCCGAGCCCCATGCCTCTTCACTCTCTAAAACCACCCCTTCACTTCCACCACCTTTTCTCTCTCCTATATTTAGCCTATTTCTCACTTCTTTCTCTCTCCTAGTCACCCTCACGATTTCTCTTCCCCTAGAAGTCTAAAGGCAGCTCATAAAATGAATAGTAAATCCTTAAATGCCATATGAGAGGGGGGCTCACCATTCTACCATGAAAATACCCCTTATTCTCACTTTCTCTCTCCTAGTCAACATGTTGGCTAGCCTAGGGTTTAGGGTTGACTTGGTCAATTTGACCTTCGGAGTCAACATCAATAGACCCCTAGGGACCCATTGACCTCCCCTAAGGCCTAGGTATGGTTAGGTAGGGTAGACTTGGCATAACGAGGGTGAGTTGACCCAAGGCAGGGTTACTTTGGTCTAACTAGGGCTTAAGTTGACTTGGGTCAACTTAGCCACTAGGTTTGCACCCAATGGATCCTTGGTGACCCATTGATCTCATATTAGGTCTAGGAATGCCTTGGAGTCAGATTGAACCCACTAGGCCACCAAAAATCAGGGTTTTAAGATTTTACTATTTGCAGCCCAAGTGAGTCTCAACTAGCTAGTTGGGTCACTTGACCTCCTAGGTTCAACCTAGGACTTGTTATGACCTAGGCATGTTCAAGTCACTCCTAAGGGGGGGTATAATTTGAAAATGGGATGTTACATGGCCTCCCCAAGAGATTCCAAGGAGATTCCAAGGGCCCTGAAAAGACAATGCCAAAGCTACCTTACCAAGTACAGTCCCCGGGCCGGGAGAACGGTCACCAAGCTGTTTCGACCATCCATCGAGGAGGGAGAAATGATGGAGATCGAGCAGCAGCCCTCGTGGAAGGATCCGTTCATTGCGTTCTTAACGACGGGTCAGCTGCCCTCGGACGGGCAGGACCGAAGGAAATTCCGATACAAGGCCGCATACTACCTGCTGCAAGACGTCGAGCTTTATCGCAAGACCATCTCGGGCCCCTTGGCCAGATGCTTGTAGTAAATCGAGGTCCCATGAGTTCTCGAGGAGATTCACTTAGGGGAGTTTGGCAGCCATTCCGGGACTCGTACTCTGGAGCAGAGAATCCTAAGGTATGGCTACTTCTGGCCCACCATCCAAAAGAACGCGGAGGCCTTCTCCAAAAAGTGCTCCCAGTGTCAGCTCTTCGCGCCCCTCCAGCTTCAACCAGCTCAACACCTCCGCTCGATCACCGCTCCGTGGCCCTTCGCCATCTAGGGAATGGACATGATCGGCTCGTTCCCTCAAGCTAGTGGACAGAGGAAATTTATACTGGTGATGATCGACTACTTCTCCAAGTGGATCGAGGCCAGAGCCTTGGCCAAGACCACCTCCCAGATCATCAAAAACTTTATCTGGGGGGGAATCGCGTGCAGGTTTGGGATTCCGCTGGCCATCGTCACCGACAATGGGCCGCAATTCGCCAGCTTGGAGCTGGAGGACTTCTACAAGCAGTTGGGAACAGACCTTCGGTTCGCTTCAGTGCACCATCCTCGGAGCAATGGGCAAGTAGAAGCTGCCAACAAGATCATCGTCAACCTGCTGAAGAAGAAGGTCACCAATCTCAAAGGAAACTGGGCCGAGCAGCTCCCCTCGGTCCTATGGGCTCTGAGAACAACCTCAAACTCGGCCACCGGGGAAACGCCTTTCAAGTTATCCTAGGGGTCTGAGGCACTCATCTCGGTGGAGTTCGAGGTGCGGAGTCCAAGAGTAATTGCGGCGAAAGACGGCGGCGAAGAGTGGCGTCTGGAGAACGAAGACGCCCAGAGGCTCTCTCTGGACTACGTCGAGGAGCTTCGGGACTTGGCCTCCGTATGCCAGGATGAGATCAAGAGGCGATGGCGAAGCATTTCGACAAAAACGTCCGCCTCAAGCATTTCCTAGCGGGAGATCTAGTCATGAAGAAAGTGGACGCTGCAGGGCGGGGGGCCACCGTCGGCAAGCTATATCCCAACTAGGAAGGGCCCTTTATTATCCAAGAGGCCTTGACAACAGGGGGCTACTACCTGCAAGATCAAGCTGGTGAGCAGCTGAATGGGACCTGGAGTTGGGACGACCTGAAAAGGTTCTACCCCTAGTGGTGACACTTGTATTTACTTTGCAAAAATGCTTATTGATGTACAGTGGCGACTGGATTGTTCTCCCCTTTTGTGCTAATATTTTGTGTTATATACATCGAGGCTTCTGGGTGCTTCCAGGATCAGCACCGCGATCGGCTACGGGAAACAGTGGTCGGTTTGTTCCTCATAAATAACCTAGGATGGATGATAGAACGATGCTTCGGGACTTTAAGCGTTCTTGTAAGACCGAGCCTCTGCATTGTCGGCCGAGATCAGCTCCCCCTTGCATGTCGGCCTATGTCGCCCCGAGCGCATCTCTCCTCCGGCTGGAGGAATTACCAGGAACAAACTTGTACCCTAGCCTCCCGGACTCGATAAGAGGCCTACCTCGTCAAGCAACCATAAGAAGAAGATTTCAAGTTATTGACAAAGCAGGATAACATGCCGAAGAAGGGGCAGGGATAAGCCCAAAGGTACGTGTTGGTTCCGAGTGCGTCCTAAAGGACCCACAGGGAAACAACACCCTCTGCCCATGTGCTGGCACTCACGGCCTTTAAGCATAGCTAGAAGCGATCTTTGCTATCAGATCCGGATGCATGTCTTCAACCCGTTCCTCCTAAATAGCCTAGTACAGAAGATATGACGATGCTTCGGGACTTTAAGCGCTCTTGTAAGACCGAGCCCCTGCATTGTCGGCTGAGATCAGCTGTCCCCTTGCATGTCGGCCTATGTCTCCCCGAGTGCATCTCTCTTCCGACTGGAGAAATTATTAGGAACAGGTCTGGACGCCAACTTTCCGATTTGGCAGGTTTAAGAGCGTCTCTCCGAAAAGAGAAAGATTATCTTCTCGCCAAGATATTTATGCGTTTAATCCTCAATGTCTCAAGTAACATGATAACATCACTTGAAATCAAGACTTCGAGTGGCAGAAATGTCGTAAGTCCGGTTTCCCACGAGCTTCCTCTCCTCGGGGATCGACCGATCTCCTCGATTGAAATCAAGACTTCGAGTGGCAAGAAAGTCGTAAGTCCGGTTACCCACGAGCTCCTCTCCTCGGGGATCGGCCGATCTCCTTGATTGAAATCAAGACTTCGAGTGGCAGAAATGTCGTAAGTCCGGTTTCCCACGAGCTCCTCTCCTCGGGGATCAGCCGATCTCCTCGATTGAAATCAAGACTTCGAGTGGCAGGAAAGTCGTAAGTCCGGTTACCCACGAGCTCCTCTCCTCGGGGATCGGCCGATCTCCTCGATTGAAATCAAGACTTCGAGCGGCAGAAATGTCGTAAGTCCGGTTTCCCACGAGCTCCTCTCCTCGGGGATCGGCCGATCTCCTCGATTGAAATCAAGACTTCGAGTGGTAGGAAAGTCGTAAGTCTGGTTACCCACGAGTTCATCTCCTCGGGGATCGACCGATCTCCTCGATTGAAATCAAAACTTCGAGTGGCAGGAAAGTCGTAAGTCCGGTTACCCACGAGCTCCTCTCCTCGGGGATCGGCCGATCTCCTCGATTGAAATCAAGACTTCGAGTGGCAGAAATATCGTAAGTCCGGTTTCCCACGAGCTCCTCTCCTCGGGAATCGGCCAATCTCCTCGATTGAAATCAAGACTTTGAGTGACAGGAAAGTCGTAAGTCCGGTTACCCACGAGCTCCTCTCCTCGAGGATCGGTCGATCTCCTCGATTGAAATCAAGACTTTGAGTGGCAGAAATGTCGTAAGTCCGGTTTCCCACAAGCTCCTCTCCTCGGGGATTGGCCGATCTCCTCGATTGAAATCAAGTCTTCGAGTGGCAGGAAATTCGTAAGTCCGGTTACCCACGAGCTCCTCTCCTCGGGGATCGGCCGATCTCCTCGATTGAAATCAAGACTTCGAGTGGCAGTAAAGTCGTAAGTCCGGTTACCCACGAGCTCCTCTCATCGGGGATTGGCCGATCTCCTCGATTGAAATCAAGACTTCGAGTGGCAGAAATGTCGTAAGTCCGGTTTCCCACGAGCTCCTCTCCTCCGGGATCGGTCGATCTCCTCGATTGAAATCAAGACTTCGAGTGGCAGAAATGTCGATAGTTCGGTTTCCCACGAGCTCCTCTCATCGGGGATCGGCCGATCTCCTCGATTGAAATCAAGACTTCGAGTGACAGAAATGTCGTAAGTCTGGTTTCCCACGAGCTCCTCTCCTCGGGGATCGGCCGATCCCCGAGATTGAAATCAAGACTTCGAGTGGCAGAAATGTCGTAAGTTCGGTTTCCCACGAGCTCCTCTCCTCGGGGATCGGCCGATCTCCTCGATTGAAATCAAGACTTCGAGTGACAGGAAAGTCGTAAGTCCGGTTACCCACGAGCTCCTCTCTTCGGGGATCGACCGATCTCCTCGATTGAAACCAAGACTTCGAGTGGCAGGAAAGTCGTCAGTCCGGCCTCCAACGAGGTCCTCTCCTGGGGGATCGGCCGATCTCCTCGATTAAAATCAAAGCCTGGAGCGGCAAGATAAACGTAAGTCCATGTCTCTGCACGAGCTCCTCTCCTGCAGACCGACTACTTGCCTCCCGGAGACGACTATTCGCCGCCCGCCAAGCTCAGATCATGTCTTGGCAGAGGCGAGCATGCCTCGGGCGCGGGGCGAGTATACCTCGGGCGAGTAGGCTAGTACTTCAGGCGACCCAACGAGCATGCCTCATGCGAATATGCGAGCACGCCTTGGGCACGAAGGTGAGTATATCTTGACGAGCAGGCGAATACGTGTTTAATGTAAGTCCAGACGAGTTAAACGAGTACACGTCGTGAGTGCTCCTCATCGAGCCTATGAGCCTAGCGAACGACATCAACCATCATGCAAGTAAAGAGTTGCAAAGAATGAACTTGTATAAATGTCAAAAGCTTTACAAATTACAAGGGTTATAAATTAGACCCGCTGACAAAAATCGGCGAGCAACTAGGACTCATTGTCACCAGTATCTGGCTGATATTCCTCATCTCTGACATCTGCATCTTCTTCTTCCTTGCTGTCGTCTCTACTCTCGCCGCTGCTGCTGCCACTGCCGCTGCTTTTGGAGTCGCTGGAGCCTGACGACGGAGAGGGAACACGATCTGGCGAGATCGCCCCCTCAACGAGCAACTTAGGGATAAGCTCGTCAACGGTGAGCTGCTTATCCACTTCGACGAGCTATCTGTTAATTCTCAGCCGCGCGAGTATGATGTTCCTAGCCGCCCGCGCTATCTCGCGGCGGACGGACGACCTATCCTCCCATAGAACCCGGGACAGCTTGACGTCCCACTGAGAATCGTCCTCCGGCTGCTGCACCCCCGGCAGCGGGGTAGAGTTCGCGCGTTCTTCAGCAGCGACTAGCCGAGTCTCCATCTCGGCTGCGCGAACTTGGGCCGTCTCCAGCTCGGCTTGCGAGGCGGCGAATTTCTCCTCGCACTCGGACAATTTCTTCGCAGCCTCGACCTCAGCGACCTGCGATACGTCAAACGTCAGTACGTCCAGACGGAACGGAGCGAATGTCGCCGCAAGTAGGCGACTTACCTCAAAGTCCTTCCAGCGAACCGATTGCATGCCGAGATCAATGGCCTTCTTGGAGACGACTCTCAGAGCCTCCGTCGTCTCCAGCAACTTCCTCGTCGTGAAATGCCCCAACTCGGCAGCTCGCGCGAGCGAGCAGGCGGACTGATGTGCAAGCTCTGGCGGGGCGAGCTCCAACATCAACTCGGCGTCGACCCACCCGTACAAGGCATGGAGGACGGCGAAGGCCTCCCCCTTGTACTCCCAGTCCGTCGATAAGGATGGGAGGTTGGTGCTCAACGACACCACGCGCTCCTCCGCCGACCAGGTCACCAGCGGGCGACCATGCGCATTCACCACCCCTCGCCCGAGGTTGTAGTTGGGGTGGAAGCGAGGTGCCCGAGCATCCGGTGGCGACTCTTGATCGTCAGGCTGGGGCGACGACACCTTCGCCTTCTTACTCGTAGGGCCCGGCGACTTGGTCCTCATTTTCCCTTTGAAGACTTTCTTCCTCTCCCGGACGTCAGGCGGAGTGTGGGCTTTAGAGAGGAGGGTAGCGACTTCCTTCGCCGGAGGCAGCGACTTCTCCGGAAGCTCATTGACCACTACAAAAATTGCGCGAGATGATTAGTGCACGCTTCAATAAATAGGAGCGAGCTGGCAAACATACGACATCTCGCTCAAGCCATACCCTCATGGGGATGAATTGCCTCCAGCACGTCGACGTTGAGCCGCCAGTAGATAACGTCGAACCGGCGACCTCAGAAGGATTCGAACAGCTGCTCGCGAATGCGTTCCAAGATCGGCGGGAGGAAGGCGATGTCAGCGGGTTGGTGCGGCCTTCCCAGGAGACCCCCGAAGTCGCCATGCACGATCACCAGCAGCTCGCTCCAGCAGTGGACTTTGTTCGCGGCCCCCACTAGAGTGCAGACATGGCAGCTGAAGAAGACGACCCCCTCCGAAGTCGCGGGGAAGGCGAATACTCGGCGAAATACGGAGAGGTCAAAGGCGATCCTCTCCTCCCGGAGGTAGCAGAGGAACCCCATGATAATCGTCATCCCATTGGGGTTGATCTGCGCGGGGACGATCCCGAAGTACCACAGGATCTCGCAGAACTCGGGCCAGAAAGGGAGTCGCAGGCCGGCGTCAAAATGGCGCAGCGACAAAACTAGCGCGCCCTCAATATAGGTGTTGAGTCGCTCGCCGTGAGTAGGAAGCCTCGCCGAGTATCCCTCCGGCAATAGGCGCTCCTTGAAGCTGTCCAGATCTTTGTCTGACGTTATCGACTTCTTGAAGGCCGCATCAGCAAAGTTGACGGCATGGGCTTGTCGGCGAGCACTAGCGTCGTCGCCAACCATTTCTGCGAGCTGAGTATGGGAAAAGGGACGAGTGGAAGAAGAGAGGGAGGCGAAGCGAGCCAGAGAGATACTTGCCAGACAGATCGAGAAGTTCGTAACAGTGTACTTATGTTCTACCCCTACCCCTCATATTTATAGGCCAAAGGCAAAACGGACGGGGGGGGGGGGGTTCATTTTCGCGAGAATCGATCGACGTCACGTGAGGAAAGGGGCAGCACACCAGCGACATCGGACTTGTCTCGCGCGACGAAGCAGAGGCACTGCGGCGCTCGCCAAGACCTGTACGAGTAAACTCGGGATATCATGGAAACATATAAAGTCGCGGCAAAACGAATAGCAAGATACATAGTCGCTCGTTTTTATATAAATGGTAAATAGTGTTTGTTACAATATCGCCAAATGACGAATACAACTTCAACAAAAAAACAAATCTACGCCCTAGGTGGCCGCTCCGGAGGATGAGGATGTCGCCCGGCCCAGCCCATCTCGCGCGCCCGCCGGTAGTGCTCCGTCGCCAGCGCCACCGAGTCATCACTAAGCCGCAGCTGCTCCTCCATTCTCGCTAGTCGCCCCGCAGAACTCATGCTCGCTCGAATCCCAGCCAACTCGTCCAGGACGAGCTGAAGGCGGTGGTTGTTTAACGCCAGCTGGCGATCATTCTCCTTCACCATATGGAAGCGAGCCTCGTAGCTCTCCAAAGTGGTCTGGATCTCCTCTACCCTCGTCATGCGCACCTCCAGGGCAGAGATTCAGCGATGAGGCTCGCAGATGGCGAGCTGGTCGAACTTACTCTTCAGCTCCATGTAGGCGCGGGCTGCAGCATGACGATACTCGCTCCCCGACAACCCGATGGCGTGGATGAAGGCTGACCCAGGAGTCGTCGGGCGATCTGTCATTTCAGGAAGATAAGTCGCGATCAGAAATTGACACCCAAACGAGATCGAAAGTGGCAAGCGATAAAGGGCTCACCGCGGCGAGGAGACCGAGACCAGCGCGGTGGAGAAATGCGACCGGAGATATCTCGCCTACCCGAGGATGAGCCTCCAGGGTGGTCGGCTGATCTGCCCTGACTGCGACCTCCCTGCCCGCGTCCTCCATGGTCGGGGTCCCCAACCCGCAGCGGAAAATAACTCGGCCGCAGCCTATCTGGTTTCTTCGGCGGGGGCGGAGCCTGCGACGAGCTCACCGGCTGTTGTGAAGTCTTCAACGAAGGAGGCGGGGGATGTCGCTGCAAGGCCACCTTCTGCTGGGCGGACAAGGGCGGCGGCGGCGGCAAGACGGTGCCCCTCGCCTGTTCAGAAGCCGCATCCAGAGGTGGCAGCGGCGGTAAGGGAGTGCTCGCTGCTGGCAATGACGAGTCTGGCACGGAGGAGGCCGGGATATCCTTGCTCGCCGGGAGATCTTTGTCCACCGGAAGACCCTTACTTGCCGGAGGGGTTCCTTTCGCCAAAGAGGTCCCCGTCATCTTCTTCGCAGCGATATTGATCCGGACTGTATGCGTGGTCCGGGGAGGTTTACCAGCGGCGAGGGCGAGCAGCGACGCGGAGCTCAGGGGGGCGACGTCCAGTGGCGCGTCAGCGTCGCCCGAAGGGGAGTCTGTATAAGAAAGCCGGATCAACGAAAAGAACGACAATTAGCTATTGGAAAGGGTGGTCGGAGCGGCGACCTATTACGGTGACGACTTCGGCTTGGGATGTCGTCGACTTCTTGTCTGTGCTGAGGGCGACCGAGTCTGGAACATCGCCCAGACCAAGGTCGTTGAGGAGCTTTTGGGTACTGGCGGAGGGTGCGGGTTCGATAGTCACCGCCGCAACTAACCCAGATGGCGAAGGCGAGTCGACCGCTGAGGAGGCAGGTTGCTTGGGCTTCTTGATTTTCTTCTTCTTCAGCGGTGGCAAATCGGCCGCGACATCTCCCTCGCGCGGCCTCTTCGGTCTGGCGATGTCGAGGAGGCCAGACAGGGCGGCGAGGCTGTCTTCGAGAAGCTTTGCGTTGGCATCCAACATGGTGGGCGAGTTTCGGGGATCCGTCCCAGCAACCAAACCCCCCTATTTATAGACTTCGTCGAGCAGTAGACAGAGCGAGCAAACAGATACTCGACATAGCAGCTCGCCGAATAAATGTTGGATGTTTCTTTCCAAGCTCCTACGTCGCTCAAAAAGAGCGTGGATTGTGTACAACCCGTATTCAACGAGGGTGGACCCTACCACCGCCAGGTCATCGGGAGTCAAGGTCAACAAGTCAAGACAGGGGTCAAGATCAGCGCCCCAGGCCGTAGAAGACTCGTGCGAGTATGGCGAGCTCCCTAGGCATACTCGCCAGGTGGCGACTAAGGCGGGATACTCGCCTAGCCCGTGCGAGCTCCCGAGAAAGTCGCCCAATCGCCAGGGTGGGGGTATAAGTAAGACCCCCCTCTTTGGATTTCTCTATAAATAGGACCCCAGGGGTACGAGGGAAAGGGATCAAGATTCTCGGATAGTTACTCGCGAACCCTAGCTCGCGCATCTCCCTCGTACTAGCTCGGCCATTCTGGTTGTGAAGGGGCTGCTTCTTCCAAGCAGCCGGGTACGTGGTGGGACCTTCCTGCCGCAGCAGCCTGGGGTCTTGTTTCTTTAGCTCATCCTTGTTCTCGCTTCTAAGGGCCGTTTGACTTCACTGCGAGATCGGTAGCCTTAGGTCGCCTAGTCCGATTCTAAGGTCAGGATTTTTCTGGCTTCAACAGCGAGGACGCACCGTGCTCATGCGAGCTATGCAGTGCGGTAGTCTTTACCGGCTGATGGGGACTGAAAGTGAGGGGATAAGTTGTAAACTACTCTAGAGGGGGGGTGAATAGAGTATTCAAATTTTATGAACAACTAGTCAGCTCCCTTGGAGTTTATTTGCAGAATAAATAATCTGATACTTGAACCCTAAGAGCCTAATACAGTGAAGTGCACAAGTGAGAGAGGTAACTGAAATTTCAGTTTAACTATAAGCCTATCACAGCAACTAGCAATCCTAGGTATTTCTATCACAGCCACAGAATAAGCAATTAAACAAAATAGCCAGAGGGACACAGGATATATAGTGGTTCCCTCTTAATAGATACTCCACTCTTCTACCACCCTGGTAGGAATCCACTGCAGGTTTTTGCTAAGGTGCCCTGCCACCAATGATCTGATTCAGGTAGATCAAACAAGACCCTTTGAGCTTTTGATAAGGATGCTCAACCACAGGTTGTTGATAAGGTGCCCTGTCACCAATGTTCACTTTTGAAGAGGTGTGAAAACTCTTTTACAAAGGGGTTGAGAGGGTTAGATTGTCTTCTCTGTTGTTAATAACAGATTAGAGAAGACTTGTGGATTCTCTAAAGAATCAAAGTCTCCCCCTGGCTCAGTGGAAGTCCAGGGAAAGCCTTTGCTTCAGGATGAAGGAGTTTCAGATATACTGAAACTAAATCCTCAGAGATCTGTAGACTGATTTTTATCAGGTCTTCAGATTCTGGAACACTTGAAGCAGAACTGGAGCTGGTCTTTCTGAAGTCTTGAAAACTCTAAGCAGATGCTCAGGAGACTTGAGAAAGAAGATGATTGCTCTGGACTTTTGCTTCAGGAAAACTTTTCTTCTCTTATTGAGAGATGGTGAAGAGCTGCTCTGATGAAGCTTGAGCGAATGAAGCCTTGAGAAGAAAATCTCTCTGTGTCTGTAACTTGCTATGTCTGCTGAGAGAAAAAATCTCTTTTAAATATGTCTTCTCTTTTTCCCTTGAAACGGCTCTATTGATTTGAATATCTCGAGCCCTGCAACAGGTTATCTCAATATAGAATATAGCAATAGGAATAGAATGAACTATTAACTCTCTGTCAGTCCCAATAAGGAAATAAATGAATGGGAAAATATCTCAGCATAAAGACTTAACATACTTGGAAATAGCATAAGCGCCAACGGCTAGAACAGCCTGGAAAGATAAAGTCAACATATTTTGTATAATAGGACAAAATACTTTATCAAATACGGAATCCCGTAATTTATGCTTAACATATTTGGTAATTAATTCATTTGAATTTAAGTCATAAATTAGCAAAAACAACTTCAGAAAATCTCTCTAACCACAAGCTAAAACACTTGGAAATAAACCAAGGAATAGAATGAATACAAACTGTTAAAGGCAGACAATAATCGTCGAACAGGGGTTCGATGATCGTCGACTTAGCCAACAGATCGTCGACTAAGGCAGAAATCGTCTGGGACAGAAATCGTCGAACAGCACATGCTATCGTCGACCAACAAAGAATCTGTCGAAACAGAAATCGTGAAGCAAGACTGCGATCGTTGAACTGCTGATGGCAGATCGTCGACCAATCCTTCTGAGCATAATTAACTTGCTCTGAGATCGTCGACCATTGGTCGACGATAATTGTCTTGGCTTCAACTATTCTATAGCCCTGCTATCATCGACCAATGGTCGAAGATCGCGAGGCCTCGTTCGACGATGGTCGAACGGAAAATGCCTTAACCATATATTCATTCTACAACTTCTAACCTAAGCTCTAGGTCAGTTATAAACTGCCCTAGGGAGACTAAACAAAGTCTAAACATGATCATATATAGTCATATGAATCAAGAAGGGCTGGAAAGGGATTACATGAGCCAAATCACATCTAGGGTACCAACAATCTCCCCCTATTTGGGTCATGTCATCCAATCCAATCTAAAAACTAATACAAACAAGAACAAATGCAAAGTTTAACCATAATATCAAAACACAGGCAATCCACAGAAAACATATAAATCATAAATCAGCAGAATTATAGAGTATCAAGCAGATTTATCAGATGGTTTAGCATCAGAGGAGTTCTTTGGGATTACAGCAGGTTTGAAAATGATTTCTCTGTTTAGATTAGCTGCTTGTCTTTTGGATAACATCAGGTCATGTTCACCAATGATCTTCTTTTCACCATAGCTTGGCAGGACTGCAGCACGATGCAGCTTCATGTATTCTTCAGTATCAAATATTTCTGAGTTGACTTGAATCTTGTTGAGTTCTTTTTCTCTGAATTCAGACATAGTTGAGTATGCTGAAGGGTCCAGTCCTTGAGCTTTGGCTTTCTCCATCATGCTTAGTGCAATTAATTCCTTGAATCTTGCCATAGAGGCAATTCTTTCAGTTTCTGTCTTGTCTGATGGAGAAGGTGGTCTATCAGTATCAGTTTGAGCTGCAATCTCCATATTCCTTTGAAGAGTTGTAGCTAATCTGCTTGAGTCAATAGGAATCTGTACAGCCTTCTTAGGATCAGATTTAGCATATAAAGATCTTGGAGGTGCAAGTTCAATAAATTTCTTGTTGGACTTCTCTGAATGGACAACTCTTTTCCTTTTGTATCAACTGTCTTAGGAATAGCAGGTTTCCTTGATGTAGAAGATGAACCTCTCCTGGGAGGAGAAGGTTTCCTTTCTGGAGCTTTCCTTTTGGGAGAAGGAGGAGGAGAGAATGTTGGTTGCTGAAAGGTCATCTCCTTTATCTGTTCCATGGGAACACTTTCATTTCTTTGCCTTCCTTGTCCTGATTTATCTTGGCCTCCTTGGCTTTGATCACTTCTTCTCTGGTAGGTCTGAGAAGGGTTGGATCTGGCTGATTGAGCAGATGGAGCAGAAGAAAGATTTCCAGAGGCTCCAGCACCAGGAGGTGGAGGAGGACCTCTAGGAGGAAATTTCTGAACCGGAGTATCATATCTCTTGGTTCTCTTCTTCTCTCTTGACTGTTTCCTTGAGAATCTCATCCATGGTTCATACTCTTTGCTCTTAGGATCAATTCCTTTCCGAATGAAATAAGGAATATCCTTGTTTGGATTTGCAGGAGGAGGAGCAGATGCTTTCCTTTTCTTAGATGCAGCCTTTTTCTTCTTCTTGGTGTTATCAGAATCTTCAGAATCATCATCATCATCAGAAGAAGAGTGAGATGAGTTTTTGCCAGCATAGTCATCAAAATCTTGCTCTGAGGGATCCTTGGCAGCTACAGCAGGTTCAGCTTTTTCTTTCTCAGGCTTCTCTCTATCTTCCTTTTCTCTTGCCTCCTCAATGGCATCTTGCTCAAAGAGGGCATCAAGATCAACATTAGGAGTACTCTTCCAAAGTTCTGATTCAGGATACAAATCAGGAACTGTCCTGGGGACCAGTTCTGCAGTTGGGGCTTCAGCTTCCTTTTCTTTAACAGATCCTGGAGCTTGCTCTGGAATTAGTTCAGCAACTGAGCTTGAATCCTTTTCAGTCATCTTGGAAGCATTTTCTGCACTATCTTGCACAGCCTCAACTTCTTCAGCAGCAGCAGCAGCAGCATTATTGGTTGTGCCTGTATACAAAGAAAGATAAGTTAACAACCAAGTGGGAATAAAATATTCCCCCCAAGGTGAACAACAACAGGTAATTGATAGAATTACCTGTAGATCTACACAGGATACCACTTTGCATCTAGGAAGGAGGTTATAATTCCTTCTAGATGTTCAGTGACATCAGGGATGGACACCTCTGCAAGACACAAGAGGAGTGCCATACAGGAAAGGAAGAGAGAGTCCTTGACCAAGGGGTCATCAAGGTACTCAGGTCTATAAGGGACCATTTTCTCTTGAAAAGGAGGAACATAAGGAATAGATGTGAGTGTGAACTCACAGTCTGAGTTAAGAAAGGATTCCAAATCTTCATCAGAATCAATGGAATTTGCAGCATCAACTTGCAACACTGATGCAAGATCATCAGCAGCTGTGATGGGTAGGAAGGAATAAGAAATTAACTCAAAATTGGAGTTTGAATTAATTAGAATCTTAAATAAAACTATACCATCTGGTTAAGCAGCATCATTCTCAAATTTTTGAACCACTACTTCTGAATCAGTAGTGTTCACTGGAACTTTTTCACAAATGTCCATGGGGACTTCCTCATTGTCTTTCTCAGGGACTTCTTCCTCAGAAGCTAGATTCACTAGGGAGTGAATGTCTTTGTTAGATAAAAATATCAATTTAAAGTCCTGAGTATGGTCTTTAGAGAAAAGGTTTTACCTTCTGGTTGCTCTAAATCTTTGTTGACTTCTGGGACCACTACTGCAAGATCAGTAGTGTCCACTGGAATATCCTCTAGAATTAGATCAGCCTGTTGATCTTCAACAGCTGCACTATCTTCCAACTCTTTCTCTGGAATTTCTTCCTCTTGTAGCTCTTGAGCTTCTTCTGCAATGGCTGGAAGGGAAGGAAGGGAAGAGTTATCCTGAAGGGTCAAGGCATCACCTGAGACCACTTCAAAAGACATCTCCCCCTGCATGACTCCAGTTGGGGCTGGAGTCATGCACCTCACTGAAGAGGGCTCAGTAGAAGATGGAATGGATTTAATGGCTTCTGTAAGTGCATTTATGGATGCAATGATAGGGGCATTGGCTGCCTCAATCATGGTTTGGATGGATGGGGTGATGAGCTCCACAATGTGTGCAAGCAATTCAGGGGTGATCTGAAATGCTGAGGGTGTGGATGTGGATGGATGACTGTGGGATGCAAGGTGAGGTGGTGATGGAATGATATCAGTATGATCTGCCACATGATCAAATGGATCATGTGGAGATAGGGAATCATCAACATGAGTTTGGGATTCATGTTGAGATAGGTTGGTGAGGATGGTCTCAGTCACCATGTCAACACTGGCTGAAGCTGCCAGATGTTGTGGTGTTGGTGACTGGGATGGAGATGCATGTGGAATGGGAGATGAAACAAAAAGAGGGACTGCAGATGGTGTGGAAATGAATGCGGGTGATGGGGATACAGTGATAATGAGTGAAGATGGAGGGATTGCTGAGCCTTCCCCAGCAAGATGGAGAGTGGCTGAATCAGCCCTGGTGTCTGATGAAGGGTTAGGATCAACCCTGACTGTCTTCTTGATAACCCTTTGGGATTTCTTGAAGAGGGAGGGGTCCAACCTCTTGCTCGCATTGACTGCAGAGGATGCAGATACAAGCAGCAGGGGTGCTTTCTCAGATAGAAAGACACCCAATACTCTGGCAAGAGTTACTTCCTTCTTGCTATTCTTTCTCCTTATCAATTCATACAAAACTTTTCCCAATTTATCTGAGTCTTGTTCACCAATGCCGACATCAAGGCAAACTGTTGCCTGTTGATGTTATCATGAGCAGAGTGTTTACCCAAAACAACTTTGCCCACCAGGTCTGCCAGAAACTTAAACTCTGGAGACAGGTTGATCTTCAGCAGCTTTGCTGGAATACCATCAGCATGGCCCATCACTGTTAGCATGCGGCCATACTCCTCTGTATCTTGTTCATATTCTTCAGTTCCAGTTGGTAAATCAAACAGCTCTGTCAAGATATCAGGAGTCAGAATGACCTCCTCTCCATTAATCTTTCCCGTCATTGCTTCGTCGCTGGAAGACGAAGTATACACCCATTCTTTAATCTCTGGTATATTGATCTTGGGCGTGGATGACATAAATTTCTTCAGTCCTTGATCTTCACACATCCGCAACATGTCTCTGATTGGTTGATCGCAAAGGCAGAAGGAATCGAAGTCGACACAGAATCCCGTGTCGAATTTCATCCCGGAAAGAACTGCTGGAAGAATCGCCATTTTGATTTGAGAGAGAATGGCGAATCGAGATGCAAGGCAAGGGGAGAAGAGAATCGCACGGGATTAGAGTTCGAGAGCGAATTCTAAGCCAGAAGACAGAATATGAAAAGACGAAACTGAAGGACGACGATCTCCAGACCTAAATCGACTATCAAAAAAATCTGCGATCGTCGAACACCGATTAAAATCGGTCATCGAACAATGACTGACGATAGTCAATATTTAACTAGTCGTCAAACATCGACCGACTACAAGCATACACCACGATCGTCGATCAATATATGTTGGTCGACGATTCACCACACAACAAAACAAATCTGTCGTCGACCAATTAGTCCACGATAGATACCTAAGGAGAGATCGTTGACCAGTTGGTCGATGATTTCTGCCTTACTACAGAACGAACTGTCATCGACCATTGGTCGACGATAGTCCTGACCTGGTCGAAGATCGTCGAGCAGTTGTTCGACGATTTTAGACAGAAAACAGATCTATCCTAATTTTCACTACTCTGAACCATTAATCATACCAAGCTGATTCAGGAAGAACAAATGCTTTTGTTCATCAAGGGGCTTAGTGAAAATATCTCCTCTCTGCAGATCTGTGGATATAAATTCCATAATTATCTTGTTCTTTTCCACATTATCTCTCAGAAAATGATGTCTAATCTCAATGTGCTTGGTCCTGGAATGGTGCACAGGATTTTGAGCAATTGATATTGCACTGGTACTGTCACACAGAATTTTTGTGTTTGAGTGTGTGTACCCATAATCCACTAGCTAATTTTGAATCCACAGGATCTGTGAACAACAACTAGCTGATGCTATATATTCAGCCTCAGCAGTTGAAGTAGACACAGATGCCTGTTTCTTACAAAACCAAGAGACAAGTCTCTCTCCCAGGAACTGACAAGTCCCTGAGGTGCTTTTCCTGTCAACTCTACAACCAGCATAATCAGCATCTGAATATCCAATTAATTCAAATTCTGACTCAGCTGGGTACCACAGTCCTAAGTTAGGGCATCCCTTAAGGTATCTCAAGATCCTCTTGAGAAGAGTTAAGTGAGATTCCTTTGGGTTGACCTGAAACCTAGCACATAGGCATGTAGCAAACATTATGTCAGGTCTACTTGCAGTCAAATACAGTAGGGAACCAACAATGGCTCTATAATTCTTTTGATCAACAGACTTGCCATTGACATCAGAATCAATAACTGCATTTGAGGTCATAGGTGTGCTCATTAATGAAGCATCAGACATTCCAAATCTTTTAACCAGCTCTCTGGCATATTTTGATTGAGAAATGAAGATACCATCAACACTCTGTTTCACTTGGAGACCAAGGAAATAGGATAACTCACCCATGCTGCTCATCTCAAACTTGGAGTGCATTAGTTCAGAGAACCTCTTGCATAGTTTGGGATCAGTGGAGACAAATATAATGTCATCTACATAGATTTGAACTAACAGTTGTGAGTCCTTATGATGTCTAATAAACAGGGTTCTATCTACTACACCTCTCACAAACTTGTGTTCAAGAAGGAAATTTGCTAAGGTCTCATACCAAGCTCTAGGAGCTTGCTTAAGTCCATATAGAGCCTTTTGGAGTTTGAACACATGGGTGGGTAAGGTTGATGAAACAAACCCTGGTGGTTGTTCAACAAACACTTCTTCCTTTAAATCTCCATTGAGGAAGGCACTCTTCACATCCATTTGGAAGACCTTAAATCTCTTATAGGCAGCATAGGCTAGGAAAATCCTAATGGCTTCTAATCTAGCTACAGGGGCAAAAGTCTGATCATAATCTATGCCTTCCTCCTGTCTATAGCCTTGTGCTATTAGTCTAGCCTTATTCCTAACTACTATGCCTTGGGCATCAAGCTTGTTTCTAAACACCCACTTGGTGCCTATGATCAGTTGGCCTCTTGGTCTTGGAACCAAGGTCCAAACTTTATATCTTTCAAACTGGTTAAGCTCCTCTTGCATGGCTATAATCCAGTATGGATCAAGCTCAGCATCTTTAATGGTTAGGGGCTCAACCTGAGAAAGGAAACAAGCAAACATCACGTCTTTGTTGAGTTGATGTCTTGTCTGGACTCCTACTGAAATGTCTCCAATCACTTGAGATACAGGGTGATCTCTAAGTGTGACAAGATCAGTAGGTTCAACAATGATCTGATCTTCAACAGTTTCAAGATTTAATTCCTCATGTGGAATTTGATCAACTGTTGGAGCAGGTGCTTTAACTTCAAGAAGTTCTACATCAGATTCAGAATCTGAGGAAGCAACCTGAGGAGTTTGTTGGGGATGATTCTCCTGTGTGAGTCTCAAACCTTCCAAATCCTTACTTAATTCTAGGACTTGCACTGTACTATTAGAAGAAGAATCCTTCTCCTTATAATACATGACTGTCTCATCAAAAGAGACATGTGCAGACTCTTCTATCTTAAGAGAAGATTTATTAAGGACCCTATAGGCTTTGCTTACTTGAGAGTATCCTAGAAAAACTCCCATTGAAGCTTTTGCCTCAAATTTTCTAAGGTATTCTTTGTTATTGTTATGAACAAAAGCTACACAACCAAATACTCTAAAATAGTCTATTTTAGGTTTCACTTGCTTAAGTAACTCATAGGGAGTCTTACCCTTAAGTTTATGTATCAGACTTCTGTTCAATACATAGTTAGCTGTGCTAACTGCTTCAGCCCAAAAGGACAGAGGCATGTTAGCATCTGCCAACAATGTACTTGCAGCTTCAATTAGGGTTCTATTTTTCCTTTCAACTACCCCATTTTGTTGAGGAGTTCTAGGAGCAGAGAAGCTATGTTTGATACCTTCCTTCTCACAGAATTCTTGCATAAGAAGAGACTCAAACTCAGTAACATGATCACTTCTGATCAAGGCAATCTGAGTAGAATACTCACTCTGTATACACTTTAGAAAATCTGTAAGAACCTTGAAGTTATCAGCCTTAGTTCTCAAGAAGAATACCCAAGTGAACCTAGAGAAGTCATCTACAACTACTAGAGTGTAAGACTTTCCTCCAAGACTCTGTACAGCAATAGGACCAAATAAGTCCAAATGTAGCAAGTACAGGATCCTGGGAGAATCACTTTTATTAACTGATTTAAAGCTATTCCTTGTTTGCTTACCTAATTGACAAGCTTTGCAAAGGCCTTCCTTCTTGTAGGGGCAAGAAGGTAAGCCTCTTACAAGATTGTGTTTAGCCAACCTAGAAATATTTTTCAAATTAACATGACTAAGTCTCTTATGCCAAATGGTATTATTACTGGTTACTTCATTAAATAAGCATATTTCAGATTTGGATGAATTAAAATCTACAACATAAACATTACCAATTCTAATGCCTACTAACACAACAATATTATTTAAAGCAATATTACAAGCAGTGTCAGTAAACCATACCTTGTACCCAGCATCACACATTTGGCTTACAGAGATTAGGTTGTGCTTTAGTCCTGAGACATAAGCTACCTTCTTGAAGGTTACAACTCCTATGGTGAAGCTGCCATACCCTTCAGTCTGCCCACAGCTGGAATCTCCAAATACAACTTTTGGTCCCAGCTTGGCTTTGAAACCTGACAGGTTCTTCTTCTTTCCTGTCATATGCTTTGAGCATCCACTATCCAGATACCATTTGTCATGTATGACTGGATAGGTCTTCACCTGCAAAGATATCAATTATATATTGTGGACCCAGGTTACCTTGGGTCCAGTATTCTTCACAAAAGAAAAGCTAGATATAAAAGATCTTGCAGGCTTAGATTGATATCCTAAAGGGTGTGATCTCCTAGGTGGGATAATCCATTCAGTTGAAGGATTAAACAACCTAGGGTAGTGATTAGGATTTACAGTTCTGGAAGTTTGAATTTTATTTTCCAGCTTAAGTCCAGATCGTCGATCAATGGTTGACGATCGCAAGCCATATCGTCGATCATTTATGGTAGAACGATGTTCTGGATTCCACGATCGTCGATCACTGGTCGACGACTCAAGATGAGATCGTCGACCTCCTGCACCAAAGCTACTATACTCAGTGTAGGTGTTCGGCGATCGTCGATAGATGTTCGACGATTGGTTTGACGATCGTCGATTAATGTTCGACGATTTCTGTAAAGCTAGAAATTTTTTCTTTCTGTTCTCTTTCGTGATCTTATTACGAATTTTCTTATACTTTTCAATTTCCTCAGTATTCTTTATTCCTGATTCAGAAATAAATTTTACTGGAGTGCTAAATCTCTCCTTTGTGAGGAGGATGGGTTCACTAGGTGTAGCACCTAGGCCTAGTTTATCATTACCAACCCTAGTGTTTGCTATACTGGTTATTTCAGATAGTTTAAGGCTTCTGCCATTTAATTTTTCTTCTAACCTCTTAGATTTAGCTAGTTCTAATTTTAGGAATGTTACTTCTCCTTTTGAGCTTTCTAATTCCTTTTCTAATCTAATTATTTCAGTACTTTCCATGTCTAGTTCCATTATCTTTAATCTAAGTGACTTAATTTCTTTTTCAGATAATAGTAAAGCTAGACATAGAGTTTTAAATTTTAATTTGAACTCAGGAGATGAGAAATCAAATGAGTTAATTACCTGGTCTTCCATAGGAAGATCTTCTTCATTGTCTCCTTCTTCTTCAGAATTCTCTGCAGCTGACAGAGAGCTGCAGGCATTAATAGCCATGAGGCAGACCTCTTTGGCTTTCTTCTCTTCTTCTTCTTCTGAATCACTAGAGCTAGAGGAGCAGGTATCCTCTTCTGTTTCACTCCAGGTAGCAGCCACAAATCCCTTGTCCTTCTTCTTGTATTTGTGTGAGGAGGACTTGGAGTGGTGCTTCCTGTACTCTTTCTCATTTTTCTTCTCCTTGTGTTTCTTCTCTGGACAATCTGGAGCAATGTGTCCAGGATTGCTGCAAACATAACAAATGATTTCTTTAGAAGGAGTCTTGTCATACCTTGGTTTATCCTCATACTTGGAGAACTTCTTTCTGAAGTCTCTTCTTCCCATGTTGAGGAACCTCTTGGCAATGAGTGCCAGCAACTCCTCATTTGATTGACTTCCTTCAGAAGTCTCAGCAGCCTTAAGAGCTAGAGAGTGCTCTTTCTTTGTAGGTGTAAGAGTCTTTACTTCAGTTGCAGCAGCTCTGCTCTTCAAAGTTTGCTCATATGACTTGAGCTTTCCCAACAGAGCTTCTGTGGAGAGTTCCACAGTATTTCTGCCATCCTTGATGGGCCATATCCTTGAGTCCCAAGAGATGGGAAGGCACATCAGGATCTTGTCATTGACTTCTGTCAAAGTTATCTCCTTGTCCAAAGACCCCAGTTCACTTATTATTGAACTGAGTCTTGTGTACATTGTGTCAATGTCTTCAACATCATCCTTCTTGAAATTTTCATACTGAGAAGTGAGGTTGGATCTCCTGTCCTTCCTCTCATCAGCTGAGCCAGCAACTATGTGGTTGAGGGAATCCCACATAGCTTTGGCTGAGGTACATTCAGCAAGCTTCTGGAAATTTCATCAGACATTGTCTGAGCTAGGATGTTCATTGCTTTTGCATCAGCTGCTTTTGCCTTCCTGTAATTGTCATTGTAGTCAGGAGGTGGCACAGCACTGAGATTAGCAGAAGTGGAAGTAGCAGCAGCAGGCCTAGCAGGTGGTCCTGTCAAAATAGAAGAAAAGATATCTTCATCAATAGAATTCATGTATAGTCTTATCCTGGCCTTCCATATGCCAAACTTGGACAAGTTGCATACAGGAGGTCTGGTGCTTGAATAATCCTTAGACTGGGCCATGTGTGAAAGTGTTTGTGAATGGTATCAGGAAACAACTTATCACTGGATCTTTTAACCCAGGTGTTAGCCTGTATGAACAGCTAACCTCCCACTGATACCAATTGAAAGTGAGGGGATAAGTTGTAAACTACTCTAGAGGGGGGGGAGGGTGAATAGAGTATTCAAATTTTATGAACAACTAGTCAGCTCCCTTGGAGTTTATTTGCGGAATAAATAATCTGATACTTGAACCCTAAGAGCCTAACACAGTGAAGTGCACAAGTGAGAGAGGTAACTGAAATTTCAGTTTAACTATAAGCCTATCACAGCAACTAGCAATCCTAGGTATTTCTATCACAGCCACAGAATAAGCAATTAAACAAAATAGCCAGAGGGACACAGGATATATAGTGGTTCCCTCTTAATAGGTACTCCACTCTTCTACCACCCTGGTAGGAATCCACTGCAGGTTTTTGCTAAGGTGCCCTGCCACCAATGATCTGATTCAGGTAGATCAAATAAGACCCTTTGAGCTTTTGATAAGGATGCTCAACCACAGGTTGTTGATAAGGTGCCCTGTCACCAATGTTCACTTTTGAAGAGGTGTGAAAACTCTTTTACAAAGGGGTTGAGAGGGTTAGATTGTCTTCTCTGTTGTTAATAACAGATTAGAGAAGACTTGTGGATTCTCTAAAGAATCAAAGTCTCCCCCTGGCTCAGTGGAAGTCCAGGGAAAGCCTTTGCTTCAGGATGAAGGAGTTTCAGATATACTGAAACTAAATCCTCAGAGATCTGTAGACTGATTTTTATCAGGTCTTCAGATTCTGGAACACTTGAAGCAGAACTGGAGCTGGTCTTTCTGAAGTCTTGAAAACTCTAAGCAGATGCTCAGGAGACTTGAGAAAGAAGATGATTGCTCTGGACTTTTGCTTCAGGAAAACTTTTCTTCTCTTATTGAGAGATGGTGAAGAGCTGCTCTGATGAAGCTTGAGCGAATGAAGCCTTTAGAAGAAAATCTCTCTGTGTCTGTAACTTGCTATGTCTGCTGAGAGAAAAAATCTCTTTTAAATATGTCTTCTCTTTTTCCCTTGAAACGGCTCTATTGATTTGAATATCTCGAGCCCTGCAACAGGTTATCTCAATATAGAATATAGCAATAGGAATAGAATGAGCTATTAACTCTCTGTCAGTCCCAATAAGGAAATAAATGAATGGGAAAATATCTCAGTATAAAGACTTAACATACTTGGAAATAGCATAAGCGCCAACGGCTAGAATACAGCCTGGAAAGATAAAGTCAACATATTTTGTATAATAGGACAAAATACTTTATCAAATACGGAATCCCGTAATTTATGCTTAACATATTTGGTAATTAATTCATTTGAATTTAAGCCATAAATTAGCAAAAACAACTTCAGAAAATCTCTCTAACCACAAGCTAAAACACTTGGAAATAAACCAAGGAATAGAATGAATACAAACTGTTAAAGGCAGAAAATAATCGTCGAACAGGGGTTCGATGATCGTCGACCTAGCCAACAGATCGTCGACTAAGGCAGAAATCGTCTGGGACAGAAATCGTCGAACAGCACATGCTATCGTCGACCAACAAAGAATCTGTCGAAACAGAAATCGTGAAGCAAGACTGCGATCGTTGAACTGCTGATGGCAGATCGTCGACCAATCCTTCTGAGCATAATAAACTTGCTCTGAGATCGTCGACCATTGGTCGACGATAATTGTCTTGGCTTCAACTATTCTATAGCCCTGCTATCATCGACCAATGGTCGAAGATCGCGAGGCCTCGTTCGACGATGGTCGAACGGAAAATGCCTTAACCATATATTCATTCTACAACTTCTAACCTAAGCTCTAGGTCAGTTATAAACTGCCCTAGGGAGACTAAACAAAGTCTAAACATGATCATATATAGTCATATGAATCAAGAAGGGCTGGAAAGGGATTACATGAGCCAAATAACATCTAGGGTACCAACAGGGACCACGATGCGAGGTGGTGTGCCCATGATTTCTGCGACTGATAGAGTTGATGGTCGAGGTGGTGCAGGGGATCGCCCTTCTTGTAGTCTGATTAGGCGAGTCAGATTCAGCGATCCAGTTGCGTCGACATTCAGAGGTTGAGCTCGAGCAGGGATGAGTCGACTGGAGCAGGTCGACTGACGCCTATGGTTCTTGAGGTGGTGCTTCGTGCAGACTTGTGCTTCATGCAGACTGGTGCTTCGTGCAGACTGGTGCTTCGTGCAGATCGTGCTACGTGCAGTGTTGCTTTGCGCAGTTGATGCCTGGTGCAGATGGTGTTGTGCAGGGAGTGCTTCGTGCAGGTGGTGGCTCCGGATCTCGAACCAAGGTGGTGATTGTTGGTTTGACTCGAATCCGATTCAGCCCAGATTTTATTTTGGAATTTATTTTTTCCAAAATGGATATCATCATATTAGTAATGAGGAAAAATAGGGAATGTTTTATTTCCCTGTTTGCATCTCTCTTAGTTGGTAAGAGATTTATGGTCGTCATTCAACCATAATATGATTATAAGAGCTGGCCAGGAGCTGTTGGAGATTAACCACCCTGTGAAGAATAGGAGCCGGCTGTAGCCTTAGAGGAATAGCAAGAAAGCCGGCCTGTAACTGTTTTGAGAAGGAGTCGTCCAGAGCTTTGGTGTACCGCCCCTCTCTCTTCTCTCGCTCGTGCACTCGGAGAGATCGTTGGCCGAAGGTGTTCGTTGCCGGTCTTGGAGGAGATATCCGCCGGCGTTGAGAGAGGTGTTGCCGCCGGGCTTGGTGGAGTTTGCCTCTGGGCTTGGTGGAGTTTGCCGCCGATGTTGTAGTGGATGTTCGTTGAAGTGGAGAGACGTGGTGTCGACGGCGTGCACATGTGCAGTTAGCCTCGACGGTGTTTTCTCTCCGGTGGTGGCGTTGTTCTCCGGTGGCGGCGTTGTTCTCCGGTGGTGGTGCGGTCGAACGTCGGACTTCGACGTTGAAGGTTCGGTGAACCTCGTGCGTCCGCAAGGCGGATTGCAGTCCAGATCTACTATTTTCTTGCGGATCACGCACGTCCGGTGTACAACCCCATATTCGCTAGGTAGAACCCAGAGGCTTCAATGGTCTGAGTTGGGCTAGCCTCGGGCTAGCCCCAGGGCAAATCAGCAGAGTTTCCGCTTCTTAAGGGGCTCCCGCCTAGCTATGGGCGAGACCTTTCGCGCCAGGATTCGAGCCTCAGGCTAGATGAGCTTCTGCCTTGAGAGAGCTCCCGCCCAGAGGTAGGCGAGAGGGCACCGGGTGAGCCTTCAGCGGCAATAGCATTAAGACCCCCACGGGCGAGAACCTTCTTGGCCGGAGCTCTCGCCAAGGTAGGTTCAATTGGGACCCGGCGAGAGCCTTCTCGGCCGGAGTTCTCGCCAGGTGGGTCCAGGTGGTAGGGCCTGGCGCCCAGGAAAAGATTACTTTATTATTTCTTTATCCTCGGGTTCAATTACCTATATGCCCCTGGGATGACAGCGGGATTTGGCTATTGGCAGACCCATCAGGGGTATTTCAGTATTTTCAGGTCAAGAGAAGGCTATAAAAAGACCCATAGGGGCTCTTTGGAAGGCAGGGTTCTCATTTTACTCTCAACTCCAGTGCTTTCTGAATAGCTCCCAGTACAGCTTTTGGTTTTGGAGGGGAAGCTCTCAGAGATCTTCCGGGTGTGAGGTGGGACCTCCCAGCTGAGGCTTTAGGCCAGTCTTAAGGACCTTAGCAGCTAGTCAGGGGTCGAGACTTGAGAGAAGTAGGCGTCGGTTGCACTTTGGTTTGTGAACAGTCGTTGAGGTTAATTTTGGCTTCAACAGTTCTGGTGCGGTGAGCGTGGAAGCAGTCGGTGCAAGAAAATCTTGAGTCGATTCCCATGGCAGGAGGTGAAGGTGAAGGATCTGGTGCAGGAGGATCACCCACCCAGGGAGAAGATGCGACAAGAAAGATGTTAGAGGATTTCAGGCGAGAGGTCATGTAGAAGATCAGCTTGGCCTTCTCGGCAAGGAATGAGTGGGAGACGCCGCAGGCTCCTGTGGAGGCGGTTCCGCTGTTAGGCGAGAACGCCCCAGGACAGCGCCCCGGGAAGGAAGTCCCGGTAGAGGCAGGCGAGAGGGATGGGGCTGCGCGGGAGCTTTTCCCAGGCCAGCGTCCCGGAAGGGAGGTTCCGGTGGATCTGGGCGAGAAGGAGGCAACAGTGCGGGAGCTCTTCCCCGGGCACGGTCTCGCGGATCGGTCCAGCCAGCCGAGGTTGCGGGACGGGCCCTCTCGCCAGGCAGGGGGCGAGACTCCTTTTAGTGAGCTCATCGTCTCGACCCCAGTGCCGGAGGGGTTCAGGGAGCCGGATATGACCTACTACACCGGGAAGGATGACCCGGTTCAGCATGTGCAGTGGTTTGAGGATGTGGTGTCGATAATACAGATGTCGGATGCCTTCAAGTGCAGGCTTTTTGCCATCACTCTGAAAGAAAAGGCTAGGGACTGGTTCCACCAGTTGCCGGCGAGCTCGATTTATAGTTTTGAGTACCTGCGCAGGGGTTTTCTGTTGAGGTTCTCGACTTCGAAGAAGCGTAAGAAGGAGGCTGAGTGCCTGTTTGCGGTGAGGCAGAAGCCGGAGGAGACGTTGGGTCATTATGTTGACCGGTTCCAAGAGAAGATTCTCCTGGTCCAGGAGGTCCCGGGGTATGCACTAATGCTTGCCTTCACCCTGGGGCTGAGGCTGGGTTTTTTTAGCATGGAGCTGAAGAGAGTGCCCCCTCTCTCTTTTGAGGAGCTCATGGAGAGGGCGGCAAAGGAGATAGACTTCGAGAGGGCAAACCCTGCGTTTGCGAGGAAGCTGGCCAGGTTGGCGGAGGATGATGTGAAGGAACCGACAGCAGGGAGGCAGAGAGAAGTGAGAGAGCAGAGGGAGCCAAGGGAAGATAGGAGGAGGGAAGAACCCCGAGGGCAGGGACAGCAGCATGGGGGGCCAGGGAGCTGAACAACCGATTGGGTTGGAGGCCTCAGGAAGGCCGCCCCCAGGGCCACGGGGGTTTTCAAGGAAGAGACAACTTCCGGGAGCCGAGAAGACTCGAGCAGGGGGGATGGAGGCAGGGACCGAGAGGTCACCCCCACCACCGTAGGAGGTCATGGAGGTGGGGAGAGGAAGAGGAAGAAGAATTCGAGGAGCAGGGAGAAGAGGAGGAGGAGAAGGAAGAGGGGCAGGGTGGCGTTGCCCTATTGTGACTTCCATCAGGAGGAAGGTCACGCAACGGCCACCTGCCCAGAATTTCTAGAGGTGAGGGAGGCCAGAGGAGCGGGAAGGCAAGACCCGCCTACAAGGATCGTCGAGGTGCAGCACGGAGAGGCTGAGGATAGATGTGAAGATAGGGTTGATGTGGGAACCCGAGGGGGGATCGGAGTAATCCATGGGGGAGTGGGGATCGAGGCAACCCGCAAGGGGAGCCTTCAAACCATGTTCCGCAGAGGGGTCGCCTCGACCTCCCTAGCTCCCCCCCAGAAGAAAAAATCACCTTCTCGTCCGCAGATATGCCAGACTACGAAGACCCGTTCTGCGACGCACTGGTGATCCAGACAGCGGTGGAGAACTTCACAGTCTCCCGGATACTGGTGGATAACGGGAGCTCCGTGAACGTGATCTTCAAAAAGGCCTTCGATGAGATGAGGGTGGAGGGAAAAAGGGTCCTGGCTTTTGATGGACCGCTTTTTGGTTTTTCTGGAGAGAGTAAGGAGGTAGAAGGGGGAGTGGGTCTGCATGTGAAGCTTGGGGGCGTCTCACAGAATTGTAGGTTCGTGATTGTAGACGCCCCAAGTATCTACAACGCCATCTTCGAGCGTCCTCTCATCAGCGCCTTTCGCTGTGTCCCCTCCTCATTTCACCAATGCCTCAAGTTCAACAACGGAGGGGTGCAGGTTAGGATCAGGGGAGACCCGAAGGTGGCAAGGCAGTGTTATGTGACGACGGTAAACACCGTGTCGTGGATGGCTGAGGCGGAGGAGCTGGAGAAAGAGATGGCAGGGCAGGAAGGAGGTATAGAAGTAGAGGAGGCGAGCCCGCAGGAGGCGGAGGACTTGGTGATGGAGGAGGTAGCGGAGATAGGAGAGATGAGCCTAGAAGAGGCAAGGAAAGGAGAGCAGAGACAAGAAGAAGGCCTGGTGGAAGCAATGGGGGTTGAAGAGGTCGGAGGAGAAGAAGTTGAGCAGGAGGAGGCAAGGGCAGGATGGGAGCGGTCGAGGCTGGAGCCGGCTGAGGAAGTGGTGGAGATGGAGGTACTCACCAGAGCAGGGCAAGTACAGAAGGTGCGGGTCAGCGGAGGCTTAAGCCTCGAGGACCAGGCGCGGATGCTAGGCTGCATCCAGAGCAACATCGACATCTTCGCGTGGAGCGCGGCAGACATGTCGGGTATCGATGCGGACGTAGCTTGTCATCGCCTGAACCTGGACCCGAGAGCTCGCCCCATGCGCCAGAAGATGAGGGCCATCGCCACCAAGCTGGAGGAGCCCATCCGAGAGGAGGTCAGGAAGCTTCTGGAGGCAGGCTTCATCTCGGAGATCCAGTATCCAGGCTGGATCTCCAATTTGGTAATGGTAAAGAAAGGGGGAGGAAAGTGACGTATGTGTATCGATTTTTCCCTGTTAAATAAATCGTGCCCCAAGGATTGCTATCCCCTGCCTCGAATCGACGCGCTGGTTGATTCAGCCGTTGGTTTTTCTGTTATGAGTTTTTTGGATGCTTTTTCAGGTTACCACCAGATCCGGATGCACCCTCCCGATGTCAAGGATGTCTCCTTCATCACGAGAGAGGGATGTTTCAGCTATAAGATGATGCCCTTTGGATTGAAAAACGCAGGGGCAACATACCAACGCATGATAGATCGAGTCTTTCGAGAACGAAGGGGGAAGAATCTGGAGGTCTACGTCGATGACCTACTGGTCGAAAGCAAATGCGTGGATTCCCATTTGCGGGACTTGGAAGAAACGTTTGCCACCCTGCGGAGGTTCAAGATGAGGTTGAACCCCTTGAAGTGTGTCTTCGGGGCCAGTCGCGGGAAGTTTCTCGGACACCTCTTGACTCCGGCAGGGGTAGAACCTAACCCGGACAAGGTGAAGGCTATATTGGACTTGGAGTCTCCTCACAGCGCCAAGGAAGTCCAGCGCCTGACGGGAAAGCTGGCCGGGCTAAGCAGGTTCCTCTCTCGGTCCGGGGATAGGTGTTCTTTTTTCTTCAAAGTGCTCCGTAGTAATCAGGTGTTCGAATGGACGGTTGAATGTGAAGAGGCTTTTCAGGGGCTGAAGAGCCAACTCTCCCGGGCTCCGCTGCTCCAAAGCCCCAAAGAAGGGGAAGACCTGACCTTATATCTCGGGGTGGGGGTGGAAGCTGTGAGCTCCGTCTTGGTTAGGGAAGAGGGGAAGAAGCAGCTGTTTCTATTACGTAAGCCGAATCCTGAAAAAGGCGGAGCTCCGCTACCCCATCCTGGAGAAGTTGGCTTATGCCTTGGTTGTTTCGGCAAGGAAGCTCCGTCCATACTTTCAAGCGCACTCGATTAGGGTGGTCACCGACCATCCTCTTCGCAAGATCTTCGAGGGGGTAGAGCACTCGGGAAGGCTGACAAAGTGTTCTATCGAACTAAGCGAGTTCGACATCTCGTTCGTCCCGAGGCTCTCCATCAAAGCTCAGGCCGTGGCGGACTTTCTGGCAGACTATGTCACTGAGACTGAGAAGGAGGAGCCGAAGCCCCACGAAGCATGGAAGATGATGGTCGATGGGGACTCGGGAAGGCACTCCCTGGGAGGGGGTGTAGTATTGGTGAGTCCTCAAGGGGTTACCATAGAACAAGCGGTGGTTTTCCACTTCCCTGTTACCAATAATCAGACGGAGTATGAGGTTGTGATAGCCGGCCTTCGATTGGCAAGGGAATTGGAAATCCAGGATGTGGAGACCTTCACTGACTCGATGGTGGTAGCGTCGCAGATCAGAGGGGAGTTTGAGGCTTGGGAGCCTACCCTCGTGAAGTATCTATCCAGGGTAAGGGCAATCATCGGAGGGTTCCGTTCCTTCTCTATTCAACACGTTCCCAGGGAAGAAAGCGCAGCAGTTGATCGGTTGGCAAAGTTTGGGCCTCGGGGAGGAGGGACCGTAACCGAACTTTTCCGACCAGCGATTGAAGAGGGGGAATCGATGGAGGTGGGTCGGCGATCCTCATGGGTGGACCCATTGGTGACCTTCCTTACCACAGGCAAGCTGTCAGAGGGGGTTAAGGAGGCGAAAAGCTTTAGGCGAAAGGCAGCCCACTACCTGATGTTGGAAGGGGGCTTGCACCGGAAGATGTTATCAGGGCTCCTCGTGAGATGTGTGACCGAGGAGGTCCCAAGAATCCTGGAAGAGGTGCATTCGGGAGAGTGCGGCAGTCACTCGGGGGGAAGAACGTTGGAGGCAAGGGTGATAAGACAAGGATACTTCTGGCAGACCTTGAGGAAGGATACAGTCGAGTTTGCAAAGAGATGTCTGAAATGTCAAATACATGCCCCCCTCCAGCTCTTACCCGCACAAAGGCTTCGGTGCATCGTGGCCCCATGGCCCTTCGCCATTTGGGGAATGGATCTAGTTGGACCCTTTCCTCCAGCTAGCGGGCAGAGGAGGTTCCTCCTAGTCATGATCGACTACTTCTCAAAGTGGCTGGAAATCAAGGCCCTAGCCAAGGTTACCTCTCAGGTCATCAGGAACTTCGTGTGGGGGGAAATCATATGCAGGCATGGGCTACCCCGAGCGATAGTGACGGATAACGGTCCTCAGTTTGCCAGTGAAGAGTTCATCAACTTCTGCGCCCAACTGGGGATTGACCTCAGGTTTGCCTCTGTCCATCACCCCCGGAGCAACGGCCAGGTGGAAGCGGCGAACAAGATCATCGTGAACTTGCTCAAAAAGAAGGTGGAGAACCTGAAGGGCAACTGGGTGGAGCAACTCCCTTTCGTCTTGTGGGCCTTGCGAACAACTCCGAACACGGCCACAGGGGAGACCCCCTTCAAGCTCTCTCATGGGTGTGAGGCTGTCCTCCCGGTGGAGTTCGAGGTTCGGTCTCCACGAGTCGCAGCCGCGGGTGAAGGAAGCGAAGCTTGGAGGTTGGAGAACGAGGAGGGATTACGCCTCTCGTTGGATATGGTGGAAGAGCTACGGGATGTTGCTGCCATCAGATAAGAAGAGATAAAAAGGTGAATGGCCAGGTACTTCGATAAACACATCAGGGTTAAGCAATTCGCCGAGGGGGACCTAGTGCTGAAAAAGGTCGACGCAGCGGGAAGGTCGGCCCCTGTGGGCAAGCTCAACCCCAGTTGGGAAGGACCTTACATAATAGAGAAGGTTCTGGCTAACGGGGGTTATTACCTCCAAGATGCGGAGGGAAGGACCTTGAGCCACACCTGGAACGGTGATGACTTAAAACGTTTCTACCCTTGAGGGGAGAGAAGGTGTTGTAATAGGGTGAATAAATGTTATCATTTCAAATTAGTCTTTTCAGAATGTTGACTCTCTAACAAATATTATTACAAGAATAGGTCTTTTCTACCCTAAAATGCTTTTGCTTTAACCGACTATATCTCCCCATCTTGATGATAGAATAGGCCTGGTTGAAGGAATCTTCATCAACACCCCGAGCTCGGCTCGGCCCCAGGTAGACCCGCTGCGCAGGCTCTCATCTAGCTGGCAGGTCCGAAGGCTCGCCTATGGGGGAGGAGTTTGGCTTGATTGTCATCAACACCCCGAGCTCGGCTCGGCCCCAGGTAGACCCGCTGCGCAGGCTCTCATTTAGCTGGCAGGTCCGAAGGCTCGCCTGTGGGGGAGAGGTTTGGCTTGATCTTCATCAACACCCCGAGCTCGGCTCGGCCCCAGGTAGACCCGATGCGCAGGCTCTCATCTAGCTGGCAGGTCCGAAGGCTCGCCTGTGGGGGAGAGGTTTGGCTTGATCTTCATCAACACCCCGAGCTCGGCTCGGCCCCAGGTAGACCCGCTGCACAGGCTCTCATCTAGCTGGCAGGTCCGAAGGCTTACCTGTGGGGGAGAGGTTTGGCTTGATCTTCATCAACACCCCGAGCTCAGCTCGGCCCAGGTAGACCCGTTGCGCAGGCTCTCATCTAGCTAGAAGGTCCGAAGGCTCGCCTGTGGGGGAGAGGTTTGGCTTGATTGTCATCAACACTCCGAGCTCGGCTCGGCCCCAGGTAGACCCGTTGTGCAGGCTCTCATCTAGCTGGCAGGTCCGAAGGCTCGCCTGTGGGGGAGAGGTTTGGCTTGATCTTCATCAACACCCCGAGCTCGGCTCAGCCCCAGGTAGACCCGCTGCGCAGGCTCTCATCTAGCTGACAGGTCCGAAGGCTCGCCTGTGGGGGAGAGGTTTGGCTTGATCTTCATCAACACCCCGAGCTCGGCTCGGCCCCAGGTAGACCCGCTGCGCAGGCTCTCATCTAGCTGACAGGTCCGAAGGCTCGCCTGTGGGGGAGAGGTTTGGCTTGATCTTCATCAACACCCCGAGCTCGGCTCGGCCCCAGGTAGACCCGCTGCGCAGGCTCTCATCTAGCTGGCAGGTCCGAAGGCTCGCCTGTGGGGGAGAGGTTTGGCTTGATCGTCATCAACACCCCGAGCCCGGCTCGGCCCCAGGCGGGCCCACTGCGCAGGCTCTCATCCAGTTGGCAGGTCTGAAGGCTCGCCTGTGGGGGATAGGTTGGGTCCTTGACTCGTGGTCCTTGGTTCTTGATTTATGGTTACTCAGTGTTACAACATGCCCGGCTCAGCCCCCGGTAGACTCGCTGCGCAGGCTCCCATCTAGTTGGCAGGTCCGAAGGCTCGCCGGTGGAACGTAGATCCAGTTTGTGGGAAGGTATCTTGTCATGACCCTGGCCTAGATCAGAGACAGCCCTAAAGGTCTCAGCCAGTAGAGGTCTTGGCCAGTCAAGGTCTCAGCCAGTAGAGGTCTCGGCCAGTCAGGGTCTCGGCCAATAGGGGTCTCGGCCAAAAGGTCTCGGCTGGGGGGATCTCGCTGAAGGAGGCCCCCTGCAGACCTGGGCATAACGACCTAATCGATGGCGCAAGGCTCCCGCCTAGTCAATCTCTAGGGAAGGTGACCCTAAAGAGGCTAAGGGTCTCGGCGGAAGCTCGCGCGGAAGCCTCTGGCTCTCTAACCTACCCGTTCAAGCAAACACCGGCAGTGAAAAACGAAATATTGCATTATACTAAATAATTACAGAGGTTTGGAGCTTCTCGCTCATTACAAAGATGTATCAAAAGAAAAAAAAGGAAAGCACTTCAAGGGGACGCGCTGTAATCCCCGCTGGTACTCTCGCCCGAGTCCTCGCCGGAGTCCTCGCCCGAGCTCGCCCCAGACGTCTCGCCGGCAGCGGAGGAAGACTTCTGGATATCCGAAGGAGGAGAGTCGGGCGTGCCGGGAGGCTTCGGGACTGGATCGAATAGCCATGGGAGGAGTTGGCGTGCGTCGATAGTTACGCCGTCCTCCCGAAGCAGCTTCGCGTCTCGCAGCGTCTCGACCGTCAGCCTGACGGTAGCCTGGGCGTTCGCCTGGAGCAGCTTGTCGATGTCGTACACCGAGAAGTGACGACTCTTTAGTCTCTCATCAAGCGTCGGAGGCGGGCCTTTCGCTGCTTCCGCACGCCGGAGCTGGTCCCTCGGCAGGGCGTTCTCGCAGCGTACGTCAGCCAACTCCGCGCGGAGCGCCAAGGCTTGGGCGGAATCCTGTGGAGAAGAGATCAACTCAGTAAATACTGCGCAAGCGTGACTTTGAGTAGCGAGAGCAAGGGTCCAGGAAGATCCCGCTTACCTCGGCTGCGGGGCGTAGGGACAGCGCTTGTTGAGCATCCGCCAGCTCTTGCCGAGCACTCGCAAGCTCTGTCTCCGAAGAGCGTGCTCTGGCCACCGCTTCTTCCCTCGCCTTGTACATGTCGGCGAAGTTCTTGTCGATGTTGATGCTTCGACGTGCGCACATATGCGCAAGCTCGAACTCGCGAAGCAGGGCCCGGGTAGCGTCGAAAGCCAGGAGCCGGGTGGGCGTCTGGTCGAAGACAGTGGCGCCCTCTCGGCTATAGAGGCCATAGCCCAGCGAGAAGGACTCGCCAGTAACCTCATCCCGCTCCGACCAGCTGTGGAGGAGCGTTGAAACTGCAACCCTGTTGTATTCGGGATCCCATTGGAGCAGAGGCTTCCCTTCCGCGTCAACGTGCTTCACGCTGAGACCATAATTTCTGTGCCCTTTCAGCACTTCCCTGGGCAGGGTTCGGGCAGAGGTCTCGGCGACGACTCCCTCTCCTCCAGCCATGTCTGCGGCCGGGGGGTTCTCGGCAGTAGCCTCGGTACGCCTCCTGGCGGCAGCGCCCATCTCGTTGGCCATCTGGAGCAGCCCTTCGAAGGACTTGCCCAAGGCGGGATGTCGGGCAGACGAGACGACCAAGTCCTTGCCCTTGTCCGCAGCGGATGGCTTTGGCCTCTTCAGCGATCGCGAGGCGGGAGCGGTGCCTTTTCGCTTCTTAGCTTCGGGCGCCGAAGGCCGAACGGGCTCTTCCCGACAGGCGCGAGCGCTGGCCTCCGCAAGAGCGAGAGAGCCTCTCGCAACCCGATCCTCGACACTCGGGCCCACAACAAATTGGCGTAGAGGGACCTCCCGCTCTCCTGCAAAGATAGCGCTATTCAACACAGGAAGATCCTAACGAAAGATCAAATCTAAGGCGGGACCATACCTTCGCCCGGGTGAATGGGAGGAAGGGAGTCGATGTCTCGCCGGAGGAAGAGAACGTCAAACTACTTTGTTCCGAAGAACTCCAGGAGTGCGCTCTCGCGCGACCCCAGAACGGGCGGCTTGTAAGCAACATTCTCGTACTGGACGGGTCGGAGCGGGACGTTGCCGAAGTCCCCGGTGACATGGACAAACTTCTCGCCCCAATGGTGATGTTTATTGGCGAGGCCGGTGGTCTTGAGCAGCTGCCCAGAGAAGAAGACCACGCCGCCTTTGGCGCGGAAGTTGAAGAGCTTGCGGAAGATCGGCAGACTAAACTCGATCCTCTCGGATCGCATGTAGCAGATGAATGCCACAAGGATCGCGACAGAGTTCGGGTTCAGCTGAGCGGGAACCACCCCATAGTAGCGAAGGGCTTGCCGAATCTCCGGCCAGAGGGGTAGGCGGAAGCCCACCTCGAAATGTTCGAGGGGGATGGAGAGCTCTCCCGCTTCCGGGGTATTCACCTTGTCGTGATTACCCGGGTTCCGCGCCGAGAAACCAGCAGGAATGAAGCGGTTGACGATCAGGTTGTATTCGTCCAAGGTGAACGTGCAGGAGGGGAAGAGATGCTTGCGGAATGCTTCCGCGCAATGAGCGCGACCCTCGTTCTCGCCCGGCATTTTGAGTTTGGGGGTAATAGCGAGAACAATAGAGGAAGAGGTGGAAGCAATTGGGCGAGAGCAAGAAAGGGGATTTGAGGTTCCGGATCAGAGAAGTAAATGCGGTTGGTAGACTTCTCTATTTATAGGGAACCGTGGTCGTTACGGCTCCGTCCGATAGAGAGAGAAAATGACGGCGGGGTATAGCTGTCACGATCTGGGCCGGCGACGCCTCGGTTTTTCCCCTGCGGGATGACGGCAGTCGACGATCATCTCTAGTTTCGGCGCAAGCCACTTAGTTTTGGCGCAAGCATCCTAGTTTCAACACATTCTTAAAATTCGCAGCACAATGAAAGAAAAAACGGATAATAATTTGCTCTCGCCGCCGAGAGCTGAATAAAGTTAATAATAATTATTACAAATGCGTAAAGGTACATGGCGGAAGGGAAGGCTAATAAGGGAGAAGGGGCGAGACCTAGATGAACTAATACGGTTCCCAGCGCCATCGCCCTCGCTCCCGCCGCCTAGTTCTCGGAGGCACCAGCGGATTGAAGTAAGATGACAGGGTGGTACACCCTAGGTTGATCCGCCTAGCATGATCTCGGATCTGCGCGATGCATCTCCCTGGCGAAGACTCGGCAGTAGGCCCTCCCGGTCGATCAGTCTCGCCCAAGAAGAAATCACGCTCCAGGGCCTCCAGCCTTTGTTCCACAGATTCGCGGAACGCTCTCGCCGCGGCAGCATGGGCGTGGTCTCGCCGGATGAGCTTGGCCAGAATGGCCGAGATCTTCCTCCTCCGCTCCTTCGCGTTCCCGGCGCCGTTCAAGGTTTCTTCTATCTCGCCGGGCGAAGGAGGAAGGGAATCTTCTTATTCTTCTTCTTCTTCTTCTTCTTCTTCTTCTCTCTCCTCGTTGGCTTCCGACCGAGAGCTGGGATCCCCTGCGAAAAGTGCGCCCAAGGTTTTTGATTAAGGCATAACGACCAGCCGACAAGAATGTCTTGCATACCTGCAGTCTGGCGAGAGCCATTGACTGCCGTCGGGTGAGAAGGCCCGACCCCTCCGTTAGTTCCATAAAGGAGGTGGAGAGGCTTTCCACGCCCTGGGCGGAAGGGTTCGCGCTCAATAGTCCCAGCCTGGCCGGAAGCAGGGAGAGAGTTGTCATCTCTCAAGGGATGATCAACATCCTTAGTAGCGAAAGGGTCAAAGGCCACCCCTCTCGCCTGCAGGGCGGGATCTGCCGCGGAAGGAAGCAGCTCGCCGGTTCTCGCTTCATCCTCCTGGGTGACAAGACCCGGGACAGCGGAAGCTGGCTCTGCGAGAAGATAGCTCAGAAAAGGAAAGGTACGGTTGAAACATTGAGAAGTGGCGGAAAGGATACCTATCACCCGGGTCTCGGCTGGAGGAATTGTCTCCAAGACCCTCGTTCGATCCTCAGGAGAGAGGGCTGACGAATCTGGGGGAATCGGGGAAGACCCGGCGACGTCATTTAGGACGGATTTCTGCGAGAGGTCGCGTTAGCTATCAGGCCTGTAGCGTAATCAGCTCGGTAAGCAGGGTCGGAAGGCATACCTTTTGAGGGGAGGGGTCCCCCGCAGGGATGGGAGTGGGAGATGGTGAATCCCTGTTCTCGCGAGAAAGATCTCGTCGGACCACCTTCGCTTTCCTCTTCCCCTTTTTCTTCGGCTCAGAAGGGCCGATGTCTGAAGATTTCCTCGATATCCAAGGCGCTACCGCAACACTATTTGCTAAGGCTCGCGCTTGAGCCGCGTTTAACCGATCTTGAAGGTCCTGCGGAAGGGGTTTGCCAGCACGCTTAGCAGACATCTTGGTATCACGCATAGAATCTCGGGCGAGAGCTCAGTGAAAAAAAAAACAGTAGTTCGGAGGCAAGACTTATGGTCACCTGTCGGCGTATATTTATAGCCGCAGTAGGGCCCGCCAAAAGATTCCCTTGGCTGACAGGCACGTGTCCAGCGAATATTTTGGGGTTGGACTTGTCTTGTCGAGCGCAGGGCTAGCTCGAAAAGAGCGGGGATTGTGTACAACCCCATATTCGCTAGGTAGAACCCAGAGGCTTCAATGGTCTGAGTTGGGCTAGCCTCGGGCTAGCCCCAGGGCAAATCAGCAGAGTTTCCGCTTCTTAAGGGGCTCCCGCCTAGCTATGGGCGAGACCTTTCGCGCCAGGATTCGAGCCTCAGGCTAGATGAGCTTCTGCCTTGAGAGAGCTCCCGCCCAGAGGTAGGCGAGAGGGCACCGGGTGAGCCTTCAGCAGCAATAGCATTAAGACCCCCACGGGCGAGAACCTTCTTGGTCGGAGCTCTCGCCAAGGTAGGTTCAATTGGGACCCGGCGAGAGCCTTCTCGGCCGGAGTTCTCGCCAGGTGGTAGGGCCTGGCGCCCAGGAAAAGATTACTTTATTATTTCTTTATCCTCGGGTTCAATTACCTATATGCCCCTGGGATGACAGCGGGATTTGGCTATTGACAGACCCATCAGGGGTATTTCAGTATTTTCAGGTCAAGAGAAGGCTATAAAAAGACACATAGGGGCTCTTTGGAAGGCAGGGTTCTCATTTTACTCTCAACTCCAGTGCTTTCTGAAGAGCTCCCAGTACAGCTTTTGGTTTTGGAGGGGAAGTTCTCAGAGATCTTCCGGGTGTGAGGTGGGACCTCCCAGCTGAGGCTTTGGGCCAGTCTTAAGGACCTTAACAGCTAGTCAGGGGTTGAGACTTGAGAGAAGTAGGCGCCAGTTGCACTTTGGTTTGTGAACAGTCGTTGAGGTCAATTTTGGCTTCAACATCCGGCGCATCCGCGTGCGTTTCACCGGACGGTCTATTTTTCTCCTGTATTTGATTTATATTTTCATTATAAAAAAAATTTGTGGTTTTTTTGTGTCCTTGTTACTGTAATATTATTATAGCTGTGCTTGCGAATTGTGTCGGATTTTACAACAGTCGGAGCAAATGTCATCGGAGGGCGTTCGTTTACCCGCCGTCTGACATCATTTGCCCCAAACGGTCGGCCAAAACGCCGCGCCAAACAAACCCTATAAGGATTATGTTTTTAAAATTTAAACTTTAATTTCTTCCAATGAAATTCTAATTGTCGAAGAATAATGAAATTATTAATTTCAATACTATTATACCTTGTTGAACATAGAAATCACGGTTCAAAAAGAGTTTGGACCAGGGGTGATAACATGCGCTTATTTCTCCTGAGCTAGAGCATTATGCTGGATTCTTAGAGCAAGAAACCTTATTCCTAAATTGATGGAGAACTAAAAACAGACCCCGAGCTGCAGCGCAGAGATCCTAGCACACACCCGGAAAATCTAAGAGAGTTTTCCCTCCTAAGCCAATGCAGAGTTGGACATCTTGGAGGGCAATTAAGAGCAGTCCACATGTCAACCCGAAAACTACGGTGAATAGGGAGTTAGAGCTCTCAACATGTTCACCTGAAAACCACGGTGAACAGGACCTAGAGCTCTCAACCTATTCACCCAGAAACCACGGTGAACATGGAACTGGAGCTCTTGCCAACCAGAGCTGGCCTAAGGAGAGAGGAGGAAAAAAATCCCCTTCAAAGATGTCCACGAAGGTCTATTTATAATTTTTTGAGATTGGTCTGCGAATAGTTAAAATTCATCATTTGGTTTTACTAACAACGGTCCAAATTAGCCTTCCAACAACGTAATCCCACTGTATAGAGTGTCTAGTCGCAAGCCGATATGTTATTTCTTGAGATCTTCATGACGACCCGACGACCTGGCGACCAGACAACCTGACGACCTGACAAGTTGACTATTGCTGAGTTGATGGTGTCGAGATCAGGCTGACGAGCTGAATGCTGCCGAGCTAAATGCTGACGAGTTGAATGCTGTCGAGGTCAGGTTGACATTGTGAACTTACGAGGTCTACTGGACGATACCTGCTAGACGAGTTCTGCTAACAACCGTCTGGCGGGTTGTTTCTTGAAATGTCTTCCTTAAACATTTAGAAACTCGACAAATTACTAGTTATACATTTGTATTATTGTCTTGTGAAGATTTCAATTCTAATTTCCAATTTTCATTCCTCTTAGATAAACCGAGGCATATATTTCCCTGATTATTAATGGCAAGACTTTATTTAAATGCTTAGAATTCATCTTCCCCAGCCATTCATATCTCCCAATCTGAAAAAAGTGGGAAGAAAAAGCTGGAAAAAGAAAAACCGTGGCACGTGATTGATGCTCTGTCCACTGTTAGAGCCGCACACAATCTTTCTCCCCCCACACACAGCTTTGCCTTTCACCATCGTCCTCTTCTCACTACTGAAGCTGCCATGAGAAGCCTCACCTCTCCTCTCCACCACCACCTCCTCCTCCTCCTCCTCCTCTATGCGGCGGTGGAATCCCTCACCTTCCCCGGCGACATTGCCGCCCTCAAGGAGGTGGTGGCTGCACTTGACCACGCTTCCTTCCAGCCCGGCTCCTGTCTCGAATCCTGGGATTTCAACCTAGATCCCTGTCTCTCTGCTTTCGGACCTCACTTCACCTGCGGCCTCCGCTGCGACGCCGCCTCCAACTCCACCGGCGGCCTGACATTCTCCCGCATAACCGAACTGTCCCTGGACTCCGCGGGCTACTCCGGCGTCCTCCTGCCCTCCATCTGGTCACTCCCCTTCCTTCAATCCCTTGACTTGGCTGACAACCGACTCCACGGCAGCATACCCCCTCTTCCGCCCGCCGTCACTTCACTCCCGCCTTTCCTCCGCCGAATCTCTCTCTCCCGTAACTGCCTCTCCGGCCCCATTCCCGTCTTCCCCATTTCCCCGGCCCTCGAAGAGCTCTACCTCGACGGAAACTACCTTTCCGGCCCCATGCCCGCCCCACCCTTCCCCTCTCTCCGTCGCCTCGAGATCCAATCCAACAACCTCTCCGGCCAACTCCCTGACCTCCGCCTCCTCTCCAACCTCAACTTCCTCGACGCCAGCAACAACTCCCTCTCCGGCCCTTTCCCCACCGCGGCTCTCCCGCCATCTCTCTTCGAGCTCTCCATGCGCAGCAATCTCCTTGCCGGAGGTCTTCCCGGGACCGCCCTCGCCGCGCTTCCATCTCTGCAGGTGCTGGATCTCAGCCACAATGCTCTATCCGGGCCGGTGCCTGCGGCGGCGTTCGAGCACACGGCGCTTGAGCAGTTGGTTCTCGCCGGAAACGGATTCGAGTGGATGGAGCGGCCAGCAGACGGCGGCGCAGCTAGCCAGATGGTGGCGCTGGACCTCAGCCACAATCGGCTCGGCGGAGTTTTGCCCGACTTCATCGGCTCGATGCCTCGCCTCACCGCAGTGATTCTGGAGGACAACCGCTTCACCGGCCTAATTCCGGCACAGTATGCAATGCGGGCGGCAGGGCGCGGCGGCAGCGTCTTCCTGCCGTTCGAGCGGTTGTTACTGGGAGCGAACTATCTGTATGGGCCGATACCGGGGCTGATGCAGGAAATGAAAGAGGGAACGGCGGTGGTGAGCCTCGCCGACAACTGCCTGTTTCGCTGCCCGGAAGAGCTGTTCTTTTGCGCCGGAGGGGAGCAGAAGCCGACGGGCATTTGTCGGGACTTGAACCCCATGATTCCTTGAGTCGCGAATATTGACAAGGAAAGCAGAGCTTGATTGGGTGGCGCCATGTTAATGTTAAATAAAGCCGCTATTAGTCTCCCATGGTGGTGTAAGCCCGTAAGGGTTTAGGAACGGAGATTCCTAAACCCCATGATTCCTATGGTGTAATTACAACACCCAACAATCTCATTTTTCTGTGGCCGACAGTGTTGTTTGCCTTAATATTTCTCTTCCCTAATTACTCGTGTGTTTTGAAATTTCCGTCCAGGTGCGATATAAGGGAGTGGATGATATATTTGTAATTAGAGGGGTAGTCATGTTGGGTAATTAGGCTATAAATATGTCTAATGTGTTGTAATGAGATTATGAGAAGTTTAATAAAGTTCTGCGGTTCTTCTTTGCCAGAGACGATGGGTGGAGTTTCTTTCAGATTATGAGTACATGATTCACTACCACTCAGGGAAGGCGAATGTGGTGGCGGATGCGCTGAGCCGGAAGACTACGACCTCAGAAGCAGAACCTCAGTTGATGGTCATGGATTTGGTTCAGATGTTAGACAAGATGCAGATATCCCTGGTGTTCGAGGATCACCCAGGACTATACCGGGAGTACCTGTCATTGTTGGTTGCCACCGATGACATTCGGGATCGTATTAGAGCTGAGCAGAGGAAAGACGACAAGCTGGAGCCAGTGTTCAGATCCTTGGAGGCAGGCATGGCTAGAGAATATACAGAGAGAGACGAGATGATATGCTTCAGAGGCAGGGTGTACATATCGGCTGGGGACAGAATCCCGGAGGACATCATGACTGAGGCCCACTGTAGCAGGTACTCGGTGCACCCATGCATCACCAAGATGACGACCGATCTAAAGAAGACCATGTACTGGCCAGACATGAAGAAGGATATCACCTACTTCGTGACTCACTGCGAGGCATGCCAGCTGGTAAAGGCGGAGTGCAGGAACCCCGCAGGATTGCTGCAACCACTTCCGATCCCGGAGTGGAAGTTTGAGGATATCGCGATGGACTTCATACACGGGCTTCCCCGATCGCGGACATGGAACGATTCGATCTGGGTGATCGTCAACTGGCTGACGAAGGTAGTAAAATTAATCCCGATCAGAAAGGATGACTCGGTTGGTGTGCTGATTCGGAAGTTTGTGGAGCAGTTCGTCTGTTACCAAGGACGATCGTATTGGATCGGGATGGACGTTTATGTCCAGGGAGTGACGATCAGTGCAGACTTACTTGGGCACTCGGCTGACATTCAGTACAGCTTTTCACCATTAGACAGATGAACAGACAGAGCGCACAAATCGGACTCTGGAGGATTTGCTGCGACTTTGCATATTGGATCGCGGTGAGCCGTGGGAGAGGCAGCTACCGTTGATAGAGTTCTCATACAACAACAACCATCAGTCCAACATCAGCATGACCCCTTATGAGGCTTTATACGAGCGGAGATGCATGACTCCTCTGTCTTGGATACAGGACGAGGATCCGAAGGTGCTGGACTCAGATTTTGTAGAGGACATCGAGGCTCAGGTGAGGCTAATACGAGATCGGATGTTAGAGACTCAGAGCAGACAGACTAAGTATTACGACGCTCGGCATCGACAGGTGGAGTTCCAGGTTTGAGACCGGGTATTCTTGAAGACCCGACCGATGCATGGAGTTTCACGGGTGCGTGGTCGGAAGAAAAAGCTCATCCCGAGATATATGGGGCCTTACAGGATCCTGGAGCGGATCGGTCTCTGAGCATACAGGCTGGAGATGCCATCAGAGCTGGCGGGTCTGCGCGACGTATTTCACGTATCTTCTCTTAGGAGGGCTCTACTACGCCCGGAGCAGCGGATTACGGCCACGGATGGGCCGGTAGCATCTGATCAATCAGTTCACCTGTAGCCGGTCCGGATTGACGACAAGGGGATGCGGGTCTTGCGATGCAAGAAGGTCCCGTTGGTCAAGGTCTTGTGGAAAAATCATGGGCAGGAGGAGCACACATTGGAGCCACATGACTTGATGCAACAAAGGTACCTAGAGCTTTTCAGTCAGGTATTCCTCATAACCTCTCGGGATGTTACAATTTACTTTTCATACTTGAAACCCCGTAGGCCTAACTAGAATTTCGAGGACGAAATATTTTGTTTATGTATTGGGATTTGTAACATCACTCAGGCAATTAGACCCCTATGTGTAGTTTTGTCATGTCTGGGTCATGACAAAACCCTAGGAAGCCCTAGTAGACCAAGTGGACCTAGGAATATAGGTGAGATCATTATGGTCTGTAAATAGTAGATTCCTAAAACCTAGTTTAGGATGATCTTGAGGCTTCACCATGATTCCAAGACCCCACCATGACCTCACCAATCTATTGAAAGACCCTAAAGATCCATTAGGGTCAACCCTAGAGCCCGAGTTGACCTAAGTCAACCCTAACCCTAAATGGGTCAAACTGACCTACATAGGGTCAATCGACCTTCTCTTACCCAAGTGGACCCCACTCATGCCACTCCTAACCCTAGAGTGGGGTCAATGAGTCACCAAGGATCCATTGGGGTCAACTCTAGTGGCTAAGTTGACCCAAGTCAACTCAAACCCCAAAGTGGTCAAAGTGCTTTTAATAAGGGTCAAATGACCTTCAAGGTGTCAAGTCAACCCTACTCATCCCTACCTAGACCCTAGGGGAGGCCAATAGGTCACCAAGGACCCATTGATGGTGACACAAAAGGTCAATTTGACCAAAGTAAACCCTAGGCTAGGTCAAGTTAAACTTAGCTCAAAAGGACTAACCCAAGCTCAAGCCCCTAGTCACTTGGGCTAATCACCTCCTAACCACTTTATATTAGCTTGGTGGACTGCATTTAAGCTAGTGCCATGACATAATTCGGCCATGAAGGGCGGGAGAGAGAAAACTCCAAATTCCTCTTTAATGGAGGAGAGAGAAAAGGAGTTAAAACCATTCATGGCTTGGGGAAGCCAAGGACCACCCCTTTTATTGCTTGATTCATTCCCCTATTCAGTGTGGAGAAGGACAGGGATCATCCTGGTGGCTGTTCAAGGCTAGGGGAGGAGAACCATCATGACCGAGAAATGTTATTCATGGCTATTAATGGTGCCATGAATGAAGGTCTTTCTCCTCCCTCCATTAAGGGCTGGATTCAACTCCTCTGGGAAGAGGAGGAGTTTCCAGCCGTTTCCTTGATGGATTGAGCCCAATTCACCTCCCCACCACCATGATCGAGGCAAGCTCTTTTAGGGTCATTAATGGCCACCTCAGCTAGACCACCCCCTCCCCCCATTTTATTGTTTTAAAAGCTTCACTGGACTCCAAGGAGTTGTTTCCACCATTGCCCTGGCGATTTCGAGCTCTTCCACTGTGAAATTGCAGAAACCCGACCGGCGCCACCACCACCATGACGACCCGACGATCAGCGCGACTCCAGACCACCACAAAGGTCCTCCTCCTCTCCTTACTTTATGAGTTAGGGTTCAATTAGAGTGGAGATTGGGCTCAATTGAGCCCGATCCAAACCTTAAATTTTCTGGTTTTACGGGAACTGTCCGCTTGTCGGGATCGTCAGAAAAGGCACCTTCGGCGGCCGTGCCGCCGCCTGGTGATAGCCACCACCTCGACGGAGGTGGTGGTGGCGGTGGCCAGCCAAGGAAGTGGTCGGGTGGCCGGCGGCAGAGGCTTGAAGTTGGCCCAGGAGGAATTAATCCAGGTCGTTGGCGCGCGGGGACGATGACTGGATTCCGTCCAAGAATGCTCCTAGATTCGTGCTGTCATAGATTAAACTATAGGTTTAATATTCATTCCATATGATATTCTGTCACACTATTTGTATTTAATGTTTTTAATTATTAAAAATACCTAGGGTCACCTACAGAAAAAGTGATAAACACCAAAGTTGTAGCTCTTGGGGTGTTATTTTAAAATTTGTTTGAACCAATTTGGGTGTCTGGTTTGAACAGGGCACTCATTTTGATGGGGTCTATACCTAGGGTTAGAAAAAAACTAAAATGAGTGCCCCCACTTCATCCCTTGTCCAAATGACCTGAAATTTGGACAGGGAGTCACCCTAACCTATACCTAGGTCCTGACCAAAAATGAGAAATTTTTGGGATAAATTTTGCTATAGTTTTTGAAATTATTTTATAATCCTAGGGTAAATTAATTAGGAGACTTAATGACTTCCAAACTCTCTCAAATTTTGGTGAGTGGTCCTTGGGGTCATCATGAGATTCTGTATAAATTTTCACCTCATTTTGAGTTGATTTGGTTGGGAAATGAGTAGACCCTAGTTTTGCCCAGAAAGGGGTATTTAGGTCAAAAGTGCACCTTGTGGATTTGGGTGGTCAAACCACCTCAATAAAGGGTAAAATTTGGGTCACTGGTTTGACATAACTTTTAACACCCTCATATGGGTTATGGGGTGGTTTGGGGTAGGATTGCCCTAGGACCCAAGTTCAAACCCTAGGTCTGGACTTTGGGGGTTTGAGAAGGGCATGGGGTCAAATGATCTTGTATGAACTTGAAATTTGGTGGAGGACTCAATGGTGGTTAAAGTCCTCTGGTGGGAATACTAGTGGATTTAGAGATAGTTAAGCCCCTCAAAACCCTAACCCTAGTTTAGGACACCACCCTTATACATGTAAGATAGGCCATCAAAGCTTAATGAAAAGCTATGAAACTTAGGTAGTATGGTCTTAGGGTTAATAAGAGCCTCTGGTGATTTTATAGGTAATTTTGGAAAAATACATTTAGTACCTCCTTTATAATACATGGAATTGCCCTTGATAGTCTTTGTTTATTATGATCTCACTATTCATTAGGAAGTTATGAAAATTGGGCAGAGGGTATTTTAGGTCAATATACTCGTACTTGAATTTTATTATAATTTTTAGATGTATATTTTCAGTACTTTCTTCACAAGCTTTTAAAAACACAATTATGTTCAAAAATGGATGCAGAGCTTAATGATTGATTTTAAATTATGAAACTCATGCAAAAATGTACATAGGTTAATATGCACATGTGGAAATTTTATCATAGTTTTTAGATGAATAATTTTAGTAGTTGTTTCATTAATTTAAGAAAGAGGATTATTGTTCTAAATTAAAATTAGAGCTCATTATTCACTGGAAAGTTTGAAAACTTTGTCAGGAGTGTGTTTAGGGCATTTTAATTATGCTTGAATTTTCTTATAATTTTTAGAGGCTTATTTACAGTACTTGCTTCTTTAGCTGTTAATTATGTAATTATGTTTAAAATTATGGACTAGAGGCTTAAACCTTTCAAAAAATTTGGGAGACTTGGATTTACTGTTAATTAGCTGCCTAGTATTTATCCTAATTTTATGGAGCATTTTTCATGGTTGTAAGGGCCACTTCATATTCAAACTAGGGCATTTGGATTTTTAGGAAAAATAAATAAAATGTCAGATAAATTAGGAAAATTCCAAGTTTCTGAATTTAGGTTATAAAAGTCATGATAGGCCTTCATTAATTATCTTAGGACATTTGGATGAAAATTTGGAATACCTCCTATCATGCACATCATACAGTATAAGGTGGTGTGCATTTAGTAAAACTGCGAAAATCGTGTCAACATGGGGAATGGTCGTAGAGAGATGAGATTGTGGTTTACTGATTTTGGTAAGTGGATTGAAGTATACCATTGGGAGTTGGGAAGAGTAGGTTGTGGAGTTGTTTAAGTTTAGGTGGTACTCAGGATCGATGAAAGATCATCTATCCTGTGAAGGGAGAGACAGGGTCAAAACACATTAGGGTTAGAACCAGTGTAATACTAAAGGGATCGGGAATTTGGTATCAACCAATAATAATAAGTGTCTTGCGAAAGGAAGCTTTGTGCTTCAGCCCTTCGTAGTTCCTAGTGCCCTTTGAGAGTCCTTCACGGGGTATGCCGGGGGCAGTCCCGTGCTAACCTAAACTGTAGGCAAAATAAACTACAAGAGTAAATAGCATAACTAGGGATTCACTTTCACTCACCTCGATGTTAGGTTGGGTCACTATGGTTGTAGGCTCGGTGGATTTGGTGATGAGCAGGTTGGCCCGACGAGCTTTGACTCGGATGTTGATTATGACGGACGGGATGTTCCGGGTAGCTTTAGCTCGGTAGAGGATACATAAGGTTGCATGCGCATAAGGTATAAGGTGGCGGGTCTTCGATATTGGAGGGTCGATGCACCAACGCCAATACGTTGACTCCACAAGTGTGGTTTTGCACTTCGCCAAATTAAGTCTAGCGCGCCAGCCGGCAAGAGTACGCAGGAGCTTCGCTTAGTGTACCAGCGTCGAGGCATACGATAGGTCTGATCAGTAGTGTAATTACTGATTTAGAGGTGGGCGAGGCCTAACCCAACGTTTTTGTTTGTCACTACGGAGGTATCCTGGGAGGTTAAGCTCCAAAAAGGGAAACTAAAGGTCTGTGTGTACAGAGTTAAGTGGGTGTGTTGCACTTGCATGATTCACCTCATAGCATACTTGCATGTCATAGCATAGCCATTACATTTAACCCTTGACACCTATTGTATAAATTGATATGAGACTTTTTATACAATAGGCCCTGCAAAACGACCTCTTGGCTTATAAGCTCACGTGAGTGTGCTCATAAGTTAAGGTTTCTACTCTGTAGATATATACATGCTTGCTAGAAAACCGACACTCTATCGTATAAATTGGTATCAGACTTTTTATACGATAGGAGCCCTGCAGAAGATCTCTTAGCTTATGTGTTTCCATATAAGTTAAGTTTACTTATTTCTTGTTCAGTTTTTCATACTTTTATTACTGTCATATATACTTATAGAACTGTTAGATTAGTTCCGCCGTCACCTGCTTCTTGTTCATTCTCTACCCTCACTACCTCTCCTTTCCTCCTCCTCGTTCGGTGCCTAGGAGCCATGGAGGAAGGGGTGGAGGATGATAGAACTTAGTCTTTTAGACTAACGATTTTTGAAGCACATCATTTTAGGGGACCGTGGAGCCCAGATGGAGGAGCAGCCCCGGAGGTCGGCACGCTTGGAGATGGGATAGTCTAGCACCGGAGTTCAGACAGCTGGGACTGCGAGTCCCGATCATTAGTAGATGTTTAGTTTTGCTTCCCCACTTAGTAATATGTAGTGAGGATATTGATGTACCGGGCATGAGCCCAATTTTCAGTACCTTTATTATTTCTGTAGACTCTCCCTTCGTGGAGATTATTTACTATATTTGTGATTTTGTGGACATGTGTAGAATTCTTCTATTTTGTAATCTCATATTTTGCTACTGTTCTGTGATCAATTCGTCCGGCAGGATCGGCGTTTTGTAGTGATGACCTTCCCGGATGTGAAGGTGTCACCGCAAGGCGGCGGTTCTGGGCCTAAGACCCCGGTGTTTTAAAAGAAAAGGGGGGGGGGGGTCTTACAAGTGGTATCAGAGGAGACCTCGATCAAAAAGGTAGCAGTCCACAAATCCTGGGCCACCCCCGCGCGAGTTTAGTTTGGGGACAAACTAAGCAGCGAAAACAGTGGTGTGCCCATATGGGGGATCACATGTAAACTGTCCACTTTTAATTAGGTTTGATTCAATTATTTACAAATGACTTTTGTAACGCAGCCCCCGATACAGCCTACACCACAGGGCGGAGTCCAGCAGATTCCGAATGTTGCACCACCTCTCCCGGTTCCCACTATGTTCCTACAGTCAGAGATGGGGCAGACTCTGACAGCCATATTGGAGGCTTTCAGGGCCCAGCAGGTTCCGGCTCCGCAGCCAAACCCGGGGGCCAATTGGTTGAGTATTTTCCGATGACTTTCTCCCCCATCTTACTTGGGGACAGAGTCGGTTGTTCGAACGGAGGAGTGGCTGGACATCATGTAAGAGAAGCAGCCAGGGCTACCCCCGCATTGGGAAAAGGACTTCCAGATATAGTTAGTACCCGGAGCTAAGCCGGTGTCGAAGGCTCCCTACCGGATGGCTCCTAAGGAGCTGGTGGAGTTTAGGAGTCAGTTGAAGGAACTGGTGGAGGCTGGGTTTGTTAGACCGAGCTCCTTGCCTTGAGGAGCTCCGGTACTGTTTGTCAAGAATAAGGACGAGTCGCTCCGACTATTTATCGACTACCGGGCTCTGAATAGACTGACAGTCCGGAATACCTATCCACTGTCAAGGATAGATGAGCTGTTTGATCAGTTGGAGGGAGCCCACTGGTTCTCAAAGTTGGATCTGAGATCGGGTTATTACCAGCTGCGCATTCATGAGGATGACATCCCGAAGACAGTCTTCAGTAGTAGATACAGACTCTATGAGTTTACCGTGATGCCTTTCGGGCTCACGAACGCGCCATCAGTATTCATGAGTTTGATGAGCCGGGTGTTCGAGCCATACCTCGACCGGTTTGTCATAGTATTTATAGATGACATTTTCTTCTATTCAAGGACGAAGGAGGAGCATACACAACACCTGGCTTTGACGCTGGGGAAGCTCAGGAAGCATCAGCTTTACACCAAGTTCAGCAAATGCCAATTTTGGCTGACAGAGGTGGCCTTTCTGTGCCATATTATCAGTAGAGCGGGACTGGCTGTGGACCCCACAAAGATTCAGGCAGTACGAGACTGTCCTCAGCTGAAGACGACCACGAATGTTCGGAGTTTCCTGGGATTGGCCGGATATTACCGGAAGTTTGTGCAGGCGTTTTCTCAGATTGCCCTTCCACTTACTTCGTTGACGAAGAAGGACGCTCCGTTGTGTCGATTATGTGTATGCACCACCAAGAGCATCGGCTTCATGCCGGAGGAGGACGACACCGCCGGTATCGCGCCGGGGTAGGCTCGCCATGCAGCAGGGCGTCGCACCGTGCGGGATCGGGAAGAATCGAGAGCAGTAAAAAAACAGTTTTCAATTTCATTAGGGTTCAAATCAAAGATGAGGAGTATTTATACTCCTCAACACTCTCATCCTAGCCACACATTCAAGTACCTAATCCTAACCATCCAAAGTTCTAGACCAAAAATAAAATACAAAAAAATAAACGGCAACCCGTGACCGCCTTACATTTTGGTCGATCGGGCGCGCGATAGCAACTTTGAAATGTGATTAAATGTTTGCTAAAAATAATAATAAACTAGGTAATTAAACGAAACAGATCATGCCATGATTGGACCTCCGCGTGTTGGGCCGAAGGTTGTAGAGGTGCACCGCGTTGTCAAGCAGGGCCTAGTCGACGCCATCAATCCTCCTTCGCTCAAAATCTCTCATCATCGGTGAGTGGTGTAAGCGGTAAATGTGTAGCATGTCAGCATCAAGGCGCTCCAACTCCACGACGGACAACCATGAGGTGTCATATTCGGGACGGTCCTTCAAACGAACCAAATAGCGGTATATGCCACCCATTGTGGAAGCAAATGGTGGATCCTCCAAAAGCTGAGTTGGAACATGAAGAACATTCCAGGGGCAAGCATTAGTAACAAGCATAATATCACTTTGAACCTCACTAGTATGTGAGGGGGGAAGCTCCAAGGTAGAAAAATATGGGGATATGATATCACTCCCCAACCCATGAGAATGGTCGTGAGGAGAATGAGAAGAGGGGGGAAGTAATTCTTGCGGAGTTGCAGGAAACAGTGTAAGATTGGAAATATTAAACATGGGGTGTAAGCCCCAATCGGTAAGCAAGGCAAGAGTGTACGCGTTAGCGCCCAACTTCATTAAAATCTGACAAGGGTCGGCGCGCCGGTTGGCTAATTTCATTCTGGAACCCGCAGGTAACCGTTCGGGAATTGACTTAACCATGATAAAATCTCCAACATCAAAAACTCGAGCCCATTTGTGCACATTTGTGTGGGAGCGGTATGCAATGTATGTAGTGGTTAATCGGTGGTGGATCTCGTGGTGCAACGTATGCAAATGCTAGCAACGTCATTTGCAAAGTGACTTGAGCTATACGCGGGAGGTAATGAGATTTTGGTGCCGTTTGGTTGGGCGGTTTGGCTGCTGTGCGGCTGGGACGCACTGCAGATTTTTGTATAAGCGCCGTTTGACGCGGCTTTCTTTAGAAACTCCTTTTTTTGATAGCCGCAATTTCCTTTTATAGGCTAACCGCGATAAGTTTCCGCGTTCATCCGCATTTTCTTCCTCCCGATAACCTAACGAGCCAGGCGCTGCGCTGCACTGTCTTCCCCGACGGCCGCGCTGAACGCGACGCCTCCGACGACCGCGCCTCCGACGACAGGAATATCGAGCGGCGCCTCCGACGGCCGCGCTGCACTGGCATCCCCAATCGACGACAGGATTCGCGACTCCTGCCCTCTGGCGCGGACTTCTCCGGCGAATCTATCCCGCTCGCGTGCAGTCCCTTTTCCGGCGACGATCCCGTCTTCTATTTTCTCCCGCTAGTCATCCGTGAGTTTCCTTTTCGTTTTATAAATCCCTAGCTTCCAGATTTTGTTTGAATTCATGAGATTATAGGTTTGTATCAAACTTCTATGTATCAAACTTCATGATCTCGTCTTATATTTTCTGTTTTTGGTTTGAATTCATGAGAGTATTGGCTATTTCCAGTTCTCCTCACTTGTAGAAGATGCAAGTCCCTTTTATTATGGACATTGTTGAGATCTTAGGTTTTCAGAAACTATTGTGATCTCTCATTCTTGCTATTTCCAGTTCTCCAATGATAATGCAAGTCCATTTTATGTGTGTGTGTGTGTATATATATATATGTGTGTGTGTATATATGTGTGTGTGCGTATATATATATATGTGTGTGTGTGTGAGTATATGTGTGTGTGTGTATATATATATATGTGTGTGTGTGATAGTATGTATATATTTATGTGTATGTGTATATATATGTGTGTGTGTATGTGTATATATGTGTGTGTGTGTGTGTGAGTATATGTGTGTGTGTGTATATATATGTGTGTGTATATATATATATATGTGTGTGTGAGTATATGTGTGTATGTATATATTTATATGTGTGAGGTCATCCTTATTGCAAAAATTAACATATTTTGTTTTTAAAGGATGGTCAAAACCAAAGATGGTGGGGTGGCTGCATTTTGGGATAATACAGACGTATTGAATTTCTGTGACATATGTATCAAAAAGATCGAGCTTGGGAACCGACCTACCACCCACTTTCATTCGGCGGCACCCCTCGCGTGTGGACATTGATTTCAGTGAATACGAGCAAAGGGATCGAGACCAGTGTATGACCTCACAAAGCCATCAACAAACATGCACTGACACGACAGGTGGTGTGGAGGAGATGATCGCCCTACGTAATACTATTGCTGATCAGTTGTGTGAGGCTAGATCGTAGAAATTCCTAAATGTATGGATGAACTTTTATTATTGGTGTTATGAAAGAACTTTTACTTCGTATTGTCAATGAAAGATTGCATCTTCTCATTATTTAATTAGTTCGTAATTTAATAACTGAAGAAAAAAAAAATCAAAAACTCTGTTTTGTATCCAAACAAACTTTTCGAAAACTCTGTTTTATCCAAACAGTTTTTTAGCAAAACTCTGTTTTCCAGAATCAGCACTTTCTCAATCAGCAACAGCTCATCAACAGCTTTTCATCAGCAACAGCCCAACCAAACAGAGCCTTAGTCAAATGGCACACAGGAATAGGAACCAACACAACTTCAGTTGGAAAAATACTCATGGACCGAGTATTGGAAAGCGGAAGGGAGTGTTCGGAGGGAGGGTCCTCGACCATGTCCCTTGGGGTGTCTGATGCCTCGACGACACTATGTGACCCAAGCCTGGTTAAAAAAAACAATTACAGGATGTTGTGACATCTAATGTTCTCGTGTTGTTCGTCCTAATGCTTTCTGTTTTGTCAATTATGTGTATGCAAACCAAACGAAAACATTGTCGTTAAAGATCGTAGGTAGTTTGACCTTAGGCATGAACTGACTCTCAGAGCAGCATGCATATGTTGGTTACAACCCTAAGGGGTCACTCTAGGACAAAACACCGAACACGAGACTAAGTTAACAGTTCTTAAGGGTGCATAGTTTTTATTAACTTTATTAGAGGCTATGAATCTCAAGCCTGGTTTTGATCGGTGTTCTGGCAGTGTCAGAATTTGTCGATGTGTTCCCCGAAGATCTCCTTGGAGCCCCACCTTAGAGAGAGATCGAGTTCACCATTGAGTTGGTGTCGGGTGCCAAGCCGGTGCGCGGTATCCTTATCGCTTAACACTGAGAGAGATGGCGGAATTGAAAGCACACCATCAAGAATTGATAGAGCAGGGGTTTGCGCGTCCAAGTTTGTCACCTTTGAGCGCCCCGGTCCTCTTCGTGAATAAGAAGGATGGAAGTATGCGACTGTGTATTGATTATTGGGAACTCAATAAGCTAACAGAGAAGAGCAGGTACTCAATTTCGAGGAACACAAGGGACAGACTCAAGGTCTCAGCGTGGAGGTCCCACAACATATTCGGAAGACTAACAAACTCTTCCCCTCCCAAGCCAAAGACTGAGCTAAGACACCTTCGGAGGGCACTCTTGGCCGACCGGAACATCTAAGGAGGATCTCAAGGCCAACTCTCTCCTATCCAGATGTGTCTCCTTGGGTCTATGTAAAATGTTCCTCATCCGCCCTACCAATGACGTAATCTCGTCGAACAGTTCTACTTTACGCAGCTCCAATTGGGCCGCCCACAACGTGACTCTGTTGTTCTGAAAGACAATTAACTGAACCTCAAGGGCTTCCCGGTAACCTTACCTCGAGGTCCCCATGGGGGGGAGCGGTTCACGAGAACACCGCTCGCTTAACACGAAAAAGACAAATAATATACACAAGACATCACAGTCATTTAAAATTTACAGAAATATAAATTCTGTACTTCGGTACGCAGGCCGGCAACATAAGGAAAAATAGGCCTTCAAGGGCCGGCACAAACTTGGGCTTAAGCCCGCTACTCCCCGCTTGGTACTGCAACACCTGTACGCCAACGTCTCGAATGGCGACAACAAGCCAAACATTGGTCGACTAAAAGCGAACCGATCATATAGCACCCACCCCTTATTCGGGGCTATGATGCTTATTTTCTGTAAATAAATAATACACAACTTCCTCAAAGTCTTCTCCGGGAACCCCAGAACATCACCAATCCGGCTTACACATCCGGATGGGCTTCACACAGCATGCCTAAATCCGTACTTACGCTTTCGGGTGCTAATGCAGTTAATAGTGGGGATGTGAACATCAACCCGTCAGAGAGCACCCTTCCCCCACCCGTCGGTAGAGAGGAGCTTCCATGCAAATATGGAAAATAAGGGCTTCACCTGCCCAAGAAGAAATTTCGTTACCCTTGACGCGTGTTTGGCGGTGGTGCCGGGAGAGGAGCTCTTGGCCGCACCAAAAGTGTTGAATCCAAAATTTGACCTCTGCGGAATTCGGGGTCCCAAAAGAGAGGTGACCGCGCACCTACTACCCTCAAGCGAACGATCTAGGCACAAGACTAGGAACACAAAGGGCAGACCCAAGGTCTCAGCGTGGAGGTCTCATCGCATATCTGGAAGACTAACAAACTCTTCCCCTCCCAAGCCAAAGACTAAGCTAAAGCACCTTCGGATGGCACTCTTGGCCGACCGGAACATCTAAGGAGGATCTCAAGACCAACTCTCTCCTATCCAGATGTGTCTCCTCGGGTCTATGTAAAATGTTCCTCATCCGCCCTACCAATGACGTAATCTCGTCGAACAGTTCTACTTTACGCAGCTCCAATTGGGCCGCCCACAACGTGACTTCGTTGTTCTGAAAGACCATTAACTGACCCTCAAGGGCTTCACGGTAACCTTACCTCGAGGTCCCCACGGGGGGAGCGGTTCACGAGAACACCGCTCGCCTAACGCGAAAAAGACAAATAATATACACAAGGAATCACAGTCATTTAAAATTTACAGAAATATAAATTTCATACTTTGGCACACAGGCCGGTAACATAAGCAAAAATAGGCCTTCGAGGGCCGACACAAACTTAGGCTTAAGCCCGCTACTCCCCGCTTGGTACTGCAACACCTGTACGCCAACGTCTCGAATGGCGGTAACAAGCCAAACATTGGTCGACTAAAAGCGAACCAATCATATAGCACCCACTCCTTATTCGGGGCTATGGTGCTTATTTCCTGTAAATAAATAATACACAACTTCCTCAAAGTCTTCTCCGGGAAACCCAGAACATCACCAATCCGACTTACACATCTGGATTGGCTTCACACAACATGTCTAAACCCGTACTCACGCTTCCGGGTGCTAATGCAGTTAATAGTGGCGATGTGAACATCAACCCGTCAGAGAGCACCCTTACCCCACTCGTCGGTGGAGAGGAGCTTCCATGCAAATATGGAAAATATGGGCTTCACCTGCCCAATAAGAAATTTCGTTACCCTTGACGCGTGTTTGGTGGTGGTGCTGGGAGAGGAGCTCCTGGCCGCACCAAAAGTGTTGAAGCCAAAATTTGACCTCTGTGGAATTCAGGGTCCCAAAAGAGGGGTGACCACGCACCTACTACCCTCAAGCGAACGATCTAGGCACAAGACTAGGAACATAAGGGACAGACCCAAGGTCTCAGCGTGGAGGTCCCACCGCATACCCGGAAGACTAACAAACTCTTCCCCTCTCAAGCCAAAGACTGAGCTAAGACACCTTCAGAGGGCACTCTTGGCCGACCGGAATATCTAAGGAGGATCTCAAGACCAACTCTCTTCTATCCAGATGTGTCTCCTTGGGTCTATGTAAAATGTTCCTCATCCGCCCTACCAATGGCGTAATCTCGTCGAACAGTTCTACTTTACGCAGCTCCAATTGGGCCACCCACAACGTGACTCTGTTGTTCTGAAAGACTATTAACTGACCCTCAAGGGCTTCCCGGTAACCTTACCTCGAGGTCCCCACCGGGGGAGCGGTTCACGAGAACACCGCTCGCCTAAGACGAAAAAGACAAATAATATACACAAGGCCTCACAGTCATTTAAAATTTACAGGAATATAAATTCCATACTTCGGCACGCAGACCGGCAACATAAGAAAAAATAGTCCTTCGAGGGTCGACACAAACTTGGGTTTAAGCCCGCTATCCCCGCTTGGTACTGCAACATCTGCACGCCGACGTCTCGAATGGCGACAACAAGCCAAACATTGGTCGACTAAAAATGAACCGATCATATAGCACCCACCCCTTATTCGGGGCTATGGTGTTTATTTCCTGTAAATAAATAATACACAACTTTCTCGGAGTCTTCTCCGGGAACCCCAGAACATCATCAATCCGGCTTACACATCCGGATGTGCTTCACACAGCATGCCTAAACCCGTACTCACGCTTCCGGGTGCTAATGTAGTTAATAGAGGGAATGTGAACATCAACTAATCAGAGAGCACCCTTCCCCCACCCGTCGGTGGAGAGGAGCTTCCATGCAAATATGGAAAATAAGGGTTTCACCTGCCCAAGAAGAAATTTTGTTACCCTTGACACGTGTTTGGCGGTGGTGCCGGGAGAGGAGCTCCTAACTAGCTTAGTCCTGGGTGGCTGCGGCGGTGGCCGATCTCCACTCCAGACCGAGCCTTGCTCCAGCTGTAATCTCGATCCCTCTTGGGGGATAAAATCCCGATGCCTTCTTTGGCTGAGCCCTGTTGGGAGGAGGAAGAAATCCCCATCTTCCTCTTCATTTTTCCTTGGTGGCTGAGCCCTTTGCTGGGAGGAGAAAGAAATCCCCATCTTCCTCTTCATTTTTCTTGGTGGTCGAGCCCCTTGCTGGGAGAGATGAATCCTTATGCCTTTGCCCTGGGCGGCGACGACGGGCTCGGGCTTGCTCTTTGCTTAGGCGGCGACGGGAGAGAGGACCGAGGCTCGGTCCAGGCGGCGATGAGGATGGAGGAGAAGCAAGGCTCGGGCTTCCTTTCGATTTCGCCGAGCGAGAATGGGGGCGAGAGGAAGATCGGGAGAATGGGGGAGGGAAAATAGCGACAGGCCTTCTTTCTTTCAGCAAACCGATCCATTTCCTAGGGTTGACTCCTCTTGCCTTTATTCTCTTTTCCCCCTCTCCTAGCCGAACCTTTTTGCTGGGAGAAAAATAAAATCTCTTTGCTGGGAGAAAATAAAATCTCCCTCTCCCCTTTACCCTATCTTCTTATCTATATCTTAAAATCAGGAATCTATATAACTTTATATATTTAAACTTAATTATATAAAAACATCAATCTACAACAAATATGCACCCATTGAGCGAGATCACACCAAGTCGTCGCTCATGGCGCGCCTCGAGTCCTCTACCTGGAGAGGGTCCCACTCGGCTGGATACAGGGTTGTACATCACGGTCATGCCTTTTGGGCTGACGAATACGCCATCGGTGTTTATGGACTTAATGAACAGGACGTTCAAGAAATATTTGGATCGGTTCGTGATAGTGTTCATCGATAATATTCTGGTTTACTCCCAATCTGAGAATGATCATGTGAAGCACTTGCATATTGTTCTGGAGACCTTTAGAAGTAATCAGTTGCACGCCAAGTTCTCTAAATGTGAGTTTTGACCATCTTCTGTAGTATTCCTTGGTCCTATTATCAGTGGTGTGGGTATCGCGGTGGATCCAACAAAGGTTACGACTATTCGGGAGTGGCCTGTGTTGTCTTCTATGACGGAAGTCCGGAGTTTTCTGGGGTTTGCCGGCTACTATAGGCGCTTCGTGGAGAACTTCTCACGGATAGCGTTACCTTTCACGACCCTAACGAGGAAGGATAAAAAATTTGTTTGGTCGCCAGCGTGTGCTTAAACTTTCGAAGAATTGAAAAGTCGTATGACCACAACGTCTATTCTATGCTCACCATGTGGGACAGAAGACTTTGAGATCTATAGTGACACTTCAGGCAATGACTTAGACTGTGTTTTGTTACAGCATAAGAGAGTAATAGCTTATGGTTTGCGCCAACTGAAGGTGCATGAGAGGAATTATTCGGTCCATGATTTGGAGTTGGCAGTCGTGATATTCGCGTTGAAGCTCTGGAGGCACTATTTGTACGACGTGAATGTCGACATTTACACTGATCATAAGAGTTTGAAGTACCTGTTGGATCAGAAGGACTTAAATATGCGTCAACAAAGGTGGATGGAGTTCCTTGGGGACTACACCTTCAATATACATTATGTCCCTGACAAAGGTAGTGCGGTTGCAGATGCAGAGCGGGAGATCTCTGGTGTGATGCAGGGGAGAGATCACCAACGTGATGCAGAGGTAGAGATCTATAGCGATAGAAGCTCTGCTTGGCCAAAGATCAATGGAGAAGAGTGGTCGTAGGCGGTCGAGGGATCCTCCGACAAGAATAGAATGGTGGAGAAGGAGGGTCGAGGGCTTCACAGGTGAAACTGGGAGGAGGTCCACGACGAATAACGGGTAACAAAACGGCGGTGTGCAAGGAATGTTGCGCGTGAATGCATCTCGGAGAGGCATGCTTCAGGAGTCGTGGAAAAATCTCATGACTAAGGCTCTGTTTGGCACGGATGCAGCGACTGGAGAAACAGTGGTGAGAAATAGTGGTGGAATAATCAGCTGTTTTGCAGAGTGGTGGCGGAATCCGTGAATCTGTTTTGAAGAACAGCTGTTGCAGTGCTGTTTCAAACGGAGAAATTGTTAAGTTGTTTGGCAAAACAGCTGTGCGGTATAAATTTCATTTTTTTTATCAAATTAAATTTCAACTCATAAACATAAATCTAGGGGTTAGATAAGAATTTAGCATTATAACATGGTAGAGAGAACTACAATCATATAACTTGAAAAAATAGTGAAGTCCATGGTGGAAATTGGAAAATCGGGACAATTTTTTTTTGATCTCATCTATTCATGATCTCATCTGAAAAAACTGCAAGTAAAAAATTTTGATTTCATCTGTTATTGATCATGAACGCCAGAAAGAAGGTCGGCGGTGGTCTATTGCCCGAGAAGGCATGCCGGTGTGTGGTCTATCGCCGAGAAGGCTCGCTGACATGTAGAGGGAGGACGGTCGTCAGAGATAGATGGTGGGTGGTGGTCTATCGTCGGAGAAGAATGGTCAGAGGTAGCCTATCGCCGGCAAACAGCGAACCAGGAGCGGAATCGGGAAGGAGTTTCATTGTGTTGGGTATTGTATCCACAATGTACCTGATTTGAATAAGCCCCTGAACAAGCTAAGGTGAATTGACTATGTATTTGATTACTTGTCTTCTAGTTGTGCTTGCAGCTATTCATTGCTAAGTACACACCAATGTCAGGGTGCAGTAGATCAATATACACGGGTCTGCACAACGTAATCCCTCGTTGAGCAGATCAGTGTGTTGGCTTACGTGTACTCTCTCTATTGGAGTGTACTTATTTCAAGCACAGGGTCATGAAAGATCAAGAGCAGTCAAGGAGCAAGGATGGGCCAAAGACCAGCTCACGGGTGGAAAGACGAGAAATCGTCCAAGTCCAATTCGTCGAGAATCACTAAGTGATTCTCGACGAATCGTCGAGAATCACTAGCTGATTCTCGCCGGTTGGAGCCGGCAGTCTCGACGCCGCCAGAAATTTCTCTAAGGCAGAATCGTCGAGAATCAAGTGTGATTCCCGCCGATTCTCCCCGGCTTCTATATCAGTGCAGCCAGAATTCGGCTAAGTAGAATTCGGCGAGAATCGTAGGTGATTCTCGCCGATTCGTCGAGAATCACCTACGATTCTCGCCGAATTTGACTTGGGCAATTTTCCGATTCTTTCTGGACCGGTCCATGTTACCTGCGGTATTTCGAACCGGACTTAGGTCTTATTGCTGGTGGGGCCCACAACGGTCATGTGCTTGACCTAATGTATATATACCTCCGTATGTATGAGCGGAAGAGATACGAAATACGCGAATTCAAAAAGACGAGCCGTCGTCGAGCCCTAAAGCGCGATCTTGCTCCGCCGGCCTGTCTCCGCCGTTCGTGCAGTTAGTCGCCGCTGTTGATCTCAAGTTCTTCCAGATCTCCGGCGACATAAGCTTAGTCTAGCATAGCGTCTCATACGTCTAACCAGAGATCCCTTGTCTCTTGATTCGTTGATTGGGAAAAACATTCCCCTTCCGAATCGATCGAGACGACCGATCCTAGTGTGACCGTTGGAAGACCTTGCTTCCTTTGCTACGAAGTTTGAATCCCCATAGCACTGCAGCAGTTCTCCGTCGCCGCCGCTTATTCCGAGAACCTAGCCGCCGCTCCAAGCCGCCGCCGGTTTCGGGAAGATTCATTCCAAGAGAGATCTAAGGTTGTAGACTCTTCGTTGACTTCAAGAGCACGTCGTCGAACGAAGAGGGACACCTTAATCTCCATAAGTTGTTTGTATTCCTTATACATTCTAGTTTCTATTTCTTTGTAAAGGAACGGTTGGTTCCTAGTTGTAAGGGTTGGGTGCAACCCGTGTTGTGGGAGTGGTGACTCCTACATGTGGAAGGGTTCCTTCTGTTAGTGCAAGGATTGGATTTCAATCCAGTTGGTGAAGTGACCGAGTCGTCCCTGGTTGGGAGATAGGTCGAAGGGGGAAAGTGGACGTACCCAAATCGGGGAACCACTATAAATTGTTTGAGTCTTTTCTGTGTTGTGTGGTTTATTTTATTTGTGCAGGTACTGTTATTAATTCCTGCAAAAACGTCACAAGTCACCTATTCCCCCCCCCATAGGTGAAGATAGTTGGCACTAGGTGAACTTACAAGTGGTATCAGAGGGAGGTTTCTCGTTAAAAAGGTTCACACCTTGAGGAGAATCCTACCACCGGTGTCAACAAGAATGGAGCTGGAATATGATATCTCTCCTCTTAGACTCCCCGCGTGCACAAAGGACTATTATCCCATCTGGAAGATGAGGGTATCTTTTTATTTGGAGGCCATCGACCCTCGCGCATCAATCATCTTGGAAGAGGGTCCATTCATTCCCATGAAGGTTTCCTGCTCTGGAAAGGATATGCAGATCCCCAAGGAGACTACTGAAATGTCTGAGATTGAATTCTCTCTATTCAACTTGGATAAAATGATTCGTAAAATCATCTTGGATGTCTGGACTGGACCTTTCCGGTCAAGACTTGAAAAGTGTAGGACGGTCAAGTCCTTGTGGCAAACTGTATCAGACCTCATGGAGGGATCAGACAGAACAGGGATAAGTCGCCAGCAAGAGGATGAGGCATATATGGGGGTCAGCATTTCTAAAGAAGAAAGTGATGACCAATTTCTCAGTATCAGGGCTCTTGTGTCTTTATCAGAGACTGAGGAGGAAGTTGAGGAAGACTGCTCAGTTGAAGATGACACAGCTGCCCCGGTCGGTCCTAACGCTATCCCTGATCAGCTAAGTCAGGACCAGGTAACTTCTTCACCTTGCCCCTCTCTTCCTCAAGTTCCTGAAGACAGGAATAGTTTGGATGACTGCACTTCAAAAAATCCTGATGCCCTGAAGAGTGCCCTTCAGAAGAGCAACCTGATTGTTGAGGAGCAAGTTCAGGAGATTGCTCGACTGAAGATCTTGTTGGATCTCCATTTGGCTTCCAACAAGGTAAAACACTCTAAAATCTCTAATCTAGAGAGTCGTCTAGAAAATGAGAAAAGGATAGTATCAAACTTCTCCAAGGTTGATGCTATCAAAAGAAAGGAAAAAAATGGGTGGATCTCCCGTATTATTAAGTCATGGAGAAATGGGGAAACGGTATTCCGACCCCCACCCCAGGCAGGGAGGGTACTCATCATGCCTACAGGTATGACCACAGGAACTCCCGTGGTCACTGCAAGGTGAATCAGTCCTCATGTGGAGACACCCATAGTGCAAGGGCTGTCATGGACACTCACAAGAGAATACCTCAGGCTTATCCCAAACCCTTTGTATTCTCGGCCTCTGCCCCAACTCGGCATGAATCTGCTGGTGTCAACTCTCAATGCGCTTCTCACCACCCTAGGGCACAGGAAAGGGGGGTTAGAAGTCATGCAGTTAGTGCTCATGGGGCCTCTGGAAAGGTGCTGACTAAAAGGAAGGCACCACCTCCCAAGCCTCATTGACGCTCTCCACATGCATTCCTTCCACCCTTCCACGTGTCACGATGGAAGAGACAATTTTGTGAGCAGATCCGGCACTATCCCGTTTAGACCTAGGACCGTGACTACCTCAGTCACCAGATCAGGTCACAAACGGCGATACAACATTCATAAGTGTTGGTGTTGTGGCAAAGTGGGTCACTTTGCCTTAGATTGTTGGCACAACCCCTCTGTGTCTAGGGCAAGGGCATATCCACATCCTCGAGGCCAAGTTAGCCATCCCACCAGGGTTCCTGTGGGAAGGCACTCAAGTTGTTGTGCTGACAAGAACCTAGGACCCAATACTTATTGGGTTCCTAAGGTAAGATAACTCTTTCTTGCAGGGTAGTCTAGATTCCCGTAAACCTGATGGGAACCTGACAGGAGATGCTCCAAGAATGACGTGTAAAAAGTATCTGGAATAGGAGCAGTGCAATCAACATAGGCACATGAAGTAGGGATGACAGGAAAAGCACTTCCGAGACGTGTCAATTCCTCGGAAGAAGGCTCATCTCGTGGAATAGCAAGAAGCAGAATTGTGTAGCAACCTCCACAGCGAAGTCAGAATACATCTCGGCTGGGAGCTGTTGCGCACAACTCCTTTGGATCCGAAATCAGTTAGCAGACTATGATCTTCAGTTCAAGGAAGTACCGATGTACTGCGACTCTTCCAGTGCAATAGCTATTGCCAACAATCCGGTATCGCACAGCAGAACGAAGCATATTGAAGTGCGCTACCACTTCATTCGGTAGCACGTGGAGAACAAGGACATCTCTCTCTGCTATGTCCCCACGGACAAGCAGATTGCAGACATTTTCACAAAGCCCCTAGACGAGGCCAAGTTCAGTCTTTTCAAAACTGAATTGGGGATGCTAAACTACGAGGAATGAAGACTACAACAGCTCCAAGCTCGTGCATCTAGGGGGGAGCCTCTGCTCGGAACTTAAGTGAAAGCAAAGGTGCAAGAACTGAGGGGGAGCATGGTGTCTCATGCTACAGTCCCAGATTTCCAGAAGCCGAAAAGGGGGAGATTACCCTCTCGGCTAAGGTGCTAAGGTGCATGCTCCAATTTGCTCCTATTGCTCTAAAGATAATGGTATGGAATTTCACTTGATTCTCATTTTTCAAAGTTGTGTTCTTCCAAGCTGTTATATTCACCTTAGCTCGTAGGGTTTAGGCTTCTTCAAATAGGGGGAGATTGTTGGGTATTGTATCCACAATGTACCGGACTTGAAGAAGACCCTGAACAAGCTAAGGTGAATTGACTATGTATTTGATTACTTGTCTTCTAGTTGTGCTTGCAGCTATTCATTGCTAAGTACACACCAATGTCAGGGTGCAGTAGGTCAATATACACGGGTCTGCACAACGTAATCCCTCGTTGAGCAGATCAGTGTGTTGGCTTACGTGTACTCTCTCTTTTGGAGTGTACTTATTTCCAAGCACAGGGTAATGAAAGATCAAGAGTAGTCAAGGAGCAAGGATGGGCCAAAGACCAGCTCACGGGTGGAAAGACGAGAAATCGTCCAAGTCCAATTCGTCGAGAATCACTAAGTGATTCTCGCCGATTCGACCTAGTGATTCTCGCCGAATCGTCGAGAATCACTAGCTGATTCTCGCCGGTTGGAGCCGGCATTCTCGACGCCGCCAGAAATTTCTCTAAGGCAGAATCGTCGAGAATCAAGTGTGATTCCCGCCGATTCTGCCCGGCTTCTATATCAGTGCAGCCAGAATTCGGCTAAGTAGAATTCGGCGAGAATCGTAGGTGATTCTCGCCGATTCGTCGAGAATCACCTACGATTCTCGCCGAATTTGACTTGGGCAATTTTCCGATTCTTTCTGGACCGGTCCATGTTACCTGCGGTATTTCGAATCGGACTTAGGTCTTATTGCTGGTGGGGCCCACAACGGTCATGTGCTTGACCTAATGTATATATACCTCCGTATGTATGAGCGGAAGAGATACGAAATACGCGAATTCAAAAAGACGAGCCGCCGTCGAGCCCTAAAGCGCGATCTTGCTCCGCCGACCGTCTCCGCCGTTCGTGCAGTTAGTCGCCGCTGTTGATCTCAAGTTCTTCCAGATCTCCGACGACAGAAGCTTAGTCTAGCATAGCGTCTCACGCGTCTAACCAGAGATCCCTTGTCTCTTGATTCATTGATTGGGAAAAACCTTCCCCTTCCGAATCGATCGAGATGACCGATCCTAGTGTGACCGTTGGAAGACCTTGCTTCCTTTGCTACGAAGTTTGAATCCCCATAGCACTACAGCAGTTCTCCGTCGCCGCCGCTTATTCCGAGAACCTAACCGCCGCTCCAAGCCGCCGCCGGTTTCGGGAAGATTCATTCCAAGAGAGATCTAAGATTGTAGACTCTTCGTTGACTTCAAGAACACGTCGTCGAACGAAGAGGAACACCTTAATCTCCATAAGTTGTTTGTATTCCTTATACATTCTAGTTTCTATTTCTTTGTAAAGGAACGGTTGGTTCCTAGTTGTAAGGGTTGGGTGCAACCCGTGTTGTGGGAGTGGTGACTCCTACGTGTGGAAGGGTTCCTTCCGTTAGTGCAAGGATTGGATTTCAATCCAGTTGGTGAAGTGACCGAGTCGTCCCTGGTTGGGAGATAGGTCGAAGGGGGAAAGTGGACGTATCCAAATCGGGGAACCACTATAAATTGTTTGAGTCTTTTCTGTGTTGTGTGGTTTATTTTATTTGTGCAGGTACTGTTATTAATTCCGCAAAAACGTCACAAGTCACCTATTTCCCCCCATAGGTGAAGGTAGTTGGCACTAGGTGAACTTACATATTGCGAGTGGGAATCGCGCCTCTCCGCGATTCAGGAGTCGTGAAAAAATTCACTACGCCAAATCGCGAAAAATACACATTTTTCGCCGGTGGATTTTCACACTGCTGGCCCTAAACTTCTTGTTTGGCGGGGTGGTGAAGTAATTCGTGGTGTGCCGCTCTCAAAACCCTACGCCAAACTAGGCCTAAAAAACACTAAAATATCATGATTTGGAGCAGCAACGGCTCTCACTGCTGCACCTAATTTTTGGGTTTGGTGAGGCGATTCAATAAGCGGCACTGTGCTGCTCTGAAAATGCCCCGTCGAACAGATCCAAATTCATGACTCAAAATCACGCTTTCTCTGTGATTCAAGAGCGGGGGCTTCTCATGTTGAAGGGGGAAAAAATTTTGTTTGGCACGATAAATTTAAAAACATTAGTACACTCCTCAGAAATTGCCGGACCAAACAAAGCCTTAATGAGATCACCCGATTATTTTGATTTCATACAAGGTCAAAATGATCACAAGCGAGAAACCTGGAAACAAAATTGTTTCTCGTTTGAAACATCACTGCAAACACTGTTCTTCCAAACAGTATCACAGATTCTACCGCCACTCTTCAAAATAACTGATTATTCCATCACAGCTTCTCACAACACTTCTCCAGTCGCCCCCACTGCGCCAAACATATCCTTTTTTTCACGACTTCTAAACCCTTTGAGGAGACTTCCAATACTTGTGAACTCAAAGCTATATAATGAATTTTGATCCGACATAAATTTGACCGCATGGTTTTTCACCCTTTCCAGGTTTTCCACGGTAAAAAGCCTCTTGTCATTGCTGCAGAATTTTCATTGACTGTTTGTGCATCCGATCCGACTCCGAGCTAAGGTGGTTTGATTCTCTGGACCAGAGGAAAATCAGATGACCCACAATAATATTATATTTTCATTGACTGTTTGCGCATCAGATCTTACTCCAAGTTAATGTGGTCATGTTGAGACCAAGAGAATTGGTTCATGTTATTCAGACCAAGGGACCAAAGATTACTAGATTAGTGGTTGATTCACGCGAGACACAGTGAGAAGAAGCTAGCTAGCACAAAAACAACTCTAGGCTGTCTACAAACAAGACCCGCGTGCTGCAGTGAGGTCTCGCCACACACCAAGAAGTCTATAGGAACTTACCCTTCTAAAGTCATTGCTGAGCTCGACATAAGTGAGGTGGGCATTGAACTCGCCCACCATACAGGGGGGGGGGAGGTGTCTTCCACTTGTGCCTCGGGGGTCCTATTTATAGGCAAATATGTGGGGGAGGGGTATGGTTTACAAAAAGCCACTCTCGCCTTAACCAGGATATTGTTCCAAGACCTGGACAGGGTGCGTACTCTCCTAAAGGCCACTGAGTACTCTCGTCGAGTACTCCAAACGAGAACTCCTGACGAGAACACATGATTAGTACTCCCTGATGAGTACTCTCCTGTAGTATTTTCCTTAGTCATTCTTGATCCCGAAGAATTATGGGTTATACATAATGTATAACTCGTAATTCGTCGAGACTAGAAGTACCCCAGCAAACGGCTATTCACAGACCATTGGGCGAGCAGAGACGAGCTTGGGTGAGCAGATGCGTGCTTGGAGAGTAGAGGCGAGTTTAGGCGAGTATCTTGCAAGTTTTGGCGAGTAGCTGTTGGAACTCGCTGCTAGTAGCTGCATACTCGCCTATACCCCCCAGGATTTATCTATAAATAGCCCCCCGAGGGTACTAGAAAAGGACTTTTGGAAGAGGTTGAGGTCCCCCAAGTGGATACTCGTCAAGTCCATGCCTGCATAGTACCATGCCCAGCATTTTGGCTGCGGAGGGGAAGCTTATTCTAAGCTTTCGGGTACGTGGTGGGACCTCCCTGCTGGAGCACTTGGGGTGTGCTTATAGATAGTTTCCTCTCTCCCTCTCCCTAGCCATTTGAATTGTGACGTCGGATCGTAGAATCAGTAACCTTAGGCTGCCTTGATCCTATTTCTGAGGCTGGGAATTTTCCTAGCTTCAACACATAAGACCCGCGTTTTTTGGGCTTGCTTGCGAGCTCAGAAAAATTGTGTTGAACCCGTAGTTCGGAAAGATGAGTGCTAGACAGCATGCCACTCAATTTCCCTCCCAAGAGTGAAGCTCAACTGGAGGAGGAAGAAAGGCCGACACCTCACAGACCATTCGCAAAATGGGCGAGCTCGACTGGAGGAGGTGGAGAAGAGTAAGCACTTCCTAGGAGCGAAGCTCAACTTAAGGAGGTGGAAAAAGTTTGACACCTCCTAGGAGTAAAGCTCAACTGGAGAAGTTTGAGAAGAATTTATACCTTCAAGGAGTCACGCTAAATTGGAGGTGGAGAAGAAGTCGACACCTCGCAAGAGCCGAGCTCAACTTGAGGTGGAGAAAACATCGAAACCTCGCAGGAGCCAAGCTCGACTGGAGGTGGAAGGAAGGTCGACACTTCGCAGGAGCTAAGCTCAATTGAGGTGGAGAAGAGGTTGACACCTTGTAGGAATCATGCTCAACTAGGGTGGAGAAGAGGTCAACATCTTGCAAGAGACAAGCTCAACTGGGGTGGAGAGGAGTGCTCGGTTGCACAGGTCAGGTCTACAATATCACCTTCTTGGGGACTACCAAATCACTTGAGCGGGCAAGTAGTCGATACGCAGGAGAGGAGCTCGCGTAGGGACCAAGACTATAACAACAACGCAACTCTAGGTCGTCATCTTTCTCGAGGGGACAAGTGGTCGGTATGCGGGAGATGAGCATGCACAGGGACATGGACAACAACAACAACATTGTTAAAGGACTTTTACTCATTTGTGGGGGAAGTAGTCGGTATGCGGGAGACGAGCTCACGCAGGGACCCGAACTACGATAACAATACAACTCGAGGTATTCATCTCACTGCAATCGGTAATATCGAAGATACAAACCAAACATAAACAAATAAGTAATTTTGTTTCATGTTAGCAAATAACGATAATAAAACAAAAGAACCAGAATATTTTACATGATCCGATTGACAATGACTTCCCTTGCTGAAGTGAGTTATGCGTTGGTACTAAGAAAATTGATCCCGACTTGTTCCGACCATGGGGGTTGATAGGGATTAACCCCATTTTATAGAAAATAAGGGGTGCACATAGCCACACCCCATAATCTCCACCAAAAAGGAGTGGAGATCATGGGTTTGACCGCGCACGCGATCACCACACCCGATCCCCGCTCGCCGATCCCACTCCGCATGGTGGGGAAACCACCGCACCTCACTGGCGACGAGAGACTGACCTCCTCCCCGGACGCCGCCGCCCGCCCCCGTTCACACGGCCGGAGGGGGCGGCCGACCGGCCCCCCCTCCTCGGCCGCCTGAGCGACCGATCGAGGGGGTGGCCGACCAAGCCGCCCCCTCCTCGTCCAACCCGAGCGGCCAAGGGGGCGGCCGGCTGGGCCGCCTCTCTCCTTAGCTGCCGACGACCCAAGGGGCGGCTGCCCCTACCTCCCCTCTGCCCGACCGCCCGTGCAAAAAAGGGGGGCGACCCCCTCTCCTTGGCCGCCAGCGATTAAAGGGGCGGCTGCCCCGGCCGCTAGTGCGGATAGGGGGGGCTAACCAGGCCGCCCCCTCTCCTTCGCCGCCGGCGGCCGAAGGGGCGGCCGCCCCGGCAGCTCCTCGCCTTGCCCGCCGGTGGCCAAGGGGGCGACCGCCCTGGCCACCCCTCTCTCGGCCGCCGGCGCGTGGCCGCGAAGAGTGGTCGCTCTTCCTCGGCCGCCGTTAGCGACCCTCTCTCGCCGGCGAACTTGGCGACAAGTTCCCCGACCGCCCGTGGAGGCTCGCTCCCGCAGTCCGATTAGGGGGGAGCATTCTCGGCCATTTGATTCAGCGCGTAACCACCCACTAACCACCGGGTTAGTGGGGGAATTTAATTAATATTTTTTTATTTTATTAATGACGGTCTCCAAATAGCATGGTACACGCATTAAAAACTATAGTAAAAACATTCACGAGGGTGGTTACGGTGTGCGGATAACCGCATAACTTCCGTAACCACCCACGGAGCCTATAAAAGAAGCCCCAAACCTCCTCATTTCTCATCTTTTTATGACTCTTCACCTTGGAGTCTTTTTCTTCCTCAGGTCGAAGCTCTGCTAGTTTTCCTCCTACGAGCTACCTTCGAGCCGTCTCCAAGCCACACCCGAGCCACAAGCGGGTCAAGTCACATCCACCCAACAAAGCCAAATCGTCCAAGTCCCAAATGACTCAACAACTGCAAGACCAAGAGCATCGTCTCTCACCCGGAATCAACAAGTCGCTATTTGAAAACCATCGGCGCATAGCGCAATCTGTAACAACTCCCGACGCGACGGTCTGTCGTCCACCGCGTGCAAAGTGCTCTCTCACTTCATAATTGTAATGAGAGGTGGCCTGTCACCATCGATTTTACAAACTAGCTGTAACCCCCCAAAATAGTGGATTTTGACCGATACAGATCCGGTCACGTGGTTTTTTACCCAGTTGAGAGGTTTTTCCACGTTAAAACTGCTTGTGTACAATCAACCTATTCATTTGGCTGTGTGCGCGCTCGACCGTCCCGAGTGCTAAGACGGTCCAAGAATTCCGGCCCGATCGGGACGTCGAGTAAGTTCGCAATAGGGGTGATCAAAGTTTACTAGCTTAATGGTCGATCCACCTGAGACTCGGCGAGAAAAAGCTAGCGTGCACAATGAATAACTATGTACTGCCTACAAACAAGACTTGCGTGTTGCAACGAGAAGGTCTCGTCACACATCCAGAAGTCTATATGAACTTTCCCTCCTAAATTCATTGTTAGGCTCGGCACTAGTGAGGCGCACACTGAACTCGCCCCTCATAGGGGGGATGTGCCTTTAATTTGTGGCTTGATGTCCCATTTATGGGCAAATCCAAGGGAGGAGGTAGGTTTAGTCTGCCAACAGCCGCTCTGCGTTATCCATAATGTTATTCGGAGACCCAGATGGGAGTGTGAATACTCTCCTGAATGCCGCCGAGTACTCTCCTGTAATGTCTTTCTTAGACATTTTTAATCTCGATGAATTACGGTTTACACCGGTCCGGTTCTTGGATGATAGAAGAAAAATCGGATGAGCCACGACATTATTATTATATATTATATTTAAAGAAACAGATAAAGAATAGAAATAGGTATCAGATAAAGAATAATGACAATATTTGTGCAGAAAAATCAAAAATGAGAATTTTGTTGTTGTCATATATGGTTTAATCTACCGTTTTCTCTTTCGGGTTTTCTTTCGGGCCGGCCCAAGCTAGATAATCTATCAAACAAATTAAACAATCCAAAAAAAATCCATGGCATTAAATGTTACCAAATCTAATGATTACTAGTTAAGCCCAGCTCCTGCCGCAGATGCAAGTTTATGTTCGGCGGTTTTAATAGTTTTTGGATGAGAGAAGATCATCCCCATCCTGTGCATAACACGATCCCCGTCGTTTTGAATTCAACGGTGATGATTAAGCCATACACAAGAAATATTCCTGCAAGACAATATATAAATATGGCTTTTAGCTCCCCGGCTCTCTCTCTCTTTCAATTCAAACATTCCCAGCCCTACCTCTCTCTCTCTCTCTCTTCCTGTCAATCGATCTATCTGCGGCGGTGCTGCCATTTTTCTCTTCTTCTTATTTGCAAGTCTGTCCTTTCACCCGCCGCTCACCGTCCATTACACTTCTCCGCTCCTCGCCAATGCAGAAACTAAGCCCCAATGCCATCCCCTTCACTCCGGCGATCTCCGCCGCCATCGTTACCGAACGTCCGCCGCCGTATTTACCTCATCATCCTCCGCCTCCGATATTTCTCCACACTAATTACTTCTTCTACCCGTTCCCATATATTTCTCGCACTGGAAATCCTTGTGCGTACAACTTATTAGGCTGCAGCTACATTCCGGCCGCCGTACCTTGTCCTTCCCTCGCAGTCGCCGGGGAGCGGCGTAATCTCATGAGCAGTCTCCCGGAGACGATAACGCCCAACTCGGCGGCGAAGGAGGAAAAAGTAACGTCGGCCGCTTCCTCGGGTTCCGCTACTCGAGGGCCACCTGTGCGCGGCGGACGCCACCGAGTTGGTCAGAGCTCGCCGCAGCGCTTCTGCTCGCGCGTGTTTTGGATACCTAAATCTTCGTCGGCGCAGAAGGGGAAGCAACTGTCGGCGGCGGCGGCGGCGCGTATGGCGGCGCCGGATGATGAGCTAAACAGCGGTTCATGGAAAACAACGGTTATGGTTAAGAATATTCCGAACAAGTTCAGGTAGTAGCTAGCTAGCCGCCCGCGGGCATGCTCGATCATGAATTGATGAATTATTATAATATGTATATTACTGATGGAGAATGCATGCATGCATCTGAATATATCTGGATGCTCCCTCCAGCAAGCTGCAGTTACTGGACTTGCTCGACGAACACTGCCGGAAAGAAAATATAAAGCTGCTGCAGCAGCAAAATTCGGAGGCGGCGGCCGACGACTCATCCACTCCTTCTGAGTTTGACTTTTTCTATCTCCCCATGGACTTTCAGTAAGTTCATAAATCCGATGAGAAGGATATTATATTATATGAGGCATATATTATGGTTGCTGGTATATATATATAAATAGAAAATATTTTGAAGCAGGAGCGGTAGCAACCTGGGCTATGCCTTCGTGAACTTCACGAGCGTGGCGGCGGCGAGGAAGCTGCACAGGGAGCTTCACCATAAGCCATGGAACGCGTACGGATCTCGGAAGGTCTGCGAGGTGACGCAGGCCAAGATACAGGCAAGCCCCCCGGCCCGGCCAATTTAATCATATCTGCAGGCCGGGCTAGCTAGCTGCTATTATTAATTTCCAGCTTCCTTCGGCGGCCTGTGATATTATATATAATGCACAGTATAGTAGGTAGTTTAGTGGTGAATTATTAATTGAAATTGCGGGTGCGGTGGCAGGGTTCGGATGGGTTACTGAAGCACTTCAAGGCCTCCATCTTCACATGTTCTTCGGAAAGCTATCTCCCCGTCTTCTTCAATCCCAGTCGCGATGGCTTTCGTCACACCGAGGAGAGGCTGGTCGGAAAGCTGGTGTATCTGAAGACTGCTACCTAGTTATTTATTTATACCCAGCGGCAGCTATATATATAACTATATATATATATATATATAGTTGAAGAAAACATTTGAAGGCTGGTTGGTCCCCGCACGTCTTTCTCACCTTCTATCTGTTCTTGATCGGATCTCATGCAGCAGCAGCAGCAGCAGCTTCCACGACGACGACGACGACGGGTGGATAGAGAGAGAGATAGATGAAAACATTTATTAGATTACTACTCACTAGCTAGCTAGCAGCTTCTTGTTGTTATTCAATGTATGATCGGCCTGCGCGCGTGGATGACGGACAATTAATTGCTCTACTAATTAATTAATTAATTAGCAGCTTCATTACCTAATCTATTTATTTAATGTATTTCTTTTCTTTATTTTTCTTGAAATTAAGTGGAATATATGTTGTCCATCTGTCATGTGGATACTGGATACTACATTAATTTCCAGTCTCGATCTCTCTGCTTCAAAAACTAAACAAAACAAAAATTAAGAATTTTGTCAAACATATATTTTACCTTACAAATAAAATCGATCTCTACATAAATGACGAACCCGCGGTATATATGTTAAACAAATGAACTTAATCGATCTCTACATATATATGTATATATATATGCATAATTAGGGTTTAGGGCGGCCTGCATATATACACACACAGATGGACACACCGGGCAAGGACTAGCCAGTCTTCTGTATTGATGCGCGCAAACGTTTATTATAAGAGATAAGAGATAAGAGATGGAGCGGGCGGGGTGCGTGTGGTGGTCCTGGTGGATGAGCTAGCTAGCTAGCTAGGGGGAAAGGAAAGCCCGAAAGGACAGGAGAAATGGCAGCAGCGAGCGGGGGGTTATGGGAACTCTGGACTGATCTGGAGGGGTAGCACTCTGTCCCCATCCTCAAGCGCGCAGGAAAGGGGGAGAGAGAGGGAAGAGCAGAGGCAGAGAGAGAGCCACAGGTCACCTCAGTTCTTTTCTTGGCTGGCATTTACCGGCCGGGCGGGTGTCATCGCTCTGCAGCCTTATCATCCATTCATGCATGCCTTGAGAAGTCTGTGTACTCTGGGCCGATAATATATTTTGGACGCATTCTCTACTTTGGGCTTCCCACTTATTAATTTCTAAAATAACAAGAACGTTTCATGTTTGGAATAGGAGAATTAAGCTGGCGCCTGCGCCTCCCATTCCTGTTCAATTAATCTTCCCCCCTACTTTTGGATATCCAGGCAACAGGCTTCAAAAGTAGCTAGGGTAGCAGGCCGGGTCTCTGCAGGGAGGCTTCTCATCTCCCCCCTTTACCTTTTTTGTCTTTCATTTTCATCTCTTTTCTCCAGCTGCTTCCTCCGCTTATTTCGTCTTATTATATGTATTACAAGGAGCTAGCTAGAAACCCCACTTCTGACTTCTGACGAGTCCACAACCGTTGCCCATAAAATAAAACACATCGTTAAACCCCATAACTAAATAAACTAAATAAATAAATAAAATGCATAAAATCTATCCCCACAACTTTTCCCATTTCCTTGAAGGTCCAAAACAACTTAATGGCTCGCTAAACCAAGTATTTTTCTTTGCCATGGCCCGTGGTCGTAGGTGCGCCGCACTCTTGACATTGGTCGGTCTTCTGCTTGCACTCGGTGTTAGAAAATAAGAACTAATTAAAATGCCCTTCTTAAACATGGCAGGTGGACAAGAGATTTAAACGGAAGAAGATGAAGAGTGAAGAGAAAATGGGAAACACGCAGCAATGCATCATTCATTCATTCATACTTAATTTGAACTGATCGATACATCTCATACATTTTATAACAGGAAGAAGACATAAAAAGCGGGCAGTTGGGAGAAAGCTTAATTAAGGCAGAGATTAAAGCTAATGACACTTCTGAGATAAATAAATCCGGCACAGAACACTGCCACCGGGTTCAATTTCCTACACTCGGAAGCTGGACCGGTACGTCTCTGTGTGTGCTGCTTTCCTCCCTTTTTTCGCAGTGAAATCTGGAACTGGGAGTGTGTTAGATAAAAATGATTATCTTTCTCTCTTATGTATTATGGAAAGAAGATGTAGAAATCAGAGAAGACTCATTTCATTAGAATAAGAGATAACATCGACTGAGATATACTAGGCTTTTATAAAGAAGATTAAAGCATGAAATATTATTTATTTCCCAATAACATGATGTTTTGGATGCAAGAGAACATTAATACGTGTTGGTTTGAGCTGTTGACCGGGTCAACTTGTCTTTTATTATTTATATATATATGTTTTATGTGGAGGAGAGAGAGTAGAGTGGCAATTAATGAGGGGGACACTTGTCACGTTTTTATTAGTTGCATGTGCCTATATAAAGGCTTGGGGCTTGTACATTTGTTCAAAAAGTTTTAAGAAATTGAAAAGTTTCTCATTTTTTTTCTCCCGCAGGAGAGGCAAGAGAGAGAGAGAGTGAGGCTAGAGATAGTGAGGGAAAGTGAGTGAGTAGCCACCTCATCACACTAGGCAAGCGAGAGAGAGAAAGTGAAGCTGGCGGGAGAGAGAGAGAGCACAGCGAGAGTGAAATAGAGAGAGAGAATAATAGAGAGAGAAGCGAGAGAGAGGAGTAGCAGGAGAGAGAAGTTCTTTTTGGTATTTGTTTCTCTGGCAGAGAAAAGAGAGAGGGAGAGAGAGAGAGCGTGAAGGCGAGAGAGAGAAAGAGAGTGAGGCGAGAGAGTTAGAGAGAGAGTGATTTTTATTGGCTCCCGCAATTAGTTCCCGCAGGAATTTTTGCCGCTCTCGCCGCAACAGTTCTCACCGGAGCTGCCGTTCTCGCGGAAGATTGATCCCGTCACCTTTCGCGGCGTTCTTCTCGCCGGGCCAGGTGAAGCACTCGCCAGCGCCGCTGGTCTCGCCGTGGTGGTGCGAGCTCTCGCCGGAAGCTTCTCGCAAGGAGCTCTCGCCGCAACAGTTCTCGTCGGAGTGGTTTAGTGAAGTTAGCGCGCCGTCGTTTCCAACAAGTGGTATCAGAGGGAGGTTCCAAACCTTTACGGTGACTCGGAAGGTTTGAAGTTGAGAAGAGATGGAGATGGGAAGCGGGATGCCGGGGCAGGTCCCCAAGTTGAGCAAAACAAATTATGGAAATTGGAGTATCCAGATGCGAGTGTTGCTCGCCTCTAAGGAGCTATGAGATGTTGTGGAAGAAGGTGTCGAGGTGCTTACTGCCGAAGCAGAAGCAGCGTTGACTAACGCTCAGAAGGTGGCGTTGAGGGAAGCAAAGAAGAGGGACAAGAAGGCCCTATTCCTATTGTACCAAGGAGTTGACGAGGCGACGTTTGAGAAGATCTCGGATGCGGAGACATCGAGAGAAGCATGGGAGATACTACAGCGCTCCATGCAGGGAGTGGACAAAGCGAAGAAGGTGAAGCTGCAATCACTCCGAGCTCAATACGAAGTGATGAGGATGCAGAGCTCGGAGAAGGTGGGCGACTACGTGACTCGTCTGCGGACGCTCACGAACGAGATGAAGAGGAATGGGGAGACAATTGAAGATGTTAGTTTCATGGAGAAGCTCTTGAGATCGATGTCCAAGAAGTTTAGACACGTGGTGGTAGCAATTGAGGAGTCGAAGGACCTCACCACGATGGCGGTGGATGAGCTTGTTGGTTCGCTACAAGCCCATGAGTATCGGATGGTGCAAGATGAGGAAGAGTCGAGTAGCTTGGGAAAAGCACTCCAGACTCAGCTTAACTTTGGAGAAAGCTCAGGAAGAGGAGGAGGCCAGCGAGGCCGAGGCTACCAAGGTAGAGGTAGAGGAGGAAGAGGTGGAAGAGACTTCGGAAGAAATCAGTTCAACCAGGGAGCGGTAGAGCAACATCATGGTTGGAGGCAAGATGCAGGAGGTAGAGGAAGGGGCCAAGGTAGAGGTCAAGGCAGAGGACAGGGAAGAGATCAGGGAAGAGGTCAAGGAAGAGGAGGAAGAGACATGTCCCAGACCCAATGCTACAACTGTGGCAAGTTCGGACACATGAGCTATGACTGCTGGGCTCCCAGGAAGGGTGGTGAAGCCAACCACTATGCGGAAGCTAGCAACACGGGAGGAGACCCGATGATGTTCCTTACCATCCAAGGCGCTGCAGGAGGGAGGAATGGAGTGTGGTACCTAGATACTGGAGCTAGTAACCACATGTGTGGTGAGAAGGAGCTATTCACCAGCCTTGAGGCGAATGGAGGAGATGTCAGTTTTGGAGACGCCTCGAAGATATCTGTAGAAGGCAGAGGAGTGATTGCGGTCACGATGAATGGGAAGGAAGTGCTCATCAATGATGTTTTCTATGTGCCGGGCTTGAGGAGTAACATCCTAAGTCTCGGACAACTGGTGGAGAAGGGCTATCGCGTCTTGTTGAGGGATAGCATCTTAGCGATGAAGGATAGCAAAGGAAGAGAGGTGGTGAGAGTGAAGATGGCGACGAATCGCCTCTTTCCTCTAAGCTTGGATGCCAAGGAGACGGCATGTCTGGTGAAGATGGGAGAAGAGGAAGAAGCTTGGCTATGGCACCACCGGATGGGGCATCTGGGGTTCACAGGCCTGAAGCTGTTGTCTGGATCCAAGATGGTGGAAGGGCTGCCAATGATCACACCTCCTCAAAGGGTCTGTGAGGCATGCACGAAGGGGAAGCAAAGAAGGGAGACTTTCGAGGGAGGAAAGTCCCGGAGAGCTACAAGGCAACTGGAGCTAGTTCACTCGGACATCGCTGGTCCGTTTGAGACTACTTCAATAGGTGGAAGTAGATACTACATCACGTTCACCGACGACTTCAGCAGAAAGTGTTGGGTGTATTTTCTAAGGGAGAAGGCCGAGGCTCTGGACAAGTTCCGAGAGTTCAAGGCGATGGCTGAGAAGGAAGTTGGGCAGTCACTGAAGGTGCTCCGGACAGATAGAGGTGGGGAGTACACCTCTAGGCTGTTTGATGACTACTGCAGAGAATGGGGGATCTCACACCAGCTGACGACGGCGTACTCGCCTCAGCAGAACGGAGTAGCTGAGAGGAAGAACCTGACCATAATGAATATGGCGAGGAGCATGGTGAAGGGCAAGGGGTTGCCAAAGAAGTATTGGGCGGAAGCAGTGCAGGTAGCAGTGTACTTGCTAAACCGTTGCCCAACCAAGAGCGTGAAGTTCAAGACACCGTTTGAAGCTTGGTGTGGGAGGAAGCCCAGTGTGAAGCACCTGAGGGTCTTCGGGTGTGTAGCTTATGCTCACATCCCGGACCAGAGGAGGAGGAAGCTGGACGATAGGAGCGAGAGATGCATCTTCGTAGGCTACGCTCCTGCGAGCAAGGCTTACAAGTTGTACAACCCGGACACGGAGAAGGCCATCATCTCAAGAGATGTGGTGTTTGAAGAAGGAAGCAGCTGGAGTTGGAACGAGGAGCTAAAGAACACCAAGGGGATGTTCTTCGATGATGATGAAGAAGAAGGAGGTCAGGAAGACGAAGAGGAGATGGGTGGAGCTGAGCCACCATCACCACCTAGCGGAGTTTCAGGGGGAGCTCTCACCCCTTACTCAAGCGGAACGAGTTCAAGCAGAGGAGGGGGATCTGGTGGAGCTAGCACCAGTGGAACTAAGGATGATCGTCCTCAACCTAGGACAAGGAGGTTGGAGGAGATCTATGGAGAGACGGCGGCAACTCATAATAATTTTTCTTTATACTGTTTGTTTGCAGATGTTGAGCCGTGCTCATATGAAGAGGCCGCCAAAGAGAGAACTTGGAGGAAGGCGATGGATATGGAGATCGCCTCCATCAAGAAGAACGATACCTGGAAGCTGGTAGATGCACCTACAGGCCACAAACCCCTCGGGGTGAAGTGGGTGTATAAGGTGAAGAAAAATAAAGATGGGGGCGTGGAGAAGCATAAGGCGAGGCTAGTCGTGAAGGGATACCGCCAAGTTCAGGGGGTGAACTATGATGAAGTCTTCGCACCGGTAGCGCGGATAGATACCATCCGGCTGATCATCGCGCTAGCTGCACATCACGGGTGGAAGATAATGCAGATGGACGTGGTCTCTGCTTATTTGAATGGCTACCTGGAGGAGGATGTGTGCATCGAGCAGCCTCCAGGGTACGTGGTGAAAGGGCAGGAGAGAAAGGTCTGCAAGCTTGACAAGGCACTCTATGGGCTGAAGCAGGGAGCTAGAGCTTGGAACGGCAGGATAGATGCTTACTTACAGAAGCATGGCTATCAGAAGAGCCCGCATGAGTACGCACTCTACACCAAGGTAGACAAGGACGGAGGCATGATGATTATCTGCCTATACGTGGATGACATAATCTTCACAGGGAACAATGCTGGGATGTATGAAGAGTTCCGCGGTATGATGAAAAGAGAGTTCGAAATGACGGACTTGGGTGAGCTGAGCTACTTTCTGGGAGTAGAGGTGCAGCAGAGAGAAGACGGGATCTTCATATCCCAGAAGAAGTACGCGGAGGAGATCTTGAAGAAGTTCAGGATGGAGGATAGTAAGCCTATCTCCACTCCTGCCGACCCGGGGATGAAGCTGAGCAAGGAGTCGAAGGAAGGAGCAGTGGACTCCACCTTATTCAAGAGCTTGGTGGGTAGTCTGCGCTACCTGACCTTCACCCGACCAGATATCATGTATGCGGTCGGGGTGGTGAGTAGACACATGGAGGAACCGAAGGAGGACCACTTCACTGCGGCGAAGAGGATCCTGAGGTACATCAATGGGACAAGAGGACATGGGTTGAAGTACTCAACTGGAGAGGAGCTGACGCTGGTAGGTTACTCTGATAGTGACTACGGCGGTGATGTGAATGACCGGAAGAGTACTTCCGGGTATGTCTTCAACATGGGAACGGGGGCATTCTCATGGAGCTCGAAGAAGCAAGCTACGATAGCTCTATCATCTTGCGAGGCAGAGTACATTGCAGCTGCGGCAGGAACCTGCCAAGCTATCTGGTTGAGGAATCTTCTGGAGAGCCTACGTCATGAAGTGGATGGGCCAACGACCATGTTAGTGGATAACATGTCGGCCATCCAGCTCGCGAAGAACCCGGTGCTGCATGGGAGGAGCAAACACATAGATACAAGATATCATTTCCTCAGGGAGCAGGTGGAGCTGAAGACCGTGGAGGTCAAGTATTGCCCGACCGGAGAGCAAGTGGCGGACATCTTTACCAAGGCGCTGAAGGTGGACACGTTCTTAAAGCTCAAAGGCAAACTTGGCATGTGCTGCCAAGCTTGAGGGGGAGTTTGTTGGTTTGAGCTGTTGACCGGGTCAACTTGTCTTTTATTATTTATATATATATGTTTTATGTGGAGGAGAGAGAGTAGAGTGGCAATTAATGAGGGGGACACTTGTCACGTTTTTATTAGTTGCATGTGCCTATATAAAGGCTTGGGGCTTGTACATTTGTTCAAAAAGTTTTAAGAAATTGAAAAGTTTCTCATTTTTTTTCTCCCGCAGGAGAGGCAAGAGAGAGAGAGAGAGTGAGGCTAGAGATAGTGAGGGAAAGTGAGTGAGTAGCCACCTCATCACACTAGGCAAGCGAGAGAGAGAAAGTGAAGCTGGCGGGAGAGAGAGAGAGCACAGCGAGAGTGAAATAGAGAGAGAATAATAGAGAGAGAAGCGAGAGAGAGAGAGGAGTAGCAGGAGAGAGAAGTTCTTTTTGGTATTTGTTTCTCTGGCAGAGAAAAGAGAGAGGGAGAGAGAGAGAGCGTGAAGGCGAGAGAGAGAAAGAGAGTGAGGCGAGAGAGTTAGAGAGAGAGTGATTTTTATTGGCTCCCGCAATTAGTTCCCGCAGGAATTTTTGCCGTTCTCGCCGCAACAGTTCTCACCGGAGCTGCCGTTCTCGCGGAAGATTGATCCCGTCACCTTTCGCGGCGTTCTTCTCGCCGGGCCAGGTGAAGCACTCGCCAGCGCCGCTGGTCTCGCCGTGGTGGCGCGAGCTCTCGCCGGAAGCTTCTCGCAAGGAGCTCTCGCCGCAACAGTTCTCGTCGGAGTGGTTTAGTGAAGTTAGCGCGCCGTCGTTTCCAACAATACGTTGTCTGGTTCAAGTTTCCAACACCCTCTCTTGAACTAGAGACGCAACTAGCTTCCGCTTTTCACTAAGTTCTGCAAATCGTCCTTTGCTGAGGGGCTTAGTAAAAATGTCCGTAATCTGGTTTCAGATGATCAATGCGGACTCTACGATTAGCAAACACAGGTTAGCAGCAGGTCGCGGCTTGCGATTAAGCGGTTTTCTCTTCTGCAACTCTTTCCCAGTTCAATAAGCTGTCCGTTTCTGGCAGCTTGTTCAGTTCGGCAGCAGTGTTCGCAGTGGTCTGGCGGCTAGGCGACCTCCCGGTCAGGCGACTTGCAGATCAGCGGACAAAGTTCTTCAGTTTTGGAATAACGGGTTGTCCGCGCGGCTAGGTTGAGGTCTGGCGACTTGGCGGCTTAAGCAGACTCGGTAGGCAGCTCGACAGAGTCGACGGCTTCTCATTGAGATCGTGCGGCTATCTTTGTATCTCTTGTTTTTTTCTTTCATCTGCTACATCGGCGAATCATGTCTTTTCATGAATACCTCGCATTGTAAAGACTATTGATAGTACACAGTTTTCTTGCTCTTTTAGTGCTTCTAGTTTATTTGGCTTCAAATAGGTTGAGTGTTTCTGCGTCCGGTCTCCCGTTTTCTACGATTCACAATTTTTTACATGGTATCAGAGGGAACAGAGACTTGGGCAGCGATCAACCGACAATTTGATTTATTACTTCTGGGAGTCTAAGTGAACCAGAGATAGTGCAATGGAATGAGGATTTGCAAGGGGTCTTGGAATCGAGATTCTTACATCGACTAACTTTAAGAAGTGGAAGTCATGTATGAAAAACTATCTTCTGGGCGAGGACTCATGAGAGGTCGTCCGTGGAGACGACATGCAAGAAGTTACCGTTGCTATTGGAAATGCTGAAGCAGTGAGAGCTTAAAGGAAGACAAATGCGAAAGAGGAGTTTACTCTCAAGCGGGCTATCTCACCGGAACTTTTTGATGACATCATCGGATGTCGGTCAGCTGCGGAGATTTGGACTTCCCTCGATGGGTTGTTCAATAGGAAGAATGTAGCTCGACTACAATTCCTGGAGGATGAGTTGACTAGAGACACTCAAGAAGATATGTCCATCTCAACGTTCTTCCTGAAGATGAAGAACTTGTGCACTGAGATTTCAGTGTTAGACCCTGATGCGCCTATCTCGAAAGCGAATTTGAAGAGACACATAATATGCGATTTGCGGAAGGAGTATGTTGACTTTGTCACTTTTGTTCAAGGCCGGACCACTCAGTCGTCTTTGCTGGAGCCGGAGAAACTGTGGCTTCGTAGGAGAGCTAAGCTAGATAGATGACTGGAGTCTCTATCTCTGAAGAAGGTAGTGAGGTGCTCTTCTCAAGGAAGAAGAAGAGATAGGAGAAGAAGAAGAAGCCTGTTGCTGGTGACCCTTCAACTTCATATCAGCAAGAGAGGAGTTATACTCCTAAGCGTGATTGGAAGAAGAAGAAGAAAGGGCTCAGGTGTTTCTGATGTGATAAGCTGGGTGATTTCAAGAAGGACTGTAAGGTCAAGCTGCAGGCAGGGCATGTCACAGATAAAAAGGAAGCTGGTTCCAGTGCTGAGCAAGTCGGATGGGGGAATGCGTTCATGACGAGCATGTGTGTCCGTTCCTTGTCCACCATCAAATACAAAGATGACTGAATAGTGAATTCGGGTGTAGTCATCACCTCACTGGGTACGAGTCGAAGTTCTCCTCTCTACACACGTTCTCAAGTAACAAAGCTATCATTACTGCTGATGATACTGTTTATGCAGTCGAGAAAGAGGGTGACGTTTCTCTAGATATTGATAATGGTCCACTCATCTTAAGGAGTGTCTATCACGTAGCAGACATGAAGAAGAACACTTCTCAGTGATCAATGCGGGGGATGGGGGCTATCACTTTATGTTTGGTCCGACAGAAGTGAAGTTTCTTCGCAACATGTCAGCGGTAAAGGCTGACGTTGCTCATGTAGGGAGAAAGATAAGAGACTTATTTATGCTATCAACAAGTTTCTATGTTGATCGGATGAGGGCCAATGATACTGCAGCTATCTGACATGAGCGGCTGAGACATGTCGTGATGGACAAATTGAAATCTATGACAGTGAAGAGCCTTGTGAAAGGATTGCCTAAGTTGTCATCCTTCGGCGACAGTCATGTTTGCGCAGGGTGTCAATATGAAAAGGCTCATTGCCTTCCACTTGACAAGTCGCAGATCAGGAGTAAAACACCATTGGAGTATATCCATGGTGCTCTGATAGGGCCAACCGTCACCTCTAGTCTTAGAGACAGCATGTACATGCTGGTGTTGATTGATGATGACTCAAGGTATACTTGAGTGTATTTCATGAAGGAGAAGTCTGATCCGTTCGATTTGTTTGTGGAGTTCAAGAAGTCGGTGGAGGGTCGGCTTGGCCTGTGGATTAAGAAGTTGAGAACGGACAGCGGAGGTTAGTTCATTTCAAATGAGTTCTCTAACTTCTGCATGAAGCATAAGATCCGAAGAGAGCTCACTTGTGCGCATACTCCACAACAAAATGGATTCGCAGAACGGAAAATCCGTCATCTGACGGAGACCTGCAAGTGTTGGCTTTATGCCAAAGACATTCCAAAGATACGTCTGCAAGCTTCGGAAGACTCTTTATGGATTGAAGCAGGTTCCACGGGCATGGTACGGGAAGATCGCAGAATACCTCTGGTTATGCGGTTATTTTTCCTCTGATTCATATTCGAGCAAGTTCATCAAGAAGAGGGGGGAGTTTCATGTTTTGGTGTTGTTATACGTGGACGACATGATCATCACGGGGAACTCCGATGAGGAGGTAGCTAGGCTCAGGGCAGAGTTATCTATTCGGTTCGAAATGACGGACTTGGGTGAACTCCACCACTTCCTTGGACTCGAGGTGTGAGGACCCTGACCAGCCTGGCTCACCAACACTGAATTCATCCCAGACCCCCATCATGGACTGCAGTCCATGCCACCCCAACCCCTCTCCGTGCCCCTTCGGCCACGACATGTTGTTGGAAACCGCAGCCCCCCTTTGACGAGAAGCGATCCAGTTAAGCGCCCCTACGGGGACTTCCCAGGAGGTCACCCATCCCGGAATTGCTCCCGTCTGAGCACGCTTAACTATGGAGTTCTTTCAATTCTCATCACCAATTGAGCTGTAGTTTCCAACAATTCGCCGTGGCCGAAGGGGCACGAAGAGGGGTTGGGTGGCACGGACTGCAGTCCATGATGGGGGCCTGGGACGAATTCAGTGCTGGTGAGCCAGGCTGGTCAGGGTCCTCACACGAGATAGAGAGGAAAGAGAGCGACATACTCGTTTCTCAAAGGAGCTATACGGAGCGGATTTTTCAGCGGTTTTGCATGCAAGAGGGGGATAGTAGCTTTACTCCACTTGATGTTGGCATCAAGCTTCGACGAGATGAGAGGAGGATATTTCCAGATCCTCTAGTGTTCCGGGCTCTAGTTGGGAGCCTTATTTACCTGACGATTACATGTGTTGGGAATAGTGCCCCTCAATATTTTTTGGATTTGAAGAGGCATCACCATCAATACTAAGAGCATAATTATCTTTGATAAATGTTCAAGTTCAATGTATGCAGGATATTCTTTGGAACAATGATTAGACATGTTGTCTAAGTGACAGTGACATGTGGACACAAAGAAGAATGTTAGGAAGACAGAAACATGTCTAAGTACACAAGCATTAAGTGAAGCTTGTTCACTCAACGCCAGATGTTAAGTTATGCTGAGTAAAGCATGGGCAGTCAAAGCCTGACTGATTGACAAAGTTGAATTCTGGCTAAGTCCAGATGCGGTGAGTGAGGACAGCTCACTCAATGCCTGAAGAAAGAAGTGTCGAGTAAAGTTCAGATAGTCAAAGCGTCAGCATGTGCAAGGAAGAAATCTAGCTAAGTTCAGAAGCGTCGAGTGAGGACAGCTCACTCAACGCCTAAAGAAGAAATCGTCGACAGAATAAAGTGATGTCAAAGCTTAAGAAGAAGAAGATAGAAAATCTGTCTAAGTCCAGAAGCGTTGAGTGAAGGCAGTTCACTCAACGCCAGCTCATCAAGAAAATCGGCTAAGTACAGAAGCGTTGAGTGAAGGCAGTTCACTCAACGCCTCAGCAAGATGACAGGCTTCAGAGAAGCGGCTAAGTCCAAATGCGTTGAGTAATGAAGGCTTACTCAACGTCTATCAATAGAAAGTTTGTCTAAGGACAAAAGCGTTGAGTGAAGGTCGTTCACTCAACGCACTCAACGCTTATTGGTACAGAGATAACGTCTAAGTCCAAATGCATTGAGTGATGAAGGTTCACTCAACGTCTGATAGTGCAGATTATTTGGCTAAGTGTTTTTGTGCTGAGTGAAGGCCGTTCACTCAACGCAATTAACGTCTGTGATAAAATGTTTTAATCTGGCCAAGTCCACAGATGCTGATGTCAGCAAAAGTCAGCAAAATTTTAAATTATTGCGGGAAGTTTACAGAACACGACAAATGGTGTCGCATGCCTACTGTACGACATTTACTGATAAAGCTAAGTTACGGCCAACAACTATTGGTGGTTCCACTGCTCAAAGAGACGTTGGACATCGGGAATAAAATGATTTAGATCGGCGAGAAGAAATTAACTTTTAAAGATTTAACTTTTCGTAAAAAAGCGGAACTTCATCTTCTTCCTCTTGATATTGTTGTAGAGACTGAATAATAAGTTCAAAGTGCTGATCTAAAAATTCAAGCAAGTTAGCTGTTGCGATTCTCACCTGCAGCAACAAGTTCAGAGAAATTTCATGAGAAATAAGAAGAAGAAAAGCAAGTCTGATATCTACAGACAAGGTTAGCTGAGTGAAGAATACACAAAACTGATAACTCATTTGTCTTCATCAGCAAGTTCAGAAACCCGTGTTTTTGAGTTTCTTCCCGTGTTTTCTTTGGAGTCAAATCAACACCAACCTTTCTCTCTTTGTAGGATCTTTTGGATCTGAGTGTAGACATATTTTATAAAGGCTGAGTGGTAGGATTCAGGTTGTGAATCTGAGATAGGATCCCTGTGTGGATCTGAGATAGGACAGTTTGTCTGAGGTAGGAGAGTCATTCTCTCTGAGTGGTAGGACCTTTGTGCCTGAATTGTAGGATCCTTCTGTGGATCTAAGATAGGGCCTTTGTGCCTGAGCTGTAAGAGAGTCATTCTCTCTGAGTGGTAGAGCTATCCTCCTAGCCTGAGCTGTAGGACTATTAATTTAGTCTGAGGTAGGTGATCTTTGGATCATTGAGCTGTAGGAGCAAGCTTGCTCTGAGTTGTAGGGCTTTGTGCCTGAGGTAGGTCTTGGAGGAGACTGAGAGATCCTGAGGGATTTGTGTTGTAAGCTCTTAAAAGCCGAGTTTGGAGAAGTGTCTTGTCTAACACACTGCTAGAATGATGGGAGGGAAAGTCGATATACCCATAATTTAGGGAACTATTATAAATTTTAAGTGTGCTGTGTGATTGTCTTGAAAGCTAACTTAATCTAATTCACAACACCAAAGAAAGGAAAAAGTATTAAAAGACTCAAATATCTATTCACCCCCCTCTAGGTGTTTAACTATCCTTGAAACTAAAGACTTTCAACAAGACCAGAGATTGCTTATGTTGTAGGGCGTGTAAGTCGGTATATGACGGAACCTCAAAAGCGAAGAGCATTCTGAAGTACGTGAAGTCCACTTCTGAAATGAGTCTCCTTTATGGGAGACGCGAGCTTCAACCTGCACGGTTACACATATGCTGACTATGAGGGAGATTCAGATGACCGGAAGTCGACATCCGGCTTTGTTTTCACACGCGGATCAATGAGTATCCCGTGATGCAGCAAGAAGCAGGATTCTGTGTCTGTCTCTACTACGGAAGCGGTGTACAAGACTTCGTCCTTGGCAGCTCGGGAAGCCATCTTACTTAGGAGGCTTGTAGAGGACATCCATGAAGAAGTGCGAGGTCCCACTCTGCTTCGCGGTGACGACGAAAGTGCCCTTAAACTGGTTAATAATCCATTTTGTTACGCGCGGACCAAACACATTGAGATTGAACACCATATCATTTGAGAGAAGGTGTTGGAGGGGTCTCTTGTGGTTGGACATATGCGGAGAGAGGACAACATTGTGGACATCTTCACGAAGCCGCTGTCGAATGGGTCGTTTACTCGGTTACGGGGACTGCTGAGGCTGGTTTTCACTTCTCACTTTAAGAGGGAGTGTTGAAATTTTTGAAGTGAAAGTGACGGCTTGGGTTATCTGTCCGCACACGCTTTGGTTGTGGGCTTGGAGTGTGCGGATTAGAGTAGTGTTTGCAGGTGCGCGGACTGGTGTTGTGTCCGCTAGTGTACGATCTGGTGGTATTTCCGCAGGGTCAGCTGGTATTGCGAACTAACTAGCTAGTCGCGTCGACTAGGCGGGCTGACATTGTGTCCGTGGTTTGGTGGATACTCTCAGTGCTCTCCGCGAGATAGGGCGGTGTTCCTATCAGCTAGGGAGGCGATCACACTCCTCTCCGCGCCTATAAATAGGGCCCCTGTCAAAAATTTACAACCGAATGAACAGTAAGTGAGCCCGGGTAGTTATTGCAGACAAGATTTTCTATTCACGTGGTTTGAAGAGTTGACCGGTTTGTGCTATGCAGGTCGTGCGAATAGCGCTGGAAAGCCAGAGACTTGATTCTGACTTCGGACAGGGACAATGCGGATTCTGCAGTTAGCAACCAGCGGTTAGCAGCAGGTCGCAGCTTGCGACCAAGCAATTTTCTCTTCTGCAACTTTTTTCCAGTTCAATAAGCTGTCCATTTCTGGCGGATTTTTCAGTTCGGCAGCAGTGTTCGCAGCGGTCTGGCGGCTAGGCGACCTCGCGGTCACGCAGCTTGCAGATCAGCGGCCAGAGTTCTTCAGCTTTGGAATAACGGATTGTCCTCGCAGCTAGGTTGCGGTCTGGCGACTTGTCGGCTTAAGCGGACTCCGTAGGCAGCTCGACAGAGTCGGCGGCTTCTCATTGAGACCGCGCGGATAGCTTTGTATCTCTTGTTTTTGCTTCCATCGAGTGCATCGATGAATCATGTTTTGTCATGTATACCTCGCCTTGTAAAGACTATTGATAGTACAAGGTTTTCTTGCTTTTCTAGTGCATCTGGTTTATTTGGCTTCAGATAGGTTGAGCATTCCTGCGTCTGGTTTCCCGTTTGCCGCGATTCACAAATTTTTACAGTTCTCCAACGCGCGTCCTGGGCCGTCCCATGCTGATCTCTACTCTTCTCGGCGATCTACCACTGTTTCTCACTGCAGCCTGCTGTTCCTCACCGCAGCCGCTGTTTCCAGCCGACCGTCTCTCGCTACCCCCGCTCGTCTCGCCGAGCCCGTTCACTGCTTCTGCAGCCTGTCGGACCCCTCCGTTCTCCATTTTGATTTGATGACATCACCTCACTCCTCTTCCGTCCTCCTCCAGAAGGTCTTGGTGATTGATGAGGGGACTCTTCCTCTAGTGCCCTCTGTTGCTCAGTTCGGTGCTCCTCATCACCCACATGTCCGCTGCAACTACTGTTGGTGTCTTGGTCATGTCACATCTGATTGTCGCAAACCTCGGAGGGCTAAGCAGTCTGTTCAACAATGTGCTCTTGGTGCACCTTCCGCTCACTTTTCAGCCCCAACGCAGTCTTTTTCTGTCTCCGAGCTTACTCAACGGATTGCCCGACAGTTCTGCCAGCAAAAGTAATTTTTCTGCCACGATGGTTTGTAAATTGATCGAGTGGATCTTCTTAACTCTATATTAGTGTGGCTTGGTTGAATAATGTCAGAAGAGTTAGTGGTATCATGTAGCTCTTGATTATCATGAAGATTAGTAGAATTTTGAAGATCTGGAGCAGTCTGAGTAGATGAATAGATCAAATTCACTAGAATCAGGTGGGAATGGAAGGCTAGTAAGGAATGAATCAGCCTTTTTCTAAAAAGGGAAAACATTTTCATAAAATTTGACATCTCTATTGACATAAGTTTTGTGGGTAGATAAATCGTATAGTTTATATCCCTTTTGTCCATGTGAATAACCAAGAAAAACACATTGCTGAGCCCGTGGATTGAATTTATCTTTGTTGATTATGTTGGTGGCAGCAAAACATAAGCATCCAAAGACTCTTAAATGTTCATAAGTTGATTGTTTTTGGAATAAAACTTCAAAAGGAAATTTATTTTGAAAAACACTAGAAGGAACTTTATTAATCAAATATGTTGTTGTGAGGATGCGTTCTCCCAAAAACTGGATTGGCAGACAAGCTTGAAATCTTAAGGCTCTAGCAACTTCAAGGACATGTCGATGCTTTCATTCGGCAATATCATTTTATTGAGGCGTGTATATGTAGGCACTTTGATGTAGTATGCCCTTGGTGAGAAACATAGTCTTCAGGGTGTGAATAAAGAATTTTGTGCCATTGTCCGTTCGACAGACTTTTACACAGGTGTTAAACTGAGTTTGAATCATTTGTAAAAAGGACAACATTAGAGTTGGGACTTCTTCCTTTGAACACATAAGAAAAGTCCATGTATTTCGAGTATAGTCATCTACTATGGTTAAAAAATATTTAAAACCATGATGTGTAGGTCTCTTGTAAGGATCCCCAAGTATCATAATGTATAAGATCAAAAGCATGTAAATAAGAGCTATCACTTTTATTGAAAGAAAATTTGGATTGTCTAGCAAGGGCACATATATCGCAATCAAAATGTTTAACAATTTGCAAAGCGGGAACAGAAGTGGACAAATGCTTGAGTTTAGGAGTTGGAATGTATCCTAGCCGATGATACAAGAGGATGGATTGTTTAAGACATCATTGGTGACTGCTGCAAAGGTGGATATAGATTGACTGGAATCTGAGTGAAGATAGTACAATCCACCACGTCGCTTGTCGATTTCAGTATGGTTCTTCTTCAAATGGTCCTGAAGTATGCAACAACCGATTTCAAAAAAAAAATGATTTACCGAAATCTGCACTAATCTTGCTGACATATATTAGATTGTTTTAAAAAGTTTAAACATAAAGAACATCCTTCGGAATTAAATTGTGAGGTAAGTAGATAGTTCCTGTATGAATAATCTGAGCAGAGGATCCATCTAGTAGATAAACTGTCGATGGTGTCTAAGCGTTGTGGCTTATGAAGAAGGGAAAATATATGTGATGTGGTCAGCTGCGCCACAGTCAAAAATCCAGTAATCTTGGTTGCAGGATAAGGAAAAGCAGCAACTGATACCTGCCAATCGCTGAATATTCGATTGTCGAGCTGGTTGATTGATAAGAGCAAGTAATTTGAATATGTAATCTGGTGTGAATTGTTGTATTAGGTGATTGGAGAAAGTTGAAACAACAGAAGAAGGATGATTGTTGATCATGGTTTCAAGTTTCTCGGATATCAAAGCTTTGCGATTATAATCAACAAGATTTCCTTCAGAATGTTGAAATCCCGATTTGTTGTGAAATTTCTTGGTTTTACCTTTGTTGGTTGGATGATCATGCAATTTATAGCATTTGCTTTTATATGCCCCATCATTTGCCAGTAATCACACCATAAATTCCGATTGTTGCCCTAAACCAGAATTCCAATGTGGGCGGCGCTGATTGGTAGTAGTAGATGTGTTCCAGTATAGAAGGCAGTTGTCATGTCTTCCATAGGCGTAATCTGAGAAATAGTTGGTTGGCGTTCCGCTTGTTGAATCATGGAATAAGCGTCTTCAATGGTTGGCAGACGTTTCATTAACAAGATTTGACTGCAAAGAGGGTTGAAGCTATCATTTAATCCCATGAGGAATTGCATAAGTTTTTGTTCTTCAGTTTGGTTTGTCCAAGCCGCGGTCACTTCACAGGAAAGATCAGATTTACAAACAAGATTAGAAGTTATGGCTTCTGGTTCATCCCAGAGCTGTTTGAATTTGATGAAATATGTTTTGATATTCATTTCTTGAACACACGAAGAAATGGCCTTCCAGAGGCTATAGATCCGGGAACTATTGTTGTTGGAAAAGCGTCGTGACAGGTTTAACTGCATAAAATAGTTGTATTGCTATGAATGATTGATTGGCCAATATCGTTTGAAATGGCATTGAGTAATCACAAAATAACCATGCTGTTCGTTTGTTTCCATAGAGAAAGATTAGGATCAGTGGCGAGTGGTTTTAGAATTGTACCCGTAACGAATCCAAGTTTATTCTTGCGAGAGCGTAATTTTCATGGAGCGTTTCCATGGAATCAGTGCCGAGAAGAACTTGAGTGACTAGAATCATACCGGGAGAATCGGATTTTTGTAGAGCAAATGGTGCAATATTGGCTCGCCGATCTTGAGATTGATCTATTGATGGAGCGTAGTAGGGTTGGTCGCCAATCGCCATGAATAATCGAAGAAGAAGATCAGATGAAGATATGAGATTTTATTACTCTGATACCATGTTAAAATGAAGATTCATCAATCATGAATTATCTTTATACTATAAGCAAATTTCAAAATAGTCATGGTGTAACATTCGTCTCTCCAAAATACCCCCCAGTCATGGTGTAACATTCGTCTCTCCAAAATACCCCCCAGTCATGGTGTAACATTCACTTACTCAAAATACCCCTTCATATCTTCTTTTTATTTCAAAAGATTTGGTTTTTGAGTCATTTCTACTTTGTCGTCAACATGTCCCTCAAATTTGCGAAGGGACGCGGTAATAAAATCGGAATGTTGGGCGTGCCAATATGTCCCGCGACAAATGTCGCACCCGCGACAAATGTCATCATCACGACAAATGTCGCCCCCACGACAAATATCGCCTCCACGACAAATGTTGACCGCACGGGATCTCATGTGACGATTGCGATTCAGTTTTGCTTCCAAAATGACAGAAGTTTCACAGTTAGAAACAGAGAAGAGAGATGGAGCGGGAAAAATGAAAATTGTTCATAACTTTCTTGAGTTCAAAATACAAGCACTGTGCGCTATATATAAGGCCATGTTCGTTTGACAGGTTTTGATAGGAAGGTTTTGGTTTTACTTAAATGAAAACTAAAAATCATGTTCGTTTAGACATTTTGAACTCAGTTTTTGATTTTATAGGAAAACCGATCGGTTTTGAGGGGGATAAAAACTAACTAACCTAAAACTTACCTCGATAGGTCGGTTTTCAGCCCGCCCCTGTTTTTTTCGCTCTCTCCCGATCGAGCGAAAAGGCTTCTGTAGTGTTGAAACCGGAAAACCGGTCTCTTGTGGAGTTCGACCCTTGGGGAAGGGGTGGCCGCGCACCTACTTCACTCCTGCAAGAAAACGACAAAGAAAAGAAGAAACAAGGACTAGACCAAGGGCCCGGCGTGGAGGTCCCACCACACACCCGGAAGATCTCAGAGCGCTTCCCCTCCTTAGCCAAATGCCGGGCTAAGGTACCTCAGAAAGCGCTAGTAGGCCGGGGAATTAGTAAGCGTCCCTTCTGAGGTACCCCTTGGGTCCTATTTATAGGAAAAGATGGCCTGCCAATATACAACCTTCACTGTTTTCGAGGACTACAGGCAAACCAAAAGGGGCCACACAGTAAAAGTGTGCCATGGCCAAGATGCGAGCTGGACCTGAGGGGGCACTCGCTCGGCAAGGGGCCCGACTCGCCTCGCCCTGGGCCTAGGCGGGCACGGGCTCGGCGGACTGTGCTCGGCTAGCGCTGGGCTCGGCTAGACTATTGCCGAGCTCGGGCTCGGCACGACGATCGCCGAGCTCGGACTCGGCACGGAGATCGTCGAGCTTGGCTCGACTATCGTCGAGCCCTGTCTCCGCACCCGAGCTCGGTCTCGGCAAGCTGGGCTTCGTTCGACCATCGCCGAGCTTAGCTCGACTATTGCCGAGCTCGGACTCGGCAAGCTGGGTCCAAGTTGATCTGAGCCGGCCGGTTCAACCCCTGTCGACCACTCGCGGGATACGGGGTTGTACATGTAGGGCGTCTTCGCCGATTCCAGCTCGCGCAGAAAGAGAGCCGCGCCGCTGACGTCGTCTTTCTCAAGGAGATCTCCAGCTCGATTGGCCAGTGGAAGGTCGAGCTCTCCGAATCCTCCCCCGCCTCCTCTTTGATCGTAAACCACCACCTCTTTTTCTTCCACGCTTCTGTTGTTTTCTGTTGGAGCAGCTGTCAAATCTGAAGCCTGACATTGGAGAAGAGCTCAAGCACAAAGATGAGCGCATTCAGAATGGGGGAAATTTTGCTCTCCAAGAGATCAGCTACTTTGTAAGCAACATTCATCTGTATAATACTAATCAGTGCTTAAAAGAAATCAGTCCTTATCATTTTGGATTCATCTGATATTATTTATTCAATGAATTATAATATCCTAACTCATGACACTAATCACAAAATAGTAATAACTATTTGTCATTCATCTACAATTCAATTTCTGGATCTGAAAACCTTCCTGCAAACGAACAATAGAATTGGTTTTGACAGAAAACTAAAACCTTCCAGTTTTTAGTTTTCAAACAAAACCAATTCCTGCGAAACAAAACCTACGAAACGAACAGGGCCTAAGAGAAATTATAACTGAAATTATAACAGAATATTCTAGAATCGTAACATTATCTCATAAGAACCCATGTGACGCTTGCGATTCAGTTTTGCTTCCAAAATTTATGCACGCTTAGCATTCTGCTAAGTCTAAAAAGATTCATGGAGGCATATAAAATGGAGATTTATGCTTTCAAAATTTATGCGCGTTTATCAAAATGCATGTTTGTAAATGAAATTGTTGGAAACTAGTCGCTGGAAATGAAAATCTTTTTGAATAGTTTGCGTTTACAGAGCTGTTAAGAACAGAGAGAACCGTTTGACAAAACATCGGTGGTGTTTTATAATTTTTTTATTATATAAAATTTTTAATTATTATTTTTTTGAAAAAAAATCATTATTTTTTCATTAATTTGTCCATTTATAATTATTTTTTTCATTAATTTTCATTAATTTTTCATTGTTGCACTCACATACACACACATTACACATCAATGGCGAACAGGATCTGTGCTGGGGAAGATGATGAGGTCGTCTGCAAGGATGAGATCCACAGTCGGGAGCGCCAGTGCTTTTATAAATGTCAAGATTCCTCGCCCGACGCCGATGGACTCCTTGCTTACGCTGAGGGAGAGGAAGCGATGGGGCATGAAGCTTCTTCTCCATGTTCGACAGGGCTCGTCGGGGCCGGAAACGAGCTCATCATTGATTTCGCCATGGAAACGAGCTTCTTCTCCATGTCCGCCTTCGATAGCCAGGATGTCTATGCGGGCCATGGAGAAGAAGCTCGTTTCCATGACGCCCAAATACGAGAGGCCTTATTGTAGTTCGAATGATGGATTTGCTCGGCGCATTACTACCGCCCTTCTTAATGAAAAAAATTTTATCGCTTGGTCCAACTCCGTGCAAGTCCATATTGCCGGACATGAGAAGTGTACAACCCCATATTCGCTGGGTGGGACCCGGAGACACCACTGAGGAATTGGGCTAGCCTCAGGTTAGCCTTGGGTTAACCCTAAGGCATATTGGTGGACTTCTCGTCCTTAAAGGCTCCCGCCCGGCGGTGGGCGATATCGTTCGCGCCACGACAATCTTCGGCTCCAAAGCCAGAGGAGCTTCCGCCCTGAAAGAGCTCCCGCCAAGGGCAGGCGAAAGCTGGGGAAACCAGGGCAGATAGTCGAGCTCCCGGCAGGAGAGATCGTCGACCGACCAGGGCTGATAGTCGAGCTCCCGGCAGGAGAGATCGTCGACCAACCAGGGCAGATAGTCGAGCTCCCGGCAGGAGAGATCGTCGACCGACCAGGGCAGATAGTAGAGCTCCCGGCAGGAGAGATCGTCGACCGACCAGGGCAGATAGTCGAGCTCCCGGCAGGAGAGATCGTCGACCGACCAGGGCAGATAGTAGAGCTCCCGGCAGGAGAGATCGTCGACCGACCAGGGCAGATAGTCGAGCTCCCGGCAGGAGAGATCGTCGACTGACCAGGGCAGATAGTCGAGCTCCCGGCAGGAGAGATCGTCGACCGACCAAAGCTGATGGCTTGACTACGGAAGCTTCCGCCCTGAAAGAGCTCCCGCCCGGGGCAGGCGAGAACGCCTTAGGAGAACCTTCATTCGCAATGGCAGCACGACTACCTAGCGCGAGAACCTTTCTGGCAGGAGTTCTCGCCAAGTGGGCTCACGGGGTGGGACCCGGAGTCCAGAGGAGATTATTTTATTATTATCATTTTTTATCCCGAGGTAAAATTACCCAAATGCCCTTGGGATGACAGCGGGATTTGGCTATTGGCAGACCCCTCAGGGGTATTTCAGTATTTTCAGGTCAAAGGAAGACTATAAAAAGACCCATAGGGGCTCTTTGGAAGGCAAGCCTTTCATTATTCTCCAACTCTAGTGCCTTCTGAGGAGCTCCCAGCCCAGCATTTGGCTTTGGAGGGGAAGCTCTCAGAGATCTTCCGGGTGTGTGGTGGGACCTCCCAGCTGAGGCTTTGGGTCAGTCCTTTGACCTTAGCAGCCAGTCAAGGGTCGAGATAAGAGAGAAGTAGGCGTCGGCTGCACTTTGGTTTGTGAACATCCGTTGGGGCCAATTTTGGCTTCAACAGTTCTGGTGCGGTGAGCGTGGAAGCAGTCGGTGTAAGAAAATCTCGAGTTAAGTCCCATGGCAGGAGGCGAAGGTGAAGGATCAGGCGCAGGAGGATCCCCCACCCGGGTGGACGAGGCGACGAAGAAGATGTTTGAGGACTTCAGGCGGGAAGTCATGCAGACGATCAACTTGGCCTTCTCGGCAAGGAATGAGTGGGAGACGCCGCAGGTCCCGGTGGAGGTGGTTCCGCTGTTAGGCGAGAACGCTCCAGGGCAGTGCCCAGGGAAGGAAGTCCCGGTGGAGGCAGGCGAGAGGGACGTAGCCGCGCGGGAGCTTTTCCCAGGCCAGCGCCCCGAGAAGGAGCTTCCGGCGGAGTTGGGCGAGAAGGAGGCGACAGTGCGGGAACTCTTCCCCGGGCATGGTCTCGCGGATCGGTCCAGCCAACCGAGGTCGCGAGACGTGCCTTCTCGCCAGGCGGGAGGCGAGACCCCCTTTAGTGAGCTCATTGTCTCGGCTCCAGTGCCGGAGGGGTTCCGGGAGCCGGACATGACCTACTACACCGGGAAGGATGACCCGGTTCAGCACGTGCAATAGTTCGAGGACGTGGTGTCCATCAGACAAATGTCCGATGCCTTCAAGTGTAGGCTTTTTGCCATCACTCTGAAAGAAAAGGCCAGGGACTGGTTCCACCAGTTGCCGGCGAGTTCCATCTACAGCTTTGAGGATCTGCGTAGGGGTTTTCTGTTGCGGTTCTCAACTTCGAAGAAAAGGAAGAAGGAGGCTGAATGCCTGTTTGCAGTGAGGCAAGGGCCGGAGGAGACGTTGGGTCACTATGTTGACCGGTTCCAAGAGGAGATTCTCCTGGTCTAGGAGGTCCCGGGGTACGCGCTGATGCTTGCCTTCACCCTGGGGCTGAGACCGGGGTTTTTCAGCATGGAGTTGAAGAGGGTGCCCCCTCTCTCTTTCGAGGAGCTCATGGAGAGGGCGGCGAAGGAGATAGACTTTGAAAGGGCAAACCCTGCGTTTGCGAGGAAGCTGGCCAGGTTGGCCGAGGATGATGTGAAGGAGCCGGTAGTGAGAGAGCAGAGGGAGCAGAGGGAGCAGAGGGAGTAGAGGGAGCCGAGGGGAGATAGAAGAAGAGAAGAGCCCCGAGGGCAGGGGCAGCAGCATGGGGGGGCCAGGGAGCCGAATAACCGACTGGGTTGGAGGCCTCAGGAGGGTCGCCCCCAGGGCCAAGGAGGGCTTCAGGGAAGAGATAACTTCCGGGAGCAAAGAAGGCTGGAGCAGGGAGGATGGCGACAAGGACCAAGGGGTCATTTCCCACCGCCGCAGGAGGCCATGGAGGTGGGAAGAGGAAGAGGAGGAAGAATTCGGGGAGCCGGAAGAAGGGGAGGAGGAGAAGGAAGAGGGGGCAGGGTGGTGTTGCCTTATTGTGACTTCCATCAGGAGGAAGGTCACGCAACGGCCACCTGCCCAGAGTTTCTGGAGATAAGAGGGGCCAGAGGGGCCGGAAGGCAAGACCCGCCTGTAAGGATCGTCGAAGTACAACGAGAAGAGGCTGAGGACAGGTGTGAAGACAGGGTAGACGTGGGAACCCGAGGAGGGATCGGAGTGATCCATGGGGGAGTGGGGATCGAGGCAACCCGCAAGGGGAGCCTCCAAACCATGTTCCGCCGAGGGGTCGCCTCAACCTCCCTGGCTCCCCCCCAGAGGAGAAGATCACTTTCTCATCCGCGGATATGCCAAACTACGAGGTTCCGTTCTGCGACGCGCTTGTGATCCAGACAGCGGTGGAGAACTACACCGTCTCCCGGATACTGGTGGACAATGGGAGCTCGGTGAATGTGATCTTCAAGAAGGCTTTCGATGAGATGAGGGTGGAAGGAAAAAGGGTCCTGGCTTCTGATGGACCGCTTTTTGGCTTCTCCGGAGAAAGGAAAGAAGTGGAAGGAGGAGTAGGCCTGCATGTGAGGCTTGGGGGCGTCTCACGGAACTGTCGGTTCGTGATCGTGGACGCCCCGAGTAGTTACAATGCCATCTTTGGACGCCCCCTCATCAGCGCCTTTCGCTGTGTACCCTCCTCATACCACCAATGCCTCAAGTTCAACAATGGAGGGTTGCAGGTTAGGATCAGGGGGGATCCGAAGATGGCAAGGCAATGCTATGTGACGGCGGTTAACACCGTGTCGTGGATGGCGGAGGCAGAGGAGTTGGAGAAGGAGATGGCTGAGCAGGAAGGGGTTGAGAAAGGGGAGATAAGCCTGGGAGAGGCGATGGAGGTTGTTGAGGAAATGGCATAGGTGGAGGAGATCAGCCTAGAAGAGGCGAGAGCAGTGGTGGATGAAGAAGAGCAGAGGCAGGAGGAGAGCCTGGAGGAGGCGATGGAAGTTGATGAGGTTGGGGGAGAGGAGCTCGAGTTTGAGCAGGAAGAGGCAAGGGTAAGTTGGGAGCGGTCGGGGCTGGAACCGGCCGAAGAAGTGGTGGAGATGGAGGTGCTTACAAGAGCGGGGGAGGTGCAAAGGATTCGGGTCAGCGGAGGCTTGAGCCTCGAGGATCAGGAGCGGATGCGAGCCTGCATCCAAAGCAACGTCGACATCTTCGCTTGGAACGCGGCAGACATGCCGGGCATTGACGCAGACGTGGCCTGTCATCGCTTGAACCTGGATCCCAGAGCCCGCCCCGTACGCTAAAAGATGAGGGCCATCGCCACCAAGCTAGAAGCCCCCATCCGAGAGGAGGTCAAAAAGCTCCTGGACGCCGGCTTCATCTCAGAGATCCAGTATCCAGGCTGGATCTCCAACGTGGTAATGGTGAAGAAGGGAGGAGGAAAATGGCGCATGTGTATTGACTTTTCTTTATTAAATAAATCATGTCCCAAGGATTGCTACCCCTTGCCTCGAATCGACGCGCTGGTTGACTCAGCCGTCGGTTTTTCTCTTATGAGTTTTTTAGATGCATTTTCAGGTTACCACCAGATCCGGATGCACCCTCCTGATGTCAAGGATGTTTCCTTCATCACAATAGAGGGATGCTTCAGCTATAAGATGATGCCCTTCGGGTTGAAGAACGCAGGGGCAACGTACCAGCGCATGATGGATCGAGTCTTTCGAGATCAAAGGGGAAGGAACCTGGAGGTCTATGTGGACGACCTCATGGTCAAGAGCAAGTGTGTTGATTCCCACTTGCGGGACTTGGAGGAAACGTTTGCCACCCTGCGAAGGTTCAAGATGAGGTTGAATCCCTTGAAGTGCGTCTTCGGGGCTAGTCGCGGGAAATTCCTCGGACACCTCTTGACTCCCGCGGGGGTAGAACCTAACCCCGATAATGTTAAGGCTATTCTAGACCTGGAATCACCTCGCAGTGCCAAAGAAGTCCAACGCTTGACCGGGAAGTTGGCCGGGCTAAGCAGGTTCCTCTCTCGGTCAGGGGATAGGTGTTCCTCTTTCTTTAAAGTACTCCGTGGTAACCAAGTATTTGAATGGACGGACGAGTGTGAAGAGGCATTTCAGGGGCTGAAGAGGCAACTCTCCCAAGCTCCGTTACTTCAAAGCCCGAAGGAAGGGGAGGACCTAGCCTTGTATCTTGGAGTGGGGGGAGAGGCAGTGAGCTCCGTCTTGGTTAGGGAAGAGGGGAAGAAGCAGTTGCCCGTCTATTATGTAAGTCGAATCTTAAAAAAGTCGGAGCTCCGGTACCCCATCCTGGAGAAGCTAGCGTATGCTTTGGTCATCTCAGCTAGGAAGCTTCGCCCTTACTTTCAAGCACACTCGATTAGGGTGGTAACCGACCATCCCCTTCGCAAGGTCTTGGAGGGGGTGGAACATTCAGGAAGGTTGGCAAAGTGGTCCATCGAGCTAAGCGAGTTTGACATTTCTTTCGTCCCGAGGCTCTCCATCAAAGCCCAGGCCGTAGCGGATTTTCTGGCGGATTATGTTACCGAGGCCGAGGTTGAGGAACCAAGGCCGCAAGAAGCGTGGAAGATGGTGGTCGACGGGGCCTCAGGAAGGCACTCCCTGGGAGGAGGTGTGGTGTTGGTAAGCCCTCAGGGAGTTACCATAGAGCAAGCAGTGACTTTCCATTTCCATGTAACCAATAACCAAGCGGAGTATGAGGCCGTGATCGCAGGCCTTCGCTTGGCAAAGGAGCTGGAAATCCAGGATATGGAGGCCTTCACCGACTCAATGGTGGTAGCATCGCAGATCCGAGGCGAGTTTGAGGCCCGGGAGCCTACCCTCGCAAGATATCTATCAAAGGTAAGAACTATTATTGGAGGTTTCCGTTCTTTTTCTATTCAACATGTTCCCAGGGAGGAAAGCATGGCAGCTGACCGATTAGCAAAGTTCGGGCCTCGGGGTGGAGGTACCCTGACCGAGCTATTTCGGCCAGCCATTGAAGAGGGAGAGGTGATGGAGGTGAATCGGCGGTCCTCATGGGTAGATCCGTTGGTGACCTTCTTGACCACAGGAGAACTGTCAAAAGAAGTCAAAGATGCAAAGAGCTTCAGGCACAAGGCGGCTCATTACCTGATGCGGGAGGGGAGCTTGCATCGGAAGATGTTGTCAGGGCTCCTCGCGAGATGCGTAACCGAGGAGGAAGTCCCGAGGATCCTGGAAGAGGTGCATTCTGGAGAATGCGGCAGTCATTCAGGGGGAAGGACATTGGAAGCAAGGGTGATAAGGCAAGGATATTTCTGGCGGACCTTAAGGAAGGATACAACTTAATTCGCAAGGAGGTGTCGGAAGTGCCAAGTATATGCTCCTCTACAGCTCTTGCCCGCGCAAAGGCTTCGAAGCATCACGGCGCCGTGGCCCTTCGCCATTTGGGGAATGGATCTGGTTGGACCCTTTCCTCCAGCTAGCGGGCAGAGGAGGTTCCTCCTAGTTATGATTGACTACTTCTCCAAATGGCTGGAGATCAAGCCGTTAGCCAAGGTAACCTCCCAGGTCATCAGAAACTTCGTTTGGGGCGAAATCGTTTGCAGGCACGGATTGCCCCAAGCGATAGTGACAGACAACGGTCCTCAGTTTGCCAGTGAAGAATTTATCAGTTTCTGCACCCAATTGGGAATTGGCCTCAGGTTCGCCTCTGTCCATCATCCTCGGAGCAACGGCCAAGTGGAGGCGGCAAACAAGATCATTGTCAGCTTGCTCAAAAAGAAGGTGGAGAACCTGAAGGGCAGCTGGGTGGAACAGCTCCCTTCCGTCCTGTGGGCCTTGCGAACAACTCCAAACACGGCCACGGGAGAGACCCCCTTCAAGCTCTCTCACGGGTGTGAGGCTGTCCTCCCGGTGGAGTTCGAGGTTCGGTCCCCAAGGGTCGCGGCCGCAGCTGAGGGAAGCGAAGCTTGGAGGTTGGAGAATGAGGAAGGGTTGCGCCTCTCATTAGATCTGGTGGAAGAGCTGCGGGATGTTGCCGCCATCAGGCAAGAAGAAATAAAACGGCGAATGGCTCGGTACTTCGATAAGCACATCAGAGTCAAGCAATTCGCCGAGGGGGATCTAGTACTGAAAAAGGTCGACGCTGCAGGTAGGTCGGCCGCGGTTGGTAAGCTCAACCCTAGCTGGGAAGGGCCTTATATAGTAGAGAAGGCTCTGGTTAACGGAGGCTACTATCTCCAGGATGCGGAGGGAAGGACCTTGAGTCACACCTGGAGTGGTGACGATCTGAAGCGCTTCTACCCGTAAGAGGGGAAGAATGATTGTAATGTTGTAAACAACCATTGCATTTTCAATAAGTTTATTTCAGAATGTTGACTATCTCTGAGTATGCAATCTTTATGTTTTCTGTTCTAATTGTCTATGACTACTCATCTCCATGATGGAATAGGCCTGGTCAAAGGAATCTTCTACAACACCCCGAGCTCGGCTCGGCCCCAGGTAGACCCGCTGTGCAGGCTCTCATCAAGCTGGCAGGTCCGAAGGCTCGCCTGTGGGGGAAAGGTTGGCTCCTATGATACTTTGTTCTTAGCCACTTCTACGACACCCCGAGCTCGGCTCGGCCCCAGGTAGACCCGCTGCGCAGGCTCTCATCAAGCTGGCAGGTCCGAAGGCTCGCCTGTGGGGGAAAGGTTGGCTCCTATGATACTTTGTTCTTAGCCACTTCTACAACACCCCGAGCTCGGCTCGGCCCCAAGTAGACCCGCTGCGCATGCTCTCATCAAGCTGGCAGGTCCGAAGGCTCGCCTGTGGGGGAAAGGTTGGCTCCTATGATACTTTGTTCTTAGCCACTTCTACGACACCCCGAGCTCGGCTCGGCCCCAGGTAGACCCGCTGCGCAGGCTCTCATCAAGCTGGCAGGTCCGAAGGCTCGCCTGTGGGGGAAAGGTTGGCTCTTATGATACTTTGTTCTTAGCCGCTTCTACGACACCCCGAGCTCGGCTCGGCCCCAGGTAGACCCGCTGCGCAGGCTCTCATCAAGCTGGCAGGTCCGAAGGCTCGCCTGTGGGGGAAAGGTTGGCTCCTAAGATACTTTGTTCTTAGCCACTTCTACGACACCCCGAGCTCGGCTCGGCCCCAGGTAGACCCTCTGCGCAGGCTCTCATCAAGCTGGCAGGTCCGAAGGCTCGCCTGTGGGGGAAAGGTTGGCTCCTGTGATACTTTGTTCTTAGCCGCTTCTACGACACCCCGAGCTCGGCTCAGCCCCAGGTAGACCCGCTGCGCAGGCTCTCATCAAGCTGGCAGGTCCGAAGGCTCGCCTGCGGGGGATAGGTGGAGTCCTTGACTCTTTGATCCTTGGTCCCTGGTTGGTAGTTACTACGTTACAACGAGCTCGGCTCGAACCCCGGTAGACCAGCTGCGCAGGCTCCCTTATAAGCTAGCAGGACCGACGGCTCGCCGGTGGGGTAGGAGTTTAATTGGTCGGAAAAATATGTGAGCAGGGCCCTGGCCTAGACCGGAGGCAAGGCCCTAAAGGTCTCGGCTCAGAGGTCTCAGCCAGTAAAAGGCCTCGGTTTGGAGGTCTCGGCCAGCAAGGGTCCCGGCTCAAAGGTCTCGGCCAATAAAAGGCCTCGGCTTGGAGGTCTCGGCCAGCAAGGGTCCCGGCTCAAAGGTCTCGGCCAGCAAAGGTCTCGGTCAAAGGGGGTTCTCGCAAAAGGAGGCTCCTGGCGGACCTGAGCAGGACGACTTAATCGACGACGCGAGGTTCCCGCCTAACGGATCTCTAAGAAAGGTTATCCTAAAGAGACTAAGGGTCTCGGCGGAAGCTCGCGCGGAAGCCATTTGGCAGGATAATATACTTTCAAGCACACACTAAAAATGAAAGATGAAACATTACTTTACATAAAATTAGTTACAAAAGTTGGAGCCTCTCGCTCATTACAAAAGAAACGGAAAGAAAGAAGAAGTTTAGGGGGACGCGCTGTAGCTCCCGCTGGTGCTCTCGCTTGAACCATCGCCAGAGCTCTCTTCAGACGTCTCGCCAGCGGTGGTAGAAGTCCTCGGGATGTCTGAGGGAGGCGAGTCCGGCGCGCCCGGAGGTTTGGGAACTGGATCGTATAGCCAAGGAAGAAGTTGGCGAGCGTCGATGGTCGCGCCGTCCTCCCGAAGCAGCTTGACGTCTCGCAGCGTCTCGAGCGTCAGCTTGACGGTTGCCTGAGCGTTGGCTTAGAGCAGCTTGTCAACGTCGTACTCCGAGAGGTAACGACTCCGCAGCCTCGCATCTAGCTCCGGAGGCGGGACCTTCGCCAGCTCTGCGCGAAGTTGTTCCCTCAAGAGGACGCTCTCGCAGCGCACGTTGGCCAGCTCTGCGCGAAGCTCCCTGACTTGGGCAGAATCCTGTAAAAGAAGAAGAGGAGTTCAGTCTGGAAACATCGCACCATCATAACTTTGAAAAACGAAAGCAAGGGTTCGGGAGGGTCTCGCTTACCTCAGTCGCGGGGCGTAGAGACAGCGCTAGTCGAGCATCCGCAAGCTCTTGTTGAGCTTTCGCAAGTTCTTCTCCCACGGTGTGCGCTCGAGCCATCACGTCCTCCCTCGCCTTGCGCATATCGGTGAAATTCTTGTCAAGGGTGATGCTTCGGCGCGCACACATATGCGCAAGCTCGAACCCGCGCAATAGAGCCCGGATGGCATCGAAGGCTATAAGGCGGGTGGACATCTGGTCAAATACGCTGGCATCCTCCCGGCTATAAAGGCCGTATCCAAGCGAGAAGGCCTCGCCAGTTACATCTTCCCTCTCCGCCCAGCTGGGAAGGAGCGTCGTAACTTTGATCAAGTTCGACTCAGGGTCCCACTCCATCTGAGGCTTCCCCTCCGCGTCGACGTACTTCACGCCGAAGCCGAAGTTCCTGTGCCCTCTCGGCACCTCCTGGGGCGGGGAACTGGCAGAGGTTTCGGCGGCGACCACTCCTCCACCAGCCCCGCTCGCGGCCGATGGGTTCCCGGTAGAAGCCTCGGCGCGGCTCTTGGCGGCGGCATCCATCTCGCTGGCCATCTGAAGGATCGCTTCAAAGGACCTGCCCTCGGGAGGAGGTTGGACAGGCGAGACGGCCGGGGCTTTCCCCTTCTCAAGAGCAGAAGGTTTGGGCCTCTTCAGCGTTCGGAGAGGAGGAAGGGTGACCTTCCGCTTCTTGGCCGGTGGCGGCATGGGAGGGGATGGATCTTCTCGGCAGGCGCTGGCGCTAGCTTCCGCGAGCGCAAGGGAGCCTCTTGCGGCCAGACCCTCGACACCCCGGCCTTCAGCAAAGGGCTGGCGCAGAGGGACCTCCCGCTCTCCTGCAAGGTTAAAGCACTTCAGCGCAAGAAAATCTTTGATAAAAAAGGGGATCTGAGGCGAGACCGTACCTTCGCCCGAGTGAACGAGTGGGAGGGAGTCGACGTCCCGCCGGAGGTAGGGAACGTCGAACTCCTTGGTTCCAAAGAATTCCAGGATTGCGCTCTCGCGCGATCCCAGAGCAGGCGGTTTGTAGGCCGCGTCCTCGTACTGAACGGGCTGAAGCGGGATGTTGCCGAAGTCTCCGCTGACGTAGACAAATTTCTCGCCCCAATGATGGTGCTTATTGGCGAGACCGGTAACCTCAAGCAGTTGCCCGGAGAAGAAAACTACCCCCCCCCTTGGCGCGGAAGTTGAATAGCTTCCGGAAGATGGGCAGACTAAACTCGATCCTCTCGGACCGCATATAGCATATGAATGCTATAAGTATCGCGACTGAGTTCGGGTTTAGCTGGGCGGGAACCACCCCATAATAGCAAAGAGCTAGCCGAACCTCCGGCCAAAGGGGGAGGCGGAAGCCCACCTCGAAGTGCTCGAGGGGGATGGCAAGCTCTCCCGCCCCCGGAGTATTCACCCTATCGTGATTCCCCGGGTTTCGCGCCGAGAAGCCGGCGGGGATGTAGCGGTCAACGATCATGTTGTATTCGTCGAGGGTGAGCTTGCAGGAAGGGAAGAGGTGTTTTTGAAAAGCTTTCGCGCAGTGGGCGCGACCCTTGCTCTCGCCAGGCATGGTTGGTTTGTGAGTAAGAGCGAGAGCTGAAGAGGGGTCGAAGCGACAGCAAGAACGCGAAAGTAAGGAGGGAAGACTGAGGTTCCGGATCGAAGAAGTAAATGCGGTTGGTAGACTTCTCTATTTATAAGAAAACGTAATCATCATGAATTCATCCGACAGAGAGAGAAAGTGACAGCAGAGTACAGCTGTCAGAATCCGGGCTAACGGCGCCTCGGTTCTCCCCCTCGGGATGGCAGCGGTCAACGGTCGTTTCGGGTTTCGACGCGACTACCTGGATTGGCGCAAGCCTCCTAGATTGGCGCAAGCCTCCTAGGTTAACACAAACCTCCTAGATTGGCGCAAGCATCCTAGATTGGTGTAAGCGTCTTAATTAAAAAGCCTCGCAGAGCAATAAAAAGAAAAGGAAAAGAGAGACATGGGTAGAAGCGAGATCCTCGCTAGCGCAAGCCGTGTAAAACTTAATTAGTAATAATGTTTGTTACAGATACATTGATAAAAGAGATACATTGAGATTCAAAGCAGGAGGGCTAATAGGGTTTCCAGCTCCATCGTCCTCGTTCTCGCCGCCTAGTTCTTGGGGGCGCCAACGGGTTGAAGTAAGACGATAGGGTGGTACACCCAAGGTTGATCCGCCTGGCGTGATCCCGGATCTGCGAGATGCACCTCCCTGGCGAAGACTCGGCAGAAGGCCCTCCCGGACAATCAGTCTCGCCCAAGAAGAAATCCCGCTCCAGAGCCTCCAGCCTTTGCTCCACGGATTCGCAGAATGCTTTCGCCGCGGCAGTATGGGCACGGTCTCGCCGGATAAGCTTGGCCAAAATGACCGAGATCTTCCTCCTTCTCCCCTTCGCGCTCCCAGTGCTGTTCAATGTTTCCTCTATCTCGCCAGACGAAGGGAGAGGGGACTCTTCATCCTCTTCTTCCTCTTCTTCTCCTTCCTCGTTGACTCCCGACCGCAAGCCAGGATCACCTGCGAAAGAAACGTGCGAGAATTTTGGTTAAAGCATGGCGATCAACGGTTTTAAAAGGTCTCGCATACCTGCGGTTGGGCGAGAACCGTCAACCAAAGTTGGACGAGAAGGCCCGGCCCCTCCGTTGGTCCCATAAAGGAGGTGAAGAGGCTTGCCCAGCCCCGGGCGGAAGGGCTCGCGCACGATAATCCCAGCCTGGCCGGAAGCAGGAGGGGAGTTGTCTTCTCTCAAGGGACGATCAGCATCCTTGAGGGTAGCGGAAGGTTCGGAAGCCGCCCCTCCCGCCTGCAGGATAGGATTGGCCACCGCAGGAGGCACTTCAACGGTTCTCACTTCATCTTCCCGGGTGGTTAGACCCGGGTCGGCGGGAGTTGGCACTGCGAGAAGACGGTTCAGAAAAGAAAAGGTCGGGTCGAAATACTGACAAGGGAAAATGTACCTATCGTTCCGGTTTCGGCCGGAGGAATCCTCTCCAAGACCCGCGTTTGGTCCTTGGGTGAATGAGCGGGCAGGTTCGAAGAACTTGGCGGGATCTCGGCGCCATCGTTAGGAGCGGCTTCCTGCGAAAGCTTACGTTAACTGTCGGATCCAGTGCACAATCAACTCGATAGGAACGGTTGAAAGGCTTACCTTCTGCGGAGAAGGATCCCCCGCAGGATTGGGAGTGGGGGAAGGAGGATCCCTGTTCTCGCGAGAAAGGTCCCGCCGGACCACCTTCGCCCTTTTCTTTCCCTTCTTCTTCGGCTCGGACGACTCGGCGGTGGAAGTCTTTCTCGCTAACCATGGAGCCACCGCCGCACAGTTAGCCAAGGCCCGCGCTTGGGCAGCGGCTAACCGGTCTTGGAGGTCTTGCGGAAGTGGTTTGGCAGCACGTTTGGGATTCATGGTAAGCTCGCGCAAAAATCCCTGAGGCGAGAGCTCAGTTGGGAAACCGTACTTCAAGGGCAGGGCGTATGGACGCCTATCAGTGCATATTTATAGCCGCAGTAGGACCCACCGAAAGATTCCCTCGGTAGGCGGGCACGTGTCCAGCGAATATTTTGGGGGTTGGACTTGTCTTGTCGAGCGCAGGGCTAGCTCGAAAAGAGCGGGGATTGTGTACAACCCCATATTCGCTGGGTGGGACCCGGAGACACCACTGAGGAATTGGGCTAGCCTCAGGTTAGCCTTGGGTTAACCCTAAGGCATATTGGTGGACTTCTCGTCCTTAAAGGCTCCCGCCCGGCGGTGGGCGATATCGTTCGCGCCACGACAATCTTCGGCTCCAAAGCCAGAGGAGCTTCCGCCCTGAAAGAGCTCCCGCCAAGGGCAGGCGAAAGCTGGGGAAACCAGGGCAGATAGTCGAGCTCCCGGCAGGAGAGATCGTCGACCGACCAGGGCTGATAGTCGAGCTCCCGGCAGGAGAGATCGTCGACCGACCAGGGCAGATAGTCGAGCTCCCGGCAGGAGAGATCGTCGACCGACCAGGGCAGATAGTAGAGCTCCCAGCAGGAGAGATCGTCGACCGACCAGGGCAGATAGTTGAGCTCCCGGCAGGAGAGATTGTCGACCGACCAGGGCAGATAGTAGAGCTCTCGGCAGGAGAGATCGTCGACCGACCAGGGCAGATAGTCGAGCTCCCGGCAGGAGAGATCGTCGACCGACCAGGGCAGATAGTCGAGCTCCCGGCAGGAGAGATCGTCGACCGACCAAAGCTGATGGCTTGACTACGGAAGCTTCCGCCCTGAAAGAGCTCCCGCCCGGGGCAGGCGAGAATGCCTTAGGAGAACCTTCATTCGCAAGGGCAGCACGACTACCTAGCGCGAGAACCTTTCTGGCAGGAGTTCTCGCCAAGTGGGCCCACGGGGTGGGACCCGGAGTCCAGAGGAGATTATTTTATTATTATCATTTTTTATCCCGAGGTAAAATTACCCAAATGCCCTTGGGATGACAGCGGGATTTGGCTATTGGCAGACCCCTCAGGGGTATTTCAGTATTTTCAGGTCAAAGGAAGACTATAAAAAGACCCATAGGGGCTCTTTGGAAGGCAAGCCTTTCATTATTCTCCAACTCTAGTGCCTTCTGAGGAGCTCCCAGCCCAGCATTTGGCTTTGGAGGGGAAGCTCTCAGAGATCTTCCGGGTGTGTGGTGGGACCTCCCAGCTGAGGCTTTGGGTCAGTCCTTTGACCTTAGCAGCCAGTCAAGGGTCGAGATAAGAGAGAAGTAGGCGTCGGCCGCACTTTGGTTTGTGAACATCCGTTGGGGCCAATTTTGGCTTCAACAAGAAGTTTGATTGGCTTGAACCTAATGGTGTTCCCAAGCCTTCCGACGAAAAAGCTATCCGTCAATGGCGCACGAAAAATTTCAAGATTCTCGGGTGGCTTCAGTGCTCCATGAAGCCCCACATTTACGAGCAGTTCATGCGATTTGATTCAGTTCCATCTCTTTGGGTTGCCTTGACGCGTACCTACAGTCACACATGCGTTGATACGCGGATTTATTCTGCCTTCCAGGAGATTTCTACTGCTCGTCAGGGGTACCGTTCTGTGTACGAGTACTTTACCTTTCTCTCAGGGAGATTCCAGGAGCTTTCTGACCTTGAGCCGCTCAGCGCTTTTCCACATCCAGAGGATCTACTTGTTGCCAAGCGGCGGCGGGAGAAGCGGGAGACCTATCAGTTTCTGATGGGCTTGAGGCCCGAGTTTGAGCAGATTAGGGTTCAGATTGTCAGCATGAACCCTCTTCCTGATATCTTGGATACTTATTCCATGGTGGAGCATGAGCGTCGTGCCCGCCTGACTGCTGTTTTGCCCGTTCCAGCTTATGTTCAGTGTCGCGAGGGTGGCTGCGACAGCCCATTTGCCTATGTTCAGTGTCAGCACTGCCTCCGGACTGGTCATGAGAAGGCCCGATGGTGGCTGCCTTTCCTCACCTACGCCAGCAGCCCCCCGCCACGCATGCTGTCGCCGTTACTTCTTCCGACTTTGGGGGCCAACCTGATTCCAGTGCGTCTTCCGGTGCTCCTTCCGCCGACTGGAGTCAGCTTATGGCTCAAGTACAGCAGCTCCAGTCTACACTTCAGCTGCACTCTCCGTTTCAGACTCCGCACCAGCCTCTTCCTGCTCAGCCGTTACTTGTCTCCTTGTCGTTCTCGTCGACTTCAGCGTCTATGTCAGGTACCTCGATGGACTTTCATGTCACTCAAGAGGGGTTCTCTTCTCCCTGGGTGATTGACTTTGGGGTCACTGATCACATGACTGGTGAGATACGCTTGTTCTCTTCTCTCGAGTCTCTAAGCGTCCATCAGCAGGTTCGCCTTGCTGATGGCTCTGTGACCCCCATCCATCACCGGGGCACAGTTCCTCTGACTCCCTCCTTCTCCTTGGGTTCAGTTCTTTATGTTCCCATACTTGCTTTAAGTCTTCTTTCTATTAGTCAATTGATTCATTCGTTGCACTGCTCGGTGATATTTTTTTCCTTCTGGCTGTGTTTTTCAGGACCTGATCATGAGGAGGACTTTTGGCTACGACCGTGAGCGCGACGGGCTATACCAGTTGGATCTTCCACCTCCTTTTCCCTGTCTCTCATCCCCATCCATCGTTGTTGCTGCTACTTCACCTGCTCTTTGGCATGCTAGACTGGGGCATGTGAGTCCTCAGATCGTGTCGTCGCTTTTTATGAGTGTCTCGTTTGAGAACTCTTTTCAGTGTGATGTGTGTCAGCTTAGTAAACATACACGCACTACCTATCTTGTTTCTGTTTCTCGTAGTTCTGCACCGTTTGATATTATTCATTCAGATGTTTGTGGACCTTCCCCGGTTGTTTCTTATGATGGTTTTTGGTATTTTGTTACTTTTATCGATGATTTAACTCGTTTTTGTTGAGTCTATCTTATGCGTGTCAAATCTGATGTCTTTGATTTATATACCCAGTTTACTAATATGGTTACGACTCAGTTTTCCTCTCATATTCAGGTACTTCATTGCGATAACGGGGGGGGGGGGGGGGGGGGGAGGGTGTAACATCCATTTTTCTATTAGGCCCCTCAACTTAGATTTGGATAGGACATGTGGTGTAGGTGTGGGCTTAGGCTAGGTTTGACCCTTGGATATAGGGTATAGCCATATGGGCCCAAGTCAACTAAGTCATTCTAGGCTAATTTGGAATCCTAGCCACACCTTGACCCCACCACCATGACCTAGCCCTAAAAACAATCTAAGTAAACCCTAAGGCATGCAAATGGGTCACCAGTTGATCCAAGTTTACCCAAGTTGACCCAAGTCAACCCTAACCCTAATTTGGTCAAATTCATACCTAAAGGCCCAATAAGCCCAAGTGGGGCATCACCATGGCCCAACCCATGTTGGGTGATGACATAGGCCTCATGATCACTAAGTGGGGCCAACCCACTCACCCATTTGACCAAGTCAACCCTAAGGTCAAACTTGGTCAACCTTAAGCCTAAATAAGGATAATTGAAGACCAAGCCCATTCCTAATGGGCTAAGACCTTCACCATGGCCCAACCCATGTTGGGTGATGACATGAGGTCCATGACCATCAAGTGGGGTCAGCCCACTCAGTATGTTGACCAAGTCAACTCAAGGTAAACCAAGTCAACAAAATGACCTAAAGAAGAGAAATAAAGCCAAGCCCACCCTCCTTGGGCTAAGCCCACTAACCATTGCCCATGACCAGCCCAAGTGGTCAAAGACAGCTCCTACCCCTCTAATTTGGGAGAGAGAATGCATGCATGGGGGTAAAATGGGAATTTTAGGACAAAGAAGGTGGAGAAAAGGAAATGAGGGCCATCTGGCCCTCCTTTCTTCTATCCAAGGCACTTGGCAAGCTTCCCAGCTCATTCCAGAGGGAATATGTTGCTGGATGGCCACTTGGCACCATGGGAGGAGCAACCTATTCTTGGTCGAACCCCACCTTGGAAGTAACTCCCTATACATCCACTCCCATCCAAAACTACCCCCACCATTAGCTTCAGAAGGAGCGAGTGGACTTTGAGTGCTGGAGCAAGGAAATCGCTGGAGAAACCAGGAAATGGGAAGGATTCGCCGGAGCAATCTCGGCCATGGCTCACCGCCACCAAACTTGCCGCCAAGCCTCAATTCTGGCTCGTTTCGCTTCACCTCTCACCGTACTATATTTCTAGATCGTCTAAGAGAGATATCGGGCTCAATTGAGCCTGATACCATGTGAGCCGAGAGTAATTTTTTGAGCTTTTTCTTCTTGCTCGGGATCGCCGGAGGAGCCGCCTCTGGCAGCCTCACCGCCGGGAAATGCCAGCCATCACCTCAACGGAGGTGGTGACAATAATCGCCGGCGGTGGCGCCGGCCCAGGTGGCAAGAAACAGCCAAACAAAACGGCCCAGCCAGGCTCCATCTCAGCTGTTGGCTATTGGGGATGATGGACCGATGCCGTCCAAATTCTAGTTTTAATTGATTAATTAAAAGGGTATATTATGAATAGTAAATTAATTGTCACACTGTTTTAGTGATATTCATGTGTAAATATAGCCCACTTAGAGGCATTTTCAGAGATAGTAGTCAAAATGAAATTTGTAGACCTAGATCTTACCTTTCATTTGCTACCCTAAAGTCCAGATTTGGGACAGTAGATCTCCCTGTAGGACCAATCTACTAGGACTGGTCCTAGGCTAGGGCAGAAATTTAATTGAATGTTCATGCCAAACCAGAAGTCCAAATGACCCAAAATTTTGGGTATGTGCTTGATTAGGTCAAACTTAGAACCTGTAAAGAAAATGAGAATTTTTGGAAGAAATTTTCCTATAGTTTTGAGAAAAAACATTATTTAAATTAATAGAATTTTTGGAGTATTATACCCCCAAATGGCCCCAAATTTTGGTGTCATGGCCTTGGGGTCAATATAAGCCCATAATAAAAATTTTAGCCTCTTTGGACCTCTACATGTTGGGTAAACCCACTTGCATGAGTATGATGAATAAAGGCTTGGGTGCCTTTAACAAAAAGCTATATAATGGGGACTTAGCCCATTTGGGACATTAAAGGTCTATTAAATTTGTGTCAGAGGTTTATTAGGGTGATATATACCTCCAACAGAAATAATTGTATTTTTGGGATCAAAAATCTCATTATTTGGAATTTTTGAAAAATTAGACCTTTAAAGATAAAAATTTGAAAATAGGGCCATTGATGAGTTAAAATTCTCAAATTAGGTTTAAAACTCAAGGGAGTCATATTTAATCCCTAAAAAATTTTATGGGTCTGTTTGATGATTATATTTTGGAATTATGTAGAATTTACAATTTTGCCCCTTGATGGAAATTATTTAAAAATGATGGAAATTACAGTAGAAATATTATGGGAAAATTCCTAGTGATTTAGCTATGTGTTTGTTACCTTGTGTAATTTTATTAATATTTTTGGATGCATCCATAAGTTTAAAACCCATTAAACTTTTTGTATTTGGTATTATGGGAAAATTCATAGTGATTTAGCTATGTGTTTGTTACCTTGTGTAATTTTATTAATATATTTGGATGCATCCATAAGTTTAAATCCATGAATTGGCACTTTTGTAATATTTGTCATATGAGTGTTGGTAGACCAAATTATTGTTTAGGATTATAAATTTTTGTATTTGGTATTATATCAGCAATTTACATCTGCAGTAATTTTCCTAGAATATTTAGTAACATATTTAATGTACTTCATTTGGAAAGTGGCCAATTCATGGATTTAACTTTAAATGAAAATTAAATGGAAATATAAATGTGAAAATTACAATTCTTGGTAACCAGTCATAATTAGCCTAGATGATAATCAGGAAAATTTATTAGACCAGGGGAATCATTTGATATAGTACTTCATGTATAACGTAACATAGGCCACTTATTTAAAGGATTTAATTTAGGGTCCTTATGACATAGAAAAATAGTGAAATCCCACATAGTCAACATCATATACCATGTCATCCCATGATAAATTATTAGGGTCATTTGGCCAAGAAATTGGAAGCCTTACCTTACGGGTGGTATTATGTCATGGGTTGCGTCTAGCTCAGGTAGTATACACTACTAGGACCACAAGGGGATAAAATTAGACATTGAGATGATCATTATTTTGGGAGAATAAATCCTGCTTGGTCTCCTATAGGTCATTTCTTCGCTACGAGCGATAGAGCGCAAGTCCTAGGATAGTAACTATAACAAAGGCCGGCGGAAGACCGCCACCCTCCTATTAATATCTTAAGTCATTAGGACAACTCAAGAGTAATAATGAGAGAAGAATATGGATCATGGGTAGACACCAATAAAAGTAAATATCCTTGCGAAAGGGAACTTTGGGCTTTACCCCACCTTAGTTCTCAGTGCCCTCGAGAGCCCTTCACGGGCATGCCCTGGGCAGTCCTGGGATATACCATAAATCACTAAGCATAATAACCCTTAGACAAGAGTAGTCTAATAGGCTAGGAATCGTGGTAACATTCTCACTCGTGTAGGGTTGGAGGAATTTGTGGTGAAATTCTCACCCGTGTAGGGTTGGAGGGATTCAGGACAGGTTTGGTCCTGTGAGCTGAAGGCTCGAGTCGAAATGCTTTGCATGTGCATAAAACTATATAGTGGCGGGTCATGCGATACTGGGCCAATCGTCACACCGATGGCAGTACGCTGACTCGGGCGGGTGTGAGGGTTTGAGGGGCCAGTAGGATGTTTATACTGCGGTCTGGAGGACAATTCCCGAAAACACACACCTGACCCAACAAGACTGACGGGTAGTCAGCAATTAGTACGCAAGACTTTAGAGTGAACCTAGGACATGTACAGAGGCGTATGGGAGGTCTAGGTTTGGTAGTGTGCATACCTGCCTAGGAGTGGATATGTCCGCTCCACTGCTGTCTTAGCCACAACGGTGGTACCAGAGAGTGATGCTAGCTCCAAAAAGCCAGAACTAAAGGTCTATGATCACAGAGTCGTTGTGTGTGAGTTGCACTTGCATGATTTATAAACCGCATGCATTCATTCATATTATGGCATACGCTTCATGGATCCTTATCATATAAATTAGTATGAACGCTTTTATATGATAAGTTAATTTTGAAAACTCTAACTTATAAGTTTGTATGAACATTGATATAGGTTAGAGTACTTCTGTGATGGTAGATTAGCAATAGATTGTTGTTCTTTATTTACTGTACAACACTCTACTTACTTCCTGCATTTACTTACCTTCAGTACTGTACATACTTACTTCACTTGTGTTATATACATAGAACTGCTAGAGTAGAATTACTTCTTACTTCTCATACTTGGTAGTATAGCTTCATTGTCACCTGCTTCCTTTTTGATACCCCTTGTTGTCCTCTGCTTCGTCCTCCCACACGGTGCCTAGGAGTTGCGGGGCGAGGTGCAGAGGAAACGACTTAGTCTTTTGACTAATGGTCGGTGACCAAATAATTTTAGGAGCTCGAGGAGATGGGGCACCAGCATGACCTACAGGACGAGGTGGCAGGACGTGAGGAGCTGATACCACCACCACCTACTACCACTACTACAACACTTCCTCAGGTGGGACGAGTTCAAAGATAATAGATTAGCTTCCGCTTTTGATTTTGTGAGGAGAGATTTGATTATTATGTACAGGGCATAAGCCCTTTTTCCTCTCTTTTATTTTGTACTCATTGTGGACTTGTTGTACTTTCATTCCATATTTATGATATGTACTGTGACTATGGACTAGCTTGTGGTTTTCCTACATTACTTTTATACTTTTGTTTCTCATATTGGCCGAACAGGTTTTTATGATCGTGCTAGCCGGCAGGATCGGCGTCTTGCGGTGTCGACTAACCCGTGAGTTAGTGTCACCGTAAGACGGTGGTTTTGGGCATAGAACCAGGTGCCTCCTTGGTAAGGGGGAGGGGTCTTATATAGGGGGTATACTTCTTCCTCTTTCACTATTTTCCTTGCTACAAAAGGAAACCTTCATCAGTTCTCCTGTCCATGTACACCAGAATAGAACGACTTTGCGGAATGCAAGAATCGTCATTTCTTGAATGTGACCCGGTCTCTTCTTCGTGGGTCTCATGTCACCAAGTCATTTTGGAGTGCCTCCCTTCTTACAGGGGCCTTCTTAGTCAACCGTCTGCCTTGTCAGCCTTGTCAGTCTTTTGCGGGTCGGGTACCCCTTAGTCTTTTATCTCCCCACTGCCCTCTGTTTCCTGTCCCTCTTCGGGTGTTTGGGTGTGTGTGTTTTGTCTAGGACCATCATCCGACTCAAACAAATCTTGATGACAAAGCTATCAGGTGCTTATTTTTGGGGTATTCCTCCTCTTCCAAGGGCTATAGGTGTTTTGAACCCTCTTCTCGCAGGACTTTTCACTCATTGGATGTTATATTCTTTGAGGATGTCCACTTCTATGGTACCTCCTCTATCCCTATTGCTCCTTCTCCGCCACAGCCGGCTCTGGTTGCCCTTGCTCCGCTACATGACTCTCTTCCATTGCAGACATACTCTCGTGGCCCACGCGGGCCCTCACATGTCTACCCATTCTTCGGGATCTACTAGTTACACCCAACTCACAGGACCTTATGCCACATCCTCTGGCAGGTGATATCATTCTTTCCTCTGACTTACTCATTGCACTTCGCAAGGATAAGCGTTTTTGTGTTACTGACCATCCTGTGGCAAGCTATGTGTCCTACCAGCATCTTTCTCAGAGTTACCGGGCTTTCCTGACTGCTACCGACCAGATCAGAGTTCTGAGTTTGATGACTAAGGCATTCCAACACCCTGAGTGGGTGGCGACCATGAAGGATGATATGTCCGCACTATAGAAGGCAAACACCTGACGTTTGGTCCCTCTTCTTGCAGTCGGAAAACTATTGGTTGTCGTTGGGTTTACACTGTCAAGTATAACGCCAATGGTTCTCTTGACCGCTATAAGGCTCGTCTTGTCGCGAAGGGCTTCACTCAGACTCCTGAGGATTACAGTTTGACCTTTGTCATAGAGGCCAAGCTATCTATTATTCGTTTTCTTATCTCACTCGCTGCCTGCCATGGGTGGCCTCTTCATCAGATGGACGTGAAGAATGCTTTTCTCAATGATGACCTTGCTGAGAAAGTTTATATGGATCCGCCCCCCGGTTACAAGCTTTAGGGGAGTATTTTGGTCGTGTTTGCCTTTTACAGAAGTCCTTGTATGTGCTGAAGCAGTCTCCTCGTGTGTGGTTTGAGCGGTTTGGTACTGTTATGCTTCAGAGTGGGTTCACAAGATGTCATGCTGATCACACATGTTTTGTTCGGACTGTTGTGGATGGACGTAGGGTCATTATTCTTGTCTATGTGGATGATATCATTCTTACCGGAGACGATAGCTCGGGGATACTTCATATCAAGGGGGTTCTTTAGAAGGCATTTGAAGTGAAAGATTTGGGGCATCTGAAGTACTTTCTCGGGATTGAGGTTGTCAGATCTCAGCAGGGGATCTATTTGTCTAAGGGCAAGTATACACTTGACCTCGTAAGTGATACTGGCCTTCTTGGGTGCTCTCCTATGTCTATAACCATAGATCTGAACCACCTCCTTCATGCCAAGTCTGGCGATCCTCTCCCTGAATCGGGAAAATATCAGCGTCTTGTTGGCTGACTTATTATAAGACCCCATTTTTTTTCTTTTAAACCACCGGAGTCTTATGCCCAGAATTGCCGCTTTACGGTGGCACCGACACTCGGGAAGGCTGCCACTACAAAACGCCAATTCTGTCGGCTTTTTCGACCACAAATGAGAGAGAAGTGAGTATAAACTGAATAAAATCAAATCCACATATTCATATGTTAATAGAAATCACAACAAGTCCATATAGTAAGAAGACAGAGTACTGCAAAAGACCAGTACAGATGAAATAAAAACGGGCTTAAGTCCGGTACATCAGATCCTCACTACATATCACTCGTGGAAGCTATAAGATAGTACTAAACACTCACTGAGTTGGTCACAGGTGCTCCGGAATTAGATTGGCCCACCTCCATGCGCACCGTGCTCCGCTGGTGATGGTCCCTGGGCTGTTGGTCCCTGTCTCCAATCCGGAGCTCCTGTAATGTTATGGTCTGAAAACCATTAGTCATAAAGACTAAGCCCTATCATCCCCAATCCCTCCCTCCACTGCTCCTAAGCACCGAGCAGAGAGGAGGAAAAGGAAGCTACAAAGGTGGAGAGTATGCAAAGCAGATGGCAGTGGAACTAATCTAGCAGTAAATATGTATTATATAAGCAACTAGTACGAAATGTACCTCTAGTAGTTCTAAAATAGTGAGCAGTAAGGTAAACATGTAAAATAAGCAGCAAATGTAATAAAAGACAAGGTAAGAAATAAGTAGATAAGTAAGTAAGTAACCTTAACTTATATGAATGTCCATACAAACTTATAAATTAAGAGGTCTTCTGCAAGGCTCCCATCGTATAAAAAGTCTCATACCGATTTATACGTTGGGGTGTCGATTGTATGCAAATATGAGTGTAGTGATATGCTATGACATGATTCATGCCAGTGCAACTAACGCACATGACTTTATGCGCACAGACCTTAAGTTCCCCCTGTTTGGGCAGCTAGCTTCACTCCCAGGAACCTCCGTAGTGGCAAACGGAGACAGTGGGTCGGGCCCCCCACTCCTAGGCAGGTATCCACACTATCGGGCCTATCCCTTCCGTACGCCCCTAGAAGAACACAACCTAGAGTATACGCGTACTAATGCTGGCTATATCCACCAAACTTTCTTTGGCTAAGTGCCCCCACACCGCCGAGTCAAAGTACCGACGCCGGTGTGAACGACCGTCAAATATCAAAGACCCACCACCTTATTCTGTATCCAAACCCTCGAGCCCCCGGCTCCCCGGACTATCCCGTTCGTGCTTCTACCTTCCGAAGCTACCGTCTGAATGACAATCAAACCAATCCTATTCAACCTCCCTAGCTACCGGGGTGTGTGAATGTGAAACTCTAGTTATACTAGTTGCTCTTTTAGTTTATTATTCATATGATTTACGTTAGTCCAGGACTGCCCCCGGTATACCCCATAAAGGGCTCTCAAAGGGCACTAGGAACTATGATGGTAGCTGAAGCTCATCGTTCCCTTTCGCAAGGCACTTATTATTATTGGTTAATACCAAAATTCTCAATCCCTCCTGAGTTATATTGGTTCTAACCCTAGTGCTTTTGACACTTTCTCTCCTACGGGTAGACGGTGTTTCGTCGTCCCCGAGCACCTCTAAACTCTAGCCAAACTTCTCACTCCTCATCATGACTCCTCATACCCCGTATCAGCCCATTACACTAATATTCCATCTCCTTAGTTCACTTCTCCACCCTAATATGACTCCTGCAATTTTTACTGAACGCAGACCATCCTAAGTTATATGATGTATATAATGGAAAGTACTCAAAATATTCATCCAAATGGCCTAAGTTATTTACTAGGAGTCTAACATAACATAATCAGGCTAAATCCAGAAAATTATAATTTTCCTAATTTAATTTATATTTAATTAATTTCTTCCAATAATAAAACATGGAGATCTTAAACATGAAGTACCTTCTCCAGGTATGTATAAGCTTCAAAAAAATTATGATAAATACTAGACATCAATCTAACAGTATATGCAAATCTCCCAAATTTTTGCAAGGTTTAAACCATTGATCCTCAATTTTTGGAATATAATCATAGATTTAAAGTTAAAGGAACAAGTATTACAAATAAGCTTCCAAAAATTATCAAAAAATTTTAGTATGACAAATTATGCTCTAAAAATATCCTGACAAAGTTTCTAAATTTTTTAGCAAGGTCTAGATGTCTAATCACAATTTTGATTGTGTTCCATCATATATCAATTAATAAAGCAAGTACTAAAAATATACTTCCAAACATTCTGATAAAATTCAAGTGTGAACCTAATGATGTACAACCCCATATTCGCTGGGAGGGACCCAAAGGCTTCAATGGTCAGGATTGGGTTAGTCTCAGGCTAACCTCGGGTTAACCCTGAGGCATGCTTGTGGAGTTCTCGCCCTATAGGAGCTCTCGCCAAGGGCAGGCGAAAGCTGAGGAAACCAGGGCAGATCGTCGACCTCGCGGCAGGAGAGATCGTCGACCGACCAGAGCAGATCGTCGACCTCGCGGCAGGAGAGATCGTCGACCGACCAGGGCAGATGGTCGACCTCTCGGCAGGAGAGATCGTCGAACGACCGAAGCAGAGGGCCTGACCGCGGAAGCTTCCGCCCTAGGGCAAGCTCCCGCCCAGGGGAGGCGAGAAGGCCCCAAGAAGGCCTTCAGTCGCGATAGCTTCGAGACCGTGGAGGGCGCGAACCTCCCTGGCAAGGGGGTCTCGCCAAGGTTGGCCCGGGTGAGGGTCCAGCGAGAGCCTTCTCGGCCAGGGTTCTCGCCAAGGGGGCCCACGTGGTGGGGCCCGACGCTCATAAAGAGGACCATTTTATAATATATTATCCCGAGGTAAAATTACCCAAATGCCCTTTGAATGACAGCGGGATTTGGCTATCGGCAGACCCCTCAGGGGTATTTCAGTATTTTTAGGTCAAAGGAGGACTATAAAAAGACCCATAAGGGCTCTTTAGAAGGCAAGCTTATCATTTTCCTCTAACCCTAGTGCCTTCTGAAGAGCTCCCAGCCCAGCATTTGGCTTTGGAGGGGAAGCTCTCAGAGATCTTCCGGGTGTGTGGTGGGACCTCCCAGCTGAGGCTTTGGGTCTGTGTTAGGGCCTTAGCAGCCAGTCAGGGGTCGAGGTTTGAGAGAAGTAGGCATTGGCTGCACTTTGGTTCGTGAACTTTTGTTGGGGTCATTTTTGGCTTCAACAGTTCTGGTGCGGTGAGCGTGGAAGCAGTCAGTGCAAGAAAATCTCGAGTTAAGTCCCATGGCAGGAGGCGAGGGTGAAGGATCAGGCGCGGGAGGATCCCCCACCCGGGTGGACGAGGCGACGAGGAAGATGTTTGAGGACTTCAGGCGAGAAGTCATGCAGACGATCAACTTGGCCTTCTCGGCAAGGAACGAGTGGTAGACGCCGCAGGTTCCTGTGGAGGTGGTTCCGCTGCTAGGCGAGAACGCCCCAGGGCAGCGCCCCGGGAAGGAGGTCCCGGTGGAGGCAGGCGAGAGAGACATAGCCGCGCGGGAGCTCTTCCCAGGTCAGCGTCTCGGGAAGGAGCTTCCGGCGGATCTGGGCGAGAAGGAGGCGACGGTGCGTGAGCTCTTCCCTGGGCATGGTCTCGCGGATCGGTCCAGCCAACCGAGGTCGCGAGACGTGCCTTCTCGCCAGGCAGGGGGCGAGACCCCCTTTAGTGAGCTCATTGTCTCGGCTCCAGTGCCGGAGGGGTTCCGGGAGCCGGACATGACCTACTACACCGGGAAGGATGACCCGGTCCAGCACGTGCAATGGTTCGAGGACGTGGTGTCCATCAGGCAAATGTCGGATGCCTTCAAGTGTAGGCTTTTTGCCATCACTCTGAAAGAGAAGGCCAGGGACTGGTTCCACCAGTTGCCGGCGAGTTCCATCTACAACTTTGAGGATCTGCGGAGGGGTTTTCTGTTGAGATTCTCAACTTCGAAGAAAAGGAAGAAGGAGGCTGAGTGCCTGTTTGCAGTGAGGCAAGGGCCGGAGGAGACATTGGGTCGCTATGTCGACCGGTTCCAAGAGGAGGTTCTCCTAGTCCAGGAGGTCCCGGGGTATGCGCTGATGCTAGCCTTCACCCTGGGGCTGAGGCCAGGGTTTTTCAGCATGGAGTTGAAGAGAGTGCCCCCTCTCTCTTTTGAGGAGCTCATGGAGAGGGCGGCGAAGGAGATAGACTTCGAGAGGGCAAACCCTGCGTTTGCGAGGAAGCTGGCCAGGCTGGCCGAGGACGACGTGAAGGAGCCGGTGGCGGGAAGGCAGAGAGAGCAGAGAGAGCAGAGGGAGCCGAGGGAAGATAGGAGAAGAGAAGAGCCCCGAGGGCAGGGGCAACAGCATGGGGGGCCAGGGAGCCAAACAACCGACTGGGTTGGAGGCCTCAGGAGGGTCGCCCCCAGGGCCAGGGAGGACTTCAGGTAAGAGATAACTTCCGGGAGCAAAGAAGGCTGGAGCAGGGAGGATGGCGACAGGGACCAAGGGGTCATTTCCCACCGCCGCAGGAGGCTATGGAGGTGGGAAGGGGAAGAGGAAGAAGATTTCGGGGAGCCGGAAGAAGGGGAGGAGGAGAAGGAAGAGGGGGCAGGGTGGCGTTGCCCTATTGTGACTTCCATCAGGAGGAAGGTCACGCAACGGCCACCTGCCCAGAGTTTCTGGAGATCAGAGGGGCCAGAGGGGCCGGAAGGCAGGATCCGCCCGTAAGGATCGTGGAAGTACAACGGGAAGAGGTGGAGGACAGATGTGAAGACAGGATTGACGTGGGGACCCGAGGAGGGATCGGAGTGATCCACGGGGGGGTGGGGATCGAGGCCACCCGCAAGGGGAGCCTTCAAACCATGTTCCGCCGAGGGGTCGCCTCGACCTCCCAGGCTCCCCCCCAGAGGAGAAGATCACTTTCTCATCCGCAGATATGCCAGACTACGAGGACCCGTTCTGCGACGCGCTGGTGATCCAGACAGCGGTGGAGAACTACACCGTCTCCCGGATACTGGTGGATAACGGGAGCTCGGTGAATGTGATCTTCAAGAAGGCTTTCGATGAGATGAGGGTGGAAGGAAAAAGGGTCCTGGCTTCTGATGGACCGCTTTTTGGCTTCTCCGGCGAAAGGAAAGAGGTGGAAGGAGGAGTAGGCCTGCATGTGAGGCTTGGGGGCGTCTCACGGAACTGTCGGTTCGTAATCGTGGACGCCCCGAGTAGTTACAATGCCATCTTTGGACGCCCCCTCATCAGCGCCTTTCGCTGTGTACCCTCCTCATACCACCAATGCCTCGAGTTCAACAATGGAGGGGTGTAGGTTAGGATCAGGGGGGATCCGAAGATGGCAAGGCAGTGCTATGTGACAGCGGTTAACACCGTGTCGTGGATGGCGGAGGCAGAGGAACTGGAGAGGGAGATGGCTGAGCAGGAAGGAGTTGAGGAAGGGGGGATGAGCCTGGGAGAGGCGATGGAGGTTGCTGAGGAGATGGCGGAGGCAGAGGAGTTGGGGGAGATCAGCCCAGAAGAGGCGAGAGGAGTGGTGGATGAAGAAGAGCAGAGGCAGGAGGAGAGCCTGGAGGAGGCGATGGAAGTTGATGAGGTTGGGGGAGAAGAGCTCGAGTTTGAGCGGGAAGAGGCAAGGGTAAGTTGGGAGCGGTCGGGGCTGGAGCCGGCCGAAGAGGTAGTAGAGATGGAGGTGCTTACAAGAGCGGGGAAGGCGCAAAGGGTTCGGATCAGCGGAGGCTTGAGCCTTGAGGATCAGGAGCGGATGCGAGCCTGCATCCAGGGCAACGTCGACATCTTTGCTTGGAGCGCGGCAGACATGCCGGGCATCGACGCGGACGTGGCCTGTCATCGCTTGAACCTGGATCCCAGAGCCCGCCCCGTACGCCAAAAGATGAGGGCCATCGCCACCAAGCTGGAAGCCCCCATCCGAGAGGAGGTCAAAAAGCTCCTGGACGCAGGCTTCATCTCAGAGATCCAGTATCCAGGCTGGATCTCCAACGTGGTAATGGTAAAGAAGGGAGGAGGAAAATGGCGCATGTGTATTGATTTTTCCTTATTAAATAAATCATGCCCCAAGGATTGCTACCCCTTGCCTCGAATCGACGCGCTGGTTGACTCAGCCGTCGGTTTTTCTCTTATGAGTTTTTTAGATGCATTTTCAGGTTACCACCAGATCCGGATGCACCCTCCTGATGTCAAGGATGTTTCCTTCATCACAAGAGAGGGATGCTTCAGCTATAAGATGATGCCCTTCGGATTGAAGAATGCAGGGGCAACATACCAACGCATGATGGATCGAATCTTTCGAGATCAAAGGGGAAGGAACCTGGAGGTCTACGTGGACGACCTCATGGTCAAGAGCAAGTGTGTTGTTTCCCACTTGCGGGACTTGGAGGAAACGTTTGCCACCCTGCGGAAGTCCAAGATGAGGTTGAACCCCTTGAAGTGCGTCTTCGGGGCTAGTCGCGGCAAATTCCTCGGGCACCTCTTGACTCCCGCGGGGGTAGAACCTAACCCCGATAAGGTTAAGGCTATTCTAGACCTAGAATCGCCTCGCAACGCCAAGGAGGTCCAGCGCTTGACCGGGAAGTTGGCCGGGCTAAGCAGGTTCCTCTCTCGGTCAGGGGATAGATGTTCCTCTTTCTTTAAAGTACTCCGTGGTAGCCAAGTATTCGAATGGACGGCCGAGTGTGAAGAGGCTTTTCAGGGGCTGAAGAGGCAACTCTCCCAAGCTCCGTTACTTCAAAGCCCGAAGGAGGGGGAGGACCTAGCCTTGTATCTAGGAGTGGGAGGAGAGGCGGTGAGCTCCGTCTTGGTTAGGGAAGAGGGGAAGAAGCAGTTACCCGTCTATTATGTCAGCCGAATCTTAAAAAAGGCGGAGCTCCGATACCCCATCCTGGAGAAGCTAGCATATGCTTTGGTCATCTCAGCTAGGAAGCTTCGCCCTTACTTTCAAGCACACTCGATTAGGGTGATAACAGACCATCCCCTTCGCAAGGTCTTGGAGGGGGTGGAGCATTCAGGGAGGTTGGCAAAGTGGTCCATCGAGCTAAGCGAGTTTGACATCTCTTTCGTCCCGAGGCTCTCCATCAAAGCCCAGGCCGTAGCGGATTTCCTGGCGGACTATGTTACCGAGGCCGAGGCTGAAGAACCAAAGCCGCAAGAAGCGTGGAAGATGGTGGTTGACGGGGCCTCAGGAAGGCACTCCCTGGGAGGAGGTGTGGTGTTAGTAAGCCCTCAGGGAGTTACCATAGAGCAAGCCGTGACTTTCCATTTCCCTGTAACCAACAACCAAGCAGAGTATGAGGCTGTGATCGCCGGCCTTCGCTTGGCGAAGGAGCTGGAAATCCAGGATGTGGAAGCCTTCACCGACTCAATGGTGGTAGCATCGTAGATCCGAGGCGAGTTTGAGGCCCGGGAGCCGACCCTCGCGAGGTATCTATCTAAGGTAAGAGCCATCATTGGGGGTTTCCGTTCATTCTCTATTCGACATGTCCCCAGGGAGGAAAGCGCGGCAGCTGATCGACTGGCGAAGTTCGGGCCTCGGGGAGGAGGTACCCTAACCGAACTATTCCGACCAGCCATTGAAGAGGGGGAGTTGATGGAGGTGAATCGGCGGTCCTCATGGATGGATCCATTGGTGACTTTCTTAACCACAGGAGAACTGTCGGAAGAAGTCAAGGATGCAAAGAGCTTCAGGCACAAGGCGGCTCATTACCTGATGCTGGAAGGGAGCTTGCATCGGAAGATGTTGTCAGGGCTCCTCGCGAGATACGTAACCGAAGAGGAAGTCCCGAGGATCCTGGAAGAGGTGCATTCTGGAGAGTGCGGCAGTCATTCAGGGGGAAGGACATTGGAAGCAAGGGTGATAAGGCAGGGATATTTCTGGCGGACCATAAGGAAGGATACAGCTGAATTAGCAAGGAGGTGTCGGAAGTGCCAAGTACATGCTCCTCTCTAGCTCTTGCCCGCCCAAAGACTTCGAAGCATCACGGCGCCATGGCCCTTCGCCATTTGGGGGATGGACCTGGTTGGACCCTTCCCTCCAGCTAGCGGGCAAAGGAGGTTCCTCCTAGTTATGATTGACTACTTCTCCAAATGGCTGGAGATCAAGCCGTTAGCCAAGGTAACCTCCCAGGTCATCAGAAACTTCGTTTGGGGGGAAATCATTTGCAGGCACGGATTGCCCCAAGCGATAGTGACAGACAATGGTCCTCAGTTTGCCAGTGAAGAATTCATCAGTTTCTGCACCCAATTGGGGATTGACCTCAGGATCGCCTCTGTCCATCATCCTCGGAGCAATGGTCAGGTGGAGGCGGCAAATAAAGTCATCGTCAACTTGCTCAAAAAGAAGGTGGAGAACCTGAAGGGTAGCTGGGTGGAACAGCTCCCTTCCGTCCTGTGGGCCTTGCGAACAACTCCGAACACGGCCACAGGAGAGACCCCCTTCAAGCTCTCTCACGGGTGTGAGGCTGTCCTCCCGGTGGAGTTCGGGGTTCGGTCCCCAAGGGTCACGGCCGCAGCTGAGGGAAGCGAAGCTTGGAGGTTGGAGAATGATGAAGGGTTGCGCCTCTCATTAGATATGGTGGAAGAGCTGCGGGATGTTGCCGCCATCAGGCAGGAGGAAATAAAACGGCGAATGGCTCGGTACTTCAATAAGCATATCCGAGTCAAGCAATTCGCCGAGGGGGATCTAGTACTGAAAAAGGTCGACGCTGCGGGAAGGTCGGCCGCGGTTGGTAAGCTCAACCCTAGCTGGGAAGGGTCTTATATAGTAGAGAAGGCTCTGGTTAACGGAGGCTACTATCTCCAGGATGCGGAAGGAAGGACCTTGAGTCACACCTGGAATGGTGATGACCTGAAGCGCTTCTACCCATAGGAGGAAAGAAGGATTGTAATGATTGTAAACAACTATTGCATTTTCAATAAGTTTATTTCAGAATATTGACTGTTTCTGAGTACGCAGTCTTTAAGTCTCTTTTGTTTTGACCGACTATGGCTCCTCTCCTCGATGATGGAATAGGCCTGGTTTGGTTATCTTCATCGGCACCCCGAGCTCGGCTCGGCCCCAGGTAGACCCGCTGCGCAGGCTCTCATCTAGCTGGCAGGTCCGAAGGCTCGCCTGTGGGGGATAGGTTGGCTCTTGTGATACTTTGTTCTTAGCCACTTCAACGACACCCCGAGCTCGGCTCGGCCCCAGGTAGACCCGCTGCGCAGGCTCTCATCAAGCTGGCAGGTCCGAAGGCTCGCCTGTGGGGGATAGGTTGGCTCTTGTGATACTTTGTTCTTAGCCACTTCAACGACACCCCGAGCTCGGCTCGGCCCCAGGTAGACCCGCTGCGCAGGCTCTCATCAAGCTGGCAGGTCCGAAGGCTCGCCTGTGGGGGATAGGTTGGCTCTTGTGATACTTTGTTCTTAGCCACTTCAACGACACCCCGAGCTCGGCTCGGCCCCAGGTAGACCCGCTGCGCAGGCTCTCATCAAGCTGGCAGGTCCGAAGGCTCGCCTGTGGGGGATAGGTTGGCTCTTGTGATACTTTGTTCTTAGCCACTTCAACGACACCCCGAGCTCGGCTCGGCCCCAGGTAGACCCGCTGCGCAGGCTCTCATCAAGCTGGCAGGTCCGAAGGCTCGCCTGTGGGGGATAGGTTGGCTCTTGTGATACTTTGTTCTTAGCCACTTCAACGACACCCCGAGCTCGGCTCGGCCCCAGGTAGACCCGCTGCGCAGGCTCTCATCAAGCTGGCAGGTCCGAAGGCTCGCCTGTGGGGGATAGGTTGGCTCTTGTGATACTTTGTTCTTAGCCACTTCAACGACACCCCGAGCTCGGCTCGGCCCCAGGTAGACCCGCTGCGCAGGCTCTCATCAAGCTGGCAGGTCCGAAGGCTCGCCTGTGGGGGATAGGTTGGCTCTTGTGATACTTTGTTCTTAGCCACTTCAACGACACCCCGAGCTCGGCTCGGCCCCAGGTAGACCCGCTGCGCAGGCTCTCATCAAGCTGGCAGGTCCGAAGGCTCGCCTGTGGGGGATAGGTTGGCTCTTGTGATACTTTGTTCTTAGCCACTTCAACGACACCCCGAGCTCGGCTCGGCCCCAGGTAGACCCGCTGCGCAGGCTCTCATCAAGCTGGCAGGTCCGAAGGCTCGCCTGTGGGGGATAGGTTGGCTCTTGTGATACTTTGTTCTTAGCCACTTCAACGACACCCCGAGCTCGGCTCGGCCCCAGGTAGACCCGCTGCGCAGGCTCTCATCAAGCTGGCAGGTCCGAAGGCTCGCCTGTGGGGGATAGGTTGGCTCTTGTGATAATTTGTTCTTAGCCACTTCAACGACACCCCGAGCTCGGCTCGGCCCCAGGCAGACCCGCTGCGCAGGCTCTCACCAAGCTGGCAGGTCCGAAGGCTCGCCTGCGGGGGATAGGTGGAGTCCTTGACTTTTTGATCCTTGGTTCTTGATTGGTAGTTACTACGTTACAACGAGCTCGGCTCAAACCCCGGTAGACCCGCTGCGCAGGCGCCCATATAAGCTAGCAGGTCCGACGGCTCGCCGGTGGGGTAGGGGTTTAATTGGCTGGAAAAATATGTGGGCAGGACCCTGACCTAGACCGGGGGCAAATCCCTAAAGGTCTCGGCTCAGGGGTCTCGGCCAGTAAAAGTCTCGGCTTGGAGGTCTCGGCTGGTAAGGGTCTTGGCTTGGAGGTCTCGGCAGATCGCGGCCCGGAGGTCTCGGCCAGTAAGGATCCCGGCCCAGAGGTCTCGGCCAGCAAAGGTCTCGGCTAAAGGAGGTTCTCGCAAAAGAAAGCTCCCGGCGGACCTAGGCAGGACGATTCAATCGACGACGCGAGGTTCCCGCCTAGCTGATCTCTAAGGAAGGTCACCCTAAAGAGACTAAGGGTCTCGGCGGAAGCTCGCGCGGAGGTCATTCGGCAGAGTAATATACTTTCAAAGCACGCATGGACAATAATAATAAAAAAAAGGGGGAAATGAAAAATGAAAATGAGACATTACTTTATAAAAAAGTTAATTACAGAAGTAAGGAGGTTCTCGCTCATTACAAAAAGATATTCAAAATAAAAGACACCTCAGGGGGACGCGCTGTAATCCCCACTGGTGCTCTCGCTTGAATCATCGCCAGAGCCTTCTTCGGACGTCTCGCCAACAGCGGTAGAGGACCTCGGGACGTCTGAGAGTGGCGAGTCTGGCGCGCCCGGGGGTTTGGGAACTGGATCGTAGAGCCAAGGAAGAAGTTGGCGAGCGTCGATGGTCGCGCCGTCCTCCTGGAGCAGCTTGACGTCTCGCAGCGTCTCGAGCGTCAGCTTGACGGTCGCCTGAGCGTTGGCTTGAAGCAGCTTGTCGACGTCATACTCCGAGAGGTAACGACTCCGCAACCTCGCATCTAGCTCCGGGGGCGGGACCTTCGCCAGCTCTGCGCGGAGCTGTTCCCTCAGGAGGACGCTCTCGCAGCGTGCGTTGGCCAGCTCTGCGCGAAGCTCCCTGACTTGGGCGGAATCCTGCAAAAGGGATAAAAGATTTTAGTCTAGACGCATTACACAGTAGTAACTTCGAGGAAACGGGGGCAAGGGTTCAGGAGGATCTCGCCTACCTCGGTCGCGGGGCGCAGAGACAGCGCCAATCTAGCATCCGCGAGCTCCTGTTGAGCTCTCGCGAGTTCTTCTTCCGCGGCGTGCGCGCGAGCCATCGCGTCCTCCCTCGCCTTGCGCATATCAGTGAAGTTCTTGTCAATGGTGATGCTTCGACGCGCACACATATGTGTAAGCTCGAACCCGCGCATTACGGCCCGGGTGGCGTCGAAGGCTAGAAGGCAGGTGGGCGTCTGGTCAAACACGCTGGCATCTTCCCGGCTGTAGAGACCATATCCAAGCGAGAAGGCCTCGCCGGTCACATTTTCCCCCTCCGCCCATCTGGGAAGGAGGGTCGAAACCCTGATTGAGTTTGTCTTGGGGTCCCATTCCATCTGAGGCTTCCCCTCCGAGTCGGCGTACCTGACGCCAAAACCAAAGTTCCGGTGCCCTCTCGGCACCTCCTGGGGCGGGACGCTGGCGGAGGTTTCGGCGGCGACCACTTCTCCCCCAACCTCGCTTGCGGCCGATGTGTTCCTGGCGGAAGCCTCGGCGCGGCTCTTGGCGGCGGCATCCATCTCACTGGCCATCTGAAGGATCGCTTCAAAGGACCTGCCCTCAGGAGGAGGTTTGACGGGCGAGACCGCCAACGATTTCCCCTTGTCGGCGGCAGAAGGCTTGGGCCTCTTCAGCGCGCGGAGAGGAGGAAGGGTGGCCTTCCGCTTCTTGGCCGGTGGCGGCATGGAAGGGGCTGGATCTTCTCGGCAGGCGCTGGCGCTAGCTTCCGCGAGCGCAAGGGGGCCTCTCGCTGCCAGACCCTCGACACCCCGGCCTTCAGCGAAGGGTTGGCGCAGAGGGACCTCCCACTCTCCTGCAAAGTTAAAACGCTGTAGCACTTCAGCGCAAGAAAATCTTTGATAAAAAAGGGAATCTGAGGCGAGACCGTACCTTCGCCCGAGTGAACAAGTGGGAGGGAGTCGACGTCCCGCAGAAGATAGGGGACGTCGAACTCCTTGGTCCCGAAGAATTCCAGGATTGCGCTCTCGCGCGATCCCAGAGCGGGCGGCTTGTAGGCAGCGTCTTCATACTGGACAGGCTGAAGCGGGACGTTGCCAAAGTCCCCGCTGACGTAAACAAACTTCTCGCCCCAATGGTGGTGCTTGTTGGCGAGACCGGTAACCTCGAGCTGTTGCCCGGAGAAGAAAACTACCCCCCCCCCTTGGCACGGAAGTTGAATAGCTTCCGGAAGATGGGCAGACTAAACTCGATCCTCTCGGATCGCATATAGCATATGAATGCTATAAGGATCGCGACGGAGTTCGGGTTTAGCTGGGCGGGTACCACCCCATAATAGCGGAGAGCTAGCCTAACCTCCGGCCAAAGGGGGAGGCGGAAGCCCACCTCGAAATGCTCGAGGGGGATGGCAAGCTCTCCCGCCCCGGGAGTATTCACCCTATCGTGATTCCCCGGGTTCCGCGCCGAGAAGCCGGCGGGAACGTAGCGGTCGACGATCATGTTGTATTCGTCGAGGGTGAGCTTGCAGGAAGGGAAGAGGTGTTTCTGGAAGGCTTCCGCACAATGGGCGCGACTCTTGTTCTCGCCAGGCATGGCTAGTTCGTGAGTAAGAGCGAGAGCTGTAGGGGGGTCGAAGCGGAAGCAGGAACGCGAGAGCACGGAGGGAAGGCTGAGGTTCCGGATCGGAGAAGTAAATGCGGTTGGTAGACTTCTCTATTTATAGGGAATCGTAGTCATCATGAGTTCATCCGGCAGAGAGAGAAAGTGACAGCGGAGTACAGCTGTCAGAATCCGGGCTAACGATGCCTCGGTTCTCCCCCTCAGGATGACGGCGGTCAACGGTCGCTTCGGGTTTCGACGCGACTGCCTGGATCGGCGCAAGCCTCCTAGACCGGCGCAAGCCTCCTGGGTTAACGCAAACCTCCTAGATCAGCGCAAGCATCCTAGATTGGGGTAAGCGTCTTGATTAAAAAGCCCCGCAGAGCGATAAAAAGGAAAAGGAAAAGAGAGACATGGGTAGAAGCGGGACTCTCGCTAGCGCAAGCTGGATAAAACTTAATTAATAATAATGTTTATTACAGACATTGAAAAAGAAAAAAAAGGGGGAGAAGAAAAAAGAGATACATTGAGATTCAGAGCGTGAAGGCTAGTAGGGCTTCCAGCTCCATCGTCCCCGTTCTCGCCGCCTAGTTCTTGGGGGCGCCAACGGGTTGAAGTAAGACGATAACGTGGTACACCCAAGGTTGATCCGCCTGGCGTAGTCCCGGATCTGCGAGATGCACCTCCCTGGCGAAGACTCGGCGGAAGGCCCGCGCGGGCAATCAGTCTCGCCCAAGAAGAAGTCCCGCTCCAGAGCCTCCAGCCTTTGCTCCACGGATTCGCGGAATGCTTTCGCCGCGGCAGTATGGGCACGGTCTCGCCGGACAAGCTTGGCCAGGATGACCGAGATCTTCCTCCGTCTCCCCTTCGCGCTCCCAGCACTGTTCAGGGTTTCCTCTATCTCGTCAGACGAAGGGAGGGGGGACTCTTCATCCTCTTCTTCCTCGTCTTCTTCTTCCTCTTCCTCTCCTTCCTCGTTGACTCCCGACCGCAAGCCAGGATCACCTGCGGAAGAAACACGCGAGAATTTTGGTCAAAGCATGACAATCGACAGTCCAGAAAAGTTTTCGCATACCTGCGGCTGGGCGAGAACCGTCAGCCAAAGTTGGACGAGAAGGCCCGGCCCCTCCGTTGGTTCCATAAAGGAGGTGAAGAGGCTTGCCCAGCCCCGGGCGGAAGGGCTCGCGCACGATGATCCCGGCCTGGCCGGAAGCATGAGGGGAGTTGTCTTCTCTCAAGGGGCGATCAACATCCTTGAGAGTAGCGGAAGGTTCAGAAGCCGCCCCTCCCGCCTGCAGGATAGGATTGGCCACCGCAGGAGGCACTTCAACGGTTCTCGCTTCATTTTCCCGGGTGGTTAGACCCGGGTCGGCGGGAGTTGGCACTGCGAGAAGACGGTTCAAAAAAGAAAAGGTCGGGTCGAAATATTGACAAGGGAAAATGTACCTATCGTTCCGGTTTCGGCCGGAGGAATCCTCTCCAAGACCCGCGTTTGGTCCTTGGGAGAATGAGCGGGCAGGTTCGAAGAACTTGGCGGGATCTCGGCGCCATCGTTAGGAGCGGCTTCCTGCAAAAGCTTACGTTAACTGTCGGATCCAGTGCACAATCAGCTCGATAGGAACGGGCGAAAGGCTTACCTTCTGTAGGGAAGGATCTCCGGCAGGATTGGGAGTGGGGGAAGGAGGATCCCTGTTCTCGCGAGAAAGGTCCCGCCGGACCGCCTTCGCCCTTTTCTTTTCCTTCTTCTTCGGCTCCGAAGGCCCGGCGGTTGAAGTCTTTTTCGCTAACCATGGAGCCACCGCCGCACAGTTAGCCAAGGCCCGCGCTTGGGCAGCGGCTAACCGGTCTTGGAGGTCTTGCGGAAGCGGTTTGGCAGCACGCTTGGGATGCATGGTGAGCTCGCGCGAAAATCCCGCAGGCGAGAGCTCAGTCGGAAAGCCGTATTTTAAGGGCAGGGCGTATGGACGTCCATCAGTGCATATTTATAGCCGCAGTAGGACCCACCAAAAGATTCCCTCGATAGGCGGGCACGTGTCCAACGAATATTTCGGGGGTTGGACTTGTCTTGTCGAGCGCAGGGCTAGCTCGAAAAGAGCGGGGATTGTGTACAACCCCATATTCGCTGGGAGGGACCCAAAGGCTTCAATGGTCAGGATTGGGTTAGTCTCAGGCTAACCTCGGGTTAACCCTGAGGCATGCTTGTGGAGTTCTCGCCCTATAGGAGCTCTCGCCAAGGGCAGGCGAAAGCTGAGGAAACCAGGGCAGATCGTCGACCTCGCGGCAGGAGAGATCGTCGACCGACCAGGGCAGATCGTCGACCTCGCGGCAGGAGAGATCGTCGACCGACCAGGGCAGATGGTCGACCTCTCGGCAGGAGAGATCGTCGAACGACCGAAGCAGAGGGCCTGACCGCGGAAGCTTCCGCCCTAGGGCAAGCTCCCGCCCAGGGGAGGCGAGAAGGCCCCAAGAAGGCCTTCAGTCGCGATAGCTTCGAGACCGTGGAGGGCGCGAACCTCCCTGGCAAGGGGGTCTCGCCAAGGTTGGCCCGGGTGAGGGTCCAGCGAGAGCCTTCTCGGCCAGGGTTCTCGCCAAGGGGGCCCACGTGGTGGGGCCCGGCGCTCATAAAGAGGACCATTTTATAATATATTATCCCGAGGTAAAATTACCCAAATGCCCTTTGAATGACAGCGGGATTTGGCTATCGGCAGACCCCTCAGGGGTATTTCAGTATTTTCAGGTCAAAGGAGGACTATAAAAAGACCCATAAGGGCTCTTTAGAAGGCAAGCTTATCATTTTCCTCTAACCCTAGTGCCTTCTGAAGAGCTCCCAGCCCAGCATTTGGCTTTGGAGGGGAAGCTCTCAGAGATCTTCCGGGTGTGTGGTGGGACCTCCCAGCTGAGGCTTTGGGTCTGTGTTAGGGCCTTAGCAGCCAGTCAGGGGTCGAGGTTTGAGAGAAGTAGGCATTGGCTGCACTTTGGTTCGTGAACTTTTGTTGGGGTCATTTTTGGCTTCAACAAATGACATATAAACACCACTGCTCAAGTTTCATAATTTTTCAACAAGAAATGAGCTCTGAATGAATTATTTAACAAGATTCCAAATTTATGAGCTTGTGAAGTAGATAATTTAATTATGTATTTTAAAATTCTAATAAAATTTATACATGAGTATAATGGTCTAAAACTCCCTCTACCCAACTTTCATGACTTTCCAATGGAAAGTGAGTTCACCATATCCAAGTAATTAAGTAGGGCTAACTCATGCATTACAAAGAAAGTACTAAGATTAATGTTCCAAAATTCCCAATTAAATTTCCAGAGGTTCATACTAATCCTATGACTACACTACCCAAGTTTCAAATCAATTCAAGGTCATTTGACCATATGCCCTTCACAAGACACCAAAGACCATCCTTAGGGTTTGGTCTTGGGTCCTAGGGCAAATTTACCACAATCCACACCATCTTCCATGGGAGGGGGGTGCTAGAAATCATGCCTAGTCAGTGGTCAAAATCTCAGCCTCTGTTAAGGTGATTTGACCACCCAAATCACAAAGTGCACTTTTGACCTAAAAACCTCTTAATAGGGCAAAGCTTAGGTTTGTTCATTTCCAATCTAAAACATCTCCAAATGAGATGAAAAATTATACAGGGCCTCATGATAAACCTGGGGACCACTCACCAAAATTTGGGAGAGTTTGGAAGTCATTAGGCAACCTAATTAATTTATATAAGGATTATCAAAATTTTCGAAAAACTATACGAAAATGTTTTCCAAAAATCCTCATTTTTGGATATGTTCTCGATATAGGTAATATTGAACTCCGTACAAAATTTCAAGTCATTTGGATGGCTGGATTGATGGGGACACTCAAATCATTCCCTGTTCAACCCTATGTATAGATCTCACCAAAATGAGTGTTGTGGTCTAACTAGGACTCCAAATTGGTTCAAATAAATTTAAAATAAAGAAGACTCATGGATCTACAATTTTCATGTTAACAATTTTTACTGATCTAACCTCTAAGTATTTTTAATATTTAATTTAAAACCTCCCTGTAAACAGGACAGAAATTGGAATAATATGAATTAATAATTTAACCCAGCACAAATCTTAAAGCAGATCTATCGTCTACTGGTCATCTTCTTCCTCTAGCCAAGGGCTGAGATTAGCCCGACCTGGAGCGTGTTCCAGACGTTGACGCCGGCCATCCAGACTCCTCCATGGTCGGCCACCGCCACCACCACCTCCGTTGAGGTGGCGGCCATCGCCGGGCGGCGGCACGGCCGCCAGAGAGGTGCTTTACGACGAACCCGAGAGTTATGTTCTTGCGGGAAAAAGCCAGGAAGAGAAGCTCTTCGCGATCAAGCTCAGTTGAGCCTGATTCTTAATCCTAAGGAAAGCTATGATCTACCCGTAGAGAGAGAGGAGGGGAGGACCTTATTTACGGGCTGGAGGCATGCAGATCGTCGGAAAGCCATTAATGGTGAAGGTGTGGATGGCGGTCTTTCAACAGCACGCAGAACTCCCTCATATCCCTCAAGCAAAGTGTGGAAACGAGTGCTTGAGGTCTAGAGAAGCTTTTAAACCAGTAAAAGGAGGGAGGGGAAGGGTCTAACTGCTGGTGGCCATTAATGGTCCTTTAAAGCTTTTTCGGCCATGATGGTGGGGGCTGAAAACGGCTCTATCCAACAAGATAATGGCTGGAAACTCCTCCTCTTTCCTAGAGAAGTTGAATCCAGCCATAAAAGAGGAGGGGAAGGGGCCAAGGCATCAAGTGCCATTATTGGCCATGAAAGCCGGTGCTCGGCCTTGACTGAAGCTTTCTGCATGCTCATAACCGTCGACCACGTGGCCTACCTCCATTTTACCGGTCAATATTTTAAATAAGACTTAATTATATATTAATAGAGAAACGGCTAATTTTAAGACATCCTGACCCGCTTCCCGAAACGGTTCGGTTCAGCTGAACCAACAAACAAGCTAAAACAGCCAAAAAAATTCTAAGTAAAATGGCATTGAGTGAGCTCAGCTCACTCAACGCTATCCAGCCTATGGCGTTGAGAGAGCTCAGCTTACTCAACACCATCCAGCCGACGGCGTTGAGTGAGCTCAGCTCACTCAACGCCATACATCCTAAACAAGATGGTGTTGAGTGCAGTCAGTGCACTCAACTCTGTTCAGCTTATGGCGTTGAGTGCACTCGATGCACTCAACGCCATCCAGCCTGAGTAAGATGGAGTTGAGTGCAGTAAGTGCACTCAACGTCGTTCAGCTTATGACATTGAGTGCACTCAACACACTCAATGCCGTCCCGCCTTTGGCCGATGGTGTTGAGTGTAGTCAGTGCACTCAATGTCGTTCAGCTTATGGCGTTGAGTGCACTCGACGCACTCAACTCCATCCAGCCTTTGGCGATGGCATTGAGTGCAGTCAGTGCACTCAACGTCGTTCAGCTTATGGTGTTGAGTGCACTCGACACACTCAATGCCATCCAGCCTTTGGCGATGGCGTTGAGTGTAGTCAGTGCACTCAACGTCGTTCAGCTTATGGCGTTGAGTGCACTCGACGCACTCAACGCCATCCAGCCTTTGGCGTTGAGTGCACTCAACGCACTCAACGTCCGAGCCCAAATCCTGTTTTAAGTAAATTTCTGACCTACTATTTGCATACCAAGGTGATTTTCACCTTGAGCCCGGGTCACTTGGCCTCCTTGGGCTTCCTAGGGTTTTGTTATGACTTGGTCATGACAAAACCTCTCCTAGGGGTCTGGTCGGAAATGGGATGTTACACTTATCTACTTGACCAACACTCGCCCTGACATTAGCTTTGTTGTGAGTGTGGTCAGTCAGTTCATGCATGCTCCCTGGACTTCTCACCTAGATGCAACATTTCTGATCCTCCACTACTTGAAGGGTTCTCCTGGCTTAGGGCTCTTCTACCGTTCATTTCCGGCCCTTGATCTCACTTATTACACAGATTCTGACTATGCTGGTTCCCTTACTTATCGACGTTCTACCTCGGGGATGTGCACTTTCTATGGTGACAGTCTTATTTCTTGGAAGTGCAAGAAGCAGAATATTTATTGGGTATTGTATCCACAATAACCTAGATTTGTATGAAGTCACCCTTAAACTAAGATGAATTAAGTTGTATTTGATGTCTTGTTTGAGTTATATGTTTGCAAGACTTAATTGTCAAGTGTAGACAAATGTCAGTCTACAGTGAGTCATCAAACACAAGACCATACAATGATCCCTCATTGTGTGATCCATGGTGTTGACTCATGTGTAGGCTCTCTATTGGGATACACTTCATTTTCAAGCACTATTCTTGTTGGAGAAAGACATGTTGCTGATTTTATTGAAGAGAGAAAACTTTTCAGGAAACAAAATTTTCTAAGTACTTTACTCGAGAAGAACTGAAGTCCTCGAATAGATTCTTTGAGAGTACTTGAGTAAGTTAAGTCTGGATTTCAAGTAAGGGAAATGATTCTCGAGGAGATTGAACCTAGTTCTCGAGAAGCCAGTTTCATTACTCGAGTAGATCTTTTCTTATTCTCGAGTTAACAGATTCTCTGTCTCAGAATTTTCTAAGCCTTATACTCGAGTAGTTAAGTTCATTACTCGAGTAGCTAAGTACTTTGTCTCGAGTGACAGAAGACAAGTACTCGAGAAGTGTCCATCTTATTCAAGTAGTGAAGTACCTGTACTCGAGAAGTATATCTACTTCTTGAGAAGTCAGCTCTAATACTCGAGTAGCCAAACTTCTTCTCAAAATTTTCTCTAAGTCCTTTACTCGAGAAGATTACTTCCATTTCTCGAGTAACACTTTAAGCACTCGAGTAATCCTCATTCCACTGGAGTAATGATGAATTCTGTCCCGAAGTTTCCTTAAGTACTTCTTCTCGAGAAGCTTGAAGTTTTCCTCTTGAGAACCTGAAGTAGTGCTCGAGTAACTCTTTCTTCACTATAGTAATGCAGCCAGTTTCTCTCAGAAAATTTGCTAAGTTCGACAGACGTATTTTTCAAATGATCTGACGTGATTGGTCCACGTGGCCATCATTAATGATAATTATGACCGTTAGAGATATCTTATAAAATGTATTGTCATTCCGACCAACCCTAAGCGCGTGAAAGAATCAATTCTAAGAATTCTAAATCTGCTAATTCTCTTTCCAAAATCGGAAGCCGCCGCTCATCTTCCTCATCGCCAAGGGCTTTCAATTAAGAACGATTCAAAGCAGTTGACCAAGATCTTGAAGGGTAGAAAATCAAACCCGAGCTATCATACTTCTGGGCTCGCCAAGGGATTTTTTTTTGCGCTGGTTTTATTTTTTGACTTGATTTCCAATCTGTTGTGGCCAATAATCTAACAAAAAAAATCTAATTCGATGAACATACAGTTAAACTTAAATATTTAGCAAAACATTTTTTAGCCACCAGTTAACCATCACATTTTTGACCGGATTATTGGAACCGTCAATTATTAAGCAACATATTTTTGGTCAACTACATCATTACACAAAAGTTAGCATCAACAAAATACATCATAAAATAGAAGTTTCTCTCATTTCAAAAGACATCATAACACATACAGTTAACATTAAAATATTAGAATGAAAAATGTTGACTAAATATTTTTTTTATAATTTATAACATATTGATAAATAACATACACATCTACACATAAAGATAAATGTCTTGGACCTGCAAAATAACATATGTTTCATTCTTCAATCTGACCTACACACCTGCACATAAAGATAAATTTTAATTGAAAAAAAAGTTAAATGTAATATAACCCAATTACATAAATGGTTTATACATACCGGATTTTTTAGTTTTTTCGCCGATGATGTCGACGAGGATATAGGAACTGTACAACCCCGTGTTCGTCGAAGGGGCTCAGGCAAGCAAGCGGGTCGACCCTGGCCCGCGCCTCCAAGGGTCACCCCGGCGGGCCAGCCCGGCCCGCGCCCTCCTAGGCGGGTCGACCCCCGGTCACCCTCCGACCCGCGCCTCTGAGGCGGGTCAGCCCTGCCCGCCTCTCCTAGGCGGGTCGGCCCCCGGTCGCCCTCTGACCAGCGCCCTCTCAGGCGGGTCAGCCTCGGCCCGCGCCTTCCAGGCGGGCCGTCTCTAACCCGCGTCCTCTAGGCGAGCCAGCCCCGGCCCGCGTCCCCGGCTGAGTAAAGGCATGGAAGGGCTACTCACCCAGTCCCTAGTGGGGAGAATTCCTTACCACTTTGCCCCCACGGGTATGCCCATAGCCGGGTCGAACAGTAGAGTCTCGCTGTTGGCAGACCCGGGCAGGCTGCACATAACCATTCAGAACAGCGGAGTTTGGCTGTTGGCAGGCCAGCCTAAGGGGTTTTTAGTAATTTCAGGACAGCTGAGGTTAGTTATTTGTAGATCACCTTCAGAATCCTATAAATAGGACCCAAGGGGTACCTCAGAAGGGCAGACTTACTTGTCTCCTGGTTCGCTAGCGCCTTCTGAGGTACCTTAGCCCGACATCTGACTAAGAAGGGGAAGCGCTCAGTGATCTTCCAGGTGTGTGGTGGGACCTCCGCATCGGGCCCTTGGTCTAGTCCTTTGCTCTCTTTTCCTTATTTTTTTCTTGCAGGAGCGAAGTAGGTGTGCGACCACCCCTTCCCCAAGGGTGAACTCCACAAGAGAGCGATTCTCGGTTTCAACATTTTTGGTGCGGTGAGCGTGGACAGTGGTCAACACAGAAAACCTTCAGCGAGCTCAATGACGGGAGGAGAAGGGCAAAGATCGGACAGGACCGACTCACCACCCCCTCCCCCTCTCACCACCCTGGGAATGCTCGAGGATTTCAGGCAGGAGGTTCTCGGCATGGTCCGATTCGCGCTCGGCGTGCGTGCCGAGAGCTCGACCCAGGCAATTCCGGTTCTCGCGGACCCGGCGCTCGGCGAGGTTGCGCCAGCCAGGCAAGCTGGGAAGGAGTTCGCCGTGGAAGGTCGCTGTGCCGAGATCCCCGGGCGAGTGCTCTTCCCAGGTTCGGGGAGCGGCGGCAGGTTCGGCGAGCTGGGATCGCGAGACCCTCCAGCTCGCCCGGTGGGCGGAGATAGTCCCTTCAGCGAGCTGGTCTCCTCTGCAGCAATCCCTGATGGGTTCAGGGAGCCCGAGATCCCGGGAAGGGAGACCCGGTCCAGCACGTCCAGTGGTTTGAGGACATGGTCTCGATCCGGCAGATGTCGGATGGCTTCAAGTGCAGGCTCTTCGCCATCACTCTGAAGGAGAAGGCAAGAGAGTGGTTTCACCAGCTGCCGGCTAGTTCCATCTACTGCTTCGAGGACCTCTGACGGGGGGTTCATGCTAAGGTTCACAACCTCGAAGAGGAGGAAGAGGGAGTCAGAGTCCCTGTTCCGCATCAAGCATGGGGCGAATGAGACCCTGGGGGGCTACGTCGATCGCTTCCAGGAGGAGGTCACCCAGGTTCAGGAGATGCCGGGCCACGCTCTGATGATGGACTTCACCCTGGGGCTGCAGCAGGGTTTCTTTCGAATGGAGTTGAAGAGGATTCCCCCCCTCTCCTACAGGAGTTGATGGAGAGGGCGGCGAGAGAATTCGACGGGGAGGCGTCGAACCCGGAGTTTTCCCGGAGGTTGGCCAGGTGGGCTACGGAGGAGGAGAGACCCAGAGGAGACAGAGGTCAGGAGGAAAGAAGAGCTGAGCCCGGACAGAGGGAGCAGCCACAGCAGCAGCCCAGGTGGGGGTGCCAGGAGCCGAATCATCGGCTAGGGTGGAGGCCTGAATGGCAGGAGCAGGGGGCGAGGAGAGGGTTCTGTGGAGGGGATAACCGCCAAGGAGGTCAGGGCCAGTTCTACCCTCCAGGTGGGAGGCAAGGCCAGAGGCCCCCCTCCCCGATTAAGAGGAGGCTATGGTCATAGCCATAGGGGAGAGGAGAAGAGCAACGCGGAGGAGAAGAAGGGAGGTTAGGGTGGAGTTAGCCTACTGTGACTTCCATCAAGAGGAAGGGCACGCCACGGCCACGTGCCCGGAGTTCCTCGAGATGAGGGGAAACAGGGGGCAGCAGCAGCAACAAGATCGCCAAGGGTTGCAGATTGAGGAGGTCCTGCCTCGGGCAGAGGAGGACAGGTGCGAAGACCGGGCAGATGTGGGAACCCGGGGAGGGATCAGAGAAATCTATGGGGGGGGGGATCGAGGCTTCCCGTAAGGCGAGCCTCCACACTATGTACCGACGGAGCGTTGACTCCACATCCCATACCCCGCCCCCGGAAGAAAGAATCACCTTCACGGTCAAGGACATGCCGGGTCACGAAGACCCCTTTTGCAATGCGCTGGTCATCCAGACGGCCATCGAAGATTTCACCGTCTCTCAGATCCTCATCGACAACGGGAGCTCAGTCAACGTTATCTTCAAGAAAGCGTTTGACGCGATGAAGGTGGAGGCCAAGAGGGTGTTGGCCTCAGATGAGCCCCTGTTTGGCTTCTCGGGGGAGAGGAAGGAAGTCGAAGGAGGGGTAGGACTCCAAGTGTGCCTGGGAGGGCAGTCCCGCAATTGTAAGTTCATCATTGTGGACGCCCCTAGCAGCTACAACGCCATCTTCAGGAGGCACCTCATCACCGCCTTTCGCTGCGTCCCCTCGTCCTTCCACCATTGCCTGAAGTTTAATGTTGAGGGGGTCCAGGTCCGGGTCCACGGAGACCCTAAGATGGCTCGGGAGTGTTATGTCAATGTCGTAAACTCCATCTCATGGCAGGAGGGAGCTGAAGATATGGGGCGGAGGATGGAGGAGGCAAAGCAGGGGGTTGGCCCGGAGGAGATGGAGGTGGAGGAGAGTTGCGTCCAGAAAGAGGAAGTGAAGGAAGTTCGGGAGCCGGCCGAGGCAATGGCCGTGGAAGAAGCCGAGGAAGAGGCCCTTGCCCCAGGAGGAGGGGATGCTGAGGAATGGGGGGAGCGTCCTCGCTTGGATGTCGCAGAAGATGTGGTGGAGATGGAGGTTCTCACTCTCGGAGGCAAGGTGGAGAAGGTTCGCGTCAGCGGGGGGCTGACCCCGGAGGCCCAAGACAAGATGCTGGAGTGCATTCAGAAGAATGTGGACATCTTCGCTTGGAGCGCTGTAGAGATGCCCGAAATCAATGCCGACGTAGCCTGCTATCTCCTAGACCTGGATCCGGAGGCTCGCCCCGTCCAGACGAAGAAAAGGCCCATAGCAGACTGGTTGGCCGAGCCGATTCGAGAGGAGGTGGTCAAGCTCCTTACGGCCAGTTTTGTATCCGAGATCCAATACCCCGGCTGGGTCTCCAATGTTGTAATGGTTTAAAAAGGAGACGGTCAGTGGCGTATGTGTGTTGATTTTTCTATTCTTAATAAATCATGTCCTAAGGATTGTTACCCCTTGCCTCGGATCGATGCGCTGGTTGACTCAGCCGTTGGTTTCCCTATAATGAGTTTTTTAGATGCATTTTCAGGTTATCACCAGTTCAGGATGCACCCTCCCGACATCAAAGATGTCTCCTTCATCACCGGGGATGGGTGCTACTGCTAAAAAATGATGCCCTTCGGGATAAATAACGCAGGGGCAACTTATCAAAAAATGATGGATAGGGTCTTCCGAGAGTAGAAGGGAAGAAACTTGGAAGTGTATGTTGACGACCTCATGATCAAGAGTCGAGATGACGACTCTCACCTCCAGGATCTGGTGGAAACCTTCGCCACCTTGCGCGAGTACAAGATGAGGATGAATCACTTGAAATGCATCTTCGGGGCGAGCAAGGGCAAATTTCTAGGCCGCCTTCTCACCCCCGCTGAGGTAGAACCCAATCCCGACAAGGTTCGAGCGATTATGGAGTTGGGGTCACCTCAGAATGCAAAGGAGGTGCAGCGATTGACAGGGAAGCTGGCAAGGTTGAGCAGGTTCCTCTCCCGGGCCGGGGAGAAGTGCTCTCCCTTCTTCAAGACCTTGAGAGGAGGCCGGAAGTTTGAATGAACCTCGGAGTGCGAGGAGGCATTCCAGGCCTTGAAGAGGCAGCTGACTTAAGCCCCCCTGCTCCAGGGGCCAAAGGAGGGGGAGGACTTATTCTTGTACTTAGGGGTCGGGGCGGAGGCCCTTGGCTCTGTTTTAGTTCGGGAAGAGGGAAAGAAGCAGCTCCCGATTTATTATGTGAGTAGGGTGTTGAGGAAGGCCGAGCTCCGCTATCCTATTTTGGAGAAGCTGGCCTTCGCTCTAATCATCTCGGCCCGGAGGATCCGGCCTTACTTTCAGGCACACTCAATCCGAGTGGTGACTGACCACCCCCTCTGCAACATCTTCGAGGGGGTGGAACATTCAGGCAGATTGACTAAGTGGTCAGTGAAATTGAGCGAGTTCGACATCTCCTTCGTTCCTCGCCTCTTGATCAAGGCCCAAGCTATGGCCGACTTACTGACAGACTATGTGATCGAGATGGCGGAGGAGGAACTCACTCGCCTAGTTCCTTGGAAGGTCATGGTGGACGGTGCCTCGGGGAGGCATTTCCTTAGGGCAGGGGTCATCCTGGAAAGCCCCCAGGGAACAAGGATCGAGTAGACAGTGGTAGTACATTTCCCCATCACCAACAATAAAGCCGAGTATGAAGCTGTGATTGCAGGTCTGCGCTTGGCCAGGGAACTAGGGGTGAATGATGTGGAGGTCCTCACTGACTCCATGGTGGTGGCCTCCCAGATTAACGGGGAGTTTGAGGCGAGGGAGCCGACTCTGCAGCTCTACTTGGCAAAGGTAAAGGGAGTCATCGGCACCTTCCAGACTTTCTCCATTCGACACGTTCCCAGGGAGGAGAACGAGCAGGTAGATCAACTAGCAAAGCATGTCCCCGGGTGTGGGGGGGGGGGTACCCTCACAGATCTCTTCCGCCCATCCATTGAAGAGGGGGAGCTGATGGAGGTGGAGCAGCACCCTTCGTGGATGGACCCCTTCTCAACGTACTTGTCCACTGGGGAGTATCCTGAAGGGATGGACAGGAAGAGGCTCAAGTACAAGTCGGCATACTATATCATGCGAGACGGCCAGCTATACCGAAAGACCCTTTCCGTGATATTGGCGCGTTGCGTGGCCGAGAGGGAGGTCCCGAGGATCTTAGAGGAAATTCACTATGGGGAGTGCGGGAGCCCCTCCGGGAGTCGAACCTTGGAAGGCCGGGTCATCAGGCAAGGATATTTTTGGCCGACCCTAAGCCAAGACGTGGCGAAGTTCACAAAGGAGTGTCATAAGTGCCAACTGTTCGCTCCCCTCCAGCTACAAACGGCCCAATGCCTCAGGAGTATCACAGCCCCCTGGACATTTGCAATCTGGGGAATGGACTTGGTTGGGCCCTTCCCCCAGGCTAGCGGCCAGAGAAGGTTCCTGCTCGTGATTATTGATTATTTCTCTAAGTGGCTGGAAGTTAAGGCGTTGACCAAGGAAACCTCCCAGGTCATCAGGAACTTTGTATGTGAGGAGATTATATGCCGTCACGGGTTGCCTCAGGCCATTGTCACAGACAACGACCCTCTATTTGCCAGCGCCAAGTTCATTAGCTTCTGCGGGCAACTCGGGATTGATCTTAGGTTCGCCTCGATTCATCACCCAAGGAGCAACGGGCAGGTGGAGGCGGCGAACAAGATCATTGTTAACCTCCTCAAAAAGAAGGTAGAGAATTTGAGAGGAAGCTGGGTGGAGCAGCTCCCTTCGGTCCTATGGGCCCTTAGAACCACACCACACACGACGACAGGATGGACTCCTTTCAAACTCTCCCATGGGTGTGAGACGATACTTCTGGTAGAGTTTGAGGTTCGAACCCTTCAGGTGGTCGAGGCTAGAGAGGGCAGAGAGGAATGGAGGGCCGAGAATGAGGAGGAGCTGCGGCTCTCACTAGACATGGTTGAGGAGCTGCGAGACCTATCTGCCGTCAGGCAAGAGGAAGCGAAGAGAAGAACGACCAAATACTTTGGCAAGCACGTCAGGGTCAAACAATTCGCGGAAGGAGACTTGGTCTTAAGAAAAGTGGATGCCGCAAGGATGTCAGCCACCGTGGGGAAGCTCAATCCCAACTGGGAGGGACCATACATTGTACAGGAGGCGTTGAAGTCAGGAGGGTACTGCCTCCGGAATGTGGAGGGCGAGACCCTAAGTCTCACCTGGAGTGGTGATGACTTAAAAAGTTTTTCCCCTGAGTCATGTAAATGTCGTTTCAGCTTCTAATAAAGCTTCTGTTGATGAACTTATGACCTGATGATGAAAAGTGCAAATGCGAGTCTGCCCCAGACCCCAATAAGATCGCGCTGCCAGGCTCCCATCAAGCTGGCAGGGCTGGATGTCACTCGGAGGAGTCTGCCCCAGACCCCGAGCAGATCCTGCTGCCAGGATTCCATCAAGCTTGCAGGGCTGGAAGTCACTCGAAGGAGTCTGCCCCAGACCCCGAGCAGATTCCGCTTACAGGCTCCCATCAAGCTGGCAGGGATGGAATTCAATCGGAGGAGTCTGCCCCAGACCTCGAGCAGATCCCGCTTTCAGGCTCCCATCAAGCTGACAGGGCTGGAATTCACTCGGAGGAGTCTGCCCCAGACCCCGAGCAGATCCTGCTGTCAGGCTCCCATCAAGCTGGCAGGGTTGGATGTCACTCAGAGGAGTCTTCCCCAGACCCCGAACAGATCCCACTGCCAGGCTCCCATCAAGCTGACATGGCTGTATGTCACTCGGAGGAGTCTGCCCCAGACCCCGAGCAGATCTCACTGTCAGGCTTCCAGCAAGCTGACAGGGCTGGATGTCACTCGGAGGAGTCTGCCCCAGACCCCTAACAAATCCCGCTGTCAGGCTCCCATAAAGTTGGCAGGGCTGGATGTCACTCAGAGGAGTTTGCCCCAGACCCCGAGCAGATCCCGCTGTTAGGCTCCCACCAAGCTGGCAGGGATGGATGTCACTCGGAGGAGTCTTACTCAGACTCCGAGCAAATCCGGCCGAACAGCCAGGGTTGTACGCGACTCCGGGAGCTCGTCTAGGCCCCCACTGACCGACAAGGGTAGGGCACCTCAACAGGAGCAGCATATAAGGGAAGGAGCTAGCCGCCCTCATCACGAATGGATCGGCGGGTCGACGAAAGGATCTCGACAAGATAGCAAGCCAAGAGAGCCGGCCCCGGCCTAAAGATCGGCGAATCCCATGAAAGGGGTCTAAGCGGCGATAACTCAGCCGCACCAGGACCCCCAGAAAGACGGCCCGCACAAAGTCCTAACACACGCTAGGGTTTTCTCGCCCACCCAATGACGCGAATGGGGGTAGCAAGCCCAGATGGAGTAAGAGAGTTGCCCCCTCGCATCGCGGCTATGTAACTTACCCCTCGCTCCTAAGCCTAAGTTCAGAGTCTAAAACGAACGGACGACCTCACTCGCTCGCTCACAGCCGCAACGTCCAAAAGAACATTCAAGAATAAAAATAATCATAATACGTGTGAGAATCAAGGGGCGAATGCGAGAAATAAAGATATCTGTGTTTCAGATAAAAAAAGAGCTATGTACATTGGGGAAATAAAAAAAAGGTTAACTATTATAAAAACTGGGCTCTGGCCTGTATTACTGCCGCAGCAAAAGTGGGACGAATGCAAGCTCCTGGCGAGGCGAGCCCTTATACACGGTGGTTGACCCATCGCCTGGCTCTGGTACCAGAAGGAACAGCTATGGTACCACCTCGCTCACCAGAAGCTTGACATCGTCGTCCTTGATGAGGTTGGCCTGTGGCAGCGTCTTGAAGGTATATTCCCTGTGTCGGCCTCATTCTTCTGCATCGTCACCTCGATCTCATGATCGTTGTAATGAGCAAGCTGGCAGCTGCTTGTAGATGGCGGCGGGGCAGCCGCTGTAGCCTCCAACGCGTCCACCCGCTTCTGAAGTGCTTGCTTCTCCTGTTGGAGGATGGCGATCTCAGTGCCCAGTCGGCTGGCCGTCGCCGCGTCCTGTGAAAGGGAGAACAATCGAGTTAAGTCACGCGGAAGGGAGGTTGAGGCAAGTCGAGAAACCTACCGCTCCACCTAGGTACTGAGCGAGAGCGGCCTCTGCCGCGTCGGCCCGCTTCCGCAGTTCATCCGCCTCCTCCTAAGCGAGTTTGCAGGCCGCCTCTTTCTCGTCGACTAACTTGTTGAGGGATGGGGCGCTCTTGTCCAGTCGAAGACACTGTCGGCTGACCATATGGGCCAGCTCTAGGCTACAAAACTGGGCCCGCGCGCTTTCATAGATCAACACCCGCGTCGCCTCCTCGTTTTAAATGACGGCGTCCTCTCGCCCATAGATGCTGAAGGAAAGGTTGTAAGCATCCCTGCTGCTGGTATCTTCCTCCAACCAGCTCAGCAGCAGGGAGGATATGAAGACCCGGTTGGTCTCCTTGTCCCATTGAAGCAGCGGGACTCCAGACTCATCCGCGGGTCCTTCGCTGTAGCCGAAGTTGCGATGCCCCCGGGGAACTGGCTTCTCGGCAGGCGACGCCCGTTCTCGTGGATGCGAAGTGCCTGCCTCCCTGCCAGCAGACCTGATGGCTAAAGGGGCTGCGGGGAGGGCATCGGTGGATGGTTGGCTCGCGGGGGCCTTGCCCTTGTCACGAGCCGGGGGAGGCGAGCCTCCCGTTTTCTTCGATTTCTTGGGCGGAGGCGGATCCTGAGGCCGCTCGTGACTGGACCGCTTCGCGGGAGCAGAGGTTGAGAGCTCGCGATGGGCGGCAGCAACCGCCTCGGCCCGGGCAAGCTCGCCGGTAGCGAGTCACGCGCTCTCATAAGGCGGATGGAGAGGAATGTTGCGCTCGCCTGCAAGAGCATGAGACTAAATATTCGACGAGATTAAGAGAGCGTAGATGAGTGAACCGCTTACCTTCACCGGGCGGGATGGGGACGAGGTTGTCCAGGTTTCTGCGGAGGTAGGCCACCTCGAAGTTCTTCCCAACGAAGAACCCGAACAACCCCGCTTCATGGCCCCCAGGGCCGGGGGTGGTAGCTCGCCTCGCTGAGTTTGACTGGAGAGAAGGGGACGTTGTCGAAGTCCCCCTTGACGAAGATGAACTTCTTGAGCCAGTTGTGGCTCTTGTTGACGGTCTCCCGCACCTTCACATGGTTACTGGCGAAGCAGGCGGTCCCGTCTTTGTTTTCCCGGAAAGAGAATAGATTGCGAAATACCGCGAGGCTGAACTCGATCTTCTCCTCTCGCAGGAAGCAGGCAAACCCGACAATCATTGCAACGGAGTTCGGGGTCATCTGCCCTGGGACCACCCCATAGTACTTGAAGATCTGGCGGACTTCCGACCATAGGGGTAGTCAGAGGCCCGCCTCAAAGTGGGTCGTGGGGAACGCGAGCTCGCCAGCAAAAAGTTCGTTTATCCGTTCCTCCTTCCTGGGCTACCTCGCCTCGAAACTGGGCGGGACAAAGTGACCGACTGTATCTACAATTTCTCTCTCGGTAAGGACGGCGAGAGGGAAATCCTTCTCGGAGAAGGTCCAAGCACATTTGCTCCTCCCCTCCGCCTCGCCACTGCCACCACCCATCTTGCAGAAATCTTGTCGAGCGGGACAGGGGATTTCTCGCAAAAAGTTAGGGGAAGGAAGAAGTCTTAAATGTGGTAGGTGAGGAGGGGTCGGCAGAGCCTATTTATAGAATGAGAAAGGGCGGGAAAAATACTCCTGTTGGCGGGAAGAGTGTGAATAGCAATATAACCTCGACGTTTCGACTTCCGAACCCAACCCGGGTCCTCTTCAACCCGTCAGTCGGCCGCTAAACGCCCTCACCCGTGCCCGTATAGTAGTAGAACGACCACGATGCGGGCCCGCCCTGACCCGCGCGCGAGTCACCTGTCGCGCGACCCGCGAGCAGCCGGCTCGCCTTCGCCAGTACTAAATAACAATGGCTAGGCAAGGCGACTCAGCAAGGCCGAACCTGCCCGAAGGAAAGCCGACCGAGCCAGAGCGTCTCGCCCGCACCTTCCGCAGAGATCGAAACATCTACACAGCCAAAAGAAAAATTGCAGCAAATACTCGCCCGTGGCGGGCGAGAGTGGTCGTGTTTTATTACAAATGTTCAGATTGTCCGAAGCAAAGAAGTTAGCACCCTAAGCGTTTCGACCGCTACATGCGGAGGCGATCCGGACCCGACGGATCACAACCTGCGAGGGGGGAACTCAATACTGGATCCACTTCCACCTACCTCCCCTTCCCGCGCTAGTTCGGGGCGGTACGCGTAGGTAGTGATACTCGCGAACCGCCGACAGCTCCCACTGGGTCCGATCAATCTGCTCTGAGGCACGCCTGAGTCTCCCCTCGGCTTGCATAATATGTACACCCGGAGAGGTCGCCCCGTCCCCGTCAGATGGACATCTCGCTTCTTCCAAAGCCGCGATTCGCTCTTCTGTCTTGGCCTTGTCCTTCTCCACTCTGTCGAAAACCACCCGTAGCATCAGCGTGTGCTTTTGGAACAGTCGTGTTACTTGCATCTTCATCTTCTCGGCATCAAGCAGGTCTTCCAGGTATTCCGAGATACGGTCCGTGTCGGGGGGAGGCGAGTACCCTTCGCTAATCTCGACGTCAGAAGAGGAGATCGCATTATAGCCTGCAGAGATAAGGTCAGAAGAAGCGGCAACGGTAAGCGGGCTACAGCAAGAGGATTTACCTGGTGTCGGCACGTCGCCCGCACCATCAGCAGGCCGAGAGGTGCCCGGTCAACCCTAGAAGGGTTCTCCTCCAAGAGTAACGGAGGGTTTCCACAGGCCGTGGGGCCTTGGCGACGGAGGCGCCGCATGAGGGATAGGAGCCTGTGGCAAAGGACTAGCGACCCGATCGACCGCTACCAGGGCGGAGCACCCAGGTTCTCCCTCATTTGCCCTATCTCCCCGAGGCATCTCCTACCAAAAGGAAAGGAAAATCAGGAAGCGCAGGGCGGTGGATCAAACAGGAGAAACGTATATACCTCAGGGATGACATCGACACCGCCAGACGAGCTGGAGGCGGGGTCATCGCGCACCAGAGACCGTCAGACGATCTTTGCTTTCTTTGTCTTGAAAAGGGGGCCAGGCGACCCGCGCGCCAGCCACGGGGCAGCTTCGAGAGCCGCATCCCGGGCACCCTCCCTCGCAGCCGCCAAACGAGCCCGCATCTCCTCAAACATAGGCATCTTCCGACTAAAAATTGCGGAAGGGGGCAAAGAAGAGGAGTTATCCTAGAAGTCCGACAGATTATTTATAGCGTGAAGGTGGGCCCCACCGAAAGATTCCCTCCAGCTCAGCAGGGTTTTTGCCGAACACGTGGGGTTGGATGTTTTTTTCCGAGCCTTTGCAAAGCTCGCAAAGAGCGGGGATTGTTTACAACCCCGTGTTCGCCAAAGGGGCTCAGGCAAGCAAGCAGGTCGACCCCAGCCCGCGCCTCCAAGGGTCACCCCGGCGTACCAGCCAGGCCCGCGCCCTCCTAGGTGGGTCAACCCCCGGTCACCCTCCGACCCGCGCCTCTGAGGCGGGTCAGCCCTTCCCGCCTCTCCTAGGCGGGTCGGCCCCCGGTCGTCCTTTGACCAACGCCCTCTCAGGCGGGTCAGGCTCGGCTTGCGCCTTCCAGGCGGGCCGTCTCTAACCTGCGTCCTCTAGGCAAGCCAGCCCCAGCCCGCGTCCCCGACCGAGTAAAGGCATGGAAGGGCTACTCGCCCAGTCCCAAGTGGGGATAATTCCTTACCACTTTGCCTCCACGGGCCTGCCCATAGCCGGGTCGAACAACGGAGTCTCGCTGTTGGCAGACCCGGGTGTTGAAGCCAAAAATGACCTCAACAAATGTTCACGAACCAAAGTGCAGTCGATGCCTACTTCTCTCAAACCTCGACCCCTGACAGGTTGCTAAGGCCCTAACACAGACCCAAAGCCTCAGCTGGGAGGTCCCACCACACACCCGGAAGATCTCTGAGAGCTTCCCCTCCAAAGCCAAATGCTGGGCTGGGAGCTCTTCAGAAGGCACTAGGGCTAGAGGAAAATGATCAACTTGCCTTCTAAAGAGCCCTTATGGGTCTTTTTATAGTCTTCCTTTGACCTGAAAATACTGAAATACCCCTGAGGGGTCTGCCAATAGCCAAATCCCGCTGTCATTCAAAGGGCATTTGGGTAATTTTACCTCGGGATAATATATTGTAAAATAATCCTCTTTATGAGCGCCGGGCCCCACCACGTGGGCCCACTTGGCGAGAACCCTGGTCGAGAAGGCTCTCGCTGGACCCCCACCTGGGCCAACCTTGGCGAGACCCCTTGCCAGGGAGGTTCGCGCCCTTCACGGTCTTGAAACTACCGCGACTGAAGGCCTACTTGGGGCCTTCTCGCCTCCCCTGGGCGGGAGCTTGCCCTAAGGCGGAAGCTTCCGTGGTCGACGATCTCTCCTACCGAGAGCTCGAGTATCTGCTTTGGTCGGTCGACGATCTCTCCCGCCGAGAGCTCGACTATCTGCCTTGGTTGGTCGACGATCTCTCCTGCCGAGAGCTCGACTATCTGCTTTGGTCGGTCGACGATCTCTCCTGCCGAGAGCTCGACTATCTGCCTTGGTCGGTCGACGATCTCTCCTGCCGAGAGCTCGACTATCTGCTTTGGTCGGTCGACGATCTCTCCTGCCGAGAGCTCGACTATCTGCCTTGGTCGGTCGACGATCTCTCCTGCCGAGAGCTCGACTATCTGCCTTGGTCGGTCGACGATCTCTCCTGCCGAGAGCTCGACTATCTGCCTTGGGCGGGAGCCCCTTCAGGGCGAGAACTCTATAAGTATGTCTCAGGGCTAACCCAAGGCTGACCTGAGCCTAGCCCAACTCCTCAGTGGTGTCTCCGGGTCCCACCCAGCGAATATGGGGTTGTACACAATCCCCGCTCTTTTCGAGCTAGCCCTGCGCTCGACAAGACAAGTCCAACCCCCAAAATATTCGCTGGACACGTGCCCGCCTATCGAGGGAATCTTTTGGTGGGTCCCACTGCGGCTATAAATATGTACTGATGGACGTCCATACGCCCTGCCCTTGAAATACGACTCTCTGACTGAGCTCTCGCCTCCGGGATTCTCGCGCGAGCTCACCATGCATCCCAAGCGTGCTGCCAAACCGCTTCCGCAGGACCTCCAAGACCGGTTAGCCGCTGCCCAAGCGCGGGCCTTGGCTAACTGTGCGGCGGTGGCTCCATGGTTAGCGAAAAAGACTTCAACCGCCGGGCCTTCGGAGCCGAAGAAGAAAGAAAAGAAAAGGGCGAAGGCGGTCCGGCGGGACCTTTCTCGCGAGAACAGGGATCCTCCTTCCCCCACTCCCAATCCTGCCGGAGATTCTTCCCTACAGAAGGTAAGCCTTTCGCCCGTGCCTACCGAGCTAACTGGACATTAGATTCGATGATTAAAGTATGCTTTCGCAGGAGTCCGCTCCTAATAATGACGCCGAAATTCCGCCCAGCTCCTCGAACCTACCCGCTCATCCCCCCGAGGGCCAAATACGGGTCTCGGAAAGGATTCCTCCAGCCGGGGCCGGAACGACAGGTACATTTTCCCTTGTCAATATTTTAACCAGACCCTTTCTTTTCTGAACCGTCTTCTCGCAGTGCCAGCTCCCGCCGACCCGGGTCTATCCACCCGGGGAGATGAAGCGAGAACCGTCGAAGTGCCTCCCGCGGTGGCCAATCCTCTCCTGCAGGCGGGAGGGGCGGCTTCTGAACCTCCCGCTACTCTCAAGGATGCTGATCGCCCCTTGAGAGAAGACAACTCCCCTCATGCTTCCGGCCAGGCCGGGATCATCGTGCGCGAGCCCTTCCGCCCGGGGCTGGGCAAGCCTCTTCACCTCCTTTATGGAACCAACGGAGGGGTCGGGCCTTCTCGTCCAACTTTGGCTGACGGTTCTCGCCCAGCCGCAGGTATGCGAAAACTTTTTCGGACTGTTGATCGTCATGTCTTGACCAAAATTCTCGCGTGTTTCTTCCGCAGGTGATCCTGGCTTGCGGTCGGAAGTCAACGAGGAAGGAGAGGAAGAGGAAGAAGAAGACGAGGAAGAAGAGGACGAAGAGTCCCCCCTCCCTTCGTCTGGCGAGATAGAGGAAACCCTGAACAGTGCAGGGAGCGCGAAGGGGAGACGGAGGAAGATCTCGGCCATCCTGGCCAAGCTTGTCCGGCGGGACCGTGCCCATGCTGCCGCGGCGAAAGCGTTCTGCGAATCCGTGGAGCAAAGACTGCAGGCTCTGGAGCGGGACTTCTTCTTGGGCGAGACTGATTGCCCGCGCGGGCCTTCCGCCGATTCTTCGCCAGGGAGGTGCATCTCGCAGATCCGGGACTACGCCAGGCGGATCAACCTTGGGTGTACCACGCTATCGTCTTACTTCAACCCGTTGGCGCCCCCAAGAACTAGGCGGCGAGAACGGGGACGATGGAGCTGGAAACCCTACTAGCCTTCGCGCTCTGAATCTTAGTGTATCTCTTTTTTTTTTCTCTCTTCCCTTTGTTTCTCTTTTTCAATGTCTGTAATAAACGTTATTATTAATTAAGTTTTTATCCAGCTTGCGCTAGCGAGAGTCTCGCTTCTACCCATGTCTCTCTTTTCCCTTTCCTTTTTATCGCTCTGCGGGGCTTTTTAATCAAGGCGCTTACCTCGATCTAGGACGCTTGCGCTGATCTAGGAGGTTTGCGTTAACCCAGGAGGCTTGCGCCAGTCTAGGAGGCTTGCGCCGATCCCGGCAGTCGCGTCGAAACCTGAAGCGACCGTTGACCGCCGTCATCCTGAGGGGGAGAACCGAGGCGTCGTTAGCCCGGATTCTGACAGCTGTACTCCGCTGTCACTTTCTCTCTCCGCCGGATGAACTCATGATGACTACGATTCCCTATAAATAGAGAAGCCTACCAACCGCATTTATTTCTCCGATCCGGAACCTCAATCTTCCCTCCGCGCTCTCGCGTTCTTGCTTCCGCTTCGACTCCCCTACAGCTCTCGCTCTCACTCACGAACTAGCCATGCCTGGCGAGAGCAAGGGTCGCGCCCATTGCGCGGAAGCCTTCCAAAAACATCTCTTCCCTTCCTGCAAGCTCACCCTCGACGAATACAACGTGATCGTCGACCGCTACGTTCCCGCCGGCTTTTCGGCGCGGAACCCGGGGAATCATGACAGGGTAAATACCCCCGGGGCGGGAGAGCTTGCCATCCCCCTCGAGCATTTCGAGGTGGGCTTCCGCCTCCCCCTGTGGCCGGAGGTTCGGTTAGCTCTCCGCTATTATGGGGTGGTGCCCGCCCAGCTAAACCCGAACTCCGTCGCGATCCTTATAGCATTCATATGCTATATGCGATCCGAGAGGATCGAGTTTAGTCTGCCCATCTTCCGGAAGCTATTCAACTTCCGTGCCAAGGGGGGGGGGTAGTTTTCTTCTCCGGGCAACAGCTCGAGGTTACCGGTCTCGCCAATAAGCACCACCATTGGGGCGAGAAGTTCGTATACGTCAGCGGGGACTTCGGCAACGTCCCGCTTCAGCCCGTCCAGTATGAAGACGCTGCCTACAAGCCGCCCGCCCTGGGATCGCGCGAGAGCGCAATCCTGGAGTTCTTCGGGACCAAGGAGTTCGACGTCCCCTATCTTCTGCGGGACGTCGACTCCCTCCCTTTTGTTCAATCGGGCGAAGGTACGGTCTCGCCTCAGATTCTCTTTTTTATCAAAAATTCTCTTGCGCTGAAGTGCTAAAGCGTTTTCACTTTGCAGGAGAGCGGGAGGTCCCTCTGCACCAACCCTTCGCCGCAGGCCGGGGTGTCGAGGGTCTGGCAGCGAGAGGCCCCCTTGCGCTCGCGGAAGCTAGCGCCAGCGCCTGCCGAGAAGATCCAACCCCTTCCCTGCCGCCACCGGCCAAGAAGCGGAAGGCCACCCTTCCTCCTCTCCGCGCGCTGAAGAGGCCCAAGCCTTCTGCCGCCGACAAGGGGAAATCGTTGGCGGTCTCGCCCGCCCAACCTCCTCCTGAGGGCAGGTCCTTTGAAGCGATCCTTCAGAGGGCCAGTGAGATGGATGCCGCCGCCGCCGCCAAGAGCCGTGCCGAGGCTTCCGCCAGGAACACATCGGCCGTAGGCGAGGCTGGGGGAGAAGTGGTTGCCGCCGAGACCTCCGCCAACGTCCCGCCCCAGGAGGTGCCGAGAGGGCACCGGAACTTTGGTTTAGGCGTCAGGTACGCCGACCCGGAGGGGAAGCCCCAGATGGAATGGGACCCCAAGACAAACTCAATCAGGGTCTCGACCCTCCTTCCCCGATGGGCGGAGGGGGAAAATGTGACCGGCGAGGCCTTCTCGCTTGGGTATGGTCTATACAGCCGGGAAGATGCCAGCGTGTTCGACCAGACGCCTACCCGCCTTCTAGCCTTCGACGCCACCCGGGCCGTAATGCGCGGGTTCGAGCTTACACATATGTGTGCGCGTCGAAGCATCACCATTGACAAGAACTTCACAGATATGCGCAAGGCGAGGGAGGACGCGATAGCTCGCGCGCATGCCGCGGAAGAAGAACTCGCGAGAGCTCAACAGGAGCTCGCGGATGCCAAATTGGCGCTGTCTCTGCGCCCCGCGACCGAGGTAGGCGAGACCTTCCTGAGCCCTTGCCCCCGTTTCCTCGAAGTTTCTACTGTGTAATGCGTGACTAAGATCTTTTTATCCCTTTTGCAGGATTCCGCCCAAGTAAGGGAGCTTCGCGCAGAGCTGGCCAACGCGCGCTGCGAGAGCGTCCTTCTGAGGGAACAGCTCCGCGCAGAGCTAACGAAGGGCCCGCCCCCGGAGCTAGATGCGAGGTTGCGGAGCCATTACCTCTCGGAGTACGACGTCGATAAGCTGCTTCAAGCCAACGCTCAGGCGACCGTCAAGCTGACGCTCGAGACGCTGCGAGACGTCGAGCTGCTCCGGGAGGATGGCGCGACCATCGACGCTCGCCAACTTCTCCCTTGGCTTTACGACCCAGTTCCTAAACCTCCGGGCGCGCCGGACTCGCCGCTCTCCGACGTCCCGAGGTCCTCTACCGCTGCTGACGAGACGTCCGGGGAAGGCTCTGGCGATGATTCAAGCGAGAGCACCAGTGGGGACTACAGCGCGTCCCCCTGAGGTGTCTTTTATTTTGAACATCTTTTGTAATGAGCGAGAACCTCCTTATGTAATTAACTTTTTTATAAAGTAATGTCTCATTTTCATTTTTCATCTCCCCCCTTCTCTTTTTTTTTTATTATTATCCTTGCGTGCTTTGAAAGTGTATTACTCTGCCGAATGACCTCCGCGCGAGCTTCCGCCGAGACCCTTAGTCTCTTTAGGGTGACCTTCCTTAGAGATCAGCTAGGCGGGAACCTCGCATCGTCGATTGAATCGTCCTGCCTAGGCCCGCCGGGAGCTCTCTTTTTGCGAGAGCCTCCTTTAGCCGAGACCTTTGCTGGCCGAGACCTCTGGGCCGGGATCCTCACTGGCCGAAACCTCCTGGCCGCGCTCTGCCGAGACCTCCAAGCCAAGACTTTTACTGGCCGAGACCCCTGAGCCGAGACCTTTACTGGCCGAGACCCCTGAGCCGAGACCTTTACTGGCCGAGACCCCTGAGCCGAGACCTTTTAGGGATTCGCCCCCGGTCTAGGTCGGGGTCCTGCCCACATATTTTTCCAACCAATCGAACCCCTACCCCGCCGGCGAGCCGTTAGACCTGCTAGCTTACATGGGTGCCTGCGCAGCGGGTCTACCGGGGTTTGAGCCGAGCTCGTTGTAACGTAGTAGCTACCAATCAAGAACCAAGGATAAAAAAGGTCAAGGACTCCACCTATCCCCCGCAGGCGAGCCTTCGAACCTGCCAGCTTGGTGGGAGCCTGCGCAGCGGGTCTGCCTGGGGCCGAGCCAAGCTCGGGGTGTCGTTGGAGTGGCTAAGAACAAAATATCACAAGAGCCAGCCTATCCCCCACAGGCGAGCCTTCGGACCTGCCAGCTAGATGAGAGCTTGCGCAGCGGGTCTACCTGGGGCCGAGCCGAGCTCGGGGTGTCGTTGACGTGGCTAAGAACAAAGTATCACAAGAGCCAGCCTATCCCCCACAGGCGAGCCTTCGGACCTGCCAGCTAGATGAGAGCCTGCGCAGCGGGTCTACCTGGGGCCGAGCCGAGCTCGGGGTGTCGTTGACGTGGCTAAGAACAAAGTATCACAAGAGCCAGCCTATCCCCCACAGGCGAGCCTTCGGACCTGCCAGCTAGATGAGAGCCTGCGCAGCGGGTCTACCTGGGGCCGAGCCGAGCTCGGGGTGTCGTTGAAGTGGCTAAGAACAAAGTATCACAAGAGCCAGCCTATCCCACACAGGCGAGCCTTCGGACCTGCCAGCTAGATGAGAGCCTGCGCAGCGGGTCTACCTGGGGCCGAGCCGAGCTCGGGGTGTCGTTGACGTGGCTAAGAACAAAGTATCACAAGAGCCAGCCTATCCCCCACAGGCGAGCCTTCGGACCTGCCAGCTAGATGAGAGCCTGCGCAGCGGGTCTACCTGGGGCCGAGCCGAGCTCGGGGTGTTGATGAAGACAACCAAACCTCTCCCCCACAGGCGAGCCTTCGGACCTGCCAGCTAGATGAGAGCCTGTGCAGCGGGTCTACCTGGGGCCGAGCCGAGCTCGGGGTGTTGATGAAGATTCCTTCAAACAGGCCTATTCTATCATTGAGATGAGGAGTCATAGCCGGTTAGAACAAAAAGCATAAAGATTGCATACTCAGAGATAGTCAATATTCTGAAATAAACTTATTGAAAATGCAATAGTTATTTACAACATTACAATCCTTCTTTCCCCTTACGGGTAGAAGCGCTTCAGGTCATCACCATTCCAGGTGTGACTCAAGGTCCTTCCCTCCGCATCCTGGAGATAGTAGCCTCCGTTAACCAGAGCCTTCTCTACTATATAAGGCCCCTCCCAGCTAGGGTTGAGCTTACCAACAGCGGCCGACCTTCCTGCAGCGTCGACCTTTTTCAGTACTAGATCCCCCTCGGTGAATTGCTTGACTCTGATGTGCTTATCGAAGTACCGAGCCATTCGCCGTTTTATTTCTTCTTGTCTGATGGCAGCAACATCCCGCAGCTCTTCCACCATATCTAATGAGAGGCGCAATCCTTCCTCATTCTCCAACCTCCAAACTTCGCTTCCCCCACCTGCGGCCGTGACCCTTGGGGACCGAACCTCGAACTCCACCGGGAGGACAGCCTCGCACCCATGAGAGAGCTTGAAGGGGGTCTCTCCTGTGGCCGTGTTTGGAGTTGTTCGCAAGGCCCACAGGACGGAAGGGAGCTGTTCCACCCAGTTACCCTTCAGGTTCTCCACCTTCTTTTTGAGCAAGTTGACAATGACCTTGTTCGCCGCCTCCACCTGGCCATTGCTCCGAGGATGATGGACAGAGGCGAACCTGAGATCGATCCCCAATTGGGTGCAGAAGCTGATGAATTCTTCGCTGGCAAACTGAGGACCGTTGTCTGTCACTATCGCTTGGGGCAATCCGTGCCTGCAAATGATTTCCCCCCAAACGAAGTTTCTGATGACCTGGGAGGTTACCTTGGCTAACGGCTTGATCTCCAGCCATTTGGAGAAGTAGTCAATCATCACTAGGAGGAACCTCCTTTGCCCGCTAGCTGGAGGGAAGGGTCCAACCAGGTCCATCCCCCAAATGGCGAAGGGCCATGGCGCCGTGATGCTTCGAAGTCTTTGGGCGGGCAAGAGCTGGAGAGGAGCATGTACTTGGCACTTCCGACACCTCCTTGCGAATTCAGCTGTGTCCCTCCTTATGGTCCGCCAGAAATATCCCTGCCTTATCACCCTTGCTTCCAATGTCCTTCCCCCTGAATGGCTGCCGCACTCTCCAGAATGCACCTCTTCCAGGATCCTCGGGACTTCCTCTTCGGTTACGCATCTCGCGAGGAGCCCTGACAACATCTTCCGATGCAAGCTCCCTTCCAGCATCAGGTAATGAGCCGCCTTGTGCCTGGAGCTCTTTGCATCCTTGACTTCTTCCGACAGTTCTCCTGTGGTTAAGAAAGTCACCAATGGATCCATCCATGAGGACCGCCGATTCACCTCCATCAACTCCCCCTCTTCAATGGCTGGTCGGAATAGTTCGGTTAGGGTACCTCCTCCCCGAGGCCCGAACTTCGCCAGTCGATCAGCTGCCGCGCTTTCCTCCCTGGGGACATGTCGAATAGAGAATGAACAGAAACCCCCAATGATGGCTCTTACCTTAGATAGATACCTCGCGAGGGTCGGCTCCCGGGCCTCAAACTCGCCTCGGATCTGCGATGCTACCACCATTGAGTCGGTGAAGGCTTCCACATCCTGGATTTCCAACTCCTTCGCCAAGCGAAGGCCGGCGATCACAGCCTCATACTCTGCTTGGTTGTTGGTTACAGGGAAATGGAAAGTCACGGCTTGCTCTATGGTAACTCCCTGAGGGCTTACTAACACCACACCTCCTCCCAGGGAGTGCCTTCCTGAGGCCCCGTCGACCACCATCTTCCACGCTTCTTGCGGCTTTGGTTCTTCAGCCTCCGCCTCGGTAACATAGTCCGCCAGGAAATCCGCTACGGCCTGGGCCTTGATAGAGAGCCTCGGGACGAAAGAGATGTCAAACTCGCTTAGCTCGATGGACCACTTTGCCAACCTTCCTGAATGTTCCACCCCCTCCAAGACCTTGCGAAGGGGATGGTCGGTTATCACCCTAATCGAGTGTGCTTGAAAGTAAGGGCGAAGCTTCCTAGCTGAGATGACCAAAGCATATGCTAGCTTTTCCAGGATGGGGTATCGGAGCTCCGCCTTTTTTAAGATTCGGCTGACATAATAGACGGGTAACTGCTTCTTCCCCTCTTCCCTAACCAAGACGGAGCTCACCGCCTCTCCTCCCACTCCTAAATACAAGGCTAGGTCCTCCCCCTCCTTTGGGCTTTGAAGTAACGGAGCTTGGGAGAGTTGCCTCTTCAGCCCCTGAAAAGCCTCTTCGCACTCGGCCGTCCATTCGAATACTTGGTTACCACGGAGTACTTTAAAGAAAGAGGAACATTTATCCCCTGACCGAGAGAGGAACCTGCTTAGCCCGGCCAACTTCCCGGTCAAGCGCTGGACCTCCTTGGCGTTGCGAGGCGATTCTAAGTCTAGAATAGCCTTAACCTTATCGGGGTTAGGTTCTACCCCCGCGGGAGTCAAGAGGTGCCCGAGGAACTTGCCGCGACTAGCCCCGAAGACGCACTTCAAGGGGTTCAACCTCATCTTGAACTTTCGCAGGGTGGCGAACGTTTCCTCCAAGTCCCGCAAGTGGGAAACAACACATTTGCTCTTGACCATGAGGTCGTCCACGTAGACCTCCAGGTTCCTTCCCCTTTGATCTCGAAAGATTCGATCCATCATGCGTTGGTATGTTGCCCCTGCATTCTTCAATCCGAAGGGCATCATCTTATAGCTGAAGCATCCCTCTCTTGTGATGAAGGAAACATCCTTGACATCAGGAGGGTGCATCCGGATCTGGTGGTAACCTGAAAATGCATCTAAAAAACTCATAAGAGAAAAACCGACGGCTGAGTCAACCAGCGCGTCGATTCGAGGCAAGGGGTAACAATCCTTGGGGCATGATTTATTTAATAAGGAAAAATCGATACACATGCGCCATTTTCCTCCTCCCTTCTTTACCATTACCACGTTGGAGATCCAGCCTGGATACTGGATCTCTGAGATGAAGCCTGCGTCCAGGAGCTTTTGGACCTCCTCTCGGATGGGGGCTTCTAGCTTGGTGGCGATGGCCCTCATCTTTTGGCGTATGGGGCGGGCTCTGGAATCCAGGTTCAAGCGGTGACAGGCCACGTCCGCGTCGATGCCCGGCATGTCTGCCGCGCTCCAAGCGAAGATGTCGACGTTGCCCTGGATGCAGGCTCGCATCCGCTCCTGATCCTCAAGGCTCAAGCCTCCGCTAATCCGAATCCTTTGCGCCTCCCCCGCTCTTGTAAGCACCTCCATCTCTACCACCTCTTCGGCCGGCTCCAGTCCCGACCGCTCCCAACTTACCCTTGCCTCTTCCCGCTCAAACTCGAGCTCTCCTCCCCCAACCTCATCAACTTCCATCGCCTCCTCCAGGCTCTCCTCCTGCCTCTGCTCTTCTTCATCCACCACTCCTCTCGCCTCTTCTGGGCTGATCTCCCCCAACTCCTCTGCCTCCGCCATCTCCTTAGCAACCTCCATCGCCTCTCCCAGGCTCATCCCCCCTTCCTCAACTCCTTCCTGCTCAGCCATCTCCCTCTCCAACTCCTCTGCCTCCTCCATCCACGACACGGTGTTAACCGCCGTCACATAGCACTGCCTCGCCATCTTCGGATCCCCCTGATCCTAACCTGCACCCCTCCATTGTTGAACTTGAGGCATTGGTGGTACGAGGAGGGTACACAGCGAAAGGCGCTGATGAGGGGGCGTCCAAAGATGGCATTGTAACTACTCGGGGCGTCCACGATTACGAACCGACAGTTCCGTGAGACGCCCCCAAGCCTCACATGCAGGCCTACTCCTCCTTCCACCTCTTTCCTTTCGCCGGAGAAGCCAAAAAGCGGTCCATCAGAAGCCAGGACCCTTTTTCCTTCCACTCTCATCTCATCGAAGGCCTTCTTGAAGATCACATTCACCGAGCTCCCATTATCCACCAGTATCCGGGAGACGGTGTAGTTCTCCACCGCTGTCTGGATCACAAGCGCGTCGCAGAACGGGTCCTCATAGTCTGGCATATCCGCGGATGAGAAAGTGATCTTCTCCTCTGGGGGGGAGCCTGGGAGGTCGAGGCGACCCCTCGGCGGAACATGGTTTGAAGGCTCCCCTTGCGGGTGGCCTCGATCCCCACCCCCCCCCCCCCCCCCCCCCCCCCCGTGGATCACTCCGATCCCTCCTCGGGTCCCCACGTCAATCCTGTCTTCACATCTATCCTCCACCTCTTCCCGCTGTACTTCAACGATCCTTACAGGCGGATCTTGTCTTCCGGCCACTCTGGCCCCTCTAATCTCCAGAAACTCTGGGCAGGTGGCCGTTGCGTGACCTTCCTCCTGATGGAAGTCACAATAAGGCAACCCCACTCTGCCCCCTCTTCCTTCTCCTCCTCCCCTTCTTCCGGCTCCCCGAAGTCTTCTTCCTCTTCCCCTTCCCACCTCCATAGCCTCCTGCGGCGGTGGGAAATGACCCCTTGGTCCTTGTCGCCATCCTCCCTGCTCCAGCCTTCTGGGCTCCCGGAAGTTATCTCTTCCCTGAAGTCCTCCCTGGCCCTGGGGGCGACCCTCCTGAGGCCTCCAACCCAGTCGGTTGTTTGGCTCCCTGGCCCCCCCATGCTGTTGCCCCTGCCCTCGGGGCTCTTCTCTTCTCCTATTTTCCCTCGGCTCCCTCTGCTCTCTCTGCTCTCTCTGCCTTCCCGCCACCGGCTCCTTCACGTCGTCCTCGGCCAGCCTGGCCAGCTTCCTTGCAAACGCCGGGTTTGCCCTCTCGAAGTCTATCTCCTTCGCCGCCCTCTCCATGAGCTCCTCAAAAGAGAGAGGGGGTACTCTCTTCAACTCCATGCTAAAAAACCCTGGCCTCAGCCCCAGGGTGAAGGCTAGCATCAGCGCATACCCCGGGACCTCCTGGACCAGGAGAACCTCCTCTTGGAACCGGTCGACATAGCGACCCAACGTCTCCTCCGGCCCCTGCCTCACTGCAAACAGGCACTCAGCCTCCTTCTTCCTTTTCTTCGAAGTTGAGAATCTCAACAGAAAACCCCTCCGCAGATCCTCAAAGCTGTAGATGGAACTCGCCGGCAACTGGTGGAACCAGTCCCTGGCCTTTTCTTTCAGAGTGATGGCAAAAAGCCTACACTTGAAGGCATCCGACATTTGCCTGATGGACACCACGTCCTCGAACCATTGCACGTGCTGGACCGGGTCATCCTTCCCGGTGTAGTAGGTCATGTCCGGCTCCCGGAACCCCTCCGGCATTGGAGCCGAGACAATGAGCTCACTAAAGGGGGTCTCGCCCCCTGCCTGGCGAGAAGGCACGTCCCGCGATCTCGGTTGGCTGGACCGATCCGCGAGACCTTGCCCAGGGAAGAGTTCCCGCACCGTCGCCTCCTTCTTGCCCAGATCCGCCGGGAGCTCCTTCCCGAGACGCTGACCTGGGAAGAGCTCCCGCGCGGCTACGTCTCTCTCGCCTGCCTCTACCGGAACCTCCTTACCGGGGCGCTGCCCTGGAGCGTTCTCGCCTAGCAGCGGAACCACCTCCACCGGAACCTGCGGCGTCTCCCACTCGTTCCTTGCCGAGAAGGCCAAGTTGATCGTCTGCATGACTTCTCGCCTGAAGTCCTCAAACATTTTCCTCGTCGCCTCGTCCACCCGGGTGGGGGATCCTCCCGCGCCTGATCCTTCACCCTCGCCTCCTGCCATGGGACTTAACTCAAGATTTTCTTGCACCGACTGCTTCCACGCTCACCGCACCAGAACTGTTGAAGCCAAAAATGACCTCAACAAATGTTCACGAACCAAAGTGCAGTCGATGCCTACTTCTCTCAAACCTCGACCCCTGACAGGTTGCTAAGGCCCTAACACAGACCCAAAGCCTCAGCTGGGAGGTCCCACCACACACCCGGAAGATCTCTGAGAGCTTCCCCTCCAAAGCCAAATGCTGGGCTGGGAGCTCTTCAGAAGGCACTAGGGCTAGAGGAAAATGATCAACTTGCCTTCTAAAGAGCCCTTATGGGTCTTTTTATAGTCTTCCTTTGACCTGAAAATACTGAAATACCCCTGAGGGGTCTGCCAATAGCCAAATCCCGCTGTCATTCAAAGGGCATTTGGGTAATTTTACCTCGGGATAATATATTGTAAAATAATCCTCTTTATGAGCGCCGGGCCCCACCACGTGGGCCCACTTGGCGAGAACCCTGGTCGAGAAGGCTCTCGCTGGACCCCCACCTGGGCCAACCTTGGCGAGACCCCTTGCCAGGGAGGTTCGCGCCCTTCACGGTCTTGAAACTACCGCGACTGAAGGCCTACTTGGGGCCTTCTCGCCTCCCCTGGGCGGGAGCTTGCCCTAAGGCGGAAGCTTCCGTGGTCGACGATCTCTCCTACCGAGAGCTCGAGTATCTGCTTTGGTTGGTCGACGATCTCTCCCGCCGAGAGCTCGACTATCTGCCTTGGTTGGTCGACGATCTCTCCTGCCGAGAGCTCGACTATCTGCTTTGGTCGGTCGACGATCTCTCCTGCCGAGAGCTCGACTATCTGCCTTGGTCGGTCGACGATCTCTCCTGCCGAGAGCTCGACTATCTGCTTTGGTCGGTCGACGATCTCTCCTGCCGAGAGCTCGACTATCTGCCTTGGTCGGTCGACGATCTCTCCTGCCGAGAGCTCGACTATCTGCCTTGGTCGGTCGACGATCTCTCCTGCCGAGAGCTCGACTATCTGCCTTGGGCGGGAGCCCCTTCAGGGCGAGAACTCTATAAGTATGTCTCAGGGCTAACCCAAGGCTGACCTGAGCCTAGCCCAACTCCTCAGTGGTGTCTCCGGGTCCCACCCAGCGAATATGGAGTTGTACACCGGGCGGGCTACACATAGCCATTCAGAACAGCGGAGTTTGGTTGTTGGCAGGCCAGCCTAAGGGGTTTTTAGTAATTTCAGGACAGCAGAGGTTAGTTATTTGCAGATCACCTTCAGAATCCTATAAATAAGACCCAAGTTGTATCTCAGAAGGGCAGGCTTACTTGTCTCCCGGTTCTCTAGCGCCCTCTAAGGTATCATAGCCTGGCATCTGGCTAAGGAGGGGAAGCGCTCAGTGATCTTCCGGGTGTGTGGTGGGACCTCCGCGTTGGGCCCTTGGTTTAGTCCTTTGCTCTCTTTTCCTTGTTTTTTTTCTTGCAGGAGCAAAGTAAGTGTGCGACCACCCCTTCCCCAAGGGTGAACTCCACAAGAGATCGATTCTCGGTTTTAACAGGAACTACTCCACAATTCCTTTCGTTATGTCCTCTCATCCCACATTGTGAACAAGAGTATTTCAAGTCATGTCTCTTTATGCCATATTTTTGAGTTTCCAGCTCCTCTTCCTCCATTTGTCTTGCATGCTTTGGCGGCCTTCCGACCTTCCTCTGAACAGTAGGCCACATAATAATAAGATTTAGGTTTGCTAACGACCATTCCATTTGAGAATTAATGGGATTTAGAAGGTGCTCGTAAGCATGCAAAAATATCTCCTTCTTGTACCAATGTATCACGTAGTCTTCCACTTTTTCCCTTCGATAGAAAATACATGCAGTAGCATGTACACACGGAATACCAGTGAGATCTCATCGTCTGCAACTACAACTGCTGGAACCGAACTCAACTGTCCATTTATCTCGCACATACCCTTGCACTTCAAATTTATTTTGCCCGTTCCACCCCAAAATATAGTCATGTGCATTTTTATTATTATTTTCTATAATTTTTTGGATGGAAGGGCATAATTCTCCACTGCTTTTGAGTACCTTGTCCTTTTTAATGTGTAGCCGCTTCATTAGGATTACCCTAATTGTTTCCAACATGTTTATAATGGGCTTATCTCTGGCCCTTAAAATGACTTTGTTGAATGCCTCACAGTAATTTTTAAGCAACATATCACATTTAGGCCAAGTGTTGAAATGAGACCTTGCCCAATGCTTCTCATGTCTTTCCTTTACCCATTCATAGGCTTTTTGATCACAAGCCTTCAACTTCTCCATTTTAATGTTGAAATCAACAACTCTTGTAGCGGATGCAGACCTTCATAATAAATCTTTAAGTTGTATGCCTCTAAATTTCTGCTTGAAATTATTATACATATGTCTTAAGCAAAACCTGTGCTCGGCATTAGGCAATAACCCCTCAATGACTTTTATTAAACCTTTTTTGCTTATCCGAAATGATATTCCAGAAATGACTATTTTCAATACACAAGTCTTCAATAAGAATACTAATAAATCATGTCCAAGTTTTAGTATTTTAATTCAAAACATAAGCATAAGCAATAGGATACATATTATTATTACCATCGATGTCAACTGCACATAACAACACTCCACTTGTATGTGTCTTCAAGTGCGTACCATCCAAACCTATTATAAGTCTACAACCACTCATAAACCCTTTCTTCAATGCACCCCAACATATGTAGAGTCTCTTAAAAATGCAAGTTTGATATGCAACATCATGCTTACATTTAATTTTAACCATTGTTTTCGGGTTGGTCTTGTAAATTTTCTCACAATAATCCCACAATCTTGCATATTGCTCATGTTCTGTGCCACTAATAACTTTATTTGCATATTCTTTTGCTCTATACATTTTCCAAATGCTAAGAGGAGTTTTGTTATCTATTTGCATTATCTCCTGCATAGAATTTACTGACCAATCTGGATTGCTCCTAATATGTTGCTCATATCTAGTTGCAAGGAATTTAGCACTGCAATGTTTGGAACTTGGAACCCTTCAACATGTATGATCTCCTTTAATTGTCTTTACTTGAAATGTTTTTTCATTTTTCGAAATGAAGGAGGCAAACAAAACTCAACCACAATCGCAACTAACTTGAATTTTATCACTGCAGTTTTTGGTAAATTTAATTGGTTTCTCTTGTACTGTAGCGTACATTCCCATTGCATCTCTAAATTCAGAAGAACTAGTGAAACACATCCCAACATGAAATTGAAAACCGTGTTCGTTTGCATTGCCTTGATAAACTTGAATACTTTTCTCGCTCAAAGAAGAAAGTGAGGAAGAGCGATTACCAAACTCTCTAATATGTATGTCAACATTTGTATTACAATTTGTTTTGGCCGCCTCTGTTCCACCAACCAACTCAATTTAAGCGTCTATACTTTGATCAAACATTACATCATCCCATTCAAAATCGCTATCTACCAAATCATCAGAAAAATCATTGTTATCGGAATCTTCACTGGAACTCACTGAATCACTGCTACTATTTAAGGTCTCTTGTAAACCAATTTCTTCAACTACAACATTTTCCCAATCTACATCTAGAATAATAACATTGCTCGCTATTACTAAACATGATTGTAACACATTTAAAATCAACCCTAAACTGAAATAGAATAAAAAAAAATTGGGTGAAATGTATATCTGTCATAGCTTGAAGAAATCGGCCAAAAGAGAACTGTAGATTGAAATCTGAAACTGGAATCAAAGCTAAACTGATGCACGTTAAAAAAAAGAATGGAGCACATCAATGCTAATGGAAAAACTCAAACAATGCTAATAGAACATCAATCCTGTAGGGTGTAACCTGGGCTGGAAAAATGATTTCGAGTTTTTTTTTTCAGATTTTGGCCAATGACATATATCAGAAATAGAAAAGCAAATTAACTAGAACAAAGAAGCCAAAATATAACTAGAAAAAATTAACCTAATCGAAACTAGAAAAAAAAATTAACCTAAGTGCCCGGCAGTTCTGAATAGAAGAAAAACTTGTCAAAATCTGGAAAAAAATCTCGAAAAATGAAAAACGGAGAACAAAAAGAAGCACGAAAACTGAAAAACAGAGAACAAAAAGAAGCCCAAAAATCTCGAACCCTAAAGCTACCGGAGAAAGAAATGGTAAATGGTAAAGAGATCGGGATACCTGCTCGTGTTCGCGTGGCTGTCACTCTAATGTAGGCGTAGGAGGCAAAAATATCCTTCCAAGAAGCTCGTGTCGCCGATCACCAGCAGCCCAGATCGCCGGAAGCCCCGATCGCCCGTTTGATTGCACCCTAGCATAAAAAGTATCGGGTAGCCGGTAAAATGGTAAAGGCGGTATGTTAAATAGAATATTATGAGGCTGGTCAAAATTACCCTCGGTAAAAAAGCCTTAGGGTGCAAAACGCTTAGAAAATAGATATTGGGGGTGCAAAATGCAATATTAGAAAATTTAAGATGCAATTCGTCAAAACTAATATATTGGAGGATGCAGTCTGCCAAAAAGCCAACACGTGAGAGACTATTTTTCTCTGCAGAACCAGGTCCACCACCACTACCAGTAATAAAAAACTGAAGAAGTATTTTAATTTTAAAAAACAAGAAGTATTTTCCCCGGGAATTAGGGTTGAAACCCCAAAGAAGCAGTATTTCAACAACTCCGGGATTTGGGTCGCGATGGGTTTCACTAATCCCCGCGCCATTCCTCCCTCGCGCCCGGCGTACGATGTGCACCGTAGACTGTAGTTATAGATTAATATTCTGATGCAGCCTCCCTCTCTCTCTATCTCTCACTGTACGATGGGATTGAGCGCCAGCCAGCAGGAGACAGAAGAGACGACGATGGGGGAGAGAGATGGGAGGAAGAACATGAACTGAGAAAGAGTCAACTCCACTGTAAACACGGGGCTCGAGGAGACTAAAGGAAGATACTTGTCCATCGGGAAGCCCCAAACGCCTCATTCAACCCAACAACTCATACATTAATATAAAATATTAAAATCTTTCCTCAGACTTTCACATAACTACCCTTCTGTACTCCCTCCATTCATAGAAATTTTGGGAAGTGAATAGTTAGAATCCACACTTTCCCACTAATTTTATGGGAAACATGAAGATCAAGTGGAATTGACCAAAGTCAACCACGCTCTCGTCGCACTCCTGCGCTCACAGAACTCTCGCAGCACTCCCGCGCTCACGTCGTGCTCACAACGCTCTCGAACACACTCCCGCACTCACAACATTCTTTGTCTGCTCCCGTGCCGCTAAAATGGTGATCTGTGTGCTCGAGGATCCCGATTCGCTCGTCCGGTTATTATGGATGTCATAGTAGCGTGATTATCAAGTTGCCCACCAAACAAATATTAAATAAGCATAGAGCCCTCGTTTGAAGATGGATCGTCTTCAGCACCATAGAGAGTTCCTTTGATGATTATTTAGAATTCTCCTTCATTTTTCGAAGATTCACTCAAAGAACTCCTTCAGCTTTTGATGGTCTCATTCCAATTCAACGATCTCTTTCGAAGGCAACTTAAAGGTCTCACTTCAACCATTGGAGACCCCATCCCCTTCGAAGATCTCTTTCGAAGGCGACTCTTTGATCTTTGATGAGGTCAATCACAATTTATAGGAAAATCGCGTTGCACATAGCCGAACCGCCCTCCCCCCACGAAAGTCGTGTGAGTTATGCAGGTAACCGCCGCGCGCCTGATCCACGAAGTAACTACTGCGCGCGCGCCGAATTGCGTGCGCAACCCAAGCACCGCCACTCGGTGGCAGGGCCGACCCCGTCACCGGGACGACCACCCCCCTCTAACCGTCCGGAGACGGGCTATCCCGGCACGGCCTTCCTCCGCGAAGGCTAGCGAAGGCCGCTCGGGCGGCCTTGGTGCGGCCGACCCCGCAAAGTACCGACCAAGGCCACCCGATCCTGGGCGGCCTCCCAACGGTCGGCCCTAACAAGGGCTGGCCAAGGCAGCCCGATCCTAGGCAGACTCCCCGCGACCGACCCTAACAAGGGTCGGTCAAGGTCGCTGTTGGGTATTGTATCCACAATTACCTGGATTTGAAGAAGACTCCAGTCAAGCTAAGGTGAATTGAAAATATATTTGACAATTCTATCAAGTTGTGCTTGCAGCTATTCCATGCTAAGTACACACCAGTGTCAGGGTGCAGTGGGTCAATATACACGGGTCTGCGCAACGTAATCCCTCGTTGAGTAGATCAGTGTGTTGACTCACGTGTGCTCTCTCTATTGGAATGTACTTATTTTCAAGTACAGGGTCTAGGTAGATCAAGAGCAGAAGAAGGAGCAAATATGGGTCAAAGACCAAGTCATCAAAGGAAGGAAGAGAAAATTCTTCTAAGTCAAAATCGATGGGAATCACTAAGTTATTCCCGCCAACTTCGACGAGAATCGTTAGTGATTCCCGCCGATTCGACGAAAATCAGTCTGCATTCCCGCCGACTTCTTCCGGATGACAGTTTTCCAACAGGAATTCTGCCAAGGCAGAATCTACGGGAATCGTGAGTGATTCCCGCCGACTTCGACGAGAATAAATCTGCATTCCCACCGACTTCTTCCGGCTGACAGTTTTCCAACAGTAATTCTGCCAAGGCAGAATCGACGGGAATCGTGAGTGATTCCCGCCGACTTCGACGGGAATAACCAACGATTCCCGACGATTTTGCCTTAGGCAATTTTCCTCGTTCGCTGGACCGAACCAACTTGTCGTGCACTGTTTCGGCCGGGACTAAGGTTTCTCCTTGTGGGCCCCACAACGGTCATTAGGGCTGGCCTCTAGTATTTATACTCGCATATTTTGAACTTCGAGAGACAGTCATTCACGCGAAATCAAAAGTAGCTGACGCCGTGCCCTGGCCGATCGCGGAAACTGTTGATCGCTTGTTGCCGCTCGCAGTTCGTCGTCGTCGCTAATCTTCGATCTTCTTTGATATTCTGACGACAGTACCGAGGCAAGCCGAGCGTCTCACGCATCTCTCTTGAGATCTTTTGTCTCTCGATTTGTTGAACGAGACAAGTTCTCCATTCCGAATCGGTGGAGACGATTGATCCGACTGAGATCGTTGGTAGACCTTGCTTGCTTCGTCAAGAAGTTTGGATCTACAAAGTATCGCCGCCGCAATCACTTGTCGCCGCGATCTTGAGATGACTCATTCCAAGAGAGAAATCTGGTCGTGGACTCTTCGTATTTTTCGTGCAAGCTACAACGAACGAAGAATGACATCGGAATCTCCAAAAGTTTTGTTTGTATTTTCTTTTACATTCAATTTTGGTTTGTTGTAAAGGAATTTTCATTCCTTGTTGTTAGGGTTGGGTGCAACCCATGGTGGTTGAGTTGTGACTCTTTTGTTGGAAGGGTTCCTTCCGTAGTGTGAGGATTGGATTTCAATCCGTTTGGAGAAGTGACTGAGTCGTCCCTTGGTGGGAGATAGGTCGAAGGGGGAAAGTGGACGTACCCAAATCGGGGAACCACTATAATTCTTTGTGTGTTTTTTGTGTTCTGTTTGTTAATTTGTGCAGGTAAATTTAATTCCGCAAAAGACTGCACGACACCTATTCCCCCCCCCCCCCATAGGTGGATTTAGTCAATACTAGAGACTTTCAAGTGGTATCAGAGGGAGGTTACTCATCAATAAGGTTAACACCTTGAGTAAGATCCTGTGTCTAGTGTCAAGAAGAAAGAAGATCTCGGGAATGGACGGACTCAAGTATTCAGGAAAGATCCCAGTATGCACCAAGCTGAACTTTCCCATCTGGAAAGAAAGGATCAGGTTCTACATGGAAGCAGTCGACCCCCGACTCTTCATGATAGTGGAGAAAAGACCTTATATCCCCACTAAGGTCTCCACCATTGATCCGACCAAGATGGTGCCCAAGAAGCTCTCCGAAATGGATAAGGATGAGATGGTGCTTGTCGGACTAGACAAAAAAGCACAAAACATCTTAGTAAGAGCCGTCGATGATTCCATGATGCAGAATTTCAGCAACTGCAGGACTGCCAAGGACATATGACATTGCTTGATCATTCTGATGGAAGACACAAATGAAGTAAGGGATGATCGAAGATCCCTTCTAAACCAGAAGTATGAGGCCTTCAGGCAAGGTCCCAAGGAAGAAATCGGAGTGACATTCGAGAACTTCCTGAAGATCGTCAATGCCCTGAAGGGTTATGGCAGAGTGTTCACCGATGGTGAACTAAATGACAAATTCCTTAGATCCCTTACTAAGGAATGGGACACCAAGATCTGCGCCATCAGAGAATTTGGTAAGCTGGTAGAAACTGATCCCCAGATTCTGTTTGGAAAGCTAATGTCCTACGAGCTTCAGCTGAACACCAGAAAAGCTGAAGAAGAAGCCGATAAGGCCGCAGCCAAAGAAAAGACTGTGGCCCTGAAAGCTAATTACTCAAGGAAAGGCAAGGGTGCAGCCTCGTCCCGCTTTTGGAGAAAGGCTGAGGAAGAAGACTCTGAGCCATGCTCATCCGGCTCAGAGCTATCCGAGCAAGAATTTTCCTTCATCACTCGAGAGTTTAAGAAGTTCCTCAAGATGAGGAATCAAAGAAAGAGAGACGGCTCCTCCTCCAAACATCAGAAGAAGAATTACTTTTCTGACAGGTATGAGTCTAAACAGAACAAACATCGCTCTGCTGACATTATCTGCTTTGGATGCAATAAGCCAGACCACGTCGTTGCTGACTGCCACCAAAGCAAGAGAGATAAGGGGAAAGGAGAGGAGCGCAAGTCCTCTAGAGATCAGAAGAAGGAGAGGAGCTACATTGCTAAAAAGCCAAAGACACTGAGTGAATCTTATTCGTCACACTCCAGTAATGATGAGGAAGCCTACTTCGGGCTAATGGGTCGCTCCGACTCAGATGGAGATTGTCCCCCATTTACTTGGAAGGTAAAAGATCGCACCCCCTCTCTGACTCTGACTCTGAGTCTCCTGAAGATGATCTCGAGGACAGCCCATCTGCCCGTGAAGCTGAACTCCTCGAAAAGTATAAGCTTCTGCTTAATACCTTTGAGGAATGCCGCAAGAGGTTGAGCGCTCAGAAAAAAGAAGTCGAATTCCTTAAGGCTGAGGGTGTGTCCCTAAGAGAAGAGATCACTAGCTTAATTTCTCTCTGACAGGAACACCTGGACCTGACTTCTGAGCACTCAGATTCTCTAAGGCTCCTTGACCAAAAACAGGAAGAAATCAACAAGCTGGAAGAACAGCTTGCGGCAGAAAGGAAGATTGTCAAAGCTTCTCTATGCCCAAGACCATTCTTCCTCTAGTTGATGTATTTTCTGCTCAGGCTAAGGGGGCTGGCTTAGGGCATGTGGGAGTGCCTGGCAAATCATCCAAGAGAAACAAAAATCAGAGGAAAAATAAGGCTGCTAAGAAGGCCTCTGCTGCAGAAAAGGGAAAGGCCCCACCCGGTCCTATTTCATTCAGAAAGCCTTGCTTTCTTTGCAATGAGCAGGACTTTGAGTCAACCTATGACTACTTCTTCCGGCTCTCGGTTGAAAAGCCCAAGAGCCGGTATGATGGTTGGACCTTCCCCCGCAACTACGGTGAGAGTGTCTTCAAGGCACATTATGAGGAAATCCAAGTGGAGAATTATGGCCACTTCTCTAGCGGCCATAATAGGAAGCAGGCACCAAAGGCCAAGCCTGTCATACTGAAGGAACAGGAAGTGAAGAAGTCATGTGACTGTTGTCATCATGATGCCTTTACCTCCAGATCCAAGGCCCCGGCTGGACCCACCGTTCCAAGGGTAAAGCAGGAGCCTAGGAAACGGTGCAACAGGTTTGACTGTTGGTGCTGTGGCAAAGTTGGTCACTTCGTCGTGGATTGCTGATTTAATCCAAGATTCAACGAGACTCCTCATGTTAGCAATGCGAGGCCGACCACTCGTAGGGTTAACTCCCCGAGGGGAAGTATGCTAACAAGGAATCTAGGACCCAAGTTCAATTCTGTTTTGCAGGTATGTCCAAATGCCACCAAAATGCCAATCTAGTACTTGGACAGTGGATGTTCCCGGCATATGACCGAGACAAGAAGCCTATTGCGTGATTACTCCCCAATCGAAAATGGACCCAAAGTCATCTTTGGAGGATCTGATCGAGGAGTCACCAGGGGTTATGGTATGATTTCCAACGGTGTATTCTCTATCACAGACGTGGCCTATGTTGAAGGGTTAAACCATAACCTGATCAGTGTAAGCCAGTTGTGTGATAAAGGATACGACATTAAGTTCTGCAAGGAAAAGTGCTTGATAATATTATGTGCCTCTTCAGAGACAGTATTAACTGGCATTAGGAGAAGAAATATCTTTTGCTTAGATTTTCTTAGCTTAGACTCTTCTACCCCAGTGTGTCTAGTAGCAAAAGGCAGTGCATCTCTCTGTGAACAATGACACAAGGGATTAGCACATATTAATTTCAAGACTATTAATATGTTGTTTTCCAAGAATTTAGTAAGGGATGCCCTACTATTAAGTGCATCAAAGATAACCCTTGTCCTGCATGCTAGAAGGGCAAACAGACTCGGGCTATCTTTAAGGGCATTGCAGACAAAGACTCTTCCAGATGTCTTTATCTTCTGTACATGGACTTGTTCGGTCCAGTGCAAGTTCATAGCTTAGGAGGCAAATCGTATACACTAGTGATTGTTGATGATCACTCTCGGTTTACGTGGGTGTTTTTCTTGAAACAAAAGTCAGATAAGTTTGACATCTTCACTAATTTTATCAAGTAGATACAGAACGAACTTAACTGCTCCGTGGTCAAAATAAGAAGTGACCATGGAACAGAATTCGAGTCTGGTGTTATGACAGAATTCTGTGAAGAACATAGTATCTTTCATGATTTTTCCTCCCCGCATACTCCTGAGCAAAACGGAGTTGCCGAGAGGAGGAATAGAACGCTCATTGAGGCATGTACAACAATGTTGAATGACGCTTCTTTCCTAGAGTACTTCTGGGCAGAGGCTGTCAATACAGCCTGTCACGTGCAAAACCGGGCCTTGATCAACAAGAATCATCGTAAGACGCCTTATGAGCTATTAAAAGACAGGAAACCGACAATGTTCTATCTAAGGATTTTTGGTTGCAGATGCTATGTACTCAATAATGGGAAGTACCCACGTACTAAATTCGGAGAAAAATACTTCGAAGGCATCTTCATGGGCTATAGTAGCCATAGTCGGGCATATAGGGTTTTCAATAAGAAAACCCTAGTGGTAGAGGAGTCCATTAATATTGTATTTGATGAAGGAAGCCTGCTCATAGCAATTCTTCCAGTGACATTCTTGAAGATGCAGGTGCAAGGCTTGAATAGCTAAGTCTAGATGAGACTGCTAAAGATGGAACTCCCAAGTACGTCAAGGTATCCACCTCAACGCCACCTTGAGAAGATGACGGTCACGATAAAGAAATTCTCCCAGAAGAGGGAGCAGCCCGAGAAGCTGTTGGAGCTCCAGATGCCAGACTCTTAGAGCTCAGACACGTGAGGGATCACCCAAGAGATCAGATCATAGGAGATCCTTGGGACGGTGTCAGAACTCGCAGAGGTACAATTAAGGAGATTCTGCACCTAAGTTTTCTGTCACAAGTTGAGCCAAAGAAGTTCGACGAAGCGAACAAAGATGTGTCATGGATATTGGCAATGCAAGATGAACTGCATCAATTCGAACGATGCAACGTCTGGACGCTAGTTCCCAGACAAAAGAAACAGAATGTGATCGGCACTAAGTGGATCTTCAGAAACAAACTGGATGAACACGGTGTCATCATCAAGAACAAGGCTAGACTGGTGGCTCAAGGTTACAGACAGGAGGAGGGGATTTACTTCGACCAAACCTTTACACCAGTTGCAAGGCTCGAGGCGATCAGATTATTCCTGGCATATGCCTCTCACAAAGGATTCACTGTCTATCAGATGGACGTGAAATCTGCGTTCCTAAATGGAAATTTGAAAGAGGAAGTATATGTCGCGCAACCCCCAGGTTTTGTTAATCCAACATTCCCTAATCATGTTTACTTTCTTAATAAAGCATTATATGGCTTAAAACAAGCTCCTCGAGCTTAGTATGAGACTTTGTCTAGTTTTCTTCTTGAGAACAAGTTCTCGAGAGAAAAAATAGATAAGACATTGTTTCTTAGGGAAGTCAAATGCAAGATTTTGCTGGTGCAAATCTATATCGATGACATAATATTCGGCTCAACGGACAACAAGCTGTGCAAGAAGTTTTCTAAACTTATGCAAGGGAAGTTTGAAATGAGCAGCATGGGTGAGCTGAAGTACTTCTTGGGACTTCAAGTGAAACAGTCTGAGGATGGAATTTTCATTTCTCAGATGAAGTTCACAAATGAACTCCTCAAGAAATTCGGAATGGAAAATGTAACCTCTATGAGGACTCCAATGGGATCCACTGTGTCTCTGGACAAGGATGTGAAAGGGAAACCTTTTGATGAAACCAAATACAGAAGCATAATTGGATCCCTGCACTACCTTACTGCTAGTAGACCAGATATTATTTTTTCCACATGCGTTTGTGCCAGATATCAGGTGAACACTAAGGAATCTCATTATGTCGCTGCAAAGTGAATTCTTAGATACCTTAAAGGTACACTAAATCTTGGCTTGTGGTACCCAAGAAACAATGATGTCGAGCTGATAGGCTTTTCAGATGCTGACTTTGTAGGAAGCAGAGATGATAGGAAAAGCACTTCCGGGACGTGCCAATTCCTCAGAAGAAGGCTTATTTCGTGGAACAGTAAAAAGCAGAACTGTGTCGCAACCTCTACGGCTGAATCTGAGTACATCTCAGCAGACAGCTGTTGCGCACAACTTCTATGGATCAGAAATCAACTCGAAGATTATGACTTGCAGTTCAGAGAAGTTCCTATATATTGTGACTCCTCGAGCGCAATAGCAATTGCGAACAATCCAGTGTCGCACAGCAGAACAAAGCATATTGAAGTGCGCTACCACTTCATTCGGGAGCATGTGGAAAACAAAGATATCTCTCTCTGCTATGTCCCCACGGATAAACAGATTGCAGATATCTTCACAAAGCCCCTAGACGAGGCCAAGTTTAGTCTCTTCAAAACTGAACTCGGCATGCTAAACTATGAAGATTGAAGACTGAATGGATCAAGGCTCGTGGATCAAGGGGAAGCATCAACGAGGAACTCAAGATAGGGCACAAATGCAAGAACTGAGGGGGAGCATTTTGATCCAAGTAAAATCCCAGATTTGTAGAAGCCGAAAAGGGGGAGATTACCCTCTCGGCTAAGGCTAAGGTGGCTGCCAATGTTAAGCATGCTCTCAGGAAAATGGTAATGAATTTCACTCTCAACTGAATTTTTTGTTTCTATTTTTCATTCCCATCTGTTCTATTCACCTTAGCTTGTAGGGTTTAGGCTTCTTCAAATAGGGGGAGATTGTTGGGCATTGTATCCACAATTACCTGGATTTGAAGAAGACTCCAGTCAAGCTAAGGTGAATTGAAAATGTATTTGACAATTCTATCAAGTTGTGCTTGCAGCTATTCCATGCTAAGTACACACCAATGTCAGGGTGAAGTGGGTCAATATATACAGGTCTGCGCAATGTAATCCCTCGTTGAGTAGATCAGTGTGTTGACTCACGTGTGCTCTCTCTATTGGAGTGTACTTATTTTCAAGTACAGGGTCTAGGTAGATCAAGAGCAGAAGAAGGAGCAAAGATGGGTCAAAGACCAAGTCATCAAACGAAGGAAGAGAAAATTCTTCTAAGTCAAAATCGACGGGAATCACTAAGTTATTCCTGCCAACTTCGACGAGAATTGTTAGTGATTTCGGCCGATACGACGAAAATCATTCTGCATTCCCGCCGACTTCTTCCGGCTGATAGTTTTCAAACAGGAACTCTGCCAAGGCAGAATCGACGGGAATCGTGAGCTATTCCCGCCGACTTCGACGAGAATCAGTCTGCATTCCCGCCGACTTTTCCGGCTGACAGTTTTCCAACAGGAATTCTTCCAAGGCATAATCGACGGGAATCGTTAGTGGTTCCTGCCGACTTCGACGGGAATCACCAACGATCCCCGACGATTTTGCCTTAGGCAATTTTCCTCGTTCGCTGAACCGAACCAACTTGCCGTGCGCTGTTTCGGTCGGGACTAGGGTTTCTCCTTGTGGGCCCCACAACGGTCATTAGGGCTGGCCTCTAGTATTTATACTCGCATATTTTGAACTTCGAGAGACAGTCATTCACGCGAAATCAAAAGTAGCCGACGTTGTGCCCTAGCCGATCGCGGAAACCGTCGATCGCTTGTCGCCGCTCGCAGTTCGTCGTCGTCGCTAATCTCCGATCTTCTGACGACAGTACCGAGGCAGGCCGATCGACTCACGCATCTCTCTTGCGATCTTCTGTCTCTCGATTCGTTGAATGAGACAAGTTCTCCATTCCGAATCGGTGGAGACGATTGATCCGACTGAGATCGTTGGTAGACCTTGCTTGCTTCGTTAAGAAGTTTGGATCTACAAAGTATCGCCGCCGCAATCACTTGCCGTCGCTGATCTTGAGAAGACCCATTCCAAGAGAGAAATCCGGTTGTGGACTCTTCGTATTTTTCGTGCAAGCTACAACGAACGAAGAAGGACATCAGAATCTCCAAAAGCTTTGTTTGTATTTTCTTTTACATTCAATTTTGGTTTGTTGTAAAGGAATTTTCATTACTTGTTGTAAGGGTTGGGTGCAACCCGTGGTGGTGGAGTTGTGACTCCTTTGTTGGAAGGGTTCCTTCCGTAGTGTGAGGATTGGATTTCAATCCGTTTGGAGAAGTGACCAATCGTCCCTTAGTGGGAGATAGGTCGAAGGGGAAAAGTGGACGTACCCAAATCGGGGAACCACTATAATTCTTTGTGCGTTTTCTGTACTCTGTTTGTTAATTTTGTGCAGGTAAATTTAATTCCGCAAAAGACTACACGACACCTATTCGCCCTCCCCCCCATAGGTGGATTTAGTCGACACTAGAGACTTTCAGTCGCCCAATCATGGACGGGCTCCCGGAGGCCGGACCTAACAAGGGTCGGCAAAGGTCACCCGATCCCGGGCGGCCACCCCGCAGTCATCCCTAACAAGGTTCGGCCAAGGTTGCCTGATCCCGGGCGACCTCCTCACAGTCGGCCCTCACAAGTGTCGGCCAAGGCCGCCTGGATCCGGTCGCCCTTGTTGCGTGCGGGGCCACCTAAGGCCGTCTGATCCCGGGCGGCTTCGCCGCGATCGGCCCCGCGAGGGGCAGGCCAAGGCCGCCCGGTCCCGGGAGGTTTCCCCCGCGACCGCCCTCGCAAGGGCCGATCGAGGCTATCGGACCTGGGCGGCCTTGTCGCGGCCGTCCGCTCCTCCCGGTTGCCCTTCATATGGAGGGCGGCGGCCGGCCGTTTACCCCGGTGTCGTCAGGCCGCCGATCTTCGCGGGCGGGCCTTCCCTCAACCCCGAGGCAAGATTTTCATTTTCCAAAAGTGGCAATCCGCCTGATCATTTTCGAGCGATTCTATTGGCCAGTCCTGTAGTTATTAGGCAAAATTACCGGACCTCCCTCGCCAAAATCTATAAATAGGCCCAATTCAATTTCAAAAGGGCATTTTCCGGTTTAACTCAGTTTCACTCCTTCCTCTCTCCCCTTCTCTCTACAGGAATTACGTCCAAGATCGTCGTCGGGAGACAAGGCGAAGGCTGTATGGACAAGACGAGGATCGCGAGAATGCAAGTCAAGAAGGAGATGCGTGAAGCCTCCCTTGCCGTCACGTCAAGACAACTTCGAAAGAAGGGAGCGCACGCACCTTCGGTGAAAAAGCATCAGAAGACCATCAAAGTAAATCGATGGTCGGTGGCATACATCGCTCGTTCTCCTGCCCTCTCTTAAGTTGTAATGAGGCGCGACCTATCACCCTCGCTCTCCTCCAAGAAGCTCTGTAACGAACGCTTATATAGTCGAAGTTAGGTCGACACCATACCGCCCGCATGGTTTTTCATCCCGATTGTGGGTTTTTCACGTCATCAAGTCATCGTCTCAGCATTAGCTTGTCTTTGACTATTGACATGCTCGACCGCTCACGGGCTAAGACGGTTCACTAAGCCCGGTCTACCGAGAGTGTCGCGCAGTTCACTAACTGATTGGCGCCATCTGTGGGAACGCAAGTTCTCAAGAGCTTCAAGGAGGCACAGAGGATAGGACACCTCACACCGTTGGACTAGTTAGAGGAAGGACTGCTCAGGTGCATCACTCAAATTAAATAACTCAGGGGTCAGCACATCGGGAGCGCACCAAGATTGGCTAGTCGCACTCCCTTGTCAACGTAGTACAACAAGAGGAAGTCATCGCCCCCTCAGATTTTGCTTTCACCGGGAGAAATGACCGTTTGGAGGAGCACCTTGTGGAAATGCTCGCCCTCCTCAGAGGCATGACCGTCGCCCAGGTACCTGCAAGAGTACGAGCCCCAAAGAATGCACCACAGGCTCAGAAGGAGGAAAATCCTGAATCCACACAGGAAGCCAGCACTAAGCGTCCTGCCCGTCAGGCCATGGATATCGGGGAAGATCTCCTCCACCAGCGCCTGGGGACGGGATCCCTTGAGGATTTAGCAAGGGGATGACCCGAGAAAAAGTAAGAGAATTGTTTGAAGAAGAGTTCAGTCAAGTCGGTGATCGAGGGGGCCAAGTCCACCTCCCGGTAAGGAACATATCGCCTCTAGTGTCAGAAGTACTGTCGTACCCGACCCCTGCAGGTTTCAAGCTTCCAAGCATCAAATCATACGATGAGACCGAAGATCCCTTGGAGTATGTAAATCACTTCACCACAATCGTCCACATCTACAACGTGCTCGACCAGTTTCTCTGCCAAGTCTTCCCCGCCACTTTGAAAGGACAGGAAAGAATGTGGTACCACTCGCTCAGAGAAGAAACCATACAGAACATTGCCCAGCTCACCCAACAGTTCCTGTATCAATTCAAAGCTAACCACCGCATTGTAAAGAATCCCTCCCATCTCTCAGGAATCCACCAGAATAAGGGACAAACCCTTAAGGAGTTTTTCCATCGGTTCACCACAAAAGCCAGGCAGATCCCAGGGGTGCACCTGGAACTCCTACGTGGGGTCTTACTCGGGGGCTTCTACTTAGAGGTTTATACTCCGCGTTAATGAGGGAGACGGTCCCCAGCTACCCGGACCTTGTGCACAGAGTCGAGGCTCAGATCGTGGCCGACGAGGCGATTGAGTCTCATCAAAGACAGTTTGAAGGAGTTAAAAGGAATATAGAAGAACCACCTCCAACCCGTCAAGAGGGGCGCATGGGCAACCCCTGCCGACAGGATCTTCACGAGTACCGGCCCCGAGGTGATGCCAGGAGTATATGCCGCTCAACACCACCCGTGCTAACATGTTTTACGCAATTTGCGACAACCCAGCATTACAAATGCCCAGAGAAGTCCCTGTGGGAATAGAAGATCGAACAAAATACTGCGAATTTCACAAGGGGACATGACACTCAACAGAAGAATGTGTCAAGTTAAAGGATGAGATCGAACGGCTCATCCGAAGATTTCTTTAGGACTAAGCAAGAGGCTATCCAGCCCAGTAGAGGAGGGAGTAGCCACATGCACGTCAAGAAGTGCAGGGGCAGACATGTTGTGGGGATAGTGGAGACCATAGCCGGGTCTCTGTTTGCTATGATAAATTCAATCGCTCAGAGTACATCCGGTTCAAGCGCATCAGCGAAGAAAAAGATTAGCTTCAAAGATGAGGACCTCGAGGGACTACTGACATCACACCAGGCCCCGCTCATCATAATGGCCGAGATCAGAGACCCGAGTTTTCACGTCAAGCAGATACTAGTGGATAACGTAAGCTCAGTCAATGTTCTGTTCATGTTGGTAGTTCGAGGAATGCGCTTCCCCAAGGAGAAACTCCAGCCAGCGACTTGCCCGATCTACGGTTTTAATGGAGGACCAATGTCAGTCGAGGGAAAAATCACCCTCCCAATTACCCTAGGATAATTTCCAAATCAAGCAATTCACCAAGTTAAGTTCGTGGCAATAGAGATAGAAGTCACCATACAACGTGATGTTCGGCCGCCCGCTCCAGTCAGCGTTTGGAGCAATTCTGTTAATTAGACAATGAAGTTTACCACACCAGTAGGATTCAGAGTCGCAAGCGGAAACCAGGAAGCAGTACTCTAGGATTCAGTCAATGTTCTTTTCTATCTATCTATCCTCCTCTCTGCCTTCCCAGTTCCCAGCTTAATTTCCCGGCCTGAATTCCTTCCCAGGCCAGAAAACTACCAACTAAAGCAGTTGAATAATTAATAAAGAAAGGCTGCTTAATTAAGTGCACGTTGTATTGATCAGCTATTTATATATATAGATATATATGGACGCGGTGGAGCCGCTGCAATGGCTCATTTTTCTCTAGGAGCCGCTGCAGGAGGTAGAAACCAGCTGCGCCGCCGCCAAGCAGCTGCCGTCGACCAAGGCATCATCCCCTCTGAAAGCCTCTTTCTTTACAGCAGCAGCGGCGGCGCCGCGAGGCCGGGAGCCTTTGAGATATGCCAGCAGCAACATACCTACTCGGCCTCGACGGGGGGAAGAAGTAGTCTTGTCGCGTTCGGCCACGACCCCGATCATGATGATGAGCCCATCGGATCAGAGCCGACCGGAAGCTGCGGCCCGAGTGCTGGCGGAGGCGTCGTAGGGAGGAGCTGCCAGGACTGCGGCAACCAGGCCAAGAAGGACTGCGTCCACATGCGATGCCGCACGTGCTGCAAGACCCGCGGATTCCACTGCAACACCCACGTCAACAGCACCTGGGTTCCAGCCGTTAAACGCCGCGAACGCCAGCTGCAGCAGCATGTCGCCGCCTCCGCCGCCTTTCAGCACTCCCCCGCCCGCCCTCGGGCCGCCCCCGCCGGAGGAGATCATGTGTCCAAAATGCCCAGAGATAATCTCCCCACTGGCCCCACCACTGTCGTCGCGCCCACCGGGTCAGGTACTATATATATATATATATATATATATTAGGGTTAATTTATTAATTGATTGATTTCAGTAGTAGTTTATTCTGGCTAGAGCTACACTTAATTTCTCTTTTGTTTTTGTTTACGGGCTTTAATTTGAACAGCTGATAAATGCAAGCTAGCTTGATTCATGTACGTGCTGTTTCTTAATTAAATAGGGGGAACGGATGGCAGTGTGCTGAGTTTTCCGGCGGAGTTGAACACGCCGGCGGTATTCCGGTGTGTGAGGGTGAGTCCGATGGAGTTGGCCGGCGACCAGTTGGCGTACCAGACGGAGGTGAGCATCGGGGGGCGCGTCTTCAAGGGCATACTGTATGACCAAGGCCCGGAGCCATCATCTTCCGCCACCGGCAACTCGGCAATGGTGAGCACCGCCGCTTTGTTTCCGGACCCTTCCTCATTTGATCCTGCTCCGGTGAGCGTCTTCATGGCGGGATCAGCCCAGTTCTTCCCCCCACATGCACCTTTAGCCTAGCTAGCTAGGGCTTAAATAATCATACAATTAAACTTCTATCATCAAATTATTTCATGTTCATCTTCAATAGTTGTATCCGGATTCGTTAATATCCGTCCAATTATTTGATAAATAAGGATTAATCAGTGTTTTTAATTTCAGCCAAGCACGGTATTTTGTTTTTTTTTTATATTTCAATTCTCTCCCGCCTGTTTTCTCTGCGTCCTTCGCGGCTAAGTTATTATATTATTTATTTTAAAAGGATATTATTACTATGTGTCGCTTTGCTGTGATTGAATGGATGGACGTGACCTTGGTCAGCTCTTTTTCTTCGGCCCTAAATGACTAAATCTCTCTTTCTTTTTAATTTTTAAATAAAACATATTTTATTTTCTAATTATAATATTATATATTTATATGTGACTTGCATTTTTATTATATATGTGCATCTAAGAAGCCATTTTTATTATATATATGACTTACATTTTATATTTATTTTTCAAATCCAATTCCGTTCTTTAGCAATTTGTTGTGGCCACCCTACTTTTTTACCGGTCCGGAGAATCAGGTCGTCTTAGCTCGGAGGTTAGTCGGGCACACAATCAGTTAAATAAAAACCGCAGCAATGGACAATAGACGTTTTTGACGTGAAAATCCCGAAAAGGGTGAAAAACCACGTGGGTGTCCCTTCTCCCCGGATAGTTTGGGCCGCTCGGGCAAGGTGCCCGGAGGCGGCGGCGGCGAGGATCGCTGCAGGCGGCGGAGGCCGCCGACACGCGCGCGCGCGCATGGTGCGCGCATGCTGGGCGTGATTGTTGGGTGTGGCCCGCCATCCAGGTATTGGATGGGGTGCCTCCCGGGCGCACCCGGGTTGGCTCCTGGCATGGGTGCAGGGAAACTTCATGGTACGGTTTAGTGCAAGGGAGTCGGGTTGGCTCCGGGCATGAGTACAAGGGAGTTTCGGGCACGGTTTAAGTGCGAGGGAGCCATGCGAACAGTTTGACCGGTCCTGCTAAAATAATATAAAGGAATTTGTAGCACCCTTCCTAACACTCCGGGGTTTTGGGAGAGTTGGTAGGTGTCATTCCTAACAGTGGTATCAGAGGGAGGGGGAGGTCATGGGTTCGATCCCCCTGGATGGCGTTCCAGGGGGAGTTTGTTGGGTGTGGCCCGCCATCCTGGTATTGGATGGGGTGCCTCCCAGGCGCACCCGGGTTGGCTCCTGACATGGGTGCAGGGAAACTCCATGGTACAGTTTAGTGCAAGGGAGTCAGGTTGGCTCCGGGCATGAGTACAGGGGAGTTTCGGGCACGGTTTAAGTGCGAGGGAGCCATGCGAACAGTTTGACCGGTCCTGCTAAAATATTATAAAGGAGTTTGTAGCACCCTTCCTAACACTTCGGGGTTTTGGGAGAGTTGGTAGGCGTCATTCCTAACAACGATTACGCGGCCTTGCGCGACCGCGCGACCCTGCATTGCCACGCGTAGCGCGCGGTCCTTGTGCGGCCGCGCATAGGGAGCGACCCTGCATGGTCGCGCGCAGTGGACGGCCCTGCATGCTCGCATGCAGTGCGCGGCCCTGCATGGACTCATGCAGTACGCGGCCTTGCATGGCCGCATGCAGTGCACGACCATGCGCGGTCGTGCGCAGGGGCCATGCGCGGTCGCGACCCTGCATGGTCGTGCGCAGGGCGCGGCCCTGTATGGCTGCGTGACTATGCGGCCATGTGCAGCCAAGCGTGGTCGCGCGGGGCGCGGCCCTGCACGGGACGCTTTGGCGTGTGTTCATCGAGCTTGACCCTCTCTGAGGGTGCTCTCAGGACTTTTTGGGTGAGCGCGGCTTGTCGCACGCGCCTCATCTGGTTGGTTTAGTTTGCCCCCGATTCATTGGACCGAACCATGCACCCTGATTTGACTAAGAAAATTCAGGGGGAACCCCATCACAACTAATATTTTTTTAGTGAAAATTGGAATTCAATCTAATTTCGCGAGAATTCGTGATAGTCAGTTTTTCTTCCTCAGCATTTCCGATCTCCTTAGGTTAGACTTCATGATTCCTGTCAAGCTATGCGTCCCACGCATCATGCAAAATTTAACACGTGACCACCTCATCTATCTCTCCAACAACTACAAGCCCCCATCCCTCTCGTCACTCGTTTGTCCTAGGCTTCGTTTGGCGAGACAGATACGTGTCAGTCGCACACACCTCACCGCCCCTCCGCCTCCGTGCATTGCAAGAATGTGCGTGGTCGGGAGGCGGGTCTCCGCCCCTCAACGGGATTTCCGTGAAAATCAATCGCACCGCGGAAACCATGGTGGCGGTTGGTAGGTGCTGTGATTTTTGTGGAAGCCCCACCGTCCTGCCAAAATAAGGCTCCGTTTGGCACAATGGTGACTCTTAGAATTAATTAGTTCTTACCGCGCGCGCACAGATATATCAACAAGTAAGATAAAAACCCTGAATTTTATTTTTCTTAACAGTGGTGTGTTTCTTATAAGACGTTCATCCTTTTTATAGGCCCAACAAGTACAGAACAGATAAAGTATATCATTGCAACTTGCAAGTGTTCTAATAACTAGGCTTTAAGGTAGTGCCAAATCCATCACGACAACTTGTTTTCTTACTTATCTGCTCCTGACTTTTGTAGCTTTCTTGTCTTTGCAATTTACCAGATGTCATCGGAGTTGTTGCTGTTTTCTTCTGGTGACTTAGCAGCTTGTGTCGCCATGGTCAGAGTTGTCATCGCAAGATCACTTGGCTTTCTCCTTCACCCCCTTTTGATCTGGAGATGATCCAATGTTTACGACTTCTCTTAGCTTTAAGAATTGAACCCTCGATAGAGGTTTAGTCAGTAGATCTGCAAGCTATTCATCTGTTTTGCAGTATACTAACTTTAATCTGCCCTTTTCCACTTGTTCATGCACAAAGTGGTGACATATAGCTATGTGTTTACTACGATGATGGAAAATAGGGTTTTTGCTAGGGCTATGGCGAAGATGTTGTCATATTAGAGTACTATGGCTTTTTCTTCGTTCTTTTCTGTTTCTTTGAATTGCTTTTATAGGGCTTTTAACCAGGCGGCTTTGTAGACAACATTTGATAATGTCATGTATTCTGCTTTAGTGGATGACAGGATAATTGTCTGCTGTTTGCGAGAGCACCATGAAATGGGACTTGATCCACATCAGAATAAGTATGCACTTGTGCTCTTTTGTTCATCTTATCGCCAGTGCAGTCCGAATCACAGAATGCAGTTAATTTCCTCCTTTCTCATTAATAAGCCAATAATGTTTTGTGCCCTGGATATATCATAGAATTCTTTTGCCTGCTTCCAGATGATGTTTACTAGGGTTGAAAACATACCTTGAAAGTTTTTTTACCGAGCATTCTAGATAACGTTTGGTGTGAGTGAGATAAATTAACGATCTAATAAGATGACGATATTTCTTTTCATCTGTACCTTATTCTCCTTTTTTTATTTTCTCTAAGGCTTCGTTCGTTATGATGGAATTGAGGCTTTGGAATTGACATTCAATTACTAATTCCAATTGTCGTTGTTCGGCATGCCCAAAATTACGATGGAATCGGCATTCAATTGTAATTCCATCGGAATCGGGTTCAGCATAAACCCACACAGTTCATTTCCGACCTCGATAGGTCTTCTTTCCCGATTCTGAAGCCAGGCGTTCCTTCTCTCGCGATCCTTCCCCCATTCCTTCCCGACCATGACTGAAATCTTCTCGCCGATCGCTGTTCTTCTTGCCGGCAGGCGCGACGGAAACCTCCGGCGAACACAACCGGGCATCGTTCACCTCGCCTGGCTCGATCGTGGCGCATTTCTCAGGCATCCGGTCACAGATCTAGAGTTTCCAATCCCTTCGTTCTCAAGCATCCGTTCCTTATTTCTCATCCTTGTTGGTAACTCCTTCCTCCTCCTTGCTTGGTGTTGATGATTTAGAGTGCAATGTGATATTCCTCTTTTGCTTAGGGTTTCATTGTTCTTAAAAATAGTGATTCCAATTCTTTGCCGATCTCTCCGGCTTTGATTTTCATTGTTTCGTTAGTAAATTTTTCTTTGCTTTAGGGTTCATTTTATGTATGTTCTTTGGGTGTGTGTGTGTGTGTGAAGTTATGAATGTGTTTGTATGGTTGTATGTGTATGGTGTGCATTATATGTATTTTCTTTGTGTCTGTGTGTAAAGCTATCAACATGTGTGTGTGGTTGTATGTGTTTTTATGGTGTGCATTGTATTTATGTTCTTTGGGTATGTGTGTGTGTATGAAGTTATGAACGTGTGTGTGGTTGTATGTGTTTTTATGGTGTGCATTGTATGTATGTTTTTTTGGTGGGGGGGGGGGGGGGGGTGGTTCTTTGGGTGTGTGTGTGTGTGATTTGGTATGTGTATGATTTTTTTAGTTTAATTTAATGTTTTAAATTTATGCGTATTTGCGCGAAAAGTGGACGTTGAGGCAAAAAATGCGCGCCCGGGCGAAAAGTGCGTGCTAGGGAGAAAATGCGTGTTCGGAGCAAAAATTCCAATATACAGCTGAACAATAGAATCACTAATTCCAATTCCTGTGATAGAATTCATGCGTTCAGCCGAACAACAGAATTGAAATTAACTTCAATTCCAATTCCTGCATCTCAATTCATGCGAAACGAACCGGGCCTAATAGTTCATTTGTTGCCTTTTGTGTGGCTGCTGGATTACACAGATTGAATCCACTCTTGAATATTAAATTTAAGGCATATTTCTCTTGTCATAAGAACATAAAGGTTGGACTTTGTATTACCTGGATGCCAAGGAAGAACTATAAGAGGCTGAGATCTCTCATGTCATATCTGAGGCCCATTGTGTCTTTGAATTTGTTTATCAATGGTTGATTGCTTCCTGTGATGATTGTATCATCTGCATAGATACAAACATGAATTATCTGGTTTTGAATTGTCTTTGTGTAGAGGGAAACTTCCATAGGACTTCTTATAAACCCTTCTTAGATGAGAAAAACGTATGTTGGCCTTCCAGGCCCGTGGTGCCTGTTTTAGGCCATATAATGCCCTGTGCAACTTATATACTGCTTCCTCTTGCCCTTTTACTTCAAAACCTTTAGGTTATTCTACAAACACTTCTTCTTTTAATATTCCATTTAAAAATGCAGATTTGATATCTAATTGATATATTGGATATTGTAAATGTGCAGTTTGGGCAATTAGATATTGTATTGTTTCCATACGGGCAACTAGTTCAAAGGATTCTTCAAAATCTCTTTCGGGTATTTGAGAGTATCCTTTTGCAACGAGACAGACTTTGTGTTTGATCAATTCTCCTAACTCATTGGTTTTGATCTTAAATATCCATTTGAGACTATAACTTCTACTTTTAGTGGTCTGGCAGTTAAGGTCCAGGTATGATGTTTATTGATCATTTCTAGTTCTTCTTCCATTGCTTTCTTTCTGACGGGTGAGTTTGCAGCTTCTTCTAATGTTTCTGGGATATTTGCACTTAAGGCTAGCTTACACTATTCATAAATTTTAGCTAGATTCTTTGTTTTGGGGGGAGGTGATGATGTAGAGGAAGAATTAGATGGGGAGTCAATTGACAGCCCTTCTATATTATTGATTGGTGTTGTTTGTATGGAACATGGGATTCAGTCCCCTTGTTCAACCACAGATGGTTGTTGGTAGAAATTTCAGTGTCTGATCCCCAATTCTAATGTTTTCCTTCATTGAATTGTACATCTTTTGAAATAGTTTGTTGTTGAGTTGTGAGATTGATTAGTTTGTAAGCTTTTGATTGTTCTGAGTAGCCTATGAATAAGAGTGTTTCACTCTTTTCATCTAACTTGCCTTTTACTTGTTTTAATGCATATGTTATGCATCCAAACACTTTATAGTGAGCAATTGATGGTTCTCTCATACAAAACTTCATACAGAGTACTTAATTGTAGGGCTTTAGCCCAATATGCTTTTGGTATTTGCATTAATAACATCATAGCTCTTGCCATTTAACCAATGGTTCAATTTCATCTTTCTACAACCCCATTTTGTTGTGGGCTCCTTGGTGTTGTTAGTTCTCTTCTTTCTCCTTCTTGCTCACAGAATTGATTAAATGGTTTGGATAAAAATTCTCCCCCCTATCTGTTCTTAAAGCTTTTATGAGGTTTATTAAATTGTTTTTCAACTTTTGTTTTAAACAATTTAAAGTTCTCAAAAGCTTCTGCTTTGTTGGCAAGATAGTAAATCCACATGAACCGTGAATGATCATCAACTAATAAAAAATAGTACATTTTTTCTTTTTAGAGGTGTTGTTTGTGCTGGCCCCCATAGGTCAGCATGAATTAATTCCAGTGGCTAGGTGCTTCTCCAGGTAGCTTGTTTTGAAAACTTTAGTCTGCATGCCTAAGCTCTTGCATAGCTATCACAGAACTCCTCTTGAACTCGCTTTAATGATATTCCTGTCACCATAGTTGATAACTGTTTGAGGGTCTTCCAATGGATGTGCCCTAATCTTTGATGCCAAAGTGTTGATTCTGATTTGGGAGGTATGATAGCCCGTGTTGTAGTAGTAACATAACAAACAAGCATTGTTTCAAGATATAAAACTTTGTTTGGTGTAAGTTTAGCTATAGTAATTAGCTATTTAGTTTTCTTTTTTATTATTTGACACTTCTTGCCCGTAAAATGCATATCATAATCTTTGTTTTGTAACTGCCCTACACTTAGTAGGTTTTGTGTTAACTTAGGTACTCATAGCACATCATAGATAAGTTTAATAGCTCCAGATTTTATTTGAATTGTTATAGTTCTCTTACCTTCAATATTATGTTTTTGGCCATCTCCTAGGTATAGAGAAGATTTAAATGTTGTATCTAAGTGCACAAAATGATTTTTATTACTAATCATATTGCTGGAGGCACCACTGTCAATATACTACCTAACTTTTGTTGGTTTTGATGGTTCAGTATCGTCATTTGTGAAGAATAGAGCATCTGTTCCTTGTCCTTCTGTGAACTTTACAGTCTCTCTATTATCTATATTATATACCAACAGTCTTTTTCAAAGTGTTTTGGATTTTTGTACCTCTTGCAATGATTAAAACAATCTTGTGCATTATGAGTTGGTTTTTTACATAACTCACAATACATTGGAGTGTTAGGTTGGAAACCTCTGCCCTTCTCTTTTCCTCTTTGATTGTATTTCTTATTTTTCTGCATAAACTTCTGTGATGAAGTATTCTTGTTTGATCGACTAAATGTCATATTTGTTTGTAAGGATTGTTCCATTATAAGGCATGTTTCTTTATTCAATCCTCATGAGATTACAAAGAACTCATTAGTTCCGTGGTGGATAACATGTCCATGTCATGAGCTTCTTCTAGAGCTGCTACAATGTGATCATATTTGGTTGACAAACTTCTCTTAATTTTTTGAACAAGTTGCTGATCTTCAACAACTTTTCCAAGATTATAGATTTGATTGGTAATATTAGATACTCGAGCATAAAAATCAAGAATTGATTCTTCTTCTCTCATTTCTACAACATCTAATTGTCTCCAAAACGTGTGTACTTTAATGTAAATTACCTTATGCATCCATTTAAACTTCTCTTTAAGAGTGTCTCGTGCCTCCTTAGCTGAAGAAGCACTCATAATCCGTGGAAATATTGTGTTGGACATACCTTGTTGTATGAGGAGTAAGGATCTTGCATTTTTCATTCTCTCTTCTTTTGTAGCAGCTTTTGTAGTGGAGGTGAGCTCTGTTATTTTCAACGGTGATGAAGCTTTGGCTTGTTGTTGTCCTGTCTTTATGCCCTGCTCTATTATATCCAAAAGATCTTGTGAATCAAAGAGTTTGAAAATTCGGATACTCCAAAATTCATACATCTCTTCATTGAAAATGGGCATTCCTGTTTGGCTATAAAGAGGAATATAAGTGGTAGATGATGAAGCCATTTTTGCTTCTTAGCGTGGTATTTTCTGACAGTTGTTTGTCACTCGAAAATCACTTCACCTTAATCAAACCAAAATGGCTCTGATACCAATCTTAGAATTAATTAGTTCTTACTGCACACACACAAATATATAAACAAGTAAGATAGAAGCTGAATTTTATTTATCTTAACAGTGGTGTGTTTCTTACAAGACTTTTGGCCTTTTTATAGGCCCAACAAGGTACAGAACAAATAAAGTATATCAATACAGGTGTTGTAATAATTAGGCTTTAAGGCAGTGCCAAATCCTTCACGACAACTTGTCTTCTTACTTATCTGCTCCTGACTTTTGTAGTTTTCTTGTCTTTGTGATTTACCAGATGTCACTGTAGTTCCTGGTGTTTTCTTCCGGTGACCTAACAGTTGGTGTCTCCATGGCTGGAGTTGTCGTCACCAAATCGATCACTTGGCTTTCTCCTTCAGTGGCGGTTGTAAATGCATGGGTCAAACAGTCATTCATTAAGGATCACCTAACAAACATCATCCCTTTGAGCATAAAAGGCGTTGACGAATGACAATTTAACCCCCATATTCATGACTTCCACCACCGTGTGAAATTAAATAAGCCTAATCCCTAGGCTTGCACAGTGGTGGAACTTTTTCGGCACCAAGCTATCCATGCCAGATTCATCCACACCACTAGCGGTCGGCGACAAATGCTTCTACGCGACATCACCGCATGTGTCATACATATCATAGCCTTGGTTCCTCTCCTAGAAATTTGGTTAAGGTGATCTTAGTGATGTCGTGGGAGACGAAGCCGCTCGTGGAGGTATACAAGGTCTTGAATGGCCTGGACAAGACCGTGCTGTGAAAAGTCGGAGGAAACTCGACTCCTTCGATTTCCTGTTTTTTATTGTTGTTTGTATACATGGAGTTGGATCCATCGACGTTTTATTTTGAAAATTCATGAATTGAATGGATTCTGGCAATTCTGATTTGGGAAATAATCATTAGGGAATGAGAAAAATATCAAAGTTTAAAAACAGTTGTTTCAATAATTGGATTTGCTAGTAATCCGTCAAATTGTCATGAAAAAGTGCATGCAGTTCCTTGAATTTTGTGGCTTTTTTCACTCTTCTGTTCTGAACTTGCTAACTTTGAAAAAACAAAATTCTATCACTTCCACTTTTACTGGATCTTGTGTGGCTAAATTGAAGGCATATTCAACTAAGTTGTTGGATCTAGATCATGGGTTTGGAACTAAATTATTGTTTTAATTATTCTTGATTAATTCATTAGTAAAAATATATGTTGCGGGTCACTCAGTTTTTTCTAGGTTTAGAAAATCATGTTGGAAGCGTAAATTATGGGCACAACACTATTAAGAGAAGTAAACTTCTTTATACATACCAACAAAAGGTTACAAAGTTACAATGAAACTTCACTTCTTTTCTGTTACAACCCAGCACTTCATACATACAACACGCATTACAACTCACTAGAGCTCGCACACTTCTAACTGCCTGGACACAGATCATGTTCACTTATCCTACTGCTGGAGGTCGCCAAGAGAAGTTTGTCAACTTCTAGCTAGCCGCCTAACCGCAGATACCGCCGACGCTAATCGCAGTTACCGCTGCTTGCTACCTGTAGATCTCTCTCCAAGGTTACCGCCAGTTGCTTACTGCCCGTTCTCTTAACAGGTTATCGCCGTATGCTAACCACTGAGTTCTCCTACTGCTTACTGCCAACTATTACCGCCTTACCACCAACGCTAGCCGCAGAATGTTAACTGCAACCTTGCTTCTTGAACTGATGTTCCGTGAAAATGAAGGGGGGAATGAACCCCTATTTATACTGTGGTGGGGATTTCTGTAAAATTCTTTAAAAATTAGAAAATATTAGATATTTTTCTTTATTTAATATTCCCAACACTCCCCCCCTCAAACTTAGAAGCTCATGCCGAGTTCACTATTGTGCATCAAAAATATTTCAGCTTTCAATGTCTTCGTGAATATGTCCGCCATCTTCTCTCTTGTGGGGCATTATACCAACTAAACCATCTTCTATTATACATGCTCACAAAAAAAGTGATACTTCATTTCTATGTGCATGATGCACCTGTGTAGCACTAGGTTCTTCGTTAGTCGAATAGTGGACATGTTATCGACATACACCGTCATGGGAACATATATCCTGTGTGGATAATGGAACTCATGTAGGAGATTTCTCAGCCAAATCGCTGGACATGTGCAGGTAGCTGCATCGATGTTCTCAACTTCACAAGTAGACAAGACAATTGTTACCTGATTCTTTGAACTCCATGAGAACACAGTTGCTCCAATATGAAAAATATACTAATAAGTGCTCTTTCAGTCATTCACATCACCCCCATAATCATTATCAAAATACCCAACCAACTTCAGCTCTTCAGTAGTAGAGTATAACATGCCATGATCCCTCGTGTCATTCACATATCTCAAGATCTTCTTCGTTGTAGTGAAGTGGTCTTCCTTCAGCTCCTCCATGTATCTGCTGACAACTCCAACAACATACATAATTTTATGTACAATTAAACTAAAGTAGGATAAAATTCCAACTAGAATCTTGAATAGCGTAGAGTTGACGACTTCATCCTTCAAGTCTTTCCTCAGCTTGACTCCTGGATCTACATGAGTAGAGATATCCTAGCTATTCTCTGTCTGGAACTTCTTCAATATCTCATCCACATACTTATTCTGTGAGATGAAGATCTCATTCTTCCACTATTGTACCTCTACGCCTAAGATGTAGGTGAGTTCGCCCAAGTCAGTCATTTTGAACCCCTTCATCATTATCTTTTTGAACTTCTCAAACATATGATGGTTGTTGCTAGAGATTATCATGTCGTCAATATACATGCATACGACCATGATATCTAAGTTAGTTTCTATCTCTGTGTATAATGCATACTCTTACAGGCTCTTTATGTACACGTTCTACTGAAAGTATGCATCTATCCTTGCATTCCATACTTGTGGCCCTTGCTTAAACATATGCATCACCATCTTCAGCTTATAGGACTTCCCTTCTTGACCAGTCACAACATACCCTTGTGATTGTTGGATATGTACTTCTTTCAAGTAACCATTCAGAAATTCATACTTGGCGTCCATATGACAGATTTTCCACTGATACTGAGCTGCTAGTGCAATGATCAGCCTGATGGTGTCATTCTGTGCCACAGAGGCAAAGACCTCATCATAGTCCACATCTTGGACTTTTCTATAGCATTTTGTGACGAATCTTGCCTTATGCTTCTCCAATTCTCCTTCTAATTTGTTGATCTTCACTTGGTACACCCATTTCATACCTATGAGATTGTGACCTGCTAGCAGAGTGATCAATTCTCACATATCATTCTTCTTGATGGATGTCATCTCCTCATCCATAGCCTTCCTCTAAGTCTTTTCTTGAGCAGCTTACTTGTGCTAGTATGGCTCGCAATATGTAAAGAGACAATATAGAAAAAATAGCATGAATTAACTCTGTCTCTTCATAGATCTCCTCAAACCTTCTTATCCCAGGCCGAGGTCTCTCTGAACTAATCCTGCTAGAGCTAAGTCCACTAGAGTAGGGGGTATAAGCTCCCCCTTAGATATCTACTCAGTATCAATGGTAGTTCAGCTCCACCATTCTCAACTTCATCTTCGTGACAACCTTCATCATCATCGTCAAAAACATCCCTTTGCCACTTCTCTTCATCATCCCATCTCCAGCCGCTATCTTCTTTAAATAGGACATCTCTTGAGATGACTGCCTTCTTCGTCAATAGATTGTATAACTTGTAAGTTTTACACATCGGAGCATAGTACACAGTTATACACTTCTCACATTTATTGTCCAACTTCTTCCTTGTCTGGTAGGGAATGTAAGCATACACTACACATCTAAACACCTGCCAATATTGCACACTTGACTTCAATCCACTCCATGCCTCATAAAGAGTCTTGAACTTGACGGTCTTTGTAGGATAGCATTTCAGTAAGCACACACTGTAACATTCCTCAGACAACTGGACCCATAGGAGTGGTTTTGTCATGACTAAGTCATGACAAAACCATAAGAAGCTCAAAGGACCAAGTGAACAAGGGCCAAGGTGAAAATCACCTTGGTCTGCCTATAGCACAACCTCACCACCAGACTTAGGGTTTGACCTTAGGGATTCAACCATAGCTCTAAATTGGGCAAGGTGCCCTAACTAAGGGCAATTGTCCTCTAATATGCCCAATTGACCATACTTAGACCTTCCCAAGCCCTAATGGAGGTCAATGGGTCACCAAGGACCCCTGGGGTCAACCAAAGAGGCTAAGTTGACCAAAGTCAACTCTAGCCTTAAAAAGGTCAAAGTGCCCTAACTAAGGGCCAAGTGACCCCCAAGATGCCCAACCAACCCTACCCAAGTTTTCCTAGACCTTAGGAGAGGTCAATGGGTCACCAAGTACCCATTGGAGTCAACCCAAATGGTCATGTTGACCAAGGTTAACTCTACTCTAGTGTTAGGTCAAATTAGCCCAAATGGGCTAACCCAAGCTCAAACCCAATTCCCCCCCCCCACTTGATCTAACTTTATTTTAGTTAATAATATGAGTTATTGAGGTGCCAATAGGCTGGAGGAGAGATCAAAATTCAGCCATGGTGAGTAGGAGAGAGAAAACTCCATTTTTTCCTTTAATGGAGGAGAGAGAAAGTGGTTTAAACGGGTCATTCATGGCCAAGAGAGACCAAGGGCCTCTCCAATTAATGGATACATTCCCCCTCATCAGTTATGAGGAGTTGAATAATCATATCCAACCACCAAGGTAGCTGAATTTAATTTCTCCCATAAGGAAGAGAGAGAAAGAGGAGAGAGAAAGCCATTAATGTCCATGAGAGAGCAAGAGTCCCCCTCCAATTGATTCCAAGGTCTTGATTCATCTTCCCCCATCAGTTCTGAGGAGATCAAGAGCTTTCCCAGGCTGTACAGTGACTGTATTCACTGGATCTTGCCTTGGCCAAAATTTCACCTTGAGGCCATTAATGGCAATTGGTGTATGACCTCTCCCCTCCCCCATTTGATGATCATAAAAGCATCCCCAGACCCAGGGAAAGATTTTCTACACATTACCTGAAGGAGTCGAGCAAGTTGACTGTGAAGTTGCAGAGCACCCGCAAGCTTAAGATCTGGCCATGGCGTACCACCACCACACCCGTCGGCAAGCACGATTGAAGGTCCTTCTCTACTCCTCTCTTCGTGAGCTAGATCTTTAAACATTTTAGGAGAGAAATCGGGTTCAATTGAGCCCGATCGGGTGAGAGAAATTTTAGAAATTTCATGGTTTTTATACCATGCGGGTTCGCCGTAAACCGCCCCTCGCCACCCGGCGATAGCCCCCACCTCGACGAAGGTGGTGTCGGTGGTGGCCGGCCAGGGAGGTGGATGGGTGGCCGGGAAATTGGCTTGAAAGGTGCTCTAGGTCGGGTGAATCCTGGCTGTTGGATGGAGAAGAAGAAGGCGAGGGATCGTCCGATCATGCTTCAAGATTCGTGCTGGTGATAATTTATTAATTCCTTTTATTTCAATTTCTATCATGTTTACTGGGCTGTCTTAAATTAAATATTAAAAATACCTAGGACCCCCTTACATAACAAATAGCCAACATGAAAATTGTAGCCCCTGAAGTCTAGTTTAATTTAAAATTTATTTTAACCCATTTGGATAAGTGGTTTGACCACAACAGTCATTTTGGTGAGATCTATACCTAGGCTAGACCAGAGATTATTTTGAGTGCCCCCATCAATCCAGCCATGTAAATGACCAGAAATTTTGGATGGGGGTCACTCTTACCTATACATAGAACATATCTAAAAATGGGAATTTTTTGAGACCATTTTTCTATAGGTTTTGTAATTATTTAATAAACCTTGTATGAATTATTTAAGAAGCCTAATGACCTCCAAACCCTCCCAAATTTTGGTGAGTGATTCTTAGGGTCATCATAAGACTATGTATAAATTTTGATCTCATTTGGAGATGATTTAGTTTGTAAATAAGCAAACTCTAAGTTGGACCAACAAGAGATAATTAGGTCAAAGTGCCCCTTGTGGGTTTTAGGTGGCCAAATCACCTCAACAGAGGTTGAAACTCGGGCCACTGATTTTTTATAATATTTAACTCCCTCACATGAGTTTGGGATAGATTAGGGTAGATTTGCCCTAGGAACCAAATTCAAACCCTAAGGTTGAACTTTGGGAATTTGTGAAGGACATAGGGTGTTATGTCCTTGGATGGACTTGTTGATTAGTCCATGTGGTCCTAGAGAGGTGAAATGCCCTAGGAAGGGATTTGGTGGACCTTGCACACATGCACCCCACTTAAAGCACTTAGTTGATATTTAGGTCCTTACACCTTAGGGAATATTCAATGAGTCATATGACCTTGGATCTTTGAGATATTTTGGTAGGAGTATTTTCATAGTAATATATACCTCTGGAATTTATTATAGGGTGTCTAGATAACAGTAGCTCACCCTTATAGTATTAAACTTCATCTTGCCCTTTTTGATGATAGGGATGTAACTATGGCTTAAATGTCTTAGAATGATTTGAAACTCTGAAAAAGCTAATCAAATATCATTTAGGTGCTTTAACAAATTATTTGGAATAGTTGAGCAATTATTCTTACTACATCATGTGTAAAGTAAACCAGTGCACCTTACTTTGATAAATAGAAGATAAATACTATAACTTGTTGGAAAATTATGATACATAGCCAGAGAACTTTTTAGGGCATATAAAAGCTTGTAAAAATATTTACATGTTGTTTAGTTAAGATTATAAAGAAGTTTCTTCACAAAGTGCACCATGATGGATTTTATTGAGGCATTTTTCTATATGGTTTACTGACCTTGGAATTGCATGAAACTTAGTCAGTAAGGCTTTATGATCATAATAGAGCTCTGTTAAGTTTTGTATAATTTTTGAACTAGTATTTATGGTACTTCCTTCATTACCCTTAATTAGTTGAATTATCTTGGCTTAATTATTTAGAGGATAGTTCCTTTATGAAAGTCTATGAAATTTGGTATTCACTGATATCTTGCAATCCTATAGTGTTCATAATTTTTTTATGGTCATATCATAAGTAAATTTAGTACATCATATTCAAATCACCCATGGACCAATTTTTGGAAAAAAATTAATTAAATGCCAAATTATTTAGGAAAATTACAAGCTTCTGGATTTAGGCTAAATGTGCCATGATAGACCCTCATTAATTATTTTAGAGCATTTGGATGAAAATTTGAAGTACTTCCTATCATGTACATCATATAGCTTAGGTTGGTCTGCGTATAGTAAAACTGCAGAAAATAGGGATAACAACTACCTCTAGTACTACGCTAATAATTACAACAACTACCTCTAGTACCAATACTGGGTAGCAGGCTGAAAGTGAAAACTACCTCCATCAGAGATCGAGCTCATGATTACAACAAATACCTCTAGTACTAGCATCGAGTAGCATGCTAATAGTTACAACAATGACCTCCACCATGCAGCGCACTATTACAATAAATACCATCATCGGGTAGTGCGCTAACAATAATAGCAACTATCTCTGGTACCAACACCGGGTAGCGCGCTAATAGTTATTGCAACTACCTCCACCAGGTAGCATGCTAACAGTTTCAACAACTATCACCACTGGGTAGCGTGTTGATAACAACAACTATCTATGGTGCCAATACTGGGTAGCGTGTTGATAACAACAACAACAACTATCTATGGTGCCAATATTGGGTAGCGCACAAACAATTACAACAACCATCTTCACCAAGTAGCACGCTCACAATGATAATAACTACCTATGGTACCATGACCGAGTTGCACTAATTACAATGATGACCTCTGATGTTGACACCGAGTAGCGAGCTCATAAATCACTTTCGCGTTGTTTGAGCATACCACTCCCATGCATCCTGAGCGTACTGCTCCTGCGTAGCATGAGCGTCCCGCTCCCGCGCTGCTGAGCGTCCCCCTCCCGCTCTGCCTGTGCGTCCCGTTCCCGCACTGCTTGAGCGTCCCGCTCCCACGTTACTTGAGCGTCCCGCTCCCACGTTGCTTGAGCGTCCCACTCCCGCGCTGCCCGAGTACCCCGCTCCCGGGCTGCTTGAGCACCCCGCCCCGCTCCCGCGGGGCCTGAGCGGCCCGCTCCCACGCTGATTGAGTGCCTCGCTCCCGTGCCGCCTGAGCGTTCTGCTCCCATGTTGTACGAGTCTCCTTCTCCCATGCTACTTGAGCCTCCTGCTCTCACACTACTTGAGCTTCCTACTCTCGCGCTGCTTTTATTAGATGCAAATCACTGAGGGGTAAGGCCACGACTTCTAGTATTAACATCGAGTAGCAAACTCCCAAATCGAATGCGAACTCCCGATAAAGGAGCAAGCCGCCACCCCCTATGCCGAGTAACAAGCCAACAAGAAGAGTGCGAACCTCCGATGCTTATACCGAGCAAGCACCCGAAGAGATCACATGTAAGGACGATCTTAACGCTCAAATTGAAAAATAGAATCATGTATGTGAAAATCATGTAAAAATTCATGCAAAAAATATGTGACCATCAGGAATAATTTCTAGGTTCGTTTCTTACAAGTTACGATCCCCAAAATTTTGGGGTATAGGACGGGGTTCCCCTAAAATCTATCTGAATCAAATCGGCATTCATGACTTGTAACCCTGATCGGACATCTAAAACGGTTCGCCTAAACCAGACAGGACTTTCCCCCGACCAGATCAAGATTAGAAGCAATGCGCAGACGCGTACACACACTCTTCCCTACACGTGCGCTTGCGCGTGTGACCAGGCCATGCGTGTGAGCGCCCTCGAGCCCCTCGCCTTTGCCATCTCACGGGCGAGCCTGCCCAGGCCGCCCAGGGACATAATCTTCATATCTGAAAATTGATGATCCAGGTGATTAGAATCATACTCTCTCATTCATCGGTTCAATTTCCAAGAAGGTCAATTACTAACACGCCCCAAAAAACTATAAAAAGGTGCGGAGACGGCCTTTTCTACCTGGAAGACGGAGGGCTGGCAAACAAGAGGGAGAAATGGAGAGAACTTCAATTCTCTGGAAAGAACTTGCGGAAGACGGAGGACTCGCGCCGGTGCGTCCAGTGGATCTACGTTCCCGGTGGTCGACGTATTCTCCTGGAGCTGGATTTCATGCGTTGAGAGATGTGGAAGCAGGCGAGCATCGCATCCACTGGATCAGCTGACTAGGCATTAGAGGAGCACCCACCACCTCACATTATAATATATATATATATATATATATATACTATTATATTAGGGTGCTGTTACTAGCAAATCCTGTTTGATTTTTAGCAAATCATTACTATTAGCAAACCCCCAATTTTCAAATTGGTTATTTGAAAACCATTTTGTTACTAGCAAACCAATATAAAAATTTTTTAAAAAAATTGCTTAAATCATTCATTCTTTCAAAACAACCCATTACATATAATGACATTATAAATTGGTTTCAAATCTAATGTTAGTACTAGAAATTAGCCAAAATGCCGCAAACTTGTGTTTAATATGAGCACATCTTTATACAAAATATCAGCATTTGCTCCAAAATCTTTAAACAAAATATCAGCATCATCTGCACAAAATTAATAGTAATCGTTAACAATTTTATGTTTAGTAATGCCTCTCCCACTTCCCAATTTTTTGCAAATAAATTTAGGTATCCATTGTTATTATGATATGTACAAAATAAACTCACAGCTACTCTAATGGTGATGGATAAGTTGCCCTAGAAGTGCATTATTAATGATCATGAAGCCATGAGGTGCATAAGCACTACTACAACTCACACAAAAAATCAAATTGGGAAATGACAGTCTTTTTGAAAAGCAAACAGTGAAAATACATTAGTAAATGAAAACATGTAAAGATGTTAAAAATTATATGATGTATGATTGATGGAAATTGCAGTAGAAAAAAGTTTTCTACAACAACTGAATTTCCCACACAAATTACTTGTTTTATTTCACTTCCAAACTGAGAAATGAAATTGAAATCATAACACGGAATCAAGGACCTATGAGCAAAACGATTAAGTACCAATAAAAGGGGTAAAACAATTAAGATAAATTGGAATTGAGCAAAACTAAGACCCATACTTACAGTCTTATATACCTCCAGCAAACATACCTGAAGATGGTTCATAAGCCAAGCAATACAAAGTCTCAAAGTCGAGCACAGTTAAACACCCGGATTTTGTCACAGACGCCAAATAGATACCCTATAGAGAATAAAAGTTAACAGTTAGGGGAACACCAGCAAACAAAAATCATTATTAAAACCACCTGACAAAATGACCGGCAGATAGAAAACATAGTAGATTTTGACCACAAAATAATCAGTCATTACATGAGGTAGAAATGTGCATAGACATCAAGCAAAAAGACCTTTAATCATAGCATGTAAGCTAGGACTTGTCAAGTATTTTCTACCTCATAGCATGTAAGCAAAAAGACCTTTAATCATTCATTCTTTCAAAACAACCCATTACATATCATAATATGACAATTATTTTCTACTTGAAGCTCACCTAAACACAAAAATCAAGAAATGCAAAATCCAATTGCCTTTTTATAGCAATTACGTCCAATGACCGCACTTCCACCTGCATCCAAAATTTAAATCATTTATATTGCATCGCAAAATAAGTTAACATGAAAAAGTATATAAACAATGTTTCACTTACATATCATTCCTTTTTGTTGAGAATGCATTTCCATGAACTTCCAACTTGTGTGGTATATCTCCTCCAAGGAGAGTATAATGGTGGAAGTGGAGTTCCTTTTTTCATGCATAATTTGACAAAATGATTACCGTTTATGAATCCAATCCAAATAGTGTTTGGTACGTGAGGAATTGGTGTGTCCAATGGTAAGAATGTTAGACTTTGTTTTTTTGAAATCAGAGCAACGCATATATTGTAGCAACTTGAAATCACCAAACCCATATCCGGCATCGTCATCCACTTATCATATGGTGCTGGCGTGTTTTTACAATCAAGAAGTTTAATAAGGCTTGCTTTCTCGTGCTTCCGAATATCGAATCATATAAAATAGGTCTTCTCTCCAATTCATTCATCAGATCCAGTCGAACTTGTTGCCAATTATCTCCCATGTGTAATGATTCGCTAATAACTCGAAACCCACAGTGGTCATCCGCGATTACATTACAAACATCAACAAAGTTTTCTGCAACACAACTCGGTAGTTGTCAGCGAACATTATCGTAGAGTCTATTTCTGCGCACACTTTGTGCTCTTGATGATTTTGACATTTTTGTGTTTGTACTTTTGTCTTCCTTCATAATATGCTCAAATAACGACGGATTGTGTTTAGTACTCATGTAATCATTTTCGAACTCCTTTTTGCTTCCTTTCGGCCTACCTTTTAGAGAAGTTGGCAAAATAGGTTCCTTTGTTTGAGTACATGTTGGATCCATGAGCTCACGCAATTTGTTTCTAATTTCCTTCTGTTGGTGTTCGTTGGTGTTTGCATACCTTTGTATGATCCCCTCCAACTCAACGGCTATATCAATTTCTGTCAAGTTAATCGATTCTTGCATAGGTGGTGTTTCATCTCACTCTCCAAAGTAAAGGATAGTTGCTTCCAATGTTTATGAACTAACCATATCGGACAACCTTTGTTTTGAGATATGTAAGGTGCTAACTCATGAGCACAAGGTAAACCAAGTGTGTATCGATTTGTATGTGCATAATTTTTGCCTCCAACAAATTTTGAGTTATGACACTTTTCTTCCTCCACTTTTATCAATTGCAATGCTTGTAGCGAGACTCGCCCAATAAGGTCGGAGTACAACGATCCTTTGAACTCCTTACTTACCTGAATTGTGCTCTGACCAAATGATCGTTTTATTTCAGTATGTTGGAGAGATAACATTTGATCGAATGTCTTCCAAATGGTTGTCAAATTACCAATAGATACTTCTAAAAATTTCTTCAACTTACTATGACCTCCTTCAACACGATTTGTGGTTGAGTTGCCAAGGTGCATGAATTTATCTATCCAAGCGTATACAAAGTACTCTTTCAAAGGTTCAACCCAAGTTGCACATACATAAGAGACAACATCGGGGTATGTACTGGAGTATGAACTCAAAAAAGAGTTATACCTCATGTTGAATTCATTTTCATTTCTCGCATCAACTATGCGTTGGAAAACACCAAGAAAAATTTCGAACTATTTTCCCTCTTTAAAATATTTTTTGCAGTTTGCCAGAATATTTCTATGGACGTGAACTTGGCATAAAATATGTTTAGCATTCGGAAAAGTATACTTTACGGCATTCATTAAAGCCAAATCTCTATCAGTGACAAGTACATTAGGTAATGAAGTTTCCCCCAAAATTCCTTTGAAATGTTCCAACGCCCATCTAAAGCTTGTTTCTGATTCATCGGACAAAAAAGCAAATGCGGCAAAGAATGATAGTTGAGTAGATGTAACACCCACCACAGACAATAAAGGCAACCGGTATCTATTGGTTTTGTAGGTACAGTCCATTAAGAAAACAGAAGAAAACATTCTACTAAGTTTGATAGCATCTGGATGGGCAAAGAATAAGCTGACCAAATTTTTTTTGCCTTCCAAAACTCTATTATAACTCAAATATCCACTTTCCTTTAGACATTTGTAGAGATACTGTATAGGTGTGGCACCCTCTAGTTCATCTTTCTGCAACTTACGTCGTTCATTATAAATTGTGCGCATCACTGTGCGATTCTCTGGATTTCTTTTCTTAATAGTTGATAGTATGCATCTTGGTTTCACATTTGAGGAGTACATATCATGAACGATTTTCTTCTCAATGCAATCCAACCTACCCACGGTGGCGTGTGCTTCTAAGTGTACCATTTCATGATTATGACTCCCGCATTTAACATCAAGTGTCCATTTGGGTGAATGAGCATCTTTTTTCCCAATCAAAGTGAAGGGGCAACCACAACGTTTGCTAGTAGTTTTCCGTAGATTTTGTTTTACCCAGCCTTTTTTACACTGTTTTTCACGGTAGTGTCCACCTCTATCACATCCAAGAAAAACCTGCGGTCGTGCTCTAACACCATCTAGTTTATCTGAACCTTTAACAGTAACTGCAAAGCTAAGGGATTTGCAAACAGTGCGTGTCCAATCGATTAATACTTCCCGAGAAGAAAACTGAATATTGGTTTCAAAATGACTACCAACTTCCACATTTATTTCAGACTCACTATTCAAAACAATCACAAGAAGAAAAAAATAAAAAGGAGAACACAGTATTTGACTATGAAATACTCAAACGTTCAGAATACCTTTGAACAGAAGACTTCCATAGAACAATGTCCTTTGAGGATTCGATTTTCACAGTATTTTCAGTCATAGCGTATGATATTTAACCTGAAAATAAGAAAAAATCACCATGTTACTCATAGCATCAACAATCCCATCTAATAATAGAACACGAGCCCCGCTGAGTTTAAGATCAAAAAATTGGAATATCACCAAATACGGTTGAAGAAGATAATCAGGATGGAGTTGAAACTCAAAGCCCTACAAAGTTCGATCGCCCTGCTAAGTTGGGTTTGATTTGCGGTTTCCTTCAAAATTGAAGCCTAGGATGGTGGAGACGGTGAGGAAGATGGAGACATGGGAGATAAATAGAAGAGCCATCTGAAATAATACCTTAATCAGAGTCGAGAATGGGGGGGGGGGGGTAGATGTCGCCGGGAACGGAGAGAATGATGTCGTCGGGAATCCAGAGGATGTCGTCGTCTACCCAGGGTGTCGACGATTCGCCGGGAACGGGAGAAGGACTTCGTCGATTCGCCGGGAACACGAGCGAATGATGTCGCCGTCTAGAGGGAGGATGTCGCCGGGAATCGAGCAATGGAAGATGCCGCCAATCGTCGGGGGAAGGGGGCAGCGAATCGCAGATTTAGGGTTGGGAGGGCGCTCGCGAACTGCGGGTGGGTATTAGTTTAGGTTTGCTAACAGTAGAAACAAGTCAAGGGAAAAAATGAAAAACTTATTTTTTTCGTGGTTTGCTAGAAACCAAACAGGGTTTGCTAGTAACAGCACCCTTATATTAAGCCAAGTGTTCGAACCTGTCCGTAACTTTGGAAATGCCCATTATACCCCCAGCTCCTATCTCTCTATCCCGCTCTCTCTCTATTTATCCAGCTGATATCACCGTCTTCCTCTTCTGAAATAAATAATAATTAAATGCTTTAATGTTTCTGGCCAACGCCTCCACCGCCTTCCTCTTCTGAAAAAATTAATAACCTCGGCTCCTCTCTCTCTCTCTATCCCGCTCTCTCTCTATCTATTAGCTGACACCACCGCCTTCCTCTTCTGAAATAAATAATAATTAAATGGTTTAATGTTTCTGCCCACCGCCTCCACCGCCTTCCTCTTCTGAAAAAAATAATAATTAAACGTCGCTTTAATGATTTTATAAACTGAGAGAGAAAGTGGGCAGTGGGAGAGAGGGCAGCGGGAGAGAGAGAGAGAGAGAGAGAATGGAGGTGGAGTTGCCGGCCATGGAGCTGCGCCGGCCTGGAGCTGCTACGGCCATGGAGCTGCGCCGGCCTGGAGCTGCTACGGCCATGGAGCTGCGCCGGCCATGGAGCTGCGCCGGCCATGGAGCTGCTACGGCCATGGAGCTGCTACTAGGAGGAGGAGGTGTTGGCCGGAGCTACTGAAGTGGCCGGAGTGACGAGCACGGCGGTGGCGTTGGAGCTGTCCGAGCATGGTGGCCGAGCTGCTGGAGTTGAGGTGGAGAAGATCGAGGGTTGTTGTCGGTTCTATACATGATGCTTGCTGGAGCTTCGTGGTGGAGGCCGGAGCAGCTGGCCAATCTTGGTGTCGACCCCAAGCCCTGTTCATCTTCCCGTTCGGCCAGAGAAATAGCTCCCGCAAGATTAGGGCTTGGATCCACCCGCACCTCCCCGACATCTACGCTGCACCAGGAGAAGTAGCCGCCCGATCTCTACCCACGTTCCTGTCGCTCTGCACGTCGCACGGCTTGCCATCATCTTCCGTTGCCACGATCTACTCTTTCCCGTGTTTTCTAGACCTGTCCATGCTTCTGCCATGGCTACTTCCCTGTTTTATTTTCAGTTTTTTTTTTCGTTTCTGTTTTTGAACCCTATATAAAGGGTTGTTTGTATGCTATGTTTTTTTTGATGAATATTGATGTTGATGAACGTATTGATTGTTGCATTTGATGATTCATGTTGAGGAGTGCTGTAAGTGAAATTAGGAGTGATTGTTAATGAGATTTCCGGTTGAGTTTCTGTTGTACATAAGAGTTAATTTCTGTGTCTGAGAATTGCCACCATTTTAGATTGTTGGATATGGATTTATGCTTACTGTAACACTGTTTGTGTTGGTTTTCCCATTGGAAGAAGACGAACAATATAACTTGAGTGCTGCTGCCGTGAGTTGTGGAATTCTATTTGAGAGGGGAGAATTTAATGTTACTAAGTATAGGAGTTGTGAAAAATTAATGTTGTGTGATTGTTGAATGAAAGATTTTACTGTTGTTGCTCTCTTCGCTTAGAGAAAAACAGTGGATGGAAAAAATGAATATGGCCTCATCTCCCTCTCCGACGATGTTGAGCACAACATGAGTGGTGCTAGCGGAATAGTTGAAGCGTCCAAAGACCGCCCGTAGCATCAAGCACGGGCGAAGCCCGTGTGCAGGCGGACGAAGCCCGCCTGATGCGGCCGAAGGCCGCCTGAGAGCATGGAGCACGAGTGTAGCCCGTGCGAAGATGCTCGTATATTATACGGGAAGCTGCATGTCCGAGGAGCGCGTAAAAGTCTCTAATAGCCATTGGAAGCTGCATGTCCGCTGCTGGGGAATCAAATTCATGAAAGGAGATGCCGTGAAGTTCATGTTTGCCTCATGGGAATGTCCTGATTATTTAATTTAAGCCTGGTTTTACTCTCTTTTTTAGTTAGTATTTTGTTTTTAGCAATTGATATTGCAACACACACACACACACGAATAAATGTATAAACACGCATAAATGTATAAACACGCAGCGTGTTTATGCAATTATTCCGCGCATTTGAGTTCGGCAGACGGTGGCGCTTCAAATTGGGGCGGCCGGTGGCCGGCGAGCCCGCAGCCGCCGGCCGCCCCATTGCAAAAAAAATTGCAACAGCGGGCGGCGTAGCGCCGCCGCCGCCACTGTTGTTGCAAACTTCTTCAAATCGGGGAGGCCGGCGGCTGCGGGCTCGCCGGCGTCCACGCCGATGAGCCCAGGGCGGCCGGCGGATGCGGTTTGGCCGGCCATCAGCCGCCTTGGGTTTGCCAGCGCGGACGCCGGCTAACCCAGGGCGGCCGGCGACCCCCCCCCCCCCCCCCCCCTGCGGCCGCACCCCGCAGCCGCTGCTGTAAAAGTCCCCGCAGCCCCAGCTCGAAAATGGCTTCCATCGCTCCATTCTCCAATGAATAGAATTGTCATGGTAAAGTGGAGAACTCGTGCATTTCACTGCCATTTTTTTTGCTGAAAAAACTTGGTACATAAACATTGATGATGTTCGCCAGATAAGACAAGAAACAATATGAACATGAATGAATCTCATATGACAAATTATTTGACTTATCATCTTTTCTTCAACATGTTAGTGGCATGCATATAGTTAGGAATTCAAATGCCTAGAAACACTGTCATTGAAAGATTGACAAAGAGTTTAAATATTTCATTCTGTCACAACCAGGTTCTTACCCTATGATTTTCCTTTGCACCTGCTGCTGGCTGTTGCTCTTCGCTGTTCCTACTTTGGGGAATCTCTGAGTGGCAGCTGCTTGCGACGTCCTGCTCAGCCTTCCCAGTGTCTTGGTCTGATCTATTCTCCTCTTTCTATTCGTTTTACATGAAATCAACACTTTCTTCTCACCAACAGCCATGTTCCCTTCAACATCCTCGGATTCCCGTTCAATTGTGGCATTTTGAAGAGTTTCTTCTTCCTTAAGAAGTATAGAACTGGGGACTTCCATTGGTTGGTTGATAGAATTCGAGCTTCTAAGGACCCTGGGATCGATTTCGCCATTAGACTCGTCCTTTGATAAGAATTTCCTTTCAGCAGAGTTTGCAATTCTCTCCATGCGAGTGGATTTTAAATCTTCTTTTCTTAGCTTTTCCTCAAGATCCTTAACCTGGATATCACATCATAACAATATTAAATCAGCTATGATTTTTTTTAAAAAAAATCTTCTGTAGGAGCAAAGTGCACTGTACCTTTTGTTCGAGGAGACATTCGAACTGATGTCTCTCTCTAAGCTTCATACTAAGATCCTGAACCTTCGTGTCATAAAATAATTAAGTACATGTATTGAAAGAGTACAATTGGCAAACTAAGCCATAATTACCTTTTGTTGAGCTATTAATTCGGAAAATTCGTGCTCTTTAACCTTTGAATCGAGTTCCTTGATCTTTCGCTGAACAAGATTCTCAGAGTGTTCTTGCTCTTTTAGTTTGTGTTCCAGCTCCTTTACCTGTTGACAAATACTTCTTTGATCAATATTGTCATCTTGAACAACAAAAAAAAGGTTGGTTCTTGTAATTATAACTACCTTCTCCGAAAGCTGCATATTTTGCCTCTCTGTAGAAAATTGTAACTCCCTTTTTGATTCAACTTGGGCTTCAAGCTCCTTATTCTTATAAGAGAAAATAATGATGAGTGGTGCTTCCATAAGCTCATCCACCAAAGATATGGTTATAAATTATTAAAAGTATATTAAGGTCAAGCTCAGGGGAGGGGTGGGAGACGGTGACGGTTGTGAATGTAGTTATGAAAAATATGGATAGTGTTTGGGCAGGTTCATGCAAGAATGCTATTAAAAGAAATGATATTATAGTCATGTTGCCAAACTGTTTATCATTTTGTTTACTATTATAATTTCACACCACCATAACACAAACGCCACAGCCATCTCAAAGAATGGATTTTACACTTTGAGGTATCATTCGACAAAAAGAACTAGGAAATAAGGGTCATAAATTCACCCAAGTAGTCGATAAGCCTAATGATGATGATATGTACCTTTTCTTGCAGTGTTTTACACATCTGTTCCTTCCCTCTTACTTTGCTCTCCAAGCTTTGAATGCTATCCTCAAGCTTCCGCGAAGACTCATCCTTAATTTTGCATTCCTGCCTTAGCTTATCGATCTCCAAAAAAGATTACAAAATGGATATTGGTAATACAAGAGAACTGGTGAAAATTAGATGAGAAAAATGCGGAAAAAAGACACCCAAACTCACTGTCATTTTCAACTTCATTAGCTCGCTTGTGTCGACTTGCTTTCTTGAAGGACCCAAATTTATTCCCCGAACTCTACTTGCGAAGTTCAGTGAGCTTAGTGTCTCACTCAAGTCATTTTCTGATGGACTTATTTGTACAAACATTAAAGCTTTTGCATCACCACCTGTAGAGTTTGAGGAGCCATGCTCATTAAAATGAATTGATCTACAAAGAATACTGTTGATAATAGTTTCACATAAAGAACAAAGTCCGGTGCACTATATGTAGATCTCACATTGGATGTTTGGAATCTCACAAATATAAAATGCTCAAGTGAAATTGAATTACCTAAAGAATCTTGTAATAAATGCGTCAATTTTGAGTTCCTGAAACCATAAAAGTATAATAATAAATTAAATGAACTTGCACAGAAAATTTGTAACAGTTTTTTTAGTTGTTGCAGTCAACCTATAGGGGACGTGGCTGCTTTTACTTGCCAAGGCGGATATAACATCTCCTAAAGCTGAAAGGGATCGATTTATGTTCTGAGCCTCTTTCAATCTCTCCCCTTGTGCATCAGTTTTTGTGAGCCTCTCACTGCCGGCCAAATCAACAAGCCAAAGTTTGCTTTGCGTGGATTCACCAGTCACCAAGTTCATAGCCCTCACCATTATACAAAGCATGCTAAAAATTCATTTTTTAAAAGGAAACATCATGTAAAAATCAATATCGTCACTGAACAGAATTTTTTTAAAAAAAATATATCTGCGCACCAGTGAGATCTACTGCTGAACTCATTGAGATTGGTTGATCCAACAGCTCTTGCATTTCTTCCAACCTTCAGTACATTCCAAACCTCCTCAATGTTCTCAACTTTGGCCTCCACTATTCCTGGCACATGATGAAACCCTTCAACAGCCTGCTTTATCTCCAACCTTATTCAGCAAATACAAAATCAAATCTTATTAGCGTAACTGTTTCAGCTTCCTTGAATATTGAACAACTAATATTTCAGGGTTGGAATCCTACTTCTTCGATGAAGGAGATATTGCGAGCAAGTCCCGAATTTGCTCGTTATAAACCTCCAAAACACTGACAGAGATGTTATAGTCAAACATTTCCTTTCTTCCCCCTGCAATATTAAATAGCTCTTCCAAAGTTCTATAGTTGACTCCTCTTTCCTGCTCAGTTCCCTCCATCGTAAATGTTTTACCAGTTCCTGTCTGTCCGTATGCAAATATGCACACATTATAACCATCCAATACTGAAATCACCAGCGGTGATGCATCCGCATACACATCGGCTGCTCATCATATAAGAAATAATTCAATAAAAAATAAAAAATTTAACCAAATTATCATCTTCATCTCTATCCTGCCTATTTTGTTAAGTTAAAAAACACTCACATTGACCATGTTTCAGAGTGTACACCCTATCAAATTTGAAGATTTTCTTTGTTGATCCTCCAGTGAAGAGTCCGAGCTCACCATCCTTGGACGCCTCAAAATCTACAACAGTAGCATATCCAGATGAGATTTCTCCCCTATTCAATGGGCGACACCTGCAGAATACTCTGATATTCCCTGCAAGGGAGCCAAAATAAACACCTAAGTTATATCAAAGAACAAGCAATCAAATATCAATGCAACATAAAGAGCGGTATCTGCCTTTTGTTTCCTGAAGCAAGTTGAACAAGTTTTTTCTCTTGTTCATCTCTTCAGCATACTTCGATTTAAGATCATTACATTGTACAACTGCATAGAAGAAGCAAATAGATTAGTCAAAAACTCTCTTTTCTACCGAAAAAACAATCTCATTTAACTCAAAAATAGGGAAGAGTCCAAATGACCATTAGTATCCATAAGATAAAAATAGCTTCTAAAGTACCCAATGCTTGGACAGCTATGATCATCTTGTTAAAATCAGGGGCTGCATCAGCCCAGTCATGAGCTTCTAGGCATAATTGGAGGTGCTCTTGTTTCATAACCTAATACATTCAAATAAAAAACATATTAAAACAAAAGCTACTCATGGGTAGAGCATAAATATTTCATGAGATCAACTGAATCCTCACCTTAACCTTCTCATCCAAACCAACCATAGTGGTGATCCACTTCTTCCGGCTGTGTTCATACATTTGAGTAACATTTTTTAATTTGTCCATTTGTAATTCAACAGTAAGTTCTGACAACATAAAAGTCACCTCTTTTTATCAATTCAAACCATCAAAACAGAAATCCAATCATGTATTAGCTTATTCTGTTTACCTAAATTTTCTGTTTGGAAAAGCTTATTATTAAATTCCATTTTTAGCTCCTCTAATTGGTCATTTGTAGTTTTCTGTGACATCCAAGCTTCATGGCATTCGTCAGACATCACCTTACATTGGGCAGTCAGTTCTTGTATTTTCTTCTCATATTTTGCAAGAAATTTTGCATTTTGACCTCTATTCTGCACCATAAAGAAACAAAAGAAAATAGTACAACCAACACAGATAATTTCTGCTGAACTAAACAAAAATCAAGTTTCCAAGATTAACCAATCCATACCTGAATAGAAGAAATTTCTTGGACACTGGCACAGTTATTGCATATTATAGGCTGTGAAGTCACTATAGTAGATATAAGTAGCAAATATAGATAGTATTAGAAAACAAATCCACTAGTTATTGTAAAAAGAAAATGAGATTCAAAACATAAAAGTATGGGAGGAGTGTACCAGGTAGCTTTGGAGCTTTCCTAATAGAAATACCAGAAACCATTGGAGTTCCACTTCTTCCCTCAAAACTTACAACAACCACACCATTGTCAGGAACAAAGACCCTAACATCAAGTAGCTGCAGAGGTTTATTAGCCCCAACAATAGCATACACATCAAAATCGGATAGAATCTGTATACATGGAAGGAGGTGCTTCAGAAATTTATCAGAAATAACGGAAACAAAAAAGATGATCATGATTCATGGATGAATTTTCTCTCGCCTTTTCATCTTGAACAAAGACATCAAAAACTCTCATTTCTTTAGGTCCATTTGTATAAATAATCTCAGCAAAGTGCAAATCAAGAAGGAACTCTCCACAGGGTAAGTCAGAGAACTTGTAACAGAAGTTTCCATAACGCGCGGACTGATACAAGAAACTATAATCACCACCATCCACTATTATCTCACTAGTTTGAATAATCTCTCCTCCCTCAAAAAATGAATCTCCTTCAAAATTAATTTGACAATCTTTTGCTTGGATAGAGCCCCCACCAGCATTAACAAATAACAAGTAATCATCTGAAAAGAAAAAAAACCTTCATAAATCAACCAGTATTAATATCAGGAAAATACTAATCATAGCAAAAAAAATCAAATATAAGAACTGAAAAGCTCAAGAGATAATTGGTGATGGAGACTACTAAACAAATAAAGAGCAGAGCTCTTTTTCACAACCAATGTGTCACATTTCTCCACTTTTATGTGTTCTGAATTCTGAACAACATATACTAGGTGCAGTTCAACTTAGAATATGAGTTACAGTTGAGACATGAGTAGCAGTGGCTTTTGTAGATTCCCCCCACAATTTGTTGTCAAATCATTTCATAGGAAATCTACCAAGCGTTTAAGATAACAGGTCTTACGAAGTTATTCAAAATGTTTTTGCCGAGTTGCAATATCAATGGAGAAAGTATGACATTGTAGAAGCTCAACACCTAATGTGTGGACCTCCTGATAAGTGGCCACTATTCAAATGGGCAAGTAGATATTACACGGGCACATTCACTCAAGCAGACTGTGTGAACCTCCAAACAACCGATTGTTGCATTTCTGTCCCAGCCTAGAATTGAAATCTGAAGCCTATTCCAGCCCCCGAAATCTGTTCCAGGCTCTTACTCCCCTTCCAGAAAGCCTCCTGAACACCATAGAACTTGCAGGATATGTGATACGACCTGAGCTGCTCGCAGGGCTATCTCACTCAGGATCCATAGTCGGTCGCACCAGGCCCGCGGGCCATACACCCCAACCCGTCTCCAATGCGGGACCCAGGCTGCTCACTTGACGGATCCATAGCTGAGCACCACGTGGAGGGTTGTTGAGGGGGGGGGGGCTTGATCCCCCAACCTCCTAGATAAGACTCGCTGCTGCAGAGTCTGCTCACCAACTGTGATAAGAAGTTCGCTCCGGGGCACAAATGTCAAAAGGTCCAGCCAGGTGTTCATGCTACATGAGGATGCCGAGGAGGAGGTGGACATGGTCCCCGAGCCGGACTTGACAGAGAAGTCGGCGGTGAATGAGTTTGGAGTATCGATACAGGCTATGGAGGGCTGCAACGCCCCCCTCACTATGCGCATGGCGGGCAAGATCCGACGGGAACGTGCGACGATTTTGATAGATAGTGAGAGTACCCACAACTTCATCCATCCCGAGGTGGCGCGCCAAGTGGGACACGTGATCGATCGAGGTGCTTTCTTTCAGGTTATAGTGGCCGATGGGAGCAAGCTGCAGTGTGAGGGGGTGATGAAGCAGGTGGAGCTCAACATAGAAGGCTACACGGGTCATACAGATGTTTATCTTCTTCTCATCCGCGGTTCAGACATGGTGCTTGGGGTATATTGGCTGCGACAACTACGACGAGTCACCTTTGATTGGGACCACATGACTATGGAGTTCTTACAGCTTGAGAAGCAGTTTTGTATGAGGGGCCTAAAATCATCTCCAGTGAAGGAGGTCTTTGTCCGAAGCCTAGAACGTATTGGGTAAGAAGGTAACATGATGACAGTGCTTTTGGGGGTGAAGTCAGCCGACAATGGGCCATCTGAGGTACCCTTCCAGATGCAGTCTCCTAGATCAGTATGCTGACATATTCTAGGAGCCCCGCACCGCACTCTTCCACCACTGCGCTTTCGGGATCATCAGATCGTCCTCAAGGCGGGGGCGGAGCCTACCAACATCCGACCATATCGATATCCGCACATGCAGAAGGCTGAGATCGAGCGCAGTGTTCGAGAGATGCTAGAGGCGAGGATCATCCGCCCCAGTATGAACTCATTTTCTGCCCCGATCATTTTGGTCAAGAAGAAGGATGGTTCGTGGCGGTTCTGCGTAGACTACCGCGCGCTGAACAGTGCCACTGTAAAGGACAAATTTCCTATTCCTTTGATTGAAGAATTGTTGGACGAACTGCACGGCGCACAACGGTTCACAAAGCTGAACCTGCGGTTCGATTACTATCAGATCCTTATGCGAGAGGGAGACATCCACAAAACAGCTTTCCGGACACACGACGGTCACTATGAGTTCCTGGTAATGGCCAACGGGCTGACCGATGGGCCGTCCACCTTTCAGGCCAACGTGAACGAGATTTTTCGTCCGCTCCTTCGTCGTTTTGTGCTGATCTTCTTCGATGACATTATCATATACAGTCCCAGTTGGGAGGAGCACTAAGCTCATGTTGAAGAAGTCTCCACCATCCTCCGCCAGAACCAGCTCTACGCCAAACGGTCCAAGTGTTCCTTTGGTCAGGAGGAGGTGGAATACTTGGGACATTTAGTCTCGGCTCAGGGCGCCAAGGCCGACCCCCGGAAGATTGAGAGTATGTTGTCCTGGCCGCGGCCCCAGACTATACGGGCACTACGGGGCTTCTTAGGCCTCGTCGGATACTACCGTCGCTTTGTGAAGGACTACGGCAAGATCGCCCGTCCTCTTACCCAGTTGCTGCAGAAGGACGCCATCCTCTGGCAAGATGAGGCGGAGGAGGCCTTCTAAGCACTCAAGAAGGCCATGATGACTATGCCGGTCCTAGCGCTTCCCGATTTCACCAAGGAGTTTGTAGTGGAGACTGATGCTTCAGGAGTGGGGCTCGGTGATGTATTGATGCAAGAGGGGCGGCCCATAGCCTTCTACAGCAAGGCGTTGGCTCCTCAGACGTTGGGGTTGTCCACCTACGAGAAGGAGATGTTGGCGGTCATTCATGCAGTGGCCCTGTGACGTCCATATTTGTTGGGAAGACATTTCAAGATCCGGACGGACCATCAGAGCCTAAAACATTTCTTGGAACAACGGGTCTCTTCTCCTCTCCAACAGAAGTGGGTGACCAAACTTCTAGGTTATGATTATGAGATCGTCTACCGACACGGGAAGGACAATCGGGTTGCTGATGCTTTGTCACGCTTACCTGAGGGCGCCCTCGCTCAGATTTATACACTACTGTTTGACTCCATTGACGAGATACAGGACGAGGTACAACGTGATTCCGAGTTGCAACCTATTGTGGAGGCTCTTCGACAGGCACGTGAGACAGCTCCGGGCTACCATCTTCAGAATGACAGGTTGTTCTATCAGGGCCGTGTGTTCATTCCTTCGAAGTCGGCCTGGAGGGCAGTTATGATGCATGAGTTCCACTCCTCTCCGACGGGTGGTCATGCCGGTGTTCTCCGCACTCTCCAGCGGGCACGGGCCAATGTTTTCTGGAAGGGGATGCGCCGTGACATCCAGTTGTTTGTTCAGCAGTGTGAAACTTGCCAGCGCCAAAAGTATGAAACCACGTCCCCAGTCGGTTTACTCACACCATTGGAGATTCCTCACCAGATTTAGGATACTATTTCCATGGACTTCATTGATAGGATGCCCAAGTCTCAGGGCAAGTCAGTCATCATGGTGGTGGTCGATAAGTTGTCTAAGTACGGGTATTTCATAGCGCCGAGCCATCCTTACACCGACGAATCTATTGCCGCTCTTTTTGCCCGCGAGATTATCCGGCTTCATGGCATACCATGGGCGATCATCTCGAATCGTGACTCGACGTTCGTCGACAACTTTTGGAAGGAGCTCTTTCGCTTACAAGGGACCTCTTTACGTTTCAGCACAGCTCACCACCCGCAGACAGATGGGCAGACAGAGGTACTCAATCGAGGCGTGGAAACATAGCTCCGTTGCTATGTTATGGACGAGCCGCGCACTTGGACAAGTTGGTTGCAGTGGGTCGAGTACTGCTACAACACTTCCTACCACTCTGCCAGCAAGATGACTCCGTTCGAGGTGGTGTACGGTCGTCCTCCTCCTTCCTTGAACAGTTATGAGGCCGGCAGTACGGCGTTGCCCGCCGTTGACCGTGCACTTCGTGATCGTGATCGCACACTCGTCGTTTTGCGCGAGAATCTCCAGACAGCACAGGACCGCATGAAGGCGCAGGATGAAAAGCATCGAAAAGAGCGGGAGTTCCAGGTGGGGGATGAGGTCTTTCTCAAGCTCCACCCCTACAGGCAGTTGTCAGTGGCCCAGCGGTCAAACCAGAAGTTGGCACCTCGTTATTATGGTCCCTTCCGGATTGTCCGGCGGGTGGGACCTGTTGCTTACACGTTGGCGTTGCCCGAAGGATCGAGGATACATTCGACCTTTCATGTCTCTTTGATGAAGCATAAGATCGGCGACATTGTTCGAGCCAGTCCTCTCCTGCCCAAGACCACAAGCACGGGCGAGCTGCGTCCGATACCTGAGGAGATTATGATGATCAAGTGGAAGCACCGCGGCGCTGAGTACCGTCCTGAACTACTAGTCAAGTGGAAGAATTTGACCGCGACGCACAACACATGGGTGGGCTTGCTGGAGTTCCGGGAGCTTTACCCTGATTACCACCTTGGGGACAAGCTGGTTCTTGATGAGGAAGGGAATGTTACGCCCCCGGACGGAGCCCGACTATTTGGGCGTCAGTACACGCGAAGGCGGAAGGAGTTATATATTGACAGATGGTTTCGACACTTTCTAAGAGACAGTCTCGACGCTTTGCTGACAAAGACAAAGGCACAAGATCTGTTTGAAGACTTGACAGCTGTGAGTTACAACAGGTTGACAGAAGCTGTCAGACTTGTCAGAAGTTTTATAGAAACCGGATCAGCCGGTTACCAAGGATGAAGTCTATAAATAGACAGATTCAGAAGAAGGAAAGTGAGAATTGAGATATAGAAACAAACTGAGTGATCATTGTTGTGAGACAAGATCTCAAATCAAGAAAATGCAAGGCACAGAAGAAGATCTTCGTGAGAAGATCTAAGAAGACATTCTGAAGTGAACATCCACTCAGATTCAGTCGAAGTTGAATTCATCCAAGAATTTGAGAAGTATTATCAAGGGTTGTGGATAGAGAGAGATCCAGCCATTTGAAGACAAGAAGGAAGCTATCACAGGTTTCTTAAGTTCAGATTCAAGAAGCTTTGAAGAAAGCTAAGATCCAGTTGATTTCATCCATCAGATTTTTCAAGAAGCTGATCAAGAACAGTCTTGTCCCTTCTCTCTCAACAGGGGCAAGATATTATATAACTTCAATTTCAATTTCTGTAGGATCTATTTGTACAGATCTGAGTTGTAAGCCTAGATTATAAAGGCTGAGTGTAGGAGAGGTATTCTCTGAGTGGTAGGGTTGTTTATGCCTGAGTTGTAGGAGAAGGTTTTTTCTGAGTTGTAGGCCTTGTGGCAAGGCTGAGGTAGGGCTGGTTAGCCTGAGTTGTAGGAACCTTATAGGGTTCTGAGTTGTAGGAATCTTTCAGGGTTCTGAGGTGTAGGATCTGAGGATCTGAGATAAAGAAGGAAGTTAGGCCGAATCTAGCCCACTGCTAGATAGGTGAAGGGGGAAGTGGATGTACCCAGACCTTGGGGAACCACTATAAATCTGTGAGCAATCTGTGATGTGTGCATATTTGTGATTGTTGTGCTGTGTTTGTTGCAGTGTCTTCAGAATTCTCTTATAGCCTGTAGTTATATTCTGTCTTAAGTTAAAACAAGCATTAGAACCTATTCACCCCCCCTCTAGGTATTTAGGTGGTCTTGAAAGTTAAACTATCAAGTGGTATCAGAGGGAGGTTACTCAAAGAAGGACTTAACAGTCTGAGTTAGATCCCTAAGGCAGAATCAAGAATCAAGAAAATGGGTTCTGGAGAGAATCACAAGAAACTAGGGTCAATGAAATTACTCATCTGCAGGAAAGAGATTTTTGGAATCTGGAAAGAAAGGGTTAGGTTGTTTATGGAGGCTTCTGATCAAAGGATATATATCACAGTACAGGAAAGCCCCTTCATTCCAATGAAGGTATCAGTTCTTGATGCAAATATTCAAACTCCAAAGAGTTATTCTGAAATGACCAAGGATGAGATCATCATGGCAATACTAGACAAAAGAGCACAGAACATTATTGTAAGTGCTATAGATGATGCCACATTTCAAAATCTGATTCACTGCAAAACCTCAAGGGAAATGTGAGACACTTTGATTGTCTACATGGAGGGTTCTGAAGAAGTTAGACAAGATAGAAAGTCTATGCTCAACCAAGAATATGAGAGTTTCAGACAAGGGAAGTCTGATAGCATAACTGAATGCTACAAGAAATTCTACAGGATAGTGAATGAACTAATGTCCTATGGAAGGGTCTTCAGTACCTATGAACTGAATGACAAATTCCTAAGATCCTTGACAAAGGATTGGGACACCAAGATTTGTGCCATAAGAGAAGTGGTCAAACTGGCAGACATTTCTCCTCCAACCTTGTTTGGAAAGTTGTTATCATATGAAATGCAACTAATGGCTAGGAAGGAGGAAGAAAAGAATTCAAAAGGAGAACATAGAGAAAGGTCTGTGGCCTTCAAGGCTGAAGCCACTAGAAAGAATAGGAGGATATCTCCATCACCTCCTAAGGAAGTTGCTGAAGTTAACTCAGAAAATTCAGACAATAAGAACTCAGAAAGCAGTGATTCAGATGCAGATTTTGCTGCCTTTACAAGGCAGTTTCAGAGGTTCTTGAAGAAGAAGCAGTGGAAGTCAAGGCCCTCCACATCACAGCCAGTTGATGATTACTATCAGAAGAGAAAATCATCAAGAAAGGAGAGGAGCAGAACTAAGCTCAGCAAAGCTACTACATCAAAGATTGTTTGCTATTGCTGCAATAGGTCTGGACATGTGGTGGCTGAGTGTCCAGAAAAGAGGAAGGAGTCAACAGACAGAAAGAAGACTCAACAAAAGGGCAAGAAGGAGAAATCCTTTGTTGTTAAGAAGGAGAAGAGTCTTACAGATCAATCTTCCTCAGAGTCAGAATCTGAAGCTGAAGCATACATTGGACTGTATGCAGCTAATGAAGAAGATGAGTTTATGCAATTGCTAAACTCCATCTATGAACAAGAAGATCATCAATGTATGAGACTGATGGCTGGATCAGAAGAAGATATGTGCCAGAATCAGTCTGGTCCCAGTAAGGTACATTGTCCTTCTATAAAATCAGTTTGTAGTACTAGTGCAGAATCAACTACATCTGCATCAAGTGATGTAGATGTATCTGAATCTGAAGGAGATGTTCATCAGTTAATAGATAAGTATGAGGACTTATTGCAGGCTCTTAAGAAAAGCAAGAACCTAGTCAAAACTCAGGCTCAGGAAATTGCTGATCTTAAGGTGGCTGCATCTGAGTTTAAAAAAGTATTGGATCAAAAGTTAAATGAGATTGCCAAACTGAAAAATATAACTATTATTCAGATGGGCACAATCAAATATAACAATGATCAAGTTAAAAGTCTGGAGGCCAGACTGAGAATAGAGAAAGATTTAGTGGCTAGTTACTCTAAGCCAAAATCTGTCTTACCTATAATAGATGAGTTTGCGGCTCAAAAGGGTAAGACAGGATTAGGCTTCAAAGGTAACACCAGGGCTGCCCAATTCAAGAGAAAAGGCAAAGCTCCTGTCCAGCCACTAAACATTAAAGTCCCTGTTATGTTTAGAAAGGTACAAGTGCCTTCTAACAAATATGATCTTGAAAATATTCATGGTCATATTAAGACTGATGTTCTGAAAAACAAGAGTGTTAATGTCAATAGATCTGCCCATGTTCATAAACCCAATGGTTATAAGAAATCAGTGGGTGAAGCTGCAGCAGCACCAGTACTGGACAGAAATTTTTCTGCCAAGGGTATATCTAGACCTAGATACAACAAATATGAATGTTGGTGCTGTGGCAAGAGATGCCATTTTGCCTTAGACTGCTGGCATAACACAAGTGTAAGGAAGAACAATAGTCTATCAGTTAGAAGAGCTGCTGGTAGTTTTGATGTGAATGGTGCTAACCTGAACCAAGGACCCAAGACTTACTTGGGTTCTAAGGGAAAGTAATTCTGTATTGCAGGAAAGTCTAAGTTGCCATGCCCCTATATGGTACTTGGACAGTGGTTGTTCCAGGCACATGACTGGAACAAAGGGGCTGCTGAAGGAGTACACATCTGTCAAAGATGGGCCTAAAGTTATCTTTGGTGGATCTGAAAGAGGGATCATCAGAGGATTTGATCAAATAATCCAACAGGTATAAGCAAAAGGATGGACAAGCTTTCCATTGCAGAAGCATCAAATGCAGATGAAATATTGGAAAATGAAGGCTACTGTCCAGGGGGAGTACAAGACTCAATAGAAGCTGATGACAACCAAGAGGTGCAGCATAATGAAGGAGCTGGAGATGTTCAACCTGAAGGAAATCTATCTCCAGCTACAAGACATCTAAAAGACCATCCAACAAATCAAATTATAGGTGATCCAAGACAAGGAGTGCAGACTAGAAGCAGAAATCTGAGCACAGTCCTGCACTCAAGTTTTCTATCTCAACTGGAGCCTAAGAAATTTGAAGAAGCCAACCAAGACCAACACTGGATTAATGCTATGCAAGAGGAGCTTAATCAATTCAGAAGGTGCAAATTCTGGGAGTTAGTTCCTAAACCAAGAGACCACAACATCATTGGCACAAAGTGGATCTTTAGGAACAAGTTGGATGAGAGTGGAGTAATTGTGAAGAATAAAGCAAGATTGGTTGCTAAAGGATACAGGCAGGAAGAAGGGATTGACTTTGATCAAACATTTGCCCCAGTAGCAAGACTGGAGGCATTCAGAATGTTCTTTGCCTATGCAGCATATCAATGATTCAAAGTATACCAAATGGATGTGAAATCAGCATTCCTAAATGGTGATCTAAAAGAAGAAGTCTATGTAGAGCAGCCATCAGGTTTTGTAGATTCTGTTAAACCTAGTTATGTCTATAGACTTAGGAAAGCATTGTATGGGTTAAAGCAAGCCCCAAGGACTTGGTATGAAACTCTGTCTACTTTCCTTATTGAGAACAAATTCTCAAGAGGTAAAATAGACAAAACTCTATTCCTAAGGGAATCAAAAGGTAAGATAATCTTAATCCAGATCTATGTAGATGACATAATTTTTGGGTCTACAGAGAACAACTTTTGCAAAAAGTTTGTCAAACTTATGCAAGGGAAGTTTGAAATGAGCAGTATGGGGGAACTTAAGTTCTTCTTGGGACTCCAAGTAAGACAGACTGAAGATGATTTGTCCATATCCCAGTCTAAGTTCACCAAGGAATTAATTAAGAAATATGGTATGGAATCATCCTCCACCATGAGAACTCCTATGGGAACAAATATTTCAATATGCAAAGATGATGCAAGTAAGCCTGTAGATGAGTCTTTGTATAGAGGAATAATTGGCTCTCTATTATATCTCACTGCTAGTAGACCAGACATTATGTATGCTACATGTGTCTGTGCTAGGTACCAAGCTTGCCCTAAAGAATCACATTATACTGCAGTCAAAAGGATCTTGAGATATCTTAAGGGCACACCTAATCTAGGCCTTTGGTACCCTAGGAATGGAGATTTTCTACTAACAGGTTATTCAGATGCAGATTTTGCAGGCTGTAGAGAAGATAGAAAGAGTACTACAGGTACATGTCAATTCTTGGGAGGAAGATTGATATCCTGGAGCAGTAAGAAGCAGACTAGTGTGACAATATCCACTGCTGAGTCTGAATATGTGGCTGCAGGAAGTTGTTGTGCACAACTATTGTGGATTCAGCTTCAGTTAAAGGACTATGGTATTCAAGTAGAACACCTTTATTGTGTGATTCTAAGAGTGTTATTTCTATTGCAAACAATAATGTTTCACATAGTAGAACTAAGCATATAGAAATAAAATACCATTTTCTTAGAGAACATGTAGAAAAAGAAGACATCTCATTGGAATTTGTTAAAACAGATTATCAAATTGCAGATGTATTTACTAAGCCACTGGATGAAACTAAATTCAATAAATTTAAAATTGAATTAGGAATGCTGGCCATAGGTTAATTTACCATAAAATTGGCTAAGTAAAATGGTGTCGACACATTTAGTGATAAAGTATCGACACAGAGGAGTCATGTCGACTAATCAGGGAAATTGTGTCGACATATGAGAAAATGTGTCGACACCTAGGGGTCAAGAGTCGACTCATCCAGAAATGTAGTGTCGACACATCCAATATAATGATGTCGACACTTACAAATTTTGTGTCGACTCTTATACTAAGAGTCGACACATAATTTCTGATGCACTACTTAGTATCTCCCGTGTCGACATATCATCAATTGGTGTCGACACAAAGTAGTCAACATTAATGTCGAGATAATAGAAGTTTGTGTCGACACATTCCGACTGTGTCGACACATTTAGACTGTTTTTGCCAGACTTTTGACCTTCTTTCATTAGAGGGTATAAATAGGTCGAAAACGTATTCTGTCGACACGCTTACAAGGTTTTCGAGACTAAAACCCTGTGTCGACAATCTCTCTTCTCTTCTCTCAAGCTTTCTCATCTTTCCAATGGCGCCAAAGGTTGAAGACAACATCAATGAGGGATATGAGTTGGTTAGGGCTGCATTCAACAATGCCGCGCCAGAAATCAAACACGTGATTTCTCTTCTTGCTGACAATGGATTGAAATACCTTGTTTCTGAACCTTCAAAGATTTAGAAGAAAGAAGTTGTTGAGTTCTATACTGCTGCAACTTTGGATTCCACTGGTCTCAAGATAAAATCTATGGATCATGGGACTAAGATTAAAATTACTTTAAAAAGTATAAAAAAGATTCTTCAACTACCTAGCATCCAAGATGAAGAAGAGGTCTCAGCCTCAAAGACAAGAGAGGCTCTCCAGTGGTGTGGATTGGATCCAACCCTAAAGATTGGAGCAGCCATCAACCGAAAGGGAATGAATCAACAGGGAAAGTTTCTATCTGAGATAGTAGGAAAAGTGATTTTGTGTAAACCAGGAGGTCATAATAGGATATCTGCCATGATGTTCACTCTCATGACACGGATACTCTACAAGATTAACACAGACTGGTCTGCAGTTGTGTTTGATAAAATCACAGAAGGAATAAAGAAGCCAAACTTGGCTAGAATCATGAGTCTATACCTGACTGGGCTCATTCCAGAGGTCATGCAACAGATTCCTGGGTCTAAGATTAATCATATGAGAAAAATGGACATGAGATTATTCTCCAGGTGGGATAGAGTTCTGTACAAAGAGGTGCCTGATGTGGACAGGCAGGACACACCTGAGACATCACTTGGACATAATCAGGGCACTGAACAACTTCAAGGAGAACAAGTTAGAGAGCAGGCTGAGGACCAGACTGGGTCTACTCAAGTCCAGAAAGAAACATTACCTGCACAGGTGCAGGGGGAGCCAGTTCATTCTCCTGCCCAGCACATTTCTAATCCTGAACAGTTGCAGGGGAAGTCAATTTCTGAACAAGTACAAGTGGAAGAAAGAGTACACTTATCAGAAGATTTGAACACTGCTGGCCTTGATGACTCATCTTCTGCTCAAACACAAAAGGAATTCACTCTAGATGAGCTGTTTCCTGATGTTGGAATTGCTACTGATAGGATTGAGGAGGAGCAAGATGTTGAGGGGGAGCAAGTGAATGTTGAGGAAGAACAACATGTCACTGAGACAGACGTTCCTACAACTCCTCCTGAAAGAGTTCATATTGAAAGTTCTTCAGAATCTGAGAAAGAAAAAGCCAGGGAGGCTAAGAAAAGGAAGCTCATGGTCTTCAAGAAAAGAAGTCAAAGCTATAAGCAAGCTATCCAGACTGCAAGTCACCAATCTCCTACTGAGTTTGATTACAATAAGTTCATGGTGAATTTGCAGGAAAAGATGGATGAGCAGAAAAGAGCCTTGGAAACATATGTCGATGAAAGTAATAAGACACTTCAGTTTGATCAAGCCCAGGACATAAAGTCAATCAGATTTGAGGTAAATCTGAATAAAAAGGAGATGACAGATTGCTTCCACAAGGGAGGTAATGCTGTGGTCTATCTAGCTAAACAGCAGCAAACTACCCTTGCTAAGGTGGATGACATAGCATTGAAACAGGGTTATGTTCTAGAAAATCAGCTGAGAATGAATGACAATCTGGCTGAATCTCACAATGAAATTCTCACTGAGTTAAAAGATACTGCAACAAAGCTGACTGCTGCAAGGACTAAAGATATGACAGATTTTGATCAAAAGCTCAAGGATGCTCTAGATTCAGTTCAAACTGTAATCACCACCTCACAGAAAGAAATATCTGACAAGCTTCTCAAATTAAAATCATTCTTTAAAGAGGGTGTGAATTTTCTTGATGGATAAATAAGGTTTCAGAAGGATGATCTTAGGGATCATGTTGCCAGAGAAGTCCTAAAGGGGGAGAGGGTACTTATCCATGCTGGCTCAGAACATGCCAAGTGGGTAACCAACAGTGTTAGAGCCACATTGGGATATCCACCATTGTGTGATGATGATGCCATTGCTGAGTCAGGAATACAACAAGGTCTACTTGAAGGTAATCAATCTGAGGTTGCCCAAGTCATATACCCCCCTGCTGATTTTGAAATGATTCATCAGCAAGTGCAGACAATGTACAGTCCTCCACAGGAGGTTACAAATGTAATTATTGAAAAAGTAGATCAGCCAGAAGCCAATTTGAAAGATCAACAAGATGCTCAATTATCCAAGAAGAGATTTAGAGAGCAAGCTGAACTAAGACCTGATTTTGAGCAGTGGAGCCCCGCCTCAAGGAACATTATACTAACTGCCTGGAAGGCTATGAAGGATCAAGTGCATGAAAGAGGAAAATGGTATAATGTAATTGAATGACAAAAGTATGAGGCCAGGCAGGAGGCCATAGTTCAATTCAGAAGAAAGGCTAAGATGGGGAGGCTTCCACCTGATGCTCAGGAGCCGAGCAAGTATTTTCCCAAGCTCTTTCATTACTTTGAAAGGCAAAGGCTCAAGGAGGAAGCTCAAAAGAAAGCTGAACTGAAAGACAAAAAGCCTGTTGATGTTGCTAAAACTACTGTGAAGGCTCAGATTCAATCAGGAAAAGGAATTGTCATCCAGGAGCCTGATCAGTCTTAGTTTAAGTTTATCAGTTCTTTCAAATGTTTTGTAATGATTTGTTTGTTAATCCAATCAATGTAAACAAACTGTAACAAACATTTCTAAATGAATAAACAAAACATTATTCTGTAATCATTTCTTTATGTTCATCTTTATTCTGTGATGAATCTGTGGTTAATGTTTTGTTTATAAAAGATTCCTGTTGTATTATGCTCTTGTACATCATCATATTAAATTTTCATAAATGGTGTATATCATTAGCTAAAAGGGTTATGACTTCTCCAAATAGGGGGAGATTGTTGGGTACATTGGAAAATGTGTACCTGATTTGTAGAAAGCCTAACTTAGCTCAATGATATACATCAAGGTGTATTTGATGTTATTTTGAGTTGATATGTGCAGGTGAAGAATGTACTAAAATACAGGAAAATTATTCTAAGTTCATGTGTCGACACTAGAAGAAGCTGTGTCGACACTTCAGAAAGATTGTGTCGACACTTGAAGAAGGCTGTGTCGACACTTGAAGAAGGCTGTGTTGACACAGAGAAAAAGAGTCGACAACAATTGTGTCGACACCGGGAAGCAGTGTCGACACACAGAAGTTTAGTCGACATCAACTGTGTCGACACTGGGAGGCTGTGTCGACACACAAGATTGCTAGTCGACAACACGTGTGTCGACACCAGAAGACTGAGTCGACATACAGAGGCAGAGTCGACAACAGCTGTGTCGACACTTGGAGGCAGTGTCGACACACACTATATTCTGAGTCTACATCAACTGTGTCGACACACAGGACTTGTGTCGACACACTGCAAAGTCTAGACCAAGTTAGTTGCTGGAGAATGATGAAGTGTTTGTGTCGACACAAATGCTCTGTGTCGACACATTCTCTAGATGCAATATCTAGAAGCTGAGTCGACATAAAGGCAGACATGTCGACATCATCAAAGGCTGTGTCGACACCTAAGTCACTTATGTCGACATATATTGACAGATGGTCTCGACACTTTCTAACAGACAGTCTCGACGCTTTGCTGACAAAGACAAAGGCACAAGATCTGTTTGAAGACTTGACAGCTGTGAGTTACAACAGGTTGACAGAAGCTGTCAGACTTGTCAGAAGTTTTATAGAAACCGGATCAGCCGGTTACCAAGGATGAAGTCTATAAATAGACAGATTCAGAAGAAGGAAAGTGAGAATTGAGACATAGAAACAAACTGAGTGATCATTGTTGTGAGACAAGATCTCAAATCAAGAAAGTGCAAGGCACAGAAGAAGATCTTCGTGAGAAAATCTAAGAAGACATTCTGAAGTGAACATCCACTCAGATTCAGTCTAAGTTGAATTCATCCAAGAATTTGAGAAGTATTATCAAGGGTTGTGGATAGAGAGAGATCCAGCCATTTGAAGACAAGAAGGAAGCTATCACAGGTTTCTTAAGTTCAGATTCAAGAAGCTTTGAAGAAAGCTAAGATCCAGTTGATTTCATCCATCAGGTTTTTCAAGAAGCTGATCAAGAACAGTCTTGTTCCTTCTCTCTCAACAGGGGCAAGATATTATATAACTTCAATTTCAATTTCTGTAGGATCTATTTGTACCAATGTTGTTAAGATCTCGATTTAGATCGGACGATCTTGCGATCTTACGAGTTTTACGGGGGAAACGAGTCACGAGTTAGGCTGGATCGGGTTCCCTGCAAAATCGTTAGGATCGGCGTTTAAGATCGTAGGATCGTGCGATCCTACGATCATTTTCGATCCCAACATTTAAATCCCGCGCATCCTTATTTCTTCCCGATCGGCATTCTAGGTCATCCCGATTCCGTCGCTCCCGCAGCAGTCCCGATTCCGTCGCTCCCGCAGCATCCCGATTCCGTCGCTCCCGCAGCATCCCGATTCCGTCGCTCCCGCAGCATTCTAGGTCATCCCTTCTTATTTCTTATTATTCCTCTGTGTCCATATTTAGCAGCAGGTGTCCAGATTTAGCAGCAAGTGTCCAGATTTAGCAGCAGGTGTCCAGATTAATACATATTTCTCATGCTTTTGATTTAATTTTTATTAAAATACGATCTTGCGATCCGTGTCAATCCTACGTTTTACGATCTTAGGGATGCCTCCCGATCTTAGTTAAGATCTCGATCTTCACAACATTGATTTGTACAGATCTGAGTTGTAAGCCTAGATTATAAAGGCTGAGTGTAGGAGAGGTATTCTCTGAGTGGTAGGGTTGTTTATGCCTGAGTTGTAGGAGAAGTTTTCTCTGAGTTGTCCCTTCTCTCTCAACAGGGGCAAGATATTATATAACTTCAATTTCAATTTCTGTAGGATCTATTTGTACAGATCTGAGTTGTAAGCCTAGATTATAAAGGCTGAGTGTATGAGAGGTATTCTCTGAGTGGTAGGGTTGTTTATGCCTGAGTTGTAGGAGAAGTTTTCTCTGAGTTGTAGGCCTTGTGGCAAGGCTGAGGTAGGGCTGGTTAGCCTGAGCTGTAGGAACCTTATAGGGTTCTGAATTGTAGGAATCTTTCAGGGTTCTGAGGTGTAGGATCTGAGGATCTGAGATAAAGAAGGAAGTTAGGCCGAATCTAGCACACTGCTAGATAGGTGAAGGGGGAAAGTGGATGTACCCAGACCTTGGGGAACCACTATAAATCTGTGAGCAATCTGTGATGTGTGCATATTTGTGATTGCTGTGCTGTGTTTGCTGCAGTGTCTTCAGAATTCTCTTATAGCATGTAGTTATATTCTGCCTTAAGTTAAAACAAGCATTAGAACCTATTCACCCCCCCATCTAGGTATTTAGGTGGTCTTGAAAGTTAAACTATCAGTTTTCCTCCACGTGGAGGGCCAAAGCTAGAGCGCGCGACAAATAACCCATGCAAATCACAATATTTATCCAGACAAACCACCACAATACAATATATATCCAAGCAAATATAGTAACCAATCCAATATAGAAATGCTGAAAATAACAATCCAATACAACAATACTCACTAAATAGTGGGCTGACCAAGACAATGAGGATTCTGAAGCCGGATGCGTAGAACGACGATCAAATGTGGAACCAGCGACGTGAAAATGATGGTGGTGGCTGTCTTCGACAGTAAATGGTGAGATCGGACGAGAAATGAGTAGATCCGGCCACGTACAAGTAGATCTGGGACGTGGGAGGGTAAATCCGCTGTTTGGGGTCGGATCCGGGCTAGGGGGTGGAGTACGGGTAGTGGAAATAACAGATCGAAGGCTAAAATTCTCAGATCTAGACTGATCTTGAGAAACGAGACGACGGGGAGGTGGATCCACATGAAGTGAGGGTTGGCGGCTTGGGAGAAGGCTGTAGAGGGAGAGGCGGGTGTAGATCTGGAGGGGAGGTGAAAATCTGGTGGCTTGCGGGGAGGGATTTAGGAGGCGCGGTGGGGTGGTTTGCAAGAGGGTGCGATTGAGAGAGCGCCAGGGGTGGCCGGCTCCAGATCTGACGGAGGAGGGTCGGGAAGTTGAGGGGAGGGGCAGCAGCAGACGGTGGGTTCAAGCATAAAATAAAACTATATAAATGAATAGTAAATCGTATTTTTGAATAGTGTTGTTTTAGGGCTTGCTGAAGCTGCAGATTCAGCGGGAGGTGGGTGAGTTTCTGGGCAGTGGAAGAGGGTTTTGTGGTGGGAAAAAGGAGGGTATGAGTAGGTGGTACCTTAGGGAGGAATTTGAGTACCTAGGAGTTGTCACCTAGGGTTCCACGGCGTCGGCACCAAGGGGTGATCGCGGAGTTCTGTGATTTTCTTTCTCCAAAACCTGCAATCCTTCAACCAGCCCACAAACCATCTATTTATAATAAAAGGAGGATTAGGACATCCCACCATCGATGACTATGATTGGCCGAAGGTGGGGACACCAAAATACATCAAAATAAAATGCAAAATAGTGAAATAATATATCAAATCGATTCGCAACGCGAATCCGAACACATCTGCGGAGTTCGATCGTCGATCCGGGCATGCCATATATGGAATGTCGTCAAATCAGCCCCGAATGGGCCCAAAACTCGTCATCCACTGCAAGTGCTCGTCTATGCTCCGCATTACTGTATTTCTGCGCGTGCGAGCATGCGACATCGTATGGCACTCCACTTTACAGTTTCTATGTGATGTGTCCGATTTATATAGAGTTTTTCGGACTCATCTAGGTTTGATTTCACGCACATGCACTTCACTTTCTGATTATAATTACTTATATTTCACTTGTTCGCACGTTTATACGAAGTGTCCATTGTGGTGTGCAATTGCGCATTTTTTTGCTGGGAGTAAGCACTCGGTGCTCCCCAGTCCTGCCTTTTCTGTTGCTATAGCTGTTTCTGTGTGCTGGTGGCCTGCTCCCCAGTTTGTTGGCTTGTATTGCAGGTGGGCAGATCCCCACTTTTGGTTGAATTCGATCCTGTATGAATTGCTTGGTCATGCGTTTCCTTGACGCACGATTACTACGACCGTGCGCGTTCTGTAGTGCCCCTGAATAGTGATTTGCCCCATCTCTTGCGTTTTGTTCGCGCACGGTCGGTTTCACCCGTGCGTGAGCAAAATCGCGAGTGGCTCTTTTTGTCTTTTTTATTTTATTTTATTGCCCGTGGGTTTCCTTGACGCACAGTTGAATTCAACGGTGCGAGGAGGAAATCACACGGTCTTCTCTGTTTGGCCTGAATTTCAGTGATCTGTCACTACCCGAGCGTTTTGTCTCGCACGACCGGTTTCTCCCATGCGTGAGCAGAATCGTACGAGCTCTTTCTTTGTTTGGCTGGGAGTTTCCTGCTTGATTAATATCGCACGATTCACGCACGGTCGTGCGTTCGACCGCGCATGCCTATTTTCTCACTATTTACTATATAAGTGCAGGATTTCCGCCCTAATTTCAGAGTTCACTCATTTTTCGCACCCAAGCTCTCTATTCCGCCCAGTTTTGCCACCCCATTGCCGCCCACTTCCGGGAGCAGCTCTGATCATTTATGAATAGATGATGAATACTTGATCAATCTATTTTAGAAAATTCCAATTTTTTGGCTAGATACTTTTTAGAGCATTATGAATCTCCGGTAATTAAATTAGAATTTTTTGATGTGTAATTATTGTACTTCCAGTGTAATGAAAGAATCATCCCATGATATTATTTATGCAATGTTAGTGAGCAAATAATTATGAAAATTATTGATTCTCTTATACCAGTTTGTAAGACACCCCCTTTTTTTCGTTCGGGACTTACCGCCCAGAACCGCCGTCTTGCGGTGACACCAACTCATGGGTTATTCGTCACTACAAGACGTCAATCCTACCTGCTATTCCTTTCATCCATGCCAACCACACTTCATAAGAATGAAGAAGTATAATAACATTTTCATATAATGATAAACTGCAGGGAAACGTTATTCTAAAATTCCCAATAAATTCATAGAGGTATATTTTGACTTAATTAACCATATTCCAGAGATTTGGATTTTTCCCTAAATTGTTTTGTCACATATTCTTCATTAAGTTCAACATGTGCTCTAATTAGTAATAATTCAAATATTAAGAAAACTAATTCCAAAATTATAATTCCTCCAGAGGTGATATATTTCATCATAATATGTGCATGATCAAAATCTCATTGACTTTCATCAAGTGTCTTGGGAGAAATCCCCAAAACACTCTGTGTGACTTGTACACCAAAATTTTTCATGTATACAAAAATCTTGCATATGGAATATCTCCACATACCCTAAGCCAAATGATCCCAAATTTTTACCAGGGACATTTTATGACATAATCTACCATCTACCAAAGATTTGAGTCATTTTGGAGTGATCTAATCATAGATCTAGCACATACATCATAATCTAATTATTTTCTAAAACTATAGAAAAATATGTCCCAAAAATTTTAAATTGGATATGGGGTGCATCTAGGTAGGTATGACTCATATATGAACAAAATTTCAGCCCCATTGGATATTTATAGGGGAATCTCCATTTTAGTGTCTTGGGCACCTTTAGGACACCCTCCACTAAAATGGAGATTATGGGGGCTGTAGGGCAGCCCTTGGGATGTTTAACCCCAATTTGGAAAAATCTCTTCAAGACCTACAACTTTGATGTTCAACACCTAATCTGGATCTGCCTCTAAGTAGTTCAAAATTTAACTTGAAGAGGGCTGCCTTAAGTGTGACAGTTAAATGATAATAATACATAATACTATAGTGTATAAAAATCTATAGTGCACAGATCTTAAAGCCATCTGGACGGTTCTTCTCCAAAGAGCCTCAACCCAGGTCGGATTCTCCTCCTTTCCTCTCATGCTAGATCTCTAGATCATTAGGAGCTTGAATCGGGCTAAGGAGAGCTTGAATAGAGAAATCGAAAATCAGAAGTTTGACCGATTTTGCCCATGTGGTGATTCCTGTTGGAGTGGTTTCCGGCCGGCATCTCGCCGCCAAATGCGAGCCACCACCTCAACGGAGGTGGTGGTGGTGGCCGACAGTAGAGTGGAGGAGATGGCCTGAGAAAGCCGTTTGAAATCAGCCCAGGTCGGGATATTCTTGGCCGACGGGCCCCTTGTGGGACTCTAGGGTGACAGACAGGTGTGACACCAGTCCTGCATCACAAAACCTCTTTATGGTTGAGGTGGTATAGAAGTCCCAAAATAAATATCCAAGTTAGTACAATGTGTAACTTGGTGTCAACAGAAAATGTAAACGATCACCTGAGGAAGCTAAAAGAAAAACTATTTTTTTCCATGTATTATTTAAAAGATCTTTCAACCATGTTTTCTCATGACTTCCCTCATTCAAATATCTTAGGATTAAGCCTATTGTCGATCAAGATGATAATAAAATTGTCCTTGGGCTTATAGAAATTGAGTATAAGTTCCGTGGGCTTAAATAAATTGAAAAACAAGGGTGAATAAGTGAAGACTTGCTATTTCTCTTCCTCAATAGGAAGGTGGCAGCCTTCATACCATTGAGTCTTGAGAGAGTGATCAAAATGTTTTAATGGTAGCTCCATGTTGCCCGCAATGGGATGGACATTGATGACCGCATTTGGGTATGATTTCAAAAAAAATGTTTAGGGATTCATGATGAAGCTCCACAACACTTTCTATGGCACTAACTAATCATAAACAAGCCTTGAACATGAATGCTTGAAACAAACCTGTGCAGAAACAAAAAGAAATGCCCCCCCCCCTGCGCTGACGCAAGGTCCTTATTCAAAGTGACTTGAAGGAATCGTCGTCATATGGAGGAAACGCATGGAATCATGACCAAACACTCACACTCCTGACCAAACACTCGGAACTCGGAAACTGGCCCTGGGCTGCAGCGTGGAGATCCCACCACACACCTAGAAGATCTCAAGAGTGCTTCTCCTCCCAAGCCGAAAACTGAGATGGGCACCTTGGAGGACTCTCACAGCCAACCAAGACAATCAGAGGAGGAAGCCAAGCGAACTGGATCCCCCCGCTGTTGAACTTGGGATATTGATGGAAAGATGATGGGACACAGCAAAAAGCGCTGATGAGGGGACGCCCGAAGGTGGCGTTGTAGCTGCTCGGAGCGTCAATGATGACGAACAGGCAATTCCTCGACACCCCCAGCGCCACGTGGAGACCAACTCCTCCCTCGACTTCCTTCCTCTCGCCGGAAAATCCAAACAGCGGCCCGTCCGAGGCCAACACCCTCCTTGCCTCCACCTTCATCGCCTCGAAGGCCCAAGATCACGTTCACCGAACACTCATTGTCAATCAAAATCCGGGAGACTGTGCAGTTTTCAATTGTCGTTTGGATCACTCGGGCGTCACAAAATGGATCCTCGTATTCAGACATGTCCTTCTCTTTGAAGGTAATCTTCTCCTTCGCGGGCGGGGTTTCAGAGGTCGAGGCGACGCTCCTCTTGAACATGATCTGGAATCTCCTCTTGCGGGTGGCTTCGATTCCCACTCCCCCATGGATCACCCTAATCCCCCGACGGGCGCCTATGTCACAGCCCTGTCTTCGCACCTATCCTCCTCTCCTCCTGGCAGAACTTCTTTTATCCTCACTGGCGGCTGCTGCTGAACTTGACTTTTGCCTTCCCTCATCTCTAGAAACTCCGGGCATATGGCTGCTGCTGAACTTGACTTTTGCCTTCCCTCATCTCTAGAAACTCCGGGCATATGGCTGTCGCGTGACCCTCCTCTTGATGGAAGTCACAAAAGGGCAACGCCACCCTGCCCTCTTCTCTCCTCCCCCCTTCCATTCATTCTTCTCATCCCCCTTCCCCGGGCGATCGTCATCGCTTGCTGCAATGGCAGCAGAAGGGGTGGCCTCTGACCCTGCCTTTGTCCTGGTGGGTTGAACCGCCCCTGACCTCCGCGGTAATTCTCTTCACCTTGATATCCTCTCCCCAGCCCCTGGGCAGGCCCCCTCCTGGGGTCTCCAGGCCAACCGGTTGTTCGGCTCCCGATACCCCGACTCCTGCTGCTGCCCCTGGTTCCCCTGACCTCGAGGCTCTTCCCTCCTCCTTGCATCCTGCTGCCTTCCTGCTCCCTGCTCCTTCACCTCATCCTCCTCCAACTTCGCCAACTTCTTGGCGAACGTTGGGTTCGCCATCTCACCCTCTATCTCATTTGTCGCCCTCTCCATCAACTCTTCAAAGGAAAGGGGTGACACCCTTTTCAGCTCCATGCTGAAGAACCCCTGCCTTAAGCCCAGGGTGAAGGCGAGTATTAGGGTATACCCCGGAACCTCCTGGACCAAAAGGATCTCTTCCTGGAATCGATCGATGTAGCCCCCCAATGTCTCCTCTGATTTCTGCTTGATCGAGAACAGATATTCTGCTCCCTTCTTTCTCTTTTTTGATGTTGAGAACCTCAAGAGGAACCCACGTCGCAAGTCCTCAAAGCAGTAGGTTGAGTTTGCGGGAAGCTGGTGGAACCAGTCCCTGACCTTCTCCTTCAAGGTGATGGCGAAAAGTTGGCATTTAAAGGCATCCGACATCTGCCTGATGGAGACGACATCTTCGAACCACTGGACATGCTGTACCGGGTCATCTCTGCCTATGTAGTAGGACATCTTTGACTCTCTGAACCTCTCCGGAACCGGGGCCGAGACGATCAACTCACTGAAATAGCTTCCCCCTCCTGTCGGGCGAGCCGAAACATCTCGCGCCCTGGGCTCGCTGACCCTGTCAGCACTCACCTGTCCTGGGAACAGTTCCCGCCAGCGAGATCCCTCTCGCCGCTTTTGACTGGGACCTCCTTCCCAGGTCGCTGACCAGGAGCGTTCTCGCCCAGAGACGGGGTCGCGATAACCGGGACAGAAGGTGTCGATCATTCACTCCTCGCAGCGAATGCTAGGTGAATGGTTTGTAGGAACTCCCTCTTGAACTCTTCCAGCATCCCGGCCGTAACATCATTCGCTAGAGGTGGCGAGTAGCCCGGGCCAGATCCTTCTCCTTTGCCTCCGGCCATGAAGCTTAGCTAAATATTTTCTTGTGCAGGCTATGGTCCACGCTCACCGCACCAAAAATGTTGATGCCAAAACTTGGTCTCAACGAGAGTTTGGACCCAAGGGGAGTAGCTTGCACTTACTTCTCCCGAACTCACGCTCCTGACCAAACATTCGGAACTCGAAAACTAACTCTGGGCTACAGCGTGGAGGTCCCACCACACATTCGGAAGATCTCAAGAGCGATTCCCCTCCCAAGCCAAAAGCTGAGCTGGACACTTTGGAGGACTCTCATAGCCAACCAAGACAATCAGAGGAGGAAAAAGCCAAAAGAACTGGATCCCCTCCAAAGGTACCAATTGGGTCTATTTATAGAATTCCAAGTCTGGTCTGCAAACAACTTAACTCCGTTGTCTAGATCTTCTATACGCAGCCCAAAACGATCTGTCAACAGCAAAACTCCATTGTTCGGAGGGGCTATTGGCAATCCAACCGGGGCATTTTGGTAAAAAACACTCTAGGCATGTGGTCTATGAAAATACCACTCGCTCGGGGCGGCGAGTGCTCGATGGGACTGACACTCGCCACCACCCTGGGCCCTAGGATGAGTGCGGGTCTGACTACCCCACTCGCCCACCCCGTGCCATGGACCCAGGGCGAGTGCGAGCCTAGATGCTCCACTCACCCCCAACTCTCCTGGTCACTCGGCCTACGCGAGTCGGGGACCACCCGCCCTTCCGACTCGCCTGAGTCAAAGATTGCCCACTATTCGACTGGGTCCTCCCCTAGAGGGCCCACTCGTTGTGCACGGGGTTGTACAACAAAGACCTTGTCGTTACTCCGGACCATCTCCCTAGGATTACAACTTAGAAACCGATCATGTACAACTTGACTATAGTTTAATTGAATCATAACCAAATAAAAGCTATAAATTTATTTCTGTTGCAGTAAGCTCACTCGAACTAAACTCGAGTATAAGTGCACATTATGAAAATCAAGGAATCGTTTCTCCAGGTGAGTAGGCCTACAAAGCTGAGCTCCCAATTTCAAGGACAATAAAGTAACTATCAGGACTTGGGAATCTAAATGTTGCTAATACCAAATACCTTCATTGAAGATAATTCAGGATCGTACGATTTTCCTAATCTAAGAAACCAAAACCAGGCAATAAAGAATAAACTGTACGTTTGGTCTTATATTATCAAGATCTTCAAAGAAACCACTCGTATCCAAGCGAAAAAAGCGAGAAAGATGTTGTTACCTTGACCACTCGTCATGTTGAGCCCTGACCTCACGAGCCTCAAATCGGGAAGGCAGAGCATAGAATCGAAGAAATCATTGATGGAATCAGTCACCATCATATCTCCTTCCAGCATGGAAGCAAGCCTCAGGTGTGCCGAATCTAGGGTTAGGGTTTTACAATTTGGGACAAGAGGAACCTCCCCGTTCTCTTCAAATGCGATTCGAGCAGAGCAGAATAGTGCGATCCACAAGTTGGTAGAACAGAAGAAGGAATGGTGAAAACGAAAATGAGAACAAAGAGAAAGGTTTCTTCTTCGGTCTTCCTTAAATTCGAATGCCGGGCAAGATTGGCTTAAATTCGAAATGTATGTTACCGTTGCAGGGATACCGTCGCAGGGCATCAAGATTTTCTTGTGGGGTTTAGCTTTTTCAAACCACCGAATCTGAGCCGTTGAAATGATAAGTATTTCTAAGCATTTATTTAGCTCTATACTACCATAGACACTTTTGATTTTAAGCCGCCGAAAGAAAGAAAGAAAGAAAGCTTATGAACATACTTTTTATAAATGTGATTTTTTTTAAAATTATGTTAACATAAAAGTAACATGAAATGATCCTTAAAAAAAAAAAATTTAATTGCTATACATTTTTTTTTGAAAGAATACGATGCAAGCAATCATGTTTCATGAAAGATTATCATCCAAGAAAAAAATGAATTGATAATTATTTAGACTTTTGGCTGTTGTTGAGTACAAATTACATTTTTTTAGTATATGAAGTGATTTGTCAGGGACATTGTAGAATTGTGAGTCGGATTGAAAACTAGTGAACTTGCTTGAACTAATAAGGGCTAGCCAAAAAATGGCATGACTGGATTGACCCTTGATGGAATTTCGTACAATTTATAAGGAAAAAGCGGGCTGTGATTAGCCAAAACCAATACATCCCTATTAATTTAGTGGGGGGTTACGGGAGTAACCACCTCACGCGCAATCTGCGCCCCCGATCCGTGCGCGATTGGCGCACACGATTTGTCTGCCATCACACACACAACCAACCGCTCGTTGCCGGCCAAAAAGGGCGGTCGTCGCCGCCGGTGCCCCCGCCGCCAACGAAGGCCGGACCCTCTGAGTCTGCAAGAGGCGGCCGGCACCGCTGCCGGTCAACCCGGTCGGCTGCGGCCGCGCCTCGTGGCTAGTGCCTCAGCCGCAAGGTCGCGCCTCGCGACCTCTTGGTAGCGACCACAAAGCGCGGCCGGTGTCGCGGCCGACCTCCTTGGTCGTCCACGACAGTACCACACGACCGCGCATCGTGGTCGCGTGGCCACGACTGCGCCTCGCGACCACAAGGCCGCGTCTCGCGACCACAAGGCCGCGCCTCGCGACCACAAGGCAGCGCCTCGCGACCTCAAGGCCGCACGCCAATTCCGTACTAATCCTGGGGTTACGGGAGTAACCACCTCGCGCGCAATCCGCTCCACTGGTCCGTGCTCCATTGGCGCACACGATCTGTCCGCCATCACACACACAGCCAACTGCTCGCTGCCGGCCAACATCGGCGGTCGTCGTCGTCGATGCCCCCGCCGCCGACGGAGGCCGGACCCTCTGAGTTTGCAAGAGGCGGCCGGTCTACCCGGTCGGCTGCGGTCGCACCCCGCAACTAGTGTCGTGGCCAAGCTTTTAAAAACCGGACCGGACCTGTCCAACCGCGGACCGGGCACCTAGCCGGTCCGGTCCAGGTAAGCAAACCGCACCCTTCACGGACCGCTCAAGAATCGCGGAACCGGGCGGGCGGACTGGTGGACCGGGAACCGGGCGGGGTTTCAGAAAATCGTGCGGGTCAAAGGCCCGCTATTAAATAACAGGAAAAAAAGTTGGCGGGGGGATTCAAACCCCACCAATACCAACTTAATTGAATAGCTAACCACCAGGCCAATTGATTCTCGTGGTTTTATCCCATAATATATTATATACATATAAATATTAACATATATATAAAAAATATATATATAATTAATATAAATATCTATATAAATATTAATTAATATTTTTTAGATATATTAGTATATTAACATATTAAATTATCTTTTAAAAATTAAAGTTTATATATATTTTTAATATATACATACATCTATCCTTCAAATAAAATTTACGTTCCGTTTGACACGGTGGTGACGGTCATCAACGTGGTGGTTCTGAACCATCGCTCTTGAAAGTCGACCTTATATAAGAAACTTCATACAATGTCGTTTCAAATCTCCATTCTATTACTCTATTACAATGTCGTTTTTGTCCAAACTCAACGAAACAAAAATGTCACGTAAAACGAAGCTTTATAAGTATAGTGATAATATATACATTTTTTTTTTGTATCACAATATAATGATAATAAATTATGGTAAATTTTTAAGATAATGTTAATTACCGGTACCTCCCCTGTAAGTTTCTATAATTACAGGTTGCACCCCTCTTAGTTTCAAAATTACAATTACCTCCCCTCATAAGTTATACAGTTAACAAATAGGTCCAAACAACCAAAAATTGGATGAAAACTGTTAAAACTAACGGATCAGATTTTTATATTCCTATTTTGCCCTTGTTAGTAATCCATCAGTTGAAGGGGTGCTTTTGTAATGTTTCACTTTTGAAAAGTGTGTTTTTGTATTGTTTTACTTTTGAAAAGTGTGTTTTTGTATTGTTTTACTTTTGAAAAGCGTGTTTTTGTATTGTTTTACTTTTGAAAAGCGTGTTTGTCTTTTTTTTATCAAGCTTTATTTTGTAATGTTTTGTTCATTTGCGGTGCTTTGAAAAGTTCATCAACAAATTGAGCTTGAAACTCTTCCTAAATATGAGCCATGCATACAAAATATTTCATTCACAAAATATAAACCATTACAAAATAAGAACCACTCATCCAAAATTATCCAAAATATGAATGTTTCATGCATCATTGAGTGGTTCACCAAAAATTACAATAATATTTTTAATACTAGTATCCCAAAATATAAATAAAGCTTGGCTCCATGCATCATTAATATCCATTTTAGCTTGGTGTTTTCCTCCTTCATGACTCTCCTCTTAAGCTTGTCGTGGCCTTTTCCTGCGGTCAACAAATGAAGCCAGCAGTGTTTCATCATCCAACTGCAAAAGAGTACAAAATTAGAACTAATATATAACCAAAAAATAATACAATAACAAATATAAATTGCAATGTATTATATAAAACCTGCAAGCTTCCACTTTTGCATGTCCGTTTGTTATGACCACCACCTCCACAGTTGCCACATTTGGTGACCGCACTCTTCCTCTTTCTTCCTATTTTATTTTGCTCATCGGGTTCCTTCTTCCTATTCTTTTTGGGTCTTCCCGACAACCTTTTAATGCGTGGTGGTAGAATGGTAGATGGAGTAACATCAACTGATGGCCAAAACATCGAATCCGGAATGCCTTTAATCTTGTGATTGTATGCTTTGATGTAATTTCCCTTGTAATAACATGAATGAGTGTATGCTTGAATGTTTTCTCTCTTGCTAGCTATTGCTAATGCAGCGTGTTTGCATGGAATTCCAGATAAATCCCAAACTTTGCAATCGCAGCTCCTATGCATTAAGTTGACAATGTAATGAGTGTGGTCTTCTCTTACTTGAAATTCATATTGACTTCCAACAAGCAATGTACACTTCACCGCCTCATCCTTTGCCGCATTCAACTTAGAAATGACGCTCTCACAAACTTGACTTTTCCAAGTTATGCCTTTTTGATATCGGGATTCTATTCTACTCATTAACTTAGACCGAATCCCATCAAGCAAAGTCAAGATTGGTTTGGTTCTAAATTCACCGATCCAATTATTAAAAGATTCAGTTATGTTGTTTGTAACATGATCATTCTTTAAGTGCAATGGAAAAGCATGCCTAGCCCACAAACTTACTTCGATTTTCTTCAACCACTCATATGCACCTGGACTGATTGCTCTTAAGTTGTCCATTGCTTTTGTGAATACCGCTTTAGAATATGCCTTTGATGCTGCCCAAAAAAGCTTCTTCACTAGTAAACCAGGATAAGATAGCCTCAAATTGGCATATATATGCCTACAACATTTTCTGTTTTTTGCATTTGGAATACTTTCATTGATGGTTTCCACTAGTCCCTGCATATAACAACAATGTCATTAAATAGATCACCAATACAATATGTAGATATATGTCAAAAAATAGCACAATAATGTTACCTTCTGTCTATCGCTCATGAATGTCCAAGGCTTCTCATTCACAAATCCTCCCAACATGTCTTCAAGACAGTTGAAGAAAAATCCCCAACTCTCTTTGCTCTCTACCTCTACAACAGCAAATGCAAGTGGGTAGAGTCCCATATTACCATCCAAACTAACCGCAGAAAGCAAGACACCCCCAAATGGACCTTTCAAATGACAACCATCAAACCCAATGAATGGTTGGCATCCATCCAAAAATCCTTCTCTCAGAGCACGTAGTCCCATAAACATCCTCTTGAAGGTAGGTTCTTCAGGGATTGATACACTTGCATCACTATATTGGAACTTAACGGTACTCATGGGATTGGTACTAAAAATCATTTCAGCAAACATTGGTAGTTTACTAAAGGATTCAGTATGACAACCTTCAACCTTCTATAATGCCTTTTTTTTGGCCCTATATAATTGCATGTATTCTGGTGCAACCCCATGCTTCGATAGCTCGTGTCTCATGCCTTTAGGTTTTATTTCTGGGTTTTCCTTTATCAAGTCTATTAATTTATCTGCCATCCATCGTGAACTTGCCTCCTTTGTCCTGTCTATCCTAACACAGCTATGAGAAGTGAAGCATGATTTGATTTGATAAGTCATTCCATCAGCCATAGGAGATGCATGCATTCTCCACTTGCAATCTCCACTTGCACAATGAAGTGTAATTCTCGTCTTCTCATTTTTCACTCTGTCTAACTTGCATCCCTCTCTAATGGAATATTCAACTAAAGATTCCCTAAATGCATGCACATCAGCAAACACCATGCCCGCTTGAAAGGTTATAGACTCGTTTTGATTCAATGGCATTTCGAATTCAAGCATATTAGATTCACATATCTTTCTTGCAGCACCATCACCCCCAGGGTTGTTGACCTCTACGTCTGATAATTCAAGATCACATTGGTCATTTGAATCAATGTTTGATAACACATCATTATCACTCACTTCAAACTCATCAGAACTTAGTAATGCTTCCATCTCATCATCCACGTTGGCGTTCCTCATGACTACCAAAGCAATATGCACACATGATTAGAAGAAATAACAAGATAAAGACTCATTATATGTAGCCCCAAATAGGTATGATTAAATAGTTTACCAGATTTCACAAACAAGCAGACTCACATGTTATAAACAATTATAATTGTGGGTTATGTTTTAACACACACAAAAGATCAAATATGAAGAGTTTTATATGAATTGTGTCGGTAAAAATCGTTGCAGGTGCTGTTTGTCACCTGAAACCTTGAGCTAAGAAAAGGAATGGCGGAGATATACACAAAGCCGTTCGATTCTGTGCAAGATGCAATAATTTTGTTTGAGGAAAGGATCGATAAAAACAAGAACAACACGAACAACACGAACAACACGAGCAGTAACAAGGTAACAACCAGGGTTTAATATTTACATACTGATATTACTCATTGACTATTGGTTTTCTTTCGGTGAATAGGATGAGAAAGAAGGCGAATACTCAAAGGATTTCACAAATTTCAGACTGCAGCTACAAGCCAAGGAATGGGAGAAAGAGCTCGCCTTTTCCGAGTTCGCTGCATCTCATGAAAACCCCGACGAAATGGTGAATTGGATAAAGCTGTACAAAGCCGAAACTAACAAGTATATGGAGAAGTTCAGAAAAGTGCAGGAACTTTTTTATTTCTGGCAAATCTGTTGTCCAGAAATAGGCTCACCTGAAGAAAACGGAAGCAGTGGAGCTCGCTGGAAGCAGAGAAAACGGAAGCAGCAGAGCTCGCTGGAAGCAGCGGCAGGAGCTCGCGAAAGGTGAAGAAGCGTCGTCACCGAACAAGGAAGCCTCCCGGACGATGCAGCCTCACTGCCCTAAAAATGCCACCGGAAATGGCGCCGGAAAATGGCGGTAGGCACCGGAGAGGGGAAGCGGCGGCCGAAAAAACCCTAACAAAACCCAAATCGCGAGAGATGAAGCGGCCGAATGCAACTGTGATTCCCGCCTGATGGAGGAATAGCGGAATAGCGTTGGTTTTAATAACCCTAAGGTTATTTTGGTCTTTTAAACACAAATGTTATGGACTTTAGATGGTTTGGACCTATTTGTTAACTGTATAACTTATGAGGGGAGGTAATTGTAATTTTGAAACTAAGAGGGGTGCAACCTGTAATTATAGAAACTTACAGGGGAGGTACCGGTAATTAACCCTATATATATATATATATATATATATATATATATATATATATACTATAAGCAAACTCCAAAATAGTCATGGTGTAATATTCGTCTCCCCAAAATACCCCTCAGTCATGGTGTAACATTCATTTACCCAAAATACCCCTTCATATCTTCCTTTTATTTCAAAAGATTTGATTTTTGAGTCATTTCTACTTTGCCGCTAATATGTCTCGCTCAAATTTACGAAGGAACGCGGTAATAAAATCGAAATGCTGGACGTGCCAATATATCCCGCGACAAATGTCGCCCCCGCGACAAATGTCGCCCCCGCGACAAATGTCGCCCCCGCGACAATTGTCGCCCACGCGACAATTGTCGCCCGCACGGTGTTCCCCGTGCACGACTGCTTGTATATATATATATATATATATATATATATATATATATGTGTGTGTGTGTGTGTGTGTGTAACGGTTCTGTTGAAACCAAAAATGACCGAAGCCAAAATTGACTTCTGTGGAGCTCGACCCTTGGGGAAAGGGGTGACCTCAACCTACTATGCTCGGAAGAATGTCACGGACCGAAGACTTAGGAAGCTATGAACTGACCCTTGGCTCTAGCGTGGAGGTCCCACCTCACACCCAGAAGACCTTTGAGGTCTCCCCCTCCCTAGCCAATGCTTGAGCTAGGTGCCTTGGAGGAAGAAAGCCAAAGAGATTTGTGGCTAGGGAAAGAATGAAAAAAAAACCCCATTCCAAGGCACCCCTAAGGGTCTATTTATAGTTTTTCCAAGTCTTGGGGGTAAAAAGACCAAAACGCCCCTGGGGCAAAAATGCCTCCAGCCAATAGAAAACCTCCACACCGGGGGGCAAAGAGGGAAAAACCATCTCGGGGGTAAAACGGTAACACCAGGAGCTCGCGCCCGCCGGTCAGCACCCCCCCCCCCCCCCGGTCGGTCTCGCACGGCCTGATTGCGAGGTCGCGAGGCAAGGGCGAGAACCCGGCCCCGGGCCGGTCTCGCCCCGCCTGCCCTCGCCTAGCCGCGAGGCAGGGGCGAGAGCCCGGCCCCGGGCCGGTCTCGCCCCGCCTGCCCTCGCCTAGCCGAGAGGCAGGGGCGAGAGCCCGGCCCCGGGCCGGTCTCTCCCCGCCTGCCCTCGCCTAGCCGAGAGGCAGGGGCGAGAGCCCGGCCCCGGGCCGGTCTCTCGCCCTGCCTGTCTTCGCCTAGCCGCGAGGCAGGGGCGAGAGCCCGGCCACGGGCCGGTCTCGCCCCGCCTGCCTTCGCCTAGCCGTGAGGCAGGGGCAAGAGCCCGGCCCCGGACCGGTCTCGCCCCGCCTGCCTTCGCCTAGCCGCGAGGCAGGGGCGAGAGCCCGGCCCCGGCCCGGTCTCGCCCCGCCTGCCCTCGCCGGTCTCGCCCCGCCTGCCTTCGCCTAGCCGCGAGGCAGGGGCGAGAGCCCAGCCCCAGGCCGGTCTCGCCCCGCCTGCCCTCGCCTAGCCGCGAAGCATGGGCGAGAGCCCGGCCCCGGGCCGGTCTCGCCCCGCCTGCCCTCGCCTAGCCGCGAGGCAGGGGCGAGAGCCCGGCCCCGGGCCGGTCTCGCCCCGCCTGCCTTCGCCTAGCCGCGAGGTAGGGGTGCGCCTCCGGACTCCGGCCGGTCCCGCAGCTTCCCCTCAAGCCTACCACGCTGGACGGGTGTCTGCCTACTCGCCGCACCCGCCCCTCAAAGGAGCTTTAAAGCTCAAAACTTACTAGCATGCCCTAAGCCTTGCTTGGGGTCCTCGCTTCGCGAATACGGGGTTGTACACAATCCCCGCTCTTTTCGAGCTTGTCTAAGCTCGAAAAGAAACATCCAACCCAACGTATTCGCTGAGTATAGCTTGCTCTTGCAATATAGAAAGACTATGAGGTCTCTTCCGAGGGGCCAACCTGTCATGCCAGCTGATGAGAGCCTGGGTGGCGAGACCTCCTCAGGGCAAAAAGATCTAACCTCCTAGGGGGGCCAACCTGCCATGCCAGCTGATGAGAGCCTGGGTGGCGAGACCTCCTCAGGGTAAAGGAACTGGGCTACCACGAGAGGTACCACCGGACCTGCCAGCTAGAGGGAGCCTGGCAGCGGGACCATCGTCGGAGCAGAGGAACTAGGCTACCACGAGAGGTACCACCGGACCTGCCAGCTAGAGGGAGCCTGGCAGCGGGACCATCGTCGGAGCAGAGGAACTAGGCTACCACGAGAGGTACCACCGGACCTGCCAGCTAGAGGGAGCCTGGCAGCGGGACCATCATCGGAGCAAGGGGACTAGGCTACCGCGAGAGGTACCACCGGGCCTGCCAGCTAGAGGGAGCCTGGCAGCGGGACCGTCATCGGAGCAAAGGAACTAGGCTACCACGAGAGATACCACCGGACCTGCCAGCTAGAGGGAGCTTGACAGCGGGACCATCATCGGAGCAAAGGGACTAGGCTACCACGAGAGGTACCACCGGATGTAACACCCCTATCCGTCGCATAGCATATAGCAGTAGGTCCGGCCAGGGCCCGACGCCATATACTACGGACAGACCGGTTGGTTACGCGTTGATACCATTCAACCAATCACACGTCCTACACAACACCTAGCGGAAGCAATTTATTAGGTTGCAAAAGAAATAAGAACCCAGCCACAACAGCATGAATGTCCACTACAAACTCAGGAATGTATACAAACACCAAAAGAGAAATGGCCTTAAGGCCTTACACTGTTAACTTAACAAAAGTAGTGTTTTCATACTTCGGCTCGCAGGCCGGCAATACATGAAAAACGGGAAAGAAACATAAGCAATTAGGCCTTCGAGGGCCGGTACAGCAACATGGGCTTTAGCCCGCTCTGCTCCGCAGCACCTGCAAGCCACAAACCACCGCCCGGTGGCGAACAATAGCAACGGTCAGCAATGCTGACCAAATTATAACGATTCCGCCCCCAAACTGGGGCGGCAAAGCTTCTTCCCTACACTTGTTAGCAAAACAAGCAACACAGCAAAACAAGCATCTCAACATAGGTGCACGCTATCACGGCCGTACACCCCGTGCTCTCAGGGCACTTACTCGGCGAAGCCAGTCCGAACCCCGTCCGGTCCTCGACTCCACCACCACCCCCAGGGTGGCAATCTTTGTGAGCATTTAGTCTTCTCAGCCGTAGCCTAGACTCGATCTCCAAACCTCGGTAAGTCCCACGTAAAACTTTAGGTCGCTTTAACCGAGCAGGTGGAGCGGGTAGGGGGCTACTAGTCCGTTGCTCACTCCGCCACTGCCATTCGGCCCTTTCGCGCGGACTAAGCTTTCCCCAGTCCCAATTAACGATCAAACACGGTACCTAGCCCCGCTAAGTACCCGGTTGGCTCCCAGGCCACCGCTATGACAGAACTGCATTTCCGTCCAAAATTTCTGGGTGCACCTCGGGTTTCATCCCCAAGGCTCCCTGCCGCAATCAAAACATGATACATAGCCCCGCTATGTTCCCGGCTGGCACCCAGGCCACCGAGATGGCAGAACTTCGTTTCCGCCCAGATTTGCGGGTGCACCTCGGGGTTAATCCCCAAGATTCCCTGATGCATTCTACCGCATAGCAACCCGAAAACAACCACAACGCTCGGAGTCTTCTCCGGCTAAAATATGCATAGCAAAACATCACCGATCCGGAAAACATGTCCGGGTAGGCTTCACACACCATGCCTATGTCCGTACTACGATTCCGGACTCTAACAAAGGGGACTTTACATATCTACCCCAAGGAATACCACGATCTCGCCGCACACTCGCGGGAGAGGGGTTTTCCCATGCAAAGGAAGAAGAGCTTCACATGCTCAAGAAGAGAATCGTTACCCTTGCGTTCCTCCGCGGCGCCATGAAAATCTATGCGGATGAAAAGCACCGCAATCTCCTTGTCTCCGCAGATCCGAAGACGGCTCGCGATTTGGAGCCCCGAATCTCCACCGGCCGCCGGAGTTGACCTCCTTCTTCCTCCTCCAAGCTCTCCCTTCTCTCTAGGTTTTAGAGAGAGAGTATCCAAGAGAAATAAGGGTTTCAAAACCCTATTCCCGGCTAAAACCACCCAGGAGCAGCCCCCCACCGTCGGATCCAAAGCTAAGGAAACGAACGGTCGAGATTAGATCTGAAATCCCAAAAACTGGGTCGAACACGGGTTCACACACGGCCGTGTGCCTGGCCGTGTAGCTCATTCGCCGTCTCGACCAAAATTGAAAACCAGCAACACGGCATGTAACACGGCCTCCGACACGCCCGTGCCGCCTGCGACACGCCCGTGTCGGGACCCGTGTCACGCCCCCCGTGTGCAATATATCCACACTTCGCAGTCAGAGAGGTACACGGCTTGGTGACACGGCATCAGACACGCCCGTGTCAAACTAGACACGCCCGTGTTCGTGCCCGTGTCATTTCCCGTGTACCCAACCGCACAGCCCAAGTGTGACACGGCCTGGGACACGCCCGTGTCCTAGGCCGTGTTCTACCACACGACCATCGTCGGCCTGCACTGGTCGACGACACGGCCAGCTCGACGGCTCGAGCTCGACACGCCCGATACGGCCTCCGACACGCCCGTGTCGGGGCCCGTGTCACCTGCACCAAAATCCTGTCTTGGCCAAATTTGATCCCCGACGCTCCTACAACAATTTGGGGTGTTACACCGGACCTGCCAGCTAGAGGGAGCCTGGCAGCGGGACCGTCATCGGAGCAAAGGAACTAGGCTACCACGAGAGGTACCACCGGACCTGCCAGCTAGAGGGAGCCTGGCAGCGGGACCGTCATCGGAGCAAAGGAACTAGGCTACCACGAGAGGTACCACCGGACCTGCTAGCTAGAGGGAGCCTGGCAGCGGGACCATCATCGGAGCAAAGGAACTAGGCTACCACGAGAGGTACCACCGGACCTGCCAGCTAAAGGGAGCCTGGCAGCGGGACCATCATCGGAGCAAAAGGACTTGGGGCTCCCACGAGAGATCAACCTGAACCCACCAGCTAGAGGGAGCCTGGCAGCGGGACCATCATCGGAGCAAAGGGACTAGGCTACCACGAGAGGTACCACCGAACCTGCCAGCTAGAGGGAGCCTGGCAGCGGGACCGTCATCGGAGCAAAGGAACTAGGCTACCACGAGAGGTACCACCGGACCTGCCAGCTAGAGAGAGCCTGACAGCGGGACCGTCATCGGAGTAAGGGAACTAGGCTACCACGAGAGGTACCACCGGACCTGCCAGCTAGAGGGAGCCTGGCAGCGGGACCATCATCGGAGCAAAGGAACTAGGCTACAACGAGAGGTACCACCGGACCTGCCAGCTAAAGGGAGCCTGGCAGCGGGACCATCATCGGAGCAAAAGGACTTGGGTCTCCCACGAGAGATCAACCTGAACCCACCAGCTAGTGAGAGCCTGGCAGCGGAATCATCTCGGAGCAAAAGGACTTGGGGCTCCCACGAGAGATCAACCTGAACCCACCAGCTAGTGAGAGCCTGGCAGCGGAATCATCTCGGAGCAAAAGGACTTGGGGCTCCCACAAGAGATCAACCTGAACCCACCAGCTAGTGAGAGCCTGACAGCGGAATCATCTCGGAGCAAAAGGACTTGGCTCCCACGAGAGATCAACCTGAACCCACTAGCTAGTGAGAGCCTGGCAGCAGAAACAACTCGGAGCTAAAGAACTTGGCTCCCACGAGAGATCAACCTGAACCCACCAGCTAGTGAGAGCCTGGCAGCGGAATCATCTCGGAGCAAAAGGACTTGGGGCTCCCATGAGAGATCAACCTGAACTCACCAGCTAGTGAGAGCCTGGCAGCGGAATCATCTCGGAGCAAAAGGACTTGGCTCCCACGAGAGATCAACCTGAACCCACCAGCTAGTGAGAGCCTGGCAGCGGAATCATCTCGGAGCTAAAGGACTTGGGGCTCCCACGAGAGATCAACCTGAACCCACCAGCTAGAGGGAGCCTGGCAGCGGGACCATCATCGGAGCAAAGGGACTAGGCTACCACGAGAGGTGCCACCGGACCTGCCAGCTAGAGGGAGCCTGACAGCGGGACCGTCATCGGAGCAAAGGAACTAGGCTACCACGAGAGGTACTACCGAACCTGCCAGCTAGAGGGAGCCTGGCAGCGGGACCGTCATCGGAGCAAAGGAACTAGGCTACCACGAGAGGTACCACCGGACCTGCCAGCTAGAGGGAGCCTGATAGCGGGACCATCATCGGAGTAAGGGAACTAGGCTACCACGAGAGGTACCACCGGACCTGCCAGCTAGAGGGAGCCTGGCAGCGGGACCATCATCGGAGCAAAGGAACTAGGCTACCACTAGAGGTACCACCGGACCTGCCAGCTAAAGGGAGCCTGGCAGCGAGACCATCATTGGAGCAAAAGGACTTAGGGCTCCCACGAGAGATCAACCTGAACCCACCAGTTAGTGAGAGCCTGGCAGCGGAATCATCTCGGAGCAAAAGGACTTGGGGCTCCCACGAGAGATCAACCTGAACCCACCAGCTAGTGAGAGCCTGGTAGCGGAATCATCTCGCAGCAAAAGGACTTGGGGCTCCCACGAGAGATCAACCTGAACCCACCAGCTAGTGAGAGCCTGGCAGCGGAATCATCTCGGAGCAAAAGGACTTGGCTCCCACGAGAGATCAACCTGAACCCACCAGCTAGTGAGAGCCTGGCAGCTGAATCATCTTGGAGCTAAAGGACTTGGCTCCCACGAGAGATCAACCTGAACCCACCAGCTAGTGAGAGCCTGGCAGCGGAATCATCTCGGAGCAAAAGGACTTGGGGCTACCACGAGAGATCAACCTGAACCCACCAGCTAGTGAGAGCCTGACAGCGGAATCATCTCGGAGCAAAAGGACTTGGCTCCCACGAGAGATCAACCTGAACCCACCAGCTAGTGAGAGCCTGACAGCGGAATCATCTCGGAGCTAAAGGACATAGGGCTCCCACGAGAGATCAACCTGAACCCACCAGCTAGTGAGAGCCTGGCAGCGGAATCATCTCGGAGCAAAAGGACTTGGCTCCCACGAGAGATCAACCTGAACCCACCAGCTAGTGAGAGCCTGGCAGCGGAATCATCTCGGAGCTAAAGGACTTGGCTCCCATGAGAGATCAACCTGAACCCACCAGCTAGTGAGAGCCTGGCAGAGGAATCATCTCGGAGCAGGGGCGAGAGCCCCGCCTGCCCTCGCCGGTCTCGCCCCGCCTGCCTTCGCCTAGCCGCGAGGCAGGGGCGAGAGCCCGGCCCCGGGCCGGTCTTGCCCCGCCTGCCCTCGCCTAGCCGCGAGGCAGGGGCGAGAACCCGGCCTCGGGCCGGTCTCACCCCGCCTGCCTTCGCCTAGCCGCGAGGCAGGGACGAGAGCCCGGCCCCAGGCCGGTCTCGCCCCGCCTGCCCTCGCCTAGCCGCGAAGCAGGGGTGCGCCTCCGGACTCCGGCCGGTCCCGCAGCTTCCCCTCAAGCCTACCACGCTGGACGGGTGTCTGCCTACTCGCCGCACCCGCCCCTCAAAGGAGCTCTAAAGCTCAAAACTTACTAGCATGCCCTAAGCCTTGCTTGGGGTCCTCGCTTCGCGAATACGGGGTTGTACAGGTTCGACCCCGGTTGAACCTTTCCCTCCGCCGATTCGATGTCCGGTCCAGTTTTCAAAACCTTGGTCGCGGCCGCAAGGTCGCGCCTCCCGACCTCTTAGCAGCGAGCACAAAGCGCGACCGGTGTCGCGGCCGACCTCCTTGACCGGCCGCGATAGTACCACGCGGTCGCGCATCGCGGTTGTGTGACCATGCCCGCGTCCCGTGTCACAACCCGCATTTTCTCAGCATTAAATGATATATATCAAAGTGAGAAAAAATACGCTTCATGATGCAACGCCGTGCATGGGACAACTGCAGACGCTCATGCAAGAACTTTCTCCTACTATTTTTCATGAAATCCTCAAATTTGTTATGATAAAAATATAGTTTGAGATTAAGTTTTGATGGTCGTGTCACTCGGCTCAGTGGATCAATTAATCCACGGGTAAAAATATACATATATGCGGCGAAAAATATTTTATTTAGTTCATTTATTATCCTATATGAATATGAAGATTCAACAGGACAATTCATGATATGCACACCTGTAGATTTAATATAAGTACTAAAAGAGCTTTTATGTTCGTTAAAATAAGGTGATATTTGCTTTAAAGAGATGCTTATTGTACAACCCCGTATTCGCGAAGCGAGGACCCCAAGCAAGGCTTAGGGCATGCTAGTAAGTTTTGAGCTTTAGAGCTCCTTTGAGGGGCGGGTGCGGCGAGTAGGCAGACACCCGTCCAACGTGGTAGGCTTGAGGGGAAGCTGCGGGACCGGCCGGAGTCCGGAGGCGCACCCCTGCTTCGCGGCTAGGCGAGGGCAGGCGAGGCGAGACCGGCCCGGGGCCGGGCTCTCGCCCCTGCCTCTCGGCTAGGCGAGGGCAGGCGGGGCGAGACCGGCCCGGGGCCGGGCTCTCGCCCCTGCCTCGCGGCTAGGCGAGGGCAGGCGGGGCGAGACCGGCCCGGGGCCGGGCTCTCGCCCCTGCCTCGCGGCTAGGCGAGGGCAGGCGGGGCGAGACCGGCCCGGGGCCGGGTTCTCGCCCTTGCCTCGCGACCTCGCAGTCAGGCCGTGCGAGACCGACCGGGGGGGGGGGTGCTGACCGGCAGGCGCGAGCTCCTGGTGTTACCGTTTTACCCCCGAGATGGTTTTTCCCTCTTTGCCCCCCGGTGTGGAGGTTTTCTATTGGCTGGAGGCATTTTTGCCCCAGGGGCGTTTTGGTCTTTTTACCCCCAAGACTTGGAAAAACTATAAATAGACCCTTAGGGGTGCCTTGGAATGGGGTTTTTTCATTCTTTCCCTAGCCATAAATCTCTTTGGCTTTCTTCCTCCAAGGCACCTAGCTCAAGCATTGGCTAGGGAGGGGGAGACCTCAAAGGTCTTCTGGGTGTGAGGTGGAACCTCCACGCTAGAGCCAAGGGTCAGTTCATAGCTTCCTAAGTCTTCGGTCCGTGACATTCTTCCGAGCATAGTAGGTGTGAGGTCACCCCTTTCCCCAAGGGTCGAGCTCCACAGAAGTCAATTTTGGCTTCGGTCATTTTTGGTTTCAACATTTTTGGTGCGGTGAGCGTGGAGAGTGACCAGCATAGAAGATCTCGGGAGAGTGTCATGGCTAGACATCAGGGAGGTAGTGATGACCTCGGTGGTCCCCCAAACCCAGGACCCTTCGTTGGAAGGGAGGAGTTCATGGCTTCCATCTCAGGCATCATGGAGATGCTGAGAAGCATTGCCCCTCGGGGTGACAGCTCAACCCCCACCCCCCAGGGACTGGCTCCCAGGGGTCTCGGCGAGTTAAGCCAGAGTGGACTCGGCGAGATGGCTCCTAGGGGGCAAGGTGAGATCACCCCAGCAGGGGGAGAAGTGAGTATGCCGGATAGGAGGCTGGGAAGGAGCGGATGGTAGAAGGGGTTGATCGAGACCTCCCAGGCCGGGAGCTGTTCCCTAGCCCAGCGAGAGCTAGCCCTCCAGGCGAGCAGGTCGCGCGAGTGGAGGTGGCGAGAGCTCCCCTTAGGGGGCCACCCTTTAGTGAGTTGATCATCTCAGCTCCCGTTCCCGAGGGGTTCAGAGAGCCAGACATGGCCTACAATATCGGGAAGGATGACCCCGCCCAGCACCTGCAGTGGTTCGAGGATGCCGTCTCCATCAGGCCAATGACGGACGCCTTCAAGTGTCGTCTATTTGCGATCACCTTGAAAGAGAAGGCGAGGGACTGGTTCTATCAACTCCCTCCGAGGTCCATCTTCGGGTTCGAAGACTTGAGCCTGAGCTTTCAGCTTCGCTTCTCCACCTCCAAGAAGAGGAAGAAGGGTCCTGAGTCCCTCTTCCTTTTAAAGCAAAGGGCTGAGGAGTCGCTGGCCCACTACGTTGACAGGTTCCAGGAGGAGGTCCTTGACATCCAAGAGGTGCCAGGGTATGCCCTCCAGATGATGTTCACGGTGGGGTTGCGCGAAGGGTTCTTCATGATGAGCTTGACTCGGAAGGCCCCCCTTTCCTTCGAGGAGCTAATGGAAAGGGCGGCAGAGGAGATAGCCATGGAGGCAGCCAACCCGGCCTTTGTGAAGAAGTTGGCAAGGTTGACAGAGGTGGAGTCAAAGGAACAAGGTGGCTTGAGGCATCATGAAGGGAGAAGGAGAGAGGAGCATAGAGCTCAAGGGTTCCAGAGACAGGAGGGTCCAGAGCCAGGCTGGAGGCAGCAGGGAGGACCTGCCCATGGTCCAGGAAGAGCTCTCATCCAGAATGGAGGGAACCATCATGGGGGCCAAGGGAGGTTCAAATTCCAGAGGCAAGCCCCAATACAACTCCTGCCCCCACCCCAGCAAGCGATGGCGATTGGCCGAAGGGATAGGAAGAATCACAAGGGAAGAGGGGGAGGCAGGGTAGAGTTACCGTACTGTGACTTCCACCAGTTGGAAGGTCACGCAACAGCTACCTGCCCCGAGTTCCTAGAAGTGAGGGGGCGAGAGCTCCAGCTCAGCAGCAGCCGGAGCGGATCGAAGCTCTGCCTCAAGGAGGTAGAGGTGATGATGTGTGTGAGGACCGGGTCGATGTAGGACCCCGGTGAGGTATAGCCGTGATCCACGGGGGAGTGGGGATCGAAGCCGCTCGGAAGGCAAGTCTCCATGTGATGTATCGACGGAGCGTCGCCTCGACATCCCAGACCCCTCCCCCGGAGGAAAGGGTCACCTTCTCATCAAAGGACATGCCGGAGCATGAGGATCCCTTCTGCAATGCCCTAGTCATCCAAGCAGCCGTCGAAGGCTTCACCGTCTCCCGGATTTTGATTGATAACGGAAGCTCGGTCAACGTCATTTTCAAGAAGGCGTTCGAGGGGATGAAGGGGGAGCCAAGGAGGGTAGTGGCGTCGGATGGACCTCTGTTCAGATTCTCAGGGGAGAGGAAGGAGGTGGAAGGAGGAGTCGGACTCCAGGTGAAGTTAGGAGGGACCTCAAGGAACTGCAGGTTCGTCATTGTTGACGCTCCAAGCAGCTACAACGCCATCTTCGGAAGGCCCCTCATCAGCGCCTTCCGGTGTGTGCCCTCATCCTTCCACCAATGTCTCAAGTTCAACTCAGATGGGATCCAGGTCAGGATCAAGGGAGACTCCAGGATGGCGAGGCAGTGCTACGTCACGGCTGTCAACACCATCTCTTGGTTGGCTAAGGCGGAGGAGATGGAGAAGACCATGGAGAGCCTGAGCAGGAGGGAGATGTCCGGTGGGATAGAACCTGATGGCGACCACCATGCCTGGGCCCCCTGAAGAGGCCTCGCCTCGGCGGAGTCATGTATCTCACTTTTCTTTATGTTGTAACGAGTCCAACCTCCGGCCGGTAGGGTCGAGAGGGTCATGTAATCCAACTCTTTTTCCCCTTTTGAGGATGTTGAATTTTGGCAGAGTCAGGTAACATGCTCCAAGTCCTTTGGCTCCGAGATGATTCCGCTGCCAGGCTCTCACTAGCTGGTGGGTTCAGGTTGATCTCTCGTGGGAGCCAAGTCCTTTAGCTCCGAGATGATTCCGCTGCCAGGCTCTCACTAGCTGGTGGGTTCAGGTTGATCTCTCGTGGGAGCCAAGTCCTTTTGCTCCGAGATGATTCCGCTGCCAGGCTCTCACTAGCTGGTGGGTTCAGGTTGATCTCTCGTGGGAGCCCCAAGTCCTTTTGCTCCGAGATGATTCCGCTGTCAGGCTCTCACTAGCTGGTGGGTTCAGGTTGATCTCTCGTGGGAGCCAAGTCCTTTAGCTCCGAGATGATTCCGCTGCCAGGCTCTCACTAGCTGGTGGGTTCAGGTTGATCTCTCGTGGGAGCCAAGTCCTTTTGCTCCGAGATGATTTCACTGCCAGGCTCTCACTAGCTGGTGGGTTCAGGTTGATCTCTCGTGGGAGCCAAGTTCTTTTGCTCCGAGATGATTCCGCTGCCAGGCTCTCACTAGCTGGTGGGTTCAGGTTGATCTCTCGTGGGAGCCAAGTTCTTTTGCTCCGAGATGATTCCGCTGTCAGGCTCTCACTAGCTGGTGGGTTCAGGTTGATCTCTCATGGGAGCCAAGTCCTTTTGCTCCGAGATGATTCCGCTGCCAGGCTCTCACTAGCTGGTGGGTTCAGGTTGATCTCTCGTGGGAGCCAAGTCCTTTAGCTCCGAGATGATTCCGCTGCCAGGCTCTCACTAGCTGGTGGGTTCAGGTTGATCTCTCGTGGGAGCCAAGTCCTTTAGCTCCGAGATGATTCCGCTGCCAGGCTCTCACTAGCTGGTGGGTTCAGGTTGATCTCTCGTGGGAGCCAAGTCCTTTTGCTCCGAGATGATTCTGCTGCCAGGCTCTCACTAGCTGGTGGGTTCAGGTTGATCTCTCGTGGGAGCCAAGTTCTTTTGCTCCGAGATGATTCCGCTGCCAGGCTCTCACTAGCTGGTGGGTTTAGGTTGATCTCTCGTGGGAGCCAAGTCCTTTTGCTCCGAGATGATTTCGCTCCCAGGCTCTCACTAGCTGGTGGGTTCAGGTTGATCTCTCGTGGGAGCCAAGTCCTTTAGCTCCGAGATGATTTCGCTGCCAGGCTCCCTTTAACTGGCAGGTCCGATGGTACCTCTCGTGGTAGCCTAGTCCCTTTGCTCCGATGATGGTCCCGCTGCCAGGCTCCCTCTAGCTGGCAGGTCCGGTGGTACCTCTCATGGTAGCCTAGTTCCTTTGCTCCGATGACGGTCCCGCTACCAGGCTCCCTCTAGCTGGCAGGTCCGGTGGTACCTCTCGTGGTAGCCTAGTTCCTTTGCTCCGATGACGGTCCCGCTGTCAGGCTCCCTCTAGCTAGCAGGTCCGGTGGCACCTCTCGTGGTAGCCTAGTCCCTTTGCTCTGATGATGGTCCCGCTGCCAGGCTCCCTCTAGCTGGCAGGTCTGGTGGTACCCCTCGTGGTAGCTTAGTTCCTTTGCTCCGATGACGGTCCCGCTGTCAGGCTCCCTCTAGCTGGCAGGCCCGGTGGTACCTCTCGCGGTAGCCTAGTCCCCTTGCTCTGATGATGGTCCAGCTGTCAGGCTCCCTCTAGCTGGCAGGTCCGGTGGTACCTCTCGTGGTAGCCTAGTTCCTCTGCTCTGATGATGGTCCCGTTGCCAGGCTCCCTCTAGCTGGCAGGTCCGGTGGTACCTCTCGTGGTAGCCCAGTTCTTTTACCCTGAGGAGGTCTCGCCACCCAGGCTCTCATCAGCTGGCATGGCAGGTTGACCCCCCAGGAGGTTAGATCTTTTTGCCCTGAGGAGGTCTCGCCACCCAGGCTCTCATCAGCTGGCATGACAGGTTGGCCCCTCAGAAGAGACCTCATAGTCTTTCGATACCGCGAGAGCAAGCTATACTCAGCGAATACGTTGGGTTGGATGTTTCTTTTCGAGCTTAGACAACCTAGAAAAGAGCGGGGATTGTGTACAACCCCGTATTCGCGAAGCGAGGACCCCAAGCAAGGCTTAGGGCATGCTAGTAAGTTTTGAGCTTTAGAGCTCCTTTGAGGGGCGGGTGCGGCGAGTAGGCAGACACCCGTCCAGCGTGGTAGGCTTGAGGGGAAGCTGCGGGACCGGCCGGAGTCCGGAGGCGCACCCCTGCTTCGCGGCTAGGCGAGGGCAGGCGGGGCGAGACCGGCCTGGGGCCGGGCTCTCGTCCCTGCCTCGCGGCTAGGCGAAGGCAGGCGGGGTGAGACCGGCCCGGGGCCGGGCTCTCGCCCCTGCCTCGCGGCTAGGCGAAGGCAGGCGGGGCGAGACCGGCCCGGGGCCGGGCTCTCGCCCCTACCTCTCGGCTAGGCGAGGGCAGGCGGGGCGAGACCGGCCCGGGGCCAGGCTCTCGCCCCTGCCTCGCGGCTAGGCGAGGGCAGGCGGGGCGAGACCGGCCCGGGGCCGGGCTCTCTCCCCTGCCTCGCGGCTAGGCGAGGGCAGGCGGGGCGAGACCGGCCCGGGGCCGGGTTCTCGCCCTTGCCTCGCGACCTCGCAGTCAGGCCGTGCGAGACCGACCGGGGGGGGTGCTGACCGGCGGGCGCGAGCTCCTGGTGTTACCGTTTTACCCCCGAGATGGTTTTTCCCTCTTTGCCCCCCGGTGTGGAGGTTTTCTATTGGCTGGAGGCATTTTTGCCCCAGGGGCGTTTTGGTATTTTTACCCCCAAGACTTGGAAAAACTATAAATAGACCCTTAGGGGTGCCTTGGAATGGGGTTTTTTCATTCTTTCCCTAGCCACAAATCTCTTTGGCTTTCTTCCTCCAAGGCACCTAGCTCAAGCATTGGCTAGGGAGGGGGAGACCTCAACGGTCTTCTGGGTGTGAGGTGGGACCTCCACGCTAGAGCCAAGGGTCAGTTCATAGCTTCCTAAGTCTTCGGTCCGTGACATTCTTCCGAGCATAGTAGGTGTGAGTTCACCCCTTTCCCCAAGGGTCGAGCTCCACAGAAGTCAATTTTGGCTTCGGTCATTTTTGGTTTCAACACTTATAAGTATGAGGTAAGGATATTGATTTTTCTATACTTTGAAAATAACTAACATGCAATCATAACATAAATCTATCACAGAGAGCAAGTTGGTACAACAAACCAACTAGAAAAATAACATAGTAGCTAGCAAACGATCCAACATATACAATAATTCATTGGGGGCGTCAATAACCTGACACGAACCCACAGAACAAAGTGTATGTCTGAACTAAAATAAGAACAACAAAACTATCTCATGAAGGGGAGGTAAGAACCACTGTTACTACTACTGAAAGCCTGAGGCCATCAACTCTAGCTACTCAAACCGCTACTGCTCCGAGCTTGAGGCATTTAAAAGAAAGAACGCCTCAGCAAGAATAAACAAGTGGCAAAAAAAATCAAATGTAAATAAATAAGAGGAGTCAAGGGTTACCAACCCAAGACAGAATAACTGTCAAACCACAGTATCCAGATCATAAAATAGTAAGTATTGAAGAGTTCAAAGAAGTTTAAATACGTGAAACTACACTGAGTGCGCTTTAGAGCTATGCTCCGTTAACGTCTGCAAGAGTATGCATGAAACATATGTATATATATGATGAAAGACTGATCAGCTCAAATACGAGAATCATTAACACCGGTAAAAACGGTACTGAGACGGTGACCACATTGTCCAACACAAACAATCAGACTAAACATCTCGATAAGGTGTCGTGGGGGTGAACACATTGTCCAACACAACCCAACAGTACATAAAAAACCACCAGGTGTAATGATTCACAAGCCGGCACTGTGGTGATCCTTTATCCACTGTCAACCACAGTCCACAAATGAACTTCCAAAAGTACTGATAACGAAAGAAAAATCAGAGTTTTAAAATCAATTTTCATAACGACACAAAGTAAGAAAGTCCAGAAAATCTATAAAGTTTTACTCGACGAATTGGAGCTCATTCGACGAAAAATTTCTAGTCCACATAGATTCGTCGAGAATACTCGATGAATTCAACTCCACTCGATGCTTTTCTGCTCCACTCGACGCTTTTTTGCTCCACTCGATGCTTTTCTACTCCATTTGACGCCTAGACTTCACTCGTTGCACTCGACGCTTTTGACTCAATGAATTTCAAGTCACTCGACGCAATCAACGCTTTTGACTCAACGAATTCCAAGTCACTTGACGCACTCGACGCCTTCTGCTTCACTTGATGAATTTGACTTCAAGACTGATTCACTCGACGCCTAGCTGGAATCACTCGACGCTCTCAACTCCAAAGGCAACACTCGACGAATTTGACTTCAAGATGATTCACTCGACGCCTAACTGGAATCACTCGACGCTCTCGATGCCAAAGACTGCACTCAACGAATTTGACTTCACTCGACGAATTTGACTTCACTTGACGCCAAGGCTTTACTCGACGAATTTAACTTGACGAAATTGACTCGAACCGAATCCTACCCTACACAGATTCAGCAAACCCTAATCCCTACCTTATTCCTAAGTTATATGCAGGAAAGGAAAAGGTAACAAGAACAAAAGAACAAGCAAGAGAGAGAGTGAAGGATCAAGCGCATACCCAACTGCACCAAAAGCCCGGACTGTTGGAGAGGGCGCTACTTAATTTTTTATATAAGTAACAGAGCGCCACGGGTCAAGTGAAGGAACGCCGGACCCAACAATCCCCCCCCGGCGTCCAGCACAACCCGTCGGCTCAGAGGTGGGGTTACCACATGGCCCACACGGCTCAGAGGTGGGGTTACCACATGTCCACGGTTGCCTGACCCACCGGACCCACACAGGTAGAAGGGAAAAATCAGGATTTAATAGCGCCCCCCCGGTCTTGAACCCGTGACCTCCTCTGATACCAATTGAAGGATCAAGCGCATACCCAACTGCACCAAAAGCCCGGACTGTTGGAGAGGGCGCTACTTAATTTTTTATATAAGTAGCAGAGCGCCACGGGTCAAGTGAAGGAACGCCGGACCCAACAGAGAGGAACCACCACTTGCCTTAAACCTCCTTATCTCAACCTTCTAAACACTCTATAACACAGATCGACCAAAAAGAAAGTGAGGCAATAGAATCTAGAGAGATTGGACAAAACCAAAGTTTAGGGCCACACACCCCAACACCAAAAGACCACGATAACAAAAAAATACCTACCACCAAAGCATAGATCTCAGCGAGAGCTTTTCCGGATCTATGCTCCGCTGAAGATTTCGCCCACCAGAGCTCCCGAAACGGCTGCCAGAAGGTTCGCGATGAAAAACTCTCCGCCTCTCTCACAAATCTCTCGATCAGACCCTTTTGGGGAAGAAAGATGAATAGGTTTTTTTATAGGTATATATATTATTATATTATTAATATAATAACTAGAAAAACTCAAACGACGAGACTGGCCAAATTACCTCGGTTTTCAATGAAATTCGCACCAAAACTAAATGTCCGTGCTACGAATCTAACGACGAAGTCGAAATCAGGATCCGACAAATCAAACTCGGGTTAAAATTTTCCGAAGTTAAAACAACAAAACATCCTTATAAAATCCACCGAGACCCCAATGAACAAAATCTCACACTAACGACGACGCACTGTTAACTATGCGTCAACGTAACACTCTTATATCATAATTGAACCACTAAAGAGGTTAAAATAATCATAGAAAATTCAGGGGAGTTACAGTCACTCCCCCTAAAAAGAAGTTTCGTCCCGAAACTTGATATACAAATCGAATTCAAAGCAGAAAAATGGATAACCAAAGGTTATCCGATGAAAAACATATCAAAGGAAACAAGGAGAAAAGGTGAGGATGAGATTCTCTTATAGTTGATTCCAACTCCCAAGTCGCGCTCTTAATGCCTTGGTTTCGCCAAAGAACTTGACCATGAGTATCGTCTTCCTTCGCAACACCCGATCCCGAGTCTCAAAAATATGAACAAGCTCTTCGACATAAGAAAGACTAGGCTACAACTGGGGCACTGAGTCAAGGACATGACGATCACTAAGAACACACTTTCACAACTGGCCCACATGAAACACATCGTAAATACCAGGGAAAGTAGCGGGCAAATCCAGCCTATAAGCTGACACTCCGATGCGCTCAACAATCTAGAAAGGTCCCACATACCTGAGATCCAACTTGTGGTTCCTTCCAAACCTCCTAACACCTGGCATCGGAGAAACCTTTAGAAAAAACATGTTCCCTACTGCGAACTCTAGATCAACCCTTCGTCAATTAGTATTCTTTTCATAACGCTCCTGAGCGATACGAAGATTTTCACGAATATGCGTTACAGAAATACTCATTTATTTCAAGGCTTCTGGACCCAACAACGGTCTCTCACCAAAATCAGCCCAAAATAAGGGAGCCCTGCAACGCCTCCTATACAAAGCCTCAAAGGGGTCCATTTGCAAACTCTCATGATAACTGTTATTATAGGCAAATTCCATCAGTCCAAGATGCTTGTTCCATGCTCCACCATAGTCCAAATATAAAATCTGATCATATCTTCCAAAATCTGATTAACTTGCTCCGTCTAACCATTGGTCTGCGGGTGGTAAGCGGTTGAATACCTAAGGTCAGTGCCTAACCCTTCCTGCAAATTTTGCCAAAAATGAGACATAAACCTAGAGTCTCAATATGACACAATACTTACTAGCACTCCATGCAGTCTGATGACTTCATCCAAATACAATTCCGTTATCTTCTTCATGGAATAGTCAATCTTAAAAGGCACAAAGTCAGCATATTTTGTCAATCTATCCACTATGACCCACACAAAATCATGCCCACGGGGAGACCTCGGCAAACCGGTAATAAAGTCCATAGAGATGCTCTCCCACTTCCAACTTGGAATATCCAAAGGCGTCAGCTTGCCACAAGGCCTTCCATGATCCGCCTTAACGCACTTACATGTGAAGCACTCAGATACGAACTTAGCTATATCGTTCTTCATCCCATACTACCAAATGATCTGCTTTAGATCTATATACATCTTTGTAGAGCCATGGTGCTATGCAATGCTAGAACCATGCGCTTCATTGCAAATCCTTGTCTGAATATCACCAACCGCTGGAATACAATATTTGTTGCGGTACTTCAAGGTACCCACATCATCAATCAAAAAGTCTTGTAATTCCCCTCTTTCAGTTTTATTCCGGATATATTGCAGATCGGGATTGTCCTTCTAATACTGCCTTGTAAGCATAATCCATGAAGGCTCTGCCACTTCCAATCTACTCGGCAAGTTACTACTCCCAACAGTTATGTTCATTAATAAGAACTCCTCTACCAAGGATTACACAGAAAGGTTAAATACTTGCGCGGTCTTTCTACTCAAGGCGTCGGCTACCATGTTAGCCTTACTCAGGTGATAAAGGATTTTGACATCATAATCTGCGACATACTCCAACCATCCATGTTGGCACAAATTCAACTCCTTTTGAGTGAAAACATACTTCAAGCTCTTGTGGTATGTGTAAATCTTGCACATCGCGTCATACAACAAATGTCTTCAAAATTTCAAGGCACAGATCACTGTCGCAAACTCCAAATCATGCGTATGATAATTCTTTTTGTGAACCTTCAATTGCCTCGACCTATATGCAATCACTTTTCCTTCTTACATCAAGACGCATTCAAGCCCGACGTGCAATGCATCCACATAAACAGTATACTCCACTCCTTCGATAGGTAAATGTTAGGTTTATTGATCACAATATCCCAGATTTGAAGAAGACCCACAGAAAAATAGTATACACATGATTGTGCTTAATGTGTGTTCAAGTTTTTTATATGCAGGTTGCACTTTGTTACATTGATTTGACAGGTTGTCTAAGTCACAATGACATATGGACTCAAGACAGGAGGCTGGCAAGACGTAAAACTGGCTAAGTCCAGAAGCATTGGGTGAAGGCAGTTCACTCAATGCCAAGATGCCAAAAACGTCGACTGATGTTTAGGCAGTCAAAGCCTCAAAGAAGCAATGCAGAAATCTAGCTAAGTCTAGAAGCGTTGAGTGAAGGCAGTTCACTCAATGCCATAAGAGTAAAAGCATTGTGAGAACACAGTGATGTCAAAGCTGCAATATTGCTGACAAGAAATCTGTTTAATGACAAAAGCGTTGAGTGAAGGCAGTTCACTCAATGCCTACTAAACAAGAAGGCTGAATGCGTTGAGTGAAGATAGTTCACTTAACGCCTACACAACGAGAATTGTCCAAGGCAGAAAGCATTGAGTGAAGGCAGTTCACTCAACGCCCAATTATCTGATATCTGTTCCAAGTCTAGAAGCGTTGAGTGAAGATAAGCCACTCAACGCCTCATCAAGAAGCCAAGAAAAGACAGAAAGCGTTGAGTAAAGAAGCTGCACTTAACGCCCTCATTCAGATAAATTGAACCAAGTCTAGAAGAATCGAGTGATGAAGGCTCGCTCGACGCCTAAGCTGTTAGACTATAAAAGTCTATATGCACTGAGTGATGAAGGCTCACTCAACGCACTCAATGCCTCAAGTCACATAATTCAGCTAAGTACTTTTGTGTTGAGTGGCAAAGCTTCACTCAATGCCTGTGCAGATTGTCTTAAATTTTCTAAGTCCACAGGAGCTGAATAGTGCTGACGTCAGTAGAAATTCAAATATCACGGGATTTTCTTGCTAGATGACAGAAGGCGCGCTTACCTGTTGTACTGTATTTAATGTAAAAGGAGTGTTGTAGTTACCAGCTACAGGTGGTCTTGCTGCACATAGAGCCATTGGATTTATGGGAAATAAAAAGGAGGGTTTCGTGAAATCAAACACGATTGAACATTTGGAGAAAAAGAATGCTGCTTTATCTTCTTCCTGAAATCAAAGAAGAAGAGCTCTGCAACTGAAGTTAAATAGCAAGTCTGAAATCTTCTGACAAGGTTAGCTGATAGAATAAGAAAAGAACAGCAACATCATTTAGTCTTCATCAGCAAGATCAGAAGCTCCAGTTTCTGGGATTCTTCCCAACATAAGTAGAACCAACCTTGAAGATCTTTTCTTGGTGCTGTGAAAAAGATAGGACTGAGTCATCTCAGTTCAGGAATAGGTAGACTCAGAGATAACTTATCTGGAGTCATTCATCATCAACAAACTTACTTTCTCTGTAAGATCATTCCCGATCTGAGTTGTAAGCCTGGTATAAAGGCTGAGGTAGGATCCTTCTATGGATCTGAGTGTAGGATCCTTTTGTGGATCTGAGTGTAGGATCCTTCTATGGATCTGAGTGTAGGATCCTTCTGTGAATATGAGGTAGGACTTGTGTGCCTAAGCTGTAGGAGATTCATTCTCTGAGGTAGGATCTTGTGGTGGATCTGAGTGTAGGGCTATCCTCCTAGCCTGAGTTGTAGGACTTTGATAAAAGTCTGAGGTAGGTTATATGTGGATCATTGAGCTATAGGAGCATCGTTTGCTCTGAGTGGTAGGGCCTTGGGCCTGAGGTAGGACTTGGAGGAGTCTGAGAGATTCTAAGGAATCTGTATTGTAAGCTCATTGAGCCGAGATTGGAGAAGTTGGCATTGTCTAACACACTGTTAGAAAGGTGAGAGAGACAGTGGATGTGCCCATACCTTGGAGAACCACTATAAATACTTGTGTGTTGTTGTGTATTCTTGAAATCTAACTTAAAACTAAGTCACAGCACACCAAAGCAAAAAGATAGTCATAAAAGGCATAAAAACCTATTCACCCCCTCTAAGTGTTTAGCTACCCTTGAGAACAAAGACTTTTTAGCGGTATCAGAGCGAGGTTGTTCAAAAAGGACTTAACAGTCTGAACAGATCTCCAAGAGTAGCTAAGGATTATCCTTATGGGCTCGGGATAAAACTACAAGGAGTTGGGCTCTATGAAGCTCCTAATCTACAGAAAGGAAATTTTTGGTATCTGGAAAGAGAGGGTTAGGTTGTTTGTGGAAGCCTCAGACCCAAGGATTTTCATCACAGTTCAGGAAGGACCCTTCATCCCCATGAAGATTTCTGTCCTAGATGCCAATGTCCAAACCTCAAAGAAATATACTGAGATGACCAAGGATAAGGTCATCCGCCAACCATGGATAAGATGACATAAAACATAATTATCAGTGTCATAGATGATTTCACATTCTAGAATCTTATTCACTGCAAGATTGCCAAGGAAATGTGGGATATCCTGATTGTATATATGGAAGGCACTTAAGAAGTCAGGAATGACATGAAATCCCTAATTAATTAAAAATATGAGGTCTTTAGGCAAAGCAGCAAGGTCATTATAGCTAATTGCTATGAAAAGTTTTTCAGAGTGGTCAATGAGATGAGGACTTATAAGAGGGTCTTTAGTAATTATGAGTTGAATGATAAGTTCCTAAGATCTCTAACTAGATATTGTGACACAAAGATTTACGCTATCAGTGAAGTGGCCAAGCTTGCTGAAACTTCTCCTCACACTTTGTTTGGAAAGCCGCTTTCTTATGAGATGCATCTAACTGCCAGGAAGGAGGAGGAGACCACCATCAGGTCTCATGCTAAGGAGAGGATAGTGGCCTTTAAGGCTGAGAGATCTAAGAAGAGCATGGAGAGGATCATCTCCCCCCAATGAGGCCAGTTGATTCAGAAAGCTCTGGGTCCAGCTCATGTGACAGAAACATGTCAGATGGAGAGTTTATTTCCTTCTCAAGGCAATTCCAGAAGATGATGAAGAGGTGGTAGTGGAAGAACAATCCTTCCTCCTCCTCTCATTACAAGAAGGATCGCAACAAATCCGAGAAGAAGTTCTCCAAAGGAGACAAGTATGATTATAAACCTAGCAAACATATTTCTTCTAAAATTATTTGTTATTGTTGTAGCAAGCATGGACATGTCATTGCTGATTTCCCAGTCAAAAGAAAAGAGATAGGTTAGAAGAAGCATCACCATCACAAGGGCAAGATGGAAAAGACCTTCATTGCTAAGAATGAGAAGAGTAGGAGCCAAACTAACTCAGCATCTTCTAACTCTGAAGAAGAAGATGAAGCCTATATAGGGCTGTTTGTTGTTGTTGTTGCTGTTGCTTAAGAGGATGAGTGTGAGGAACTTGACCAGCCTGGCTCACCATCACCGATATTAATCCCAGGCCCTCATCATGTACTGTAGTCCGTGCCACCCCAACCCCTCTCTGAGCCCCTTCGACCACGACAGGTTGTTGGAAACTGCAGTGTGAAGACCCTGACCACAACGCACCTGCTTACTATGCTTTTGTCCCAGGTTTCACGGGCTGTAATCCCCCCTTTGATGAGAAGTGATTTGGTTAAGTGCCTCTACGGGGATGTTAACCCAGAAATCGGCGATCCCTCCCAAGGTAGCCAGCTCGCAAGTCGCGGCCTGCTCTAGGAGGCCGCGACCTGTCAGCCTCTCCTTCTAAGGGTGGGCGGACTGACCTCTCAGTTCGCTTCGTCCGCGCGGCTAGGGCGGTCTCCCTGGCCTGACTGCTCAGGTCGCGCAGTAGCCGCTCTTTCTGTAAGGGCTGCGGACTGCTTCCTCAATCCGCCTCCTACAGGCCGCGTGGTTAGGTCGGTTAATCGTATGGTGGTTCATCACTCTTCCTCAGGTGCGAACTACCCAACTGAGTAGCGGACTTGAACTCCTATCCACCCAGACCGCTCGCTAGATGCTCAGCCAGAGGCGATGATCTGCTCCTTCTATTCCGTAGACCAGCCCGTATATCCAGACGGCGACCAGCCCTCCTATTCACCAGCTGTAGGCAGACTCGATTTCAGTCTGCCAGGTCGCCAACCCTCTTCCCCAAGCAAAGGATGCCACCAGTCAACAGCGGCTCTCGCCAATAGGCGCAACCTGGACTCTTCAGTCCGCCAGGTCGGCAGTCCTTGTCGCCAAGCAATGGCGACAAGCCTCCAACAGCAGGCAGCCTGCTCAACCTGTCCGCCACGAGTTAGGCGGGCTCGTTGCGCAGTCCGCCAGACGAGCCCCAGCTCGGCAGCCAGCAATTTTCCTCTCTACAGCGAGCTGGGCGGACTCATTCAGCAGTCCGCCGGCTATCCCTCCAGTTTCCCGGTGTCTACTTCTACCCAGCAGCAGGCGAACTCCTCCTCAACTCGCACAGCCTAGCGCGAGCTCGCTCAGTAGCGGGGGCGACCTCGTCCCAGTCCGCCAACAGCAGCAGCCATCTCTAGTTCCAAGTCCCAGACCGCGCGGCCTGGCTTGGACTCCGCGGACTCAGCATTACACTCGCTCAGCTCACCGCCTCACCGGTGGTGACGTTACCAAGACCGTTACCTCCTCGGGCCTATAAATAGGCCCCCATACCTCTCATTCAGGGGATGAAACGGTGGCCGGAGGAAGTGACGACATGGCAGAGGCATCCAGATCTCGGCATCAATTCCTGTGGACTCAAGTTTCCCAGTCCGTGCGATCTGCCCTTCGCCTCTTCTCCCAGCTTGATCTAGCGGTCCGCCCGGATAAGTCCTGCAATCTCCTTGATCAGCTAACCGCGCGGCCTGCCGACCTCCCTGGTCAGTCCGCGCGGCCTCTGGCATTCTCCTCTCCTTAGCCGCCAGCTTCCCCCTTGTACCCTTTACTCTGCTTTCCATGTAAAGGTGCAACCTCTAGTTGTAACTTCAATTCTAATCAAAGGAAAGCCCGTCGCAAGAGTGGCATTCAGGCCGCGACGGGCGAAGTCTGTTGTTGCCGCTGCTAGCTGCCCTCTCTTCTCTTTTCTTCTCCCGGTCTAACCATCAGAGCCCAACCGCCAAAGTAACGTCTGCTCGACGGCTCCTGATCAAGCTTCCTCACCTTTATCCCCGCAACCCTCTTATTCTTCTAGCTTGTGAGATCGAACAACCCATTAACTGAGCGGTTTCGCATTTCGTGCATCAACAGTTAACACGCGACCTTCAGATCTCGATCAGATAGTGAAATCAGCGGTTACTCATGTCAGACAATCAACCAGCCGAGAGCCTTGCTCCAAGTTCCAGTGAGGATTATCTTTGGGAGGCCTTGGAGCAATCTCGAAGAGAAACTACACAATAGTTTCAAGCGATCAACCATACTCTAGCTGTTATCGCTCAACGATTGGAAGCACCATCTTCAGCAGCACCAGCTCCTCCAATCAATCCGGCACCAGCATCCGAGACTCCTCAAGTTTACCCATCGGCTTATCAGCCGATCTATCCTCCTTTCTATACTCCAACCTTTCCGCAAGGGCCCGCAGCCCCTTTGCGGTCTCAGAATGACGAATTCGCAGCTCGTCAAAACTTCTTCCGAGAAGCTGCCCGAGGAAATCCGGTAAGATTCCTAATTTTTCAGTGAAGTTATCCCTACTCTTCAGCTCCTGCCTTCGCTCCTTCCGCAGCAGCTATTCCCTTCTATCCTCCAGCTCCTTGTGCAGCTGCGACTTATTCTCTTTTTTTTTCTTATGCTGTCGGAGAACAAGAAGAGCAGTCACCGTTTACAGAAAATGTTCGGTATGAACCGACTCCAACTAACTTCAGAGAGCCGCGGTTACCCATTTACACTGGGGAGACTGATCCAGTCAAACATCTTCAAGCCTTTGAATCAGCCGTAGCTCTCAAGACTCTCTCAGATGCTACCAAATGCAAGCTCCTTGTAACGACCTTTGATGGTCAAGTGAAGGATTGGTTCTATGGACTACGTCCTCAGTCCATCTCTTCCTTTGCCGATTTGCGAAGGGAGTTCTTGCTCATATTCTCCACTTAAACAAAGAGAAAGGGCGGTCCAGAAGCCCTCTTCGATATCAAACAGCGAGAAACCGAGACTTGGTCTCATTTTTTGGATTGTTTCTAAAGAGAAATCTTAGACATTGAGATCGTCGATCAAGAAATGTATCGAGTGGCTCTTATTCACGGTCTGCGTAAATGACCACTCAAGTTTGAGGCTAACATCCCAGCACCAAGGACTTATCAAGAGTTGATTGGTTTAGCTAACTCATACATCCGCGGTGAGAAGAGCAACCCTAGCTTCATCTCCAGGATTGTAACAGAGAAAAATCTACCTTACAGGCAGCCTCCGAGGTCCCCTCGGAAAGATTTTCCATCCCACTCTAGGAAAATAAAGAAGTTCCAGCGTCATCATCAACACTCCTTCCCAAGCCAGGATCGTGCTCACGAACAATTACTACTGCTACCAGCCCCACCTCCGCAAACAGCTTCTCTGCATCAGTCACAAGATGATGACTTATCATGTCTGGACTCGATGAGGCCATGCTAGAAGCCTTCCAGATCATAAAGGATAAGGCAAATTCCAAAAGGCCTTACCAGTCGGCGAATCAGACATCAAGAGATTCAGATCCATTCTGTGAATTCCATCAAGAGAAAGGTCATTTAACTGAAGAATGCAAGGCCCTTCGGCGGTTGGTCGAAAGAATTCTTGCCGAGGGCAAGATCAACGAACTTGTCAAGAAAATTGATTCTTCGAAGCCTTCCACCTCCAAGGGCAAGGAGGTGGCTGAAGTTCAGATGAATTGTGTGGAGATAGAGGACGCAGGCCATCTGGGGCCTATCGATGTTCAATCTGAGTGCATCGATGTTATTGAGGAAGGTGCCCTTGGAAGACTATTCTAAAGCAAAGAGGGCACATTTCTTGCGTCATCAGTTATGACCAATCGCAGCTCCTCAAAGCCCGCAAAGCTATTCACAATCTGGGCCGGTTATATTTTCCTTTGCGCCCTTCAAACATTCTTTCTCTAAAACACTTCTAAGTGTTCTTTCATTTTTCATTCAATAAAGCTTACGTCAGAGATCTCATACTGACACAGTTCCCTTTTTGTGATGCTTCTTCTCTATATTTTTCTCTTTGCTAAAGAGATCACTGAACCACTAAGATATCGCCAAGTCTTGTTGTTCCCTCCATGGATTGTCCTCTGGCGTAAGACCAAAATGACCACATATGGCGAGGAGTTTTTCACATATGTGTAGTGGGGGCCGTTCAATCTATGATGGGTAACTTCAGACTTCGGATCCCGGCCGGTGTCTAGCGCAGTGTGTGTGCCTAGGGGAGGCTGCCTGTGATAGTTCTATCGTGTCTCGTTGAGGGATACGTTACAGTTATGGTGATCTTTGCGTGACAAGCAATGAAAATCAAGTGTAACCTTGTCTCTTCGATCATCTCACAACTGTGACGGCCGAACACTCGTTGGTACTCTCGATCTGTGCCTTCGCGGATCACACAATTCCGCTGATCAATTCACAGACAAGCAATAGGCCACTTGGCGCAACTAGTCTAATTGATCAGCGATGTTTGTAACCCGAGGTAAGAAAGCAGTGTATATGTCGATTCCTCCGCAGAAATTTCCTTGCTTGTTCTTGTTTATCTACTATGCCCTTCAAAGGATGCGCGGCCAGCCCTCTTTAGCCCTCCATTGTCTCTTCTACCTTCTTGCAGGTTGGCAGGATTAAATTCAACCTATTCCAAGGATCGACAATATCATTTTCTGGCTTATGATCATCTTATATGCGCTGCCTGCATAAAGTTCTATCAGAGGGTTATCCACAAGTTCTCTTATCAGATGCTAGCGATACGAATCATTTAATCAAAGTATCTGGTTCTCTTTGATCGGCATGTCATGCTGTTATAAGTATAAATTAAGATGGTTTCATCTTGCTGATCTGGATTTCATGAATAAAACATCATACTTGATCACGTGAGGCAATCATTATCGCGGTTTGATCTTTATTCAGTTAATAGCAGAGTTTGTCAGGTATCTCTTCTGCTATCCAATCTTATCATATCAACAGTCAACATTCGCAAGTTCCATCCAGGTATTTGCGACTTAGTTTACTTTTCTATCATATCTGCTACTTACTCTTCCTTTGCAGAGATTAACAGATATTAGCAAGTTCCCTCCAGGTACTTGCACCTTACTTTTCTATCATATATGCTACTTACTCTTCTTTTGCAAAGATTAGCAGATATTAGCAAGTTCCCTCCAGGTACTTGCACCTTACTTTTCTATCATATCTGCTACTTACTCTTCTTTTGCAGAGATTAACAGAGATTAGCAGATATTAGCAAGTTCCCTCCAGGTACTTGCACCTTACTTTTCTATCATATTTGCGGCTTACTTTTCTTTTGTAGAGATTAGCAAGTTCCCTCCAGGTACTTGCACCTTACTTTTCTATCATATCTGCTACTTACTCTTCTTTTGCAGAGATTAGCAGATACTTGCAAGTTCCATCCAGGTACTTGCATTTTAATTTCATTTCATATCTACTGCTTACTCTTCTTTTGCAGAGATTAGCAGGTACTTGCAAGTTCCATCCAGGTACTTGCATTTTAATTTCATTTCATATCTATTGCTCACTCTTCCTTTTGCAGTGATTAGCCGATATTTGCAAGTTCTATCCAGGTACTTGCAACTTAGTTTTATATCATACTTGTGATTTACTCCTCTTACAGAAGATGACAGGTACTTGCAAGCCTCCTTCAGGTATTTGCAAGTTATCATTCTTCTATGCTTTCCTCTCATCGTTGTTTTGCAGAGCCCGTTAGGAGAAATTCATGTCTCCTTCGTTTTCCAAAAAACAGCTCAGGTACGTGTAAAATGTACCTATTTCCGCCTATGTTAATTCTTTCCTTCGCAGGAAAAAGACAGGCATTAGCAAACCTTTTTTCTGAGTAGAGACACCAGGTTCCATCTCTCCTTTCCCCTTCCTTTTCTGGAGGGAAGGATCATGATTTTCGTGGGCCTCCTACTTTTTTGAAGTTCTCTTCGGAACTTGAAAAAGTGAGGGGATTATGTTAACCCAGAAATTGGCGATCCCTCCCAAGGTAGCCAACTCGCAAGTCGCGGCCTGCTCCAAGAGGCCGCGGCCTGTCAACCTCTCCTTTTAAGGGTGGGCGGACTGACCTCTCAGTCCGTTCCGTCCGCGCGGCTAGGGCGGTCTCCCTGGCCTGACCGCCCAGGTCGTGCAGTAGCCACTCTTTCTGCAAGGGCTGCGGACTGCTTCCTCAATCTGCCTCCTGCAGGCCTCGCAGTTAGGTCGGTTAACCGTGTGGTGGTTCATCACTCTTCCTCAGGTGCGAACTACCCAACTGAGTAGTGGACTCTAACTCCTATCCGCCCAGACCGCTCGCTAGATGCTCAGCTAGAAGCGACGATCTGCTCCTTCTATTCGGCAGACCAGCCTGTATATCCAGACGGCGACCAGCCCTCCTGTCTGCCATCTGTAGGCGGACTCGATTTAAGTCCGCCAGGTCGCCAACCCTCGTCCCCAAGCAAAGGATGCCACCAGTCAACCGCAGCTCTCGCCAATAGGCGCGACCTGGACTCTTCAGTCCGCCAGGTCGGCAGTCCTTGTCGCCAAGCAATGGCGGCAAGCCTACAGCAGTAGGCAGCCTGCTCAACCTATCCGCCACGAGTTAGGCGGGCTTGTTGCTTAATCCGCCAGATGAGCCCCAGCTCGGCAGCCAGCGATCGGCCTCTCTACAACGAGCTGGGCGGACTCGTTCAGCAGTCCGCCGGCTAGCCCTCTAGTTTCCCAGTGTCCGCTTCTACCCAGCAGCGGACGAACTCCTCCTCAAATCGCACAGCCTAGAGCGAGCTCGCTTAGCAGCGGGGGAGGACTCGTCCTAGTCTGCCAACAGCAGCAGCCATCTCCAGTTCCAAGTCCCATACCGCGCGGCCTGGCGTGGACTCCGCGGACTAAGCATTATACTCGCTCAGCTCACCGCCTCACCGGTGGTGACGTTACCAAGATCGTTACCTCCTCAAGCCTATAAATAGGCCCCCATACCTCTCATTCAGGGGACGATACGGTGGCCGGAGGAAGAGACGATACGGCAGAGGCGTCCAGATCTCGGCATCAATTTCTGCGGACTCAAGTTTCCCAGTCCGCGCGACCTGCCCTTCGCCTCTTCTCCTAGCTTGATCAAGCGGTCCGCCCGGCTAAGTCCTGCGATCTCCTTGATCAGCTAACCGCATGGCCTGCCGACCTCCCTGGTCAGTCCGCGCGGCCTCTAGCATTCTCCTCTCCTTAGCCGCCAGCTTCCCCCCTTGTACCCTTTACTCTGCTTTCCATGTAAAGGTGCAACCTCAAGCTGTTACTTCAATTCTAATCAAAGGAAAGCCCGTCGCAAGAGTGGCATTCAGGCCGGGACGGGCGAAGTCTGCTGTTGCCGCTGCTAGCGGCCCTTCTTCTCTTTTCTTCTCCCGGTCTAACCATCAAAGCCCAACCTCCAAAGTAACGTCTGCTCGACAACTCCTGATCAAGCTTCCTCACCTCTATCCCCGCAACCCTCTTATTCTTCTAGCTTGTGAGATTGAACAACCCATTAACTGAGCGGTGTCGCATTTCGCGCATCAACAGGGGACTTCCCAGGAGGTCACCCATCCCGAAATTTCCCCCGTCCGAGCACGCTTAACTATGAAGTTCTTTCACTTCTCATCACCAATTGAGCTGTAACTCAAACTGGCGATGAGAAGTGAAAGAATTCCATAGTTAAGCGTGCTCGAACGGGGGAAGTTTGGGGAGGGTAACCTCTTGGGAAGTTCCTGTGGGGGCGCTTAACCAGATCACTTCTCGTCAAAGGGAAGATTACAGTCCGTGAAACCTAGGACAAAAGCACAGTAAGCAGGTGCGCTATGGTCAGGGTCTTCAGGCTGCAGTAACCAACAAACTGCCGTGACCGAAGGGGAACGGAGAGGGGTTGGGGTGGCAGAGACTACAGTCTATGATGAGGGCCTAGGACAAATAGAAACGCTATGGTTTCCATAGTTAAGGGTGCTCGGGCGGGGAAAATTCTAGGATGGGTGACCTCCTGGGAAGCCCCCTTAGGGGCGCTTAACCAGATCACTTCTCGTCAAAAGGAGGATTGCAGTCTGTGGGATAGCTCAATTGGTGATGAGAAGTGAAAGAACCCCATAGTTAAGCGTGCTCGGATGGGGGAAATTTTAGGATGGGTGACCTCCTGGGAAGTCCTCATAGAGGTGCATAACCAGATCATTTCTCGTCAAAGGGAGGATTGTAGTCTGTGAAACCTGGGATGAAAGCACAGTAAGTAGGTGCGTTGTGGTCAGGGTCTTCACGCTGCGGTTTCCACCAACCTACTATGGCCGAAGAGGCATGGAGAGGGGTTGGGGTGGCATGGACTGCAGTCCATAATGAGGGTCTGGGACAAATAGCAGCGCTACGGTTTCCATAGTTAATGGTTCTCGGGCGGGGGAAATTTTGGGATGGGTGACCTCCTGGGAATCCCTCATAGGGGCGCTTAACCGGATCACTTCTCATCAAAGGGAGGATTGTAGTCTGTTAGACTTGGGACGAAATCACAATAAGTAGGTGCATTGTGGTCAGGGTCTTCACATTGCAGTTTCCAACAGCCCGTCGTGGCTGAAGGGGCATGAAGAGGGGTTGGGGTGGCACAGACTGCAGTCTATGATGAGGGCCTGGGATGAATAGCAGTACTGGTGAGCCAGGCTGGTTAGGGTCCTCACAATGAGGATAATCCAGCTGCAAGAATGGGAACCAGGGCCCCACTATCCTCAGTTGACAGTAACTATGAGGAGGATGAGGAATTCTGCCTCATGACTCTATCAAAAGACAATCAGGATAATACTATTCCTGATAAGGTACATTCTATCCCTAGCTTTTCCTTTATCTATAATTCTGGCTCAGACTCTGATACTTCCACCTTCTCCAGTGGGGATGATGGATCAGATTCTGAAGAGGATATTAATCAATTGATTTATAAGTATGGTGTCATTCTGGATATTTTGAAAAGGAGCAAGAGGATTGCCAAGAAACAAGCTGAGGAGATTGTCTCCCTACAGCTAGTTGCTTCCCTGCAGTCTGAGTCAGCATCCTTACTGGATCAGATGAGAAGGAAATTCAGCTAACTAAAGACTATCTCAGTCATCCAGATTGGGACCATCAACAAGAAGAACAAGATCATTATGGATCTTGAAGAAAAGCTCCTTAAGGAGAAAAAAGAACAGCTATAAATGTCACGCATCTCCTTACGGAGGACATTTTATGGGAGAAAGAACCGCTATAAAGGTATTAGAGGCTGGTTTTTACTGGCCGACATTGTTCAAGGATGCTCTTATGTTTGCTAAGCAATGCGATAGATGTCAACGAGTGGGTAACATCAATCGAGGGGATAACATGCCGTTGAATAATATCTTAGAGGTGGAAGTGTTTGACGTATGGGGGATCGACTTCATGAGGCTACTTGTAAATTCAAATGGAAACCTATTAATACTATTAGCTGTAGATTATGTCTCTTGATGGGTGGAAGCTATAGCTGCACAGAAAAATGATGCCAAGGTTGTACTTAAATTCCTTAAGTCAAATATTTTCACTAAATTCGATACACCGAGAGCTATATTAAGTGATGACGGGGCGCATTTTTGCAATTCACAATTCAAAAAACTTTTGAGAAACTATGGAGTAACACATAAAGTCACACTTGCTTGCCACCCTCAAACTAATGGGTTAGCCGAGGTTTCAAATAGAGAGATAAAATCAATTATAGAGAAAACGGTGAGTGCAACTCGCAAGGATTGGTCACAAAAATTGAACAATGCATTATGGGCATATAGGACTGCATTCAAATCTCCTATAGGTGTGACCCCTTACAAAATGGTTTTTGGAAAAGCATGTCATCTTCTCGTAGAGCTAGAGCATAGAGCGTACTAGCAATTAAAAGATTAAATTTCGATCTTCGAGAAGCGGGCAAGAATAGACTTCTTCACCTTAATGAATTGGAGGAGATTAGATTTAATGCATATGAAAATGCTAAGTTGTACAAGGAACGAACAAAGAAATGGCACGACTCTAGGTTGAAAATACAGGAGTTCAAAGTAGGTGTTGGGTATTGTATCCATAATAACCTAGATTTGTGTGAAGTCACTCTTGCACTAAGATGAATTAAGTATATATTTGATGCTTTTCTCTAATTGAGTGCTTGCAGGTCATTATTGCTAATTGTAGACCAATATCAGTTTACAATGAGTCACTTAACACAAGACCCTGCAATGTAATCCCTCATTGTGTGATCTATGATGTTGACTCATGTGTAACCTCTCTATTAGGATGCACTTTATTTTCAAGTACTAAAGCATGGAAGAAAGGAATGTTTGCTGGTTTTTGAACAAAGAAGAAAAGAAATGTTTTCTTAAATTTTCCTAAGTCCATTTTTCGAAAAGAAGAACATTTTTCCTAAGTCCATTTTTCGAAAAAAAGAATGCTTTTCGAAAGGTCTAGATATATTTTTCGAGAAAGTAGAACTGGTCTCGAGAAACAGAAAGACTTTTCGAAAAAACTCTCGAAAATTTCTAAGTTCTCTTTTTCGAGAAATGTCCTTAAGATTTCGCGAGAAACCAGATTCATTTTTCGAGAAAGAAGTATTATTTTCGAAAAAGCAGATTCATTCTTCGAGAAGAAAGTTGTTTTCAAAAAGTCAAAATTCATTCTTTTCGAAAAATCAGTTCCACAGTTCAGAGAATTCTGCGTGAAGTCTTTTTCGAAAAGGCAAAGCCATTTCTCGATAAAATAAATCCTTTTCGAAAAATTTGAATACTTTTTGAAGAATGCAATTGTAGAAATTTAATTTCAAACTTCAGACGGGATTTCAAATCTTAATCCAAATTTAGTATGATTTATCCATGTAGATCATTACTTAAAGATTTCAGCCCGTTAGTGAACGTCCTATATAATGTCATCTCAAGGATTCGTTAACCCTAACAAGAGAGACATACAGAAATCAGAATCTCCGCACATTCTAGATCGGGAAAAGCCGCACGTCGTCGTTGTCATTCTTCTCTGACGCTTCTTCCTCGATCCAGCGATTCAACAGAAGAAAAGATTCGACAAATCAAGATTCAAGTTTTTTCAATCATTCTTTTGATCGTGTCGGATCCTAGGAGTTTCAGATCGTGTTTTCTCAAGATTTCTTTCTCAACATCTTCTTCAAGAATTTTAGTTCTCAAGAGGGAAGAACTTTGAAGATCTCAGATCTGGAAGAATAAATCTTATTGTGTTGTAAAATTATTTCAATTCTTGTAGGAGCTTTATCTCCGAGCTTGTAGGAAGATTATTCTTCCGAGTGTAGATCCCGTTTTGGGGGGATGAGTTTGTATGGATATGTTTACTCCGAGTTGTAGGAGCGTTGCTACGAGATGTAGGATTGTTTTAATTCGAGATTTAGTGAAGTAGCCAAGGCTAGCCGTGGTGCTAGGTTGGTGCGGTGGAAAGTGGACGTACCCAAGATTGGGGAACCACTATAATTCCTTGTGTTGTCTGGTTTGTGCTTGATTGCTTTCTGTGTTTATCTCTCTCAAATTTTTATTCCGCAAAAGACGCAGATCTCATCTATTCACCCCCCTCTAGGTGATTTAGGTAGACAACTAGATACTTTCAGAAGGATAACTAGTCCTTTTATATAATTCACGACCGAGATTATTCCATGGTAAATTGAAATCTAGGTGGTCTGGACTATTTCGAGTGAAGGAGGTGCACCCGTATAGAGTAGTCACAATTGGCAATGAGAAGGACGGGTCTAAGTTCAAAGTAAATGGACAAAGGTTAAAGAAGTATTATGGAGACAATGATCATCGTGAAATGTTGGTCATAAATTTTCGCTGATCAATTAAGTGGAAAATGTCCGACTGAGACGTTCTAAACGAGACGCTTGATGGGAGACAACCTATCGTATCTTATAATATATAACTAAATATAATTATATGTAAATAAACAAATTGCATTTGTTTTTGTTAGCATAGTAAAAAATATTATGGAAGAAGTGAAGCTGCATGACTTTAATTGACTTGCTAAAAAAAATTAGATAAAATAATTAAAAAAATCCGCAAACATTGGGCAGAATTAGCCCGATTATATAGAGAATAGGTTGTTGCAGCGATATGAAAAGGACGTTGTAACACTTTAGTTGTTGCCCGCCTCTTGAGAAGAGTAGGAATTTCCGATTCAACTGAACCAGTGCAGTTCATGAGCTTTGGCCGATTCACTCAGTTTATAAAAAAATTAAAATAATATTAAAATTTAAAACCTAAATCCTACAAAGACTGGCTCATCCCATTCCTAAAACCCTGTCGAACCCCATTACTCTACATAAGCAGCGATGGGGAGAGAAGGAGAGGCGCGAGCAGCGATCGGGGGAGAAGGTGGTCGGCGGATCGTGATCGGGAGAGTCAGACGGAAGTCAGAATCGTGGCGCAAGATCATCTCAAGGATCAACAGTGGTTTTCCTGCATCGTGTCTAAGGGCGAGCGGCGGATTGAGGTCGGTTGAGAGGTGAAATTTGGGAACAATCCTGGTGGAAATCTATCCGTACAAGTTCCATAGGACCGAGTCTTCGAAACCCTGAGGTATCCATTTACACCATTTTTGATTTTAAATAACTGATTTTGAGGAGTAGTATCTCTACATATTTGATCGTTCTTAACCTAGATCATGTCGACATCGAAGAGAAAAGAGAGGGGAAAAGGTAAAGAGGTGGCTAGGAAAAATGTTTGATTTCTAACCGAGAATGCTCGACATCGTTTTGAAACCCTTAGGACCATCCCCTTCATTTATGAGCAAGGTTTCAAAATGGAAGCTAGGGCTTGGAGCGTGAAATATGTAAATCAAATTAGGGCTCTCCAATGGGAATCATTGTCACCCTAGGACTGAGACAATTTTACCATGGGTGTATGAATTCTATGCTAATGCTAGGGACTCAAATGTGGAGAAGGTGTTTGTGAGGGGAAATAGTGTGGAATTTTCGGCCACTAAAATCAACGAACTCTTCGATTTGGACAACAATACTCAAGATGGTTATACGAATATTCTATCAAATGTTTCTATAGAGGAAATGGTGGCGGTAGTTTGTTGTACTCCGGAAACGGAATGGGCGAGTAAGTCAAGAAAGACCCTACGTACAACATGCTTAATTCGTGAAGCCAAGGTATGGCTCCTACTCATCAATGCAGGGGTTATGCCTACACGGCATCTGAACACGTTGATGATGGAAAAGGTCACTCTTATCTATAACATCTTGAGGGGGATAAAATTGAATATGGGAGCACTCATTTCTACACTTCTAACACAAAAGGTCAAGGAGGAGAAAGTGAGACAACTGTGGTATCCTGTTTTGATTACAAAGCTTTGTCAGATGGCAGGAGTGGATCAAGGTGAAGATGATATGGTGACTCAAGTCGGGCACCCAATCACGGAGATAGTAGTGGCAGTGAATATCAAGGTGGTTGCGGGAACTACAAGAAAGCAGGAACTGTTGAGACTAATGGGAGCTCACCAATCCACAAAGCCACCAGCGGGTGACCCCTTTCATATTGATATTTTAGTGGCAGATCGTGGTCTGATCCTGATGTTATGATGGAACATATCGAGTATATTAAAGCATATAAGCAGTGTCAGCACCTTTACGAAAAGGAAAAATTTGAGGATATTCGTTCGAATTTGCGTAAGATCTTGGAGAAAGCAAAGATTCCAGTGTCCGAGCTGAGTTTTAGGGTGTTGGGATTGTTTGACGATGAGGGATACCTTATGACTTTGGACCGAACCAGAGTTGATCTAACGGTGGTTGCTACAGAGGAGGAAGACGGTTAAGAGGAGGACAAGTAGGATTATCTTCTATCCAGCTTTACATTTGCATAGCTAGGTTTACATTTTTCTCTAGACTATATCTGGCTATGTTATATTGATATATATGCTGTGATGTTTACTTTGGATGATTTTTTTTCTTGCTTCACTTATATGATTTTGTTGCTGCAAGATGCTAACTACAGTCATTTTTATGTTTGGTATGACACTGATCTGAAATTGAGTATTAAAATATGTCATATGTACCATACTACGTCTCATTTATTTTGTTGTGAGCTGCACTTTTATGTCACTTATGTTACACCAACTTGCAAATTTTATATTATGATAAAATATTTAAGTTAAAATATTTCTTAGCCCTAATGCTACTTATCCTATGACAATTATTATATTCTGAATCAAATATGAAGGAATGATATGTGGTTTGAGTCATGACAATGGTTTCTATGATAATCATCGCACGCATGTGCTATATTTGTGTGGCTTTTGATTATACTCATTGATTCTTTAAAAAATATGTCTCGTATCAATAACTATATACACTTTGAGTATGAAAGTTATGCAGGCTAGACTAAATGACTGGGTTGTTGAGGGGTATCGCATGATGGGAGTAATATGGATATGTCAACAAGAAGCAATGGACATCCACTCCATAGCATCCACTTCAGGGGAGTTATTTAAATTTCAAGTTTCTTTCTCTTAAAATTATATGCTTATCAATAAAAACAATTTAGAGTATCCTCATGATGAAAAAGAATCTTTGCTAGAGACTAGCAAAGGATTTAAGTATGGAGGTGGGGGTACTATAACCCATACCAATTGATTGAAGAATAATTTATTTAACCACGAATTGGATGATCTTAATTCTTATTTTAATTGATCATTAGGCTATTCTAAACATATTCACTGATAATTAATTTGTATGACTGAACAATCCAAGGAGTTCAATCAATGAATTTCAAGTTAGTAAGGTTTTTTCTGATAGAGCTCGCTCAAGCATTTTTTTTATGCACAAAATATTTGTTTACTTCCAATGTAATATTTTGATATTGACCTTTAAAAATAACGGGGAGGGATGAGTAAGAACTAAGTCTTTGATGTAAGCCTAGACATGAACTTAGGTAGTATTTCATTTTGATCATCCACTAAAATATTTGAGCTTGAACTTTTTCATACACATTATTCCATGTTTACATGTTATTTGTTCCTACTAGTTGCACCTTAGTATGTTAGCCACTTACGAGTGTCGAATTTCTCTTAAAACGATTGAATTTCATAGTCATATGTGGTCTAGGTATATGTCTACATACTTGTAATGATCCCAACTATGAGCAGAGAAAAATGGTTGAAACATCATAGTGATATGTTGTCCGAGTATGTGCACTTATACTTGGAATGATCTCTACTATGAATAGAATATGTTTAAAAAATGATATATATTGATAGACCCCATAATATGGTGAATTATTAAGATTACTAACTAGAGAATGTCATTCTATTATCAAAGCTATCCTTAAATTCCTAACCAAGCCAAAGACAATCCTACTTTCAATTGAACTACTAACTCTTGTGGAGGTTAAATCGTAGACTTAGCTTATTCTTATATATCCTTTTCAATAAATGCTGAGGTTCAATATAAAACTTTGTATGAGAATAAATTACTTTTAAAGAAACACACACACTGTACTAAGATTCTTGTTTGAGCTTTATCTTCTATCTAACCAATAGATTGATGAATGGTTAAGCTCTTATTGATTGATAAGCTTATTAGTTTATTAAAGCGAATTTCTTGAGTATGCTTTGATTAATTTGTTTTCAAGAAATAAAGATCATTTGAGTTCACATCTTATTATTATTTCTTGACTCTTCCTATTGTTATGAAATATCTTTGATAAGAACTAACAAAAGTTTAAGTGTGGATGTGTGATAACTTCCCCAAAAGAAGTTATTTGGTGTTTTATTTTGTTTTAATATTTATCTTATTGATGAAAAAAATGAATTAAATAAGTAAATTTATATCTACTTTGTTTGTGGTTAATATGTCTAATTTTCCTATATTTTCTTGCTAGAAATGTCAAAGAATTCAAAAAAGAGAGAAAAAATGGTTGAAACATTATAGTGATGTGGCCCGGGTATGTGAACTTATACTTAGATTGATCCCTACTATAAATAAAATATGTTTTAAAAAATGATATATGTTGATAGACCCCATAATATGGTGAATTATTAAGATTACTAACTATGAAATGTCATTCTATTATCAAAGCTATCCATAAATTCTTAACCAAGCCAAAACAATCCTACTTTCAATTGAACTACTAACTTTTGTGGAGATTAAATCGTGGACTTAGCTTATTCTTATCATTTCCAATAAATGCAAAGGTTCAATATAAAACTTTGCATGAGAGTAAATTACTTTTAAAGAAAAGCACGCACTGCATTGAGATTCTTGTTTGAGCTTTATCTTCTATCTAATTAATGGATTGATGAATGGTTGAACTCTTATTGATTAGTAAGCTTATCAGTTGAGTAAAACGAATTTCTTGAGTATGCTTTGATTAATTTATTTTCAAGAAATAAAGATCATTTGAGTTCACATCTTATTATTATTTCTTCACTCTTCCTATTATTATGAAATATCTTTGATAAGAACTAACAAAAGTTTAAGTGTGGAGGTATGATAACTTCCCCAAAAGAAGTCATCTAGTGCTTTTTTTTTGTTTTAATATTCATCTTATTGATGAAAAAATGAATTAAATAAGTAAAAATATAAGTAAATTTATATCTATTTTGTTTGTAGTTAATATGTCTAATTTTCTTATATTTTTTTGCTAGAAATGTCGAAGAATTCAACAAAAGAGGGAAAAAATGGTTGAAACATTATAATGATGTGTCCCGGGTATGTGCACTTATACTTGGAATGATCCCTACTATGAATAGAATATGTTTTAAAAATAATATATGTTGATAGAACCCATAATATGGTGAATTATTAAGATTACTAATTATGGAATGTCATTCTATTATCAAAGATATCCATAAATTCTTAACCAAGTCAAAGACAATCCTACTTTCAATTGAACTACTAACTCTTATGGAGATTAAATCGTGGACTTAGCTTATTCTTATCCTTTGCAATAAAAGCAGATGTTCAATATAAAACTTTGCATGAGAGTAAATAACTTTTTTAAAAAAACATGTACTGCACTAAGATTCTTGTTTGAGCTTTATCTTCTATCTAACTAATGGATTGGTGAATGGTTGAGCTCTTATTGATTGGTAAGCTTATCTGTTGAGTAAAGTGAATTTCTTGAGTATGATTTGATTAATTTATTTTTAAGAAATAAATATCATTTGAGTTCACATCTTATTATTATTTCTTCACTCTTCCTATTGTTATGAAATATCTTTGCTTGGGACTAGCAAAAATTTTATTGTGGAAGTGTGATAACTTCTCAAAAAGAAGTTATCTAGTGCTTTATTTTGTTTTAATATTCATCTTATTGAGAAAAAAATGAATTAAAAAGTAAAAAAAAAATAAGTAAATTTATATCTATTTTATTTGTGGTTAATATGTCTAATTTTCCTATGTTTTCTTGCTAGAAATGCCAAAGAATTTGATTCGGAGAAGTAAAGTTGGACTCATTTTTGGCATGTGCAGGTTGTTGCAATAACCTAAAAAAGTTGTTGCATTTATTGGGTGAGGGCTGCACATTTTTAAGAGGAGAATCTCATACCTAAAAGGGGGATTGAAAATTCATTAGAGAGAGAGATCTTAGAGTCATCATCTTGGAGAAGGAGAAGAACGGCTAGGGTTTGGATGCACCGACAAGGAGGAAGAAGGTTCTAAAGCAGATTCTGAACACAAATTCCTGCAGCGTTTACACTTCTAAAAGCCTATCTAGTAAGATCTTTCTTGTTGTGTGGTTCCATCCTTCAAACATGAACTAAATTTCTTGGGTTTGTACGCTAAAAGTACTTTGACTTATTGTGATGTGGTAATTGTAATTTCTCTTTTATGATTGTTTGAAAACTTATCTTTGTTGGTTTTTATGTTCTATTTTGTGGAATTTTTTTGGATCAAGTATTCATCTTCTAACTTATGTGACGAGATTCGAGAGAGGAGTTACGTATTTAGGGTTGAATCCTTTATTTTGCATGGTGAGATTCAAGAGAAGAGTCGTGTAAATCTTTAGCTAAAATTTCATCTTTATACTGCGCTGTAAGATTCGAGAGAGTAGTGGCGCAAGTGTAGCATAAATTTCACATAGCATAAAAAAAGAAAGAGATTTTATCTTGTGCTAGCAACATTGATTTGAGTGCTTTATGTTATTCTTGTTCTACCTAAGTTAGAGTTAACTAGGGGAATTAGGTTAAAAAGATTTCTGAGATCGAGAGATGATGACTTCCACTTTCAAATTATTGCAGGATAGTAATTAATCATTTCATAAAAGATCACTCTAAAACTCATCGTAATAGGTAAAAGAAATCAATGTACGAGATTACTTCTCCATCTTGATAAAAGTATTTCTAAGTAAGCATTATTAGTTTTTAATTTTGTCTCCATTTAATTGTTCTTAATCCAAGTTCACTTTTAATCATTCCGCTTGTATTTAAAGAAAAGGTAGAGTTAGTACTTGTGAGTGCTAAATTAGTCACTTCTCCGAGAGAACGATCTTTTCTCACTTTATATTACTTGATTCGACACGTGCACTTGTGTTATTATGTAAATCTATTTTGGGCTTATCAAGTTTTTGGCGCCGTTGTTAGGGAGGTGCAACAAATTTAGTGTTTATTTCTTGCAATATTAGTGAATCCTAAGTATTTAGAGATCAAGTATTTTGTTTTTTACTTTTATTTATCTAGTTGGAATTTTATTTAGTGTGTAACGCCCCGAAACTCAAAAGGGTGACGGGTGGCATTTCGTGCCAAATCTGGGTTTTGGTAGGGTTGACACGGCTTGGGACACGGACGTGTCGTGCTCGGGTTCGGCGTTGGTCGCGTGGTCGACAATTTTGGAGTCAACGATCGTCGGGGGGTGAACACGACCTGGGACACGGGCGTGTCCCAAGGCGTGTCAGTCACTCAGAGCCTTGCACTCAACGATCGTTGAGTGAGGGACGCACGACCTGAGCCCAGGAGTGTTCGGGTCCGACACGGGCGTGTGCAATTTGACACGGGCGTGTCGAATACCCGTGTCCTCCTCGGTTCGTGTGGCAGTTTGAGCTAAGGCAGTTACACGGCCTGGGACATGGGCGTGTCCCAGGGCGTGTCTAGCATACGACGTGTGACACGGGCGTGTCACATGGCCGTGTGGTGCTCGGGTGGTTTTTGACCTGTGTCGTTGAGGGAACACGCCCAACGATACGGGCGTGTACTGGCTGACACGGGCGTGTCAAGCCTGACACGGACGTTTCGGGTGCCCGTGTCCTTTTCGGGTCGCGTCAGTTTCGACGGCGAATGGGTGACACGGACCTGAACACGGGTGTGTCGGAACCCGTGTTTGGCCCAGGTTTTGGAGATTTGGGCTGAATCACAGCCGTTCGTTTTCTTGCTTTTGGATCTGATTGTTCAGGCTCTTTCCCCTTAGGTTTAAGGCCGGTTCAGGGGTGTAAATTCCTCATTTGCTTGGATTCAATCTCTTTCTAAGTTCTATAGAGAGGAGAGAGTAAGGAGGAAGAAGGAAGGCTAGATCCGGTCACCGGCGGAGTTTCGGAGCTCCAAATCGCAAGCCGACTTCGGATCTGCGGAGGCAAGGAGATTGCGGTACTTTTCATCCGCATAGATTTCCATGGCGCCACGGAAAAATGCAAGGGTAACGATTCTCATCCTAGGACATGTGAAGTCTTCTTTTCCTTTGCATGGGAAACCCTCTCTCGCGAGTATGCAGTGAGTTTGTGGCATTTCTTGGGGTAGATATGTGAAGTCCCCCTTGTGTAGAGTCCGTATTCATGAACGGACATAGGCATGATGTGTGAAGCCTACCCAGACAAGTCTGTCTGGATCGGTGATGTTGTATTTCATATATGGTCAGAGAAGATTCTGTGCGAATGTTTGTTTTTCGAGTTTTCTACGGGGTAGATTGCAGTAGGGAGCCTTGGGGACTAACTCCAAGGTGCACCCAGAAAACATGGCAAATGCGGGATGTTGCCAACATGGTGGCCAGGCAGCCAACTTGAACATAACCGGGTAATGTGAATTGTGTGATGGAAACGGGACTCGGGGAGTCTTGACCTACGCATATGGCTTAAATTGACGTTGCGGTATGAGCACGGGTCAGGCGGAACCGTACCCGATCTATGTCGTTTGGTGGAACCGTTGGCATAGATGAGGGTCTTCGGCGGTCTATGGCTTAAATTGACGTGACCAAAGTCAGGAAGACAAAATGCTCATAAGGTTGGTCGTCCAAGAGACGGTGGTGAGACGGAAACGTCTATGGCTTCAATTGACGTGACGTTGGCCGGTTCGCCGTGAATGTGCCCTGAGTGCACGGGGTGTGTGGCTGTGCGTGCCTGCACCTGTGATGAAGTGTGTTTACACTATACTGCTTTATTATGCTAACAAAATGCAGGGAAAAGAGCATCGCCGCCCCGAGTTGGGGGCGGGGTCATTATAATTTGGTCAGCATAGCTGACCGTTGCTTTTGTTTGCCACCGTGCGGTGGATTGTTGCTTGCAGGTGCTGTGGAGCCGAGCGGTAAATAGCAGGCTAAAGCCTAAGTTGCTGAGCCGGCCCTCGAAGGCCTAATTTTGAGTGTTTTTCTTATTCTCATGTATGACCGGCCTGCGTGCCGAGGTTTGGAAGACACTTTTATTTGAGCAAACTAATGTAAGGCCATAAGGCTAGTACTCGTGTATTGTACGTTCCTTTTGTTATGAGTAGTGGACATTCATGCTTTGCTGGGTTCTTTATTCTTTGAAACTTAGTAAACTGCTTCCGCTAGATGCGCTGTGTAGGATGTTGTGCTTGGTTGATTGGTTTTAATGAGTAACCCTCCGGTCTGTCCGTGGTATATGACATCGGGCCCCGGCCGGACCTACTGCTATATACTATGTGACAGATAGGGGTGTTACAATTTTGTATCAGACTACCGCTTTCGGTCAAGCTTAAATGAATTCGTGGACGAATTCACTTTAAGGGGTGGTGAGCACATGTGTGTGCGTCATCGTTATAACATGAAAAGAACCCATGAATGTCCACTTAGGAATGAAAATACACATGTTTGAGGAACCTGCGTGTTCCTATAATTGCTGTTTGCAATATTGTTTGGTCGCTTAATGGTGTTTTGCACGATTATAGGTGACCAGGAGTGGTGCTGGACCATCAGAACAGCCAGGTTCTGAGGCAAGCAGCGCACCAAATGATGCGCCTGCAATACCTCCTTCAGCCGAGACCATTAGATTGGTGGCGGAAGCTGTATTTGCAATGATCAATGCGCAGCTTGCGAGGCAGGTGCAGCAGCCTGCTCCTGCTGTGGAGAAAGTACCGCTCCAAGCGGTAGAGCCTAGGAGGGTGGAACAGGTGATGGTGGAGCCGGAGTTGCCTCGGAGAGCAACTGAGAAACAACTTAAGCATGTGATGGGTTTTCATCCGCCAGTGTTCTCGGGAACGGGAACCCCGACTCAGGCAGAGGATTGGCTATCGAGAGTCAATAGAGTGCTGACAGCAACGGAGACTGAAGAGTGGCAGAAGACCACGATTGCGACGTTCTTGCTGGACGGGGACGCAAGGTTATGGTGGGAAGGGCTGGAGCTACACCACCTGATGGGAAGGCAGTTGGCTGATGTCTCTATGGAGGAATTTTTGAGGTTGTTTATGGCTCGATACCTCTCCTCAGCTAAGAGGATCACGTTGGAAAATGAGTTTCAAAAGTTGGTGCAAGGAGACAGCACCGTGGACGAGTATCTCCACGAGTTCAATCGTTTGGGATGATACACAAGCGCTACCTTTGCCGATGAGGAGCGCAAGACGAACCGTTTCTATGAAGGGTTAAGAGATGATTTGAGGTTGTTACTTTTGGGGCCTATGGCGCAGGGTTTCATGACCTTGGTCAACTCGGCCCGGTCCTTGGAAAAGGACATGAAGAATATTCAAGCGAAGAAGGAATCCGGTGGCAAGAAATCGGAGTTTAAAGTGCCGAATACTTCGAAGTCTGGATATCGCAAGTTCTACAAGAAGGCTAAGACGTCGGGTCCAGCCCCTTCTTCAGGTGCCTCGGGGGAAACTACCAACCGAACCTCGGGCGCTTGTTATACTTGTGGAAAGACGGGGCACTTTGCCCGCGATTGTTGGAGCGGACGACCGAAGTCCGAGAGAAAGCAAGGGGCCACTTATGAAGAAAAGGGCAAGGTGGTGGAGTCAACCGCGTCCCACTATGCTCCGACTCAGCCGAGAGTTTACAATCTGGGCCAGCAGGAGGCCATTAAACATGCAGACGTGGTGACAGGTACGGTTTAATTTATAGCAAGTTAGCTTTAACTACTGTTAGCTAGTGCTTGTTAGCTTAATACTGTTTGTATATGCTTTGTTTTGATTGGCGATAGTCCGACACGAGCACTATTCGATATGGGAGCTTCGCACTCCTTTTTTTCCGAAGGTTTCAGAACGCGCATCGGAGTCCCCTCTTCGATGGCGAAGGACAAATTGGATGTGTTGCTACCGAATGGGTGTTCGATGCATGCGGGCAGAGTATGCGCCATAAAGGTTCACATTGGAAGCCAAGAGTTCGACTTGCTAGTGTCGTTGTTGCCGCTAGTAAAGTTTGACGTCATCTTCGGTATGGATTGGCTTTCGGAGCAGAAGGCTTGTATATATTGCAACCGCAAAGAGGTCAAGCTGGGTGTTGGGCAGGAGACAATGTTTGCGGGACTGAAGGGGTCGAGCAAGCGCTGATGTCTGCTCTTTAGGTGGTAAAGGCAATTCGTGCTGGCGCACAGCTGTTCTTCACGTTATTGGAGGCTGTAGAGCCAAAGTCCACTTTGGGTAGTATCCCCGTGGTTTGTGAGCACCCCGATGTGTTCCCGGATAATCTTCTCGGAGCCCCACCGCAGCGATAGATCGACTTCACGATCAAGCTCGTGCCATGTGCCAAACCTGTGCCACGTTCTCCTTATAGGTTGGCGCCTAAGGAGATGGCGGAGTTGAAGGTTCAACTAGAAGAGTTGATGGAGCAAGGTTATGTGCGTCCAAGCTCGTCGCCTTGGAGCGCATCGGTCCTCTTTGTTAAGAAGAAGGATGGGAGCTTGCGGCTGTGTATCGACTACAGGGAGTTGAACAAGCTAACGAAAAAGAATAAATACCCGATCCCAAGGATTAATGATCTTTTCGATCAGTTAGTCGGATCGTCGGTATATTCGAAGTTGGATCTGAAGTCTGGGTATTATCAGCTGAGGATAAGGGAGTGTGATATCCCGAAGACGGCATTCAGCATAAGGTATGAGCATTTCGAGTTTACGGTCATGTCGTTTGGACTGACGAATGTGCCATCGGTGTTTATGGATTTGATGAATAGGACATTCCGAGAGTACCTAGACCAATTTATGATCGTCTTCATTGGCGACATCTTGGTGTACTCGCAGAGCGAAGAAGACCACTTCAAGCATTTGCATCTGGTGTTGGAGATGCTGAGGAGGAATGAACTTTATGCAAAATTCTCCAAATGCGAGTTCTGGCTACCCTCAGTAGCATTCCTTGGTCATATTGTCAGTAGGGAAGGTATAGCGGTGGATCCGGCGAAGATTGTTGCGATACGGGAGTGGTCTGTGTTGTCTTTGGTAGCGGAAGTCCGTAGTTTTCTGAGGCTTGCCGGCTTTTCTAGGCGCTTCGTGGAAAACTTCTTGCGGATAGCATTACCTCTCATGAAGTTGACAAGGAAGGACCAGAAGTTCTTGTGGACGCAGGAGTGTGCGCAACCGTTTGAGGAATTGAAGAGTCGGTTGACCACGGCGCCAGTGCTAAGTTTGTCGCGTGGGACCGAAGGTTTCGAGATTTATAGTGATGCCTCGGGCAGTGGTTTGGGCTGTGTGCTGCTACAGCGTGGGAGAGTTATTGCGTATGGATCGCGTCAGCTGAAAGTGCACGAAAGGAATTATCCGGTCCACGACTTGGAGTTGGCGGCCGCGATATTTGCGCTTAAGCTGTGGAGACACTACTTGTACGGAATAAGGGTCGATATTTATACCGACCACAAGAGCCTGAAGTACCTGTTGGATCAGAAGGATCTCAACATGAGGCAGCGGAGATGGATGGAGTTCCTGGGGTACTACACGTTCAAGATTCATTATGTACCCGGGAAGGGCAATGCAGTTGCGGATGCGTTGAGTCGCAGGGCTCCCGCCCAAGCCAACTGGTTGTCGGTTCATGATGAGAGGCTAGTTTCGGAGTTGGAGGCATTGGAGATCTGTTGTGTGGATAAACAGACTAGCGCTAAAGCATTGTTGAACTGGACAGAAGTTCAGTATGACCTGGCTGATCACATTCTGCAGGAATTGGAGTTGGATGGTAGCATGAAGGAGCTTATGGATGCAGCGTTGGATGTGTCAAATTCCCAGTTTTCAGTTGAGGATGGGCTGTTAAGGAAGGACCATCGTTTATCTGTCCCAAGCGGGGGAAATCTACGGGGGGAGTTGATGTACGAGGCTCATAATACTAAGTACTCAATCCACCCAGGGAGCACGAAGATGTACCGGGACCTAAAGAAGCTGTTTTGGTGGCCAGGGCTCAAGAAGGACGTGACACTGTTTGTGGCTAAGTGTCAAACGTGCGCCTTGGTAAAGGCAGAGTGCCAAAAGCCAGGAGGATTCTTGAAATCCTTGTCTATTCCAGAATGGAAATTCGACGACATATCAATGGACTTTGTGCATAGCTTGCCAAGGTCACAGAAGGGAAACAACGCCATCTGGGTGATCGTAGATCGGTTAACAAAGGTGTCGTACTTCATTCCGCATAGGAAGGATGACTCGGTGGAGAAACTGGCAAAACTGTATATGGATAATATAGTCAGACTGCACGGTGTACCCCACAGCATCGTAAGTGATCGCGATGGGCATTTTACTTCCAATGATTGGAGGTTGGTGCAACAGATGCTGGGGACTAAATTGAAGTTCAGCACAACCTTCCATCCGCAAATGGATGGGTAGACCGAGAGGGTCAACAAAACTATGGAAGACATGCTCTGTATGTGTGTTCTAGACTTCGGGAAGCATTGGGAAGACCACCTGTATTTGATGGAATTTGCGTATAACAACAACTACCAGGCAAGTATTCAAATGGCACCCTTCGAGGCCCTGTATGGTAGGAAGTGTCGCACGCCGTTATCGTGGCTAGAAACGGGTGAGGCAAGGTTGTATAAGAAACAGGAGGTGGAGAGTGCTACTTCTTTGGTGCGGATCATTCGAGAGCGTTTGTTGATCGCTTAGGACAGGCAAGCTAAGTACAACAATGCCAAGCACCGGAACATGGAGTTCGCGGTCGGCGATTGGGTGTACTTGAAAGTAAAGCCGTTCAAGGGTGTTTTGCGAGTGAGACGCTTGAATAAGCTGAGCCCAAAATACCTTGGACCCTTTAAGATTCTGGAATGGGTCGGCGAAGCTGCTTATTGTTTGAGGATATCAGTAGAGTTGAGTGGTCTACACGATGTACTCCACATTTCAGTGTTGCGGAAGGCGGTGCAAGAGCCTTCACAGGTGATCGCAGTTGATCAAGTGCCGGTGGACGAAGGGTTGACAACTAAGGTCAAGCCCGTTCGAATTGAATACTTTGAGGTTAAGCGACTCCGTAACAAGGAGATCAGGATGGTCAAGGTCTGTTGGGACAACTGCGGTCGTGAGGAGCTCTCTTGGGAACGGGAGCAGACTATGCTGGAGGAGTACCCAGAGTTGTTTCACTCAGGTAACGCTTTTGGTTTTGTTTATCTTTCCTTTGGTAATTTCGTGGACGAAATTCTTTCAAGATGGAGAGAGTTGTAACGCCCCGAAACTCAAAAGGGTGACGGGTGGCATTTCGAGCCAAATCTGGGTTTTGGTAGGGTTGACACGGCCTGGGACACGGGCGTGTCCCAGGGCGTATCATGCTCAGGTTTGGCGTTGGTCGCATGGTCGACGATTTTGGAGTCAACGATCGTCGGGGGGTGAACACGGCCTGGGACACGGGCGTGTCCCAGGGCGTGTCAGTCACTCAGAGCCTTGCACTCAACGATCGTTGAGTAAGGGACGCACGACCTGAGCCCAGGAGTGTTCGGGTCCGACACGGGCGTGTGAAATTCGACACGGGCGTGTCGAATACCCGTGTCCTCCTCGGGTCGTGTGGCGGTTTGAGCTAAGGCAGTTACACGGCCTGGGACACGGGCGTGTCCCAGGGCGTGTCTAGCATACGTCATGTGACACGGGCGTGTCGCATGGCTGTGTGGTGCTCGGGTGGTTTTGGGCCTATGTCGTTGAGGGAACACGCCAAACGACACGGGCGTGTACTGGCTGACACAGGCATGTCAAGCCTGATACGGGCGTGTCGGGTGCCCGTGTCCTTTTTCGGGACGCGTCGGTTTTGACGACGAATGGGTGACACGGCCCTGAATACGGGCGTGTCGGGACCCGTGTTCGGCCCAGGTTTTGGAGATTTGGGCTGAATCACAGCCGTTCGTTTCCTTGCTTTTGGATTTGATGGTTCAGGCTTTTTCCCTTTAGTGTTAAGGCCAGTTCAGGGGTGTAAATTCCTCATTTTCTTGGATTCAATCTCTTTCTAAGTTCTAGAGAGAGGAGAGAGCAATGAGGAAGAAGGAAGGCTTGATCCGATCACCGGTGGAGTTTCGGAGCTCCAAATCGCAAGCCGACTTCGGATTTGCGGAGGCAAGGAGATTGCGGTGCTTTTCATCTGCATAGATTTCCATGGCGCCAAGGAAAAATGCAAGGGTAACGATTCTTATCCTAGGACATGTGAATTCCTCTTTTCCTTTGCATGGGAAACCCTCTCTCGCGAGTATGCAGTGAGTTTGTGGCGTTCCTTGGGGTAGATATGTGAAGTCCCCCTTGTGTAGAGTCCGTATTCCTGAACAGACATAGGCATGATGTATGAAGCCTACCCAGACAAATCTGTCTGGATCGGTGACGTTACATTGCATATATGGTCGGAGAAGACTCCGTGCGAATGTTTGTTTTTCGGGTTTTCTACGGGGTAGATTGCAGCAGGGAGACTTTGGGACTAACTCCAAGGTGCACCCGGAAAACTGGGCAAATCCGGGATGTTCCCAACATGGTGGCCAGGGAGCCAACTTGAACATAACCGGGTTATGTGAATTGTGTGATGGAAACGGGACTCGGGGAGTCTTGACCTGCGCATATGGCTTAAATTGACGTTGCGGTATGAGCACGGGTCAGGCAGAACCGTACCTGATCTATGTCGTTCGGTGGAACCATTGGCATAGATGAGGGTCTTCGGCGGTCTTTGGATTAAATTGACGTGACCAAAGCCAGGAAGACAAAATGCTCATAAGGTTGGTTGTCCAAGAGACGGTGGTGAGACGGAAACGTCTATGGCTTCAATTGACGTGACATTGGCCAGTTCGCCGTGAATGTGCCCTGAGTGCACGGGGTGTGTGGTCGTGCATGCCTGCACCTGTGATGAAGTGTGTTTACACTATACTGCTTTATTATGCTAACAAAATGCTGGGAAAAGAGCATCGCCGCCCCGAGTTGGGGGCGGGGTCGTTATAATTGGGTCAGCATAGCTGACCGTTGCTTTTGTTTGCCACCGTGCGGTGGATTGTTGCTTGTAGGTGATGCGGAGCCGATCGGTAAATAGCGGGCTAAAGCCCAAGTTGCTGAGCCGGCCCTCGAAGGCCTAATTTTGAGTGTTTTTCTTATTCTCATGTATGACCGGCCTGCGTGCCGAGGTTTGGAAGACACTTTTATTTGAGCAAACTAATGTAAGGCCATAAGGCCAGTACTCGTCTATTGTACGTTCCTTTTATTCTGAGTAGTGGACATTCATGCTTTGCTGGGTTATTTATTCTTTGCAACTTAATAAACTGCTTCCTCTATATGCGCTGTGTAGGACGTTGTGCTTGGTTGATTGGTTTCAATGAGTAACCCACCGGTCTGTTCGTGGTATATGGCATCGGGCCCCGGCCAGACCTACTGCTATATGCTATGTGACGGATAGAGGTGTTACATAGTGCATGTCCAGATATCATAATATTGAATTATTACCCGTTTAATTTTGAAATTGAACACACTTGTAGACAAAACCGAAGAACTTTTAGAACATTCAATATTATTCATCCTGAGATGAATAATAATGCACAAGGTAACATGGACGATAATGGGGGTCATGTTGATCAAATTGATCAACCTACTTCACCACGAATGACATGTCAAGACTATAACACACCTTTTAGAGGGGGTTTGCATTCAAGTATATCACGACCTGCTATCGAAGCCAATAATTTTAAAATGGAACCATTAATTATGCAACAAGTACAATATAATAAGTTCGAGAGTCTCAATCATGAAGATGCGAATTCTCATTTACGGACCTTCTTAGCAATATGTGACATGTTCAAGGTTAATGTTGCGTCTGAAGAAGCTATTTTACTAAGGTTATTTCCATTTTCTTTAGAGGGAAGAGCGAAAGACTGGTTAGACTCATTACCACATGATTCTATCACTACATGAGAACAACTAGTTGATAAATTCTTAAATAAATATTTCCTACCCTCGAAGGCTGCTAAACTAATTAGGGACATAACTATGTTTATGCAAAATCATGGGGAAACTTTTTATGATGCATGAGAGCATTTTAAAGAGCTATTAAGAAAATGTACGCATCATGGTTTAACGCAACACCAACAAGTTTTTACTTTTTATAATGGGTTACAAACATCAACTATGATTTTAATAGACGGAGCCGTTGGGGGTTCCTTAATAAAGAAATATCCTGAAGACACTTATGCTATATTAGAAGACCTTACATCAAATAACTATCAAGCTTATGAAAGACAAGAGAATAAGAATCTGGTGGGAGTCCATCAAGTGGACCAAATCACATCTTTGGCCGCTCAAATGACTTCTCAATTTAACTTGATAAATAAGAGGTTAGATTCTTTATCTACCCCTACACCGAGTGTCCCACTCACTGTAGAACAACTCAATCAAATCACTGAGGAAGCAAATTATGTGGGAGGACAACAAAGACAAGTTCCACTAGGTTTTGCAAATCACTATCATCTTGAGTGGCAAAATCATCCAAATTTCTAGTGGAAAATAATCAAGGAATGAATCAACCACCCGGATTTAATCCAAATACAAACCCAATTCAAAGTAATCCTCGGAATAACAAAGGGAATCCTGGAAATTGACTGATGAATATATTTTAGGAATATTTCAAAAGAATGAATACAGAATGATAGGCATTGAATCTTCCTTAAGATCTTTAAAAATTACCTTGGGTCAACTAGCAAAATCATTAAGTCAAAGGCCAATGGGATCATTACCTTCTGACACTACAACTAATCTCATATGAGATGAACAAAATATCCATTGCAAAGCTATAAACATATTTATTGAGACAAAATTATTGAGTCATATTTCTTGTGTCATTTTCATTGAGCCATATTTATTGATATATATTTATTATGTCATAATTAGTATGTCATTTAAATTGCATCATATTTATTGCGCTATATTTATTGAGTGTTAAACAAGCTTGAATAGGTAAACCGATTTGCTAGTGAGAAGATCTTTGCGCTCTCTTTTCAATGGGCTTTTTGAGGTTGAAAACGAACATCCAGATCAAAAGTTATGATCATATTTTTTAAGCCATATTTATTACGTCATATTTATTTTGTAATATATATTGAACCATATTTACTGAGCCATATTTTCAATGGGCATTTTCGGACTAAAAATGGACAACTAGATCAAAAGTTATGGTCATATTTATTGAGTCATATTTATTGTGCCTTTTTTTATTGAGACATATTTATTGCATCATATTTATTACGTCATATTTATTGTGTTATATTTACTATGCCATATTTATTGAGCTATATTTATAAAGCAATATTTATTGAGCCATATTACTAAGCCTTTTTTATTGAGACATAATTATTGAGTCATATTTTGTGTGCTATATTTAATGAGCAATATTTATTGTACCATATTTTTTTCTCCATATTTATTGAGTCATATTTACTGAATCATATAAATATTGAGTAGGGGGTGTGCATGAAAAACCGAAAACCGACCAAACCGAACCGAACCGATTTTACACCGAACCGAACGACTCGGTTCGGTTTTGGTTTTCCTCTCTGAAAAACCGAACCGCACCGACTAATAATATATATAAAAATATTACCAATAATGATCTTTTAACTATTTTTATTAACTAAATAATGTACATAAATTATATCAACTTAATAATTTTTATATCATTTGAGTCAAAATAAATTTTTGTAATGCATATTTTATGCATCAAGAAGAATTAAACATTTTGTTTAACTGATTTTATTTATATCTTTTTATATTTATTACTCGATTTCACAATAAAAATGTTCAATCATAATTTTTTTATGTAATATGAGATATTAGTTGTAATATATCATATGTAAATAGAGCTTGATGATATTTATTTTTAATTATCATATCTTTTTTAAATTTTCTTGAGAAGTACACAATTATTTTAAATAGTATAAATGAAAAACCAAAAACCGAACCGAGTAAACCGACCAAAAAACCAAACCGAACCGATAAACATCGGTTCGGTTTCGGTTTGGGTCCAAACCGACCCAAACCGAACCGCTTGCACCCCTAATATTGAGGTATATTAAGGCATATTTGTTGAGCCATATTTACTGAGCCATGTATATTGAGACATATTTATTGAGCCATATTTCAGGTGTCATATTTATTTATCCCAATTTATCATGCTATATTTATTAAGACATATTTATTGCGCCATATTTATAACATCATATTTAATATGTCATATTTATTGAGGCTAAACAAGCCCGAATGGGTAAAGCTATTCGCCAATAGATAGATCTTTCTGAGCTTTCTGCACTAGATTTTTCAGGCTAAAAAAGACAACCGATTCAAAAGTTATGGTCATATTTATTGAGAAATATTTATTTTGCCATATATATTTCACCATATTTATTGAGCCATATTTATTGAGACATAATTATTAAGCCATATTTCTTGTATTATATTTATTGAGTCGTGTTTATTGAGCGATATTTATTAAGCCTTATTTATTATGTCATATTTATTACGTCAATTTATTTGAGACATATTTATTGCGTCATATGTATTGTATCATATTTATTATGACATATTTATTGTGTCATGTTTATTGAGCGCTAACCCAACCCAAATATATAATCCTGTTTGGGAATGGATATATCTTTTTGAGCATTATTCAATGGTTTTTTGGGAAGAAAACGGACAAGCAGATCAAAAGTTCTGACAATATTTATTGTGTCATATTTATTTCGCAATATTTATTGAGCCATATTTACTAAGTCATATATATTGAGAAATAAATATTGAGCCAAATATTTTATGTCATATTTATTGAGTCATATATTTTGAGTCATATTTATTTGTTCATATTTATTGCGCCATATTTATTGCGTCATATTTATTGGAACATTTATTACGTCATATTTGTTGTGCCATATTTATTACATCATATTTAGTGAGCTCTAAACGAGCCTGAATGGGTCATCTTATTTGCCAATGGATAGATCTTTTTGAGATATTTTCAATGTGATTTTTTGGGATGGAAAATAGACAACCGGATCAAAAGTTCTGGCAAAATTTATTGAGTCATATTTATTGCGTCATATTTATTTCTTCATATTTATTGAGCCATATTTATTGAGCTATATTTATTGAGATATAATTATTGAGCAATATTTCTTGTGTTATATTTACTTAGTCATATTTATTACGCCATATTCATTGAGACATATTTATTGCACCATATTTATAGAGATATATTTATTATATCATATTTATTATACCATATTTATTGAGCATGCAATGAGCCCGAACGTGTAAACCTGTTCGTCAATGGATAAATCATTCCGAGCTCTTTTTAATGAGCATTTTCAGGCTAAAATCAGACAACTAGATCAAAAGTTATTGTCATATTTATTGAGTCATATTTATTGCGTTATATTTATTTCGCCATATTTATTTCTCCATATTTACTGAGTCATATTTATTGAGACAAAATTATTGAGTCATATTCTTATGTCATATTTACTAAGTCATATTTATTGAGATATATTTATTGAGCCATATTTATTACGCAATATTTATTGAGACATTTATTATGTCTTATATATTGAGTGATAAACGAGCCCGAATGGGTAAACCTATTCTCCAATGAATATTTTTTTCGAGCTTTTTTCAATGGGCTTTTTCGGGCTAAAAACGGACAACCGGATCAAAATTTATTGATGTATTTATTGAGTCTTATTTATTGTGCCTTATTTATTTCATAATATTTATTGAGCCATATTTACTAAGTCATATTTATTGAGATATAATTATTTAGCCATATTTCTAGTGCATATTTATTAATACATATTTATTATGCCATATTTATTTGGTCATATTTATCCAGCCATATTTACTGAGTTATATTTATTGAGACAAAATTATTGAGCCATATTTATTTAGTCATATTTTTGAGCCATATTTATTGAGCTATATTTATTGTGCCATATTTTTTGAGACATATTTATTGCGCAATATTTATTGTGTCATATTTATTGCACTATATATATTGAGCATTAATGGAGCCATAATAGGTAAGCCTGTTAGACAATGAATAAATCTTTCTGAGCTCTTTTTAATGGGCTTTTCCAGGTTGAGAACGGACAACCAGATCAAAAATTATGGCCATATTTTTTAGTCATATTTATTGTGTCATATATATTAAGTCATATTTATTGAACCATACTTATTGAGACATAATTATTTAGCCATATTTTTATGCTATTTTTATTGAGCCATATTTATTAAGCAATATTTTTGAGCTATATTTATTGTGTCGTACTTATTAAGTTATATTTATTATGTCATATTTATTGTGTCATATTTATTGCATCATATTTATTACGCCATATTTTTTGCGCCATGTTTATTTCTTCATATTTGTTGAGCCATATTTATTGAGCCATATTTATTGAGATAAAATTATTGAGGCATATTTTTGTGCCACATTTAGTGAGCCATCAGGAAACGGAGAAGGACTTAAATGTTTCTTGGTATTATCCAGCCCAAAGCTCATTGTTTCCACCTCCCGCCTCTCGTCGATAGCCCTCCACGACCCGACGAGACTACCAGAGGCTTCCTTCGGCTCTAGCGAACTCATCGGGGTCTACCTTCAGATTCCACGACATGATCAGTATCATTCTCCCTCACTCTTCCCATCGATACTGTCTGAGGTTTTCTTCAGCACCGACGACTTTTCCTCCACCAGCCGCCACCGCCAGAGTGCCCCTCCGGTTCCGACGACCCCTCTTCCGCCCGTCGTTGGTCTCTTTGATGTGGATAGGCCCGTTCCTCCCCGCTCCATTCCCCAGTTGTCGACAAAGCCTGCTCCTGCTAGTGATTGACTCCCAGAGCTCCCTCCTCCTGTTATTCCCGGCCAGAGCACCCCACTACAACACGACAACCATCCCCCTCTGTTCTTGTGCACAGTTGTTGGACCAAGAACTTTGTTTCAACACCTCTCCATCGCCTAGATCTGGTCCAGTAGAGTTCTGCTTCTTACTCCACATCTGCATAGCGGGGATTCATCGTCGACACTTGATGTTGGGATAACCCTTACCCCACCTCGCATCTCGAATCATATTAGTCCAATTTTCTTGAATGCATGTGAATGTATAATGATTTTAGAGCTTGTTTTGCCAAAATTAACCTTACGCCTAATTGTCATTAAGTTGCTTACTTTATTCTCTCTCTCTCTCTCGCTTGGGAAACTTATGGGTGAGTTATTAATTTTGTCGTATACGGTCAGGTGTTAGTCGCTTGTGCGGGTTTACAAACTCCTGATTTATTTTTCAGAAGTTGAAGCTTGAGATATCGTGATTTCAATGCTACGTTTTAATTTATGCACAAAATTATCTTTTAAAATCAATTTCAGATTTCGAAATACATAACTACTCCATCTACCTGCATCATCGACGTCAAAGCCCATGTTCCAGCCTCCAGCACAAAGTCGCAACTGTTCTCCAACATTGAAGCATGGGAGCCTTCATTTCTTCTTTTGCTTTGCATGCCTCACCTCCCGCGTCGCCTGCCACACCATCTCCTTGCCTCGAGCCCCTCATATCAGCTTTATTTCTATATTTAACCCCCCCCCCCACACACACACACACCGCACGCCTCAACCGCATCTCACAAGCCAAGCAAAGACCCTTTATTTTTTTTGTCGTGCTCATTACTTTAGCCATCTACTCCATTGGGCCCCACCTCTCCTTATTTGGAAATACAGTTAATTAATTTATCAAGTATTGTTCTTGATTAATTATTTGATTCTAAATCATATTATCTAATTATGGAGAACAACAAGCTTACTACTGCGAATGAGGTCGCATGTAACACCCTCATCCGTCACATGAAATATAACAGAAGGTCAGGCCGGGGCCCCACGCCATATTCCACGGACAGTTAGTGGAATTACATAAGAATACCAAATTACCAGCATATGAATACACATCCTAACTCAGAGCATTCTAGCGGAAGCTTTTAAAACAGTTATAAGAACCCAAATACAAAAGCATGAATGTCCACAATAACCAAAGGTAGGAATGACAGCACAAATACACAAAAGTCTCGGCCTTAGGGCCTTACAAGTGTTTACTTAAACAATACATGTTTTCCATACATCGACACGCATGCCGGCCACACATGAGCATAATAAAGTAAACATTTCGCTTTGGCCTTCAAGGGCCAGCACAGCATCAAGGGCTTCAACCCGGCACTTGCCACTGGGCTCACCTGTTCCTGCATAAGAATAATCCACCGAATGGTGGTAAAACAAGGCAACAGTCAGCTAAAATTGACCAAATTATAACAACCTCGCCCCTTAATCAGGGCGGCGGTGCTCCTTCCCTGCATTTTATTAGTATAACCAAACATGATAGTGAAAGTACAATCTAAGCACACCTCACCATAGGCATAGGCATGCAAGGCCACACACCCCGTGCTCTTAGGGCACATTCACGGTGAACCCGGTCCACCACCATCCCTAGGACGGCAACATCGTGAGCACACAAGTCCTTTCGTTCGAAGCCTAAGACCTGCCTCTATGCCATCGGTAAGTATCATGTACCTTATATCTCTTTAACCGAACCACATGGAGCGGGTACGGTTCCACTCATCCCGTTGCTCACATTGCCATGACAATTTAAGTCATCGGCGCGGGTCAAGCTTCCCCGAGTCCCGAAGTACCGATCAAACAATAATACATAACCCGGTTATGTACAAGGTTGGCTCCCAGGCCACCAAGATGGGAGAAATGCGCTTCTGCCCAGTTTTCTGATTGTACCTTGGAGTTAGTCCCCAAGGCTCCCTGTTGCAATCTACCACGTAGAAACCCCGAAAAACAAATGGCACGAAGTCTTCTCCGGCAATACATACATAATGAAAACATCACCGATCAAGACCAATATGTCCGGATAGGCTTCACACACCATGCCTACGTCTGTACTTCGATTCCGGACTCTATATGCAAAACTACGAGGATAAACCATATCTACCCGAAAGAATACCTCACACTCACCGCCTACTCACGGGAGAGAGTTTCCTATGCAAAAAGGAAGAGGACTTCACATGTCCAAGTAGAGAATCGTTACCCTAGTGGTTCGCTTCGGCGCATGGAAAACTAGCCAGATGAAAACCACTCTCCCCTCTCTTTACCTCTTAGAAAGAGAAAAAGCCAAATGAAATGAGGCCTAAACCCTCATTTCCCGACCTTATACCTTCAGGAGGGATTCTGGGCCATCGGATCCCTCTTGAATAAAACGAACGGCCTTGAATGACCTTTAAAATCGTCTACCTGGGGCCGTACACGGCTTGTGACATGCCAGGGTCTCACAATCGTAAGAGAAATCGTCGATCTCCGAATAGGACACAGCCTCTGACATGTCCGTGTCACCCTGGACACGCCCGTATCAAACCTGCACATGCCCGTATCACAGGCTGTGTGCCTCAATCGACACAGAAACTGTCAAGCCCGAACAAGACATGGCCCTATGACACGCCCGTGTCACAGGTCGTGTTCCCGACACGGCTTCGGACATGCCCGTGTCCCAGGCCGTGTGCCTCAGTCTACACAGCCCGACAAACAGAGAGCAGGACATGGCTTTGGACACGCCTGTGTCCCAGGCCGTGTGCCTCAGTCGACACAGCCCATTCATATCCGAGTTTTGGGGCCTTACAATTCTCCTCCCCTTAAAATAATATCGTACCAAAATTATAGAATGGAAAGGTACATAAAATTAAATGGTACATGGGTAGAAAAGTTCGGGATATTCCTCAAGCATGGTCTGCTCTCGCTCCCACAAAAGCTCCTCCCGACCGCAATTATCCCACCGGACTTTGACCATCCTGATAGCTTTGTTCCGCAATTGTTTGACCTCTGTATCCTCTATCCGAATGGGTCTAACTTTCGTTGTTAGCTCACTATCGACTGATACTTGATCCGCAACAACCACTTGCGCTGGTTCTTTCACGGCTTTGCGTAGGACCGAGATATGAAATACATCATGTAAACCACTCAGCTCTACTGAAAGAGCTAAATGATAGACGGCTTCACCAACCCACTCCAAGATCTCAAAAGGCCCAACATACCTCGGACTAAGCTTCTTTAAGCGTCGAATCCTTGATACGCTTTTAAACGGCTTTATCTTAAGGTATACCCAATCGCCCACCGTAAACTCCATGTTCTAATGCTTGGCATTGTAGTACTTGTCCTGTCTATCTTGAGCAATCAGTAGCCGTTCCTGAATCAACCGTATCGTTGACATAGCATTTTCAATCTCTCTTCGCTTGTACAGCTTTGATTCACCCGTTTCTACCCAAGACAATGACGTAGGACACCTCCTTCCATATAGAGCCTTAAAAGGCGCCATCTGAATGCTGTCTTGGTAGCTGTATTGTATGCGAATTCAATCATGTAAAGATGGTCCTCCCACCTTTTACCAAAATCCAATGCACACATACGAAGCATGTTTTCCATCGTACTGTTCACCCTTTCAGTTTTCCCATCTGTCTGCGGGTGAAAAGCTGTGCTGAAGTTCAGCTTGGTACCCAACAACTAATGAATGAGCCTCGAATCGTTAGATGTGAACCAGCCATCACGGTCACTAATGATGCTCCGGGGTATGCCATACAAACGAACTATGTTATCCACATAAAGCTTCGCCAGCTTCTCCACTGAATCATCCTTCCTATTGGGTATAAAGTGTGACACCTTCGTTAAATAATCAACGATCACCCAAATGGCATCGTTCCCCTTGTGCGATCTCGGTAAACCGTGTACGAAATCCATAGAGATGTCATCAAACTTCCACTCTGGTATAGGCAGGGACTTTAGAAATCCACCTGGCTTCTGGTATTCGGCCTTCACCAAGCCACATGTCTGACACTTCGCCACGTATAGCGCTATGTCTTTCTTCATACCTGGCCACCAGAATAGCCTCTTCAAGTCTTTGAACATCTTTTTGCTCCCAGGGTGAATTGAGTACTTGGTAAAATACGCCTCGTACATCAATTCTTCTCGTAATTTCCCAACATTAGGGATGCATAACCGACCACCTTTCCATACAAGGCCATCGTCAACAATGAACTGGTCATTCGACCCATCCACGGACTCTGCCATGCGACGTTTCAAGCTTACGTCCAACTCCAAGGCCTGTCGAATCCTGTCCGCGAGGTCGTATTGAACCTCTGTCCAACTCAAACATGCATTAGCACTAGATCCCTTGTCAACACACGAGATCTCCAAAGCCTCCAAATCACAAATGAGCCGCGCGTCATGCATCTGCAACCAGTTGGCCTGCAGGAGTTCTACGACTCAGAGCATCTGCCACAACATTCCCCTTCCCGGGAATATAATGAATCTTGTAGTTGTAGTCCCCAAGGAACTCCATCCACCTACGCTGGAGCATGTTCAGGTCCTTCTGATCAATCAGATACTTCAGGCTCTTGTGATCTGAATAAATGTCGACTTTTACTCCATACAGGTAATGCCTTCAAAGCTTGAGAGAGAATACCACAGCCGCCAACTCCAAGTCATGGACTAGGTAGTTCCTCTCATGCACCTTTAACTGCCGTAATCCATAGGCTATCACCGACCTGTGCTGAAGTAGAACACAGCCTAAAACACTCCCAGAGGCGTCAGTGTAAACCTCAAGGCCTTCAGACCCATAAGATGAACTTAACACATGTGCCGTGGTAAAACGACACTTTAGATCTTTGAAAGCTTGTGCACACTCAGGCGACCAAACAACTTCTGATCCTTCCTTGTCAAAGTAGTGAGGGGCAATGCTATCCGCAAGAAGTTCTCCATGGAGCGCCTGTAATAGCCGGCAAGCACCAGAAAACTCTGGACTTCTGCCACCGTAGACAACACAGGTCACTCCCGTATAGCAACTATCTTTGTCGGATCTACCGTAATACCTTCTCCATTAACTACATGACCAAGGAATGCTACCGAGGACAACTAGAATTCACACTTGGAGAACTTGGCATACAGTTGGTTCCTCCTCAATGTCTCCAACACCAAATGCAGATGCTTGAAATGATCATCCTCGCACTACGAGTACACCAGTATATCATCGATAAAGACTATCACGAACAGGTCCAAGTATTCTCTGAACGTTCTGTTCATCAAATCCATAAACACGGATGACGCGTTCGTCAGTCCAAATGGCATGACGGTGAACTCATAATGCCCATACCGTATGTTGAAAGCCATCTTAGGAATATCACTTTCCCTTATCCGCAGCTGATAGTATGTGGATTTCAGATCCAACTTTGAGCACACAGTTGACCCCACCAGCTGGTCGAACAGATCATCAATCCTTGGGATCAAATACTTATTCTTCTTCGTTAACTTATTCAACTCCCGGTAATCAATACAGAGTCGTAAGCTTCCGTCCTTCTTCTTAACAAAGAGGACCGACGCACTCCAAGGCGATGAACTTGGACGCACATAACCTTGTTCCAACAGTTCTTGAAGTTTTACTTTCAGTTCTTCCATCTCCTTAGGCGCTAACCAATATGGAGAGCATGATACAGGTTTAGTACCTGGCACTAGCTCAATGGTGAATGAAAGTTAGGGTAAGCTCTGAAAAACTCTAGAGGGGGGGGGGTGAATAGAGTTATTGAAAACTTTTGATTTTTACTGAAATAAAAGATCTTTTATAAAATAGGTTACTATGGTATAAGTGTATAGGTGCACAAGTGCAGCAGATAAACTAAGCTACACAATAAGAATATATCACAGCACAAGCACAAAGGAAAAACAACACAGCCACACAAACAATACAAGAATTTTATAGTGGTTCCCCAAACTTGGGTACATTCACTCTTCTACCACCCTAGGTAGGAATCCACTACAGATTTTGATCAGGTGTCTGCCACCAATGAGCTTTTGATCAAGTGCTCAAAAACCAATCCTCAAGTCTTTTAGTAAGGAGACTTGCAACTAGGAATAATTTTGAAGGGAATTAAAACCCTGTACAGAGGTGGGGATGAGAGAGTGATGGTGTTCTTCTCTTTCTCAAATACAACTGAGAGAAGACTAGTGGATTTGTGTTGTTGTCAAAGCTCCCCCTGAGATCTTGACTGGTTCAGGAGTGGAAGCTTTGCAAAAGGGTGAGTAGGCCTTTTTGCTCTTCAGAGATCCTTGACTGATTTGAATAACTTGTCACTTGAGATCCCTGAGAACAAAGAGAGAAGGAAAGAAGGACTCTTGATGGTGATGGTTGTTCCTTCTTCTTCTCTTGAGAGCAGTAGATTTCCTGAGAACTGTTTTCACTGCACTTTTTTTTGTATGCTTTCTCCTGTATCTTCTTGTTGATAGCACACACACTTTTTTTTGTATGTCTTTTTCTCTGGGTTTTTCTTAGCTCTCTGTCTGTGCATTTTTTCTGAGAGATCCTCCAATGATAACTGTAACTTGGTCGAATTCAAAAACCTGTAATAAATGCTTAGCCGAATCTCAGAAATGAAAACGTCAAGTATGTTGTCATATATTATATTCTATGTCTGTCCCGAGATATAAGTAGTTAATTCCATGAAGGATATTTGTAATCAATGCTGCCAGTAACGGCTCGATTCAAAGGATATAAGAGCATTGATCATCCAGAGAATAAACGGCCTATAATAGTATAAAATAGGGAGACAGAAAAGAAAAGAATAAATGACAATATGACTTACAGTTTTCGTCGACCTGAGAACAACTTTCGTCGACTTGAGAATGGCTTTCGTCGACCTCTGATCAGCTTTCGTCGACCTGTGATTTCGTCGACCTCTGATCAGCTTTCGTCGACCAGAGCTCTGCGAACAACTGCACTGCATAACTTGACTGATTCTGTGCACTAAGTTCGTCGAGCTGAGAACGGCTGTTCGTCGAGCTGAGATCCAAGATCGTCGAGCTGAGTCTGCAGTCTGGACTTAGAATATTTTTCTGATGTTGAGTATTGAAGTATCGATCTAGCGTTGAGTGAGATGTCCTCTGGCTTTGAGTGTTAGATCACCATTCTGGAGTTGAGTCGTTATTGATAGCGTTGAGAGCGTTGAGTGAACTTTGGCTTTGAGCGAACTGTGGCGCTGAGTCAATTTTGGCGCTGAGAGATCTTTGGCTCTGAGATCTAAAGAGTTAGTCGAACTGAGGACAGAATTCGTCGACCTGATGTTCTTAGTTCGTCGACTGAAGTTTGACAGAGGAGTTATCACTATGTTCAGAGATCGTCGAGCTGAGATCTAAGTTCGTCGAGCCCAGCTCAGAGAATTGTCTCTGGGTTAGTCGAGCTGAGCACGACAATCGTCGACCGGAGTTCGACGAACACAGATCTTCTTTATATTAAGTCTTGAACTTTCTAAGTCTTGAGTCTCTGGCAATGTTTGAGGCTGGTCCTTTCTACTGTTGACTTTAAGAACATGGCCTAGACTCTAGACACATGGCATATGACCCTTCTATACAACATGGGTCACAACCTAAGAAGAGAACCTAGCCCAAATCACTTAGGGGTTCCAACAGTAAAGTCAATCTCTCGCTGAGATGGATCTCCAGGGAGATTTTCAGGGAATACGTCAGGAAATACAGATACAACTGGGATACTGTCCAAACAAGGCTTGGGCTTCGAAGCCTCCACTAAAGTGAAAAATAGCTCTGCACCACTACGAACTACCTTAACCACCTAGAGAGCAGACATCAAAGTCTTGCTTGAACCCTTCAAGCTTGAGAACGTCGTCTCATGATCTGTCTCCAGTCCCAATCTTACCACCTTACGGTTGCAATCAATGTACGCACGCTGCTCCGATAGCCAGTCCATGCCAAAGATCACATCGAACTCCACTATCGGTAGTAACGACGCTTGCAAGTCATATTCGTGACTCTCAATCCCTACTGAAAGTGAGGGTAAGATCTATCTCAACTCTAGAGGGGGGGTGAATAGAGTATTTTAAAATAATTTTTTTCACAGTTGAAATAAACAGCACATATAAAATTCAATTTTATGATATAGTGTAGAGTGCTAGTAAGAGGTTAAAAAACAAGAAGTAAAGAGCACAGCACACAGCAAACAAATCACACAAACAAACCAGAAGACACAAGGAAATATAGTGGTTCCCCAAAAACCTGGGTACATCCACTCTTCTACCACCCTTGGTAGGAATCCACTCAGGATGAGTTGATCAGGTGTCCTGACACCAATGAGCTTTTGATAAGGTGCCCAAAAACCAAAACTAGATTTTTTGATAAGGTGTCTTGCCACCACTGAGTTTTGACAAGGCTCTCAGAACCAGACAGAACTTTTGAAGGGAGTTCAAGAACCCTTTTACAGCAGGAAAAGAAAAATAAGAGTGAAGGATGTCTTCTCTGTTCTCAATCAAATGAGAGAAGCACAAGTGGATTGATGATGTCAAAGCTCCCCCTGAGATGTAGAAAGGTTCAGGAAAAGAAGCTTTGCTCTAGGGTGATAGGTCTTCAGAACTTTGATCTCCAGCAAAGGATGGTTTCAGCAAGAAGGCTGAGAAATGAGGTGTCTGGAGTTCTGAGATGAGATTGTGAACACTTTTCAGTCAGCAAAAAGATTTTTGAAGTCACAGTTCTTCTGTTGTTCTTCTGCTATCAGTATTCTCTATTCTGTGTGTTCACTTTCTTTCTTGTCAATCTGTGTGTCTATTCTCTTGTGTATTCTGTATATCTTAAAAACACAGAAGAGAGGAATTGAAATTTTCTGAAGTTTTCTTGTCCAAATTAGCCGTTGGGAGTCATAAATGTCTTCCAAAAAGAGTCTTGTCTTCTAGAGGAAAGTCCAGCAAACATTCTCTGAATAATTCCTTGAAACTTGCTCCAGAATAAAGACAAACGGCTGGGAGATCTTCTGACATAAATGCTGATAATATTCAAAAACATTCCAAAGAACAGCAGCATTTGAATTCCTGAAAGCGTCGATCTCTCCAAAAAAAACGTCGATCTGAGCTCTACGATCGTCGAACTGAGCTCAGAGATGAAATGAGACAAGCAGACAGAAAACGTCGAGCAGAGCTTGAAGATCGTCGAACCGAGCTCACCGACCTGAGAAATAACTCTAAGGAGGGATCGTCGAACTGAGCTAGAAGATAGTCGAGGGGACTTCGACGACTAAGCAGAAGCTAGCCAAAAGCAGATAGTCGATCTGAGCTCGAAGATCGTCGACCGGAGTTCGACGATTTATTGAAGTTGAGCTCAGAGAGCGTCGAACGGAGTTCGACGATTCGTCGACCTGAGCTCGACGAAAATTGCCTTAGACTTAGCTCTTCAACCTTGATCTTGGAATGGTCCTGGGGGCAGCTCCAAACCTAAGTTCTAAGCCCTAGACTCATTCTAATGTTGACCTTCTCAACTATACAACTAGGTCAACTGGGATTCCTAAGACAAGCATAGTGATCCTTACCCAAATTAGTAATAGGTTGTTCCAACAATCTCCCCCTATTTGGGTTAGGATTACTATTTGCAGACAATCATAGGGAATAAAAGGCATACAACAATATAGAAGCTAATACAAAATTGCAGAGAAGATATATAGCAGCAAAGCACAGATAAATAGCAGCAGATATCCAAAGGTGGATGAAATGTTTAGCTTACACAGTTCACTTCCTTTCAGTTCCCTTTTTAAATAAAATTTCTCTATTAGGATTCTGACTTTTTTTCTTTGACCTTCTGTCATCCTCTGCACCTAGAGAAGTTTGAGATTTGGGCCTTGGAACAACAGCCTCTGGGTGCAGCTTCATGTAATCTTCTGGGTTGAAAAATTTCCTTGATGCATATCTTTCCAGTTCTTTCTTTCTCTGCTCTGATAAAGTAGTTATATTTGAAGTATCCTTGCCTTGTTCTCTGACCTTTTTTATTTGATCAAGGGCAGCCAATTCTTTCATTCTAGCTGTCCAGGACACAGGGTTGTTTTCAGGATCTTCAAAAGGAATAGGAGGTTCATATCTGTTGATGATTTCAGAAACAGTAGAAGGAGTCCTGGAGACAATTGTGTCTTTCAGCTTGTAAGGGAAAGGACCTGAAGAAGGGTCAGAGTGACCTTGCCCTTCCCTTGGATGAAGTCTATGCCCTCTCTGGCTTACTCTAAATTGATCTCTTCTTGATTGATATCCCCTTTGATGATGTCCCCTTTGATATGATCTTTGATAATACTGGGAAGAACTGTGTCTGGAAACTGGAGCTTGAGGGGCTGGGCCTGAGCCAGAATCTGGAGGAGGAGGAGGAGGAGGCTGATATTGAGAAGATCCTTTTTCATATTTGTCTAGCTTCCTCTTCTTCTTCATAGCTTTCAGTTGATTTTTGGAGTATTGCATCCAAGGCTCAGAGATGGGGCAGTCATGCAGGATGTAGTATGGAATATCATTGGAGTCTTTGGCTTTGGCAGGAGGGACTGACATCATTGCTTTACTTCTAGCTTTTCTCTTCTTGGCAATAGTGCTAGCAGAATCATCAGAATCAGTCCTGTACTGATCACTCTCAGAACTTTGAGGTTGATCATACAGATCATCAATTCTTCTGATAAGCTCTTCTTGAGCTTTAAGTTTTGCAGAAACAGCAGGAGCAGCAGGAGAGAGAGCAGCAGCAGAGCAGACAGAATCAGGAGCAGACACTAGAGCAGGAGCAGCAGGAGTGGGATCTACTAAGTATGAGGCAAGCTCTTCATCAGCAGTCTCAACAGCAATTTCATCAGCATCAGTTGCTGGAATCATCTCTATGTCAGCAGTAGCAGCAGCAGCAATTTCAACAGAAAGAGGCACAGTGGCCTTAGTAGCAGCATCAGAGATATCCACAGCCTTCCAGGACTTGATGTAGGAATCAATAAGGTTGGGATCACAGATAGATACAGGCACAATGGCCTTAGATAAATCTTCAGCAGGAGTTGCATGCAGACAGCTGAAATGGACTGTATCAAATATAGATAGCAGCCTCTGCAGATTCAGTGCAAAAGCACATCCAAGAGCTGGAGCTGGAGCAGACATATGATCAGCAGCTGGTGCATCCACTTCTTCATAAGGCATCTCCCCCTGCCTTGGTTCAGAGAGAGATGAATCAAGGCACCCAGAAGAAGAGATAGCCTGGGAGGAGGAAAGGGAGGCAAGCTTGGTAGACAGCTCCTGGACTTGCTTCAGGAGTGGAGCCAGGGAAGACTCCAGTAGAGATGTCAGCTTGGGAGCTAGCAACTCATACAGCCTGTCTGCCAAACTAGGAAGATCCACATGCTCAAGTGGGGCTTGAGCAGAGGTAGGAGCAAAGGTGGATGGAGGGATGGTGGCTGAAACTGAAAATGTGGAGGAAGGTGGAGAGGGAATGGTTGGTTCAGAAGATGGAATTATGGAGATAGAGGAGGTTGAGGTGGAGATAGGGGAAGTAAGAGATGGTGTGAAGGAGGGTTGAGAGAGAATGTCTTGGAGCATTTGTTGAAAGGAGGAAGTTGAGGGTGGCTCAGGAGGAGTAGAGGGTGAATCATCCATGAGGGAATCATCTATAAGTGAGAAGGTTGGTAGGGTGAAGGTTGAATAGGAAAAGAGAGGATGGAATTCCTCTGAGGTGGATAGAGGAGGGGATGACATAGGTGAGGAAATGGTAATAGGGGATGAGATGATTATGGTGGTGACTGGTGGTGAGGAGGTGACGGCTTGGGTGGATATGGCTGGAGGAGGGGAAGAAGCAGGCAGCTCTTCTGCTGGAGGAGTGACTGAAATAGTCCTTGTGCCTGAATGAAGTGGTGCAGCAGCCCTGGAGGGGTTTATGATCTGCCTGTCCCATTTACTGAAGAGGGCACAGGAAAGCCTCTTGAATGCATTGATGAATATGCCAGAGGAGGTTAAAAGGTCAGGGCACCTGTTGTGCAGATAAACCCCTAAGATTCTCCCATAACTAACTGCATTCTTATTGATCTTCTTCTTAATCAGAGTGAAGAAGATGGAGCCCCAGTCAAGGTGTTTCTTATCTAATAAAGCTCCCATCAGGCAGAACTGATATCTGGATATGGTGTCATGGGCTGAGTGCTTGGCCAACAGCACCTTCCCAACTACATCAGCCAGGAATTGAAATTCTATAGCCAGATTTTTCTTCAATAGCTTATGAGGGTTGACTGCATTATGACCCATCCTATCCAGCATGGAGTCATACTCCTCTCCAGACAGTTCAATGGAGTCTTCTCCAGTACTGAGTTGAAAAACTTCTGTTAAAAGAGCCGGGGATAGAAGTACCTGAGTCCCCTTAATGGTGCCGACAACAGAATTCTCAGTCTCGTCTGTTGCGGTATAACACCACTCTTTAATTTCTTCTACGGCGATCTTCATCCTTGTAGTCATTATTGGAGTCAGCTGTTGTTCTCTGAATAAGTTTAGGATGTCCTTGAAGCGCTGGTCGCTTCCATCGAAGGAGTTTATGTCGATGTCAAAACCTGTGTCGAACTTCATCTTAGCAATAGCAGCACTTGATTCAGCCATATTCACCTGCAACAGAAAACCAAAAACGACCAAGCGTAGAGAATTTGGAGGGAAAAGAAAGAAAGTTGCAGAGTATGAAAGCGCAAAAGGAGAACGACGGCTGAAAGAAAGATTTTATATTAGGGTTCGACGGCGAAAAGGAAGATCGTTAAGCTCAGCTCGACGAAACGTCGAGCTTAGCTCGACGATTTGGGCTACAGAGGGAATCTGAAGAGTCTTCAAAATCGGCGATCTTCGTTCGACGATGTTGAAAAACGTCGAGCTCAGCTCGACGGCCTCTGATCAGAAAGAGAGAAAGCCTAGTTCTAGCGAGGGCTCTGAACTCAGATCGACGACTGAAAAAGTGTCGATCTCTGGTCGACGATTTTTGGAAAATCGTCGATCTCTGTTCGACGATTTTGGGGAAAACGTCGAGCGCAGTTCAGAGTCTAAGCTCATTCTACAGACACAAAAAGAAGGATTTTTGGCCTAGTCTTGGTCTGTTTTAGCTTTTCAAAATCTTGTAATTTAATTAAGGCTTCCTCCATCTAACATGCCTAACTGATTTAGGAAGAAACTGTGTTTCTTTTCATCCAAAGGTTTGGTGAAAATATCTCCCCTTTGCAAATCAGTAGGAATATATTGAAGTTCAATTTTATTTTTCTCTACATTATCTCTTAGAAAATGATGCCTAATTTCTATGTGTTTTGTCCTACTATGGAGGACTGGATTTTGTGTTATAGAGATAGCACTAGTATTATCACAGAAAATTTTGGACTTCTCTAAGTTGTAGCCATAGTCTAAGAGCTGATTCTGTATCCACAATATTTGTGAACAGCAACTGCCTGCATCCATATACTCAGCTTCAACAGTTGAGGTTGACACAGATGTTTGCTTCTTACAAAACCAGGAGACAAGTCTGTCACCAAGGAACTGACATGTTCCACTGGTGCTTTTCCTGTCTATTCTGCATCCAGCATAATCAGCATCTGAAAATCCAGTTAAATCAAATGCTGAATCTTTTGGATACCAGAGACCTAGATTTGGACAACTTTTTACATACCTAAGAATTCTCTTAACTAAGATTAAATGTGACTCTCTAGGGCTAACTTGGAATCTAGCACAAATACATGCAGCAAACATTATATCAGGCCTACTAGCTGTAAGGTACAATAAAGAGCCAATTATTGCTCTATATGTTGTCTGATCAACAGGTTTCCCATGTTCATCAGCATCTATTACAGCATTTGAGGGCATGAGTGTTTTCATACATGATGCATCAGACATACCAAATTTCTTAACCAATTCTTTTGCATACTTGGTTTGAGAAATAAATATGCCTTCAGCATGTTGCTTGACTTGTAGTCCTAAGAAGAAGGACAGCTCACCCATGCTACTCATTTCAAATTTAGAGTGCATAAGCTTGAAAAACTTTTTGCACAATTTTGAATCAGTAGAACCAAAAATAATGTCATCTACATAAATTTGCACTAGTAGGGTATGAGACTTATGGGTTCTAATAAGAGGAGTTTGGTCTACTCTCCCCCTAACAAAATCATTTTCCAGAAAAAAGCATGCTAGGGTCTCATACCATGCTCTAGGAGCTTGCTTGAGACCATATAATGCTTTATGCAATTTGTAAACATAATCAGGGTGAGTTAGAGAGATAAAACCTGGAGGTTGTCTAACATAGACTTCCTCTTTGATGTCCCCATTGAGAAATGCACTCTTTACATCCATTTGATACACTTTGAAACCTTTGTGAGCAGCATAGGCTAGGAATATTCTGATGGCTTCCAACCTTGCAACTGGTGCAAATGTCTGATCATAGTCTATTCCTTCTTGTTGAGAGTACCCTTGAGCAACTAGCCTTGCCTTATTTCTGACTATAACTCCTTGATCATCCAGCTTATTCCTGAATACCCACTTTGTTCCAACAATGGGATGATCCTTTGGCTTAGGCACTAGTTCCCAAACCTTGTTCCTTTCAAATTGATGCAACTCCTCTTGCATTGCAATGATCCAGTGTGGATCTTGCTCTGCATCTTGTATGGATTGAGGCTCAATTTGAGATAGGAAGCAAGTGTGCATCAGGTTTTGGTTGACCTGATTTCTAGTTTGCACACCAGCTGAAATTTCTCCAATTACTTGGGTGATTGGATGATCTCTTGTTGTTACTAAGTCAACAGGGAGTGTTGATTGTTCACCAGCCTGTGTTGTTGTCTCCTCTAGTGGAGCAGCAACTGGCTCTTCAGGATGATTTTCTTCAAGATGTTGAACTTCTTCTTCATCATCACTGCTCTCATTCTTTTCAGCAACTTGCAATTTGTTCAAGTCTTCAGCTAGAGAATGTACCTGCAAAGGTTCTATGGTAGAAGCATTCTTCTCCTTGAAAGACATGTTAGCTTCATCAAAAATAATATGAACAGATTCTTCAATTTTACAGGAAGATTTATTATAAACCCTATAGGCCTTGCTGATCATGGAGTATCCCAGAAACACTCATTCATCAGCTTTAGCTTGGAATTTTGCTAGATATTTCTTGTCATTATTATGAATAAAACAAGTGCAACCAAAAACTTTAAAATAGCCTATTTTAGGTTTCTTCCCTTTGAGCAATTCATAGGGAGTCTTGCCCTTCAGCTTGTGTATCAGGCTTCTATTCAACACATAGTTGGAGGTGTTCACTGCCTCAGCCCAAAAGGATAGAGGTAGGTGAGCATCTGCCAATAATGTAGTTGCAGATTCAATGAGTGTTCTATTTTTCCTTTCAGCTACTCCATTTTGTTGAGGAGTTCTAGGAGCTGAGAAAGTGTGTCTGATCCCTTCACTTTGACAGAACTCTTGCATGAGAAGAGAATCAAACTCTGTCCCATGATCACTTCTGATCAGGGCAATGTGAGTGTTGAACTCAATCTGAATGCATTTGAGAAAATCTGTCAAACACTTGAAGTTATCAGACTTCTTCCTCAGAAAGAATACCCAAGTGAATCTTGAGAAGTCATCTACAACCACTAGAGTATAGGATTTCCCTCCTAGGCTTTGTACAGATATGGGTCCAAAAAGATCCATGTGCAATAGGTACAAGATCCTAGGTGAATCACTCTTATTAATTGATTTAAAACTGCTTTTAGTTTGCTTGCCTAATTGACATGCCTTGCAAAGTTCTTCCTTCTTGTAGGGACCAGAAGGTAGTCCTCTAACAAGGTTGTCTTTAGATAGCTTAGCAATGGTTCTAAGGTTAATATGCCCTAGTCTCTTATGCCATAAAATATTAGATTTTGAAATGGAATTGAACAGGCAAATATCTACTATAGGTGAATGAAAATCCACTAAGTAAATGTTACCTCTTCTGTTACCTGTCAACACAGTTGTGTTGTCCTCTGACTTGACTTTGCATATGGCTTTGTTGAATGTCACTTGATATCCTTCATCACACAGTTGACTGATACTTATCAAGTTGTGCTTGAGTCCTTCAACATATGCCACCTTCTTGAATGTGACTGAGCCAATTTGGACTGCACCATATCCTTTTGTAGTTCCAAAGCTTGAGTCTCCAAAAATTACTTTGGGTCCAAGCTTGGCTTTGAAGGAAGTGAAGTTGTCCTTGTCCCCTGTCATGTGCTTTGAGCACCCACTATCCAGATACCATTGATGGTTTGATGCTGGATAGGTCTTCACCTGCACAAAAACAGCTTATTTGTTTTTGACCCAGTTAACCTTGGGCCTAGGTTGATATCCCTTGAATTCTGAAATAAAGGACATCCCAGGTTGATCCTTATAACCTTCAGGATGGTATCTCCTGGGAGGTACTATCCATTCAGTATAGGGATTAAAGCCTTGGGATGTGGGACTTCTAGGATTGAATCCAGATGTGACATTGAAGGAATGTTCACAGTCCTGATTTCTGTTCGACGATCGTCGAACTGAGGTCGACGATCTTGGGTCAGATCGTCGATCTCTGTTCGAAGATCGATTATGCTGAAGTTCAGAGTTTGGATATCGTCGAGCTGAGTTCGACGATCTGTAGTTAGATCGTCGAGCTCTGTTCGACGATCGTCGAGCTCTGCTCGACGCCATCTGTTGAACTGAATTTTTCTCTGACAGATCTGCATTCTTCCTGGGTACCTCTATTACTCCCTTTCCATTGTCAGAGACAAACTTGATTGGAGTTGTCAAAATTATAGGTTGGCTGGATGAGGCACCCAAGCCCAGTGTGCTATTAAATCTAGAGTTCACTGTACTTGTGATGTCCATCAGTCTGATACTTCTCCCATTTAGGGATTCTTCAAACTTTTTGGCCTTTGATAGTTCACTTTTCAGTGAGGCTATCTCCTCCCTACAGCATTCAAACTCCTCAGAGAGTTTGAGGTTCTTTGAGTTTAGGACACTATGCTCAGATAATTGATTCTTGAGAGAGATTATCTCCTTCTCAGATTTTAATAGATCTAGACACAGTGTCTTAAATTCATCTTTAAAGTCCTCAGAATTAAAATCAAAAGAGTTGATTACCTGATCTTCATCAGGTTGAGTTTCTGAGTCTGATTCTGATTCTTCATCAGAGTTTTGCTGTGAGGCATTGACAGCCATCATGCAAAATTCTTTTTCATTTACATCATCCTCATCATCACTGGAACTGGATGAGGCTTCAGATTCTTCTTCAGTCTCACTCCATGTCTCAGCAACAAAGCCCTTCCTTGTATGTTTGTTCTTGCTGGAGGAGGCTTTGTCTGAGCTATTCTTCTTGTAATCCTTTTCTTTTCTTCTTTCTCTTCTTTCCTTCTTGTCCTTATTCTTGTTTTCTGGACAGTCAGGCACAATGTGGCCTGGTTTCCTGCAACCAAAGCATATAATTTCTTTATTGTTGTTTGATTTATCATACCTTGGTTTATCATGACCCTTGTATGGTCTCTTTCTGAAGTCTTTTCTGGCCATCTTGTAGAATCTTTTGGCCAGTAGACTTATGAGCTCATCATTTCCTATAGCTTTATCTTCAGGCTCCTCTTCTACAGCTTTGAAGGCTATGGTCTTTTCTTTCCTTGTGGCTGGAGAGGTAGCCTTTTGTTCTTCTTCTCTATTTTAATGAGCAGCTCATAGGATTTGAGCTTGCCCAGGAGAGCTTCAGTAGTAATCTCATTTAAACTTCTGGCATCCTTGATTGGCCAGATTCTTGAATCCCAAGTGCTGGGGAAGCACATCAGGATTTTGTCATTCAGCTCAGTCAGTGAGATTTCTTTGTCTAGGGTTTTTAGCTCATTGACAATTAGACTTAGTCTATTGTACATGTCAGCCACTGATTCGGCTTCTCCCTTTTTGAAGTTCTCATATTGGCTTATCAGATGAGATCTTCTATCTTTCCTTTCATCAGCAGATCCTGAGACAATTTCAGAGAGTTTGTCCCAGATTTCTTTGGCTGAGTGGCATTCAGCTACCTTCTGAAAGATTTCATCAGACATTGTTTGGGCTAAGATGTTCATAGCCTTAGCATCTGCAGTCTTCCACTTCTTTATATCTGCATCTGTTCCAGAAGGAGGTGGAACAACATTTGTACTTGAGCTTGCTGGTGGAGTTGGACAAACTGTCAAGACAGAATTGAAAATGTCTTCATCAATAGAATTCATGTATAATCTAATCCTTGCCTTCCAGAATGCAAACTTAGAAAGGTTGCACACTGGTGGTCTGGTGCTTGCATAATCTTTGTTCTGTGTCATGTCTTTAAATAAAAAGCTAGATGTATAGAAAATAATCCTCTTAAGAGATTGATCTTATCAAGGATCTTTTGGTTCAGGTGTTAGCATGTATGAGCAACCAACCTCCCTCTGATACCAATTGAAAGTGAGGGTAAGATCTATCTCAACTCTAGAGGGGGGGTGAATAGAGTATTTTAAAATAATTTTTTTCACAGTTGAAATAAACAGCACATATAAAATTCAATTTTATGATATAGTGTAGAGTGCTAGTAAGAGGTTAAAAAACAAGAAGTAAAGAGCACAGCACACATCAAACAAATCACACAAACAAACAAGAAGACACAAGGAAATATAATGGTTCCCCAAAAACCTGGGTACATCCACTCTTCTACCACCCTTGGTAGGAATCCACTCAGGATGAGTTGATCAGGTGTCCTGACACCAATGAGCTTTTGATAAGGTGCCCAAAAACCAAAACTAGATTTTTTGATAAGGTGTCTTGCCACCACTGAGTTTTGACAAGGCTCTCAGAACCAGACAGAACTTTTGAAGGGAGTTCAAGAACCCTTTTACAGCAGGAAAAGAAAAATAAGAGTGAAGGATGTCTTCTCTGTTCTCAATCAAATGAGAGAAGCACAAGTGGATTGATGATGTCAAAGCTCCCCCTGAGATATAGAAAGGTTCAGAAAAAGAAGCTTTGCTCTAGGGTGATAGGTCTTCAGAACTTTGATCTCCAGCAAAGAATGGTTTCAGCAAGAAGGCTGAGAAATGAGGTGTCTAGAGTTCTGAGATGAGATTGTGAACACTTTTCAGTCAGCAAAAAGATTTTTGAAGTCACAGTTCTTCTGTTGTTCTTCTGCTATCAGTATTCTCTATTCTGTGTGTTCACTTTCTTTCTTGTCAATCTGTGTGTCTATTCTCTTGTGTATTCTGTATATCTTAAAAACACAGAAGAGAGGAATTGAAATTTTCTGAAGTTTTCTTGTCCAAATTAGCCGTTGGAAGTCATAAATGTCTTCCAAAAAGAGTCTTGTCTTCTAGTGGAAAGTCCAGCAAACATTCTCTGAATAATTCCTTGAAACTTGCTCCAGAATAAAGACAAACGGCTGGGAGATCTTCTGACATAAATGCTGATAATATTCAAAAACATTCCAAAGAACAGCAGCATTTGAATTCCTGAAAGCGTCGATCTCTCCAAAAAAATGTCGATCTGAGCTCTACGATCGTCGAACTGAGCTCAGAGATGAAATGAGACAAGCAGACAGAAAACGTCGAGCAGAGCTCGAAGATCGTCGAACCGAGCTCACCGACCTGAGAAATAACTTTAAGGAGGGATCGTCGAACTGAGCTAGAAGATAGTCGAGGGGACTTCGATGACTAAGCAGAAGCTAGCCAAAAGCAGATAGTCGATCTGAGCTCGAAGATCGTCGACCGGAGTTCGACGATTTATTGAAGTTGAGCTCAGAGAGCGTCGAACGGAGTTCGACGATTCGTCGACCTGAGCTCGACGAAAATTGCCTTAGACTTAGCTCTTCAACCTTGATCTTGGAATGGTCCTGGGGGCAGCTCCAAACCTAAGTTCTAAGCCCTAGACTCATTCTAATGTTGACCTTCTCAACTATACAACTAGGTCAACTATCTGCACGCTCGACTGCCTTCTAGGCAAATGCGGCCAGCTCCCCCAGCTCGCCCGCCTCCCGGGCAGATGTGGGCCAGCTGACCCGGCTTGCTTGTCTTCTAGACGGATGCGGGCCTGCTCCCGTGGCTTGCCCGCCTCCTGAGCTGATGCGAGTTCGCTCCTACAAGCCGGATTCCTGCTAGGCGGGTGCGAACTGGCTAGCGCAGCTCACCTAGAGCTTGTGATCTCATAGCCTATCTCGAGGGCTCCACTCCGTCTTGTTGGGTCCATACGGCGAACATGGGGTTGTAGACAATCCTCGCTCTTTATGAGCTTTCACAAAGCTTAAAAAGAATCTTCAAACCCCGAGTGTGCGGTGAGTCCTTGCTGAGCTGGAGGGAATCTTTGGTGGGCCCCACCTTCGTGTTCAATATATATATCGCTGGCCTCAAAGGAATTTTCTGACTTTCCCCTTCTCTTTCTTTTTGAGTTACTATAGTTGAGTGATGCCTATCTCAGAAGAAATGCGAGTTCGCCTGGAGGCCGCAAGGGAGGGCACGCGGTCGCAGGTTGTCGATGTCGCCCCCTGGCTGTCCCGGGGGTCGCCCAGTTCTCCTTTCAGGCTCAAGAAGGCTAAGATGATCAAGCGGGCTCCTCAGAATGGCACCCCTCCTGATCTGGTGGTCGGTTCGGAAGCCACCCATCAGGCACACAGGCAGGTTATTTGATTCTATCTTACTCCAATTTGATATCTTCTCCCCCTTAGGAGGCGTCTCGTGAGGATGGAGATGGGGGAGTGGATTCGGGACATTCTTCCCCTAGTGTATTTGGGTGGACCGTTTGCCCCTCGGTTGTGGGATCCACCCTTCTCACGGTCCTGAACATTCCTCTTCTAACTACCGGTGAGTTCGAATCCTCGCCTTTGCTTTTTTCCTGATCGCTCCTCACCCGATCACTTATTTTTTGAAACTTCTACCCCAGGAGCAGGCAACCTGCCTTTGCGGGTTCCACAATCGCTGATTCCCCTTGGATTGGGCAAGTCCTTTTCGGTTCTCGAAGGCGAGCCCTTCCAGGGTCAACCGGGCACTTCCCTCCCGCATGTTAGCACTGGAGATGTGCCGACCCCAGGTTATTTCGTATACCTTCTCGCCCATCGTTTTCAACTAGTTCTGCTGATCCCCTTTCTTTTTAAGGTTTCCGCCATGTGTCGTCATCCAAAGTCAACATGAGCGGGGAGTTCTCTCCTCCCCCTTTCCCGGACCGCATCTCCGACTACCTGAACGACCCTCAAGACGCAGAGGGAATGAAGAAATGGGTGGCCGAGCTATTCTGGAAACACTCCCTAATGCTACGTGAGGTTTATGGCAAGTCAGACGAGGATAAGGCGGACACGGATGCGCGCTTTAGGTCCTTGGAGGGCGGGAGGCGCCAAGAAGATGGTGACGGGACGACCTCACCCGGAGTGCATCTCGTGTGGGCTGAGGAACAACTGCGTCGGTCCATGGATCGGGTCGGCCTGGCCCAGCAAGAACTCATGGCAGTTTGCGAGTGCTACTACCCCCTCCTTCCGCCTTGCTTTGGGGCACGAGGGCGGCATTGATGGAAGTGGATACAGTATTGAGCCTTCCACCTCCTTGTCGCTAGATCGCGGGCCTGGGCCGTACTTACTTTCTAGACCTCGGCTCGTACGGTCTAGGGCCGAACTGATTTTTCCTTTTCTTTTCTTTAGGAGGGCTTTCCCCTCCCCTGTATTTATTTGGGACTGCTCGCCCGCTAATGGGTTTGTGTTGTATGTATATAATTATCTTTTTGCTTGCTGTTCATTTTGTTACTGCTTAGCTTCTCTTAGGCGGATGCCGGCCAGCTGCACTGGCTCGCTCGCCTTCTAGGCAGATGCGGGCCAGCCTGACTCGCTTTGCCTTCCAGACGGATGCGGGCAAGCCTAGCTCATATGCCTCTTATCTCGCTACCGTTTTGCTTTCATAGGATTGTTGCGAGTAGATAGGAATTCAGGGCGGGCTCGAATATCGAAGCGTAAAAACGCATTTTTGCTATCCGCACACACCCACGCTCACCGCACCAAAAATGTTGAAACTGAAAACTCGGTCTCTGTGAGTTCACCCATGGGGAAGGGGTGATCGCACACTTAATTTTCTCTCGCTAGACAAACGACTAGGGAAAAAGAAGAGGAGACAGACCCAAGGACTCGGCGTGGAGGTCCCACCGCACACCCGGAAGATCTAAGAGTGATTTCCCTCCCTAGCCAAATGCTGAGCTAATGATACCTCAAAAAGCGCAAGAAGACCAGTGCACAAGTAAGCATGCCTTCTGAGGTACCCCCTCGGGTCTATTTATAGATTTATGAAAACGGTCTGCAAATAGTCAACCACCGCTGTTCTGAATAGCTATGTGCAACCCAACTGGGTCTGCCAACAACGTAAGTCCGCTGTTCTAAAAGGCTTTAGGCAGGCCAACGGGGGTGAAATTGTAAAAAGAATATGTCATAAGATAGCCGGGTTAGTGGCCCTCTAAAACCTCCATTCGCTTGGGGCAGCGACTGCTCAATGGAGCTGACACTCGCCGTCTCTTCTCAGCCTCGGGCGAGTGCAGGCTCGGCCTGCCCCACTCGCCCGCTACCTGCCAAGATCCTGGGGCGGGTGCGAGCCGACTTGCTCCACCCACCCCCCTCTATGGGTTCATCTTTACTTACCGCCCGAGAAAAAAAATAGTCGATTGGGCGGGATTCACTCAATGCTAAGGAAGAAGGCATTGAGTGTCTGAGCTTCATTTAACGCTAAGGAAAAGGCGTTGAGTGTCTGGGCCTCACTCAACGCTAAGGAAAAAGGCGTTGAGTGTCTGGGATGGCTAGTGCCTGATGAGGCTGGCACTCGCCACCTCCTTAACCCTCTGGGTGAGTACGGGCAATACATGCCCTACTCGTCAATTGCTTGCCGAGAATCGTGGGGGGAGCGTGAGCCTGCTGCTCCACTCGCCCCTGCCCCGCTCCACCCTACCTGGGCAAGCCGACGGGGCTGCCGAGATCCTACTCAATGCCAAAAGGGAAACGTTGAGTGTCTTGGCTTCACTCAACGCCAAGGAAAGAGGCGTTGAGGGTCTTGGCTTCACTAAATGCCAAGGAAAGAGGCGTTGAGTGTATTGGCTTCACTCAACGCCAAGGAAAGAGGCGTTAAGTGAGGTAACCTCAATCAGCGCCAGGGAGGAGGATGTCAAGTGGACTCGATGCCGGATGCGAGTGGACTCAACGTCGATGGTTTGGTTCGCCCTGGACTTGGCTGGTCTGGCTCCTGTCGACCCTACTCGCTGGTTACAGGGTTGTACACCATGGGTAAGGGTTTCTTTTTGCCGAACACATATATTTACTTTATGTTACTTTATTTTGTACTATTGTACACGCGGGTTGAGCCCAAACTTGTCCTTTCAATGTTACTCGCTCATTAATGTGTATTCTTTTCTCGAATGGATGTCTCAATTGCCTTTGATAATGTTTCTTTTTTTATTTGCGACCTGGCTCGGCCTTCTCATTCGTCGCGTTTGAAACCACAGCTCGATAATTTGCTCGCTCGATTCTTAAGGACTTAGCATAGAGAACGATAAGACTTTTGATAGTCGGTCTACAAGTGGCGACCCGCCCCCTTCTTTCAGAGAGCTCCTACCGCGGTGTCCGCGAAACTTAGGTCTAGGCACCTTCCGTCCCACGCTATGGGTGTCTGGCTTGCGCGAGCCGTATCTCATTCAATCGGGACGCTATCTAAAGGATTCGCGAGCACCCCGCATGACTGAGGTCTCCTCTGTTGTTCCCCTTGGATATTCTGGTTGACCCATATGGAGGCCTAGGATCCGCACGTTTACGACGGTCTCTCCCCTCATGAGAGCTCGTAACTTGGGTCACCTTGCGGGTGTCAGATAGGTACTCGTCGAATGGGCACCTAAGGGGCGAGGCCCAGCTCCCCTGGAGGGGCGAGACCCAGCTCGTTTGGAGGGGCGAGACCCAGCTCGCCTGGTGGGGCGAGACCCAGCTCGCCCTTGATAATGCTTGCTCCTCTAATTCTCCATTTGGAGGGCCACTAATAATTTCCACCTCTTCCCCCCTGCCAACTAGTAGGGGCCTGACGGTGGGTGTTGAGCGTCAATCGAACTTTTCTCTTGGCCCACCACCGGGTGCTACCACCGACCCAATCAGCTAGTAGGAGCCTGACGGCATATGTTGAGCATCAACCGAACTTTCTTTTTGCCAACCACCGAGCGCTACCACCGGCCCAATCAGCTAGTGGGAGCCTAATGGCGGGTTTTGAGCATTAATCGAACTTTCCTTTTGGTCAACCACCGGACGCTATCATTGGACTAATCAGCTAGTAGGAGCCTGACGATGAGTCTTGAGCATCAACCGGACTTTCCTTTTGGCGAACTATCAAGCGCTACCAAAGGCCCAATCAGCTAGTAGGAGCCTGACGGCAGGTGTTGAGCATCAACCAGACTTTCCTTTTGGCTAACTACCGGGCGCTACCACCGACCTAATCATCTAGTGGGAGCCTGACGGCGGGTGTCGAGCATCAACCGGACTTTCCTTTTGGCAAACTACCAGGCGCTACCACTGGCCCAATTAGCTAATAGGAGCCTGGCGGCGGGTGTTAAGCATCAACCAGACTTTCCTTTTGGATAACCACCGGGCGCTACACCGACCCAATCAGCTAGTAGGAGCCTGACGGCCGGTGTTGAGCATCAACCAGACTTTCCTTTTGGCCAACCACCGGGCGCTACCACCGACCTAACCAGGTAGTAGGTGAATGACGGTGGGTGTTGAGCATCAACCGTCTTTCCTTTTGTCCAGTCATTCTTCACATTCCTTATGTCGAGCAAGTGGACCATCAAAAGACAAACAAGAGAGCGGGAGAGTACTGTTTATTCAATTTCATGGATAGAAGCGTTTTAAGTATCGCTGCTCCAGACATGACTGAGGGATTCCCCTTCCACATCCTAGAGGTGGTATCCTCCCAACTTCAAGGCTTCTTTAATAACGTAAGGACCCTCCCAATTGGGATTCAACTTGCCGACGGCTGCCGACCTTCCGGCCGCATTGACCTTTTTCAATACCAAGTCTCCCTTTGCAAATTGCTTGATCCTGACGTGCTTCTCGAAGTACTTGGCCATCTGCCGCTTGAACTCTTCCTGTCGGATGGCTTATAAGTCACGCAGCTCCTCCACCATGTCAAGGGAGAGTCGTAACTCGTCCTCGTTTTCGGTCCTCTATTCTTCTCCACCTTCATCTGCCTCCACCACTCGCAGTGTTCGGACCTCAAACTCTATTGGGAGTATAACTTTGTAGCCATGAGAGAGCTTGAATGGAGTCTCCCCAGTGGTTGTGTTTAGCGTGGTTCTCGGGGCCCAAAGGATTGAGGGAAGTTGCTCCACTCAGCTCTCCTTCAGATTTTCTACCTTTTTTTTCAACAAATTCACAATGATCTTGTTTGTTGCTTCTACTTGCATATTGCTCCTAGGGTGATGGACTGATGCAAATCTGAGGTCTATCCCAAGTTGACTACAAAAGCTGATGAATTCTGTGCTGGCGAACTGTGGCCCGTTGTCCGTGACAACAGCTTGAGGCAACCCGTGTTGACAAATGATCTCCCCCCATACGAAGTTGTGAATCACCTGAGAGGTCATTTTGGCCAACACTTTGACCTCCATCCACTTAGCAAAATAATCAATCATAACTAGTAGGAACCTTCTTTGCCCGCTGGCCTGGGGGAAAGTTCCCACTAGATCCATTCCCCAAATACCGAAGGGCTAGGGCGCAGTTATGCCTCTGAGCCGACAGTAGTTGGAGAGGAGCGAACAGTTGGCACTTTTGACATTTCTTTGCGAATTCGGCGGTGTCTCGGTCCAGAGTCAGCCAGAAATACCCCTGCATCACTATTCTTCCTTCCATAGTCCTGCTTCCCGAGTGACTTCCGCACTCACCAGAATGGACCTCTTCTAAGATTCTCGGGACCTCCTCGTCAGCCACATAACGTGATAGAAATCCCGAGAGGGTCTTCTTGTATAGATTCCCATCACGCATCAGGTAATGCGTCAACTTATACTTGAAACGCTTCTTGTCCAGGCCGTCCCGGAATTTACCCGTGGACAAGAAAATTGTAAGGGTGTCCATCCACGAGGGGCGTCGGTCTACCTCCATCAGTTCTTCCTCTTTAATAGAAGGGCGAAACAGGTCGGTCATGGTTCCTCCCATGCGGGGTCCGAACTTGGCCAGTTAATCCACTTGTTCATTTTCTTCCCACGATACATGTTGGATGGAAAACATTTTGAACAAGTCGGCGATTCCCTTCACCTTTTCTAGGTACGACTTGAGAGTGGGTTCCCTTACTTCAAACTCGTCGTTGATTTGAGAGGACACCGCCATGGAGTCCGTTAACACCTCCATGTCGTGCACCCCCAGCTCCCTTGCCAGACGCAGGCCCGCTATTACTGCTTCATATTCTGCTTGGTTGTTGGTAATGGGAAAGTGAATGACCACTGTCTGTTCTATCCTCATTCCTTGAGGACTCTCCAGGATTACTCCTACTCCCAAGGAGTGGCTTCCCGATGCGCCGTCCACCATCACCTTCTAGGGAACCAGAAGAGTGATTTTCTTCTTCGCTATATCAACCACATAGTCAGCCAAGAAATCAGCTATTGTCTGGGCCTTTATTAAGATGCGAGGGACAAAAGAAATATCGAACTCACTTAGCTCTATCGACCACTTTGCAAGACTTCCAGAGTGCTCCACCCCCTCAAAGATGTTGCGGAGGGGATGGTCAGTCACCACCCGGATGGAATATGCCTGGAAGTCCGGTCGGAGCCTCCGAGCCGAGATGACCAGAGCGAAAGTCAACTTCTCTAGGATCGGGTATCGAAGCTCCGTCTTCCTCAGGACCCTGCTCAAATAATAGATTGATAACTGCTTCTTTTCCTCCTCCCGGACCAGTACGGAGCTCACGGTCTCGCCCCCGACCCCAAGGTATAAGGACAAATCTTCCCCCTCCTTTGGTCCCTAGAGAAGTGGAACCTGAGTGAGTTGCCTCTTCAAGGCTTAGAAAGCCTTCTCGCATTCCTTGGACCATTCGAATTTCTGGCCTCCCCTCAGCACTTTGAAGAGAGGTGAACACTTCTCTCCCGCCCGAGAGATAAACCTACTCAGCCCCGCATGATTCTCTATCAGGCATTGGACTTGGCATTTTGTGGTGACCCCAACTTCATGATCGCCCTTACCTTATCAGGGTTGGGTTCCACCCCATCAGGAGTAAGGAGGTGACCCGAGAACTTTCCCATACTTGCCCCGAAAACACACTTCAGGGGGTTTAGCCCCATCTTATACTTTTGTAGGGTGTTGAAGGTCTCCTCTAGATCTTCGAGATGAGAGTCCACATCCCGACTCTTTACCATGAGATCATCCACGTACACCTCCAAGTTCCTTCCCTTCTGCCCCCGGAAGATCCAGTCCATCATTCTCTAATATGTTGCCCCTACATTGTTCAGTTCAAAGGGCATCATTTTGTAGTAGTAGCACCCGTCTCCTGTGATGAAGGAAGCATCCTTTATGTCAGGCAGGCGCATTCGGATCTAGTGATATCCTGAAAAGGCATCTAGAAAATTCATTAGAGAAAAACCGACGGCTGAGTCAACCAGCGCGTCGATTCGAGGCAGGGTATAACAATCCTTGGGACAAGCTTTATTTAAAAGAGAGAAATCGATACACATTCTCCAGCTCCTGTATCCTTTCTTAACCATTACCGCGTTGGAGACCCAGCCTGGATACTGGATCTGCGATACAAACCCTACCTTAAAAAGCTTACCCACCTCCTCTCAGATGGGCTCAGCCAGCCTGTCGGTGACGGACCTCTTCTTCTGCTTGATGGGAGAGCGCCGAGATCAAGATTGAGGTGGTGGCAAGCCACATCCGCATCAATCCCTGGGCATATCCTCCGCACTCCATGCGAAGATGTCCACGTTCTTTTGGATACATTCCAACATCTTTAGTTGATCCTCTGGGCTCAGCCCCCCGCTGACTCGCACCTTCTCCATCCTTCCTCCCTGGGTAAGAACTTCCAACTCCACCACCTCTTCTGCTGCTTCCGATTAGGATTGTTCTTCCCACTCGCCAACTCCTCTCTCACCTGGGGTGAGGGCTTGCTCCTCCTCGACTTCCTCCACTGTCATCACCTCAGCTTGCTCCTCCGAAACTTCTTTCACTTCTTCCTCCTGGGCGTGGATCTCCACCTCCTCCACTTCCACCTCAGCTTCTTCCTTTACGGCCTCCTAGCTAGCCAGCTCCTCCATCCTTCTCTCCATCTCTTCAGCTCCCTCCTGCAACGAGATGATGCTGATTGCGCTGACATAACATTCCCTTGCCACCTTAGGGTCTCCCCGGATCCGAACTTGGATGCCTTCGACATTGAAATTGAGGCACTAGTGGAAAGACGAAGGTACGCAGCGGAAGGCACTGATGAGGGGCCATCCGAAAATCGCATTGTAGCTGCTAAGAGTATCCACGATGACAAACCTACAGTTCCTAGACTGGCCCCCCAAGGTAATATGGAGCCCCACTCCCCCTTCGACCTCCTTCCTTTCCCCGGAGAATCCAAACAAAGCTCCGTCCAAGGCCAGCACCCTCCTGGCGTCCACCTTCATAGCGGCAAATGCCTTCTTGAAAACAATGTTGACGGAGCTCCCATTATCGACGAGGATTCGGGATACTGTGAAATTTTTGATGGTGACTTGAATTACCAGCCATTACAAAATGGATCCTCATGATCTGGCATGTCCTTCCGAGAGAATGTAATCTTCTCATCTGGTGGTGGGGTCAGGGACGTTGAGGCGATGCTCTAACAGTACATGGTATGGAGACTCGCCTTGCGGGTGGCCTCGACTCCTACCCCCCCCCCCCCATGGATCACCCTGATCCCTTCTCAGCCTCCTACGTCGGCCCAGTCCCCGCAACTGCCTTCCTCCGCTCCAGGCAGGACTTCTATCTGCACCTCTTGGCGATCTTGTTGCTGCTGCGGGGCCTGCCCCCTTGCTCTCCTCATCTCCAAGAACTCCGGGCAAGTAGACGTTGTGTGGCCCTCCTAGTGGAAATCATAGTAGGGCAGCTCCGCTCTACCTCCTGGCCTTCTCCTCTGGACACCTCTCCTCCTCCCCAGAGCTATCACCATAGCCTAGTACTGCTCGAAGAGAGGGGGTCTTTGGCGTTCCTCCAGCCCGGAGGTTTGAATTGGCCTTGCCCCCATTGGCGGTTTTCACCTCTGTGGAAACCTCTCCTCTGACCCTGGTCGTGCCACTCTTGCTACCTCCAGCCTATCCTGTTATTCGGCTCCTGGCGGCCCCATCTCTACTGCTGCTACTGCTCCCGCGGCCGGGGTTCTACCCTTCATACCTCCCGACCCTTGCCACCTCCTGGCTCTCTCTCCTCCTCTGTAGCCCACCTGGATAGCTTCCTGGCAAATGCTGAGTTTGACACTTCTCCCTCAACTTCCTTCGTCGCCCTCTCCATCAACTCCTCAAAGGACAACGAAGGCACCCGCTTCAACTCCATCCTGAAGAACCCCTGCTACAGCCCCAAGATGAAGGTCATCATGAGGGTGTGCCTATGCATCTCTTGAACTTGGAGGACCTCCTCCTAGAACCTGTCCACGTAACTTCCCAACATCTCATCTATGCCCTGCTTGATGAGGAACAGGGACTCCGACTCCTTCTTCCTCTTCTTCGAAGTGGTAAACCTCAGCAAAAACCCTCGGCGCAGGTCCTCAAAGAAGTGGATGGAGCTGACGGGGAGCTGATGAAACCAATCCTTCGTCTTCTCTTTGAGAGTTATGACAAAGAGCCGATACTTAAAAGCATCTGACATCTGCCTAATCGAGATCACATCCTTGAACCACTGGATGTGCTGAACTGGATCATCCTTTTCGGCGTAGTAGGACATCTCCGACTCGCGAAACCCATATGGAACTGGGCGGATGCGACCAGCTCGCTGAAGGGAATCCCTTCACCTGAGAGGCGAGCCGGTCGATCTCGCGCCTCCACCTCGCTGAACCTACCCACACTCGCCCAGTCGGGGAATAAGGCTCGCCCCGGGAGATCTCGCTCGTTGCCTCCCTCCATAACTTCCTTCCCAGGTCGCTTGACAGGGGCGTTCTCACCTAGAGATGGGGTTGCGACTACCGGGACAGAGGGTGTCGATCACTTGCCGCGAGCCACGAGTGTGAAGAGTACCAGATCCTTGAATTCCTTCTTGAAGTCCTCAAACATTCTGAGGGTGGCCAGGGGAACGGGAGACGGCGAGTCCGCCCGGTCAACTCCTTGTCCTTCGTCTCCAGCCACTGAGCTCACTAAGGATTTTATGTGTTGGTCACACTCCACGCTCACCGCACCAAAATGTTGAAATCGAGAACCATCTTCTGTGGAGTTCGGACCCTAGAAAGGGGTGACCGCACACTTACTTCTCCTAGCAAGCCTACTTGACTGAAGACTTAGGATTCAAGACTGACCTAAGGCAGCAGCGCGGAGGTCTCACCGCACACCCGGAAGATATTATAGCGCTTACCCTCCTTATCCAGTGCTGAGCTAAGGGTACCTCAGAAAGCGCTACAAGATCAGGAAATGTGAAAGCTTCCTTTCTGAGGTACCCATGTGGGTCTATTTATAGATGTTTGAGTTTGGCCTGCAAACATCGCAACCCCGCTGTCCAGAACGGTTATACGCAGCCCAAATCGGTCTGCCAGCAACAGAACTCCGCTATTTGAAGAGACTACTGGCAGACCAAATTACATTAAATACATGTTATTAGCACTTCACATACGGGGGAGGGCGCGAACCAGCTCGCCAGCCCCCTGGACGGGTGCGGCCCGACTCCTGCAACTCTGCTGCCTCTTTGGCAAGTGCGAGCCAGGTTCCTGCGGCTTGTCTGCCTCTTAGACGGAGGCGAACCGGCTACCCGCGGCTCGGCTGCCTCCCAGGAGGATGCGGGTCGGCTGCCCCGGCTCGCCCGTCTGCTAGACGGATGCGGGTCGGCTCCCGTGGGTCGGCTCCCGCGGCTCGGCCTCCTCCCGGGCTGATGCGTGTTCGCTCCTGCGAGTCGGATTCCTGTTAGGCGGGTGCGAACCGGCTAGCGCAGCTCGCCTAGAGCTTGTGATTCTGTGGCCTGTCTCGAGGGATCCACTCCGTCTTGTTGGGTCCACTCGGCGAACATGGGGTTGTACAATTAACATTTTTGTCGCATGCCTTTACCAACTATGGTTGGGCAGACTGTTGTTTGCGTCGTGAAGCTCGCCAGAGCTGATCAACGGAAGTTGCAGAATTGCGTCTCAAGACCAAAAGCTATGTGTCTGCGTCTGAGAAAATCAAAATGCAAGAGGCTTAGTTGTGTCAGGAAGATAGGAACTCATGCGAGAGAAAATTTGATGCAACCCTCAACGCTTCCGAGGACGCGTGATCGGCCGGTGCGACCCTTAATAAAAAGGTCTGATACTCGAGTAGTTAGGACTGAGAGGCAAGCTTAGTTTATTTAGCGAAGAGTATAAAATAAATCCTTAGAAAAGTAGGCCAAAATACTCTAAATATTTTGGTGGGGAGTTTAATTATTCACGGGCAGTCAACAAGTTTGTTGAAGCCAAAAATGACCGAAGCCAAAATTGACTTCCGTGGAGTTCGACCCTTGGGGAAAGGGGTGACCTCACACCTACTACACTCAGAAGAACGTCACAGACCGAAGACTTAGGAAGCTATGAACTGACCCTCGGCTCTAGCGTGGAGGTCCCACCTCACACCCGGAAGACCTTTGAGGTCTCCCCCTCCCTAGCCAATGCTTGAGCTAGGTGCCTTGGAGGAAGAAAGCCAAAGAGATTTGTGGCTAAGGAAAGAATGACCAGTGCTTCTCCAAGGCACTCATAAGGGTCTATTTATAGTTTTTCCAAGTCTTGGGGGTAAAATGACCAAAACGCCCCTGGGGCCAAAATGCCTCCAGCCAATAGAAAACCTCCACACCGGGGGGCAAAAAGGGAAAATCCACCCCGGGGGTAAAAAGGTAAAAGCTTGCCCCAAGGAGGTCCAAGGGCGAGAACCCGCCTGGCCGGCGGTCTCGCCCCGCAAGCTGGCCGCGCGGGCGAGAACCCGCCTGGCCGGCGGTCTTGCCCCGCAAGCTGGCCGCGCGGGCGAGAACCCGCCTGGCCGGCGGTCTCGCCCCGCAAGCTGGCCGCGCGGGCGAGAACCCGCCTGGCCGGCGGTCTCGCCCCGCAAGCTGGCCGCGCGGGCGAGAACCCGCCTGGCCGGCGGTCTCGCCCCGCAAGCTGGCCGCGCGGGCGAGAACCCGCCTGGCCGGCGGTCTCGCCCCGCAAGCTGGCCGCGCGGGCGAGAACCCGCCTGGCCGGCGGTCTCGCCCCGCAAGCTGGCCGCGCCCGCCCCTCAAAGAGGGGGGCAAGGGGGAAGGCAATATTTTCCTCCCCTATTAGTATATTTCCAAGCTATAGCCAAAATTGGCCACCAAGAGTCCAAACTGTCCAAAAAGCTTAAAAGCTTAAAATTGACCCTGTGCCTACCGAAGGGACCCTACTCCGCGAATACGGGGTTGTACACAATCCCCGCTCTTTTCGAGGTTGACACAAGCTCGGAAAGAAACATCCAACCCAACGTATTCGCTGAGTGTAGCTTGCTCTCGCGGTATCGAAAGACTATGAGGTCTCTTCCGAGGGGCCAACCTGCCATGCCAGCTGATGAGAGCCTGGGTGGCGAGACCTCCTCAGGGCAAAAAGACTTAGCCTCCTGGGGGGGTCAACCTGCCATGCCAGCTGATGAGAGCCTGGGTGGCGAGACCCCTTCAGGGTAAAAACACTTAGCCTCCTGGGGGGGTCAACCTGCCATGCCAGCTGATGAGAGCCTGGATGGCGAGACCCCCTCAGGGTAAAAACACTTAGCCTCCTGGGGGGATCAACCTGCCATGCTAGCTGATGAGAGCCTGGGTGGCGAGACCCCCTCAGGGTAAAAACACTTAGCCTCCTGGGGGGGTCAACCTGCCATGCCAGCTGATGAGAGCCTGGGTGGCGAGACCCCCTCAGGGTAAAAACACTTAGCCTCCTGGGGGGGGTCAACCTGCCATGCCAGCTGATGAGAGCCTGGGTGGCGAGACCCCCTCAGGGTAAAAACACTTAGCCTCCTGGGGGGGTCAACCTGCCATGCCAGCTGATGAGAGCCTGGATGGCGAGAACCCCTCAGGGTAAAAACACTTAGCCTCCTGGGGGGGTCAACCTGCCATGCCAGCTGATGAGAGCCTGGATGGCGAGACCCCCTCAGGGTAAAAACACTTAGCCTCCTGGGGGGGTCAACCTGCCATGCCAGCTGATGAGAGCCTGGATGGCGAGACCCCCTCAGGGTAAAAACACTTAGCCTCCTGGGGGGGTCAACCTGCCATGCCAGCTGATGAGAGCCTGGGTGGCGAGACCCCCTCAGGGTAAAAACACTTAGCCTCCTGGGGGGGGTCAACCTGCCATGCCAGCTGATGAGAGCCTGGGTGGCGAGACCCCCTCAGGGTAAAAAGACAACCTCCACGAGCGATCAACCTGAACCCGCCAGCTAGTGAGAGCCTGGCAGCAGAATCATCTCGGAGCTAAAGGGCTTGGCTTCCACGAGAGATCAACCTGAACCCACCAGCTAGTGAGAGCCTGGCAGCGGAATCATCTCGGAGCTAAGGGGCTTGGGCTTCCACGAGAGATCAACCTGAACCCACCAGCTAGTGAGAGCCTGGTAGCGGAATCATCTCGGAGCAGAAGGGCTTGGCTCCCACGAGAGATCAACCTGAACCAACCAGCTAGTGAGAGCCTGGCAGCGGAATCATCTTGGAGCAAAAGGGGCTTGGCTCCCACGAGAGATCAACCTGAACCCACCAGCTAGTGAGAGCCTGGCAGCGGAATCATCTCGGAGCTAAGGGACTTGGCTCCCACGAGAGATCAACCTGAACCCACCAGCTAGTGAGAGCCTGACAGCGGAATCATCTCGGAGCTAAGGGACTTGGCTCCCACGAGAGATCAACCTGAACCCACCAGCTAGTGAGAGCCTGGCAGCGGAATCATCTCGGAGCTAAGGGACTTGGCTCCCACGAGAGATCAACCTGAACCCACCAGCTAGTGAAAGCCTGGCAGCGGAATCATCTCGGAGCAAAAGGACTTGGCTCCCACGAGAGATCAACCTGAACCCACCAGCTAGTGAGAGCCTGGCAGCGGAATCATCTCGGAGCTTAGGGACTTGGCTCCCACGAGAGATCAACCTGAACCCACCAGCTAGTGAGAGCCTGGCAGTGGAATCATCTCGGAGCTTAGGGACTTGGCTCCCACGAGAGATCAACCTGAACCCACCAGCTAGTGAGAGCCTGGCAGCGGAATCATCTCGGAGCAAAGGGACTTGGCTCCCACGAGAGATCAACCTGAACCCACCAGCTAGTGAGAGTCTGGCAGCGGAATCATCTCGGAGCAAAAGGACTTGGCTCCCACGAGAGATCAACCTGAACCCACCAGCTAGTGAGAGCCTGGCAGCGGAATCATCTCGGAGCTAAGGGGCTTGGGCTTCCACGAGAGATCAACCTGAACCCACCAGCTAGTGAGAGCCTGGTAGCGGAATCATCTCGGAGCAGAAGGGCTTGGCTCCCACGAGAGATCAACCTGAACCCACCAGCTAGTGAGAGCCTGGCAGCGGAATCATCTTGGAGTAAAAGGGGCTTGGCTCCCACGAGAGATCAACCTGAACCCACCAGCTAGTGAGAGCCTGGCAGCGGAATCATCTCGGAGCTAAGGGACTTGGCTCCCACGAGAGATCAACCTGAACCCACCAGCTAGTGAGAGCCTGGCAGCGGAATCATCTCGGAGCTAAGGGACTTGGCTCCCACGAGAGATCAACCTGAACCCACCAGCTAGTGAGAGCCTGGCAGCGGAATCATCTTGGAGCAAAAGGACTTGGCTCCCACGAGAGATCAACCTGAACCCACCAGCTAGTGAGAGCCTGGCAGCGGAATCATCTCGGAGCTTAGGGACTTGGCTCCCACGAGAGATCAACCTGAACCCACCAGCTAGTGAGAGCCTGGCAGCGGAATCATCTCGGAGCTTAGGGACTTGGCTCCCACGAGAGATCAACCTGAACCCACCAGCTAGTGAGAGCCTGGCAGCGGAATCATCTCGGAGCAAAGGGACTTGGCTCCCACGAGAGATCAACCTGAACCCACCAGCTAGTGAGAGCCTGGCAGCGGAATCATCTCGGAGCAAAAGGACTTGGCTCCCACGAGAGATCAACCTGAACCCACCAGCTAGTGAGAGCCTGGCAGCGGAATCATCTCGGAGCCAAAGGACTTGGCTCCCACGAGAGATCAACCTGAACCCACCAGCTAGTGAGAGCCTGACAGCGGAATCATCTCGGAGCTAAGGGACTTGGCTCCCATGAGAGATCAACCTGAACCCACCAGCTAGTGAGAGCCTGACAGCGGAATCATCTCGGAGCAAAAGAACTTGGCTCCCACGAGAGATCAACCTGAACCCACCAGCTAGTGAGAGCCTGACAGCGGAATCATCTCGGAGCAAAAGGACTTGGCTCCCACAAGAGATCAACCTGAACCCACCAGCTAGTGAGAGCCTGGCAGCGGAATCATCTCGGAGCTAAGGAAAAATGAGCCACCCCCCGAAACACTCTCGACCCTGCCAGCTAGTGTGAGCCTGGTATGAGGAGATCCTCTCGGAGGTTGGGAGCTGGGCATGTCACCTAAGCTTTTTCAATTACAACATCCTCTAACGGGGGAAAGAAGATGGGTTACATGACCCCCTCGACTCTACTGGTCGGGGGCTAGACTCCTTACAATAACATAAACATAAAAAAAAGATACATGACTCCGCCGAGGCGAGGCTTCTTCAGGGGGCCTGGGCCTAGTGGTTGCCGTCAGGTTCCATCCCACTGGCCACCTCAACCCTGCTCAGGCTCTCCATGATCTTCTCCATCTCCTCTGCCTTAGCCAACCAAGAGATGGTGTTGACTGCCGTGACGTAGCACTGCCTCGCCATCCTGGAGTCTCCCTTGATCCTGACCTGGATCCCATCTGAGTTGAACTTGAGACATTGGTGGAAGGATGAGGGCACGCACCGGAAGGCGCTGATGAGGGGCCTTCCGAAGATGGCATTGTAGCTGCTTGGAGCGTCAACAATGACGAACCTGCAGTTCCTTGAGGTCCCTCCCAACTTCACCTGGAGTCCGACTCCACCTTCTACCTCCTTTCTCTCCCCTGAGAATCCGAACAGAGGTCCATCCGACGCCACTATCCTCCTTGGCTCCACCTTCATCCCCTCAAACGCCTTCTTGAAAATGACGTTGACCGAGCTTCCGTTATAAATCAAAATCCGGGAGACGGTGAAGCCTTCGACGGCTGCTTGGATGACCAGGGCGTCGCAGAAGGGATCCTCATGCTCTGGCATATCCTTTGATGAGAAGGTGACCCTTTCCTCCGGGGGAGGGGTCTGGGATGTCGAGGCAACGCTCCGCTGATACATCACATGAAGACTTGCCTTCCGAGCGGCTTCGATCCCCACCCCCCCATGGATCACAGCTATACCACCTCGGGGTCCTACATTGACCCGGTCCTCACACACATCATCACCCCCTTCTTGGGGTAGAGCTTCAATCCGCTCCGGCTGCTGCTGGGCTGGAGCTCTCGCCCCTCTCACTTCCAGAAACTCAGGGCAGGTAGCTGTTGCGTGCCCCTCCACCTGGTGGAAGTCACAGTACGGCAACTCTACCCTACCTCCCCCTCTCCCCTTGCGATTCCTCCTATCCCTTCGGCCAATCACCATCGCTTGCTGGGGTGGGGGCAGGAGTTGTCTTGGGGCTTGCCTCTGGAAGTTGAACCTCCCTTGGCCCCCATGATGGTTCCCTCCATCCTGAATGAGAGCCCTTCCTGGACCATGGGCAGGTCCTCCCTGCTGCCTCCAACTTGGCTCCGGACCCTCCTGTCTCTGGAACCCTTGAGCTCTATGCTCCTCTCTCCTTCTCCCTTCATGATGCCTTGAGCCACCCTGCTCCTTCGACTCCACCTCTGTCAACTTTGCCAACTTCTTTACAAAGGCCGGGTTGGCTGCCTCCATGGCTATCTCCTCTGCCGCCCTTTCCATCAGCTCCTCGAAGGAAAGGGGGGCCTTCCGAGTCAAGCTCATCTTGAAGAACCCTTCGCGCAATCCTACCGTGAACGCCATCTGGAGGGCATACCCTGGCACCTCTTGGATGTCAAGGACCTCCTCCTGGAACCTGTCAACGTAGTGGGCCAGCGACTCCTCGGCCCTTTGCTTTAACAGGAAGAGGGACTCAGGACCCTTCTTCCTCTTCTTGGAGGTGGAGAAGCGAAGCTGAAAGCTCCGGCTCAAGTCTTCGAACCCGAAGATGGACCTCGGAGGGAGTTGATGGAACCAGTCCCTCGCCTTCTCCTTCAACGTGATCGCAAAGAGGCGACACTTGAAGGCATCCGTCATCGGCCTGATGGAGACGGCGTCCTCGAACCATTGCAGATGCTGGACGGGGTCATCCTTCCCGGTATAGTAAACCATGTCTGGCTCTCTGAACCCCTCGGGAACGGGAGCTGAGATGATCAATTCACTGAAGGGTGACCCCCTAAGGGGAGCTCTCGCCACCTCCACTCGCGCGACCTGCTCGCCTGGGGGGTTAGCTCTCGCCGGGCTTGGGAATAGCTCCCGGCCTGAGAGGTCTCGCTCAACCCCTTCTACCATCCTCTCCTTCCCAGGCCTCCTATCCGGCATACTCACTTCTCCCCCTGCTGGGGTGACCTCGCCCTGCCCCCTGGGAGCCAGCTCGCCGAGACCACTCTGGGTTAGCTCGCCGAGACCCCTGGGAGCTAGTCCCTGGGGGGTGGGGGTTGAGCTGTCAGCCCGAGGGGCAATGCTTCTAAGCATCCCCATGATGCCTTCGATGGAAGCCATGAACTCCTCCCTTCCTACAAAGGGTCCTGAGTTGGGGGAACCACCGAGGTCATCACTACCTCCCTGATCTCCAGCCATGACACTCTCCTGAGATCTTCTGTGCTGGTCACTCTCCACGCTCACCGCACCAAAACTGTTGAAGCCAAAAATGACCGAAGCCAAAATTGACTTCCGTGGAGTTCGACCCTTGGGGAAAGGGGTGACCTCACACCTACTACACTCAGAAGAACGTCACGGACCGAAGACTTAGGAAGCTATGAACTGACCCTCGGCTCTAGCGTGGAGGTCCCACCTCACACCCGGAAAGACCTTTGAGGTCTCCCCCTCCCTAGCCAATGCTTGAGCTAGGTGCCTTGGAGGAAGAAAGCCAAAGAGATTTGTGGCTAAGGAAAGAATGACCAGTGCTTCTCCAAGGCACTCATAAGGGTCTATTTATAGTTTTTCCAAGTCTTGGGGGGTAAAATGACCAAAACGCCCCTGGGGCCAAAATGCCTCCAGCCAATAGAAAACCTCCACACCGGGGGGCAAAAAGGGAAAATCCACCCAGGGGGTAAAAAGGTAAAAGCTTGCCCCAAGGAGGTCCAAGGGCGAGAACCCGCCTGGCCGGCGGTCTCGCCCCGCAAGCTGGCCGCGCGGGCGAGAACCCGCCTGGCCGGCGGTCTCGCCCCGCAAGCTGGCCGCGCGGGCGAGAACCCGCCTGGCCGGCGGTCTCGCCCCGCAAGCTGGCCGCGCGGGCGAGAACCCGCCTGGCCGGCGGTCTCGCCCCGCAAGCTGGCCGCGCGGGCGAGAACCCGCCTGGCCGGCGGTCTCGCCCCGCAAGCTAGCCGCGCCCGCCCCTCAAAGAGGGGGGCAAGGGGGAAGGCAATATTTTCCTCCCCTATTAGTATATTTCCAAGCTATAGTCAAAATTGGCCACCAAGAGTCCAAACTATCAAAAAAACTTAAAAGCTTAAAATTGACCCTGTGCCTACCGAAGGGACCCTACTCCGCGAATACGGAGTTGTACAAAATTGGCAATAGGAAATAGTAAATCAATATTAAAAAGGTAATGCTAGGGAAAAAATGGTGTATCCGTGAGATTGAGAGGAAAAGTAAATAACCAAATTATTCTTGGGCTATATAAAATGAAAATATTGCTCTGAAGTGGGAAGCCGAAAATCACAGGAAAACGAACCCTAGTCGTTTTCCCTGTAATTGGCCCGCCCCTGGATTGTCTCGTCCTTCCGTCCAGTTCCTAGCCGACGATGCCCTCCCAGTTTCTCGCCGATTGCACAACTCGACGACATCGCCTCCCTCAAATTATCCCGGTTGTCTGCGACCTAGTCCGGCAATTCCCACACCGCTCGGTCGCGTGCTTCCGGAGACGGGGCGGCCGACGCCAAGCTAGCTACAGCGATCTCTTTCCGCTCCCTGTTGTCGTCGACTACAGCAACTAACCCGACCGCTTTGAGGTCAGATTCCAACCATTGCAACTGCGGACTGGTTCTGCTTCAGACTGTCGTTGACTACAACATCCGGTCTGACGGTCTTTGAGTAGGAGTTGAACCATCTCTACCCGCATCCAGTTTGGAAGGTCCACTCCCCACATGGGTAACATACACTCATCTTCCGCTTCAAAATATCAACTTAATTTATGAGTCTCAGTTAAATATTGCTAAGCTTGTCTTGAATGTTCGATCTACTTCTACTACCGTTATTTCATAAATTATTATTGTGGCATGGCTTGTGGATGTACGTGTCTCACAACGATTCAACACATTTAACGCTTACGAATTCTCTCCCAAAATCTATTTGGCGAGTAAAACGAAGCTCCGACGTTGGAGGCCATTTTGTGCGCTAAGACTCGAGTTGGGTCCACTCGGCCGCTTTCCAAACCCTAACTTTATTTTTAATAAATAAAATTAAAATATCATGATAAAAATAATAATAATAATAATAAATTTCTAAATTTGAGACTACATCAGTTTGGTATCAGAGGGATTGTGATTTGCTACTATCGCGAATCAAGCAATCCACATTTCAAAAATTTTAAAAAAATTATTTTAAATGCTTATAATTTTATTCTAACGACAAAACAAAACAAAAAATTTATTTGTCCTTTAATTACAAAAAAACTTTATTATTATTATTAATAAAAAAATCAGATCATTTTAAAATGGAAAATCGGGTAGGCAATTTAGCGAATGAAGTGGCCGATCAAAGCGCACAAATTAAGAATTTAACAAAAACCATTGAGGCGATGGGTACGGATGTTACTGCAAATATGTGAGATATGGGGCAAGTGGTAAATGAGTTATGCACGCGTGTAAACACCTTGGAGGCCAATCAATAGTTATGAATTATCCCACCCCAAATTGAAGAAGATCCTTACCATAGGCAACCTGAAAATTACAATCATAATCCACGACAACTTGCACAAGAGCGCCAAAATGTTAGAGATCCACCTCGATGGGATGTAGGAGTCAAATTAGATGTTAGTGATTTTGAGGGACATTTAAAGACCGAGAGTTGTCTAGACTGGTGTGGTCGAATGAATCGCTTTCTGCCTTGGAAGCAATTTCCCCAAGCTAAGCAAGTCGAGTATGCTACCCTTAGGTTGAAGGGTTCCGCCTTGGTTTGGTGGGGTCAGCTAGAGCGGTCTAGATTCAATTTAGGACTGCCCCCGATTACTACTTGGGATGAGTTTAAAATTCAATTGCGAAGGCGGCATGTCCCAGCGGACTACTTGCAGACCCTCTATCGTAGGTTCCACAACCTATGACAGGACAAATTAACGGTAGATAAATACATGAACGAATTCCTAGTCCTTCAGTCTCGCCTCGACCTCCGAGAGGATGATGACATGACCGTATCATGTTATCTGAACGGGTTGCACCATTCCATTAGAGACCAATTAGAGCAATTTTACTACAATGACTTAGGAGAAATATCGGGTCGTGCACGGAGAGTGGAGGCCTCACAAAAACGGTCATCCGAAGCTAGATCTACTGATAGATCCATCACAAGTGTCACCATTACCACTACTGCTATGATTCCTGATTCCCCTCACCCTCCCATCACTACAAGAAGCAAAGACCTGTCCACTAACCACTCCAAGGGTAAGGAGATTATTGGGGCTAAGCCCAACACTAGAGTATTCTGATGCTTCAAGTGTATGGAGCTGAGGTACAAGTCATCTGAGTGCTCACGACTCCACTTCGTCGCTATCATCAATTCTACTGATGGACGTGAGCCTGAGTATGGAGTTTACGTGAATGAGTATCACCCTGAACCTGAGCACGAACACAAGACTGAGGATGTCATAGACGTGGAAGGCGAACACGCCGAACACTTAGTTTGCGTCTTACGATATAGTCTGATCACCCCTAGTGAGTCTACTGAGGATGATTATAAGAGGCATGATATTTTTCGCACTACTGCACACATTAAGGGACAATTTTTTTCCATCATCATCGACAACGGTAGTATGAAAACTTTCGTTTCTCAATGCATGGTCGAGATATTAGGACTTGAGATGCACCTGTTAGAAAAACCCTATAGTTTATCCGGTGTCAACAGTCAATTGACTATGCCAGTAACTCATTATTGTCTAGTAGAGTTTTCTATAGGCAGTGCGTACTCGGATAGAGTATTATATCATGGACGTCTGTCACATCCTACTAGGAAGGTCTTGGCAGTACGATCGACATGTCATGCATGACAGCACGAGGAACTCTCACTCGTTCGAGCACAACGGGCAAAAGATTGTTTTTTACCCCAAAAGAACTATCTTATTCCAAGAGCACGCGAGAGGACCCCTACGACTCCTAGTTCACTTGTTGTTACCTCCACTATACTACTGCTTACTGCGCTCCCGCCCGAACCCCCACCTGAAGAAATAATTCGTAGCTCATATGTGTCGCTCACCCCACATTCAACGACTCCCGTCGTACCACCTGATATTTCTCAGTTTTTTTTGTACTATATCGGAATACCACTCACTCCGCACTTGCCACTCGATCGATTTCATATTTAAAGAATACAATTTTATTTCACCTCACTATCATTTAGTTATGCTTATATTTAAGGAGTTAGATCTGTATATTTAATATTTTATCTCATATTTATGGAACATGTTGTGTGGTCAACTAAGAACCAAACTCGAGGATAGTAGTGCTTATCACGCTCTAATTAATGAGCAGACTAAGGTCGTTGAAGGTAGTATGAGGGGCCTTCATAATCGTCTAACTGGGGCGAATATGAAACAATGGGATCTTGCGCATCCACGAGCACAACTCACATATAATAATTCTAATCATTCCCATAAAAAATCAGAGATTATCCGTTTGCTTCTATTGCATCATCGTCATGACCGCCACCTCCTCCATTTCCATGAACGTATTTCATTCAATGTGCAAGCTCAAGCTAATTATTTAAATGAGTTACGTAAAATTATTACTGATAATTTGCAAGTAATCTTTGAACAATATAAACTCACGGCCGGTCGTAATCGCCATGAGTTGTACTTTTCAAAAGAAAATTGAGTGTTTGTTTATTGCAGGAAGATTGACCCATCCCAATCTCCGACGCATATCGAGCTACCTGTTGAGGCCCCATACATTCCACCTGATTTAGCACCAGCAACGACGCCAAATCCCTACATTACCAGTCTTTACGAGTTCTTGCTGGGGTCGAGCTCTGTCAACTCCGGGAGAATTGATGCAGCCCTCGCCGCTTCTGAGGACGCGTGACTCCATCATGCGCCAGTTATATTTTACTATCTGTTATTTTCAGTTATTTATTTCATATATTTCTCTTTTCATGCACTCGATATTAATTTCGTCTCATCGGTGTGACTGGCCGGTGCGACCCTTAATAAAAAGGTCTGATATTCGAGTAGTTAGGACCGAGAGGCAAGCTTAGTTTATTTAGCGGAGCGTATAAAATTAATCTTAGAAAAATAAGCCAAAATACATTAAATATTTTGGTGGGGAGTTTAATTATTCACGGACAGTCAACAAGTTGGCAATAGGAAATCAGTAAATCAGTATTAAAAAGGTAATGCTAAGTTTGGGAAAAAAATAGGGAATTGAAATTCGCAGATCATATTTGGCTATTTGTACCCACTGATATTCGTACCCCACAGAGTTATAATTATACCCAAAATCGATATTCGTACCCCATAAAAATGAAAATTTTAAAATTAATGTTATATAGAATGAGTTCCTAATAAATAGTAGTCAACTCTATGTTGACATCTTTGTCAAATACATCTTAACAACTAATATATTTTTGTCAAGAAGTCAAGTCCACAAAATATTAAAATACAAAAACATCTAAGATATTTGTGAGCTTCATTTTCTCTTGATTTCACTTCATCCCAAAAAATTCTAAAAAAACAATAATTAGCACACATGAACAATAATAACTATAAGAAAATTATTACTAATAGCACTGTTCGTACCTTCTGTTTTAAATCATTATGATCACCCAAAATTTTCAAACTTTTCTTCAAAAAGATCATCAAAATGCCCTCCAAATATTATTATGAAAGAAAAAAATTGTAATTACATATAATAAAAAAGTGTAATAAATAATGGATAATATTATCTAAATATGCATATATACCTTATGATTAAAAAAGTCGTGTGATATATGGTATATTTCATTCATCCGCTTGTTATTCATGATATTTCTTCCAAACGGGAAATATTTGTGACATTATACAATCTTCTCTAATCCGCAACATAATGAAGTGATTGTCATTTATATATCTCATATGAACAATCTTTCAAATAGCAGTAGGAGCTGAATACAATGATAGAAACGAGAATGATTGATGAGTTGAATAGTACACCAACTGAATGTCATGACACGATGTCATCAATAACCTCATATCGGACATTGTCATCCACTTTTCAAGTGGGGCTGGAACCACCCGACATTCAAGAGACTTAAGTAATTCCATGGTCCTCGAGACTCCGTATATCGCATTATATAACACTTCTTTATTATGTACTTCACTTACTAAATAAGATGGACTTGCATCCAATTATCGCCCATGTTTAGTGCCATACTAATAACTCTAAAGCCGCAATAACCATCTCCCATAACACCGATGACATCAACAATATGTGTCCGCATATGCAGTGGAATTTGTGTATGAACCTTCTCAAAAAATCCACTTCTTCTAATCAGAATTTTTTTGCTACCTTGATCATCTTTGTCTTGATTTGTTGTTGCTCCTGGAGTAGAACATGCTTGTTAACCCCAAAATCGGCGATCCCTCCCAAGGTCTCTAGCTCGCAAGTCGCGGCCCACTCAGGGGTTCCCCCCCAAGGTTGCGATCTGCCTCAGCCCTCTTTTTTGGCCAGACGGATAGAAACTCCTATCTGCTCAGGTTGTGAGGCAGGACGGTCTCCCAAGCCTGACCGCCCAAGTCGCGCAGTTGTCGCGTGCTCTGCGGGAGACGAGCTGCTTTCGCAGGTCATTCCCGCAGGCCACGCGGTTAGATCAGCCTAACCTTACACTTTCTTAGCAGGCGGCGGACTCTGACTCCAGTCCACCAAATCACAGCATATCAACCAACGATAATGGCAAACTGCTCCAGGTCGCCGGTCAGTGGCAGCAACCTACATACAAGTTACCGATGTCGCCAAGCAAGCGACGAATTACTCCTCCTACTCGCCCCTTGGCAGCAGCAAAGACGAGCTCCGTCCGCCCAATCAGGCAGGCTGCTTGCTCCGCCAAGTCCGCCCGCCAAGGGGGCGGAGTGCCTGTGTCGAGTTCGCCCGCTCAGGGGCAGACTGCCCGCTGAGTTCGCGCGCTCAGGGGCGGACTGCCTGCCTGCTGCCGAGTACGCCCACTCATGGGCGGATTGCCTCCTGCCGCTGCCCGCCGAGGCCGCCCCTTCTTAGGGCGGCCTCCTCCTTTCCGCCCGAGGGGCGGCTGCCTCCTACCGCTGCCCTCCGAGGCAGCCCTGCTTAGGGCGGCCTCCTCGTGTCCGCCTGAGGGGCGGCGGCCTCCTTCCTCTGCCCGCCGAGGCCGCCCCTGCTTAGGGTGGCCTCCCCCTGTTCGCCCGAGGGGCGGCGGCCTCCTGCCACTGCCCGCCGAGGCGGCCCAGGCAGGGGCGTCCTCCGTCAGTCCGCCCGAGGGGCAGCGGCCTTCTACCGCTGCCCGCCGAGGCCGCCCGGGTAGGGGCGGTCTCCCCCTGTCTGCTCGAGGGGCGGCGGCCTCCTATCGCTGCCCGCCGAGGCCGCCCAGGCAGGGGCGGCCTCCGCCAATCCGCCCGAGGGGCGGCGGTCTCTTGCCGCTGCCCGTCGAGGCTGCCCGGGTAGGGGCGGCCTCCCCCTGTCCGCCCGAGGGGCGGCGACCTTCTACCGCTGCCCGTCGAGGCCGCCCCTGCTTAGGGAGGCCTCCCCCTGTCCGCCCGAGGGGAGGCGGCCTCCTGCAGCTGCCCGCCGAGGCCGCCCAGGCAGGGGCGGCCTCCGCCAGTCCGCACGAGGGGCGGCGGTCTCCTGCCGCTGCCCGCCGAGGCCGCCCGGGTAGGGGCGGCCTCCCCCTGTCCGCCCGAGGGGCGGCGGCCTCCTGCCGCTGCCCGCCGAGGCCGCCCGGGTAGGGGCAGCCTCCCCCTATCCTCCCAAGGGGTAGCGGCCTCCTGCCGCTGCCCGCCGAGGCCGCCCGAGCAGGGTCTGCCTCCCCCGCTGCTGTCGAGTCCGCACGTCAAAGGGGGCGGACTGCCCTCCTGTCCGCCGAGTCCGCCCAGGTCGGCATCCTTCACCTCTCGACCGCGTGAAGCTCCATGATGACGTCACTGGGCCCCCACATCTAGAAGATCCTCCCCGGGCCTATAAATTGCTCCCAATGCCTCTCATTCTGGAGAGGAACGCAGGAGGAGAACTGTCGCTTCCAGTAAGGCCTGCAGACTCAGTTTCCCAGTCCTCCCAGTCCTCCACAGTTTATCCAGCAAGGTCTGCGGACTCAGATTCCCAGTCCTCCACAACTGCTAGCAGCCTCTTTTACTTGGTCTTTGGCACCTTTTTTCCTCAGCCGCCAGCTTCCTCTTGTACCCTTTACTGCTTTTACATGTAATGGTGCAATAGCAAGCTGTAACCCTACTTCTTGATTAAAGGAAAAGCCTGTCGCAAGAGTGGCATTTAAGCCGCGGCGGGCGAAGTCTGCTGTTGCCGCTGCTAGCGGCCCCCTTCTCTCTCTCTTCTCTCAGCAACAACCGACAAGCTCAACCGTTAAAGTAACTGTCTGCTCGACAGCTCCTGATCAACCTGCTCCTTTGATCAATCAAGCTTCTCCGTTGATCAATCAGCCTTCTCCTTTGATTAGTCAAGCTTCTCCATTGATTAATCAAGCTTCTCCGTTGATCAATCAAATTTCTCCTTTGATCAATCAAGCTTCTTCTTTGATCAATCAAGCTTCTTCGTTGATCAATCAGCCTTCTCCTTTGATCAATCGACCTTCTCCGCTATCCCCGCAACTCTCTTCTTTACCTAGCTTGTGAGACCGAACAACCCGTTAACTAGGCGGTGCCGTTTTCGCACATCAACAGTTAACACGCAACCTTCAGATCTCGAACAGACAATGAAGTCAGCAGTTACTCATGACAGACCATCAACCAGCCGAGAACCTTGCTCCAAGTCCCAGTAAAGATCCTCTTTGGGAGGCCTTAGAGCAATCTAGCAGAGAAACTGCACAACAGTTTTAAGCAATCAACCGTACTCTAGCTGCTATCACTCAACGATTGGAAATGCAATCTTCAGCAGCACCAGCTCTGCTAATCAATCCAGCACCAGCATCCGAGACTCCTTAAGTATATCCACCAGCCTATCTGTCGGTCTATCCTCCTCTTTATACTTCAACCTTTCTGGAAGGGCCTGCAGGCCCTTTGCGGTCTCAGAATGATGAATTTGCATCTCGTCAAAACTTCTTCCGAGAAGCTGCCCGAGGAAGTCCAGCAAGATTTCTAAACTTTTAGGGAAGTTATCCCTACTCATCAGCTCTTGCCTTTGCTCCGTCTGCAGAAACTTTTCCCTCCTATCCACCTGCTCCTTGTGCAGTTACAACTTATGCCCTCTTTTTTTCCTTATGTTGTAGGAGAGCAAGAAGAGCAGTCACCATTTACATAGAATGTTTAGAATGAACCAACTCCAGTTAACTTCAGAGAGCCATGGTTGCCCATTTACACTAGAGAGACTGATCCAGTCAAGCACCTTCAAGCTTTTGAATCAGCCGTTGCTCTCAAGACTCTCTCAGATGCTACCGAAAGCAAACTCCTTGTAATGACCTTTGATGGCCAAGTGAGGGATTGGTTCTATGGACTAATTCCTCGGTCTATCTCTTCCTTTGCTGATTTGTGAAGAGAGTTTCTGCTCAGAATTTCTACTTCTACAAAGAGGAAGGGCGGTCCAGAAGCCCTCTTTGAGATCAAGCAGAGAGAGGCCGAGACTTGATCTCATTTTGTGGATCGTTTCCAGAAGGAAATTTTGGACATCGAGATCGTCGATCAAGAATTGTATCGAGTGGCTTTTATTCACGGTCTGCGTGAAGGACCACTCAAGTTTGAGGCTAATATCCGAGCACCGAGAACATATCAAGAATTGATTGGTTTAGCAAACTCATATATCCGCGGTGAGAAAAGCAATCCCAGCTTCGTCTCCAGGCTTGTAACAGAGAAAAATCCTCTTTACAAGCAGCCTCCGAGGTCTCCTCAGAAAGACTTTTCATCCCACTCGAGAAAAGCAAAAAGGTTCCAACATCATCATCGACATCCCTTCCCGGGCCAGGATCGTGCCCAAGAGCGATTGTTACCATTGCCAGCATCAGCTCCGCTAACAGCTGCAGTTCATCAGCAGCAAGAAGATGACTCGCCAGATTCCGAGCTAGATGAGGCCATGCAAGAAGTGAGTCAAATCATGAAGGGTAGGGCAAATTTCAAGAAGTATTACCAGCCGACAGATCATAGATCAAAAAATTCAGATGCGTTCTGTGAATTTCACAAAGAAAACGGACATTTGACTGAAAACTGTCTAGCGCTTCGTTAACTTATGCAGAAGATGCTAAGGCAGGGTAAGATGCGCGATCTACTCCCAAAGGATGACCACTCTGATCCGTCAACTTCAAAAGGCAAAGAAGTAGCAGACATGCCTTCCTGCTCACAGGGAGTATGTCACATCAACAATCACCCCAAAATCGATAATAATGAGTGCATCGATGTCATTGACGAGGGTGCCCTTGGAAGACTATTCTAAAGCAAAAAGGACATCGCATCAATAGTTAACACGCGACCTTCAGATCTCGAACAGACAGTGAAGTCAGTAGTTACTCATGAAAGACCATCAACCAGCCGAGAACCTTGCTCCAAGTCCCAGTGAAGATCCTCTTTGGGAGGCCTTAAAGCAATCTCGCAGAGAAACTGCACAACAGTTTCAAGCAATCAACCGTACTCTAGCTGCTATCACTCAACGATTGGAAATGCAATCTTCAGCAGCACCAGCTCGTCCAATCAATCTAGCACCAGCATCCAAGACTCCTCAAGTTTATCCACCGACCTATCCGCTGGTCTATCCTCCTCTTTACACTCCAACCTTTCCGAAAGGGCCTGTAGCCCCTTTGCGGTCTCAAAACGATGAATTTACAGCTCGTCAAAACTTCTTCTGAGAAGCTGCCTGAGAAAGTCCAGCAAGATTTCTAAACTTTCAGGGAAGTTATCCCTACTCATCAGCTCCTGCCTTTGCTCCTTCTGCAGCAACTTTTTCCTCCTATCCACACGCTCCTTGTGCAGCTACAACTTATGCCCTCTTTTTTCCTTATGTTGTAGGAGAGAAAGAAGAGCAGTCACCGTTTACAGAGAATGTTCGGCATGAACCAACTCCAGTTAACTTCAGAGAGCCACGGTTGCCCATTTACACTGGAGAGACTAATCCAGTCAAGCACCTTCAAGCTTTTGAATCAGCCGTTGCTCTCAAGACTCTCTCAGATGCTACCAAAAGCAAACTCCTTGTAACGACCTTAGATGGCCAAGTGAGAGATTGGTTCTATGGACTATGTCCTCGGTCCATCTCTTTCTTTGCTGATTTGCGAAGAGAGTTTCTGCTCAGATTTTCTACTTCTACAAAGAGGAAGGGCGGTCCAGAAGCCCTCTTTGAGATCAAGCAGAGAGGCCGAGACTTGGTCTCATTTTGTGGATCGTTTCCAGAAAGAAATTTTGGACATCGAGATCGTCAATCAAGAATTGTATCGAGTGGCTCTTATTCACGGTCTAAGTGAAGGACCACTCAAGTTTGAGGCTAATATCCTAGCACCGAGAAAATATCAAGAATTGATTGGTTTAGCAAACTCATATATCCGCGGTGAGAAAAGCAATCTCAGCTTCGTCTCCAGGCTTGTAACAGAGAAAAATCCTCTTTACAATCAGCCTCCGAGGTCTCCTCGGAAAGACTTTTCATCCCACTCGAGAAAAATAAAAAGGTTCCAACATCATCATCGACATCCCTTCCCGGGCCAAGATCGTGCCTAAGTGCAATTGCTACCATTGCCAGCATAAGCTCCGCTAACAGCTGTAGTTCATCAACAGCAAGAAGATGGCTCGCCAGATTTCGAGCTAGATGAAGCCATGCAAGAAGTGAGTCAAATCATGAAGGGTAGGGCTAATTTCAAGAAGCCTTACCAGCCGACAGATCATAGATCAAAAAATTCAGATCCGTTCTGTGAATTTCACAAAGAAAACGGACATTTGACTGAAAACTGCTGAGCGCTTCGTCAACTTATGCAAAATATGCTAAGGAAGGGTAAGATGCGTGATCTACTCCCAAAGGATGACCACTCTGATCCGTCAACTTCAAAAGGCAAAGAAGTAGCAGACATGCCTTGCTGCTCAAAGGGAGTATGTCACATCAACAATCACCCCAAAATCGATAATAATGAGTGCATCAATGTCATTGACGAGGGTGCCCTTGGAAGACTATTCTAAAGCAAAAAGGACATCACAACTCCTTAAAGCTCCTCGCAACCAATAACGGTTACTCTTATTGCATCTTGCATATTTTCAAACATTCTCTTTTCAACACTCCTAAGCGTTCTTTCGTTTCATTCAATAAAGTTTATGTCAGAGATCCCATACTGACACAGTTCCCTTTTTGAAATGCTTCTCCTCCATATTTTTTCTCTTTGCCAAAGAGATCGCTGAACCACTGAGATATTATCGAGTCTTGCTCAGAGCCTCCTCGAGGTTGTTCTCTGGCGTAAGACCACAATGAACACATATAGCGGGGATTTTTCGCATATGTGCAGTGGGGGCCGTTCAACTCTCGTGTGGAGGATGACGGGACTTCGGATCCTAGCCGGCATCTAACACAGTGTGATTCCAGGGGACCCATGTTTTAGCTCTGCTGTGCTTAGTTAAGGGATATGTTACAGTTACGATGATCTTTGCTTGACAAGCAATGACAATCAAGTGTAGCCTGTCTCTTCGATCATCTCATAACTGTGACGGTCGAACACTCGTTGGTACTCTCAATTCGTGCCTTCGCGGGGCCCACAACTCCGCTGATCAATCCGCAGACAAGCAATAAGCCACTTGACGCAACTAGTCTAATTGATCAGCGATGCTTGTAACCCGAGGCAAGAGAGCAGTGTATCTGTCGATCCTTCTTAGGATTTTTTGTGCTTGTTTCTTTTGTGCCCTTCTAAAGGATATGCGCGACTAGCCCGCTTTAGGTAGGACTATACCTTAAATAATTTTTTGGCAAGTGATGCATAAGGCCCACGGGTGCACTCCTGTGGCAGCATTCAACCTTTTTGGATCATCTCCGGGGTGTAGCCCTCCTTCGTCTTTTTTGCCTTCTTACAGGTTAACAGGTTAAGTCCAACCTATCTAAGGGATCCGTAACATCTTTTTAGCTTATGATCATCTTATATGCATTGCTTATGTGAAGCTCTATCAGATGATGACCTACAAATTCTCTACTATTCTTATTGGATATTTCTGGCACTAACTCATAGCCAGAGTTTGATTTTCTTTATTGACAAGCCGTTCGGTTAAAGTTCAGACATTGATTTCATCTGATTAATCTAGTTTTCATATGGGAGATATCATGCTTGACCACGCAAAGAGATTGATGCAACTGCCTGATCTCTATCTTATTTTGCTTGCTCGGTTAATAACAGGACTTGATGGATTTTCCAGTAAGGCCTGCGGACTCAGATTCCCAGTCCTCCCAGTCCTCCACAGTTGATCCAGCAAGGTCTGCGGACTCAGATTCCCAGTCCTCCACAGCTGCCAACAGCCTCTTTTACTTGGTCTCTGGCACCTTCTTTCCTCAGCCGCCAGCTTCCTCTTGTACCCTTTACTGCTTTTACATGTAATGGTGCAATAGCAAGCTGTAACCCTACTTCTTGATTATAAGAAAAGTCCGTCGCAAGAGTGGCATTTAAGCCGCGGCGGGCGAAGTCTACTGTTGTCGCTGCTAGCGCAGCGGCCCCCTTCTCTCTCTCTTCTCTCGGCAACAACCGATAAGCTCAATCGTTAAAGTAACCGTCTGCTCGACAGCTCCTGATCAACCTTCTCCTTTGATCAATCAAGCTTCTCCGTTGATCAATCAGCCTTCTCCTTTGATCAATCAAGCTTCTCCGTTGATCAATCAAGCTTCTCCTTTGATCAATCAAGCTTCTCCTTTGATCAATCAAGCTTCTCCGTTGATCAATCAGCCTTCTCCTTAGATCAATCGACCTTCTCTTCTATCCCCGCAACTCTCTTATTTACCTAGCTTGTGAGACCGAACAACCCGTTAACTAGGTGATGCTGTTTTCACGCATCAACAATGCTCAAAATGAGAAGGCTCTCTTTTTGTGAATTTGTAGTCATTAATAAACTTTTTTGTACTACCCTTCGGACGGCCTTTAGTTTTAGTTGACATTTTAGACTCCATAGTTTGACTAGCCTCCAGATTGACAATCTCACGCAATTTTCTTTTAATCTCTGTTCTTTGTAGATCACTTATGTGGCTATACTTTTTTAGTATTTTCTCCACATCATTTTCTATGTCGTTTGCATCTTTTAGCTTTACCTTGCTATTAAGTTCGGGTTGTTTATCAAGTAAAATTAATTGCTTCCATTGTTTGTTCACCATCTATAACGACAAAGGATTACCATGCTTAACATACGACTCTAACTCATGTACACAAAGTAGACTCATCGTATATCTACTGCTATGTGAACACTTGCGCACCTCCAAACCACTGTTTTTTACTGAATCTACTTCCTTCTTAATTATTTCTAACGTCGCGATAGAAACACTGCCAATAAGATCAGAATAAAGCGAACCTTTGCAACCCGTGTCGACATAAATCTTACTTTGATCAAACATTCTTTTAATCTCTGTATGTTGCAAGTTAATCATGTGATCAAAAGTTATCCATATCGTAGTTAGATTACTAATTGATACTTCAAGAAATCTTTTAAGTTGGCTATGTCCGCCCTCTACATGGTTTGTCGATGTGTTCCACAAATGCATATATATATCGACCCAAAATGAAACAAACAATTCCTTGTAAAGCTCTATCCATGTTATTGTCACATAAGAAAACACGTTGAGATATTTTGTTTCGTAATCATTAAACATTTGGCTATACAGGAAGTGAAATTCATTTTCACACTGTGAATTAACTAGTTATTGCCACACACCCAAGTACTTATCGCATTCTTTACCTTGTGTGAAATATTTTTTATAATGTGCCAAAATATTCCGGCTTATATGAACCTGACATAAAATATTGGTAGCTTGCAATAACACAAATTTGATAGCATTCATCAAGGCATTTTCCCAATCCGTGACAAATAGATTCGGCATAATGTTTTCATCAAACATAAACTTGAAACATTATAATGCCCAGATATAACTGGCTTCTATCTCGTTGGGCATGAATGTAAATAAGGAGAAAAACGTTTGATTGGTGGATGTCATACCTACTATGTAGAGTAAAGGCAAACAGTACCGGTTAGTCTTATAGGTGCAATCTATCAAGAATATATTTGAAAACATATTGCTCAGACAAACTGAAGTTGGATGGGCAAAGAAAATACTCTTCAAACAATTAGTAGCCGCATGCACTTGATAAAAACTGATATACCCACTTTCACTAATGCATTTAAGCAAATATTGAATTGGAGTTCCACCCTCTAATTGTGTAACACCCCTATCCGTCGCATAACATATAACAGTAGGTCTGGCCGGGGCCCGACGTCATATACTACGGACAGACCGGTTGGTTACTCATTGAAACCATTCAACCAATCAAAACATCCTACACAGAGCATCTAGTGGAAGCAATTTATTAAGTTGCAAAGGAGTAGAACCCAGCCAAGCATGAATATCCACTACAATAAACCCATAGGAATGTATGATACACAAAATATTGGCCTTATGGCCTTACAAAAATTTGCTTAATAAAAGTGTCTTCCAAACCTCGGCACGCAGACCGGTCACACATGAGTAAATAAGAAAACACTATAAAATTCAGGCCTTCGAGGGCCGGAACCGCAACTTGGGATTTAGCCCGCTATTTATCGCTCGGCTCCGCAGCATCTGCAAGCAATAATCCACCGCACGGTGGTAAACAAGAGCAACGGTCAGCTAAAGCTGACCAAATTATAACGATTCTGCCCCCAAACCGGGGCGGCAAAGCTCCTTCCCTGCACTTGTTAGCAAAACAAGCAACATAGCGAATAAACATTACATCACAGGTACACGCACACACGGCCGTACACCCCGTGCTCTCAGGGCACTTACTCGGTGAAGCCAGTCCGAACCCCGTCCGATCCTTGACTCACCACCACACCCAGGGGCGGCAAACCTCGTGAGCTTTTAGTCCTTTCAGCCGTAGCCTAGACTCGATCTCCAAACCTCGACAAGTCCCACGTAAAACTTTAGGTCACTTTAACCGAGCAGATGGAGCGGGTAGGGGTCTACCAGCCCGTTGCTCACCCTGCCAAGAACATTTGGCCTTTGACGCGGGCCAAGCTTTCCCCAGTCCCAACAATCGTTCAAGCACGGTACATAGCCCCGCTATGTACCCGGTTGGCTCCCAGGCTACCGATATGGCAGAAGTTCGCTTCCGCCCAGATTTCTGGGTGCACCCTTGGGTTAATCCCCAAGACTCCCTATTGCAATCTACCACGTAGAAGCCCGAAAATAACACAAAGGCACGGAGTCTTCTCAGGCCAACCATGCATAGCAAAACATCACCGATCCAGACTAACATGTCCGGGTAGGCTTCACACATCATGCCTATGTCCGTACTACGATTCCAGACTCTAACAATGGGGAATTTACATATCTACCCCCAAGGAATACCGCAAACTTGCCGCACACTCGCGGGAGAAGGGTTTTCCCATGCAAAGGAAGAAGAGCTTCACATGCTCAAGATGAGAATCGTTACCCTAGCATTTCTCCTCGACGCCATGACGATCCAGTCGGATGGAGAGCACCGTATCGGCCTCGCCTTCGCGGATCTGGACTCGGATCGAGAATCGGAGCTCCGAAGCTCCACCGACGGCCGGAGTTGACCTCCTTCTTCTTCCTCCTGCTCTCCCTTCTCTCTAGCCTTTAGATAGAGAAAGCTCAAATGAAATGAGGGTTTTCAAGCCCCATTCCCGAGTATATCTCCTCAGGAACAGCCCCCCACCGTTGGATCCCAAACTAAGGAAACGGACGGCCATGATTCATCCCTAAATTAGAAATCCTGGGCCGAACACGGGTTGCAACACGGTCGTGTACATGGCCGTATCACTCATTCGCCGTCACCAGGGATGCCCGACTAGAACACGGCTTGTGACACGGCATCCGACACGCCCGTGTCACATATGACACGCTCGTGTCAGTACCCGTGTCACTACCCGTGTCACATGACACACCCGTGTCAGTACCCGTGTCACTACCCGTATCACATGACACACCCGTGTCAGTACCCGTGTCACTACCCGTGTCACATGACACACCCGTGTCAGTACCCGTGTCACTACCCGTGTGCCCAAACGACACAAAACCGAAAAAGACCCGAAAAGGACACGGCCATGTGACACGCCCGTGACACAAGCCATGTGCTCGACACGTCTGCGGACACGCCCGTGACACGCCCTGGGACACACACGTGTCCCAGGCCGTGTTACCTCTACCAAACCCCAGATTTGGCTCAAAACGCCACCCGTCACTCTTTTGAGTTTCGGGGCGTTACAACTCTCTCCCTATTAAAAGAATTTCGTCCGCGAAATTACCAAAGGGAAGATAAGCAAAACCAAAAGCGTTACCTGAGTGAAATAACTCTGGGTACTCCTCCAGCATGGTTTGCTCTCGTTCCCAAGAGAGCTCCTCACGACCGCACTTGTCCCAACGGACCTTGACCATCCTGATCTCCTTGCTACGAAGTCGCTTAACTTCAAAGTCCTCAATACGAACGGGCTTGACCTTATTCGTCAACCCTTCGTCCACCGACACTTGATCCACTGCGATCACCTGCGAAGGCTCTTGCACCTCCTTCCGCAACACTGAGATGTGGAATACATCGTGTAGTCCACTCAACTCCACTGATAGCTTCAAACGATAAACCGCTTCGTCGACCCGCTCCAGAATCTCAAAGGGTCCAAGGTATCTCGGGCTCAGCTTCTTCAAGCGTCGCACCCGCGAAACACCCTTGAACGGCTTTATCTTCAAGTACACCCAATCGCTGACCCCGAACTCTACGTTCCGGCGCTTGACATTATAGTACTTAGCTTGCCTGTCCTGAGCGATCAGTAAACGCTCTCGAATGATCCGCACCAGAGATGTAGCATTCTCCACCTCCTGCTTCTTGTACAACCTTGCCTTACCCGTTTCTAGCCACGATAACGGCGTGTGACACTTCTTACCATATAGGACCTCGAAGGGCTTCATTTGAATACTCGCCTGGTAGCTATTGTTGTACGCAAACTCCACCAAATACAGGTGGTCTTCCCAATGCTTCCCGAAGTCTAGAACACACATGCGGAGCATGTCCTCCATCGTTCTGTTGACCCTCCCGGTCTGCCCATCTGTCTGCGGATGGAAGGCTGTGCTGAACTTCAATTTATTCCCCAGCATCTGTTGCACCAACCTCTAATCATTGGACGTAAAACCCCCATCCTAAGTTGTTAAAGGCGCGTCTCAGGCGCGCCTAAGGCTCCAGGCTCAACAGGCTCAGATGATTGCGCCTTTGTGCGCCTTTTTTGCGCCTTTGGAGCATTAAAGACGCATATGAGTCAAATTTTTACTATAATTTTTTTTCCAAATTAAAGAAAAAATAATGTAAAAATTCAATAATTTTTGAATGATGTAATGTTTGTGAAACATAATCGAGCGTCGAGACTTAAATATGATTTTAATGACCACATTGATTTTATTTTTTAAGAGATATAAATGATAGTAATGAATTATTAATGAGCAAAATAAATGAAAAATCTGATTTAGAAGATGAATTGGTGTTTAATGATAATTATTTAAAATGAATGTGATTGCGCCTTACCTTCGTCAGGCGCGCGCCTGCGCCTTGAGCCTTGCGCCTAGGCTCCAAGACCTCTTTGCGCCTTGGTGCGCCTTGCGCCTTTAATAACTAAGCCCCCCCATCCCGATCACTCACGATGCTGCGGGGCACACCGTGTAATCTGACTATATTATCCACAAATAGTTTCGCCAGTCTCTCTATTGAATCATCCTTCCTATGCGGAATAAAGTGCGATACCTTCGTTAACCGATCTACGATCACCCAGATGACGTCGTTCCCCTTCTGCGATCTTGGCAAGCCATGCACAAAGTCCATCGATATGCTGTCGAACTTCCACTCCGAAATAGGCAAGGATTTCAAGAACCCTACAGGCTTTTGGCACTCCGCCTTTACCAAGGCACAGGTTTGACACTTAGCCACAAACAGTGCCACATCCTTCTTGAGCTCTGGCCACCAAAACAGCTTCTTTAGGTCCCGATACATCTTCGTGATACCTGGGTGGATTGAGTACTTGGTATCATGAGCCTCGTACATCAACTCTGCCCGTAGATTTCCCCCGCTTGGGACGCACAAACGATGGTCCTTCCTTAAAAGCCCATCCTCAACCGAAAACTGAGAATTTGACCCATCCAATGCTGCATCCATAAGCTCCTTCATGCTACCATCCAACTCTAATGCCTGCCGAATGCGATCAGCTAGGTCATACTGAACCTCCGTCCAGTTCAACAATGCTTTGGCGCTAGTCTTCTTGTCCACACAACAGATCTCCAACGCCTCCAACTCCCGAATTAGCCTCTCATCATGAACCGACAACCAGTTGGCTTGGGCGGGAGCCCTGCGACTCAACGCATCCGCAACTGCATTGCCCTTCCCGGGTACATAATGAATCTTGAACGTGTAGTCCCCCAGGAACTCCATCCATCTCAGCTGCCTCATGTTGAGATCCTTCTGATCCAACAGGTACTTCAGGCTCTTGTGGTCGGTATGAATATCGACCTTTACGCCGTACAAGTAGTGTCTCCACAGCTTAAGCGCAAATATCACGGCCGCCAACTCCAAGTCGTGGACCGGATAATTCCTTTCGTGCACTTTTAGCTGACGCGAACCATACGTTATAACACTTCCATGCTGCAGTAGCACGCAACCCAAACTACTACCTGAGGCATCACTGTAGATCTCAAAGCCTTTGGTCCCACTTGGAGAACTTAGCACCGGCGCCGTGGTTACCCGACTCTTTAACCCTTCAAAAGCTTGTGCGTACTCGAGCATCTAGCCAAACTTTTAAGTTTTTCCTTGACATCGTTGTGAGGGGTAATTCTATCCGCGAGAAGTCCTCTAAGAAGCGCCTGTAGTAGCCGGCCACCCCAGAAAACTCTTGACTTCCGCTACCAAGACAACACAGGCCACCCTCGTATCGTGACTAACAACGCTGGATCCACGCACTCCCACTCTACCAACTATAGGACCGAGGAGCGCTACCGAGGATAACCCAAGACTCGCGTTTGGAGAACTTGGCATATAAATGGTTCCTCCTTAGCTTCCCCAAAACCAAAAGTAGGTATTCAGAAGTGATATTCTTCGCACTTCAAGTACACCAAGGCATCATCGATGAAGACGATCACAAAAATGGACTAGGTACTCTATGAACGTTCTGTTCATCCGGTCTATGAACACTGATGACGCATTTGACTGCCAAGATGGCACAATCGTAGACTCGGATTGCTCATTCCTCGTGCTTAACGCCGTCTTTGCGATATCACTTACCCTTATTCTCGGTTGAGGGTAATCGGACTTACGATCCACTATCGGGTCCACCGAAGACCCGACTAACTGATCAAAAGATCATCGATCATTGGGATCGAGTACTTGTCCTTTTTCTGCAAACTTATACAGCTCTCTGCAACAGATACAAAGTTGCAAGCTCCCGTCCTTCTTCTTGGTAAAAAGGACCGGTGCGCTCCAAGGCAACGAGTTTGGACGCATATACTCTTGCTCCATCAACTCTTCTAGTTGAACCTTTAACTCTGCCATCTCCTTAGGCGCCAAACTATAAGGTGAGCATGACACAGGTTTAGCACCTGACACTAGCTCGATCGTGAAGTTGATCTCTCGCTGCGGTGGGGCTCCAGGGAGATCATCAGGGAAACACATCAGGATATTCAGATACACCCGATGAACTATCCAATGTAGGCTTGGGCTTCGAAGCCTCCCATGATGGCGGTAACGACGCTTGCAAGTCGAACTCCTGACCCCCCAACATGTACCTTTACGATACAGACTCTCTCTTCACGCGCATTGAACAACCACTAGGCAACTACACATCCAATTTGTTCTTTATCATCGAAGGAGGTACTCCGGTGCGCGATATGAATCCTTCGGACAAAAGGAGTGCGAAGCTCCCGTATCGAATAATGCTCTCGCCGGATTGCCAACAATCCAAACAAAGCCTAAAACCTCCAGTCCTAAGCTAACAGACATAAGGTATCAGGTATAAGAAGCTAGATTGCTATCAATTAAACCATACCTGTAATCCCGATGGTCGGCCACATGGCCTCCTGCTGGCCAAGGATGTCCACTCCCAGTTGGGCCGGAGTATACAGCGATGCGGTGGACGCCACCGCCTTTCCCTTCTCCTCAGAGGTTGCCCCTGGCTTCTTTTCGTACATTGGGCGTCCGCTCCAACAATCCCGGGCATAGTGTCCCGACTTTCCACAGATAAAGCATGCATCCGGGGTTTGGGCTGTAGTCGCTCCGGATGGGCTAAAGGAAGGGACTAGACCCGACCTCCTAGCCTTCTTGCACCACCTACGATACCCAGATTTTGAGGTTGCATTTTGAACACCGACTCCTTTGCACTAGAGTCTTCAACTGCTCCTGCCATAACTTTCATTGTATTCTGAACACCTTCCCAACAATCTCTGGCAAAGTGCCCTTTCTTGCCACAAGAATGACAATTGTAAGTGGTTTGGCTAGTAGATGATCTAGCCTCTTTTCTTACCGTTTTGCGGTAGGTAGTCTTTTTAGGATCTGCAGGGTTTGGTACCCTAACCACTGGTATTTGGTGAGCTTTCCCCAACTCTACTTCCAAGGCTCTGGCCGACTCCACCAAAGCTCGGAATCCCAATAGATTTGGTCCTAGCAGTAGGATACGCAACTCGCTGCGCAGACCATTATAAAATCTATCAACTATAGATTGCTCGCTTTCCCATTCAAAGCCTGGGTAGCGCCTTATCATAAGGAACGTCTGCAAGTATTCGTCAACTGAGTGCGCTCCCTGCACTACAACCATGTTCATCTGCTGTCCTAATGGACCTCCAAATGTCCTTTGCTCCGACATACTGCCCGGTGTTGGGGCCATTTCAGGGACAGCGGGTTGCACATTTCTTCCATGTTGTGCGTTGGTCAAAGCGAACATCGCTTTAACTACCCTTCTTATGGTTTCAAAAGAAGTAGGGGTCTCAGGCACGTCGCTTGGTGCAGTATGCGTGCGTTCAGACTGCCCCGCTCCACTCCCGGACACCTATAGTCGTACAAAACACCAATAAGTGACCGAACAAAATTGCAAAAAGCAATTATTGGAACACGCAGGTTCCTCAAACATGTGTATTTTCATTCCTAAGTGGACATTCATGGGTTCTTTTCATGTTATAACGATGACGCACACACATGTGCTCACCACCCCTTAAAGTGAATTCGCCCACGAATTCATTTAAGCCTGATCGAAACCGGTAGTCTGATACCAAATTGTAAAACCCCTATCCGTCGCATAGCATATAGCAGTAGGTCCGGCCGGGGCTCGACGCCATATACTACGGACAGACCGGTTGGTTACTCATTGAAACCATTCAACCAATCAAAACGTCCTACACAGAACATCTAGTGGAAGCAATTTATTAAGTTGCAAAGGAGTAGAACCCAGCCAAGCATGAATGTCCACGACAATAAGCCCATAGAAATGTATGATACACAAAATATTGGCCTTATGGCCTTACAAAAGTTTGCTTAATAAAAGTGTCTTCCAAACCTCGGCACGCAGACCGGTCACACATGAGTAAATAAGAAAACACTCAAAAATTCAGGCCTTCGAGGACCGGCACCGCAACTTGGGATTTAGCCCGCTATTTACCGCTCGGCTCCGCAGCACCTGCAAGCAACAATCCACCGCACGGTGGTAAACAAGAGCAACGGTCAGCTAAAGCTGACCAAATTATAACGATTCCACCCCCAAACCGGGGCAGCAAAGCTCCTTCCCTGCACTTGTTAGCAAAACAAGCAACATAGCGAATAAACATTACATCACAGGTACACGCACACACGGCCGTACACCCCGTGCTCTCAGGGCACTTACTCGGTGAAGCCAGTCCGAACCCCGTCCGATCCTTGACTCACCACCACCCCTAGGGGCGGCAAACCTCGTGAGCATTTAGTCCTTTCAGCTGTAGCCTAGACTCGATCTCCAAACCTCGGCAAGTCCCACGTAAAACTTTAGGTCACTTTAACCGAGCAGATGGAGCGGGTAGGGGTCTACCAGCCCGTTGCTCACCTTGCCAATAATATTTGGCCTTTGACGCGGGCCAAGCTTTCCCCAGTCCCAATAATCGTTCAAACACGGTACATAGCCCCGCTATGTACCCGGTTGGCTCTCAGGCCACCGATATGGCAGAAGTTCGCTTCCGCCCAGATTTCTGGGTGCACCCTTGGGTTAATCCCCAAGACTCCCTATTGCAATCTACCACGTAGAAGCCCGAAAATAACACAAAGGCACAGAGTCTTCTCAGGCCAACCATGCATAGCAAAACATCACCGATCCAGACTAACATGTCCGGGTAGGCTTCACACATCATGCCTATGTCCGTACTACGATTCCGGACTCTAACAAGGGGGAATTTACATATCTACCCCAAGGAATACCGCAAACTCGCCGCACACTCGCGGGAGAAGGGTTTTCCCATACAAAGGAAGAAGAGCTTCACATGCTCAAGATGAGAATCATTACCCTAGCATTTCTCCTCGACGCCATGACGATCCAGTCGGATGGAGAGCACCGCATCGGCCTCGCCTTCGCGGATCTGGACTCGGATCGAGAATCGGAGCTACGAAGCTCCACCGACGGCCGGAGTTGACCTCCTTCTTCCTCCTTGCTCTCCCTTCTCTCTAGCCTTTAGAAAGAGAAAGCTCAAATGAAATGAGGGTTTTCAAGCCCCATTCCCGAGTATATCTCCTCAGGAACAGCCCCCCACCGTTGGATCCCAAACTAAGGAAACGGACGGCCACGATTCAGCCCAAAATTAGAAATCCTGGGCCGAACACGGGTTGCAACACGGCCGTGTACTTGGCCGTGTCACTCATTCACCGTCACCAGGGATGCCCGACTAGAACACGGCTTGTGACACGACATCCGACACGCCCGTGTCACATATGACACGCCCGTGTCACATATGACACGCCCGTGTCAGTACCCGTGTCACTACCCGTGTCACATGACACACCTGTGTCATTACTCGTGTCACTACCCGTATCACATGACACACCCGTGTCAGTACCCGTGTCACTACCCGTGTCACATGACACACCCGTGTCAGTACCCGTGCACTACCCGTGTGCCCAAACGACACAAAACTGAAAAAGACCCGAAAAGGACACGACCATGTGACACGCCCGTGACACAAGCCGTGTGCTCGACACGTCTGCGGACACGCCCGTGACACGCCCTGGGACACACACGTGTCCCAGGCCGTGTTACCTCTACCAAACCCCAGATTTGGCTCAAAACGCCACCCGTCACTCTTTTGAGTTTCGGGGCATTACAAATTGACTGCGATACAACTTGGCCTTCTCATTATATATAGTTTTGATTGTCATTGTATTTTCCGGATTTCTTTTCTTTAATGATGACAATATTTTGTGTGGCTTAACTCCGACATTAAACATGTAAGTGAGGGTAATATCTATCTCAACTCTAGAGGGGGGGTGAATAGAGTATTTTTAAAGTAAATTTAAAATTTAAAATTGCAAAGCAGTAAAGACTTAATTTATGTATAGGTGTAAGGTGCTTTGATGTAGAAATAAAACTAAGGCAGTAAAATAAAAATCACAGCACACAGCAAAGAATATACACAAGTAACCAGAAGATACAAGGATCTATAGTGGTTCCCCAAAAACCTGGGTACATCCACTCTTCTACCACCCTTGGTAGGAATCCACTCAGGATGAGTTGATCAGGTGTCCTGGCACTAATGAGCTTTTGATAAGGTGCTCAAAAACCAGATCTAGATTTTTTGATAATGTGTCTTGCCACCACTGAGTTTTGACAAGGCTCTCAGAACCAGATTCAGAACTTTTGAAGGGAGTTTTGATAACCCTTTTACAGCAGGAAAAGAAAAAGGAAGAGGTGAAGTTGTCTTCTCTGTCTCAATCACTGAGAGAAGACTTAGTGGATTGATTGTGTTGTCAAAGCTCCCCCTGAGATGTAGATGGTTCATGAGTGAGAGCTTTGCTAGGGTGATAGGCCTTCAGAAGCTTCAGATCTCCAGCAGAAGATGATTTCAGCAGAGGCTGAAATATGAGTTGTCTGGAGTCTTTGATGTTGAAGCTATGAACACTTTTCAGTATGCTAATTTTCAATCTGACTCTTCTGAATTGAGCACTTGATTTTTCTCTGAGTTGATCTGACTATCCTGTGTATGTCTGTATTGAGTAGTCGTTCTTTCTCTTGATCTGCTGTTGGATATTTTATTCTCTGATGATCCTCTGTCCAAGATAGTCGTTAGCAGTCATAAATGTCTTCCATAAATATTTTGTCTTCTGGAGGAAAGTCCAATAAACATTCTCTGAGAAATCCCTTGAAACTTGCTCCAAAATAAATGAAAATGGCTAACAAATCTCTTGAAATAAATGCTGAGAGAATTTGAAAAACATTCTAAAAGCTGACTAAATTTGAATCCTTAAAGTCGTCGATCTCTCAGAAAAACGTCGATCTGAGCTCTACGATCGTTGAACTGAGCTCAGAAATTGGATCTGTACATCAGACAGAAAACGTCGAACTGAGCTCTACGATCGTCGAACTGAGCTCAGCGACCTGAAGAATAAGGAGGATGGATCGTCGAACTGAGCTAGAAGATCGTCGAACTGAACTCAGTGACTTGGAAACTAGCTGAAGGCAGATCGTCGATCTGAGCTCGAAGATCGTCGACCGGAGTTCGACGACTTAGCAAAGTTGAGCTCAGAGATCGTCGAACGGAGTTCGATGTTTCGTCGACCTGAGCTCGACGAAAATTGTCTTTGACTCAGCTCTAAGTCTTGATCTTTGAATGGTCCTGGGGGCAGCTTCAAACCTAAATTCTAAGCCCTAGACTCATTCTAACTTGACCTTTTCAACTATACATCTAGGTCAAACTGATTTCCTAAAAACATAGTGATCCTTGCCCAAATTAGTAATAGGGTGTTTCAACAATCTCCCCCTATTTTGGTTAGGATTACTATTTACAGAGCTCAGTAATAAATACAACAGCAAATGCAGAAAAAGCAAACATTAAAGCAACAGAGCAGAACATGCAGCATAGCAGCATTCAGATAAAATATCAGCAAGTGTTTTAAAATGAATGTACTGTCTGCTTACAGAGATCACTTCTTTTCACTTCCTTTCTTAAATAAGATTTCCCTGTTGGGATTGAGAGCCTCTTTCTTTGACCTTCTGTCATCATCTGCACCTAAGGAGGTTTGAGATCTTGGCCTGGGAACCACAGCCTCAGGATGCAATTTCATGTAATCCACTGGGTCAAATAACTTCCTTGAAGCATATCTTTCCAGTTCTGCCTTCCTTTGCTCTGACAAGGTAGTGATGTTGGAAGTGTCTTTTCCTTGCTCTATGGCCTTCTTCAACTGATCTAAGGCAGCAAGTTCTTTCATCCTAGCAGTCCATGATAAAAGATTGTTCTCTGGATCTTCAAAAGGGACTGCAGGTTCATATCTATTAATAGTTTCTGAAGCAGTAGAAGTCCTTGTATCAACAGGTTCTCTGAGTTTATAAGGGAAAAGACCTTGAGTTGAGTCCATATGTCTTTGTCCTTCCCTCTGTTGTCTTGATTGAATCATGTGTTCTCTCTGATTACCTCTGTATTGTCCCCTTCTGGACTGATAACCTCTTTGATATTGCCCTCTGGGATGGTATCTTTGTGAAGATTGGGAGGAGCTTTGCTTTGGATCCGAGGTTTGAGAAGCTGAGCCTCCACCTGATCCTGAATCTGGAGGAGGAGGAGGAGGATGCTGAAACTGGGATGATCCTTTCTCATACTTATCCAACTTTCTTTTCTTCTTCATGGCCTTTAGCTGGTTTTTAGAATACTGCATCCAAGGTTCAGTTATCTGGCAATCATGTAGAATATAATAGGGTATGTCATTAACATCCTTGGCCTTTGCAGGAGGGACCTTCATCATGGCCTTACTTCTAGCTTTCCTTTTCTTTGCAATAGTGCCAAAAGAATCATCAGATTCTGTATTGAATTGATCACTTTCAGAACTCTGTGGTTTGTCATACAAATCATCTATACTTTTGATGTATTCCTCTTGAACTTTTGATTTCTCAGTATCAACAGGGGCAGGAGGTGTTGATACAGCAACAGTAATCACAGCAGTAACATATGAAATAACAGGAGTCTTAGATACTTGTACTTCCAAATATTTGGCCAATTCTTCATCAGCAGTAATATCAATATCAGCAGGCAGCATTTCAATGTCAGTAGTTCCAACAGATATAACAGCAGTACAAACAGAAGCAACAACATCCTCAGCCTTAAAAGAGTTGACATATGATGCAATCAGGCTGGGATCACATTCTGAAATAGGCACAATGGCCTTAGTAAGGTCTTCAACTTGCTGAACTGGTAAAAATCTTCTGTGAAGAGAATCAAAAGCACTCAACAGTGACCCGAGGTCCACTGTAAACACTGGAACTGGAGCAGTAGCAGGCACTTCTTCAGCTTCATGAGGCATCTCCCCCTGCCTTGATTCAGACAGGACTGGATCAAGGCACCCTATTGAAGGAATTGCCTGAGGAGAGGAGAAAGAAGATAGCCTGTCAGACAGCTCCTGAACATGTTTCAGAAGTGGAGCCATTGTGGTCTCCAGCAATGAGGATAGCCTGGGGGCTAGCAGCTCATACAGCCTGTCTGCCAGTGCAGGAAGATCTACATGCTCAAGATGGGCTTGAGTAGAGGTAGGAGTTGATGTTACTGGCATAATGGTGGATGGTGTTGTGGTAGGAGGTATAGGGATGGATGGCTCAGTAGTAGAGATTGTGGAGATGGATGGTACTGGAAAGGAGATGGATGATATGGGTGTGGAGATGGATGGTGAGAAAGAGGGTTGATCAAGGATGTCATTGAGGAGCTGTTGGTATGAGGAGGATGATGGAGGCTCAAGAGGTGAGGAGGGGGAATCATCCATGAAGGAGTCATCCAAAATGTTGAAAGATGAAATGGAAGAATCAATGGGTGGATAGTAGTACAGAGGGTGTAATGGTTCTGAGATGGTGGCTGGAGGATGTGAAATAGGTGATGAAATTGTGATGGGGGAGGAGATGGCTGATTGGATGGTTTATGAGGAAGGTAAGGCAAAAACAATAGGATATGAAGAAGGAGGAGCAGAGGAGGAGGCAGGCAGTCTCTCAATGAGGGCAGGAACATGAGGGGAAGAGACTGAAACAGTCCTTGTGCCTGAAGCAGATGTTGCTGCAGCAGCCCTGCTGGGGTTGATAATCTGCCTGTCCCATTTGCTGAAAAGGGCACAGGTGAGCCTTTTGGATGCATTGATGTGCATCCCATTTGAAACCAGTAATTCAGGGCACCTGGAATGCAGGAAAACCCCTAGAATCCTCCCAAAGAAGACACAACTTTTGTTAATTTTCTTCTTGATCAAGTCAAAGAAGATAGTTCCCCAATCCAGATGTTTCTTGTCAACTATTGCTCCCATTAAACAGAGCTGATACCTTGAGATGGTATCATGAGCTGAGTGCTTTGCCAGAAGTACTTTTCCCACAACATCAGCCAAAAATTGAAATTCAATTGATAGGTTCTTTTTCAACAGCTTATTAGGGTGTACAACAGAGTGACCCATTCTATCTAACATGGAATCAAATTCTTCTCTAGACAAATCAATAGAGTCATCTCCAGTACTTAAGGTGAATACTTCTGTCAGAAGAATGGGGACAATGGTACCTGAGTCCCGTTGATCGTGCCGACTATAGTATTTTCATTTTCATTGGTTGCGGTAAAAACCCATTGTTTTATTTCATCTGCCGCAATCTTTATTCTGGTGGTCATAAACTGAACTAACTGCTGTTCACGGAAAAGATTCAGAGTATCTTTGAACCTCTGATCGTTGCCATCGAAGGAGTTCATATCTATGTCAAAACCTGTATCAAATTTCATTTTGGAAAGAGCGGTAACCGACACAGCCATTTGTACCTGCAAATATTGAACAAACACGACCAAGTGTAGAGAGTTTGGAGGGAAAGAGAAAAATTTGCAGAGAGTATGAAAGCGTAAAAGACGAACGACGGCCGAAAAATGATTTTATATTAGGGTTCGATGGTGAAACGAAAAATCGTTGAACTCTGTTCGACGATTTGGGCTTCAAATGGAATACGAAGAGGTTTCAATATCGTCGATCTCCGTTCGACGACATTGACGAGCGTCGAGCTCTGCTCGACGACCGCTTAACAGAAAGAAGGATAGCTTAAAGCTATCAGGCGGCGCTGAACTCAGGTCGACGATTTAGGAAACGTCGATCTGCGTTCGACGATTTTTGGGAAACCGTCGATCGACGTTCGACGATTTCTGGGGAAAACGTCTAGCGCAGTTCAGAGACAAAACAGAACCTACAGACAATAGAAAATATAAGTTTTTAGCCTAGTCTTGGTCTGTTCTTAGAGTTTTAAAATCTTGGAATTTATTTTAGGCTTCCTCCATCTAACATGCCTAACTGATTTAGGAAGAATGTGTGTTTCTTTTCATCCAAGGATTTGGTGAAAATATCTCCCCTTTGCAAATCAGTTGGGATATATTGAAGTTCAATTTTGTTTTTCTCAACATTATCCCTTAGAAAATGATGCCTAATTTCTATGTGTTTTGTCCTACTATGGAGGACTGGATTTTGTGCAATGGAAATAGCACTGATGTTGTCACAAAATATTTTAGACTTCTCTAAGTTGTAACCATAGTCTAGGAGTTGATTTTGAATCCACAAAATTTGTGAACAACAACTACCTGCAGCCATATATTCAGCTTCAGCAGTTGAAGTTGACACAGATGTTTGTTTCTTACAAAACCATGAGACAAGTCTATCACCAAGAAACTGACAAGTTCCACTGGTGCTTTTCCTGTCTATTCTGCATCCAGCATAATCAGCATCTGAGAATCCAGTTAAGTCAAATGCTGAATCTTTTGGATACCAGAGACCTAGATTTGGACAGCTTTTAACATACCTAAGAATCCTCTTTACTAAAGTTAAGTGTGACTCTCTAGGGCTAACTTGGAATCTAGCACATATACATGTAGCAAACATTATATCAGGCCTACTAGCTGTAAGGTACAATAAAGAGCCAATTATTGCTCTATATGTTATCTGATCAACTGGTTTCCCATGTTCATCAGCATCCAATACAGTATTGGTAGACATGGGTGTTTTCATACATGATGCATCAGACATACCAAATTTCTTAACCAGCTCTTTTGCATACTTGGTTTGAGAAATAAATATGCCTTCAGCATGTTGTTTGACTTGCACTCCTAAGAAGAAGGATAGCTCACCCATGCTACTCATTTCAAATTTAGAGTGCATCAGCTTGGAAAACTTTTTGCATAAATTTAAATCAGTAGACCCAAATATAATATCATCTACATAAATTTGTACTAGTAGGGTATGAGACTTATGGGTTCTAATAAAAAGAGTTTGGTCTACTCTCCCCCTAATAAAATCATTTTCCAGAAGAAAGCATGCTAGAGTCTCATATCATGCTCTAGGAGCTTGCTTTAGACCATATAATGCTTTATGCAGTTTGAAAACATAATCAGGATGAGTTGGAGAGACAAAACCTGGGGGTTGTCTGACATAGACTTCTTCTTTGATCTCCCCATTGAGAAAAACACTCTTCACATCCATTTGGTAGAATTTGAATCCCTTGTGAGCAGCATAAACCAGGAAGATTCTTATGGCCTCTAACCTTGCAACTGGTGCAAAGGTCTGGTCATAGTCTATCCCCTCTTCTTGAGAATATCCTTGAGCAACTAGCCTTGCCTTGTTCCTTACAATAATTCCTTGATCATCCAATTTGTTTCTGAAAACCCATTTTGTTCCAACAATGGAGTGATCCCTTGGCTTAGGCACTAGTTCCCAAACTTTGTTTCTTTCAAGTTGATGCAACTCCTCTTGCATTGCAATGATCCAGTGTGGATCTTGCTATGCATCTTGAATGTATTGAGGTTCAATTTGAGAGAGAAAGCAAGTGTGCATCAGGTTTTGGTTGACCTGATTTCTGGTTTGCACACCAGCTGAGATGTTTCCAATCAGTTGGGAGATTGGATGATCTCTTGATGTTACTAAATCAACAGGGGTTGTTGATTGTTCACCAGCCTGTGTTGTTGTTTCCTCTTGTGGAACAGCAACTGGCTCTTCAGGAAGATTTTCTTCCAGATGTTGAGCAGCTTCTTCATCTTCACTACTTTCATCCTTTTGAGTAACTTGCAATCTGTCCAAGTCTTCAGCTAGAGAATGTACCTACAGATGTTCTATGGTAGAAGCATTCTTCTCCTTGAAAGACATATTAGTTTCATCAAAGGAAATATGGACAGATTCTTCTATTTTTTGAGTAGTTTTATTATAAACTCTATAAGCTTTACTGATCATGGAGTATCCCAGAAACACTCATTCTTCAGTTTTTGCTTGAAATTTTGCTATATATCTCTTGTCATTGTTGTGAATATAATAAATGCAACCAAAAATTTTGAAGTAATCTACTTTAGGTTTCTTCCCTTTGAGTAATTCATAGGGAGTCTTGCCCTTCAGTTTATGTATTAAACTTCTATTCAGTACATAGTTGGAGGTGTTCACTGCCTCAGCCCAAAAGGATAGAGGAAGGTGAGCATCTGACAACAATGTAGTTGCAGATTCAATTAGGGTTCTATTTTTCCTTTCTGCTACCCCATTTTGTTGAGGAGTTCTAAGAGCTGAGAATGTATGCCTGATCCCTTCACTCTGACAGAACTCTTGCATAAGAAGAAAATCAAACTCTGTCCCATGATCACTTCTGATCAGGGCAATATGAGCATTGAACTCACTCTGTATACATTTGAGAAACTCTGTCAAACACTTAAAGTTATCAGACTTCTTCCTCAGAAAGAACACTCATGTGAATCTTGAGAAGTCATCTACAACCACTAAAGTGTAGGATTTCCCTCCTAAGCTTTGTACTGTAATGGGTTCAAAAAGATCCATGTGTAACAGATACAAAATCCTAGGTGAATCACTCTTGTTAAGTGACTTAAAACTGTTTTTAGTTTGCTTGCCTAATTGACAAGGCTTGCGAAGTCCTTCCTTCTTGTAGGGGCCAGAAGGTAGTCCTCTAATAAGGTTGTCCTTGGATAGCCTAGCAATGGTTCTAAGGTTAATATGTCCTAGTCTCTTATGCAATAGTATGTTAGGTATGGATATGGAATTGAAAAGGCAATTATCTACTTTAGATGAATGAAAATCTACTAAGTAAATGTTACCTTTTCTGTTACCTGTCAACACAGTTGTGTTGTCTTCTGACTTGACCTTGCATATAGCTTTGTTGAAAGTCACTTGATATCCTTCATCACAAAGTTGACTGATACTTATCAAGTTGTGCTTGAGTCCTTTAACATAAGCTACTTTCTTGAAGGTGACTGTTCCAATTTGGACTGCACCATATCCTTTTGTTGTTCCAAAGTTTGAATCACCAAAAATTACTTTGGGTCCAAGCTTGACTTTAAAGGATGTGAAATTGTCCTTATTCCCTGTCATGTGCTTTGAGCACCCACTATCCAGATACCATTGCTGGTTTGATGTTGGATAAGTCTTCTCCTGCACATAAACAGCTTATATGTTTTTGACCCAGTTTACCTTGGGCCTAGGTTGATATCCCTTAAATTCAGAAATGAAAGACATCCCAGGTTGACTCTTATAACCTTCAGGATGGTATCTCCTAGGAGGTACTATCCATTCAGTATAGGGGTTGAAACCTTGGGATGTAGGACTTCTAGGATTGAATCTAGATGTACCTTTGAAAGATTGTTCAAAGCCCTGATCTCTGTTCGACGATCGTCGAGCTGAGGTCGACGATCTTGGGTCAGATCGTCGAGCTCTGTTCGAAGATCGACTGTCCTGGAGTTCAGAGTTCAGGTGTTGTCGAGCTGAGTTCGACGATTTTTTCTTGGATCATCGAGCGCCGTTCGACGATCGTCGAGCTCTGTTCGACGCATTCTGTTGGACTATAACTTTCTTTGGCAAATCTGTATTCTTTCTAGCTACCTCTACAACTTCTTTTTCTTTATCAGAGATAAATTTGATTGGAGTTGTCAGAACTATAGGCTGGCTGGATGAAACTCCCAAGCCCAGTGTACTATTAAGTCTAGAGTTCACTGTGCTTGTGATGTCCATCAGGTTTGATGCTTGGCCCTGGATAGTTCACTTTTCAGTGAAGCTATTTCCTCCCTATAACATTCTAACTCTTCAGAGAGTTTGAGGTTCTCTGATTTTAAAGTGCTATGCTCAGATAGTTGTCTTCTGAGGGAAATGATTTCCTTCTCAGACTCTAATAGATCTAGGCATAGTGCTTTAAACTCATGTTTAAAGTCCTCAGAATTGAAATCAAATGAATTGATTACCTGGTCTTCTTCTGATTGAATTTCTGAATATGACTCTGACTCTTCTGCTTCTGAATTTGATTGAGAGGCATTGATAGCCATCATGCAAAATTCCTTTTCATCAGCATCATCCTCATCATCACTGGAGCTGGATGAAGCTTCAGAATCTTATTCAGTTTCACTCCATGTCTCAGCAACAAATCCCTTCCTTGTATGTTTGTTCTTGCTGGAGGAGGGTTTATCTGAGCTGTTCTTCTTAAAGTCTTTCTCCTTTCTTCTTTCTCTTCTATCTTTCTTGTCCTTGTTTTTGTTTTCTGGACAGTCAGGCACAATATGGCTTGGTTTCCTGCAACCAAAACATATAACTTCCTTGTTGTTATTTGATTTATCATACCTTGACTTATCATGTCCCTTGTATGATCTCTTTCTGAAGTCTTTTCTGGCCATTTTGTAGAATCTTTTGGCCAATAAGCTGAGTAGCTTCTCATTGTCTATGACCTTTTCTTCAGGCAGGTCCTCAACAGCTTTGAAGGCTATTATCTTCTCTTTCCTTGTGGCTGGTGAGGCAACCTTCTGTTCTTATTCTCTATTTTTAATGAGCAGCTCATAAGATTTGAGCTTGCCCAGGAGAGCTTCAGTGATAATCTCATTTAGACTTCTGGCATCTTTGATTGGCCAGATTCTTGAATCCCAAGTGCTGGGGAAACACATTAGGATTTTGTCATTCAGCTCAGTTAATGAGATTTCTTTATCCAGAGTCTTTAACTCATTGACAATCAGACTTAATCTGTTGTATATGTCTGCAACTGACTCAGCTTCTCCTTTCTTGAAGTTCTCATATTGGGATATGAGATGGGATCTTCTGTCTTTTCTCTCATCAGCAGATCCTGAGACAATCTCAGAAAGTTTGTCCCAGATTTCTTTGGCTGAGTTGCATTCAGCTACCTTCTGAAATATCTCATCAGACATTGTCTGAGCTAAGATATTCATGGCCTTGGCATCTGCAGTCTTCCACTTCTTTATTTCAGCATCTGTTCCTGAAGGAGGTGGAACAGCACTTGTATTTGTGTTTGCTGGTGGACTTGGGCACACTGTCAAAACAGAATTAAATATGTCTTCATCAATAGAATTCATATAAAGTATAATCCTTGCTTTCCAAAGTGCAAACTTGGATAGATTGCACACTGGAGGCCTGGTGCTTGCATAATCTTTGTTCTGTGCCATGTCTTTATATAAAATTAAATATAATGAAAATAACCCTCTTAAAAGATTGATCTTATCAAGGATCTTTTGGTTCAGGTGTTAGCCTGTATGAACAACCAACCTCGCTTTGATACTAATTTAAAGTGAGGGTAAGATCTATCTCAACTCTAGAGGGGGGGGGGGGGGTGAATAGAGTATTTTTAAAGTAAATTTACAATTTAAAATTGCAAAGTAGTAAAGACTTAATTTATGTATAGGTGTAAGGTGCTTTGATGTAGAAATAAAACTAAGGCAGTAAAATAAAAATCACAGCACACAGCAAAGAATATACACAAGTAACCAGAAGACATAAGGATCTATAGTGGTTCCTCAAAAACCTGGGTACATCCACTCTTCTACCACCCTTGGTAGGAATCCACTCAGGATGAGTTGATCAGGTGTCCTGGCACCAATGAGCTTTTGATAAGGTGCTCAAAAACCAGATCTAGATTTTTTGATAAGGTGTCTTTCCACCACTGAGTTTTGACAAGGCTCTCAGAACCAGATTCAGAACTTTTGAAGGGAGTTTTGATAACCCTTTTACAGCAGGAAAAGAAAAAGGAAGAGGTGAAGTTATCTTCTCTGTCTCAATCACTGAGAGAAGACTTAGTGGATTGATTGTGTTGTCAAAGCTCCCCTGAGATGTAGATGGTTCAGGAGTGAGAGCTTTGCTAGGGTGATAGGCCTTCAGAAGCTTCAGATCTCCAGCAGAAGATGATTTCAGCAGAGGCTGAAATATGAGTTGTCTGGAGTCTTTGATGTTGAAGCTATGAACACTTTTCAGTATGCTAATTTTCAATCTGACTCTTCTGAATTGCGCACTTGATTTTTCTCTGAGTTGATCTGACTATCCTGTGTATGTCTGTATTGAGTAGTCGTTCTTTCTCTTGATCTGCTGTTGGATATTTTATTCTCTGATGATCCTCTGTCCAAGATAGTCGTTAGCAGTCATAAATGTCTTCCATAAATATTTTGTCTTCTGGAGGAAAGTCCAATAAACATTCTCTGAGAAATCCCTTGAAACTTGCTCCAGAATAAATGAAAACGGCTAACAAATCTCTTGAAATAAATGCTGAGAGAATTTGAAAAACATTCTAAAAGCTGACTGAATTTGAATCCTTAAAGTCGTCGATCTCTCAGAAAAACGTCGATCTGAGCTCTACGATCATTGAACTGAGCTCAGAGATTGGATCTGTACATCAGACAGAAAACGTCGAACTGAGCTCTACGATCGTCGAACTGAGCTCAGCGACCTGAAGAATAAGGAGGATAGATCGTCGAACTGAGCTAGAAGATCGTCGAACTGAACTCAGTGACTTGGAAACTAGCTGAAGGCAGATCGTCGATCTGAGCTCGAAGATCGTCGACCGGAGTTCGACGACTTAGCAAAGTTGAGCTCAGAGATCGTCGAACGGAGTTCGACGTTTAGTCGACCTGAGCTCGACGAAAATTGTCTTTGACTCAGCTCTAAGTCTTGATCTTTGAATGGTCCTGGGGGCAGCTTCAAACCTAAATTCTAAGCCCTAGACTCATTCTAACTTGACCTAAACAACTATACATCTAGGTCAAACTGATTTCCTAAAAACATAGTGATTCTTGCCCAAATTAGTAATAGGGTGTTCCAACAAAACATATCAGACATGATCTTCTACTCTTGTCATCAAGCCTACCATTGCATGGATGCGCTTCTAAGTGAAAAAATCATGATTATGTAAACTATTTTTTTACTTCAATCGTTCATTCATTATTTTTTTCTCGATGCCCGTTTAGTGCAAACTTACATCCACAACGTTTAGAACTTTATTTTATGATATTTTTTTATATAACCTTTCTTATTTTGACTATCACGAGAAGATCCGGCTATGTCACAACCTAGAATTATCCTAGGTTTTGCTCTTGCGGTGAAATTATCTGCTCTCAAAATAATGATAACAAACCCAGATTATTTGAAATACTTTAGGCTCATCCAACTAATTCTTCCTTACCTGAAAAGGCCATATTTGTACGAAAATGAATACCAACATCAACCGGGTTATCTTTAGGTCATTCAACATTTGCCAATAACATAACATCGTCTGAATTCATTTCAATCTAACATATATAAACAAACATTTACAAATATGCATTTGGAGAAAAGTAAAAACTCATATCAATAACCAAAACCTAGGGTATTAGAGAAAAAAATTGAAAACTCACATTGGGGATCCACCAAAGAGATTGTGGTATCAATAACAAAAGTCCAAAACCTATATAAAAAATGTTTTAGAAAGATTTAAAAAAACCTAGGTTATTAGAGAGAAAAAATTGAGAGAAGATGAGAGAGAACTCACCGGAGGGCGGCAATAGAGATGTTGCCGTCGTTAGAGAAAACACCGGCCGGGGAGGAGCAATCAAGGGTGGCAGAAGGAAGGGCAGCGACTGCGTGAAGGATTTCCAAAAAAATTAGGTTTTGGTACCGGAAAAAATAAAAAGAGAGGAGGGAAACTCACCGAGGGCGGGAATAGGGAGGTCACCGACGAAAGAGAGCAGGTCGCCGACGGTGGAGGGAGCAGGGCGAGGCATGCCTGACCGGCAAAAGGGGCGAGCGGGCGGATTAGGCGGAACTTCTCCATTTTTTCACGGGAGACGGAAGAAATGAGGGGGTACAATTAGGCTTTTTTTTATTTGGGAAGAGTTATTTAAATATTAATGATGTTTGGGATACAAATATCAAAATATGACCTGCGAATATCAATTCCCAAAAATAATGGTGTATCCGTGGGATTGAGAGGAAAAGGAAATAACCAAATTATTCTTGGGCTATATAAAATGAAAACATTGCTCTTAATTGGGAAGAAAAAAATTGGGAATCTTAAACCCGAAAATTACATGAAAATGAATATAGTCGTTTTCTGTCCCTGGATCGTTTCGTCCTTCCGTCCAGTTCCCAAACGTCGACGTCCTGTTGCGATCTCGGTGGACGCGGAGGCGGTTCGCCGGCTAACAAGCGACGCGGAGGAACTGGGAGGGAGAGGAGAGAAAGCCACAGGCGGGCCGGGAGAGAAGAAGAACGGGATGAGGAGGAAGATGAACAAAAACTTAATTCATTACTTTCTCTATACAATACAACATACATTGATATATATAAAAGCTTATATTAGCCGTTACAGTAGAACGTTATAAAATACTTTAAAGAAACAGACGTTATAAAATACTTAAAGAAATAGATCTGGGCCGTTGATGAGATCTGGGCTTGATGTGCGGCGGATGCTTTGTTCCTTGCTGAATAATTCCTGGAGTACTGAGACCATCGGGATATTTCCCCTAACAATACTTTCCCCTTTAGGAACGCTGTCCTCAGCGTTCATCCAGATTTCCTTCACGCCGGTGGTGAGCGAAGGGGAAAAACCCGTCGGATCGTTCGCCGTTGTTATCACTTGTGGTGGTTCGAGGTGTTGATGCGGAGGGTTCTTTGTTGCCCCTTCTCCAGTCTCAGCCGAAATTTCCGAGATGGCAGTGGTGATGATGGGAAAGGATATCTAGCGAATCTGAGAGTTGTAACTCGCTATTTCGGTCGAGGGACTGAGTTGGTGAGGTACATCTTGCTCCTCTCTTTCTTTATTGTGCTGGATCTGGTGTTCTTCAGGTTGTGCGCTTAGCTGCAGCACGTCTTTCCGGCGACGGGTGGGCGTTCGTTTTTGTTGTTGCGTCCACGATGTTTGTAGAGGGAGGTGATGCGGGTCTGGATCTTTGGGTTGGTGTGTTCTGGTACTGCGTTTGCCTTTTGCCCCCCATGTCGACGTGCCAATGTCAGTTTTCAGTTCCTGTAATCGCTGTAGAATAGTTGTGTGCAATAAGGGGGTTATTTTGTAGCTCGACAATATCTTCCCATGTGCTGTTGGAAGGGGGAAGTCCCTGCTATTGTATCAATGCCTGGGGAACTTCTTGGCCTTGTCGTATGACCCGTCGGGTGCTGATGACTGCCATGGGCTGATGCATGGGTTTGTTCTCCCAGCTGAGTTCGGGTATATTAGTGATATGAATTTTAGGGTCCCCTGCATATGGTTTTAGCAAGGATATGTGAAATACTGGGTGTATCTTGGATGATGGTGGTAGGAGCAGCTGATATGTTGTTTCCCCTATGACTTCTATTACTTGATAGGGCCCGTAATACTTCAGCCCTAATTTCCTTCCTTGTGGCCTTTTCATGATGAGTTGTCGATACGGGTGTAATGTGAGTAACACCCAGTCGCCTTTGTTTAGTTTGAGTTCTTTTCTTTTCTTGTCTGCTTGTGTCTTCATACACTGCTGCGATTTAGCTAGATTCTCTTTTAGACCATGAAGTAGTTGTTCCCGTGTATGTAGTGTCTCCTCGACGGCTTCATTGCTGGTACTTCATGCACAAAAATTGTTGGATATTGTATCCACAATAACCTAGATTTGTATGAAGTCACCCTTGAACTAAGATGAATTAAGTTTGTATTTGATGCCCTTTTCAAGTTGAGTGCTTGCAGGTTATAATTGTCAAGTGTAGACCAATGTCAGTTTACAATAGGTCACCAAACATAGGATCATACAATGTAATCTCTCATTGTGTGATCCATGGTGTTGACTCATGTGTAACCTCTCTATTGGAACACACTTCATTTTCAAGTACTAAAGTTTTGGGAGAAAGGCTGGTTGTTGGTTTCTTAGTAGAAAATCTTTTTTCAGTTAACAATTTTTTTTCTAAGTATTTTACTCGAGTTAGCTTAGTCAGGTACTCGAGTAACAGAAGTCTTTTTCTCGAGAAAGCCGGGTGTAGTTCTCGAGAAAGCCTTGCAGTACTCGAGTAGGTCTTAACTTTCTCGAGTAACCTCAAAATTAAGCTCGAAATTTTTCCAAGTCTTTTTCTCGAGAAAGCCAAAGACATTTCTCGAGAAGGCTAAGGTTAGTTCTCGGGAACCAGATGTTCTTACTCGAGAAACAAAAATCTTTTCTCGAGCTGCTTTCTTGTTCTCGAGTAACAGAAAATTTTTTCTCGAGTAAGTCTATCCATTCTCGAGAAACCAGAACTCATTTTCTATATTTTCCTTAAGTGTTTCTTCTCGAGAATCTTATATCCTTTCTCGAGAAACAGAACTCGTACTCGAGTAATTCTTATTTCTCTCGAGAAACGGAGTTCTGAATATGGATTTCACTAAGTGTCTGACGGGTTTTGATTTCAAATGTGATTAACTCTTGATTGGTCCACGTGGATTGTAATTAATGAAATCAGACCGTTATCTAAGACCTATAAAAGGTCATGTCAGAATCGACAAACCCTAAGAAGAATTTTACAGAATTCTGAATCACTTTCAAGATTCTAAATCGGGAAGCGCCGCCGCCTACTAGACGTGTTCTTCATCGTCAAACTTCTCGATCCAAAAATTCAGACAAGAAGGATTCAACCGATCAAGCTTTTCAACATCTGTAAATCTTCTCCTTGATCGTGGTGATCCTACGTTCTCAGATCGAAGTGTTCTCAGATTTCTTCCTCGACTTTTCTGACAGAGCTTTATAATTTTTCAAGAAGGAAGTGGCTGAGAATTAATCAGATCTGTGAAAACAAGTTTGTGTATTTTATTGTAATTCCATTTTATTTGTGTAGGAGTTATTCTTCTAGATTGTAGGAGCTATTCTCCGAGTTTGTAGGAGTTGTTCTCCGAGTTGTTGTAGGAGTGGTTTTACTCCGAGTTGTCGGAACATTGTTCCGAGTTGTAGGATTTTTTCCAATCCGAGATAGTAGTAAAGTAGCCGAGTCTAGGGTGGTGCTAGATCGGTGAGGTGAAGAGCGGACGTACCCAAGATTAGGGAACCACTATAATCTTTGGTGTCGTCTGTGGATTGCTTGTTTATTTTCTGTGCATCTCTTGTACAATTTTTATTCCGCAAAAAGACGCAGAACTCACATATTCACCCCCCTCTAGGTGATTTAGGTGGACAACGACATTTTCAGAAATTGAGCAAACCAGGAAGTGGTCGACCGAACATGACCTCAAAAGGGGTCATATTGGTCGAGGAGTTATATGATGTGTTTTAGTGATATTCCGCAAGATTAAGAAAAGAGACCATTTTTTGGTACTTCGTGAGAAAAAAATCTTAAATATTGTCCTAGGCAACGGTTTACTCGTTCAGTTAGGCCATCAATTTGGGGATGATAAGCTGAGCTATATTTTAAAAGTGTGCCTTGAAGTCGAAATAGTTCGACCCAGAAATTGCTTAAGAATATGGTGTCTCAGTCGGATATGATTGTTTCGGGAATCCCATGTAGTCTTCCTATGCAGTTCCAAAATTCGCTTGCCACTGTGGGGCCTGTCATGGGGTGTTTTAGGGGTGCAAAGTGTGCGGCTTTTGAGAATCGATCTACCACTACTAGAATGATAGTGTACCCCTTTGAGTTTGGTAGATGGGTGATGAAGTCCATGGTGAGGTCTGCCCATAATCGTTGGGTGGTGGGTAGAGGTTGAAGAAGTCCATAGGGTAGGTGATTTAAGGCTTTTGCCTTTTGGAAAAGATTGCAATTTTTTATAAATGTGGTGACTTCATTTTTCATATTATACCAAAAGAATTGATTTTTGATTCTATGTAACGTGCCTTTAATTCCTGAATGACCTCCTACTAAGCTCGAATGGGCCTCCATTATGAGTTTGTGTTTAATGTTGGATGTGCTGGGCATGTAGATTTTTGTTTTATATGTGATGTAGGCTCCCTTTTTTTCCAGTCGGGGTGGGCTTGAGGTTCTTGGAGGAATTTGTGGACGAAGGGGTTATTGTTATAATCGTTGTCCAAACCCTCTAGTTGGGTGAGTATGTGCGTAGTGATTTTTGTAAGGCTTAGTAGGGTCGGTTGTTCGGGTATTTCAGGTAATCTGAAAAGAGTATTTGCAGCTTGGTTGTCTTTTCCTGCACGATATTGAATGATAAAGTCGTATCCTAGCAGTTTGGATAGGAAAATTTGCTGCTGGGGGGTTTGAATCTGTTGGGTGAGTAGGTGGTGTAGACTCTGATGGTCCGTTAAGATGGTGAATTGGTGCCCAAGTAAATATTGACGCCATTTTGCGACCGCTGCGGTAACTGCGTACAGTTCGCGAATATATGTTGATTTTCTTTGCATGAGAGGTGAGAGTTTTTTTTGCTAAAATATGCTATTGTGCCCGTGGTTTGCTTCAGCACTGCTCCAATCTCTGTGCCTGAAGCATCTGTTTCTAATGTAAATGGTTTTTAAAAGTCTGGCAAGGTGAGTATGCGGGAGGAAATTAATTTTTCCCGTAATTGTTAGAAGGCTTCCTCTATTTTAGTATTCCAAAGGAACGAGTTTTTTTTTTCAAAAGCTCAGTTAATGGGACTGCGATTTTGGCGTAATCGCGGATGAATTTGCGGTAGTACCCTAGAAAGGCTCGAATGTGTTTTTGGTTAGAGGGTGTGGGGGAAGCGTTTGATTGAATCGATGTTGCCCTCATTTGGGCTAACCCTGCCTTCTTGGATGATATGCCCTAAGAATTCTATTTTGGTTGTCAGAAAAGAGCACTTGGAGAGTTTAATGAGTAGCGTGTGATGCTCGAGTATCTCTAAAGTTACTCTCAGATGGTCTAGGTGATCTTCTTGGGTTGCACTATAAACTAGAAAGTCATCGAAAAAAAATCACGAGGAATTTTCGTAGGAAAGGCTGGAAGATGGTGTTCATTAACGCTTGGAATGTGGATGGAGCATTTGTTAAACCGAAGGGCATAACTAGAAACTCATAATATCCTTGGTGGGTTCGGAAAGCGGTTTTATAGATGTCGTGTTTGTCCATTCGAATTTGATGGTATCCAGAGCGGAGGTCGAATTTTGAAAAGAAACGGGCGGAGCATAATTCATCTAATAGCTCATCGATTGTTGGGATGAGAAATTTATCTTTTATTGTTATTTTATTAAGGGCCATGTAATCGACACAAAACCTCTATGTGCCATCTTTTTTTAACTAACAGTACGGGTGAGCTAAAGACCGATGTACTGGGTCTAATGTGTCCGTGGGTGAGCATCTCGAAAATTAATTTTTCGATTTCGTTCTTCTGATGGTACGGGTATTGGAAAGGGCGTAGATTTGGTGCTGCCGCACCATGGGTTAAATTAATTTTGTTGTCGATATTACGTGGGGGTGGTAATGATCTGGGTTCTTTAAATAAGTTGGTAAATGTTGACAGTAACTTGCTAAATTGGCTCGACAGATTTTTTTTCACTGTTGCCTAGTGTTAGTAGGGGGGGGGGTGTTTGTAGGATCTGCCTTTGTAAGCAAAAGATACAATGCAGATGGTTTGACTGCAATCATTCGCATTAACTGCGAGGATGAGACTTGACCCGTTAAAGAGGCGTTGCGATGCCCTACCAGAGTCACTCGTCCGCTTGTGCCTGAATAAGATAGGGTAAACTTATCATAGTCTATAGTGACAGGAACAAGTGTTCGGAGCCAGCTTTGTCCCAATATGAGATCCGTGCCCTCGATATCAACGACATATAAGTGGACTTTGTAGTGAATGGTCTGAATGAGCAGTGAGGTGTCCCTGCACTTGCCTTGGCAGGATTCGGTGGACCCGTTACCCATAAATACAGAGAATTTCTTATCTGTTTGGATCAGGCGTTTAATAGGGAGTATTTGGGTCTAAAAGGGTTTGGTGGTCGACTGTTGTCCTGCGTGAAAGGAGCGGGGTTGTGAAAAGTGGATGATTGGTTTTTATAATTTTGGTTGTGTTGGTCTTCATACATACGTGCCATGGCATAAGCATTGTGAATCTCGACTGGTCGGGCAATTTGAACCGGTCCTTTAATGTGCTCTTTAAGGCCCGAGACAAACATGTCGGAAATAAACTCGGGGTGTAGTCCTGGTACTTTAGTCATGAGTTCTTCAAATGCGGTTTTGTAATTAAGGACCGTGGTGATTTGTTGGAGCTTAGTTAATAGGCCGGCCGGCTTAACATATAGTGAGGGTCCGAAACGTTTTTGGATTGCGTCGACAAATAATGGGAAAGTTAACGCTGGGTGATCTTTTAGTGTGGCTTGATATCATTTTGAGGCCGGTTTGTCTAAGTGGAAAAATGCGATTAACTGGTAATCTTGAGTTCGGGTTATGTTGTATTCAAAGTATTGACGTAAATCATACAACGAGTCTGTGGGGTCACCATCGGAAAAACGGGGGCAAGTAATATCTAAATTATCAGGTCGTTCAGAAACTACTTGAGTTTTGTTGCCGATGGGGGACAAGCCAAGTATTCCGTTGGAGGATTGCGCGAGAAAAAATTCTGGGGATCGTTGTTCCACCGAGGGTTCGTCCACGTTGGGTCCCTTCCCCAAGGTTTTCTGTAGGTTTGTAAATTGCTGTAACAAGTCCTGGCGCAGTGTAGACATTTGCGTAACAAGCTAGTCAGTGGCATCTTCCTTTGATGCCAAGATTTGGCGGGCCAGGAGGTTTTCCTTCGTCTGTAGGTCGTTTGTGAACTGTTGATGGAGTTGTTGTGTATACTAGGTCATTTCCTCGAGCAGGTGCCGGTGCACATCCTCCATTTGGGTTGAACGGGCTGCCTGTTCGGCCTGCAGGGCCTCCTTGAGGTCGGCTATGGAGCGCAGTCCGTCGCCCATCCTCACGCAACGGGATCAGAGGGATCTCACCGAGAGCACCAAATATTGCGATCCTGCTGGATGCGGCGGCGATTCGCCGGCTAACAGGCGGCGTGGAGGAACTGGGAGGGAGAGGAGGAGAGAGCCACAGGCGGGCCGGGAGAGAAGAAGAAGAACGGGATGAGGAGGAACGGGAGAGAAGAAGAAGAACGGGATGAGGAGGAAGATGAACAGAAACTTAATTCATTACTTGCTCAATACGATACATCATACATTGATATATATAAAGACTTATACAAGCTGTTACAGTAGAACGTTATAAAGTACTTTAAAGAAACAAACATTATAAAATACTTAAAGAAATAGATCTGGACCGTTGATGAGATCTGGGCTTGATGTGCGGCGGATGCTTTGTTCCTTGCTGAATGATTCCTGGAGTACTGTGACCATCCGGATATTTCCCCTAACACGCCCTCCCAGTTTCTCGCCGATTGCACAGCTCGACGACATCGCCTCCCTCAAATTATCCCGGTTGTCTGCGACCTAGTCCGGCAATTCCCACACCGCTCGGTCGCGTGCTTCCGGAGACGGGGCGGCCGACGCCAAGCTAGCTACAGCGATCTCTTTCCGCTCCCTGTTGTCGTCGACTACAGCAACTAACCCGACCGCTTTGAGGTCAGATTCCAACCATTGCAACTGCGGCTTGGTTCTGCTTCAGACTGTCGTCGACTATAGCATCCGGTCCGACGGTCTTTGAGTAGGAGTTGAACCATCTCTACCCGCATCCAGTTTGGAAGGTCCACTCCCCACCTGGGTAACGTACACTCACCTTGTGGTTAAATATTGTTAAGCTTATCTCGAACGTTCGATCTACTTTTACTACCGCTATTTCATAAATTATTATTGTGGCGTGGCTTGTGGATGTACGTGTCTCTCGTAACGATTCAACACATTTAACGCTTATGAATTCTCTCCCAAATTCTATTTGGCGGCTAAAGCGAAGCTCCGGTGTTGGAGGCAATTTTGTGCGCTAAGACTCGAGTTGGGGCCAAGGTCGGCCGCTTTCCAAACCCTAACTTTATTTTTAATAAATAAAATTAAAATATGTTGCTAAAAAATATTAAAAAATAATAATAATTCTTAATTTGAGACTACATCAAAATTGCAAAGAGGTGACATGTTTACTGGCAAAGAGGCGAGGCAGCGATGAATCTGAAACCCTAACCTCTTGCTACTAAAACTAAAAACAAGCGTGAAGAAGAAATGATGAGTCGTGATTTTGATTATCAAGGCCTCTGGGGAGTAGGTAAGTATGGACCTGGGAAGTCGGGATTGGAATTTGGATTTGCTAGATAGGAATATGCCGCCTGAGCCGCTCCTGCAGGCTACCGGGCTGTAGCGCCGAAATGGAAAGGTCTTAAAGAACCAAAACTAACTAATAATTTATTAATAAATAATTGAGCTAAACCATGCCGACTAGAATAAAAAATTGAGGGACTCGTGTTAGGCTCGAAATTGACTTGAAATTGATTGGAGCCATTTTGATTCAAATCCTTTTATTTCGATTCGATTAAAAATTTGAGCGACTATCCAACTTCGATCATTATGCTCAACCCTAATAGTTACTTATGGAGATATTACTGATTCAAAAACATTCTTCCTTGTGACTTGCATGATTGGTATTTGCGGCCATGGTATTTTTGTTTTGCTCATGAGCATGGGATAATATGTGTGCCCATTCACATCCCAGACAAGTGATTTCCAGTTGAACTGAAATGTTGATTTGGGAGATGAAGACCTTATCAATGTTGCTTTTGTGGTTTCATTTCACTATTTGTTATATTAAATGATATTTATGTTCTTTTCAAGGAATTTGCTTGCATGGTAATTTGACACCATGATTGTGTGTACAAGTTTTTGAACATGTAATGACGCGCTTAATATACTTTGTTTCTTTATTTCATAGTTTAACATGTTTATTACTCATGTTTATGTATTGCTCTGGTTTTTTATTGTTATGACATCAGTTTCTCAACCTCGTCTCAGCCTCAGTAAAATTGGTGACGCCTTAAGCTTATTTTCTATGTTTATTTCAGGTTAAATTTGGCCAATCATTTCACGTCTCTTTACCAACACTATATAGTTGGACATGGCGACATCTTCTGGTAAATCTTGATTTTCTTCTTGTTTGCGCTCTATATGCTTTGTAGTATTGGAGTTCTATGCATTATTTCCCTTTGTTGAAGGCAGCTGTATTTCTTAGTGATTTATCTTGTTCCGGTTTTCTCATAAATGAATTTGAGGTTGAGAAATCAAATGAGTGAAAATAATTTCTGATAGGCATTTGTTTGGTGGAAGATGTGAAGGTTGCTTAACAGAAACAAAGAAGTGTTGCACTGTTTCCTTTTGAAATTATCATTTATTTTTAATTCCATGTGAATCAGTTATTTCTGATTTCTGTTACATTTGGATGAGCTTATAGATAAGCTTTCCGGCACAAGACGAATGTGATATGAGAGTGATGAATTGTGCTTTAATGTGACTCTAATGCATGAGTGGTAATGTAGTTGCTCTTAAAATGATGTGACACGCTTGCCATAGTCCAATATTTAATTGCAATAAATTCTAAAATAGAAGAATTCACAAACATGGACAATATAAATTAAATTTGGGAAACACAAACATTATCCAATTCAATTAAAGAAAAAAATACTTCAACTAAATGGTCGGTAAATAAGATTTTCCAGTAGAATTAAAATTGAGCGAACTTCTACAAATCGATATCCCCAATGATTTATGTTCACAAAATAATCAAAAATAAGTAAATAAAACCACACAAGAACTTACATAAGTAAAGAGAGACCAAAAGAGTGGAAGGAGATTGATTTGGGTTTGGACTGAGAATTTGCTCTTGTCCTGCACTGAATTCAGAGTTTTGAATCTAATTTTTCCTGTCAAAGGGTGTCTCAATGATTATGATGCGATTCTAAGAAATGAATCTATCGCATGGCGTTATCAGATTCACATGATACTACTGCCGTTTCATTAGAGACTACGACACCATCGCCGCCCCTTTGATTGCGCTTTTGTGTGGACTGATACCGCTACTCAGGCGTTCCACTCCCTCCAGGCTGCTTTGCTATCCGCCCCGGTCCTTCGCCTACCGGATTTCACTATACCCTTGTGGAGTGTGACGCCTCAGGTGTCGGTTATGGGGCTATTTTGCAACAGGAGGGGCACCCTATAGCCTATTTCAGTCGGTCGACCGCTTTACATCGTCGCAAATTGCCGGCGTATGAACAGGAGCTCATTGGCCTCGCCAAGGCCGTTCAACATTGGCACCCTTATCTGTGGGGGCGGCCTTTCATCATCCGGATGGACCACTACAGTCTTAAATATTTGCTAGAGCAAAGGCTCACAACCGTTCCGCAACAACGGTGGGTGAATAAACTGCTCGGGTTTTATTTTCAAGTGGAGCACAAGGCCGATGTGCTATACCGAGCCACCGACGTGCTCTCTCGCCGCGACACACCATCGGATGCTTCCTTTCATGCCATCTCCTTCCCCATGGCGCACCTCCTTACTGCCCTTCGCCAGGAGATCCAGAGCTCCCCCAGTTTGGCCGAACTTCTCCACCGGGAGGAACAGGGGCTTGTGGGCCCTCAATGGACATCATGCCATGGTTTGATTTTTTACCGCACTCGGATGTATGTGGACGCGGTGTCTTCTCTCATTCAGACGATTATTGAGGATGTTCATGCTCGCAGCCACGAGGGCGTTCACCGCACTCTTCAACGCCTCTGCATGGAATTCTTTTGGAAGGGTATGCACAAGCATGTCCATGACTTCATCGCCAACTGCGTGGTGTGCCAACAAAACAAATCCGACCATCTCCTTCTGTCCGGTTTACTTCAGCCCCTACCGGTGCCTACACAAATTTGGGCAGATCTCTCCATGGACTTCACGGAAGGGCTGCACCCGGTTCGCGGTAAATCCATTTTGATGGTGGTAGTTGACAGGTTCTCGAAGGGGGGCCACTTTATTGCCTTTGCTCGGCCGCTCATCGCCGAGAACGTAGCGCTGGTTTTCTTCCAGGAGATCTTCCGGTTACATGGCATGCCGGAAACGCTCGACTCTGATCGTGACCGGGTGTTCACCAATGCTTTTTGGTGGGAGCTGTTCGCCATCATCGGTACCAAGCTTGCTTTTTCTTTATCCTACCATCCTCAGTCCGACGGGCAAACCGAGGTGGTTAACCGAACCATGGGGATGTACTTGCTGTGTGTCACCAGCGACCAACCCCGCGATTGGCTGCGCTGGCTTCCTTAGATCGAATATTGCTATAACACCGCCTATCACACTGCGCTGCAAACCACTCCATGTCCCCTCATCTATGGCCGGGACCCCACCCCCCCCCCCCCCCCCCCCCCCCCCCCCCCGCCTTTTGTCGTACATGGGGGGCTCGACCCGCTTGGCTGCAGTTGATCAGGAACTAGAGGACCGCAACACATTTCTACATGAAGCCCGGAATCGTCTCCTCCAGGCTCAACAACGCATGGAAGTTGCGTATTATCGGGGACATCGCGAACTCACCCTTATCGTGCGTGCCCTTTTTGCCAAGTGACCGCCGTCCGGCCGCCTTCTAACAAACTGGGGCCCAAGTTCTTTGGCCCCTTCCAAATTACGGAGCGCATGGGGGATGTAGCCTACCGTCTCGCCCTACCCCCCGAAGCCCGGATTCATGATGTTTTTCACCTTTCCCAGCCCAAGTTGTTCGTGGGGCCGCCACCGTCTGCTCCTCTAGTGGACATTCCACCTCAGCTTGCGGACAAGCTGTCTTCCGATGAGGGTGGTGATGTTACGATGCCGGACACGATGCAGAACGAGCCCGATCCGCGTTGGGGTCGCACTTACCAGCGCCGCTCTCACCACGCCACGCCCACATGAGGGATGTTTCTCTATGTTTGCACTTGGTTTTTATTTCGTACTATGTTTTAATTTATCCCACGTGTTTAAGCCTAAGCGGGGGGTGTGTTGTGGAACCGGGGTTTATGAACCGAGTTTGGACTCGAATGGGTAGACAAGAATTAAATCTCCTTTCCCTATCTCTCTCTAACTCTCCTCTCTCTCTCTACTCCATCGTCTTCGCGAAACCTAGCCGACCCGCTCCGTCCGCGATCCAGCGTGGCGCCGAGTGCCGTTATCAGCCTCCCCTTCCTCCGGTCATCTCTTCCTCTTCTTTCCTCTCTTCTCCTTCTCTCTTCCTCTACTCTCTTCTTCCCTCTTCTCTTTTCCCCCATCCTCAACCATTGCATCGATCAGATTCAAGACGGGTTCCACCGAACCTTGGAGATCGTCTTCCTCCTCAGGGCCGATCACCAGATCCAAGTCGGGGGACCACATCATAATGGTCCCTTCTTCTTCTGCCCCATCAAGCAACGAGTGTTTTTCTTCCATAGAAACATAGTCCTCTTCGCTCAACAATTCCAAAGAATATGATTGTCGGCACTCTAGGCACTTATGACCTGGTGTGTACTTGCTATCACACCAAAAACACAAACCTCGACTGCATTTTTCATCCATTACTGTGGAAGTTAAGCGTCTGCCTAGACGAGAAGTTGATGATTGAGATTGACTTACAACCTGAGGTTGATTCGGCCTGACGGATTGCACACTGGACCCCTGCTTTAAGGGAGGTGTTATCGCCATAGCAGGACGATCCGTGGGATTCCCAACCAAAAAAAAGAAGCAAAAACCAACCTTTTGTTGTTCAACACATCACGGTGTTCCTGAAGGTGGGCTAGAGAAAAAACCTCAAGTAGAGACCTTGGCTGAATCATGCGCACAACATACCCAATATCATCACGAAATCCAGCTAAACAAAAGCTCACCGCGTAATCCTCAGGAATCTCCACCCGATGCAACAGTAAGTCGAATTCATCCAAATATGACTGGATTGAGCCCCACTGGCGTAAATTATGTTACTCCCCTACCGGATCTGATCCCAACAGAGAACCAAAATGATGATGAAGAGCTTGACAATAATCCTCCCAGGTTGGTCATTCTCTGGAGAGGCGGCTCTACATGTAAGCTTAGTGCCAATATAACGTTTTCCCTTCCAAATGAACAAAGGCCACTTTAACCTTCATATCTCCCAGAGTGTTATCAATGTCGAAATACTGATCCGCTTTGTAGATCCATTCCAACATCTCATCTCCCCCCAAATAAGGAAAATCAAGACAAAGTAAACGGGTTTTGGCGTAATTGGTTCCAATCCATGGAGTAGAGGCCCCTTTACCCTCAAACAAAGTCGAAGAACCAGCAACATCAACCCCTTGATCCACTTTTAAAGAGGTGAATAAAGCCCGTAATTTATCCATCGATTTGCAATGTTGATCATTCAGGGTTTGAAGAGAACGAACCATGGCCTCATTATTTTGTCATAAAACCTCTTACAGAGATCTAGCTTGTTAATCAGGCCATCGCCTTGATCGTACGAGCTAACACTTCCTGCTGGTGATACGAGGAATCCAGATCAGTGTGTTCATCCTTCGATCTCGTCACGTCCTCCATCAACATGGTAAGATCTGATCCCTCTAATACCAATGACTCGATTCTAAGATACCAATGATGCGATTCTAAGAATTGAATCGATCACCTGGCTATAAGAGCTCAAACAATTGAGAATTAACCACAAGATAAATTTGATGTTATTTCCAGAAATTGAATCAAACATAAGAACACTGATCAATCTCGAGGAATGATTCTTCCTGAGGAGATGATCCCACATAGACGGGAGGCACACGGCTTTCCCGCGCTACAGCCACCACACACACCTCACATTTTTTAACAGAACACAAGCTAAGTTCAAATTTCCCCCTTCCCGCCTATTTATAGACTAACTGAATTCAAAGAAAAGACAAAACTACCCTCCATCCTCCCACGAGATTACAAACTAACATTCCCGACCCATTTTCCCGTAGTTATAACAAAGGAGCGGAGAACCGGATTGTAACAGATTATTGGGTTGTTAGGGATGCTAGATGGTACTTGGTTGTTGGGAGAAGGAAATGGGGGTTGGGATTGGCAGCTATGGGTGGATCTGCTCCAATTGATGGTCGGCAAGGCTGAGAACATATGGTGGCTGCAGGGCTTGTAGTTTCGGGTACAAGAAAGTCTGGTTGTTGGATCAATTGGCTACTGGATGGGGGTCTTGGGAGAGTTGTTGGGCCTTGGTGAATCTACAGGAACATGATAACTGAAAGGATTTAGGCTTATGTGCTGTAATTTGGAATTACGTATGAAAAAACTGAACTGGACTGCTGTTTACATAGATTTCTAGTGCAGGAACAGTTGACAGGTGCTACTCTAGTCTGCAGAGAGATGGTAATGGGAAGTTATGGATAGGGAGTAGTTGGGTGGTTACTAGATTTAGGCGAGGAAAGGGTAGTTATTACTGGATTTATGAAAAGCAGCAGTTACAAGTAGTTTTTGGGTGGTTATTGAGTAGTGAGGTGGTTATAGTGAGTGTGGTGGTTAGGAAAAGTAGTTATATTGGCTTCATCGCCAAGGATCCACTGAATCGACACTGTGGGAATACCGTAAGAGTCCGAAAATTTTCTCCAAATTATGCGACGTCTAAAAATCAGCCCCTAGTCTTCCATTTATAAACTCAACATCCACTACGGATGGAAAAGATCATCCCGAACATAAAACCATTAAATCTACATGAAAGAAAATTACAAAAAAAGATAGAAATACGTAAAAAAATGCCTTTGTCACTCTTAACACGACAACTGGCTTAAACCATCTATCCGACAATCGTATCTCCGCCTCCTGGGTATGTAGATTCTGTAAGTTTCGGCTTGCCATTGGTCCACGATACCCATCAATCCTTCCCTGTTTGGGAATATTCATCCTCAATGAATGAAGATGATTATACTCTCCATGAAACCCATGAGTAAGTCGAGCTTTTCCAACTCCATCCAAGTATCATTAGTAGTGAGTCGCTTCGTCCAATGAAACTGTGAAGCCACCTGGTATCATTGAAATGTCATGGATCACAATGTTTGTTATGCTCTTGGTGGAAAGATTTATGCTCTCAGGTGCTGAGAGGCCGTCACTATTTACTCAACACTAGGACCGAGATCTTTAAAGGTGGGATGATTCAGATATATGATTTGAGGAGGTTTCATAAATCTTGTGCTTATATTTGGTTCACTCACCAGAATTTCATCCTCAACAAGAAGGGTTGTAGACAATAAGCATTCCCTCATCCCTAACTCATACTGCCTCAAAAACAATCTTATCACTATCTCCCTCATCACACATTATTTGGTATTGAGTAAGCTCATACTCAACATCAAAGAGTTGACTTCTCATAGGATATTGGGTCACTACAGGTCCAATATTCTGAAAGATAACACATTGAATTTGTTACGCTCACATGTTTGCCCAAGAGGACCCCCTCGTCGGAACCATCAACACGCTTATGGAAGCCACCATGGTATATTCATGGTGAAATAATATAGCATTAATTAATATTGATTTAGTTTGTGTATTATGTATGTGGGATATGCCCCCCTCATCTATATAAGGGTGAGAGGCATAAGTGTTTGGGCATCCTGGAGGGTCATTGTTTATTTGGTCTCTCTCTACCTTCTCTCTCTCTCTTCCTCTCTTCTTGGAATTGTCCTTTCTACCTCTCATGTATGTATCCTTTTATGAATGTAGTGTAATGTTCGTAGTTTTGAGTCGCACATTCTCTCTTGATCAAGCATGTATTGAGTATGTCAACATCGAAGATTCATGTCCGTAACAATTGGTCCGACCTGTTGTTTTTTTGACCGATGTTGTTTTTTTACCCGAGATTCATGTTGCCGAAATTCCCATAGCATTCCTCTCGGCTGCCGGTTGGACAACATCCAATCTGGCCCTGCCCTCCACCATCACATCCGTTCACATGAGCCTCAATTGACACAACACTGTACTCACAAACATCCTCGCCTTGGCGTAACATTTTAACACCAAACTCGAGCTACTCGGCGAACTCTATGGACTCGATGCAGTAGTACATCCAATGTTGTAAATATCGGATGTCGCCGACATATCAAATTGAGTTTTTAAATGTCAGATGTCGGAAAAAATCGAATATGTCGGTCTATATTTTACAAAATGACATAATTTTTTTTAGAAAACATATTGTTTTGCCCTTAAAAATGACATGTCGGGAGACATGTCAGATATGTCGAAGGACATTTAAAACATTCAGTACATCCTTTTAGTTCTCTGCCTTCGCCGTCACCGACAACAAGCTCATCTGTCATCACTGGCTCTCCATGAAGTTATGTGTAGAGTCCAGATCGAAACCTGGAAGTGACCGCAATGGGCTCTTACTGAATATCACTGCTTACTACTTACTCGTAGAATCAAGTCTTATAATTGACAATGGAGTTAGTCCCATGCTGAAGGACGTGTAATCGGCCTTGGAGTTGACTTTTATAGGATATGGAAAACTATTTCCTCCTCAATACTTCATGTTTGCCCATCAAGATATAGGGTGGAGACCACCACGCTCAATTTTATGCGCTAGGTTAGTCCAATATATCTTAGTCTGATCTGAAACCTTTATATTAGCAAATCTAATGTGACGCTCATCAGATACCTCATACAAATTTAAGCGTTCCTCCATGTTAATAACAATCTGTAAGCGAATTTGAGTCTAGTTGACCATCAAAGGATGCCACATTTAGCCTAAATTTACATCATATCATCCTCATAATAATACGCGTGATATCATCCTCGTAATAATACTCGGTGATACTTTCAGATACTATCAGATATATGCTTGACTACACTTCAAAATGTCCAAAAATTATATGTTTTGCGATGGTGGCAAGAAGAAAGACATGAGCAAAAAATGTTGAATTATAAGTGGTAGGATTTAATGATTATATACTTTTATTCATGGCTCGTATTTAGGATATGATACATTTTTGTGTTGCATAAACTTTTTTAATTTAATATATAATGTGTGATATATGATGAAGAAGGTGAAAATGTCACACGCTTTCATATTAATGTGTAACTAGTTATATTTAAATAATTAAAATTTTTGAAAACGCATCTCATATCATAGGTTTTTCGAAAACTACATTTCTCATATCCGTATCATATATCCCGTCCCCGTGCAACATAGGAAGGGATAATATAGAAGTTGATGGAGTTTCCCTTGAACTTTTCTAAGTCCAACCGGGAAGATTTTGACCAAGAACATGGAGGCGAGCAACCCGGTTACCCGGCCGAGCAAGCCGCACACATCAAGTCGTGCTCGCCCCAAAGGCCAAAAAATGCCCCAAATGGGAAGCGAGGTCAAGTGCATGCATGCACGGGAGCAGCGAACACGCACCAACGCGAGCGGCGCGCGAGCACGGGTAGCACGCACGCGCACGGGCGGCCAGCCCGCGCGAATGCACGCGGGCGCGCACTCCCTGCGTGCATGCGTGCGTGCGAACTAACGCCCCGCGCAAGCGCGCACGTGTGTGCGAACCAACGACCTCTGCTTGCCTCCACTGCCTTAAGCCTCCGCGGTCCCCACCGGCCGCCGCCGTTGCTAGGCACCTTGCCCGGACTGCCCGAGGGGCACTTCCGTCATTCCATAAAAATTGGCTATCCAGGTGACTGGAACGGAGCGATGTCATTCGCCAACTCAGGATCCAGCCTGGCGTAATTACCAGCACATCCCTCCAATACTTGTAAATTCAAAGCTAAATAGTGGATTTTGGCCCGACACAGATCCGTCTACGTGGGTTTTCACCTTTTCAGGTTTTGCATGGTAAAAAAACCTCATGTTAGTGCTTCTGTTTTTTCATTGACTGATATCTCGCCTAGTTCAACTCCGATTTAAGGCGGTCTGATTCTTTGGACCCGAGGAAAACCGGGTGACCCGCAACAGTTTGGCGCAGTCTGTGGGATTGTGTTCCCAAAAAGTCTAAGGAATCTCAAGTGGACAACGCTTTCCTCGAGTGTACAACCCCGTATCCGGCCGAGCGGGATCCTCCCCAAGTGACGGACTCGGGACATGCTACGAGCGACGTTTTGGCACAACCCCGTTCGAAGACGCGGGGGAGCTCGTGCGAGCGCGCGGAGGTTTTACGGGCATAAGCCTTTTAATTTATGTTACGTATATACATAAATTATATTTAGTATCATATATATTAGGTAATATATACCTTGTATTATATATATATTATAATACATATTATATATATATATATACATTTGAGTATATTATATATATTATGTAGATTATATAATATGAATAAAGATGAAGGAGTTAAAGGGGGAGCAGGCGGGTGCAGCAAGGGGACAGAACAAAAGAAAAAAGAAAAAGCAATAAAGAAGAGGGGAAAAAGGGCAGCCGGGGAAAAAAAAAGAAAAGGAGGAAGAAGGAAAAAAGGCCCTAGGGCAAGCCGGATCGACCGCCTGCAGCACCGCCCGACGCCCCTGATCTCTTCCCTCTCCCTCTGTCCCGGCCTGGAGCAGCGCCGCCTGCCTCTCTCTCTCTCTCTCCGGCCACCGCCTCAACAAGGAGCAGCACCGCTCCTCCTCCTCTCCCTCTCTCGGCCTGGAGCAGGCCGCCCGCGCCCCTCCCTCTCCCTCTTCCTATCCGGGCCGCCTCCAGCGGGGCCAAGCTCCTCTCGGCCCCCTCTTCCAGGCCGCCTCCAGCGGGGCCGAGCTCCTCTCGGCCCCCCACTTCCTTTCCTGGCCGCCTCCATTGGGGCCGAGCTTCTCTCGGCCCCTCTTCCCGTCGCCGACCTAAGCAAGGAGCAAAAGCTCATTTCTCTCTCGGCTCTCCTTCCTCGCCGCTGCCTGCAACTAGGTCGGTCGGGAGCTCCTCTCCCAGCGCCACTTGGAGCTAGGCCGGTCGGGATCAGCTTCCCCGACGCCGCTTGAAGTTGTGGAGGCCGGGATCGACTTCCTCGGTACCATTTGGAGTACGATCGGCCTTGGAGAGGCTCGGCCATGGAGGGAAAAATCACTTGGAGCCTTCAACTCTCCCACGGAGGTCGGATCCGAGCATGGACAACCACTACGGACGCTAGACGTCGAGACTCGGGCAATATGCGCGATTGCGGCTTCATCAAAACACGCGTCAAGGGTAACGAAGTTTCTACTCGGGCAGGTGAAGCCCTCAATTTACATATTTGCATGGAAGCCCTCTCCATCAATGGGTGGGGGAAGGGAGCTCTCCGACGGGTCGACGTGTACGTCCCCGCTATTAATTGCATTTAGTATCCGGAAGTGTGAATACGGATTTAGGCATGCTGTGTGAAGCCCATTCGGACGTACGAGCCGAATTGGTGATGTGCTGTGTGAAGCCCATTCGGACGTATGAGCTGAATAGGTGATGTTCTGTGTGAAACCCATCCGGATGTGTGAGCTGGATTGGTGATGTTCTGGGGTTCCCGGAGAAGACTCCGTGGAAGTTGGATATTATCTATTTGCAGGGAATGCGCACCGTAGCCCCGAAAAAGGGGTGCACGGAATATATTTGGCCAGCTTATGTTAGCCGACTGTTGTTCAGCTGGCAGTCGTCCGTCGAGACGTTGGCATATAGGTGTTGCAGTACCAAGCGGGGAATAGCGGGCTTAAGCCCAAGCTTGTGCCGGCCTTCGAAGGCCTACTTTTGTTTATATTGCCGGCCTGCGTGCTGATGTATGGAATTAATATTCCTGTAATAATTTATAATCTGTGATGCTCTGTGAATGTATGATCTACTCTTTTTGCTTCGGGCGAGCGGTGTGCTTGTGAACCGCTCGTCCCGTGGGAGCCCCGAGGTTTATGCCAGGAAGCCCCTGTTGGCCTGTTGATACCCTTTTAGGGCAGCGGAGTCGCGCTGTTTGCAGCCCAGTTGGGAAGCGTGTCGTAGAATTGCTCGGCGATGTTGCGCCTTTAGTAGGGCGGGTGAGGAATATTTTGTATTGACCCAAGGAGACACATCTGGATAGGAGAGAGTTGGTCTTGAGACCCTCCTTAGATGTTCCGGTCGGCCAAGAGTGCCCTCCGAAGGTGTCTTAGCTCAGCCTTTGGCTTGGGAGGGGAAGAGTTCGTTAGTCTTCCGGGTATGCGGTGGGTCCTCCACGCTGAGACCTTGGGTCTGTCCCTTACGTTCCTAGTCTAGAGCCTAGATTGTTCATTTGAGTGTAGTAGGTGTGCGGTCACCCCTCTTTTGGGACCCCGAACTCCACAGAAGTCAATTTTGGCTTCGGTCATTTTTGGCTTCAACAGTTATGGTGCGGTGAGCATGGAGAGTGACCAGCACAGAAAAACTCAGTTGAACGTCGTGGCTATAGAAGAGGAACTAAGTGACGACCAGGGTCATGTGATGAAAGAAGTCCCCTCCCACCCCTCAGGGTCACTCCTAACGGTCCCGATATTTCATCCCAAATGTTTTCCCTGTTCGTGCTTTAAAGAGCCAGAAGGAGATAATATCATTTTCCTCCCAGTGGGGGTGTGCTAGCAGGTCCCCATAGATCAGCATGAACTAAATCTAGTGGACCTAGAGTAGGCAGTTTAGGGGAAGGGCAGGAGATGAGTTTTTCCTCCTGCACACGTTTTACACTTTTGAGTGGTGACGACGAGACTTAGCATTCCTCCAACATGTTTCACATCTTGGACGAGTTTAAGGAAGGAGAAATTAAGATGTCCAAGCCGATGATTTCATAGGAAGGCAGTAGGAGTTGGGCAATTCTGGGTGCTGGATAGAACCATAGATCCTTATGAGGAGCTTTTTGGGGCATCACTTGATACCCGACCAACCATTGATTCTGAGGCCAGTTCTCCTGATAATTTTTCTATAGCCTTTATAAAGGAGCAGCCAGGAGAGTCATTCGGAAATCGACATACCAAGTGGTATTGATTTCTTGTTCAAGTGTTGATCTGCAGTCTCTTGCACCATGTGCATCCTTGGTTCTGCACTACCCCGAGCGCGGCTCGGCCCCAGGTAGACCCGCTGCGCAGGCTCCCATCAAGCTGGCAGGTCCGAAGGCTCGCCTGTGGGGGAAGGGTTGGCTTTTGAGATACTTTGGTTTAGCCTCTTCTGCGACACCTCGAGCCGGGCTCGGCCCCAGGTAGACCCGCTGCGCAGGCTCCCATCAAGCTGGCAGGTCCGAAGGCTCGCCTGTGGGGGAAGGGTTGGCTTTTGAGATACTTTGGTTTAGCCGCTTCTACGACACCCCGTGCCGGGCTCGGCCCCAGGTAGACCCGCTGCGCAGGCTCCCATCAAGCTGGTAGGTCCGAAGGCTCGCCTGTGGGGGATAGGTTGGCTTTTGTGATTCTTCAGTTTAGCCGCTTCTACGACACCCCGAGCCGGGCTCGGCCCCAAGTAGACCCGCTGCGCAGGCTCTAGGCCTGCGAGCGGTTCGGTTTGGGTCGGTTTGGACCCAAACCGAAACCGAACCGACATGCCTCGGTTTTTGGTTTGTCCAAACCGACCCGAACCGAATCCGGTCGGTTCGGTTCAAAGTCGGTTCGGTTTTTAGTCGGTTTTTTGCGGTTCGGTTTCGGTTTTTTTGTAAATAAACATATAAGCAGATATTATATAATATAATATCAAAACTGGATAGTAAGAGGAAAAATAGATATTGCAGATTGATAATCTGAACATGCTTCACAGATTGAGCAAGTCGATCCCAGGCATAGAGTTTAGGTTGTCGTTTAACTAGTTTTGAACATGCTTCACAGATAAGCAGATATTGCAGAATTATAATATGACATTTCGATAATAGTTAATATGAAATTATTTATATTAGTTTGAATTTTTTTTACAAAGGTAATATACAATTATGCAATGAACTCTCTAAAGAAAATGCTTTATACAATCAGGTATATCATACCATACAATCATGTTTAATAAGTAAAGAGATTGAAAATACGAATAATTGAACTCAAAGCAATCGAATAACAATATCATGGGTAGAATCATATTGAAATCAATTAAAAATATATGAAAATACTACTATACATCAAGACAATTAAATAACAATATCATAGACATTTCTATACATAAATTAAAATTTAAAATATAGTATACAACTATACATAATTTAAAAATTTAATAAGATTACTCGGTTCGGTTCGGTTTGATCGGTTTTTATAACTTGAAAACCGACCCGAACCGATAGTTCTTCGGTTTTCAAAAGCTCCAGACCGAACCGACCCCGGACCGGGCGGTTCGGTGTCAAAATCGGTGCGGTTTGGTCGGTTCGGTCGGTTTAGTCGGTTTTCGGTTTTCGCTCCTCACCCCTAGCAGGCTCCCATCAAGCTGGCAGGTCCGAAGGCTCGCCTGTGGGGGAAAGGTTGGCTTTTGTGATTCTTTGGTTTAGCCGCTTCTACAACACCCCAAGCCGGGCTCGGCCCCAGGTAGACCCACTGCGCAGGCTCCCATCAAGCTGACAGGTCCGAAGGCTCGCCTGTGGGGGAAAGGTTGGCTCTTGGGATTCTTCAGTTTAGCCGCTTCTACAACACCCCGAGCTGGGCTCGGCCCCAGGTTGACCCGCTGCGCAGGCTCCCATCAAGCTGGCAGGTCCGAAGGCTCGCCTGTGGGGGAAAGGTTGGCTTTTGTGATTCTTTGGTTTAGCCACTTCTACGACACCCCGAGCCGGACTCGGCCCCAGGTAGACCCGCTGCGCAGGCTCCCATCAAGCTGGCAGGTCCGAAGGCTCGCCTGTGGGGGAAAGGTTGGCTCTTGGGATTCTTCAGTTTAGCCGCTTCTACAACACCCCGAGCCGGGCTCGGCCCCAGGTAGACCCGCTGCGCAGGCTCCCATCAAGCTGGCAGGTCCGAAGGCTCGCCTGTGGGGGATAGGTTGGCTTTTGAGATACTTTGGTTTAGCCTCTTCTACGACACCCCGAGCCGGGCTCGGCCCCAGGTAGACCCGCTGCGCAGGCTCCCATCAAGCTGGCAGGTCCGAAGGCTCGCCTGTGGGGGATAGGTTGGCTCTTGGGATTCTTTGGTTTAGCCTCTTCTACGACACCCCGAGCCGGGCTCGGCCCCAGGTAGACCCGCTGCGCAGGCTCCCATCAAGCTGGCAGGTCCGAAGGCTCGCCTGTGGGGGAAGGGTTGGCTTTTGAGATACTTTGGTTTAGCCTCTTCTGCGACACCTCGAGCCGGGCTCGGCCCCAGGTAGACCCGCTGCGCAGGCTCCCATCAAGCTGGCAGGTCCGAAGGCTCGCCTGTGGGGGAAGGGTTGGCTTTTGAGATACTTTGGTTTAGCCGCTTCTACGACACCCCGAGCCGGGCTCGGCCCCAGGTAGACCCGCTGCGCAGGCTCCCATCAAGCTGGCAGGTCCGAAGGCTCGCCTGTGGGGGATAGGTTGGCTCTTGGGATTCTTTGGTTTAGCCTCTTCTACGACACCCCGAGCCGGGCTCGGCCCCAGGTAGACCCGCTGCGCAGGCTCCCATCAAGCTGGCAGGTCCGAAGGCTCGCCTGTGGGGGAAGGGTTGGCTTTTGAGATACTTTGGTTTAGCCTCTTCTGCGACACCTCGAGCCGGGCTCGGCCCAGGTATACTTATTGTAAGTAAGGGTATAAGGGCAGTTCGGTAGCAGGGACCGTTACAAGTATCAAGTGGTTCAAAATGATCAAAAGGTGCACGGAGAGTTTAGTGTTTTGAATGCAAATTTTGGATTTTCTCAAAAAATTTCTTTGGGTCGGCTCCCACTCGCCGGATACTTGGGATTGGACATTTCTTTCCGAGCTTGTACCAACCTCGAAAAGAGCGGGGATTGTGTACAGCCCCGTATCCGGCCGAGCGGGATCCTCCCCAAGTGACGGACTCGGGACATGCTACGAGCGACGTTTTGGCACAACCCCGTTCGAAGACGCGCGGGAGCTCGTGCGAGCGCGCGGAGGTTTTACGGGCATAAGCCTTTTAATTTATGTTACGTATATACATAAATTATATTTAGTATCATATATATTAGGTAATATATACCTTGTATTATATATATATTATAATACATATTATATATATATATACATTTGAGTATATTATATATATTATGTAGATTATATAATATGTATAAAGATGAAGGAGTTAAAGGGAGAGCAGGCGGGTGCAACAAGGGGACAAAACAAAAGAAAAAGCAATAAAGAAGAGGGGAAAAAGGGCAGCCGGGGGAAAAAAAAAGGAAAGGAGGAAGAAGGAAAAAAGGCCCTAGGGCAAGCCGGATCGACCGCCTGCAGCACCGCCCGACGCCCCTGATCTCTTCCCTCTCCCTCTGTCCCGGCCTGGAGCAGCGCCGCCTGCCTCTCTCTCTCTCTCTCTCCGGCCACCGCCTCAACAAGGAGCAGCACCGCTCCTCCTCCTCTCCCTCTCTCGGCCTGGAGCAGGCCGCCCGCGCCCCTCCCTCTCCCTCTTCCTATCCGGGCCGCCTCCAGCGGGGCCGAGCTCCTCTCGGCCCCCTCTTCCAGGCCGCCTCCAGCGGGGCCGAGCTTCTCTCGGCCCCTCTTCCCGTCGCCGACCTAAGCAAGGAGCAAAAGCTCATTTCTCTCTCGGCTCTCCTTCCTCGCCGCCGCCTGCAACTAGGTCGGTCGGGAGCTCCTCTCCCAGCGCCACTTGGAGCTAGGCCGGTCGGGATCAGCTTCCCCGACGCCGCTTGAAGTTGTGGAGGCCGGGATCGACTTCCTCGGTACCATTTGGAGTACGATCGGCCTTGGAGAGGCTCGGCCATGGAGGGAAAAATCACTTGGAGCCTTCAACTCTCCCACGGAGGTCGGATCCGAGCATGGACAACCACTACGGACGCTAGACGTCGAGACTCGGGCAATATGCGCGATTGCGGCTTCGTCAAAACACGCGTCAAGGGTAACGAAGTTTCTACTCGGGCAGGTGAAGCCCTCAATTTACATATTTGCATGGAAGCCCTCTCCACCAATGGGTGGGGGAAGGGAGCTCTCCGACGGGTCGACGTGTACGTCCCCGCTATTAATTGCATTTAATATCCGGAAGTGTGAATACGGATTTAGGCATGTTGTGTGAAGCCCATTCGGACGTACGAGCCGAATTGGTGATGTGTTGTGTGAAGCCCATTCGGACGTATGAGCTGAATAGATGATGTTCTGTGTGAAGCCCATCCGGACGTGTGAGCCGGATTGGTGATGTTCTGGGGTTCCCGGAGAAGACTCCGTGGAAGTTGGATATTATCTATTTGCAGGGAATGCGCACCGTAGCCCCGAAAAAGGGGTGCACAGAATATATTTGGCCAGCTTATGTTAGCCGACTGTTGTTCAGCTGGCAGTCGTCCGTCGAGACGTTGGCATACAGATGTTGCAGTACCAAGCGGGGAATAGCGGGCTTAAGCCCAAGCTTGTGCCGGCCTTCGAAAGCCTACTTTTGTTTATATTGCCAGCCTGCGTGCTGATGTATGGAATTAATATTCCTGTAATAATTTATAATCTGTGATGCTCTGTGAATGTATGATCTACTCTTTTTGCTTCGGGCGAGCGGTGTGCTTGTGAACCGCTCGTCCCGTGGGAGCCCCGAGGTTTATGCCAGGAAGCCCCTGTTGGCCTGTTGATAGCCTTTTAGGGCAGCGGAGTCGCGCTGTTTGCAGCCCAGTTGGGAAGCGTGTCGTAGAATTGCTCGGCGATGTTGCGCCTTTAGTAGGGCGGGTGAGGAATATTTTGTATTGACCCAAGGAGACACATCTGGATAGGAGAGAGTTGGTCTTGAGACCCTCCTTAGATGTTCCGGTCGGCCAAGAGTGCCCTCCGAAGGTGTCTTAGCTCAGCCTTTGGCTTGGGAGGGGAAGAGTTCGTTAGTCTTCCGGGTATGCGGTGGGTCCTCCACGCTGAGACCTTGGGTCTGTCCCTTACGTTCCTAGTCTAGAGCCTAGATTGTTCATTTGAGTGTAGTAGGTGTGCGGTCACCCCTCTTTTGGGACCCCGAACTCCACAGAAGTCAATTTTGGCTTCGGTCATTTTTGGCTTCAACACCGAGCAAGCACTCTCAGCTAGCTGTAATGACGAGGAGCATGCGCACGCTAACTGCGTGTCTCCTGAACAGCGCACTGATCTGTCCCCTGCCAAGTCGCCCGCAAGCAACACCTAGATCCATGTAGGAATCCCCGCCGCCGCACCCGCAAACTCGGCGGAAGAGCGTGCTCGATTAATGAAGGAGCGTCATGTCGAAGTGCTCACTTTTCTACGAGATCTAGGAGTCTCCAATCCTCCCAACTTAGCCGTCGCACAAGGGGCGCGACCAACAACCGCTCAAGACCTCGCACGACCCAAGAGGCGGCTTGCCTTGGGAATCTTCCTGTCGATGAAATGTCTGATTCGCAGGACAGCCAGAGCCACCAGGAAACACTCCGCGCAACCCTCGTCTGATGGATGCTGATGCAGAGCAAGATGACCGAAGGCTCACCCACCAGGAAGTAAGAAATATGATTGAGGAAGAGTACGCCCAGGGAAGCCCCCCCGAGCGCACAACGCTCGTGCCCTCATGGGTCCCCACTTGCTCCTCCGGTCCTGGCGCACCCAGTACCGCACGGGTTCAAGCTGCCACACTTTGAGGCCTTTGATGGTATGGAAGACCCCGTGGAGCACGTGAATCACTTCGAGACAATCATGTGTCTCTTCAACGCGCCAGATCTATTGTTTTGCGAAGTGTTACCCACAATTATGAAGGGGCAAGCGCGCGCATGGTTCCACTTCTTACGAGAGGGGGAGATCAACAACTTATGGGAGCTCGCACGCCTCTTCATTGATCAGTTCATAGCAAATTGACGAATCGTTAGGGACCCCCATCACCTCTCCGGAATTTGCCAAAGCAAGGGAGAGTCACTCAAGGAGTTCTTTCGTCATTTCACTTCCAAGGCGCTGCAAATCCTGAGAGTCGACCCAGAGCTTTTTCGCTGCGTCTTCCTCGGAGGGCTCCACCCAAGTGGGTTTTACGCCTCTTTAATGCCGGAAACAGTGCCAAGTTACGCCGACTTCGTTCACTGGGTCGAGGCATAGATCGCAGTAGACGAGGCCCATCGCCAATAGTTCGAGGGAACCTCCAAGCGGAAGAGGGAGTCGAAGTCTGCCCCTCCCACACACCGCAGGAACGAAGACCACCACAGCTACCCTCGTAGAGATCAGGGCTCTCGCCGACACCAAGGGTTCACCCCCCTTGACACCGCTCAGACGCAAGTGCTCATGGCCATCCAGGACTCTGGTATGCTTCGCCGGCCTAAGATGCTACCACCAAACCGGGGAGACCAAACATAGTATTGTGAGTTTCACCGCAGGAACGGACACAACACAGAGAACTACACCCAGTTGAAAGAGGAGATTGAACGTGTCATCCGACAGGGACATCTAGGGAGGTACTTGGAGAACCAAGTACCAAATCGGCCACCGCCACACCAGCCTGGTCGAGAGCAGTCCCTGACACGATAGAACGCGCAAGGGGGCTGACAAATGGTCAGGGAGGTCAAAACCATCGCTGGCTCACCCACACTTGCCCGCCGCGTATGCCCTCTCCGTCACTTAACTAGAGAAGGATCCAGAAGGCACAAAGGCGATATCGGACACCGCTATCACCTTTGGGGACAAAGACCCGAAGGGAGTGCGCACACCGCACCAGGATCCCCTCATTATCAGTGCAAGAATCAACAATCCCTGCTTCAGGGTCCTGTTCACGTCCACGTTACTCGACATGAAGATCCCCCAAGGGCCCCTCGAGTCAGCAAAGGGACCGCTATACGGTTTTGACAAGACCTCGGTCCCAGTGCGTGGGACGATCACTCTCCTTGTCAACCTAGGGGAATTCCCAAGGCAGACCACCTGGGATATTCAGTTAGTGGTAGTCGACTCTAGCTCGGTATACAACACAATCTTCGGTCGACCACTTCTAATGCTCTTCGAGGCAATCCCCTCTATTCCACACTGGTTATGAAGTTCGCCCCTCCTAGAGGGATAGGTGTTGTGCGGGGTGATCAGGAGGTGGCACGAATCTGCTACCTGCAACAATCACACCCCGACCAGGATTCGGGGCATGAAGGACCATGTGGGGCTTAAATCATACTCAGGGGCAAGTGCTCTCCGCACTATCTTTTGCTTTTTCTATTTTCGCAAGAATAATACCTGAGAAGAAATCTGCGAGGACTTGTACCTTCCGCTTCAGCAACAAAGCATCTACTTTCACTTTCACAGCTGACGGATCTCCGAAAGACAGATGGACCTCGGTCCTATTAAGCCGCAAACGAACAAAGGTTCTTCGTCACTTCCATTTGGACAGATCCCAATCCTCCTGAGGCGCGAACGAACAAAGGTTATTCGCCACCTTCACCCGAACGGATCTCAGTCCTCCTAAGCCGCAAACGCACAAAGATTCTTCGCCACATTCACCCGGATGAACCCCGGCCCTCTTGAGCCGTGAACAAACAAAGATTCTTCGCCATCTCCACTCGGACGGACCCCGATTTTTCTGAGGTGTGAACGAACAAAGGTTCTTTACCACCTTCACCAGTATGGACCCCGGTCCTCCTGAGGCGCGAACGAACAAAAATTCTTTGCCACCTCCACCCGGACGGATCCCGATCCTCCTGAGACGTGAACGAATAAAGGTTCTTCACCTCCACCCGGACAGTCCCTGGTCCTCTGGAGGCGCGAACAAATAAAGGTTCTTCGTCATCTCCACCTGGATGGATCCTGGTCCTCCTGAGTCGCGAACGAACAAAGGTTCTTCGCCACCTCCACCTGGACGGACCCCGGTTCTCCTAAGGCACGAACAAACAAAGGTTTTTCGCCACCTTCACCTGGACGGACCCCAATCCTCTTGAGGCTCGAACGAGCAAAGGTTTTTCGCCACTCCAACCAGACGGACAAAGGTCCTTCACCATCACCATCACCAATGGAGCCGACCCCGATTCCTACCGAAACACAAATGGACAAAGGTCTTTCAGATTCCGAGACCATCCACCCCGCCAGGGTGAGGGGGCAAATGCCCCCCTCATCACGCTTAAGCAACAAGTCCCCGACACCAACGCTTAATGACAATCTCCAAAGATAGCGCGCGACGCATAAGGAACGTAGAGTATGAGATAGTTCCGGACCACCGGAATGCGCAAAACTCAAAACATAAGGACATCTCCGTAAAACACCACAAGGGTCACTAAACGCGCAAAAGCACATTGCGACTCTAAGTCACGCCCGCGTCGACAAGGACAAAGCACTAACAAAAGGGACAAAGTGTGCACACAACGCAGATATAATACAATACTCCCCCGACATCAACACCATCTTTCGGGGCATCGACTGTTCAAAGGACGGAACGCCCCCGCATCCTTCACACTGCACGAAGCACCTCGCCAAGTGCAAGACAGAGCTCAATGACGCGCTCGTCTTGCCATGACGGACCTACCCTCATGACCGTCATCTCAAGGCCCGCTCAGCCATCTGGCACCTCTCCGCTCCAAGACCCTAGGACTCCCTGTGTTGCGCAATTGCGAAAGCTTGCATCATTCTGACATCCCGAGGCACAAACGCCATCAACGACCTCCGCCTAAAAAGGCTTTGTCCCAACTTTTGGTAAGAACGGACACCAAGTGTTTCTATGCTTCCACGCGGGAACGAACACCAAGTCCTTCCGCACCTCCTAGTAGGAACGGACCCGCTGATTCTTGCGCGACACCGGGACAAGAGGGGTAGAACATCCCTCAACGTCACGTCCAAGAATCCGCCACCAGCACTAACACCTCGTGCCAACAGCTCAAGATAACGCGCAACGTCATACTTGCGTGTTCATATAAGGGGGAACACGAAAAGCAACACACTTCCGCACCAACGTAGCGCGCGAAGCGCAAAGCAGGATGACGTTCCTGCAACGCGCCGCAAGCACCACATAACGAGCAAGGGCGGTGCACGAGCAATCAATCGTAAGACTCATCGTTTAGGCATCCACCGCAGAACCTTCTACTCACAAAGCCGACACGAGTGGTGCCAAGTGATCAGTGCACGCTTCCAGGTCTAACGGAAAAGACTTCGCACGCCGCAAAAAAGTATCTTACAATGCACACTTGGTGAAACAATACAAAGTCCACGACCCCATGACAAAAGAACCAAGGACAAAAATTCTCGGGCTCGTCGCTTTGCGGATCACGACCTGCAAAAATTTGGGGGCATCTGATGTAGTTCCCCCTGAAATTTATAAGTACAACCGGGAAGATTTCGACCAAGAACACGGAGACGAGACAACCCGGCCGAGTGAGCCGCACGCACGAAGCCGTGCTCGCCCCAAAGGCCCCAAAATGCCCCCAAAGGGGAGCAAGGTCAAGCGCGCGCATGCGAGCAACAAACACGCGCTGACGGCCAGCCACCGCGCGCGCCGCCGACTGCCTCTGCTGCCGGCTCCCGCCGGTCGCCACCGTCGTCGGGCATCTTGCCTGGGCTGCCCGGGAGGCATTTCCGTCATTCCAGCCCGGCGTAATTACTAGCACGTTCCTCCAGAAAACTATAAAAAGGGCCCCAGGCCTTTATTTGAAAACAAGCAACTCCGAAGACTTGAGAGAACTCTAAGGTTTTCCGGCTAGAACGTGGAACTTAGATCGTTTTTCTGCTTGAAACTCGCTCTGCTCCCTCTCTAGCGTGCACAACGCCCGACGCTCGCTTGGACTCTTTCGTGAGCTCGGAAGAAGGCACTGGAAAGCGCTCTCGCGGATGCTCGCGTGAAGTCACTCTAAGGCTTCAAGAACTTAGCATTTTTCTCCACAAGGACGCTCCAATCCAAGCTTCGTGGACGCACTCATCCAAGCTTCGTGGACTTAGTTTATTTTCCACTCTTCCTGTATTCAAAGCTTGTAATGGAGAGGTGGTCTGTCACCCTCCGAGGAGACCTCCAATACTTGTAAAGTCAAAGATAAATAGTGGATTTTGACTCGGCACAAATCCGGCCACGTGGTTTTTCACCCTTTCTGGGTTTTCCACGGTAAAAAAAGTCTCCTATCATCGCTGCTGGATTTTCATTGACTGATTGTGCAACAGGTCTAACTCCGAGTTAAGGCGTTCCGATTCTTTGGACCGGAGTAAAACCGGGTGACCCGCAATGAAAGTATTTGTGGTGTACTTTATTTTCTATTGTGTACTGTAATCTGGTTTAAGGTTATTGCTTGATATGTTATTTTTAAATCTTTAACAGTGTTTATTCTGTGTTTTTATCTGAAGGGAATTGGTGAATTGATGCTTAGAGGAAAGTTCAATGTTATTATGTTGATTTTTTCTAAGGCTACATTCATTTTAAATAAAATATTAATAATATATCTACAGCTCAGGTTGCCAATTGGATGCTTTTCAGGGCTTTAATTCTCTTGCTTTATAGTCTAGATTTATGCTCTTTATTTCATTCTTTTGATTTGACCGTCGTAATGATGAAATGACTGTATTTTAATATTTTTATTTTATGTACTTATATGGTTGTAACTGGAATGCTTAATGGTTTTTTACTTCCCTAGTATCATTCAAATCTCGGGAAGACCATAGAAAGCAACTCGAGTTGGAAGAGGCTCGTAAAGCTGGGCTTGCTCCAGCTGAGGTTGATGAGGATGGCAAAGAAATCAATCCTCATATCCCTCAGTATATGTCATCAGCACCTTGGTACCTTAATGCAGAGAGACCAGTAAGTTATTTACAGTTATTGTGCTTCTCTTTTTCCCTTATTGTTTTATGCAAATTGATTGGTTTATCCATATACTTCTGTATGGCTTGACAGAGTTTGAAGCATCAAAGGAAATGGAAATCGGATCCAAATTATACAAAAGCATGGTATGATCGAGGTGCAAAGATCTTTCAGGCTGAAAAATACAGGAAGGGTGCTTGTGAAAAGTAAGCCATTTTCCCTTAGCAATGTGCTAGTTTCTTGAGTTAATGTATTAAGCTATCACATCCTCATAAATATTAGTCAAGGCAGTCCTCATAAATATTAGTCAAGGCATTGAGATTATGTTGCCTTGAGAGGAGAAAATTACTTATTATTATTCTTGCATAAGGGGATATATAAAGGATTACAACATGACTTGTAGACGCGGATAGGTGATATGACATTAAAAAATAAAAAGGATACAACAGAAACTCAACATAACTCACCCCCCCCCCCTCAAGTTGGGTGTGTGATGTCAGTCATGCCTAACTTGCCAACAAGTTCTGTAAAAACACTCATACACAGTACCTTTGTGAGGACGTCAGCCAATTGTTGTTCAGATGGAACAAACGGAGTAACCACAATACCTCTGTTTATATTCTCTTTAATGAAGTGTTTGTCGATCTCGATGTGCTTTGTACAGTCGTATTGTACTGGGTTGTGAGCAATGTTGATGGCAGTCTTGTTATCACAATACAATCTGATAGACTCACTTCTCTTAAGGACAAGATCTTCCACAATGGTTAAGATTCATAGCCCTTCATAGATCTCATGAGTCATAGCCCTGAACTCTGCCTCAGCACTGGATCTAGGAACTAAATGTTGTTTTTTTGCTTCTTCATGTAACTAAATTTCCACCCACCATAGTGCATTAACCTGACGTAGACCGTCGATTAGAAGGCGATCCAGCCCAGTCAACAACACTTTATACCTCAATAGTCAACTCATTATTTGGTGAAAACAGGATGCCTTTCCTAGGTGAGGACTTGAGGTATCTAAGAACACGATGAGCTGCATCAACATGATAAGCCATTGGAGAGTGCATAAACTGGCTGAGCATTCCCACAATATAGGAGATATCTGGACGAGTCTGTGACAAGTAGATCAGTTTTCCTACGAGCCTCTGAAAGCTAGGAATGTCTTCAATCTCTTCACCATCATCTCTTCCAAGTTTGTGGTTTGTTTCCATTGGAGTGTCAGCTGGTCCACACCTGCTCATCCCTGAGGCTTCAAGAAGATCAAGTATATATTTTTTTGTGATATGAAAATCCCATATTTTGACCTCGCAGCCTCAATATTTAAAAAATATTTGAGGTTCTCCAAATCTTTCACTTCAAATTTTTTTGCCAATCTCCCTTTCAGAGCCTGGATCTCATCTTGATCATCTCCTGTTATTATGATGTCATCCACACAAAGTATCAGAGTCGTTAACTTCCTTGTATTGGTTTTGATAAGGGTATGATCCACATTACTCTGAAGATACCCGAAGCCTGTCATGGCCTTGTGGAATCTTCCAAACCAAGCTATGGGAGATTGTTTCGGGCCATATAACATCTTCTTTAGCTTGCACATTTTCCCTTTTGATCCACTACAGGAGAGGCCAGGAGGTAGAACCATGTATACCTCTTCTTCCAGGTCACCATGAAGGAACACATTCTTCATATTTAGTTAGTTGATATCTCATTCGTTGCTGGCAACACACGATAGGAGAACCCTTATAGAATTAATCTTCGGGACCGGGGCAAAGGTTTCCTGGTAATCAATTCCCGTCGTCTGAGTGTACCCTCTTGCAACCAAACTTGCCTTGTATCTTTCCATGATACCCAAGGTGCTTTGTTTGACAGAAAACACCAATTTGCATCCCACAACCTTCTTCCCTTTAGGAAGCTGTACCAGGTCCCATGTTCGATTTTTGTCAAGGGCATGCATTTCATCAAGCATAGCCGACTTCCACCTATCGTTAGAAAGTGCATCTTGCCACGATGTTGGGATAGAAGTAGAAGTCAAAGAAGAGACAAAGGCTCTATGGGAAGTTGTTAGAGACGAGTAAGAGACGAACTGGGATAAGGGATGTTGAGTAGAGGTACCTTCCCTTTGAGTAATGGACCTTGACGAAGGTTCAGATGGTTGCTCTGGAATCCTGATAGGGGCCCGTGTGTTTGTTCCCTTAGGACAAGGGGAGTAAACCTGCAGGGGTTTAGCAACAGGGGCCGCAGCAGTTGTCACAAGGCACTAGTAGACGAAGGCGAAGGAGATTGATATAACGGAGGGATGGGTAATAGAGTGGTAGACAGAGAGTCAATGTGAGGTAGGGAATTCACTTACGTCATAGAAGAAGTCTCCCCCTGAAGTGAGGACCCATAATAACTCTTAGATTCATAGAAGGTGACGTCCATGGTTACAAAGACCTTCTTGCGAACTGGGTCAAAACATTTATAACCTTTTTGGGTAGGAAAATAGTCAATGAACGCACACTTGTGCGCACAAGCATCGAGTTTTGTCTTTTTATGAATATGAACGAAACAGATACAACCAAAGACACAAGGTTGCAGAGTGGTAGGCGACACCTGAAGAGTGTTAAGGGGAGTGTTAAACCCAAGGACACGAGAGGGCAAACGGTTGATAAGGTAGGCGGTAGTAAGAACAGGATCCCCCCAATAATATTTAGGAAGGTGCATTTGGAGAAGGAGACACCAGACAACTTCCAAGAGGTGACGATTCTTACGTTCGGCCACCCCATTTAGAGAAGGGGAGTAAGCACACGAGGTTTGATGTATAATCTCATGATTAGACAAGTAGTGTTCGAATTGAGAATCGATGAACTCACGACCATTATCAGCGCGCAGGAACTTAATAGGGATTTCAAACTGCGTAGAAACCATGTTGTGAAACCGCTGAAACAAGGAAAAAACTTCATTTTTTTCTTTCATGAGGTAAACTCAAGTTGTGCGAGAGAAACAATCAATGAAAGTTACAAACCAAAAACAACCAGAAATAGAGCCAACGAGGCAAGGCCCCAAAACATCACTGTGTATGACATGAAATGGCGCAGAACTGGGAGATGAAACAATATTAAAAGCAGTACGATGATGTTTACCGAGTTCACCAGCATCACATCAAAAATTATCAAGTAATACAGATGATAAAGTAGGAAATAAACGTTCCATAGATAGGGTAGAAGGATGTCCCAGCCGACAATGCCAAGACTTCAAAGTAGCCGCCTGATCCGCATGAAGAGCCTGGGGAGAAGAGACGGGAGTGGAAGAATCGCCGTTCCCGTCCACCAGACTACCGGAGCCAATCGCCGTTCCCGTCATGTCCTAAAAAACACAAGATGATGGGAAGAAAGTCACAGAGCAGTTCATGGAGTTGGTCAAATGACTAATAGAGAGAAGATTGCGAGTAAACTTGGGTACATGAATAACTGAGGAAAGAGCAAGAGAGGAGCAGGGGATGGAGCCCTTCCTAACAATCAGAGAGAGGGAATCATCCGCAATGCTCATCTTGTCCCGACCAGACAAAGGAAGGTAAGCCACGAAACCTCTAGCAGAGCCGGTCATATGATCTGTTGCTCCAGAGTCAATAATCCAGTGAGTAGAAGGGCGAGAGGACGCAACATGAGCACCTGAAGGTCCCTGATGAGCATACGAAGACGAGGATGCAGAAGGCTCCGGAGACTTTCCCTACATAAGCCAACAGAAAGCAAGGATCTCATCGACAGATAGAGCCGAAAAGGGAGTATACTGAATAGGTAGAGACTGCATCTCTTCAGAGGAATCAGAATGATGGGCAGAGCGAGGCTGTGTAGAGCGACCTTGAGAGCGCCTGACATCACGACCTCCACGCGATGAAGAACCACCACGGTATATGGGAAATCCATGAAGCCGAAAACAAGTTTCTCTGATATATTAGTCACAGAGAAAATGATCCTTGTCAGTGGACTTGGGCCTGGAATCATGAGAAGCCTAACTCCCAAACTGAACAGCCAGGGCAGAACCGCCAGGAGGAGGGTCAGGTGTCCACGTTTGTCGTTGATCGAATTCTTGCTGAACGAGACTTAAAACCTTTGGAGGGGAGGGCAAAGGAGTGCGCCCAAGAATCTGCACATTGATGTGATTGAAGTCCTGATGCAAACCATGAAGGAACTCAGAGACTCTGTTCCTGTCTTCCCGACACAAGAGTGAGGAGTTAAAATGGTCATACTCCTGATAAAGCTGAGTGAACTCGAGGTAGTAGGTAGATGGAGGGTGATCACCCTAACGAAGGAGAAAAATATTCAATCTCAGCTAGAAAATTTGGGTTGCATTGCCCCAACAAGAGTAAGTGATCTCGGCCCTCCGCCAAATATTTGTTGCAGTATCCGAAAACAGATAATTCTGGGCGATAAAGTCAATCGCGAAATTAGTCAGCCACGACATGATGAGAGAATTCTCTGACTCCCACTGCAGCTAGTCATGAGAATCCGGAGCAGGGGTCGGAGTAGTACCCACAACATAGTCAAACAACTTTCTGCTCTTCAAGGCAAGAGTTATAGACCGAGACCACGGGAGGTAATTGGAACCCTCCAGACTTATTGTCGTGATTTGAAAGGTCTTTTGGTCATGACCAGGACGAGTGGAGCCACTAGACATCACAGTAGCGGAGGGAACTCCAGTAGCAGAAGTCATGGTAGGAGAGTCAGCAGTCCCCGACATGGTATCCAAGATTACAAATCAAGGATCCACGAGAAGACAATACTAACACCTAGAGAGAAACTAGGTCTGCCTCATAGAAAGAGGAACGATCCCATGTTGATGTAGGAGCCTCGAAGAAAGATGGACACCAGAAATGACATTAATCTAGCACCGCATTTCCGGTGTCAAGAAAAAAACGGCAGAACTTGTGGCTGGAGGAGCCTGCGGAAAAGAGCCGGAGGACTGTGACTGGGGAGAAAAGAGCCTGCGACTAGGGAGAAAGGAGCCTGCGACTGGACTGGTAAGAACCAGAAGTTGTGGAATACCTGGAGAAACCTGCGACTGGACTGGGAGAAGCGGAGGAGCCCTGCGGCTCGCGGAGGGGGGGCGCGACTGGAGTAGGGCGCGGTGACTGTGACTTCGACGGGAGAAGGGCGCGGTGACGAGGCCCTCTACTGCGGAAGCCCGACGGGAGGAGGCTGCGGTGACGAAAACGGGGGGCGAGAAGACCCGACGACACGCGATGAACGAAAAGCGAGGAAGCCCTAGGCTCAACGACGATTGATCGGCAAGAGCGGAAGTGTAACATCCGAAATTTTTTGACGCGAAATTTATGTTATTGTAGGGTCGAGTCGCGACGAATTTTGATCGAGGCAGCGCGTCGTCAAGGTACAATGTTACAATTCCTATTGTTAGCGTCCGTTAATTTGATAAGTGCGTTAATTTTAGTGTGTAACGCATGTTATATTAAATGTGACGCGCGCGGTGTTATGAGTTAGTATTGAAAAGTTTTATGAGTTGGGTGTGCCAATAGCTGTTTCAATAGTTTGGATTTTGGGTGAAGGAGGGGAGGTGGTTATCAAAACCATACCCCACGTTTTAAAAACCCGCATTATTATTTTCCCTCACGGATAAGAACCGCAAGCCCTCCTGTTCCGTCTCCCGCAAGCGACGAGCCCGACTCCGCCGATTCCGCGACCAGCCGCACTCCGCCGCCCTAGCCGACGCCAGTTACTCCTCCAGAAGCCCATTCCGACCACTCCTCCCTCCTCTGCAGGCGCCGGGGAGTATTCCTTTTCCTTCCTTGGCCTTGGAAGTACCGGGTTTCAACCCTAGCCGGAGGAGTTGAGTTTTTTTTTGGTTCCGGTGAGTCGTTTCCTCCCTTACCTCGATTTCCTCTTGAAGATCCTTCGTTTTGGAGGTAGACTAAACTAATTTTCATTTCTTTTGCGCTATTTTAGGTTTTGGTGTTCGTGGTTCACCGCGGAGTTTGAGTGGGGCGCATTGAGAACCCCAAAATCTCCGCATAAAGGTAATATACGAAGCTAGTACGCATTTGTTTTGCAACCTTAGATGATTTGGATTTTTACCACCGGAAAACCCTTAGGGAAAAATTATGAGTTTAGGTTTGCCTTGAATTGCAGGACTTTGGTAGGTTCGAGGCAACTTTCTGAAGGTCCCCAGTAGTAGGATTTGCCTTCGGAAATAGAAGATGTCGCCGCGCCGAGTCTACGAGCGCCGCACCACCGCTGTAAGGAAATTTAATACCTGTTAGTTAGACATAACAAATGTTATATTTTGTATACGCATATGTAGGTTTCGTACAAGCAACATAACCATGCATAGAACAGTGTGGCGGTAGGAAAATGGTCGCGGAAAACGTGTAGGATGACGCCCTTTCCCATGACCCAGTTAGTCAAGTTATGAATAATTATTTTAAGTACGAAACTTTACCCGCGTACGTAAGCTTGGAATTTGTCCAACCAAGGGCGTGAATGTCCCTTCAAGTCGACCACAGGAAAGTCAAGGGTCGCTTAGTAGTACACCAGAAAAGATGTCCCTTGCAGAGTAGCGTCAGACCAAAAAGGTCAGCCAGCACACAGAGTTTCTTCCGTGCTAGGTAGAGGCGCACTACCTTTCTCATAAGGCACGTGGAACCTTATGAGTAGTACAGACTTGGGAATTATTTTCCCTTGAGCCAGTTAGCAGATTCGAGACCGTGTCCGCGTGACACTAGAACAATTGGGTTCGTAAGATGGTCTCGGGTCGTCAGTTTCAGTTGCGCGTTAGGAGCTACTCTGCCTAGAGCCTTCCTAGTAGATGAGCAGGTTAGAAGCCGCCTAGAACTCAAGTATAGACCTGACATGAGACAGTACACTAGTTAGTGAACGCCAGGACTTGAGTTAGTAAAATAAAAGTCACGTGTTTAGTACGAGTAGATGTGTGACCAGAGAATAGTGCGAAGGCATGCATAGCACATAGCATAAAAGTTTTAAATGTATAAAATTATTTTCAAAGACATACATGCATTCATATGTAAAACTGGCTTTTAGTGTCACTAGGAGGAGTTATTTTTCCTTACTCTGACCCTTCGTGGGCACTGTTTTTCAGGTGACCCAGGTGGAAAGCTACGTCTAGGATGAGCATTATAGTGGCGTCAGTTTGTACTATTTATCTTTTTCAGTTTACTCTATTTCAGCATGTACCTGTAGATGAGAACATTGTATCAGATTAATGTTTTATCTAATTTATTTCAGACTATTTATGGTTAACCAGATTTTCAGTTAATTCAGTTTTACTTCCTGTTTAGTGGCTCTGTGAATCCAGATATGAGGTATGTGGTTACCCTTAGTTTACTTTATTCAAACTTCCGCTGTAAGTCTTAAATTGCTTAATATAGATTTTATTACCTGCTGCTACTAGTTTTAATACTGTTTCCTAGTTTTCTTTATATCGCTGACCCGGCCGGACGGCTGATTTCTGAAATACTGGGAAGGGGTGTTACAAATTGGTATCAGAGCCAGGTTTAGGATCCCTGGACCCTAGAAAGAATTCACAGAGCCATAGGAGCGTATACGAGTAAACTATTGTTAGTAAAGTACTTTAAGTGCGATTAAGCCCTAGTGTTCGCTAGAGTACAAATAAGTTGCTAAGTCAGATTTCTTAGATGTTTGATAAATAACCAGATTTCCTTTATTTATTCTATCAGGCACCACGAGTTAGTGAACCAGGTGAATCTTCACGCCAGAACCCGATTCCTAATGCAACCATGAGAGACGCTGCCATGCCACAGGTACCGCCAGTTCCAGCAGCTCCAGAGGGCACTGACATAGCGTCTCAGATTGCCAGGGCGGTTACTGTTGCCTTGATGGAGTTTCAGAGAGGACTGGCTGCAGGGTTTCCAGCTCCAGTTCAAGTACCAGTCCCTGCGCCAGCTCCGGCAGCAGCACCTGTGGAGATGACCCTGGAGCGCTATTTGAGAAATTTTAGAGAACTTCAGCCTTCGAACTACAGTGGGGATGAGACCCCGATGGATACAGATGATTGGATAGCTAACACCAGAGACCTGCTCAATGTTTTAGAGTGCCCGGAGAATAAGAAAGTTCCTCTGGCAGCTTTCCTCCTCCGAGGAGAGGCAAAGATCTGGTGGGACAAGTACTGGGAAGATGATCCTGCAGGTAAAGTGTTATGATCAATTCGTTTATTTTTAGGAAGTAATGTGTTAATTTTATTTGGTGTAATCGTATTTTTGGCCAGGCCGTACCCCAGACATGTTTACTTGGGGCGAGTTCTCTAGAGCTCTTGCTAGTTGGTTCGTGCCTCCTTCCGCACGACGAGGTCTCCAAGAGAAGTATCTGAGGCTTTTCCAGGGGGACAGGACAGTTACTGAGTACGAGCGAGAGCTGACTCATCTGGCTAGATATGCGGGCGTGATGCAGGGAGATCAGACTGAGAAGTGCAGTCGTTTCGTGGATGGCTTGCGTGACTCGTTGAGGCAGCCGCTGATGACTATGGTCAACGCTGATTACAGGAGCTTAGTGGATACAGCTCGCAGACTGGAGGCTGACCAGCAGAAGGTTCAGAAGCGAAGTAGTTTCCGTGCGAAGCGATCTCTGGATTCGCATCAGCCGCAGCAGAACAAGAATGACCAAGGTAAGAACTGGAACAAGAAGCCGAAGCCTGATGCTAAGAAGAATGGTCAATCTGGTGACCGAAGCAAGGACTATCCCACGTGTCCCAAGTGTCAGCGTCGCCATTCAGGAGAGTGTTTGGCCAGTGCAGGCGTATGTTATAAGTGCCGACAACCTGGACACATAGCTCGCTTCTGTCAGGAAGCTGGGACAAATCAGGTAATCAAGGTCCTTTTGTATTGATTACATTTATGTAATTACGATAGATTTTTAATGAAATTTACTTCTTGCAGTCGAAGTTCGAGGTTGGTGGCCCTAGCAGGGTAGATAAGGGCAAAGCATTGATGCTCACTGATGGGAGACCGCAGCAGGGTCGAGACTTAGTGCAGCCCAGAGCGTATGGGCTGGGTCAGCAGGAGGCGAAGGATCAGGAGGATGTTGTGACAGGTAAGTGTTGTTTGCTTGCAAGTTGGTTTTAAATCCTCCGTAGTGACACGTTAAATTTTTCATCCTTCATAAATCATTCATGTAGGCATCCTTATGATTCGTAACTTACCCTCTAAGATTCTGTTTGATACGGGTGCCTCGCACTCGTTTATCGCGGAATCTCTAGTGCGTAAGTTGGATTTAGAAGTCTTTCCAGAGTTAGTACCGCTGGAAGTCATGATGCCGAATGGATCCCTTCTACAGACCAGAGTCAAGTGCAGGGTACCAGTGCAGTTTAGTGATGTTGAGATTATCGTGGAAGCTTTGCTGCTACCTATAGCAGGATTTGACTTGATTTTTGGAATGGACTGGCTTTCAGCAGTCAACGCCAGGATTGACTGTAGGGCGAAGCAGATTCAGTTCGATGGCCCCAACCAGACATCTTTCTCTTTTCAGGGATTGAAGGGAGTAGTGAAGATGATCATATCTGCAGTCCAAGCGAGAAGGTGCATCAGTAAAGGTTGTGAAACCTTCGTAGTACTGATGAGCGCGGAGTCTAAGGCTGATTTGTTAGAGGTACCAGTGGTGCAGGAGTTTCCAGATGTTTTCCCGGAAGAGCTCCCTGGTGCCCCTCCTGATAGAGAAATTGAGTTCCCGATAGACTTGCAGCCTGGGGCTACACCGGTAGCAAAATCTCCCTATCGGATGGCTCCAAGGGAACTAGCAGAGTTGAAGAGCCAGTTGCAGGAGCTGCTTGATTTGGGTTTTATACGCCCTAGTACTTCGCCTTGGAGTGCTCCAGTGCTTTTTGTGAAGAAGAAGGATGGTAGTCTGAGATTGTGCATAGATTACCGCGAATTGAATAAGCTGACCGTTAAGAACAAGTACCCGATTCCCAGGATTGATGATTTGTTCGACCAGTTGGTGGGAGCGAGCACTTTCTCCAAGTTAGATCTGAGGTCGGGCTATCATCAGCTGAAGATTCGTGACGCGGATATACAGAAGACTGCTTTCAGTACCAGATATGGACACTTCGAGTTTGTGGTCATGCCGTTCGGGCTGACCAATGCCCCTTCAGTATTTATGGACCTGATGAACAGAGTTTTTCGGGAGTATTTAGATCGTTTTGTCATCGTCTTCATAGATGATATTTTGGTGTTTTCTAAGAGTGCAGAAGATCATGTAGCACACCTCAGGATTGTTTTGAGCACACTCAGGAAGAACCAGTTGTATGCAAAATTTTCAAAGTGTGAGTTTTGGCTTTCAGAGATTGCATTCTTAGGCCACATCATCAGTCAGGAAGGGGTTAACGTTGATCCAAAGAAGATAGAGGCCATTAAGAGTTGGCCAAGGCCGACGACAGTTTCAGAGGTTCGCAGCTTTTTGGGTCTTGCTGGATACTACAGGAGATTCATCAGGGATTTCTCAAAGATAGCCTTACCACTGACTTCCCTCACTAGGAAGGGAAAGGGCTTGGATTGGACAGTTGAGTGTGAGTTGGCCTTTGAGAACTTGAAGAACAGATTGATGACCGCACCGATTTTGAGTTTACCTTCAGGGCCAGACGGATTTCAGATTTATAGTGATGCTTCAGGTCAGGGTTTGGGTTGTGTTCTCATGCAGCATGGAAAGGTCGTAGCATATGCCTCGAGACAGTTAAAGGTTCATGAGAGGAACTATCCCGTTCATGACTTGGAGCTTGCAGCAGTCATTCATGCTCTGAAGATTTGGAGACACTACCTCTATGGAGTGCGTTGTGAGATCTTTACTGATCATAAGAGCCTTAAGTATATCTTTGATCAGCGAGAGCTCAATTTGAGGCAGCGCAGATGGTTGGAGTTTCTAGCAGACTACGATGTAGACATTCAGTACCACCCAGGAAAGGCGAACGTGGTAGCTGATGCTCTTAGCAGGAGAGGCTCGTGTTTCTATCTTCTCACTCAGCAGGAGGAGTTAGTACGAGAGCTGGAGAGACTGGACATCGTCGTTGTGCCCCGTTGCAGTTTTGGTTCAGCTTGGTTGAGTTGGATGGAGATTTCGTGCGATATTAGAGATAGGATCAGGACAGCATTACCGTTGGATCCAAAGATGGCAGAGATTTGGATCTCAGTGCAGTCAGGACAGAAAGAGAGGTTCTCTATCCAGGATGAGTTATTATTGCATGATGGCAGAGTGTGCATCCCAGATGTTAGTCACCTTCGGGAGGACATTTTGTTCGAGGCACACAATTCTAGATATTCGATACATCCTGGTAGCACGAAGATGTATGCAGATCTTAAGAAGACAGTCTGGTGGCCAGGTTTGAAGAGTGATGTTGCAGATTATGTAGGGAAGTGTGAGACATGCAAGTTGGTTAAGGCCGAGTGTCAGAGGCCTGGAGGCAAGTTGCAGCCACTTCCCATTCCCGAGTGGACATTTGAGGATATATCTATGGACTTCATTCATGGTTTGCCGAGATCGCAGAGTGGGAATGATTCCTTGTGGGTTATAGTAGATCGACTATCTAAGGTCGCTCATCTCATTCCTCTTAGGAAGACGGATCAGGGTCCGAAGCTGGCACAGTTGTATGTAGACGAGATAGTTCGACTTCACGGTGTTCCCAAGACTATAGTTTCAGACCGAGATGGCAGATTTACCTCCAGGGAGTGGCGATATATTCAGGAGCGGTTGGGTACCAGGTTACATTTCAGCACCGCATTCCATCCTCAGACCGATGGACAGACCGAGCGCACAAATAGGACTTTGGAGGATCTGCTACGGATGTGCATTCTAGATTTTGGAGGAAAGTGGGAGAAGTATGTTACTCTTGTGGAGTTCTCCTACAACAACAGTTTTCAGGCGAGTATTGGGATGGCACCGTTCGAGGCCCTCTATGGTAGACGTTGTCGGACACCGTTATGTTGGGCAGAGAGTGAGGAAAGATCTTCTATCAGAGAGTCATGGATTGATAAGACCACAGACAGGATTAAGCTTATTCAGGAGCGTATGAAGACAGCTCAGGATCGCCAGGCCAAGTATCATGATCAGAAGCACAGGTCAGTAGAGTTCAGTGTTGGAGACTACGTTTATTTAAAGGTCAGACCAGTTAGAGGAGTCTCTAGAATAAAGCGGATGAAGAAGCTGAGTCCCCGATTCGTTGGTCCTTTTGAGGTGCTGGAAAGAGTTGGTGAGGTTGCATATAGGTTGGCCTTACCTGAAGAAATGAGTGGTGTACATGATGTATTCCACGTCTCCTATCTGAGGAGAGCAGTCAGAGATTCCAGTCAGATCATCAGTACCGAGGAAGCACCAGTTGAGACAGATCTTAGTATTGGAGTTAGACCAGTCAGGATAGTGGACTCAAGGATTCAGAAGCTCAGGAATAGAGAGATTCGTATGGTCAAAGTCCTTTGGATGAACTGTGTCCGTCCAGAGTTTACTTAGGAGCGAGAGGATGAGCTTAAGAGCAATGCAGACTATTCTTTCCTCTTCGATTCAGGTATGGTTTCAATTTTCGAGGACGAAAATTTTTGTTAGGAGGGGAGATTTGTAACATCCGAAATTTTTTGACGCGAAATTTATGTTATTGTAGGGTCGAGTCGCGACGAATTTTGATCGAGGCAGCGCGTCGTCAAGGTACAATGTTACAATTCCTATTGTTAGCGTCCGTTAATTTGATAAGTGCGTTAATTTTAGTGTGTAACGCATGTTATATTAAATGTGACGCGCGCGGTGTTATGAGTTAGTATTGAAAAGTTTTATGAGTTGGGTGTGCCAATAGCTGTTTCAATAGTTTGGATTTTGGGTGAAGGAGGGGAGGTGGTTATCAAAACCATACCCCACGTTTTAAAAACCCGCATTATTATTTTCCCTCACGGATAAGAACCGCAAGCCCTCCTGTTCCGTCTCCCGCAAGCGACGAGCCCGACTCCGCCGATTCCGCGACCAGCCGCACTCCGCCGCCCTAGCCGACGCCAGTTACTCCTCCAGAAGCCCATTCCGACCACTCCTCCCTCCTCTGCAGGCGCCGGGGAGTATTCCTTTTCCTTCCTTGGTCTTGGAAGTACCGGGTTTCAACCCTAGCCGGAGGAGTTGAGTTTTGTTTTGGTTCCGGTGAGTCGTTTCCTCCCTTACCTCGATTTCCTCTTGAAGATCCTTCGTTTTGGAGGTAGACTAAACTAATTTTCATTTCTTTTGCGCTATTTTAGGTTTTGGTGTTCGTGGTTCACCGCGGAGTTTGAGTGGGGCGCATTGAGAACCCCAAAATCTCCGCATAAAGGTAATATACGAAGCTAGTACGCATTTGTTTTGCAACCTTAGATGATTTGGATTTTTACCACCGGAAAACCCTTAGGGAAAAATTATGAGTTTAGGTTTGCCTTGAATTGCAGGACTTTGGTAGGTTCGAGGCAGCTTTCTGAAGGTCCCCAGTAGTAGGATTTGCCTTCGGAAATAGAAGATGTCGCCGCGCCGAGTCTACGAGCGACGCACCACCGCTGTAAGGAAATTTACTACCTGTTAGTTAGACATAACAAATGTTATATTTTGTATACGCATATGTAGGTTTCGTACAAGCAACATAACCATGCATAGAACAGTGTGGCGGTAGGAAAATGGTCGCGGAAAACGTGTAGGATGACGCCCTTTCCCATGACCCAGTTAGTCAAGTTATGAATAATTATTTTAAGTACGAAACTTTACCCGCGTACGTAAGCTTGGAATTTGTCCAACCAAGGGCGTGAATGTCCCTTCAAGTCGACCACAGGAAAGTCAAGGGTCGCTTAGTAGTACACCAGAAAAGATGTCCCTTGCAGAGTAGCGTCAGACCAAAAAGGTCAGCCAGCACACAGAGTTTCTTCCGTGCTAGGTAGAGGCGCACTACCTTTCTCATAAGGCACGTGGAACCTTATGAGTAGTATAGACTTGGGAATTATTTTCCCTTGAGCCAGTTAGCAGATTCGAGACCGTGTCCGCGTGACACTAGAACAATTGGGTTCGTAAGATGGTCTCGGGTCGTCAGTTTCAGTTGCGCGTTAGGAGCTACTCTGCCTAGAGCCTTCCTAGTAGATGAGCAGGTTAGAAGCCGCCTAGAACTCAAGTATAGACCTGACATGAGACAGTACACTAGTTAGTGAACGCCAGGACTTGAGTTAGTAAAATAAAAGTCACGTGTTTAGTACGAGTAGATGTGTGACCAGAGAATAGTGCGAAGGCATGCATAGCACATAGCATAAAAGTTTTAAATGTATAAAATTATTTTCAAAGACATACATGCATTCATATGTAAAACTGGCTTTTAGTGTCACTAGGAGGAGTTATTTTTCCTTACTCTGACCCTTCGTGGGCACTGTTTTTCAGGTGACCCAGGTGGGAAGCTACGTCTAGGATGAGCATTATAGTGGCGTCAGTTTGTACTATTTATCTTTTTCAGTTTACTCTATTTCAACATGTACCTGTAGATGAGAACATTGTATCAGATTAATGTTTTATCTAATTTATTTCAGACTATTTATGGTTAACCAGATTTTCAGTTAATTCAGTTTTACTTCCTGTTTAGTGGCTCTGTGAATCCAGATATCAGGTATGTGGTTACCCTTAGTTTACTTTATTCAAACTTCCGCTGTAAGTCTTAAATTGCTTAATATAGATTTTATTACCTGCTGCTACTAGTTTTAATACTGTTTCCTAGTTTTCTTTATATCGCTGACCCGGCCGGACGGCTGATTTCTGAAATACTGGGAAGGGGTGTTACAGGAAGAAAGCGGGATCGGGAAGCCCCAAGGCTTGATACCATGTTGAGAGGAGAAAATTACTTATTATTATTCTTCCACAAGAAGCTATATAAAGGATTACAACATGACATATAGAGGTGGATAGGTGATATGAGACTAAAAAATTAAAAGGATACAAGGGAAACTCAACATGTTGTTTGTGCTTGTTTAATCTTTTGATGATTATGGATTTCCTGTAATTTATTTTGTTTTATTTTCTTATTACGTTGAAACATACGTGATTCAAGGCTCGTTCCATTCCTTTTCGTGGGCTTTTTTATTTATGCTCTTTCCCTTGCTTCTTACCCACAGTGTTTATGTTGATGCTTAATATTGTTTACAGTTGCGGGGCTATGACTCATGACAAGAAAGCTTGCATGGAAAGGCCTCGGAAGTTGGGAGCTAAATGGACAAATATGCACATAGCTCCCGATGAGAAGATTGAGACGTTTGAGCTCGATTATGATGGAAAACGTGATCGTTGGAATGGATTCGACCCGTCCAGTTTTGCTCTTGTGGTGGAGAGATTTGAAACTCGGGAGGAGGCTCGAAGGAAATACCTGAAAGAGCAGCAGATAAAGAAGCTTGAGGAGAAACAGGGTAATGAGAATAGTGAAGCTACTGTAAGTGATGAGGAAGATGATGACCTGAAGATTGATGAAGCCAAAGTTGATGAGAGCAAGCAGATGGACTTCGCAAAAGTAGAGAAACGTGTTCGCACCACAGGTGGAGGGAGTACTGGAACTGTTAGGTATGTTAAATGCCGTGTTATTCACCCCAATACTCTAGTTCTCTCTTTTGGTTGATCTACACATTCTTATTTTCTTTCAGAAATTTGCGTATTCGAGAAGATACTGCAAAATACTTATTGAACCTGGATGTAAATTCTTCTTACTACGATCCCAAGACTCGTTCCATGCGTGAGGATCCTTTGCCTGATGCTGATCCAAATGAGAAGTTCTACGAAGTAAATGTTCGCCCTTGTTAGAATATTTATTATACATTGATGTTATAGTGAGATTATGTCTAAAAATAGGGCAAAATGGCGACAAAGGATTCATATAGCCAACCCCACTATAGTGGGATAAAGTCTTGAGAGTAGTGTTTTTGTTGTTGATGTTATGCTGAAGTTTTAGGATTTCTTTCCTTTTTTTTCAGGCTATTTTTATTTGTTTGAACATCAGTTTTTTTATATTTTGTTGTATACAGGGTGATAATCAATACCGAGTTAGCGGGCAAGCTTTGGACTTCAAGCAGCTTAATGTTCATGCTTGGGAAGCCTTTGAAAAAGGGCAGGATATTCACATGCAAGCTGCTCCATCTCAAGCTGAATTATTGTTTAAGAACTACAAAATCATCAAGGAAAATTTGAAATATCAAAATAAGGAGACAATCATGCAAAAATATGGGAATGCCGCCTCTGAAGAGGTTCTTCCATGGGAACTTCTTCTCGGGCAGAGTGAGAGAGAAGTTGAATATGACCGCGCAGGGAGAATTATTAAAGGACAAGTATGTTCTTTTCATTCGAGCATACTTTTCTTCTATGCAACTCCTTATATTCCATGATAAGTTGTCAAATTATATTTCTTTGTAGGATTAGAAGTTTTGAAATGCTATCTTCTTAGTAGAGGAGCCTGATGAACAATATGGTGGTATTTGTAGGAGGTTGTACTTCCCAGGAGTAAATACGAGGAGGATGTTTATGCCAACAACCACACCTGTGTATGGGGTTCCTGGTGGAAGGATCACCAGTGGGGTTACAAGTGCTGTAAACAGTTCATTCGAAATAGCTACTGCACAGGCTCGGCGGGAATTGAGGCTGCTGAAGCTGCAGCAGATTTGATGAAGGCCAACATCGCACGAAAAGAGGCTACGGAAGGTAAGAGTCTGATTAGATTTTAGTATTTTACATCCTTTGTTTGATATGTTTTCTAGAGTTTTATATGATTACATTATACACTAGCGATCCTTTACGGTTCCTTCGGCGCGATGTTCAGCCCCAGCAATACCTGGGATGCCCATGCATAATCATTTTTCATTGCACACATTATGAGGGATCATGCAGCTTGTACAATCAGCATTGTGCACTTCTGTTACCGCCAGGGAAGGAGAGTTGGCGCCATCACCGCCCTCCTGCGTGCGTGGTCGTCGTGTGTAAACCCTCCACGGCGGCTCGCCGTCCTGCAGTTCGGTAACAATGCCTCCGTCTGGAAAATTCGCCTTGTCTTCAAGGCAGAAGTCCGGAAATTGACGCCAAAAATCCTCGTGGAGTAGCCACGTGCTCGCCGACGGAGGCCGATGTCGCCAGGCCATCCGGACTTCCTCGGGAGCACCGATGCCGGGGTGGGGGGACCGACTTTCCAGATCGCCGCCGGGTACAAGGGTGCCGAACCGGAGAAATCAAGGTTGGCAGGAATGTGGTCCAAGGTGGGGTGATCGCCGATGACCCGACGAAGCTGCGAGACGTGGAACACGGGGTGAATCCGGCTGCCGTCCGGTAAGCGGTGGCGGTCGGCCACAGCCCCAATCCGACTGAGCACCTCGAACGGGCCAAAGAAACGTGGTGCCAGCTTGGGACAAGCGCGGCGGGCGACTGTGAGCTGGCGGTAAGGGTGGAGCTTAATGAACACCCTCTTGCCCGGGGCGAACTGCAAGTACCAGCGTTTCCGGTTGGCGAATGACGTCATTTTGGCCTGGGCACGACGGAGGTGCTGCTTCAGGCTGTCTAGAATGGTGTCGCGATCTTGAAGGTGAGCTGCTAGGCCGGCCACGAGGCACTTGCCCGGAAGGTGCCGGATGATAGGAGGAGATCGGCCGTAGACTGCTTCGAAGGGGGAGGTGTTGGCGGCGTAATGATAAGCCGTGTTGTATGAATATTCGGCCCATGGGAGCCATTTCGCCCAGGTGCCCGGCCGTTCGCCAATAAAGCAACAAAGGTAGGTTTCAAGGCACCGATTGAGGGCTTCGGACTGCCCGTTCGTTTGGGGGTGGTAGGCGGTGCTCATCCGAAGGCGAGTGCCCTGCAGGCGGAAAAGAGCGGTCCAAAAACTGCTCAGGAAGAGCGGGTCCCGATCGCTGACGATGGAGTGCGGGAAACCGTGAAGCCGCACGATCTCGGCAATAAAACCATCCGCCACGGGTGAGGCCGTGTAGGGGTGGCGTAGGGGAATAAAGTGGTCGTACGTCGAGAGGCGGTCTACGACCACCAAAATGCAGTCGGACCCGGCCGAATACGGTAACCGGGTGATGAAATCCATAGCGATGTCCTCCCAGATGCGGCCGGGCACTGGAAGGGGCTGCAGTAGGCCACCTAGGAATAATGACTCATACTTGGACTTCTGGCAAGGAAGCCAGGCAGCGACATAAGCCTTGATCTGGCGAAACATTTGCGGCCAAAATAATGAAGCGGCGAAGCGGCAATAGGTGCGGAACGCGCCAGCATGGCTGCCGGTCGGGGATGCGTGGAATTCTTCTAACAACCGTGGAATACACCCGGAACTGGAGGAGAGGACGAGGTGGCCGCGGTAGAACAATCGTCCTCCAATGAGCGAGTATGGCGGGTGTGCGGCCGGGTTGCCGATGAGAGCTGTACGAATGGGGCCAAGCATGGGATCCCGTTCGACTCCCTCCTGGATATCCGCGCCCTCTTCCCACACTGGCCGAGTAAGGGCCGCTAGCTCCGGTGCGTGCGGTTGGCGGGAGAGAGCGTCGACAGCCCGATTAGTCTTGCCGGAGCGGAACTCGATCGAGAAGTCGTAACCCAGAAGTTTGGCGGCCCACAATTGCTGTGCGGGTGTGGCAATTTTCTGCTGGAGGAGGTAGCGGAGGCTATGATGGTCTGTCCGTACTACGAACGGCCGACCCAGGAGATACGGGCGCCAATGCTGGACGGCGAGGACGAGAGCCATGAGTTCGTTTTCGTACGCCGAGCGGCTTCGAATGGAGGTCAAGAACCCGCGGCTGTAATAAGCAATGGGGCGGCCGGATTGCATGAGGACCGCGCCGACCCCGGTGCCCGAGGCGTCGCACTCCACTACGAACGGTTGGTGAAAATCGGGCATGGCCAAAACCGGCCCGTGTACGAGAGCTGACTTCAGGGCTGTAAAAGCGGCCAGGGCTGCGGCGGACCACCCGAAGGGACCCTCCTCCGAGGTTTTTCAGCAACTGCGTAAGCGGACGGGCCAAAGTGTCGTATCCCTGAATAAACCGCCGGTAATAGCCGGTGAGGCCCAAGAAGGCCCGCACCTCGCTGACCGAAGTAGGCGTCGGCCAGTGAAGCACCGCCCTGATTTTGTCTTCGTCCATGGCCACTCCATTGTCCGCAATAGTATGACCCAAGTAGCTAACCTTCGGGGAGCCGAAGGTGCATTTTTTTTGTTCAGAACGAGGCGGTGGTTGCGAAGAGTGAGGAGGTTGTCCCGGACATGTTGGAGGTGTGCCTGCCAAGTAGAACTGTATACAGATATCATCAAAAAAAACAAGAACATGCTTACGGAGTACCGGCCGAAAGATGTCGTTCATGGTAGCTTAAAAGGTGGCCGGGGCGTTAGTCAGCCCGAATGGCATCACCGAAAACTCGAAGTGGCCGTCATGAGTCCGAAAAGCCGTTTTGGGCACGTCTTCTGGCCGGACCCGAATCTGATGATAGCCGGCCCGGAGATCTAGCTTAGTGAAGAAGGTGGCGCCGTGGAGTTCGTCCAGATGCTCTTGAATGACGGGGATCGGGTACTTGTCTGCGACGGTTGCCTTGTTGAGTTCACGATAGTCGACGCAGAAGCGCCAACTACCTTCCTTGCGTACGGGAAGGACCAGGCTGGAAAAGGGGCTCGCACTCGGCCGAATAATGCCTCCTAATAGCATTTACTGTACGAGCCGTTCGATCTCGTCCTTCTGAACATGCTCATAGCGGTAGGGCCGAACGGACACCGCGGACGTTGCCGGTCGGAGAACTATGACGTGGTCGGTGTTGCGGACCGGGGGTAAGCCGGTCGGGGCCTCGAATAGATCGTCGAACTCATGTAGGAGGTAGCAGAGATCCTCGGTAGGTGGGGGAAGTTCGGCTTCGGCGCCCTGAAGCGGCCAAAGCCATGCGGAGAAATCCACCTCAGAGGTACGCTGAAGGGCGCAGAACGATACCGGCGTCCGGAGGAGGGTCGAGTCGCCCGTAAGACAGTGGGAAATGGGCCCCTGCTGGAAGTGCATAGTCATTGTGGCCCAATTGACCCGGACGTCGCCAAGTGTCTGGAGCCAAGCCACTCCTAAAATGGCGTCAAGGCCACCCAACCCAAAGATGTAGAAGTCAGTTGTCACGACGCAGGTACAGAGAGCTATCGTCATCGCCTGACAGAGGCCCTGCGTCGGTCGGCGACGGCCGTCACCCAAACACACTGTGAAGGCCGGGGACGGTTGGAAGGGAAGCGCCAACTCGCATGCGAGATCTTCCGAAATGAAGTTATGGCTGGCGCCGCTGTCTATTATGAGAATGAGGTCGCGGTTCTGGAGGCGGCCGCGGAGCTTCATCGTGCGCGGGCCCGTGATGCCGCCGACCGAAAAGTAAGGGAGATCCAAACAGTGGAGGCCATCCTCGTCCGGAATGGGAGGATCGGTGGCCGATAATGCGGTCGGGTCATCGACCTCCGTTGTCGTTTCCTCGAGATAGTGGTCGCCGAACAAGGCGTGAAATTCTTTCACCGAGCAAACATGGTTGAGCGAGTACGGCTGGCGACAACGGAAGCACAAACCTCGCTTGCGGAGGTCGTTGTATTCTGCGTCCGAGAAATGGTGCGGCGGTCCGCGCCTCGGTCGATGCCCCCCTGGGTGAGGAGTGCGAGGACCTCCCTCCCGCTGTGCGGTCGTCTGCGACGGGATATGGTGGGCCGGAGGAACGGAGATGGCCGATGAAGCAGGCCGGATGCCCAAATCCGCCTCCACGACGCGTGCGAGGTCAATGGCGGCCGAGATAGTGTGGGGTTGATGCGTGCGGAGGCGGGAGCGAATGGACGGACGTAGACCCTGAAGGAAGAATCCCAAATAGTGATCCGGAGGTAGCTCGGGCACGTGGAAAACCAATGCCACGAACTCGTCAATATAGCTATCAAGGTCGGCCGATTGGCGAACGCTGCAGAGACGCTCAATAGCGGAGCCGGAGTACCGCGCGTCATAGCGTTGAATCATTTCATTCTTCAATTCCGGCCACGAAATTTGGGGTTGAATCTGGCGTAGCCAACGCGCCCAATGCAAGGCGGAGCCGGAGAGGCCGACTACGGCGGTGCTCACCTTGTCCTCGTCGGCGGTGAAGTGGAGATCGAAGAATTGTTCGGCTCGCGCAATCCACCCCATTGGATCGACGCCCGAGAATGAGGGCAACTCCAGTGCTAGGGGGGTCGGCCCACTGAGGTTAGCATAGCCGGTGGTCGCGGCTCGGCCGCCATTAGCGGCAGAACGGGGGGCTGGCCGAGGAGGGAGGTGGACAAGTTGGCGGCCGGCGTGTGAGGCACGGGTAGGAGGAGCTCCAGGCGGGCGAGAATGGAGGCGGTGGTGTTGAAGGTGGTGAGGGCCGTGGCTTGGAGGGCGGACACGAAGGCCAGATCGGCGAGGTCGGCTTCGTGAGCGTCAGCCCGGGCGCGGAGATCGTCCGGGTTGTCGGAGGAGGCGGCAGTAGCGTTCCGAGTGGAGACCGGCATGATGTGGATATCCGGCGGCGCAGCGGCGGGCGAATCGGCAGGTCAGACCAAATGTTACCGCTAGGGAAGGAGAGGGGGGAGGCTGGCGGTAGGAGAGTGCCGGTTAGAGAGAGAGATGAGAGCTAGAGAGTGAAGAGAGAGAGAGCATCCCCCTTTCTTGTTAGATGATCCAAAGATAAAAACATTAGGGTTACAATAGTCCTCTTATATAATGAGGCACAACCAAACAAAAAGACTAGAAAGCCCTTAGGCCAAAACACTCTTAGTTCTCCCCCTAACCCGCTGCCGGGTCTCTTGCGGGCGACAATGCGATCAATATCGCCCGGCTCAACCGCGGCGCCATCACCGCCCTCCTGCGTGCGTGGTCGTCGTGCGTACACCCTCCACGGCGGCTCGCCCTCCTGCAGTTCGGTAACAACTGCCCACGAGGAATCCTTGTGTTGAAACTGAAAATTCGGTCTCTGTGGAGTTCACCCTTGGGGAAGGGGTGATCGCACACCTACTTCTCTCATGCAAACAAAATGACAAGGAAAAGGAACAAAGAACTGACCCAAGGGCTCGGCGCGGAGGTCCCACCACACACCCGGAAGATCTTAGAGCGTTTCCCCTCCCTTAGCCAAATACCGAGCTAAGACTGCCTCAGAAAGCGCAAGGTCTGAGGGCAAAAAAAGTATGCCTTCTGAGGTGCCCCTTGGATCTATTTATAGATTTCTGAAATCGGCCTGCAAGTAGCCAACATCCGCTGTTCTGAACAGCTATGTGCAGCCCAACTGGGTCTGCCAACAGCGTAACTCTGCTGTTCTGACTGGCTACGAGCAGGGCAGTGAGGGCAAAATGGTAGAAACACATCACAGAGCATAGGGCGAGTAGCCCTCAACAAACTCTACTCGGCAGGGGCGGCGAGTGCTCGATGGAGCTGGAACCCGCCATCTCCTCCTAGTCCTCGGCGAGCACGGGCCCGGACGGCCCTACTCGCCTGCCGCTTGCCTCGAGCTCTTCTGGGGCGAGTGCAAGACGGCGGATGTCGAGGCATTCCTTGGCGCCCGAGACGGACGCGACCTAGCCCCCCCTGCCTTCCTTTCGTAGGCGAGCGCGAGCCAGGCCGCTCTGGGATGGTTACTTTCGAAGCCCAGAGAAATTGAGTTCGACGAACTCCAGGCGGCTGCGAGCTGGGCGGAAGAGAGATTGAGTTCGACGAACTCCAGGAAGGCGCGAGCTGGGCGGAAGAGGAATTGAGTTCGACGAACTCCAGGCAGGCGCGAGCTGGGCGGAAGAGGAATTGAGTTCGACGAACTCCAGGCGGGCGCGAGCTGGGCGGAAGAGAAATTGAGTTCGACGAACTCCAGGCAGGCGCGAGTTGGGCGGAAGAGGAAATTGAGTTCGACGAACTCCAGGCAGACGCGAGCTGGGCGGAAGAGGAATTGAGTTCGACGAACTCCAGGCAGGCGTGAGCTGGGCGGAAGAGGAATTGAGTTCGACGAACTCCAGGTGGGCGCGAGCTGGGCGGAAGAGAAATTGAGTTCGACGAACTCCAGGCAGGCGCGAGCTGGGCGGAAGAGGAATTGAGTTCGACGAACTCCAGGCAGGCGCGAGCTGGGCGGAAGAGGAATTGAGTTCGTCGAACTCCAGGCGGGTGCGAGCTGGGCGGAAGAGAAATTGAGTTCGACGAACTCCAGGCGGGCGCGAGCTGGGCGCACCAGCTCGCGCAGCTTGTCCGCCAAGCCTTGGCGAGAGCGAGTTGGCCGTTCTGAGTCCGCCTGCTTGCTGTTCTGACGCGGGCGGACTCCCCCGGTCTGCTCACCTGAGGTCGTGGGCCCACTCGACGAGCACGGGATTGTACACCTTGCACAACCTCTAGTTAGTTTATATAATACTTAGGCTATATTAAATTAATTATGAAATTGATTTTGTATAATATATTCAAATTATGTTCTAATAATTCAATTATATAACATCTTTATTTATTTTTATTATCATTATGATACTGTAAATAATAGTTGTATACTGATATTGTAATGATAGAAAATAATAGAGATAAAATTGGAAAGAAAAAATGCAGTCCAAAATTTTAATTTTTTTTAATATTAAGATTATCTATTAGTTTGTATGTTGAAGAGAGGGTTGTTGATGATAAGGGAAGAAAGGTCTTAAAAGTCATTAAGGAACCCATGTGTCAATTTTGTATTGCAAGGGTGACTTAAAAGAAGATTGATTGCTGAGTTTCTTTTTTGTTTTCATTAATCAAAATCTCCGGTATCTCTGCAATATCTTTTTTTAATATGTTTTTGTTAGCTGTGTGGTTTGTGGCTTGGGGAATCCAGGGTTGCTCATGTCTAAAAATAATAATTTTAAGGATTTCCTCCCATTATATGCATGGTACTCAAATGTATGATTGATATTTAGCTATTTGTACTGATTTTGAGAATATCGAAATCAGCAGATACTGCCCTCTGATTTGTTAGACTAGTGAGATTTAAGCTTCGTAGGCTCGCGAACGTGGTGTTTATGAACCGTCATTTGTGAACATCTGATCATACCAAATAAATTTTATCCACTTTTATGTTCAAAACTAGTCTTCTTTTTTGATGGCGGTCATAACCGTTGTCATGCCAAACATACATTATATGGCGGCGGTGCTCGTGTCCAAACTCACCAGAGCAAAAAAAGCCGTGCCAAATGGAGCCTTGATATTTAGATTTTAGAGCTTAAATAAACAATTTCCTCTCAAGGTTTAAGAAGGTATGCGATCTACTTTTGGTTGGATGGGCGAAAATAAGCAGATGGATGATATATTTAAAAGTTTGAGTTAGCATAATATTACTCACTCTAAAAGTGAAGTTGTCAATAAGAGAGGGAAATTACTAAAGGGAGGTTAGTGTTATTTTTCCTAGATTAACAGGGAGACATGAAACTGCTCTGGATGATTGCAAGGAGAATTCTATTGTCTATTTCTGATAGAAATTAATTAAGAGAGACTATAGACATGAGATCGAAAGTTTTTTTTTTTTTTCATTATAAGTTGGCCATCAATATATTTGGTATTTTTCATGTGCAATTCAAAGAGCCTTCTTCTACAACCATTTTGTTATCAAAATGTGCAGAGATCCCAGAGCAGCATGAAGAAAAACAGCTTGCAACATGGGGAACTGAAGTCCCAAAAGAATTAGTTATTGATCAAAAACTTCTTGCGGATTCTTTAAAGAAGGTGAGCATAATTGTCATTTACTAGGATCTCCCCACTAACTTTGTATAATTATAGGGACCTGTCCTCTCTATCTTTCCAAATTATGAAAACCTCCTCTCTAAAATATTGTACAACATAAAATACCCTTAAGGGTCTTCCAGTTTTTTTTAGGGTACATATTAACAATGTAAACTTAGATTAGAGGTTTTGATAATTTTGAAAGCTAGATGGAAAGCTCCTGTGATAATACCTTTTTTGAGGGTTTTTTTTTGTAATTATTACATAAGCATGATACCATACTCCCCCGTTTTAATAATAAAAAATTTATTGCTTTTTCACTGTTTTTTCAATTATTCAGGAGGATCAAAGGAAGAAGGAAGAGAGGGATGAGAGAAAACGGAAATACAATGTGAAGTGGAACGATCAGGTACACCAACCTTTGTTATCATTAATTTATTAATCCATGATCCTAACTGATATTATGTTCATTATCTTTTTTCGTTAATATGTTTGTTATCTGTAAGCAAGATTCTTATTCTTTTATCCGTTTTCAGTAATATATATAGATAATGCTTTGGATGATTTGGTTTCTTTGAATCATGTTCTTTGGTTTGTTTTTATTAATACAAGTCGCCGCGCACTGCCCCCCCCCCCCCCCCCCCCCCCCCCGGTGTTGCAGTGATAGTAGCGTGCTGCAGTGATAGTAGCGTGCTGCAGTGATAGTAGCGTGGTGCTGTGATAGTAGCTGTCCACGAAGGTGGCAATTGTTACACGCGGGGAATACATTTAAATACACATTACTTGTTAATTCACAAACGGAATGATTCAAAAATACAATTAAAGGTAGGTCTAAATTTGAAAGCCCAAATGTTACACCAAACACCAACTTTTCTTATAGTATTAGATATTGGGTGAAGGCCATTTTACACTTGAAGAATTTAGTGAAGTACATTTTTCACTAAATTTAACCTCAAATTTCAATTTCCAATCATTAATTCGGTCCAACCAAACGAAGCCGTGTGGAATTTATAGACATGACATATGTAGCCCCTTACATTTATTAACTTTTAACCAAATAAGATCAATTTACTATGCTTGTAATTTATTTCATTCGCATTAAAAAAAATTCTCTTTCCTTTTTGACAACTATGAGGGTGCTGATAGTTTTGGACTGGCAAATGTAAATAGCTGTAATATATCTATGATATATGTATATATATTTAAGTGAGATTAATTTTTATTAGTTGATCCTTGTTGCTAGATGTTCTAATTGCACAAAAATTATGAGGATACAGGTTACAATTGAAGACATGGAGGCCTACAGATTGAAAAGGGTTCATCATGATGATCCAATGAAGGATTTTCTCCACTAGTTCTTCAATTATTTCCCATTTCCTCTATTAGCTCTGTGCTGATGTGTATGTGTATAGCTTTGATACATGGAGGTTTACAGTACCAGTGGATCTCTGAATCGCTTGCTTGTGTTCATAAACGATGATGCATATTGAAATAAAGAGATTTTGTTTATAAACTCCAAAAATTGTTGAATTTGTTATTTTTGGGAACATCTGTGGTACCTGATTTTCTACAGAAATCTATCTTAATTATTATTCCTTAATTATTTGTTAATTTTTCATGATTGAAATATATATATATATACAAGCCGTCGTGCACGGGGGACCCTGTGCGGGCAACATTTGTCGTGGGGGCGACATTTGTCGCGGGACATATTGACGCGTTCAGCATTCTGATGTTATTACCGCGTCCCTTCGCAAATTTGAGCGGAAATATTGGCGGCAAAACTCAAAAACCAAATCTTTTGAAATAAAAAGAAGATATGAAGGGGTATTTTGGGTAAGTGAATGTTACACCATGGCTCAGGGATATTTTGGGAAGACGAATGTTACACCATGATTGTTTTGGAGTTTGCTTATAGCATAAAGAGATATATATATATATATATATATATATATATATATATATATACATACTAGCATCTACGAACGGGCTTCGCCCGTTGTTGATGTGTCGCTGCGGGCTTCGCCCGCTTGGTATTCAGGCGGGTTTCGCCCGCGCCCCGGCGGGCTTCGCCCGCGCCCCGGCAAAGCATGACCGAAACCGGTAGTCTGATACCAAATTGTAATACCAATATCCGTCACATAGCATATAGCAGTAGGTCCGGCCGGGGCCCGACGCCATATATCACGGACAGACCGGTGGGTTACTCATTGAAACCAATCAACCAATCACAACGTCCTACACAGAGCATCTAGCGGAAGCAATTTATTAAGTTGCAAAGAATAAAGAACCCAACAAAGCATGAATGTCCACTACTCAAACCAACAGGAATGTACAATACACGAGTACTGCCCTTATGGCCTTACAATAGTTTGCTCAAATATAAGAGTCTTCCAAAACTCGGCACGCAGGCCGGTCACACATGAGAATATAAGAAAAACACTCAAAATTAGGCCTTCGTGGGCCGGCTCAGCAACTTGGGCCTTAGCCCGCTATTTACCGCTCGACTCCGCAGCACCTGCAAGAAATAATCCACCGCACGGTGGCAAACAAAAGCAACGGTCAGCTATGCTGACCAAATTATAAGGACCCCGCCCCCAAACTCGGGGCGGCGATGCTCTTTCTCTGCACTTTGTTAGCATAACCAAGCAGTATAGTGTAAACACACTTCATCAAAGGCGCAGACACGCACGACCACACACCCCGTGCACTCAGGGCACATTCACGGCGAACCGGCCAACGTCACGTCAATTTAAGCCATAGACGTTTTCGTCTCACCACCGTCCCTTGGACGGCCAACCTTATGAGCATTTTGTCTTCCTGGCTCGGGTCACGTCAATTTAAGTCATAGACCGCCGGAGACACTCATCTATGCCAACGGTCCCACCGAACGACATAGAACAGGTGTGGTTCCGCCTGACCCGTTGCTCATACCGTAACGACAATTTAAGCCATATGCGCGGGTCAAGAATCCCCGGTCCTATTTCCATCACACAGTTCACATAACCCAGCTATGTTCAAGTTTGCTCCCCGGCCACCATGTTGGCAGAATCACGCATCTGCCTAGTTTTCCGGGTGCACCTTGGAGTTAGTCCCCAAGGCTCCCTGTTGCAATCTACCCCGTAGAAAACCCGAAAAACAAACATTCGCACGGAGTCTTCTCCGGCCATATATGCAATGCAACATCACCGATCCAGACATACTTGTCCGGGTAGGCTTCACACATCATGCATATGTTCGTTCTCGAATACGAACTCTACACAAGGGGGACTTCACATATCTACCCCAAGGAACGCCACAAACTCACCGCATACTCGCGAGAGAGGGCTTCCTATGCAAAGGAAAAGAGGACTTCACATGTCCTAGGATGAGAATCGTTACCCTTGCGTTTTTCCTTGGCGCCATGAAAATCTATGCGGATGAAAAGCACCGCAATCTCCTTTCCTCCGCAGATCCGAAGTCGGCTCGTGATTTGGAGCTCCGAAACTCCGCCGGTGACCGGATCTAGCCTTCCTTCTTCCTCCTTGCTCTCTCCTCTCTCTAGAACTTAGAAAGAGAGTGAATTCAAGATTATGAGGACTTTACACCCCTGAACCGGTCGTAACCCTAATGTGGGAAGAGCCTGAACCATTAGATCCCAAAACAAGGAAACGAACGGCTGTGATTCAGCCCGAAATTCCAAAACCTGGGCCGAACACGGGTTCTGACATGCCCGTGTTCAGGGTCGTGTCACCCATTCGCCGTCGAAACCGTCGCGGCCCGAAAAGAGCACGGGCATTTGACACGCCCGTGTCAGGCATGACACGCCCGTGTCACCCAGTACACGCTCGTGTAGCTGGGCGTTTCCCTCCAACGACACAGGTCCAAACCAACCAGAGCAGGACACGACCATGTGACATGCCCGTGTCATATGTGGTGTGCTTGACACGCCCTAGGACACGCCCGTGTCCCAGGCTGTGTAACTGCCTTAGCACAAACCGCCACACGACCCGAGGAGGACAAGGGTATTCGACACGCCCGTGTCGAATTTCACACGCCCGTGTCGGACCCGAACACGCCTGAGCTCAGGCCGTGCGTCCCTCACTCAACGATCGTTGAGTGCAAGGCTTTGAGTGACTGACACGCCCTGGGACACGCCCGTGTCCCAGACCGTGTTCACCCCCCCGACGATCGTTGACTCCAAAATCGTCGACCGCGCGACCAGCGCCGAACCCGAGCACGACACGCCATGGGACACGCCCGTGTCCCAGGTCGTGTCACCTCTACCAAAACCCAGATTTGGCTCAAAACGCCAACCGTCACTCTTTTGAGTTTCGGGGCGTTACAGTATCTGTGGCAGAGAGAGCTGGCCCGGGAGTAGAGAGACGGCCGCGGAGAAGAGGAAGACAACAGAGACGGAGAGAGAGGAGGAGACGGTGGACACAGCGGAGGAGAAATCTCGGTAGGTGTAGATGGGATGGAGGGGACGGCAGGAGAAGCAGAAACATCAGGAATAAAAGAACAGTCACGAGAGAAATATGACGCATTTTCGAAGAAGGTTACGTCCGCGTAGATAAACTGCTTGCGAAGAACATGATCAAAACAACAATAACCTTTTTGAGTGGTAGAGTAACCCAAAAAGACACATTTAGTGGCATGTGGGGAGAGTTTATCACTGGTGGCGGAGGGAGTGTGCACAAAAGTCGTGCACCCAAAAATACGTAGAGGGAGCGGAAACGGATCCTTGCCCGAATAGAGAATGGAGAATGGGGTTTGACCGTGGAGAACCGTGGAGGGAATGCGATTGATGAGATAGCAGGAGATTAAAATGACATAGCCCCAATAGGAGCGAGGAACCTACATCTGTGTCATCAGAGTGCGAGCGACATTAATGAGGTAACGGTTTTTGCGTTCCGCCACTCCATTTTACTGTGAGGTATTGACACAGCTAGTTTGATGAATAATCCCAAGTTGCATACAGAAAGAAGAAAAATCATGTCTAAGATATTCTTTGGCATTATTAGAGAGAAATATTTTAATAGGGACATCAAACTGAGTCTTAATCATAAAGTAAAAAAGATGTCCATACAGAGAATAATTCTGAGCGATATTTTAAGAGATACACCCACGTACAGCAAGAGAAATCATCTATAAAAGTTACAAAATATGAACTACCCCGGTGAGGGTAGGAGCGGGGCCCTAGACATCAGAGTGAACGAGATCAAATGGACGGGAAGAGCCATGACCTTGCTTTGGTGGGAAGGAGGAGCAGTGATGATTGTCAAGCTGATAAGCATCACAGTTGAGAGGAGGACTGTGCGGAGGTAGGTGGGGTAGAAGCTGACGAAGAAGCCGTGGAGGAGGATGACCAAGGCGAAGATGCCATTGGAGAAGATCCGTGGAAGAAGAAGAAAAAATTGACAGAGCAGATACATTATCGAGGAAGTAGAGGCCGCCGCTTTCAGTCCCAGTAGCAATCGTCCTTTGGGAGCTTGGATCCTGAAAAAAACAAGAAGTATGGGTGAATGTGATGGAGCACTGTAGTTGATTGCAAAGAGAAGTAACAGACAATAAATTGCATTGAAATTGGGGCACGTAGAGGGTGTCCGCCAGGCGAAGAGACGGAGTGACTTGAACCACTCCCATCCCATTTACCGGTGAGGGAGAGCCGTCTGCAACAAAGACTGGGGGCAACTGATCATGTTTTTTAGGAGAGAAAAACACCGAGGATTGTCGGTCATATGATTAGTAGCACCGAGGTCAATCAACCATTTACTTTGAGTCACCACATGGGAACTACCTGAAGACGTGACCACAGAGGTGGATTGCTTCAAAGAGGAGGTGAAAGTGTCACCAGATGGGCGAAGATGCAGATGCTTCATCCAGCAACGATCAACCGTATGGCTGGTGCGACCATAGTGAGAGCAGAGAAAGCGGGAAGGTCCACATTCGTCGGGTTGATGGTTGCGGCCACCAAAGCCACCCCGCTGAGTATGATGAGCATAGGTGTCGGGGAGCGATGGGGAGGATAGCAGCAGACGCTGAAGCAGAGAGGTAACAACAGCGATGCGGGCAGCCGTGGCATCTAAGGTGGGAGAATCCGCCTCGCCAAGGATCTGTTGATGGATCATGTCATAGGACTCTAGAAGACGGAGAAGATAACACACAACCAGAAGCTCTTGGAAGTGCTTGTGTTGCTCGGCCCGATCCACAGAGAATGGACGGTTCTGAAGAATTTCGACTCCCAGAGCCCGAACTTGTTGGTAAGCAGCAGGAGGAGACATGGAGGGACGGACAAAGAGGTCCGCATAGAGAGTATAGATGCGAGACGTCTGAGCCCCCTTGGAGTAAAGAGCGGCAAGATGAAGTCAAGCCGCCTCCACCGTTTCATCATGGCGAATGACTAGAAGAAATTCATCAGAAAGGCTGTTAGACAGTCAAGTGCGAACAAGAACGTTGCTAGCATCCCAGTCATCAAAGAGATCAGACTCGGGAGGAGGAAGGTCATCGGTGAGATGATGGCGTTTGTGTTGTGAGCGAAGGAGAAAGGTGAATGAAACACTCCAGTCCGGGTAGTTGGAACCGGTAAGTTTGGAAACGGTCCCAAGAATACCCGAAGGAGTAGAAAGAGGAGGGTGGGCCACTGAAGGAGGAGTAGTAGTAGAGGAATCAGAGAGAGACATAGAGAGAAAGAGAGCAGACAGATAAGAAGCCGCTCGAACAGGTAAAGAGGCCGCGCGAACAGACAAGGAGAGGTCACGTGAATAGACAAAGAGAGGCCGCACGAACAGACACAGAGGCCGCGTAAATAGACAAAGAGAGGCCGCGCGAACAAGCAAAGAGGTCGCGCGAATAGGGAAAAAAGAGGTCGCGCGAACAGGTAAACAGGTCGAGGGGAGATGGGGAGGTCGTAAAAACTGGTGCGAGCAGAGAATAGAGAAAGGCAAACAACGCGAAAAGGCCGCGCGGACAGAGAGGGAACGCATGCAGAGATAAACTGCGTAGACAGACGAAGCTCACAAGAAAGAAAGGAAGCCGCGCGAACAGGCCGTAAGAGGAAGCTCACAAACCGCGCTGACAGAAGAAGCTCACAAAATCAGGTGGAAAAGATCGAGTACTCTGATACCATGTGCGAAAAGAAAAAGAGAAACCTAAAATTGGACAATAACAGAATTTTTATTTCCAAAAAATGTGTGTATTACAAAGGTATGACCTTTTTATAGAATGAAGGAGAAGAGAGAGATTACAAATAAGTAATGTGGGACTAAATAAAATTATTGTGACTAGCGGCTAGACAAAATCAGACCCCATAGGTCGCGCGGTTAGATTTGTTGAAACCGGAAAACCGGTCTCTTGTGGAGTTCGACCCTTGGGGAAGGGGTGGCCGCACACCTACTTCACTCCTGCAAGAAAATGACAAAGAAAAGGGAAGGAACAAGGACTAGACCAAGGGCCCGGCGTGGAGGTCCCACCACACACCCGGAAGATCTTAGAGCGCTTCCCCTCCTTAGCCAAATGCCGGGCTAAGGTACCTCAGAAAGCGCTAGTAGGCCGGAGAATTAGTAAGCATGCCTTCTGAGGTACCCCTTGGGTCCTATTTATAGGAAAAGATGGCCTGCCAATATACAACCTTCACTATTTTCGATGACTGCAGGCAGACCAAAAGGGGAATCATAGTAAAAGCATGCCATGGCCGAGATGCGAGCTGGACCTGAGGGGGCACTCGCTCGGCAGGGGGCCCGACTCGCCTCGCCCTGGGCCTAGGCGGGCACGTACTCGGCGGACTGTGCTCGACTATCGCTGAGCTCGGCTTGACTACCGCCGAGCTCGGACTTGGTACGGCGATCGTCGAGCTCGGACTCGGCACGGGGATCGTCGAGCTTGGCTCGACTACCGTCGAGCCCTGTTCCCGCACCCGAGCTCGGTCTCGGCATGCCGGGCTTCGTTCGGCCATCGTCGAGCTCGGCTCGACTATTGCCGAGCTCGGGCTCGGCATGCTGGGTCCAAGTTGGTCTGAGCCGGCCGGTTCAACTCCTGTCGATCACTCGCGGGATCCGGGGTTGTACATAATCCCCGCTCTTTGCGAGGTTGGGACAAGCTCGGAAAGAAACATCCAACCCCATAGGATCCAGCGAGTGCGGCAGGGGCAAAAAGGAATCTTCTGGTAGGCCCCACAGGTAGCTATATATATGTACCCCTGCGCATCTGGCTGACCTTTGCCCTTCCCCCAATTCTGTCAAGATGCCGCTCCCCAAGGAAGTCTTAGAACGACTCGCACGTTCCCGCGAGGAGATTGCTGCCCAGGCCGCGGGGCTGACCAACCTTGAGGCCCCTGCTCGCCGTTTTGCCGATTTTGGCTCGGCCAAGCGGGCGAAGCCCTTTCCTCCGGGGGCCGTACCCATTCTGGCCGACTTCACTGCCGCCTTGGGGAACGGGGCCGGTTCCTCCAACCAGCCGGTTCTTGGTTCTTCCACTAAAAATCTCGTGGAACTGTCTTCCGACCGGGAGAACAGCGGCGAAGCATCCACCCCTCGGGCCAAAAGTATTCCTGCCAGCTCGCCACGGCAGGATCCCGGGGTCAAGGAGCCGGGCTCGCGAGAATTGGCGTCGCCGAGTCACCTCCCTTCCCGGCAACCTTCCCCTGGATCCCTAGTCGTGGGGAGGGGTGCCGGGATTATCCCTGTTCCCGGCTACCAACTTGCCCCTCAAGAACTGCTGGGGCGTGGCAAGGACCTGCGCCACTTCTCTCCTCGCGCCAACCCAGAGGAGCCAGGCTCGCGCGGTAAGTTTCCGACATTGCTCTCCTGTTCCGGGGATATTTGTTTTTCTGACCGTCTTGCAGTTCTTCACCCAGAATTTCCCGGCCGAACGGAGGACGGCGAGTCCGTGGATCGACCTCCTTACTCGCCCCTCCCTTCTCCAAGCGCCCTGGATGCCTTCCTGGACTCCGAGGTGGGCAGCCCTGAACGCGCAAGACGGGAGCGGAAGGTTCTCAAGAAGCTGGTGCGCGAGCTCCACGACCTGCGGAAGGACAACAACAGGCTGCAGTGGGAGTGCTCGCGTCTCGCGGACGGTGCTGGAGTCAGCCTGGCGTTCGAGGAGGCGTCTTCCCTGGTGCTGATGGATGAAATTGACGAGAACCTGCGGGTGATAAATAGGAACATGGGGCGACTTCGCGAACTTCATGCGCGGCGGCCTGCGACGGCGGGCCGGCGAGACCGGGGAGAATGAAACGGCTCCTCTGTCAGCCGGCCGGTACTCGCCCTCGCCCTCGCATGGTCCTCGCGCCCTTATTTATATTTTTTCTTTTATTTGCTCTGAATGATCTGCTTGTAATAACTTGGAACAACTTTTCAACCACTTTGTATATGTAGACGCTTTTTCAATATTTTGGTGAGTCTTTTCGAATTCCCCCTTCGGGGGTCTGGCCGGCTCGCAGGACTTGCGAGGAGAGGGTGGCGAGGTGGCGTGGCGAGACCGGACCGATCGGCCGACTCGCCCTCCCTCTCGCCCTTCTTTACCTTCTTCTATAAATAGATCTTCTCACCTACCCCCGAGGCACGCTTTTATTGCTTTCGAATCCTTGCTTCGTCTCTGTCTTCCCGAGCTCGCGATTTTCCTTTCCTCTGCGACCATGGTCAAGACCAACCCTGACGCGGACGGTCGGTCTAAGTGCGCCCAGCACTTCGTTGATCATTGCTTTTTCGAGGGGCACATTACAGAGGAGGAGCTCGTCGAGTTCACGGCGGCGTTCGTCCCCCCCGGCTTCCAGGCTCGCAGGCCCGCCGAGCATGAAGCCATCAATTCCTTCCCGGAGGGTGAGCTCGCCTTCCCCATCTCGCACTTCGAGGTGGGACTGCGCCTCCCCCTCTGGCCAGAAATCCGCCAGATCCTGAAGTACTACGGCGCGGTGCCCGCGCAGCTGAATTCCAACACCATTGCTATGATGGTGGCGTTCGCCTGCTTCCTCCGCCGGGAGCGAATTGAGTTCAACCTCGCGGTGTTCCGCAAGTTGTTCTCTTACAAGGCTACCTCCGACGGGGTCGCCTACTTCGGCGGGTCATTCATCAAGGTTCGCGAGCTAGCGAACAAGAATCACAATTGGATGACCCGGCTCGTCTTCATTAAGGGCGAGCTCGGCAACATCCCCTTTCGCCCCCTGTAGAAGAGCGAGGACATATATCGTCCTCCTTCCCTGTCTGGTAGCGACGTCGACCTCCACAAGTTTTTTCTCCACAAGGACTTCGAGGTCGCCTTCCTCCGCCGCGGCCTTGATTCGCTTCAGCCCGTTCTCCCCGGCGAAGGTACATCTCGCTCAGCCCTCTCGCGAACTTTATCAAGGTGGATCTCATATCATTTTTCCCTCTCTCTTTTTTTTTTGACTAAGTCTTTCTCTGCAGGGGAACGGGTTCTGCCGGAGCATCCGCCGTTCGCCGACTCGGGGATATTCTCAGACCCTCTGGAGCTGGCCCGGGCGGCGGCACTGGCTTGTCGCGAGGAGCAAGCGCGAGACCAACTCCCCGGCAGGAAGCGCTTGGAGTCCGGGGGGTCAAGCTCGCGCCACGAGCCTTCACTCCCCAAGAAGAAGAGGGCGAAGGTGGTCTCGCGCGGACGGCTGCACCTTCCTCCGTCGCCTACCAAGTTCATGAGCTCGCCGGAGGCTCTGTCTGACGAGCCGCCCTTGAGTCCGCTGAAAGAAGCCTCCTCCCCCCGAAAGGGGAAGAAGAAGAGCGGGCCGTCCTCCGATTCCACCGGGGAGGACACCCTCCGCGAGCCCAGTCTGCCGAAGGATCACCCCAACTTTGGCAAGGGGTGCAAGAGCAAAGATGCGGCTGGCGAGCCCATCTTGAAGTGGGACGAGGGGGCGCACCGAGTTTCCGTTTCTACTCGCGCCCCCTCCTGGGGAGCCCGCCGGCCGCCTACCGCCCACGCCTTCGCCTTCGGCTTTGGCCTCTACAGCCGCGACAGCGCCGAATCGTACAAGAAACTTACCCCCAGCCAGCTCGGCTACGAGGGGTTGCAGGCCCACCTGCGGGCCTTCGAGCTCCATCACATGATGGTCCGCCGCGGCTTCCAGCTCAGCAATGCCCTGCTGACTGCCGAGCAGGAGCGCGACCTGGCGAAGGAGAGCGCGGCTGACGCGGAGAGGCGGTTCGGCCTCGCCGATGCTCTACTCGCGAAGTCCGCTGGTGGCTTGGTAATCACTAGGTGCCTCTGCTTACCTTGCTTAGGATTATTCCTGCGCGTGTTCTGAATTTCTAACCCTACAGGACGCCGAAGCCGCTGACGCGATGCGAGGCGAGGTGGCTCAGTTGCAGGCCCAGCTCGCTGAGCGGGAGGCCCAGCTTGCCGAGCAAAAGATATACTCCCGCGAGCAGGAGGCTGTCGCCGCCCGGCTGGGGGTGGAGGTGGAGGAATTGAAAGAGAAGAACAAGGGGCTCCTGGGAGAGGTCCTCCGCCAAGCCGACGCTCTCCTTCCCCCGGACGCCAGCGAGCCAGCCTTCCCCTTCAAAAGGCCCCGGGTATTTGGCGAGTCTGATGTCGCGGAGCGGCTGCGAGTCAACTCCGTCGAGGCTGCCGAGTGTCTCCTACAAGCCATGAGGGGGACGGGGATTTTGGCGGAAGGCTGCGAGGAGGTCACCGTCCGGGAGCTCCTGCCAACCCTGTTCCCGCCCAGCCCGCTCAGCGAGAAGGAAGATAGCTTCGACTCGCTCTTTGCGGGGGTGGGGGAGAAGGACGCTCGGCTTGGTGGCGAGGAGGACCGCCACTCGAGGGGGGAGGGTGAGAGCTAACTTTTGTTTTCTTCTCTTTTTTTTTGTATCCTGCCGAGGCGGGCCTTGTACACTTGTAATGATGAATCAAAGACATTTTTCACAATTTTACTATCTTCTTTTTAAGCTTACTTGCGATGTTATACCCGCGCGCTTGGTAGAGCGACCTCGCCCGTAGAATGTCTTGAGTTAGGACCAGCCCCCCCGCAGTGCTCGCGGCGAATCCCTAGGACACGTGCTCGCGCCATATCCTACTCGCGCCTCACCTTCCCCCGCCATTTCTCGCCTCAGTTTTTCGACAATTCAGACAAGTGAAACATCAGGGCGCGTCTTTCGCCGAGTTAACTGGAGCGAGGCTAGGCTCGCTGGAGAGAGCCGCTTTCCTTCCCCGGGGTCTGGGACGGGACCAGGGCTTCCTTAGTAGCGAGCTGGAGAGAGAGGGGGGGGGGTAGGATATTCCGAGCTCGCCGTCTTGACTAGCGAGCTCGCACCCTGGTGTTTTTCTCGGGCCAACTCCCAGTCTCAACTCCAGGGTCGTAGCGATGTCCATCGAGACGCGGCCGTGCCAGCTAGGTGGGAGCCTGGCAGGGGAGTGACGAGACCTAACCCCAGAGCGAGAAGACTTAGAAACTTTGGCCTCTCCCGGGTGCTACCACCGGGCCAGTCAGCTAGGTGAGAGCCTGAGGGCGGGTGTTGAACATCCTCCGGGCTCAGCCCCAGGGTCATAGCGATGTCCATCGAGACTCGGCCGTGCCAGCTAGGTGGGAGCCTGGCAGGGGAGTGACGAGACCTACCCCCAGAGCGAGAAGACTTAGAAACTTTGGCCTCTCCCGGGTGCTACCACCGGGCCAGTCAGCTAGGTGAGAGCCTGAGGGCGGGTGTTGAACATCCTCCGGGCTCAGCCCCAGGGTCATAGCGATGTCCATCGAGACTCGGCCGTGCCAGCTAGGTGGGAGCCTGGCAGGGGAGTAACGAGACCTAACCCCAGAGCGAGAAGACTTAGAAACAGTCAGCTTGAGCCCTCATCCTCCGGGCTGTCATACCACCGCCTGGCCGAGACCTCAGACTTAGAAAGTGCTGCCAGTCAGCCTGAGGGCGGGTGTTGAACATCCTCCGGGCTCAGCCCCAGGGTCATAGCGATGTCCATCGAGACTCGGCCGTGCCAGCTAGGTGGGAGCCTGGCAGGGGAGTGACGAGACCTAACCCCAGAGCGAGAAGACTTAGAAACTTTGGCCTCTCCCGGGTGCTACCACCGGGCCAGTCAGCTAGGTGAGAGACTGAGGGCGGGTGTTGAACATCCTCCGGGCTCAGCCCCAGGGTCATAGCGATGTCCATCGAGACTCGGCCGTGCCAGCTAGGTGGGAGCCTGGCAGGGGAGTGACGAGACCTAACCCCAGAGCGAGAAGACTTAGAAACTTTGGCCTCTCCCGGGTGCTACCACCGGGCCAGTCAGCTAGGTGAGAGCCTGAGGGCGGGTGTTGAACATCCTCCGGGCTCAGCCCCAGGGTCATAGCGATGTCCATCGAGACTCGGCCGTGCCAGCTAGGTGGGAGCCTGGCAGGGGAGTGACGAGACCTAACCCCAGAGCGAGAAGACTTAGAAACTTTGGCCTCTCCCGGGTGCTACCACCGGGCCAGTCAGCTAGGTGAGAGACTGAGGGCGGGTGTTGAACATCCTCCGGGCTCAGCCCCAGGGTCATAGCGATGTCCATCGAGACTCGGCCGTGCCAGCTAGGTGGGAGCCTGGCAGGGGAGTGACGAGACCTAACCCCAGAGCGAGAAGACTTAGAAACTTTGGCCTCTCCCGGGTGCTACCACCGGGCCAGTCAGCTAGGTGAGAGTCTGAGGGCGGGTGTTGAACACTCAGCCCCAGGGTCATAGCGATGTCCATCGAGAGTGCCAGCAGCCTGGCAGGGGAGTGAGAGACCTAACCCCAGAGCGAGAAGACTTAGAAACTTTGGCCTCTCCCGGGTGCTACCACCGGGCCAGTCAGCTAGGTGAGAGCCTGAGGGCGGGTGTTGAACATCCTCGGGCTCAGCCCCAGGGTCATAGCGATGTCCATCGAGACTCGGCCGTGCCAGCTAGGTGGGAGCCTGGCAGGGGAGTGACGAGACCTAACCCCAGAGCGAGAAGACTTAGAAACTTTGGCCTCTCCCGGGTGCTACCACCGGGCCAGTCAGCTAGGTGAGAGCCTGAGGGCGGGTGTTGAACATCCTCCGGGCTCAGCCCCAGGGTCATAGCGATGTCCATCGAGACTCGGCCGTGCCAGCTAGGTGGGAGCCTGGCAGGGGAGTGACGAGACCTAACCCCAGAGCGAGAAGACTTAGAAACTTTGGCCTCTCCCGGGTGCTACCACCGGGCCAGTCAGCTAGGTGAGAGCCTGAGGGCGGGTGTTGAACATCCTCCGGGCTCAGCCCCAGGGTCATAGCGATGTCCATCGAGACTCGGCCGTGCCAGCTAGGTGGGAGCCTGGCAGGGGAGTGACGAGACCTAACCCCAGAGCGAGAAGACTTAGAAACTTTGGCCTCTCCCGGGTGCTACCACCGGGCCAGTCAGCTAGGTGAGAGCCTGAGGGCGGGTGTTGAACATCCTCCGGGCTCAGCCCCAGGGTCATAGCGATGTCCATCGAGACTCGGCCGTGCCAGCTAGGTGGGAGCCTGACAGGGGAGTGACGAGACCTAACCCCAGAGCGAGAAGACTTAGAAACTTTGGCCTCTCCCGGGTGCTACCACCGGGCCAGTCAGCTAGGTGAGAGCCTGAGGGCGGGTGTTGAACATCCTCCGGGCTCAGCCCCAGGGTCATAGCGATGTCCATCGAGACTCGGCCGTGCCAGCTAGGTGGGAGCCTGGCAGGGGAGTGACGAGACCTAACCCCAGAGCGAGAAGACTTAGAAACTTTGGCCTCTCCCGGGTGCTACCACCGGGCCAGTCAGCTAGGTGAGAGCCTGAGGGCGGGTGTTGAACATCCTCCGGGCTCAGCCCCAGGGTCATAGCGATGTCCATCGAGACTCGGTCGTGCCAGCTAGGTGGGAGCCTGACAGGGGAGTGACGAGACCTAACCCCAGAGCGAGAAGACTTAGAAACTTTGGCCTCTCCCGGGTGCTACCACCGGGCCAGTCAGCTAGGTGAGAGCCTGAGGGCGGGTGTTGAACATCCTCCGGGCTCAGCCCCAGGGTCATAGCGATGTCCATCGAGACTCGGCCGTGCCAGCTAGGTGGGAGCCTGGCAGGGGAGTGACGAGACCTAACCCCAGAGCGAGAAGACTTAGAAACTTTGGCCTCTCCCGGGTGCTACCACCGGGCCAGTCAGCTAGGTGAGAGCCTGAGGGCGGGTGTTGAACATCCTCCGGGCTCAGCCCCAGGGTCATAGCGATGTCCATCGAGACTCGGCCGTGCCAGCTAGGTGGGAGCCTGGCAGGGGAGTGTCGAGACCTAACCCCAGAGCGAGAAGACTTAGAAACGTTGGCCTCTCCCGGGTGCTACCACCGGGCCAGTCAGCTAGGTGAGAGCCTGAGGGCGGGTGTTGAACATCCTCCGGGCTCAGCCCCAGGGTCATAGCGATGTCCATCGAGACTCGGCCGTGCCAGCTAGGTGGGAGCCTGGCAGGGGAGTGACGAGACCTAACCCCAGAGCGAGAAGACTTAGAAACTTTGGCCTCTCCCGGGTGCTACCACCGGGCCAGTCAGCTAGGTGAGAGCCTGAGGGCGGGTGTTGAACATCCTCCGGGCTCAGCCCCAGGGTCATAGCGATGTCCATCGAGACTCGGCCGTGCCAGCTAGGTGGGAGCCTGGCAGGGGAGTGACGAGACCTAACCCCAGAGTGAGAAGACTTAGAAACTTTGGCCTCTCCCGGGTGCTACCACCGGGCCAGTCAGCTAGGTGAGAGCCTGAGGGCGGGTGTTGAACATCCTCCGGGCTCAGCCCCAGGGTCATAGCGATGTCCATCGAGACTCGGCCGTGCCAGCTAGGTGGGAGCCTGGCAGGGGAGTGACGAGACCTAACCCCAGAGCGAGAAGACTTAGAAACTTTGGCCTCTCCCAGGTGCTACCACCGGGCCAGTCAGCTAGGTGAGAGCCTGAGGGTGGGTGTTGAACATCCTCCGGGCTCAGCCCCAGGGTCATAGCGATGTCCATCGAGACTCGGCCGTGCCAGCTAGGTGGGAGCCTGGCAGGGGAGTGACGAGACCTAACCCCAGAGCGAGAAGACTTAGAAACTTTGGCCTCTCCCGGGTGCTACCACTGGGCCAGTCAGCTAGGTGAGAGCCTGAGGGCGGGTGTTGAACATCCTCCGGGCTCAGCCCCAGGGTCATAGCGATGTCCATCGAGACTCGGCCGTGCCAGCTAGGTGGGAGCCTGGCAGGGGAGTGACGAGACCTAACCCCAGAGCGAGAAGACTTAGAAACTTTGGCCTCTCCCGGGTGCTACCACCGGGCCAGTCAGCTAGGTGAGAGCCTGAGGGCGGGTGTTGAACATCCTCCGGGCTCAGCCCCAGGGTCATAGCGATGTCCATCGAGACTCGGCCGTGCCAGCTTGGTGGGAGCCTGACAGGGGAGTGACGAGACCTAACCCCAGAACGAGAAGACTTAGAAACTTTGGCCTCTCCCGGGTGCTACCACCGGGCCAGTCAGCTAGGTGAGAGCCTGAGGGCGGGTGTTGAACATCCTCCGGGCTCAGCCCCAGGGTCATAGCGATGTCCATCGAGACTCGGCCGTGCCAGCTAAGTGGGAGCCTGGCAGGGGAGTGTCGAGACCTAACCCCAGAGCGAGAAGACTTAGAAACTTTGGCCTCTCCCAGGTGCTACCACCGGGCCAGTCAGCTAGGTGAGAGCCTGAGGGCGGGTGTTGAACATCCTCCGGGCTCAGCCCCAGGGTCATAGCGATGTCCATCGAGACTCGGCCGTGCCAGCTAGGTGGGAGCCTGGCAGGGGAGTGTCGAGACCTAACCCCAGAGCGAGAAGACTTAGAAACTTTTGCCCCCTTGGGGGTTTAAGCTGCGAACCCCTTTACCCTCACTATTTTGACAGAGCATAGAATACGACAATGAGATTTGTTTTCATTCTTAAGGCCAAGATATTTACAATTTTTTCAAGGGTAAAAACGTTTCAGATCGTCGCCACTCCAAGTGTGGCTGAGGGTGTCCCCTCTTGCATCTTGGAGGCGATACCCCCCCCGATTTCAAGACCTCCTGCACAATGTAGGGGCCCTCCCAATTGGGGTGGAGTTTTCCCACAGCGGCTGATCTCCCTGCCGCGTCCACTTTTTTCAAGACAAGGTCTCCCTCCACGAATTGCTTGACACGGACGTGTTTGTCGAAATACTTGGCCATTCTTCGCTTGGCCTCCTCCTGCCTGACGACGGACAAGTCGCGTAGTTCTTCCACCATATCGAGGGAGATTCGAAGCTCCTCCTCATTCTCTGACCTCCATTCTTCCCTTCCGGCTCCTGCCTCGACGACCCGAGGCGTCTGGACCTCGAATTCGATAGGTAGGACGGCCTCGCAGCCGTGAGAGAGTTTGAAAGGTGTCTCCCCTGTGGCCGTATTGGGGGTGGTCCTCAAGGCCCAGAGGACTGATGGAAGCTGTTCCACCCAGCTTCCCCTCAAATTTTCCACTTTCTTCTTTAAGAGGTTCACGATGATTTTGTTGGCCGCTTCCACCTGCCCGTTGCTCCTGGGGTTGTGGACAGAAGCAAACCGAAGGTCAATCCCCAGCTGTTCGCAGAAGCGAATGAACTCCGTGCTGGCGAACTGAGGTCCGTTGTCCGTAACGATAGCCTGTGGCAGCCCATGCCTGCAGATGATCTCTCCACAGATAAAGTTCCCGACTACCTGAGAGGTTACCTTGGCTAGAGCCTTCACCTCCATCCACTTAGAAAAATAATCGATCATGACCAACAAGAACCTCCTCTGCCCGCTGGCCTGAGGGAAAGGTCCTACGAGGTCCAGCCCCCATATGGCGAAGGGCCATGGTGCCATGATGCTTCTTAACCTCTGAGCCGGCTGGAGCTGGAGCGGGGCATATAGTTGGCACTTATGACATTTTTTTGCGAATTCGGCTGCATCCTGACCGAGGGTGGGCCAGAAGTACCCTTGCCTGACGATTCTTCCTTCCAGGGTCCGACTCCCCGAATGACTTCCACATTCACCGAAATGGACTTCCTCCAAAATTTTGTGCACCTCTCTTTCGGCCACGCAGCGGGCCAACATCCCTGAGAGAGTCTTGCGGTACAACTGTCCCTCACGTAGGAGGTAGTATGCCGCCTTGTGCTTGAGCCCTCTTTGGTCCATTCCCTCCGGGTATTCTCCGGTGGACAAGAAGGTGACGAAGGGATCCATCCATGAGGGGTGCTGTTCTACTTCCATTAGTTCCCCCTCCTCGATGGAAGGTCGGAAGAGGTCCGTAATGGTGCCTCCCATCCGGGGGCCGTGCTTTGCTAGCTGGTCGACTGGCTCGTTTTCCCCTCGCGGCACGTGCTTGATTGAGAAGGTCTGGAAGGTCCCAATGACTCCCCTTACCTTCATCAAATAGAGCTGCAGGGTGGGCTCCCTCGCCTCAAACTCCCCTTTGACCTGGGAAGCCACCACCATGGAGTCGGTGAGGACCTCCACGTCATGCACCCCCAAGTCTCTTGCCAGGCGCAGACCTGCGATCACGGCTTCGTATTCGGCTTGGTTGTTGGTGATAGGAAAGTGCACTACCACAGTCTGCTCGATCTTTATCCCTTGGGGGCTTTCCAAGATGACCCCAACCCCTAAAGAATGCTTCCCCGAGGCACCGTCCACCCTGACTTTCCAGGGGAGGGGGCGAGTGACTCTCTCCTCCGCCACCTCGACCACATACTCTGCCAGGAAGTCAGCCATAGCTTGGGCCTTGATTGAGAGGCGGGGGACGAAGGAGATGTCGAACTCGCTCAGTTCCACTGACCATTTGGCCAACCTACCTGAATGCTCTACCCCCTTGAAGATGTTGCGCAGGAGGTGGTCGGTCACTACTTGAATTGAGTGTGCCTGGAAATAGGGCCGAAGCCTCCGGGCTGAGATGATTAAGGCGAAGGCCAGTTTTTCCAGGATGGGGTAACGGAGCTCGGCCCTCTTCAATATCCGACTCACATAATAGACGGGGAGTTGCCTCTTCCCTTCTTCCCGAACCAAAACCGAACTCAAGGCTTCAGCCCCGACCCCTAGATATAGGAATAAGTTTTCCCCCTCCTTGGGCCCTTGGAGCAGGGGAGCCTGAGTCAGCTGTTTCTTTAAAGCCTGGAATGCCTCCTCGCACTCCGAGGTCCATTCAAACTTTCGACCCCCTCTCAAAGTTTTGAAAAACGAGGAGCACCTCTCCCCGGCCCGGGAGAGGAATCTACTCAACCCTGCCAACTTCCCTGTCAGTTGCTGTACTTCCTTGGTATTTTGCGGCGACCTTAGTTCCAAGATTGCCCTCACCTTGTCTGGATTAGGTTCTACCCCAGCGGGGGTGAGAAGATGCCCTAGGAATTTTCCCTGGCTCGCCCCAAAGACACACTTCAAGGGGTTCAGCCTCATCTTAAACTTGCGGAGAGTGGCGAAAGTTTCTTCCAAGTCCCGGATGTGGGAGTCGACGTCCAAGCTCTTGACCATGAGATCATCCACGTACACTTCGAGATTCCTCCCCTTCTGCTCTCGGAAGACCCTATCCATCATTTTTTGATAGGTGGCCCCCGCATTCTTTAGCCCGAAGGGCATCATTTTGTAGCAATAACATCCGTCTCCCGTGATGAACGAGACGTCTTTGACGTCAGGGGGGTGCATCCTGATTTGGTGATAACCTGAAAAAGCATCCAGAAAACTCATTACAGGGAAACCGACGGCTGAGTCAACCAGCGCGTCGATCCGAGGCAAAGGATAACAATCTTTCGGGCATGATTTATTGAGAAGAGAAAAGTCGATACACATCCTCCACCGGCCGTCTCCTTTTTTTAACCATTACAACGTTGGAGACCCAGCCGGGGTATTGGATTTCAGATATGAAGCCAGCCTCGAGGAGCTTGGCGACTTCCTTCCTGATTGGCTCGGCGAGCTTGTCCGTGATGGATCTTTTTTTCTGCTGGATGGGGGGAGCCTCCGGGTCCAGGTTGAGGCGATGGCAGGCCACGTCGGGGTCGATCCCTGGCATCTCCGCGGCGCTCCAGGCGAAGATGTCCACGCTCCTCTGGATGCACTCCAACATCCTGCCTTGAGCTTCCGGGGTCAGGCCTCCGCTGACGCGGACCTTCTCCACCCTGCCTCCAATGGTGAGGACCTCCATCTCCTCCACCTCTTCCGCTGCCTCCAGACGGGACTGCTCCTCCCATTCCTCGATACCTCCCCTTCCGGGGGCGAGGACCTCTTCCTCAGCCTCCTCGACGGCCATGGCCTCGGCCGACCCCCGAGTCTCTTCCGCGACCTCCTCCCGAGCGCGGCACTCCACCTCCATTTCTTTGTCAGCTTCCTGCTCCTCCTCCTCCAACCTCCGCCCCATCTCCTCGGCCCCCTCCAACCAAGAGATGGAGTTTACCGCCGAGACGTAGCACTCCCTTGCCTCCTTAGGGTCTCCTCGAACCCGGATCTGGACCCCCTCGACGCTGAGCTTTAGACACTGGTGGAAGGACGAGGGGACGCAGCGGAAGGCGCTGATGAGGGGTCTCCCGAAGATGGCGTTGTAACTGCTAGGAGCGTCCACGATGACGAACTTGCAGTTGCGTGACTGCCCCCCTAGAGTGACATGGAGTCCCACTCCTCCCTCGACTTCTTTCCTCTCCCCTGAAAAGCCGAACAGAGGCCCGTCCGAGGCTAACACCCTCCTGGCCTCTACCTTCATCGCATCGAACGCCTTCTTGAAGATGACGTTGACCGAACTCCCATTGTCCACAAGGATTCGGGAGATAGTGAAATCCTCGATGGCTGTCTGGATAACCAGCGCATCGCAGAAGGGGTCCTCGTGACCCGGCAAGTCCTCTCTGGAGAAGGTGATTTTCTCCTTCGGGGGAGGGGATTGGGATGTGGAGCCAACGCTCCTCCGGTACATAGTGTGGAGGCTTGACTTACGGGAGGCCTCGATCCCGGCCCCCCCGTGGATCGCTCCGATCCTTCCTCGGGTGCCCACATCAACCCGGTCCTCACACCGATCCCCCTCCTCCCGAGGCCGGATCTCCTCTATCCGAACTTCCTGATGGTCTTGTTGTTGCTGTTCCCTTCTCCCTCTCATCTCGAGGAACTCCGGACACGTGGATGTGAGGTGCCCCTCTTCCTGATGAAAGTCACAATAGGGCAGGTCCACCCTGACCTCCCTCCTTCTCCTCGGCTGTCCTCTCCTTCTCCCCCTCATGGCAATTGCCATTGCCTCCTCCTGGTCGGGGAGAGGGGGTCTCTGACCCTGCCTACCCCCCTGGGGGTTGTACTGCCCTCGGCCACCCTGGCGGTTATCTCCTCCCTGATAACCTCTTCGTGGTGCCTGGTCTTGCCACTCGGGCCTCCATCCCAAACGGTGGGTCTGCTCCGGACGCACCCACCTGGGTTGCGGCTGCTGCTGCGGCTGCTCCCTCTGCCGAGGTTCAGCCCTCCTCTCCTCCTGAATTCGGCCACCCCTTGGCCTTTCCTCCTCCACGGCCCACTTGGCTAACCTTCGCGCAAACTCTGGATGTGCTGCCTCCATTTCGGCCTCCCTGGCCGCCCTCTCCAGGAGTGCCTCAAAAGACACTGGAGGTGATCTCTTTAGTTCCATTGCGAAGAACCCGAATTGGAGACCTAGGGTGAAGGCCACCATCATGGTGTGCCCCGGCATCTCCTGAACTTGGGACAGTTCCTCTTGGAACCTGTCCAGATAGCTCCCCAGGGTCTCTCCCACCCTCTGCTTGATGCGGAACAAAGACTCCGCCTCCTTCTTCCTCTTCTTAGAAGTGGTGAACCTCAGCATGAAACCCCGTCGCAGATCCTCAAAGCAGTAAATGGACCCGGTCGGGAGCTGGTGGAACCACTCTCTCGCCTTTTCTCTGAGGGTGATGGCGAAGAGTCGGCACTTGAAGCCATCTCACATCTGTCGAATAGAGACCATGTCCTCGAACCACTGGATGTGGTGGACCGGGTCTCCTCTCCCGGAGTAGTAAGTCATCTCCGGCTCGCGAAACCCCTCGGGAACTGGGGCTGAAGAAACGAACTCGCTGAAGGGGCTCCCCCCCTCAGCCGGGCGAGACGGGAACTCCCTCCCTGCAGTCTCGCCGAAGTGGTACTCGGCGGCCAAGCCGGGGAACAGAACTCGCCCATGGAACTCGCGCTCACCTCTCTCGGCGGGTTCCTTCCCTGGTCGCCTGAGCGGCGCGTCGTCGCCAAGTGCGGGAGCGGCGACCACCGGGACTGCTGGTGTCGCACTCTCAGCTCGCATGCCGAGGGCGGTCCTGACGAGCCCGAGGATCTCCTCCCTAAGCTCCGCCGGCACACTCGCCGCTGGGGGTGGGGGAGGGGGTGGCGAGTTGCCCCTGCCTGATCCTTGTCCTTCTTCTCCAGTCATCGAGCCTACAGAAGGTTTTCTCTGCTAACCACTGTCCACGCTCACCGCACCAAAATGTTGAAACCGGAAAACCGGTCTCTTGTGGAGTTCGACCCTTGGGGAAGGGGTGGTCGCGCACCTACTTCACTCCTGCAAGAAAATGACAAAGAAAAGGGAAGGAACAAGGACTAGACCAAGGGCCCGGCGTGGAGGTCCCACCACACACCCGGAAGATCTTAGAGCGCTTCCCCTCCTTAGCCAAATGCCGGGCTAAGGTACCTCAGAAAGCGCTAGTAGGCCGGAGAATTAGTAAGCATGCCTTCTGAGGTACCCCTTGGGTCCTATTTATAGGAAAAGATGGCCTGCCAATATACAACCTTCACTGTTTTCGATGACTGCAGGCAGACCAAAAGGGGAATCATAGTAAAAGCATGCCATGGCCGAGATGCGAGCTGGACCTGAGGGGGCACTCGCTCGGCAGGGGGGCCGACTCGCCTCGCCCTGGGCCTAGGCGGGCACGTACTCGGCGGACTGTGCTCGACTATCGCTGAGCTCGGCTTGACTACCGCCGAGCTCGGACTTGGTACGGCGATCGTCGAGCTCGGACTCGGCACGGGGATCGTCGAGCTTGGCTCGACTACCGTCGAGCCCTGTTCCCGCACCCGAGCTCGGTCTCGGCATGCCGGGCTTCGTTCGGCCATCGTCGAGCTCGGCTCGACTATTGCCGAGCTCGGGCTCGACATGCTGGGTCCAAGTTGGTCTGAGCCGGCCGGTTCAACTCCTGTCGACCACTCGCGGGATCCGGGGTTGTACAAGATTAGAAGGCTAACCACCAGACCATAACAAGCCGCTAGAGGCTAGACGAGAGCTAGACCGCCCGGCTACCAAGCAGCTGGAGAGAAGCCGCCAGACCGCACGACTATCAAGCTGCTGGAGAGAAACCACCATACCGCCCGGTCTCCAAACCGCTAGAGACAAGCCGCCAGACCGCCCGGTCTCCAAACCGCCAGAGACAAGCCGCCAGACCGCCCGGTTTCCAAACTACAACACCGGTCCGGACGACCAAAGAAATGCGACAAAAATAAATCCGAGAATTGCGCAATTAAGCCAAACAACCCCTAGGGTCGCACACGATTCCAACGCACACACAAGAAAATTTGAAGGACAACACTTAGCATGCACTCAATTGAACTATTTACGAAAACTCACCATCATAAGCGAATACCAATGTTTTCGCGGTAAACTCGCGGACACAACGTTTGAGCGAGGAGATTCTTCCGGGTGAGGAAAAGTCCCAACAAAAGTTTCAACCACGTGTGTTTCTTTTCCGATCAATTGAACGGGGACGCGGCATCGAGCGAGACTCGCTCTGATTTGTTTTACGTTGTCTGATCGCACACAATAGCATTTACCACCACAAGAACAACACAAAAATAGATGAATCGCACAAGGGGGAAGTGGAGGAACGTTGTTACCCAACCGAGAGGTTCTCGGCGTCGCCAGGTGAAACCTTGGCCTGGCCACTAGTTTGCTTAGGTGGAGAATCCGACCGTCACCGACGCCAAATGGAGGAAGGTCGGTGTACGTCGACAGGAGTCGCTGGAGCTGGAGATACGGGAGTGGCGGCGTCGCACTAGTATCTCAACGGAGGTAGAGGAGTCAGGGCCGGTGTCGCGCCTGCGTAGGGGCGGCCGAACGGTGTCGCGCCAAACAGGGTTCGCGAGGGAAGCGTGGCTTAGGGTCGGCGGCTCCTGTTCACGGGAGAAGGAAGGAGAAATTCCCTTTTTATCAAATATCTCATTAGGCTTAAAGCCTCAAAATGGGAGTATAATATATACTCCTCATGGGGAGCACTCCCAACCTCACATTGTCATTAGTTAATCCAAGCCATCCAAAGTTTTAGCCTAAAATATAATGCAGAAAATAGAAGGCAACCTGTGACCGCCTAACATTTTGGTTGATCGGGCGCGAACGAGTAAAGTAAAATACGCATAAAATGTTCGAACAAATTAACATGCAAACTAAGTAATTTTTCCGCGGCTCAAGTCACAATAAGATTTTCTCGTGTTGGGGCGAAGGTCGTAGCCACGAAGCGCGTCGTCGAGTGGAACCGGGTCGGCGCCATCAATCCTCCCCCGCTCAAAACCACTCATCACCGTTGAGTGGTCTAAACGGTAGCGGTGGAGCATGTTGTCATCAAGGCGCTCCATCTCCTCGGCGGTCACCCACGTGTCGTGGTAAGCGGGGCGGTCCTTCCAACGATCCAAGTTGCGATGCACACCGCCATCGGTGGAAGCAATGATGTCGTCATCCAAAATCTGATCTGAAATCAAAATAACCTTCGGAAATCTGGAAAAAGCATTAGCAGGGGGCAAAACATCACCCAGAGCCTCACTAGTAGGTGAGGGGGGTATCTTCAAGGTAGAAATATAAGGGGATGTGGTGTCACTCCCAAACCCAAGAGAATGGCCCTAAGGAGACGAAGAAGAGGAAGGGGTAAAAAGTTCTTGCGGTGCTTCATGAAAATGTGTAAGATCGGAAACATTAAACACGCGGTGTATACCCCAATCGTGAGGCAAGTCAAGCACGTACGGGTTATCACCCAATTTATTTAAAATATTGAAAGGTCCGGCACGTCGGTTGGCCAATTTCTTGACGGCACCCGTGGGAAGCCGCTCAGGAATTAACTTGACCAAGACTAAATCTACGACGTCAAAGAGTTGTACCTGTTTATGGACGTTCCCGTCCGATTGATAAACCTTGCAAGTAGTGATTAGTCGTTGATGGATCTCTTTGTGCAAAGCATGAAGGTGATGAGCAAAATCATGTGCAAATTGATTTGTTTTATATGTGGGAGGTAACAAAATCAAGTCAAGTGGCACACGGGCGTTGTAACCATGCACGATTTCATTTGGGGAGAGGCACGTGGAGCGATTCTTGGAATTATTATACGCAAGTTGCGCATGGGGGAGGGTGAGATCCCAAGTCCCCTTGCGGTCGCCCACGAGGAAACGGAGCAAGTTACCCAAACTTCTATTGACCACTTCGGTTTGACCATCCGTTTGGGGGTGGTAAGCCATGGAAAATAGGAGTTTGGTGCCCATCAAAATCCACAACGTTTTCCAAAAATAAGACGTAAATTTGACATCCCTATCGGAAATGATTGTTTTAGGGAGTCCGCGATGATTAACTACTTCTTTAAAATAAAGTTTTGCAATATGCGTCGCATCGTTGGTGCGGTTGCATGGAATAAAATACCCCATTTTAGAAAAACGATCGACAACTATCAAAATAGAATCGTGGTGGCGTTGTGTCAGTGTGAGACCCAAGATAAAATCTAGGCTAACGTCGTCCCAAGGGACAGAAGGAATGGGGAGCGGTGTGTATAAACCCGTGTTTTGTTTGGTGTCTTTCGCAAGTTGGCATGTGTTCCAACTACTCACGACGCGATTAACCATGCTTTTCAAACCGGGCCAAAAGAACTTGTCCTCGTCCAAAGATATGTTTTTGTAGCGGCCAAAGTGACCACCCAAACCGCCACTGTGCATTTCCCAAATAATAAAGAGGCGGAGGGAGGAATCCGGAATGCACAAATGGGCACCCTTGAATAAATACCCATCACGAAGGAAGTATTCAGAAATAGTATGAGTGGTGGGTGTTTGAAGGGATTGAAATATGTCCTTAAAGTCCTTGCACTCGGCATACTCACGCCGTATACGTTCAAAGCTTAGGACTCTCACGTCAAGGGTAGTCAACAGTATGCTAACGCGGCTAAGGGCATCTGCAACACGGTTATGTTTTCCTTTGCAATGTTTAATCACAAATGTGTATTCTTACAAGAAAGAGACTCATTTGGCTTGCCGCGAGCTAAGCTTATGTTGAGAGTTAATGTAGCGTAAGTCGTCATGATCTGAAAGGAGGATGAATTCTTTAGGCAAAAGATAGTGACGCCAATGACGTAGGCTTTGGACAAGCGCATAAAATTCATGTTCATAATCAGAGTAATTTAATTTCGGGCCGCTCAATTTTTCACTAAAAATTCAACGGGATGACCTTCTTGACTTAAAACTTCACCTATGCCCGCACTCAAGGCGTCATAAGAGACCTCAAAAATTTTAGTAAAATCGGAAAACCGGAGAACCGGTGCCTCGGTCAACAAAATTTTAATCTTATTGAAGGCACAAGAAGCGGATTTAGGCCAAGTAAAATCACCAAGTTTCATAAATTTGGTAATTGGAGCCATAATGACGCTAAAGTGGCAAATAAAGTGGCGATAAAAGGTGGCTAAGCCATGAAAGCTATGAACGTCATAGATAGATTTAGGTTCCGGCCAATCTACAATCGCTTGAATTTTCGCGGGATTAACCTTAATGCCGTCCGCACTATCAATATAACCCAAAAAAGAGATGGAAGAATCCATAAAGACACATTTCTTCAAATTTATACATAATTTTTCCGTCCGCAAAACCTCAAAGATTTGTCTTAAATGAGATAGGTGTGCATGTGCGGACGTACTATAAACGAGTAAGTCATCGAAATAGATCACCAAAAATTTTCCCATAAAACAATTGAAAAATTTGCGTCATCATGCGGGAAAATGTGCTTGGGACGTTGGATAGCCCGAAGGGCATCACTAACCATTCATATAAACCTTCTTTAGATTTGAACGTCATTTTCCACTCATCCCCATCTCTAATTCAGATTTGGTGGTAACTACTTCTAAGATCAAGTTTGGAAAAGATTATGGCGCCACTAAGCATGTCTAGTAAATCGTCCAATCGGGGGATAGGAAAGCCGTATTTAATCGTGATTTTATTTATTGCCCGGCTATCGACACACATCCTCCAAGAGCCATCCTTTTTTGGGGCAAGAAGTGCCGGCACGGCACACGGGCTTAAGCTATGCCGGATGAGGCCTTTGGAGAGCAAGTCAGAGATTTGGGCTTGGAGCTTCGCATGGGCACTAGGATTAAGACGATAATGCGGTAAGTTGGGAAGGGAGGAGCCCAGAATAAAATCAATGGTGTGTTGGATACTCCGAAGGGGTGGTAATTTGGAGGGGAGTTCCTCAGGGTGGACATCCTTAAACTTCTCAAGTAAAGTCAAAATATCGGCGGGCAAGGAAGACGTGGAGAGGGGAATGCCGTTGGCTTGAAGTAACACGAACGCATAGAGCATACCACCAGAAAAGCTAGTCTTTTCAAATTTTTTAGGATGCATTAAAGTGAGTGGTTGCTTGATGGCGGGAACGGTCGTGTCCTTGACTTTAAGGTCCTTAGGTGCGGTGGGGCGCAAAGTGATGCGTTTGTCTTTGAATTTGAATTCATATGTGTTAGCACGACCGAAATGAGTGACATTGTAGTCGTAAAGCCAAGAGCGGCCTAGGAGGACATGACATGCGTCCATGAAAATGACGTCGCACCAAACTGGTCGACATAGTCCTTAATGACAAGGGGCACTAGGTAATGTTTGGTAACGGGAATAGAGGTCTTATTGACCCAAGCGACTTGGTAAGGAGTGAGGTGTGGTTCGGGGGTGAGATTCATTCAGAGAACCGCGGCTTCGGAAACCACGTTCATGCAACTCCCACTATCGATGCTGAGTTTGCAAGACTTCTCCCCCCTCCTAAAATACAAGGAAAAGATACTAGAACGCTTCCACTCATGGATACTATGTGGGGTAGTCAAGATGCAACGCATGACCGAGAGGTTGTGAGAGGCATAATCATCGTCCATATCACTAGGAATGTTGGGCTCCTCAACGTCACTATGTTCCTCGTAGACGAGATCGTCGTCATCTGCCGTGGGTTCAATTAACGCCACCAACTTTTTGCGTGTAGGACATTCAATCACATAGTGACCGGGTTAGTTACAAGCGTAACACGTGACGTTGGCCTTGTTAGTTTTGCCTATAGGGATGAGGTCGCCTATTGGGTCATTTGCTTTCCAAGCGGTGGTTATAACGGATTTGGAGGTGTCACCTACAACATTCTTTCCGCGTGAGTTAGGAGGGTGTGTGGAAGACGTTTTGCAGTGAAAGAAGGTTTTGGAGGAAGATGTGCGTGAAGTCGTGTTCATCGAAAGATGCTTTTTGATGCCAAGGGCCGCATTCATCGCAGAGCTTAGATCATGGTGATCATAATGCCGGATTTTACTTTGAATTTCTGAGCGAAGACCCTTACGGAATCGTGACACAGTAAGCTCAGACATCTCTTTAATATCACAACGGATCATTGACTCATTTAACTCACCCATGTACTCACTCACCGATTTAGTTCCCTGACGTAAAGAGGTGAATTCGTTGAACATATTTGTTCGGTGGTAGGCGGAGACAAAGTGATTACTGAGGATGTTGCGCATTTGCGACCATGTGTGTGGAATACCACCAACGCGACGCTCTTCATTAAACACTTGGGCTCGACCCTCTAACTTCATGCGTGCGACTACCACCATTTGGTGGTTGTCTAGGTTGTGCCATTGAAAATTACACTCGATCTTCATTAGCCAATCCTTAAGGGTTTGTTCGTTTGCACGGAATTGAGCCTTTGAAATTGGAATTGAAGGTCTAATTCCAATTCCATCGTTCGTCTGCACGCTTGACGTTGGAATTTAAATTTTAATGAATTCCGTAGAATTCATTTTGAACTAAAGACAATTCCTTCCAATCTATAAAAGAATTGAACAATTTCGATCGAGACACATTTTTAAGCCCCGACGCGAATTTTTTTTTCTCGGACCCAATTTTTTTCGCCCGGCCGCAAAATTTTCGCCGGGGAACGAATTTTTCGTAGGGGCGCGATTTTTTCGCCCGGACGCGATTTTTTCGCCCGGGCGCGATTTTTTCGCCCGGGCGCAATTTTTTCGCCCGGGCGCAATTTTTTGGCATGGACGCGTTTTTTTGGCACGGGCGCGTTTTTTTTCGCTCGGGAGCGTTTTTTTCGATCGGGCGCGATTTTTTTCGCCCAGGCGCGATTTTTTTTTTCGCCCGGGCATTTTTTTCGCCCGGGCGCGATTTTTTCGCCCGGTCGCATTTTTGTCGCCCGGGCGTGATTTTTTTCGCCCGGGCGCGATTTTTTCGCCCGGGTGCGATTTTTTTCTCCCGGGCGCGTTTTCTTCGCCCGGACGCGATTTCTTCGCCCGGGCGCGATTTCTTCGCCCGGGCGCGATTTCTTCGCCCGGGCGCGATTTCTTCGCCCGGGCGCGATTTCTTCGCCCGGGCGCGATTTCTTCGCCCGGGCGCGATTTCTTCGCCCGGGCGCGATTTCTTCGCCCGGGCGCGATTTCTTCGCCCGGGCGCGATTTCTTCGCCCGGGCGCGATTTCTTCGCCCGGGCGCGATTTCTTCGCCCGGGCGCGATTTCTTCGCCCGGGCGCGATTTCTTCGCCCGGGCGCGATTTCTTCGCCCGGGCGCGTTTTTTTCGCAGCGAAACAAATGCCTGAGGCAATTTTTTTCTCCGGGGGTATTTTCTTTGCTCGGGCGCGATTTTTTCGCCAGGGGGCGAATTTTTTCTCACGGGCCTATTTTTTTCGCCGGGCGCGATTTTTTCGCCCGGACGTGTTTATTTTCGCCCGGGCGTGATTTTTTTCTCCCGGGCGCGATTTTTTCACCCGGAGCGTTTTTTTTCGCCCGGACGCGTTTTTTGCGCACGGACGCGATTTTTTCGCCCGAGCGCAGTTTTTTTTACCCGAGCGCAATTTTTTCGCCCGGACGCGATTTTTTCTCCTGGGCGCTCTTTTATTGCCCGTGCGTGATTTTTTCGCCCGGGCGCGAGCGAGATTTTTTCACCCGGGCGTGATTTTGTTATCACGACAACGTGAAAAAATCCCACCCGTGAGAAAAAATCACGACTAGGTGAAAAAATCTTGCCCGGACAAAAAAATCGCGTCCGGGCAAAAATTGCGCCCGAGATAAAAAATCGAATTCCGATTCCACAATATTCACCAATATTCTTTATTAGACGAACATTGGAATTGGAATTCGTCACCAATATTTAATTCCACAATATTCATCAATATTCAATTCCAATATCGAATTCCAATTCCGTGCAAACGAACGGACCCTAAAGGTTTTAGGATCACCGTAATCGTCAAATGATGGGGCATCAATTTTAATTTTGCGGGTCAGGTCATTGTGCCAAGCCCCATTGTGATCTTCGTCATCATTGTCATTGTGTGGACGTTGTTGGCGGTGTGGAGGATTGCGAGGTGGAGGGTTATTAGATGGGTTTTGCGGTGGAAAACCATTTTGGAGGGTTTGAGTCAAGTATGTGAAGGCCGCAGTGAGTTGAGCGATTTGCTCGGTGAAATCACGTTGAACGACCGCTAGTTGCACTTGCGTTACTTCACGATTATCCGGATTGTCGCCCATATTAGTGGACGCGGACGAGTGCGGGGGGGGGGGGGGGGGGGGGGGGGGGGGGGGGGGGGGGGGGTATTCGTTCCCCGAGCGTGTGTGCATAAAATTGAAAACGGGAGGACCGGCAAAAATTAAAAAACCTTTGCGCCGAAGTCTGATACCAAATTGATGCAACACACTCCTTTCAATGTACTCGTGGAGGTCGGGTTCCTAAGACGATGACCGTCACAATTAACTCTATGTGCGCGCAAACGTCAACACAACGAAATTAACTGACAAGAGAGACACACTTGCCCAAACAAAAGTTCGCTAGGCCTCTTTAGATCTCCCAAGGGCTATAAAACCAATGTTCGATCAAGCGAAAATGACCTACCTGGTCCGGACGACCAAAGAAATGCGGCGAAAGTAAATCCAAGAATTGCGCAATTAAGCCAAACAACCCCTAGGGTCGCACACGATTCCAACACACGCACACAAAAATTTAAAGGACAACACATAGCTTGCACTCAATTGAACCACCTACGAAAACTCACCATCATAAGCGAATACCAAAGTTTTCACGGCGAACTCGCAGACACAACGTTTGGGCGAGGAGATTCTTTCGGGTGAGGAAAAATCCCAATGAAAGTTTCAACCACGCGCGTTTCCTTTCCGATCAATTGAACGGGGACGCGACATCGAGCGGGACTCGCTCCGATTTGTTTTACGTTGTCCGATCGCACACAATAGCATTTACCACCACAAGAACAACACAAAAATAGATGAATCACACAAGGGGGAAGTGGAGGAACGTCGTTACCCAACTGAGAGGTTCTCGGCGTCGCCATGCGAAACCTTGGGCTGGCCACTGGTTTGCTCAGGTGGAGAATCCGACCGTCGCCGGCGCCAAATGGAGGAAGGCCGGTGTAGGTCGACAGGAGTCGCTGGAGCTGGAGATACGGGAGTGGTGGTGTAGCACCGGTATCTCGCCAGAGGTAGAGGAGTTGGGGCCGGTGTCGCGCCGACGGTGAGGCGGCCGAACGGTGTCGCGCCGAACGGGGTTCGCGAGGGAAGCTCGACTTAGGGCTGGCGGCTCCTCTTCACGGGAGAAAGAAGGAGAAATCCTTTTTTTAATCAAATATCTCATTAGGCTTAAAGCCACAAAATGAGAGTATATATACTTCTCATGAGGAGCACTCCCAACCACACATTGCCATTAGTTAGTCCAAGCTATCCAAAGTTTTAGCCTAAAATAAAATGCAGAAAATAGAAGACAACCCGTGACGGCTTAACATTTTGGTCGATCGGGCGCGAACGAGTAAAGTAAAATACGCATAAAATGTTCGAACAAATTAACATGCAAACCAAGTAATTTTTCCGCGGCTCAAGTCGCGGTAAGATTTCCTCGTGTTGGGGCGAAGGTCGTAGCCGCGCGGCGCATCGTCGAGTGAAATCGGGTCGGCGCCATCACCGGCACCCCATGGAGTGTGCAGTTACCCTCTTCCCAATGATTGGGTAGAGGGCGACGTGTGCCCGCGCGCGTCTGCTTCAACATCTAACGAAATGACCCAACAGATTCAAAATTTTGCAAAAACTACCCCGTGGGGGTTGTAAGGATGGGCCGATCAAAATCGTGACATAAAATCTTTGAGAGATTCCGAACTTATGTGCCGATCAAAATCGTGACTTAAAACTCTCATTTTTTTGAGGATAATGTTTTTTAATAAAAAACATATCATATTTTTAGTCCCACTTTCCATTTTTTGTGGCTACTCGCTTCTCCTTCCACCCGCGCTCTATCTCTCCAGAAATTTTTGCATCCGGGCGTCGGATGAGTCCGCGTCCAATGAGAGCATGCCACGTGAACATCTTCCGCGCGTCGACTTGCTTTTATTGCCTCTCTCTAAATCTCGGCCGTTCTTATCTCCACTTGGCGTCGCGTTGTTTAACCCGGACGTAGATTTAGGGACGGAGCCCGGTCCTAATAATCTCTCCTATCTCTCTCTGTTTTTCACACAAACGCACACTACACCGCAGTTCTGCCTCCTTCAAACCCTCAGCCCTCCAGCCGGCGGACCTGCCCATGAACTGTCAACCGGTTCCGGCGATCACAATTCGTTGGAACTGATCACCAGTATGGAAGGGCTTACAGCCTGCGGCTTAGGAGCCCGCTTACCGAGACGAATCCGGACTAATTTGAGCAAGAACTGCCCCTCCGCTCGTCGAAGGCTCAGTCCATTCCTGATTCTCGCCGCCCGAGACACGCCGGAGCTCGATAAATGGGACAAAATGGAGCTCAAGTTCGGGAGGCTTCTGGGCGAAGACCCCAAGCTAACCCTCGCCAAGGTACAGAGAACCAATATCACTATATCTCTCATTTCTACCACTGCTTTTGTTGGGTTCCAGAAGAAATTGGGAAAAAGGTTGTTGATGAGTAGAACCAGTCCTTCTGATTAATTTCTTGTAAGGAAATTCTAATTGTGATTCCATTCTTTTCAGCATTTGTTTGAGGAAGATTGTTCCCTTCTATATTCGCACTTTGCTGTAGATTGGGCTGTTTTAGTTGATGTTCATGTGGGTTCTTTATGCTATTTAGATTTTAGAGTGGTGTATTTCCGCTGATTTGTGGGCATTTGCTTATTAAGGATTTCTTATGTTTCCATTGTACTTTTGTGGAGTGTTTGTTGTTCAAAATTTTTATTTTCTTTCTTAGGTGAGATCCTGGCTTTTCTTTAATCGATGCCTACATTTAGTTCTAGATAAAAATTGTAATCCAAACCCAAGAGAATGATTTTCTTACAGGTTTTAGTCCGCCAGAGTTGTGTTTTTTTGCCTTGTGGTGCACCCAATTTTTTAATCTAGAGCTTAATTGATTAATTTAGTGTATTTTTAACTCTTAAATTTTATTTAGTACCTTTAATTTAAATCTTTATTTATTATCCATCCCAGTAGGCAAGTTGTTGGCATCAATCAGTGCCTGAGTATCTCTTTGTAATTACTATAACATCAATGATGCTATACCTCATAGGATAGTATTACTATTTTTCTAAAAACTCCTCAGAGAGTTTGAGGTTGTCTGATTTTAAAGTGCTATATTCAGACAATTGATTTCTGAGAGAGATAATCTTTTTCTCAGACTTTAGCAGGTCTAAACAAAGTGCCTTAAATTCAAATTTAAAGTCCTCTGAATTAAAATCAAAGGAATCTATTATCTGGTCTTCTTCATCTCCATGTTCAGATTCAGATTCTGATTCATGTTCTGCATCAGAATTATGTTGGGAGGCATTGATAGCCATCATGCAGAACTCCTTCTTTTCAGCATCATCTTCATCATCACTTGAGCTTGATGAAGCCTCTGACTCTTCTTCAGTTTCACTCCAGGTTTCAGCTACAAATCCCTTCCAGGTGTGTTTGTTTTTGCTGGAGGAGGATTTGTCATTGTTGTTTCTCCTGAAGTCCTTGTCTTTTCTCCTATCTTTCCTGTCCTTCTTGTCCTTATTCTGATTTTCTGGACAATCAGGCACAATGTGGCCTGGTTTCCTGCATCCAAAACAAATAATTTCTTTATTATTTGATTTGTCATACCTTGGCTTCTCACGCCCTCTGGATGATCTCTTTCTGAAGTCTTTCCTGGTCATCTTATAGAATCTTTTGGCCAGTAAGCTCATCAATTCTTCATTGCCTGTGACTTTGTCTTCAGGCTGATCTTCTGTAGCTTTGAATGCTATTGTCTTTTCCTTCCTGATTGCTGGAGAAGCAGCCTTTTGTTCTTCCTCTCTATTCTTGATGAGCAGCTCATAAGACTTGAGCTTGCTCAACAAAGCTTCAGTAGTAATCTCAGTTAGGCTTCTGGCATCCTTGATTGGCCAGATCCTTGAGTCCCAAGTGCTGGGGAAGCACATTAGGATTTTGTCATTGAGTTCAGTTAGTGAAATCTCCTTGTCCAATGTTCTTAACTCAGTGACTATTAGGCTGAGCCTGTTGTACATGTCAGCAACTGACTCAGTTTCTCCCTTTTTGAAATTCTCATACTGGGTTATGAGATGGGATCTTCTGTCTTTCCTTTCATCAGCAGATCCTGATACAATTTCTGACAACTTGTCCCATATTTCTTTTGCTGAATTACATTCAGCCACTTTATGAAATATTTCATCAGACATAGTCTGAGCCAGAATATTCATTGCTTTGGCATCTGCAACTTTCCACTTCTTAATTTCTGCATCCGTTCATGAAGGAGGTGGAACAGCACTTGTACTTGTAATTACTGGGGGTCTTGGACACACTGTCAAAACAGAATTGTAGATGTCCTCATCAATAGAATTCATATATAATTTTATCCTTGCCTTCCAAAGTGCAAACTTAGAAAGGTTGCACACTGGAGGTCTGGTGCTAGCATAATCTTTGTTCTGTGCCATAGTTTTGTATGAATATAAATATAATACAAATAATAACCCTCTATAGAAGATTGATCTTATCAGAGATCTTTTGGTTCAGGTGTTAGCCTGTAGGAACAACCAATTTAATGAAGATTCAGTTGTTGAGTAACCAACCTCCCTCTGATACCAATTGAAAGTGAGGGTAAGATCTACCTTTACTCTAGATGGGAGGTGAATAGAGTATATTAAAATAATTTTCCAGATAAAAAATTATTTATAGTGAAAGACTTAATCTAAGTATAGGTGTACTGTGCTTACAGTAAATAAAAGATAAGAAGCAACAAACAAAATAACAGCACACAGCAAAGCAAAAGCACAGCAATCCAGAAGATACAAGGATCTATAGTGGTTCCCCAATCAACCTGGGTACATCCACTCTTCTACCACCCTAGGTAGGAATCCACTGCAGGAATAGTTGATCAGGTGTCCTGGGCACCAATGAGCTTTTGATAAGGTGCTCAAAAACCAAACCCAGATTTTTTGATCAGGTGTCTTGCCACCACTGAGTTTTGATCAGGTCTCAGAAACCAACCACAAAACTTTTGAAGGGAGTTTTGTGTAACCCTTTTACAGCAGAGTAAAGAAAGAAAAGAGTTTGTTGTTCTTCTCTGTCAACAGTCTAAGAGAAGACTAGTGGATGATGTTGTCAAAGCTCCCCCTGAGATCTGCAATTGTTCAGGAAGAAGAGCTTTGCATAGAGTGATAGGTATTCAGTAGCTTTAGATCTCCAACAAGAGATGATTTCAGCAGTTGCTGAAAAGTGATGTGTCTGGAGTCTTTGATGAAAAAGCCTTTGAACACTTGAATCAAGAAGATCTTGAAGGAGTAGAATAGAAGAAATCTTTTCTGTTTGATGATCTCTTTCACAGTATGATTCCTTGTGTTCTGTATGAATTCTAACTCAGTAATCCTGTAGACATGTGTCTCAAAATTCTTGATTGATATATCTTGTTCTGTCTTTCTCTAATTATCCTCTAGAGATATACTGAACATCTGTCTTTTTGATAGCCGTTAACCAGTCATAAATAACTGCCTTAAATGAAATTTATCTCCGGAGGAAAGTCCTAAGAGACATTCCATTTTGTCTTCTTTGAAACTTGCTCCAGATTAGTTGAAACGGCTACAGAATCCTTTGAAATAAATGCTGATAATAAACCAGATTGAATACCATAACTGTCTGATTTTGAATTCCTGAAATCGTCGATCTCTTCAGAAAATCGTCGATCTGAGCTCAACTATCGTCGAACTGAGCTCAGAGACTGGATCTAGACTTGAAACAGAAATCGTCGACCTGAGCTCAACTATCGTAGAACTGAGCTCATAGACTTGGAATATAGCTAGAGGCAGAATCGTCGATCTGAGCTCGAAGATCGTCGAACCGAGTTCGACGACTCGTTGAACTGAGCTCAGAGATAGTCGAACTGAGTTCGACGTTTCATCGACCTGAGCTCGACGAAAATTGTCCTAGTCTTCAGCACTAGAATTCTGATCTTAGAGGGTCTTGGGGGCAGCTTCCAAACCTAAGTTCTAACCCTTAGACTCATTCTAATTGACCTTTAAGACTATACAATAAGGTCAAAATAATTTCCTAAGAACATAGTGATCCTTGCCTAAATTAGTAATAGGGTATTCCAACACATTATTTGACAACGATACTCCATTTAGAAGGTGCATTGTTTCTCTATTAACAAATTATTTTTTGTTTTATTATATATATTACTTTATTTTACTCCCATTTCTATATTTCAAATTTATTTAAATTATATATATATATTTTGCTTAATTTTATTCTCCTTTATGGTGGCAGACTTGGCGCACCAATTGAGGTGTTGTCGCACGGCCTTGAGGTCACAGGTTTGAGTCCTGAAAGCAGCCTTTTGCAAAATGCATGGTAAGGTTTGCCTACATTTTACCCTTATGGTGGGACCCTTCCCCCGGACCCTCGCTGCGCGGGGATGCCTTTGTGCACCGGGCTGCCCCCCTTTTTGTTCTCCTTTATAATTTACTAATTTATTAAATTTTATTTATTTTATATAACTTTTTTACTTTTTTTTTCTCTCCCTAATATTTTTTTTTACTATTTTATTTTATGTTATTTGAATTATGAATTATTACTATTTTTTAATTTATACTTATGCATATAGAATATTGAAGATAAAGAGGATGACAGACCAATGAAGATAAAATATTTTGATACTTTTGTCTAAGAACCAATGTTGCAGATGTCAGATATCGGGGACACGTCGGTTTGGGTTTTCATGTTGGTTTTTTATATATCGGGGGATATATCGGAGATATTTCATATATCGGATTTTAATATTTAATTATATATGTAATTAAATGTTATTTTTTTAATTTTTATACATGTCATAGTACTAACTATTCTACAACCTATTAAACTTTTAAATATTAAAAGCTATATGTAACATTTAACATACAACACTTTAAAGATGAAAATTTGTAAAACTAGTGATTTTAAGATCAAAATTTCAAAAATCAAATTTCAAACATACCTCATTCTTGATCACTTAAAGACTCATCTATAGTCGCCAGAGTAGATATAATATGATCTTCATCCGATGAACCCTCTAGATCTCCCTCGTTCACTTCAGATATTTTTCTTTTTCCCCTTCTTTGATAACTAATTGCCACTTCTTTGCTTGTATCTAATCTTTGAGGTCTCCTTTTATCATGATCATCGTCGACTATATTGCCAATTTGTGCCCATGTCAGCCCCTCTCCAGGAAAGACTTCATCATCGCCATCTTCATCTTCATCCCCCTCAGGATCAACATTCACCATCAACTCTTGTATCATTCCAAAATCAACATCTTAACTGCCAATGGATCCCGAGATGTCTCTGAATATTTCGACTTCAGCAAAGCATTGAACTTTACAAATACTAAATCGTTCAATGTCTTGCTATCAAGTTTATTTCTCTTTTTAGAATGTATCTGCAATTTTTTTTTTAAAAAGTTAAATAATGCATACAATCATATAATAAGACGAGTGACAGGCACGAGCCTCCGACCCTCGTGCCCCGCGCGACAGTATCCGGTCAATGGCGACGGGCCATTGACGGGCTTCGCACGCCCCTGACGTTTTTTACTCATGTTTTTTTAAATTTTTTTTAAATTTAAAATAATATATATATAATTTTTGTTAATTATTTTTTAATTAAACACATATTTTATTATTATTATTATTATAAAATATTAAAAATTAATATATTTGCAGATCTGATTATCTTGATCCAACAGTGGTGATTGATCCAATGTCTTATTTACCTTGCCATGGATGTCTTATTTACCTTGCCACCATACTTCTTTTTAATATAGTATAGATATTAATGTTTAACTACATAACTAAATTAATGTATACCATCTCGAAGGTGCTCCAGTTCCTCTCACAGCCAGAGGATGAAGTAGTCAGACTTAATATTTTCATGGCCATAGTTTTAAGGTACGACGTATCAGCACCGTTAAGCCGCCACCAATATACTGTGAAAATTAAAATGACAACACAATGTATTAATTATTCATTTATTATACATAAATACATTATTATTATTAATAAATATATGTATTTTAAAATGTACCTGAATTTAAGTTGAGATTTTGTAGCTGTCTATTTGCCATCTCTTTACCAAATAACCCTTGTTGGTATTGGTAAACATCAAGCTCAGCACTGATGTGATCCTGTGTAGAAGGATTTTTCTTATATATCCTTGAGAGACACTCAGCAAAACCACTCATAAACCTTCCGTCAGCCTCAATCTCCACTCGATGAGAATAATAAAAATATGGGTTTAAGTAATAACCTGCAAAGTGCAGAGGACCGTTCAATCTCCACTCGACAAAAATAATAAAAATTTGGGTTTAAGTAATAACTTGCAAGGTGCAGAGGGCTGCTCATCTTCTTCTCCTATCTGCTATCAATCAACTTTCATATAGGAAAATATTTGTTCTCTTGGTGATCGAGAACAACAACAACCTTTTCCCTAGTTTTTTTGATATCCCCATATAACCACCCCATAGATGGTGTATCCCTGTTGACTCCTCTCAAAACTTTCGCAAATGGTGTGAATATACCAACAGCCAGCTCGACATTCGCCCAAAATCTAGCGCTCATCACTATCATTGCAGCCTACCATATGCAAAATAAAATATTAAGAAAATACTATAAATGACAACTTTCAAAACATATATTTTAAATGAAATGAATAAAGAGGCAATAGTTTTACCTACTTTTCCCCGGGCACTACTGATCAACTTTGTTGCAGCCCACTTTGCAGATGTGAATAAACCCTTCAATTGATTCTTCTTCTCTAAGATGCTCTCTAAAGATAGAAATGCTGTAGCGAATCTAGTCACACCTAGTCGAATAAACTCATGGGAGTCCAAGTCCTTTGTTGACTCTCTAAACATGTTGAGCGAGATGGTGTGACCATAGATGAATATAGCGAGTTGGCGGCCCAAGGAGATAATACTCTTTATTGGCTTAAATTTTCCTATATCTTGTAACAATAGATTAATAGTGTGAGCCGCACAACAAGTCCAAAAAATCGTAGGCCTTTTCAAAGCCATAAGCTTTGTAGCAGCCATATTATTGGACGCGCTATCCGTCACAATCTGCAAGATATTGTGTTCTCCTGGGCTCTTAGGGCTATCAATCGCCTCATCCAAGAATTCAAAAATGAACTTTCCATCTTGTGTGGAGGAGGAGACATTCTTCGAAAGCCAGAATGCTACTCCGGAACTACAATGTATTATGATATTCATCACGCTCCTACCCTTCCGATCTGTCCACGCATCAGTCATGATAGTGCAACCATTCAATTTGCAAGTCTGCGTGAATATGCCCAACATCTCCTTCATCCTTTCCACCTCCCCTCGCAAAATTTTGTCTCTCAACTCATAAAATGTTGGGATCTTCATCCCAGGTCCGCATAACCCAATGACATGAGCCATCTGCTGAAAGAATGAATTACATATGGCGTTAAACGGGATCCCGTTTTCATATGCCCATCTATCTATGTACACGACAACATCATCTCTGGCTTTCTTTTTGTACTTATTCTCTATCGTGCTCTGTTGAGAATCTTTTCTCTTGGTAGACTCGGCAGCTGAATGAACACATTGGTCCATTAGACCCTTTGAACTTGTGCTTCTCCGTATGCTAGTGTCCTCTTCTTGATCATTATGGACTCCTCCAACAACCACCTCATTCAAGATTGCTTGAAACTTAACACTTTTAGCTCTCTTACTCTCTAAATTTGAGTTTAGGGCCGAATCCGCTTTAGCCTTAACGTCGGCGGGAACCTGAGGGCATGACTTAACATTACTCTTCCATCCAGCCAAGTGATGCTTGAAACGTATAATTTTGCCATTCACTGTCTGCTTGCAGTAGTTGCATTTGATTCGGTTGGTGTCGTTTGCAACCAATTTTTCACCAAATGCCCAGAACGGATCTCTACCTGTTGGTACCAGTGATACGGAACCTCACTTGAACCAGCAGAAGAAGCCATTCTAATAGGGCAAGAAATAAAATTAATATTAGTTAGATGAAATGAAAAAATATTTTACATGACTACATCACGAGAAAAATTACTAGTTAAAAAAAATCAACATCAGAAAAGCCCCATAACTTCATTAGATCGTTAGATCTTCAGATATTTTTATATTATCCACGCAATATTTTATTTATCCGACAATATTTTGCATTCTCAGTAGTATACTAGTATACAAAGTTATAACTATCATTCAAACTTTCAAAGTATCCAACAAAATGAACAAATCATTCAAGTATCATTCAAATTTTCAAAGCATCTCACATTTTATTTATCAAAAGACACAAAACAGCAAGACAATTTAAAATGTGATTGAATATACATGCATCATTGATTGCAAAATGAAGTTGGATAAATAACTATTAATAGAGGTATTTTAAATCATTTGTTGATTAATAAACGTGTCAATTAAAAATAAAGCAGCAACTAATTAGACAAATTAAGCAACAGCGTAACCACCATGCTACAACCAGCAGGGTAGCCACAAATAAAATAGCGGACCGATATGTCCGACAACATGTCTCTGATTCTTTCTTCTAGCCCAGAGAGCATGCACATGACAATCAATGAAAGCTTCAAGCAACAACTAATAAGACAAATAAAGCAACAAGGCAACCACTAACAACTAAATGGGTCGACAGCCACCAACAACAACCCACAAGGCAGCTACCATGCTACAGCCGACAACTAGCACAACAACCAACACAAAAAAACAAAATGCAGAGCGATAAAATGAGAGGGGGAGGTAGGGAGAAGAATGAACCAGCCGAGAGAGCACCAGCGAGCAGGAATAAGAAAGAACCAGTGAGATAAAGTACCGACAGCGCGCGAGAGAGGGAGAGCACCAGTGAGTTAGAGAACACCAGAGAACCTGAGAATCAGAGAGCACCAGCGAGCATGGAGAAGAAAGAACCAGAAAGATAAAGTGCCGACAGTGCGAGAGAGAGGGAGAGCCCCAATGAGCTAGAGAGCACCAGATAACTAGAGAACCAGAGAGCACCAGCGAGCAGGGAGAAGAAAGAACCAGAGAGCTAAAGTGCCGACAGCGCGCGGGAGAGGGAGAGCACCAGAGAACCAGAGAATCAGAGAGCACCAACGAGCAGTGAGAAGAAAGAACCAGAGAGATAGAGTGCCGACAGCGCGCGAGGGAGAGCTAGGGCAGGAGCGGCGGGGAGAGCTAGGGCAGAGCGACGGGATGAAATGAAATGAGCGGGGTAGGGGGAGTTAAAACAGTAGCCCGACCCCGTTCATTTCATTAATAAAAGCATAAAACTAATAATTAAATTAAAATAAAAATAAATAAAAATTTAATTTTAAAAAACGCCCGATATGGACGTTTTTTGGGGCCGGCATGTCGGTTAAAACCGACATGTCGGTCCGCTATTTTCAAAATGCCACAAATAAAATTTATACCGGTTTTGTGTCGTTTTTGCTCTCAAACCTTCATGTCAGCCGACATGTCGGCCGATATCTACAACACTGCTATGAACAAAAGAGATATACAAAATTATTTCAATTACAGAGGAATAAATTAATGAGTCATACCATGAAACTCTGAGAATGAGTAATAGAGAGAAGAGTATGACGAGAAACCAACATCGCGGAGAATTAATTTGGATTCATGCCAGGGCGCTCGACCATGGAAGCTATAGACTTATTGAGGAGGCTCATTGACAACTATCAGGAAAAAACATGATATGTGTTAGAAAAGACAATGTAAAGGCCCATGTTTTGACCCATTTGTGTATTTTCTTCCTATTTGTTTTAGTCCCACATCTTGGATTTGAGATTCTTCTCTCTCTTCTCTCCCTATATATTTGTACTCGTACTTGTATTTACATACTGAAGAAGCACATACAAGATTGACTGGTTTTTCTGCATTACTCGTGTATTTCTCTATATAGTATCAGAGCATCCGGTCCTACCCCCGGTCTCGGGCGGATAGTTCTTTTCTAACTGCCAAACTCCTGCGGTTACTACCCTTGTTATCCGCCGACCTGTCTAACCGCCTCTCCTCCACGGTCTTCCTTTTCTCTACCCGGCTTCTCCTCCCCTTTCGTGGAACCACCCGCCCTTTCCTCTCCCGCTCCACTTTTATAGCTTTTCTCTCTCTCCCGTGGAACCACCCCTTCTCGCGCATTCTTCCACTCCTAGCCGCGGATCTCCGTCTTACCGTTGTGCTTTGCCGCGTGTCTCTCCTCTGCTGTAGCCGCTACTATTCTGTTGCCGACCTCTCTTCTAATCGCGACGACCATCTCTCCTTTAGCCGGTGCTCTTCTTGTTGCCGGCCTCTCCGCAACGGATCTTCTTGCCGCTGCGATCTCTACTGGCTTAACCTCGTCCTTCTCTTGCGCGGTTTCCTCTTCTAGCCGCTACTCTTGTCAGACTTCTCTTCGTGCTGCAACCTCTTCTCTTCTAGCCGCGCTCTCCAACGTCTCTCCTGGTCGAAGGTTCTTGTAAGGTTTGCCGCGCGGTCCGTCTCTTTGCTGCGAGGTCTTTCCTTGCTCTTTGATCGGTTTGCCGCGCGGTTTGTCCTAAAGTTCTTCTCCTGTTCTCGCTGCGGTCTCCTGCTATGGCCTCTTCTTCTAGCCGCTTGCTCTTGCCGCCTGATCTTGCCGCTTGCTCTTTGCTGCGCGATATGGCCGCTTGCTTTAGCCGCTACTCTAGTCGGTCCCCACCTCCATTCAGACCGCCCCGTGTCTTCTTTCGGCCCACTCTTCTTCCACTTTGACTGCCCGCTGCGGCTTCCTGTCCAGCGGCTTTCTCTTTTATAGTCGTTGCGGATTCTTCTCTAGTCACTGCGGTTTTCTATTTGCTGTGACCTTCTCCTCTGGTCGCTGACCGCTGGTCACTGGCTGTTCTGTCTGCCACGACCTGTGCTGTTTCCGCTCTGCTCACTGTTGCTTCTCGCCGGACTGCTCCTTGTGTTCGCCGAGGTTCCTCTTGCCGGCTTCTTCCCGAGCGGGCTATATCCCTTTGCCCACTTACCCGCTTGTCAGTTAACCACTTATCTTAATCGCTTGACATGGGTTCTTCTGCTGCGACCTCTATTCCAGCTGGGGCGGTTGTCCCCGTCCCTGAAGTCCGTGACGACTTGAGGATTACCACCATTTTCCTCACTGGGAAGAAGAACTTTATGGAGTGGGTGCATTCAGTTCGCCGAGTCCTTCAGTTCAAAGAATTTCTACATCATTTAACCCAGGATTTCCTTCTGCACCTACCGACGACTGGCTTCGTAACGACGATCGTGTTCAAACATGGCCTCTCAACTCCCTTGATGGCGAACCTTATCGCATGACCATGTATCACGAGACGGCTAAGATGATGTGGGTTGAGCTCCATTCTCTTTACTCAGGCAAGGACAGTCTCCAACACCTCTATGACATCATCACTGATCTCCAGAGTCTTGTTCCCGGTAGTGCTGCTGACTTAACCTCCTTTGTTACTTGGTCCAAGACGTTGGTTGAAGCTTGGATTCAGCATCAACCCCCTATTACGGATCTCGCTGCCCAATGCGCTCAAAAGGAAGCAGTCGATATTGACATGATGATAGCTCGTGTTCCGCCTCATTTTCAGAGTGTTCGGGCTCAGATCCTCTCCTCTGCTGCTACTCCCTCTTTTTTTGATATGTGCTCCATGCTGCTAAAGGTTTCACCACATCCTGATACTATTGGACCTCCCTCCCCGACTCTTCTCCAGCACTCTTCGGCGCCATTGCTACCTCTCCCTCCCCCTGCTCGTGGTTGGCGTTCAGGCTCTCGGAGGAGGGGTCGAGGAGGCCTGCCGCGACCTAAGTGTTCTTTTCTGTGGTAAGGATGACCATCTTGAGGCCACCTGCTACCACAAACATGGTCTCTCTTCTCGTCCAAATGCTTCTGTTGCTGCCCTCAACCCGTCGGCCACTCGTGCTGATCTTGATGAAGTCCGCCTGCAGCTCCAACAACTTCAAGGGTTGCTCCACAACTCGTCTGCCTCTGTTGTCTCCGTCTCTAATGAAGGTATCACTTATCTCTCCACTAGTTTGAGCTGGATAGTGGATTCAGGTGCTACTCATCATATCACATCCCTGAAGCCACCTCGATACTTGGATTCTCCGCATCCAAAGTTTATCACCGTCGCTAATGACAACACCGCTCCTGTCTTCGGCTCTGCCGACATATCTCTCAATCTTTCTATTTCTCTTCGCTCGGCTCTCCATGTCCCGGACTCTCCCTTTAATTTACTGTCTGTTAGTCGTCTCACTGTAGATTTGGATTGTTCTATCACGTTCACCTCTTCTTCTTTTCTGATGTAGGATCGCAGGACGCAAAGTATCATTGGTAGAAGACGACTATAAAACATGCTCTACCTTCTTGATGTCTCTCCTACCATTCTCTCCTCCGTCTCCTCAGTTGACTGGCATCGGCGTCTTGGGCATGCTCCACTTCCTGTTCTCCAGAAGGCACTTCCTGATGTCCTGCTTAAAGTTTTTCCTGTGATTCATGTATTCTGGGGAAACAACATCGTTCCTCGTTTCTCCCTCATTGTACCCAGAGCTCTGCTCCTTTTATGTCAGTTCATTCTGATATTTGGGTCCCCTATAAAATAGCAAGTGTATCTGGTATCGTTATTTCATTACTTTCATTGATGATTATTCACGGATGACCTGGTTGTACCTACTTCGTGACCGCTCCGAACTTTCTCGTGTGTTCCGTGCTTTCATTCTTGAGACTTGCACTCAGTTTGCCGATACACTCAAAACGCTCCGAACAGATAATTCTCACTAATACATTAGTCATGAATTCAATACTCTTTGCTCTGAATTTGTGATTATTCATCAAACTTCGTGTGCCTATACTCCTCAACAAAACTGTGTGGCTTAGCGCAAAAATAAACATCTTCTTGATGTTGCTCGATGCCTCATGATCCAAATGCATGCTCCCAAGGCGTATTAATATTTTGCGGTTTCCATGACATGCCATTTCTTCAACCGTCTTCTTTCCTCCGTCCTCAACAACGCCACCCCGTTTAGTCTCCTCTTTCCCTCTACACCACCATTCCCTCTCACCCCTCACACATTTGGTTGTACTTGCTATGTTCATCATCTCGGGCCCTCCACTGACAAGTTCAATCCTCAGGCAGACAAATATATGTTCGTTGGTTACTCCCGTACTCAAAAAAGGTATGTTTGCTACTCTCCCTGTGACGACCCAGTGCCGGCCTACTCTAGACTGCAGCTCAATTGGTGATGAGATGTTGGAGAACTTCATAGTTAAGCGTGCTCGGGCTGGAGTAGTACTGGGATTGGTGACCTCCTGGGAAGTCCCCGTGATGCGCCCTTGACTATCAAGTTTGCCTCATCAAAGGGAGGCTGTGGCCACCAACAACCCGCCTGTTGATGGATGACCTCATCAAAGGGATGGGTGACCTGCACTTTTTTTTGTGACGACCCAGTGCCGACCCACTCTGGACCGCACAAGGATCACTGTGGCCTCACCTGACGTCGTCCGGGCTGCAGCCCAAGCACCCAACCCCTCTCCATCAACAGGCGGGTTGTTGGTGGCCACAACCTCTCTTTGATGAGGCAAACTCGATAGTCAAGCACGCATCACGGGGACTTCCCAGGAGGTCACCCATCCCAGTACTACTCCAGCTCGAGCACGCTTAACTATGGAGTTTTTCCACTTCTCAACACAAATTGCGGGCTTGACTATCGAGTTTGCCTCATCAAAGAGAGGCTGTAGCCACCAACAACCCGCCTGTTGATGGAGAGGGGTTGGGCGCTCAAGGTTGTAGATATCGGATATCGGGTTCATGTCGGTTTGGGTTTGAAATGTCGTATGTCGGATTGAGGGGGATATATCGGGGATATTTTACAATATCGGAATTTAATATTTAAATAAAGATAACAATGTTTATAACACTTTTTTGCAAATAAGTAAAAATGTACAGACAATATATGGTTATACACTTTGCATTATATGTAACAATATGATTATAATGAAGTATTAAACAAAAATAAACACAATTGTGCATAATTGTATATTAATAAATGACAAATATTGAATAAAGCAACTTGCCTTTATTGTTATGATTATTTCTGGAGCAGTGATTCACCAATTCGTCATCCAATAGTTTAAATAAACCAACATGAACAAAAAGGCATCCACCTTATCAACATAGCCTTTATTGTTATGATTGTTTCTGGAGCAGTGACCCGACCCATGAAATCCTTTTTAAAACCCCGTTTTTTTTTATAAAATAAAACCAAAAAAACAGGTCGGCCGATATATCGCCAGGAGCCGATATATCCCGATATATCGCCGATATATCCGATATTTTACAAACCGTTATTTTGCTCAAACATATCGATTTCGTTGCGGTTTACCCCCAAAATCTTTATGTCGGTCGACATATCGGACATGTCGGCCGATATCTACAACAGTGTGGGCGCTTGGGCTGCAACCCGGACGATGCCAGTGAGGCCACAGTGATCCTTGTGTGGTCCAGAGTGGGTCGGCACTGGTTCGTCACACTCCCACTACCTGCAAGGTGACTGTTTCGGCAGATGTTACCTTTCTATAAGATCAATCGTTTTTTTCCACTTCATCACCACCTCCTCCATCGCCATCATTACCTCGACCTGTCGTTTCAGGTACTTCGGCGTCTTCCTCGATGTCTAGAATGACATAATCTACCGGGAAGATAAACTTATCTACTTTAACTAAAACATCCTCTATGACTCCAATTGGGTATTTTATTGACCGGTCCGCTAGTTGGATGCTCATTTTAGTTGGGCTTGGGGTGCCCAGACCAAGCTTTTTAAATAAAGAGAACGACATCAAATTTATACTAGCTCCTAAATCGGCCAAGACGGGTTTTATTAACAAATTGCCGAACAAGCATGAGATAGAAAATCGTCCCAGATCATTAAGTTTTTCCGGCAATTTATTTAAAACAACCGCCGAGCATTCTGCGTTTAAAGAAACACGCGAAATATCCTCAAGTTTCTTTTTATTAGAGAGTAATTCTTTGAGATATTTCGCGTATTTAGGCATATTGGAGATTGCTTCGCAGAATGAGACGTTTATTTGAATTTGTTTTTAAATTTCGATAAATTTTTTGTATTGCTCCTCATTTCGCTCGTCTTTAAATTTTAAAGGATAAGGAAGAGAAGAGTTTTTAATAATACATAGAGCTAAAGTTGAAGAAGGTAAAGTAGGTGAAGAAATAACTTGCGGAGAAGAAGATGAAACGTTTACCTCGGGTCCAGCCAAATTTGTAGAAGTTACCTCCTTTCTGCCGCGGAGGGTTATTGCGTTGGCACTCTCCCTTTGATTGGGCTCAGTGTTGCCTGACAAAGTTCTTTGTTGACGCTCGGAGAACAATTTGGCCAGCTGTCCAATTTGGTTTTCTAGATTTTTAATAGATCCGGTTAGATTCCGGATATTGGACTCGTTGGAGGCTACATATTTAGTGAAGACCTCTTCAAGTGAAGAGGACTTTTGTGGTGGCGATGGTGCAAATCCGGGAGGATTCACTTGTGGTGGTCGCTGAGCATTATTGAGCTTGCTCCATGAAAAATTTGGGTGACTCCTTAAACCCGGATTATAACTATTATTAAAAGAAATATTATTATTCGAGTTATAAGGAGGACGATAGGAGTTCCCCATATAGTCTACTTGCTCTTAAATAAAATTATTATTAAAATTATTATTATTATTATAAGCCCAATTGGTGGCGGAGGAAGCAGACATCTCCGCCACTTGCTTTGTGAGCATTTCTACTTGATGTGCTAAACTCGGGGTGGCCTCGACTTCGAAGAGTCCGGTCGGCTTGTTAGGGCGCGACCGTGGCACATTCCACTGATAAGCATTCATGGCCATCTCCTCAAAAAGCTCTTGAGCGGCCTCAGGGGTTTTGTTATTAAGAGTACCTCCCGCGGCCGCATCAATCATTTGCCTAGTTTGGAGATTCAAACCATTGTAGAAAGTTTGAACTTGTTGCCACATAGGAAGGGCATGATGCAGACATCTCTGCAAAAGTTCTTTGAAGCGCTCCCATGTGTCATAGAGAACCTCCGAGTCTATTTGCGTGAATGTGAGAATGTCCGTACGTAATTTAGCGGACTTTGCCGGAGGAAAATATTTCGTTAAAAATTTCTCTGTCATTTCGGCCCAAATAGTGATGAAACATCTAGGAAGAGAACCCAAGCACTGTTTGACCTTAGTCCGCAAAGAAATTGAAATAAACGCAAACGGATGGCGTCATCGGTGACGTCATTTATTTTAAACGTATCGCATATTTCTAAAAAATTAAGTAGATGTAAATTTGGATCTTCATCCGGTAAGCCATCGAATACAACCGATTGCTGTACCATCTGAATGATACTCGTTTTAATTTCAAAATTATTATTCGCTACTGTCGGACGAATAATACTAGATTGTGTTCCCTCCAAATTCGGTCTCGCATAATAGGACATGGTCCGTAGCGGGGCCGCATTAAGGTTAGGAACTTCCATTATTCCCTCGTTAGTTTCTCCGATTGACTCTTCGCGAATTATTGGTAGATCACTAAATCGGAGATGTCGCCGAAAGGTGCGCTCGATTTCCGGATCCAAACAGAATTCAAAATTATTCGAAGAGTTTACTCGGGTCATAAACTAAAAAAAAAGAAGAGAAACGATAAAATTAATAACTATTTCTTTTTCAAATTATCGACCAATCTCCCCGGCAAGGCGGCAACGACGCCAAAAACTTGATTGCGCGAAACTATATCCGCAAACGACAACGACAAGTGTACCGTATCGGGAGTGGTATAGGTTTATAAAATCCAATGTCGTATTAGACTCGGGATGATCGAGTAATCCTACTTTGAAAGAACGTTATTATTTTATCAGTAGAAATTTGGGTTGGGGGTTGCGAATAACAAAAACTAAAAATGCTAATTGAATTAATTCGAGGGGTTAAAAGCTAGTGCTCGATCTTTGAATCACCGCGGAAATTAAAAATATCGAAATGAAAATAGAGTGCAATTCTCTTGTTGGAGAGGCTTTGACTGTGGAGGTTCCCGAAGCGTGAACACCCTTTTTTCGAAGATTAGGTTCAACTAAAGCTTAGGTGTATCGACCGAACTTTCGTTCTCAAATCGCATCGTCTAAGACTTGCTTTAGGTTGTGATCCTCGCTAATAGATTTTACTCCAATCCGGAAGAGTTACGTTGTCCTCTCTCGAGGGTTGCGTTCTATTCTTTTTACCAATGAGTGATCGATTCGCCTTACGAGCCTCTCGTCTAACTAAAGAGCGAAAATCATTATGAAAACTATATAAAATATATAGCCTCAATGAATTGATCAACGGTAAATCGTAAGCGTTCAACAATTTGAGAAAAACAAAACTAAAATCATAGCAAAAGTTAACTCATCCTCGGATCATCGCGATCGAGCACTATAAAAATTAGTTACTCATGGAGATGGGGGGAATCATTATTGTAGAAAAAATGCGACATCATGAAAAAATGTGAAAGTGACGCGAGACAAAATTTGCACGTTCACAAGAGACAAAATTGAAATATGGATAACAATATTTCGAAGTGCAATAGAATTTGAAATTTTATTGCTAAACGAGAAAGAAATTACGAGAAACAAGCTTGCGAGGATACAATAAATAAAAGTGCAACGTTACAAGTTGATGAAAGTCAAAATAAGACGTACACGATTAAAAGAGACAACAAAAATAATGACAGAAAAATAAGACAGCTTGACGAGCGATCCCGGAATAAAATATCTTCAATCTTCTCTCTAAACTCTTCTCCAAATGAATGTGACAACTCTCAAAAGATGCTCTTATCGTAATGCCCCCCCTCCTCCCCAATGAGCCATATTTATAGGTGCAAACCCATAAATCTGGAATTTATTTGGAGGCGTAATTTTTGGAGGAGGCTAGCTGAAGCGTTACAGAAGCATGAAGGTGATGCTTCGGCGGAGGTGTTGGAGGCGTTACTTGAGGTGGCTGTCCGGGTGTAATGGCAGCATTGAAGAGGCGGGTGTGATCCATGGAGGAGGAACAATACTGATGGCGGAGGCTGAGCTGGCGCTGCATTAAGAGGATTGCTGACGTGGAGGAGGCGGGCTGGATCGATGACGTGGCTGCATGGAGGAGCAGAGGTGGCGGAGTCTTCTTCATGGAGGTGGACATGCTGGCCGGAGCTGCTGCTTGCTGGGGTGGTGCGCGGTGGTGGCGCTGCATGGAGTGAGCTTGGGTAGCATGGTTGGTTGCTGCAGGGTGGTTGTCGGGTTGAGGTGCTGGCCGGAGCTTGCTGGGAGTGGCTGGGGGCGGCGGCGGCCAAGCTAGGTGGTGGCGGCGGCCAAGCTAGGTGGTGGCGGCGGCCAAGCTAGGTGGTGGCGTCGAGTTGTATGGAAGAGGAGGTGGTGCTGCTGCTTGGTGGAGCTCGGGTAGCATGGTGGAGCTCGGGTAGCATGGTGGCCGGAGCTGCTGGCCGGCGGTTGCTGTCAATTCTTTATATATATATATATACATGAAATTATGAATGTATATATATAAAATTAATTATATATATATATATACACACATATATATATATAATTATACATATATACATATATATATATATATATATATATATATATATATATATATATATATATATATATATATATAAAATTATTGCATGGGTAAGAGCTCGGGCCGCATCCATGGAGGGTGGTGGTGTTGAATATATCCGACCGAGCCCTATGTTGACAAGTTGGACTCGCACGCGAACCCTGGTCGTGACCGCGGGATATTGCACATAAATTCCCCCAGGCCTGCCGTATTCCTACAAAATAAAAAAAAATATAAGATTAGAACATAATATTATTTTGGCGAAATATTTATAAAACTAAGGATCAAATGTAAGTATTTATTTAGATATCTTATAAGATTAAGCCCTAAATGATGATTAAAACACTAGTCATTAATATGCATCGAGATTTTGATCCTTTTAGTGTCCAAATTCTTGGGCAGTCTCCTCTTCCCTCTCTGCTGGAAGTTTACAGTCCCATTCAACAAGAATTTGATCACCGTCAGATATTAAAGCCCAACCCTGCCTCAGAGGGATCTACTCTTGCGGCTCACTTTATCTGGTGAGAAGGATCATCTGATGTGTGATTATTGCTGGAAGACCCGTCATACCAGGGACACTTGTTTCAAGCTTCCCGACTTTTCTCCTCATAGGGGGGAGCCTTTCGTGGTGGCCTTGGCTATGGTCGCTCTCAAGGCTGTCTACCTCCGTCCTGATCAGCTCAACAGGTAGCTTTATCATCAAAAAATCTTTAATAAATCTCATGTAATAACCCTTTAAACCAAGAAAGCTATGAATCTCAATAACTGCCTTCGGTTTTGGCCAAACTCTGATTACTTCTATTTTCTTCAGGTTAATTGAGAGTCCTCATTGACTGACAACATACCCCCATAGAAGCAACTTCTGCTAGCCAGAACTCACACTTAAAATTTTTTGCATATAATTTATTCTCCTCGAGAGTGCTCAAAATCTCTTGAGGTGTACGACATGCTCTTCTTCATTCTTTGAATACATCAAGATGTCTTCAATGAAGAAATTTCCGAAATACCCTATTTATCAGATCCATGAAGGCAGACGAGATATTAGTCAGGCCGAACGACCTGACAACAAACTCATGTTGCCCGTACCTTGTATTGAAAGTTATCTTCTAAACATCCCCATCACGAGTCCTCAACTGATGGTCTCCTGATCTCAAATATGACTTTAAGATTTTGCATAGATTATCCCGATCCTCCACTAATAGCAGTGTACAAACCCGTATCCGGCGAGTGAGATTGACAGGAGCCAGATCAGCCAAATCAGGCAGTCCAAGTCCCAAGCGACTCGCCTAGGCGGGGTGGAACGGATGAGAGGCGAGTGGAGCAAGCAGGCTCGACTCGCCCCTGGCTCTCCGTAGTAGTAGGCGGGTGGGGCAGGACAGGCCCGCACTCGCCCTGGGCCATAAGGAGGCGGCGAGTGCTAGCCCCATCGAGCACTCGCCGCCCTAGGCGAGTGGAGGTTTTCAAGGATCAATCGCCCGGTTATGTGATGTTTTTTTACCATTCCACCCCCGCAGGCCTGCCAGTAGCCTTTTAAAACAGCGGAGTTACGCAATTGGTAGACCGGTTTGGGCTGTGTATATCCGTTCAGAACAACGGAGTTGAGCTGTTGACAGACCACTTTCAGAAAACTATAAATAGACCCAAGGGGGTACCTCAGAAGGCAAGCTTTTCCAGTTTTCTTACTCTCATTTTACAGCGCTTTCTGAGGTGCCCTTTGCTCAGCACAGGCTAAGGAGGGGAAGCGCTCTAAGATTTTCCGGGTGTGTGGTGGGACCTCCGTGCTGGAGCCTTGAGTCGGTTTTAAGTTCTAAGTCTTCAATCAGTTAATCTCGTTCGGAGAAGTAAGTGTGCGGTCACCCTTCCCCAAGGGTTCGAACTCCACAGAGGCCGGTTCTTTGTTTCAACATTTTGGTGCGGTGAGCGTGGAGAGTGACCAGTACCAAAAACCTTAGCGAGCCTAATGACTGGAGGTGAAGGGCAAGGATCTGACCGGGGCTACTCGCCACCTCCCCGCCCTCTCGCCACCCTCGGGATGTTCGAGGATTTCAGGCAGGAGATGCGGAACCTCGTCATGTTCGCACTCAGAGCTCGCGGCGAGTGCTCAACACCCGCCGTCCCAGTGGTCGCCGCCCCAGCTCTGGGCGAGAACGCCCCCGTCAGGTGACCTGGGAAGGAAGCAGCGGAGGAAGGCAGCGAGCGGGATCTGTCGGGGCGAGCTTTGTTCCCCGGCTCGGCGAGCGCGGGTCGAATCGGCAAGGTGGAGGCGCGGGATCGCCCGGCTCTCCTAGCGGGAGAAGGGGGTCCTTTCAGCTAGCTGGTCTCATCTACCCCAGTTCCAGAAGGGTTCCGCGAGCCGAAAATGCCCTACTACATCGGAAGGGATGATCCGGTCCAACACATCCAATTGTTCGAGGATGTGGTTTCGATTCGACAGATGTCGGATGCCTTCAAGTGCCGGCTCTTCGCCATCACCCTCAAGGAGAAAGCGAGGGATTGGTTCCACCAGCTTCCAGCCAGCTCCATCTATTTTGTTTTGAGGACCTGTGCCGGGGGTTCTTGCTGAGGTTCATAACTTCCAAGAAGAGGAAGAAAGAGTCTGAGTCCCTGTTCCTTATCAAGCAGGGAGTGAATGAGACTCTTGGGAGCTACGTGGATGGGTTACAGCAGGAGGTCCTCCAGGTGCAGGAGATGCCAGGGCACACCCTCATGGTGGCCTTCACCCTGGGGCTGCAGCAGGGGTTCTTCAGGATGGAGTTGAAGCAGGTGCCCCCGGTGTCTTTTGAGGAGCTGATGGAGAGAGCAGCTCGAGAAGTCGAGAGGGGGGCGTCGAACCTGGCGTTTGTCAGGAAGCTGGCCAAGTGGGAAACAGAGGAGAAGGAGCCAGGAGGTGGCAAGGGGTGGGAGGCCAGGAGGGCAGAGCCCAGACAGAGGGAGCAACAGCAACAGCCGAGGTGGGGGTGCCAGGAGCCGAATAATCGGCTAGGTTGGAGGCAGCAGGATTGACAGGATCAGTGCCAGAGGAGAGGTTTCCACGAAGGAGACCACCGCCAAGGAGGGCAGGGCCAGTTCAACCCTCCAGGTTGGAGGCAGGGCCAGAGACCTCCTCTCCCCGATCAACATCAGGCTATGACGATAGCCTTGGGGAGGAGGAGAGGCTTCCAGAGGAGGAGGCAGGAGGCCAGGGCGGAGCTGCCCTACTATGACTTCTACCAGGAAAAAGGGCATGCGACAACCACCTGCCCGGAGTTCCTGGAGATGAGGGAGGCCAGGGGGCAGGCTTCGCAGCAGCAACAGCACCGCCAAGAGGTGCGGATCAAAGAAGTCTTGCGGGGGTGGGGGGGGGGGAGGACAGGTGTGAGGACCGGGCCGATGTAGGCGGCCGAGGAGGTATCAGGGTGATCCATGAGGGGTGAGAGTTGAGTCCGCCCGCAAGGCGAGCCTCCACACCATGTACCGCCGGAGCGTTGCCTCCACATCCCTAACCCCACCCCCAGATGAGAAGATTACCTTCTCCCGGAAGGACATGCCGGATCACGAGGATCCGTTCTGCCACATGCTGGTCATTCAGGTCGCCGTCGAGAACTTTACCGTTTCCCGGATCCTCGCGGATAATAGGAGTTCCGTCAACGTCGTCTTCAAAAAGGCGTTCAACGCGATGAAGGTGGAGGCCAGGAGGGTGTTGGCCTCAGATGAGTCTTTGTTTGGGTTCTCCGGAGAGAGGAAGTAGGTAGAAGGAGGAGTGAGGCTCCATGTCACCGGGGGGGGGGGCAGTCCAAAAATTGCTTGTTCGTCATCGTGGACGCTCCCAGCAGCTACAATGTCATATTTTGACGGCCCCTCATCAGCACCTTCCGTTGCGTGCCATCCTCCTTCCACCAATGCCTCAAGTTCAACGCTGAGGGCATCCAGGTCCGGGTCCGGGGAGACCCCAAGGTAGTGAGGGAGTGCTACGTGACCGCGGTCAACTCCATCTCCCGGCAAGGAGGAGCCGAGGAGATGGAGAGGAGGATGGAGGAGCTGTCTGGCCAGGAGGCCGCAGGAGAAGCTGAGGGGATGGACGTAGAGGAGGAAGAGGTTCTTGCCCGTGGGGGAGGGGAGGAGGAAGTTCTGGAGGAGCTGACCGAGGTGGTGGTTGTGGAGGAGGCTGGGGAGGAAGTTCTTGCCCCTGGCGAGGGGGCTGCTGGTGAGTGGAGAGAGCAGTCCCGGCTGGAGGCAGCGGAGGAGGTGGTGGAGATGGAAGTTCTCACCTAGGGAGGAAGGGTGGAGAGAGTGCGGGTCAGCGGAGGACTGAGCCCAGAGGACCATAGGAGGATGCTGGAGTGCATCCAAAAGAACATCGACATCTTCGCATGGAGCGCGGAGGACATGCCAGGGATCGATGCGGATGTGGCTTGCCACCGCCTCAACCTTGACGTCGATGCCCGTCCCGTCCGGCAGAAGAAGAGGTCCTCCGCCGACAAGCTGGCCGAGCCCATTCGAGAGGAGGTGGAGAAGCTCTTGAAGGCGGGGTTTGTATCAGAGATCCAGTATCTAGGCTGGGTCTCCAATGTGGTGATGATCAAGAAAAAGGATGACCGCTGAAGGATGTGTATTGACTTCTCTCTTTTAAATAAAGCATGTCCTAAAGATTGTTACCCCTTGCCTCAAATCGACGCGTTGGTTTACTCAGTCGTCGGTTTTTCTCTAATGAGTTTTTTAGATGCGTTTTCAGGTTATCACCAGATCAGGATGCACCCACCCAACATGAAAGATGTCTCCTTCATCACAGGGGATGCGTGCTACTGTTATAAAATGATGCCCTTTGGGCTAAAAAAACGCAGGGGCAACATTCCAAAGGATGATGGATCGGGTCTTCCGGGAGCAGAAAGGGAGGAACCTGGAGGTATACGTAGACGACCTCATGATCAAGAGTCGGGACGTGGACTCTCACCTCCAGGATTTGGAAGAAACTTTCAGCACTTTGCGGAAGTATAAAATGAGGCTGAACCCCTTGAAGTGTGTTTTCGGGGCGAGCAGGGGGAAGTTCCTAGGCCATCTACTTACTCCCGCGGGAGTGGAGCACAACCCTGACAAGGTGAGGGCAATCATGGAGTTGGGGTCGTCTCGGAACGCCAAGGAAGTCCAGCGTTTGACAGGGAAGCCGGCAGGGCTCAGTAGGTTACTCTTTCGGGCAGGAGAGAAGTGCTCGCCTTTCTTCAAGGCGCTGAGAGGGGGGTAGAAGTTTGAGTGGTCCGAGGAGTGCGAGAAGGCCTTCCAGGCCTTGAAGAAACAACTAACCCATGCTCCGCTTCTCCAGGGGCCGAAGGAGGGGGAAGATTTTTCCCTATACCTTGGGATTGGGGCCGAGGCCCTGTGCTCCGTTCTGGTTCGGGAAGAGGGCAAGAAGCAGATGCCGATCTACTATGCGAGTAGGGTCCTGAGGAAAGCAGAGCTTCGGTACCCTATTTTGGAAAAGTTTGCCTTCGTTTTAGTCATCTCGGCTTGGAGGCTCCGACCCTATTTCCAGGCCCACTCTATCCGGGTAGTGACTGACCATCCCCTTCGCAACATATTTGAGGGGGTGGAGCACTCCGGAAGATTGACAAAGTGGTCGGTAGAGTTGAGCGAGTTTGACATATCTTTTGTTCCTCGCCTCTTGATCAAGGCCCAGATGATGGCCGACTTACTAGCCGACTATGTGGTCGAGGTGACGGAGACCGAGCTCACTCATCCGGTCCCTTGGAAGGTGAAAGTAGATGGCACGTCTGGAAGACACTCCTTGTGCGTAGGAGTGATTTTGGAGAGTCCGCACGGGACAAAGATTGAGCAAACTGTAGTCATTCATTTTCCCATCACTAACAATCAAGCGGAGTACGTGACAATGAGCGCAAGGCTTCGACTGGCCAGGGAGCTAGGGGTGCAGAGCGTGGAGGTATTAACGGACTCTATAGTGGTGTCCTCCCAGATCAACGGCGAGTTCGAAGCAAATGAGCCCACCCTCCAGCTGTACCTGACAAAGGTGAAATGGGTCATCGGCATGTTCCAAACATTCTCCATCAGACATGTGCCGCGGGAGGAAAATGAGCAAGTGGACCAATTGGTCAAGTTCGGACCCCGTGCGGGAGGAACCCTGTCTGACCTCTTCCGCCCTTCCATTGAAGAGGGGGAGCTGATGAAAGTGGATCGGCGCCCTTCCTGGATGGACCTCTTCACGACCGTCTTGTCCACAGGGGAGTTTCCGGAAGGCCCGGACAAGAAACGCTTCAAGTATAAGTCGGCATACTACCTAATGCGCGATGGGAAGCTGTATCGGATCTCAGGTCTTCTAGCACGTTGCGTGGCTGAAGATGAGGTCCCGAGGATCTTGGAGGAAGTTCACTCCGGGGAGTGCGGGAGTCACTCAGAGAGCAGGACCCTGGAGGGGAGGATAGTAAGGCAAGGGTACTTTTGGTCGACCCTGGGCCGGGATGCCACCGAGTTTGCAAAGAAGTGTCAGAAGTGCTAGCTATTCGCTCCCCTCCAATTGCTACCAGCCCAGAGACTCATAAGCATCACTGCGCCCTGACCCTTTGCTATCTGGGGAATGGATTTTGTGGGGCCCTTCGCCCAGGCCAGTTGACAGAGGAGGTTCTTGTTAGTACTGATTGATTATTTTTCTAAGTGGTTGGAGGTCAAAGCGCTAGCCAAGGTGACCTCCCAGGTGATCTAGAATTTTGTATGGGGGGAGATTATTTGCATGCACGGGTTTCCTCAGGCCATCGTCACAGACAATGGGCCACAATTTGCCAGCGCGGAGTTCATCAGTTTTTGTGGTCAGCTCGGGATCGATCTCCGTTTCGCGTCGGTCCACCACCCCAGGAGTAACGGGCAGGTGGAGGCGGCGAATAAAATAATCGTAAACTTGTTGAAAAAGAAGGTTGAAATCTGAAGGGGAGCTGGGTGGAGCAGCTCCCTTCAGTTCTTTGGGCCCTGAGAACCACTCCCAACACGGCCACGGGAGAGACCCCCTTCATACTCTCTCATGGCTGCGAAGCTGTACTCCCGATAGAGTTCGAGACTCGGACACCGCGAGTAGTAGAAGTGGAGGAAGGTGGAGAAGAATGGAGGGTCGAGAACGAGAATAAGCTGCGACTCTCCTTGTATCTGACAGAGGACCTCCGAGATGTGGCTGCTGTTAGACAAGAAGAAATTTAGCGGCGGATGGCCAAGTAATTTGACAAACATGTTAAAATCAAACAGTCCGCGGAAGGGGACTTGGTCCTGAAAAAGGTAAATGTCGCAGGAAGATCAGCTGCCACGGGAAAGCTCAATCCAAATTGGGAAGGTCCGTTTATTGTCAAGGAAACATTGAAGTCAGGGGGGTATTGCCTCTAGAATGTGGAGGGCGAGACCCTAAGTCACACCTGAAGCGGTGATGACTTGAAACGTTTCTATCCTTGAACCATGTAAGCGACGTCTTTTTTTAATATAAAACTTCTTGACATTCCATACTTTTTGCAGTAAATTGCATGAATAGGTGAAGAGTTCACTAAGTTGACCCCGAGCGGATCCCGCTGCCAGGCTCCCATTAGCTGATAGGGCTGGATGTCACTCGATGGTGTGTACCCAGACCCCGAGCAGATCCCGCTGTCAGGCTCCCATTAGCTGGCAGGGCTGGATGTCACTCGATGATGTCTACCTAGACCCCGAGCAGATCCTGCTGCCAGGCTCCCACTAGCTGGCAGGGCTGAATGTCACTCGATGGTGTCTATCCAGACCCCGAGCAGATTCCGCTGCCAGGCTCCCACTAGCTGGCAGGGCTGGATGTCACTCGATGGTGTCTACCCAGACCCCGAGCAGATCTCGCTGCCAGTCTCCCACTAGCTGGCTGGGCTGGATGTCACTCGATGGTGTCTACCCAGATCCCGAACAGATCCCGTCGCTAGGCTCTCATTAGCTGACAGGGCCTGATGTCACTCGATGGTGTCTACCCAGACCCCGAGTAGATCCCGCTGCCAGGCTCCCACTAGCTGGCAGGGCTGGAGTCACTCGATGGTGTCTACCCAGACCCCGAGCAGATCCCGCTGCCAGACTCCCACTAGCTGGCAGGGCTGGATGCCACTCGATGGTGTCTACCCAGACCTCGAGCAGATCCCGCTGTCAGGCTCTCACTAGCTGACAAGGCTGGATGTCACTCGATGGTGTCTACCTAGACTTCGAGCAGATCCTGCTGTCAGGCTCCCATTAGCTGGCAGGGCTGGATGTCACTCGATGGTGTCTACTCAGACCCCGAGCAGATCCCGCTGCCACGCTCCCACTTGCTGACAGGGCTGGATGTCACTCGATGGTGTCTACCCAAACCCCGAGCAGATCCTGCTGCCAGGATCCCACTAGCCGGCAGGGCTGGATGTCACTCGATGGTGTCTACCCAGACCCCGAGCAGATCCCGCTGTCAGGCTCCCACTAGCAGGTAGGGCTGGATGTCACTCGATGGAGTCTACCCTCTCGGTTGATGCTCAACACCCGCCGTCAGGCTTTCACTAGTTGATTGGGCCGGTAGTAGTACCCGGTGGTTGGCCAAAAGGAAAGTCCCGAGCTGCTCCCGCTGTCAGGCTTCCACCTAGCTGACAGGGAAGGGGCCCTCGGTGGACGTTGTTGCTCTGGAACCAAGCCCCGGGATGCTCTTGGCAGTCAACATGAGACATTCGAAGGTAAACTTGGGGCAGAGGCTGTGGGCAAAAATCATAAGGGAAACAAAAGGTCAGATCCAACAATCTCCAGACAACCAGGTAGTGGCGAGCCGAGATCTCGGCAACTACTAAGGGGTGACAATAACTAAGTAAAGCAATGCCAAAGGAAGGAGAGACGTGTGGTTTGGGGGTGAATCTCGCCAAAGGGTGCACTCGTCTGCATCAACGACAAGAAGGCGAGCCGAGTCTCACCCCAAGCTCGCACTTACCGCCTGAGGGGACACGCGAGAACTACCAGGCTAGTGCGAATGCATGGGGCTGTTCTCGGCAATTGCATTCCACCCCATCAGGTTTTTGCTTGGGAAAGCCAGGCCCCAATAAACTCCTGGGGGGGGGGAGAAATCTCGCGGGCAAGTAGGATGGTCGCGAATTCAGCGCGGCGAGTGGCCTAGACCCTACTACTAGGGGAGGGCGAGATCCTGAGGTCTTCGCACGGGTATGTATTCTAACTCAACAAATAAATTCTAGCGGCGAGCTCTACCCTGGCGAGGTCACACAACAAGGGGGTGACATGCGCGCACGAGCGCAATACAGACAACAAACACAGAAAAGAAGAACATTTGCTAAGTAAAATTTTCATTGATATATCTTTTCGGTTACAAAAGGACTCGCCTCGCGGCGAGGTTACAAAATTAGGGGGGAGGGGAATCATTACAGGAAAATAAAGAAAAATACAAGTCAGCTCTCGTCTTCTCCCCCGGAAGGATCATCCTGAAAGACCAAAACTTCTTTAAAGAGCGAGTCGAAGCTGTCTTTCGGCTCGCCAGGAGTAAGGATGGGGAGGAACAGCTCCGGCACCAGGTGCTTGGCGGTCACCTCCTCGCAGTCCGCCGTCAGCACCTGTAGATATCGCATGACCTGCGGGGTATGATCAACAGTTTTGATAGAGTTGACCCGCAACATTTCGTTGACCTCCGGCTGGCTGAAGATCTTCTTGTCTTTGCCTTGGGCGCTCGGCCCGCCGCGAGCTGGAGGGAGCAGGCAATCCACCAGGCGAGATATTTCACCCTGGAGCAGCTTATTCCGCCCCTCCAGTTGCTTATTCTTCTCCTCGAGCTCGGCAGCGCGAGTGCGCAGGCGGTCCGCGGTTTCAACATCCTGCCAGGCAAAGGGGGGTAAGAAAGGAAGTTACAAAAGCCAAGTAAAATGGGAAGAGATTAACTAGCACTCACCACCCCGCCGACACTCTTCTCGATGATGTCCTCGGCGATCCCCAACCTCCTCTTCAGGTTGGCGACATCGTCTCGGGTGAGGTCCCGAGCTTCCTCGGCACTCGCCATCTTATGGTTGAGGGTGAAGCCACGGCGGACGGACATGTGCGCAAGCTCCATTGAACGCATTTGTGCTCGCGTGCATTCATGGTCAAGCCGCTGGAGGGTCATCCCATCGTAGGCCTCGGCGTCCTCGCGTCCATAGAGCCCGAAGCCGAGGGCAAAGGAGTGCCCGCTGGGAGGGCGGCGCTCAGACCAAGAAGGGAGGAGGGAGGAGATGGAAACCCGGTGGGCCTGCTCATCCCAATGGGCCATCGACTCGCCGACTTGGTCCTTCACCTTCCCACTGATATCAAAGTTTTGATGGTCCTTCGGCAGGCCCGACTCGCGGGCCAGGAGCCCCTCGGCAGCCGGGGAGGCGGGGAGATCGCCGTCGCCTCGCTCCTTCTCCGACGAGTCTAGCAGGACCGGCCTTTCCCTAGGGACCACCGTCTTCTTCAGCTTTTTTGGTGGCGGCGGTAGGCAAGGCGAGCTGGAGCTGGCGAGATCAACCCGCTTCTGGCTGGAGGTGGGCTTGGAGGATTCTCGCTCCATTCGGTGAGCCGCCGCAGCCGCCCTCTCTCGCGCGAGTGGGTCAGGGTACATCCCTTAGTCCGCGAATGGCGGGTTCTCCGGGATCAGCCGCTCCCCTGCAAAATAACTTTGTTAGAAAAGATCTTGGCGAGCCCACGGTGAAAGTAATAATGACAGGTCATTCCTTCGCCAGGAAGAACTGGCTGGAGCGAGTCGAGGCCCCTTCGCAGGAAGGCGACCTCGAAATCTTTGTGCAGAAAGAACTGGTGGAGGCTGGAGTCGTCGCTTGTCAGGGTCGGCGGCCGGTACACCTCCTTGCCCTGCTGGATTGGCGAGAAGGGCATGTTGTCGAGCTCGCCCTTAATGATGACGAACTTTGTGAACCAAATATGGTTCTTGTTGACCGTCTCGCGGACCTTGAGCTACGAGCCGGCGAAGAAGGCGATCCCGTCGCTGGTGGCGCGGTAGATGATGAGCTTTCGGAAGACGGCGAGATTAAACTCAATCCACTCCTTCCGAAGGAAGCTCACGAAAGCCACAAGCATGACGATCGCGTTGGGGTTCATCTGCGCGGGGATGGCCCCAAAGTACTTTAACACCTGACGGACCTCCGACCAGAGGGGCAGACGCAACCCTACCTCGAAAAGTGAGATGGGTAAGGCGAGTTCGTCAGTGAAGAATGTGTCGATCGCCTCGCCTCGCCTAGACCGGCGCGCGGTGAACCCTGACGGAACATAGTCCGCCACGAAGGTGAGAAGCTCCTCCTCCGTGGTATTCCCATCGAAGAAAGGGTACTCTGAAAATTGCTTAACGCACTTTGACCTCCCATCGGCGTCGGGTCGCGTCTTGCCCATTTCTATAGATCTCGGCGCGAGTGCAAATGACGAGAAGAGCAACAAAGGGGGGTATAAGCCGACAATAAATGTGATCTGCTAAGGGTTGGTAAGGGGTCCTATTTATAGAAAGCGAATTAGACATGCCGAGCCGACTGCTCCAGCCCAGCTCGCGGTCCCCGACTCGCCAGACCCCCGCGACCTGTTCTACCCTAATGCGAGCCGAGTCTAAAGCGCAACGTAATTCGCGAGTAACAAACATTGGAAATTAGATTTAAAAATAGTTAACTTATTACACACAACACTGTCAAATGTTCAGAAAATACAACAGAGGAGAAACTATTATCATAACATGCGAGAGTTGGGGGTCTAGGGGGCGAGTGCCGGTAGGCTCAGCTAGGGAGCCATTTTCACCTACCCCGGCCCCGCACCCCCATCCCCGGTGATCGGCGAGGGTTGTTGAACTCGCGGACCAGCTCTAGGTCTTTGATGAATGAAGCGCAAGTTCTCCTGAATCCGATCCATGAGGGGTCTTGGGGAAGTCATCCCACTTGCCGAGCCGCGTCTCACCTCATCCGCCAGCATCACGTAGTCCTGTTCCAGTGCGCGCAACCGCTGCCCGCCAACAACTCGCTCTTCTTGGATCTCGCGCAGCGCGAACCCGTACTTCCTGAGGATCCCGATGGTTCGCCTCCTCATCTCGGCGGGCTCTATGGAGGCGTCCAAGAAGTCTTCCAGCGCGTTGGGAGGAGGTGGCGAGTAGAGCCCGGGATCAGAGGATTCCACAGCTTCATATTGACCGAGAAGGCCTGCGGAGATAATCAATCCAAATAAGAAACTTGGGGTCCTAAATGTGGCGAATGCGCCGAACTAACTATGCGAGATAATCCGGTGGAGGTGTGGCTTACGAGAAGAACTCGTCTGTCCCTGTTTGGGGGGGGGGGGCGAGAGGAGAGAGAAGGGTCTTTTCGTGACCCGGGAGATAGGAGCTTGGGGAGATGACCAGTTGAAAACTCGAGATGGGGATTTACCCAACACCTCCCCTTGCAAGTGCGAGATCGGAGGTAGGAGCCCGAGGATGTTCGCGAGTCGGCGAGTTGGACGACAGCGATCCCGGCCCTGTGGTTCCAAAGGTAGGCGCCAGGCTCTTCGCGCTGGAGTCAGTGACAGGTTAGAAGCGTGAGTCTATCTGAGGAGAGTCGACTCACGTCAGAAGGGTACCCGCATCGCCTGGGAGAGCACCAGGATCAACGGGGATGACTTCAATCCCCTTCCCTTTGGGTTCGGCGGCTGGCTTGGAGGAAGAGGCGAGTCCATGGTCCGGCGTAGCGGCCGGATCGTCAAGAATGGCCTCACCGACTTTGGGGTCAGGTTTTGGCCTTTTTTGCGGCCTTATGTTGTGGTGACTCGCGCGGTGATGGGTTTGAGAGCCAGGGGCTCAGCTCGGCAACGCGGGAGGAGTTGAGCGCCCTGACGCGGTTGAGCCTCTCTTGAAACTCCTTTGAAAGAGGCATGATGACAAAAAGCAGGGAGAGAGGGGATTTGCACCGCTCTCTCAGGCAGGTAGACATATATATAGCAGCTTGTGGCTCCCACCAAAAGATTCCCTCCAGCTCCTGCCGCACTCACCGAATCTCTTGGGGTTGGATGATTCTTTTCGAGCTTGGGGCAACCTCGCAAAGAGTGGGGATTGTGTACAACCCCGTATCCGGCGAGTGTGATCGACAAGAGCCAGATCAGCCAAATCAAGCAGTCCAAGTCCCAAGCGACTCGCCTAGGCGGGGTGGAACGGATGAGGGGCGAGTGGAGCAAGCAGGCTCGTACTCGCCCTTGACTCTCGACAGTAGTAGGCGGGTGGGGTAGGCCAGGCCCGCACTCGCCCCGGGCCATAAGGAGGCGGCAAGTGCCATCCTCATCGAGCACTTTCCGCCCCAGGCGATTGGAGGTTTTCAAGGATCACTCGCCCGGTGATGTGATGTTTTTTTTATCATTCCACCCCCGCAGGCCTGCCAGTAGCCTTTTAGAACATCGGAGTTACACTGTTGGCAGACCAGTTTGGGCTGCGTATATCCGTTCAGAACAACGGAGTTGAGCTGTTGGCAGACCACTTTCAGAAAACCATAAATATACCAAAGTGGGTACCTCAGAAGGCAAGCTTTTCCAGTTTTCTTACTCTCGTCTTACAGCGCTTTCTGAGGTGCCCTTAGCTCAGCACAGGCTAAAGAGGGGAAGCGCTCTAAGATCTTTCGGGTGTGTGGTGAGACCTCCGTGCTGGAGCCTTGGGTCGGTTTTAAGTTCTAAGTCTTCAGTCAGTCAAGCTCGTTCGGAGAAGTGTGCGGTTACCCCTTCCATAAGGGTTCGAACTCCACAGAAGTCGGTTCTTGATTTCAACAGGCAGCTCTACATTTTTCCTTGATAATCCAAAGCATAAGAGTTCAGTATAATTATTCACTAATATAAGCCCTAAACACATTGGCAAAATGGTAAATAATGTGAAACCAAATAAAAGATTCAAATTAAAGATTTAACTAGTCTTTGTGGTCATGTCGTCACCTTCGGTTGATGTTGGGATATCTTCTGCCCTGCGTTGTGAATTTACGTTCCTTGTCCACACATCTTTACATTCTTCTGACGTATCATCCTCGTCGCTTGGGTTAGTGTGCCGCTCATGATAGCTATACACTGTGATAACGACATATTCCTTGCTGATGTGTCTGCTCTTCTTTGTAGCCTTAAGAGTAAAGAACTTTTTGGCATTTGGCTTTCGTTTGGCATTGCGATAACATTTCTTGTAGTTCTTGTACTAGTCCTTGGCTTAGCTTGTGATCTTTTGAACGTCATTTGAGCTTGCTCAAATGGGTGCACTGACCTGAAGTAGCCAAAATCCTACCCAGGTGTGCTTGGTCCAACCTTTCAGAGAGGCTTCTGGAACATTATTTAATTCCTCTGTAGATATACATACAGAATGCACTTTTTATGTACTTTAACGGATCACTATGTATGCATAATGATTCATCTTTTATTATCTTCAGCATCCACATTTTGCTATCTCTAAAGGTCAATTTACTTCAGATATTATGGAAGCACATTTTTATAGCGATTTAATTAAAATACACATATTGTTTCTATCTGTTGCAGATCATTGCACGAAAGGATAACCCACAAGTCTCTTATCTTGTTGTTGAGAAATCATTTAGAAAAAGCAAGGGTGAGCTCGAAGATATTATGATTAACCTGCCAGCAGATTCGTTAGTGGGGGAAGAGTTTTCTTCTCCACAGACTCAGAAGATTCAGGACTTATCAAGGCACAGCAGGTTAAACTTGGTTCGGCCGGTGATGAACATAGTTACTAAATCAAAAATGCTGGAAGAAAAACCTATTTTTGTTGACGCACAAGAACAACAATTACCAGGAAATGTTAACAAGAAAACCTCAACATCTAACATTTCTTTGCGAAAACCTTCTGTTTTTCACGATGAAGACATTGAAAAAGATAGCTCTAAATTTCAAGTCACGTCTAATCTATACTTTAAAACATCGAGAAGTTCTACTCAAAGTTCCAGTGAACTCCCACTGCTGAAGAAGCCGGAAGCGATCCAGGTTTCTTCAAAACCCTTTGAAGAGAGTATTACCTGCGATAGCTCAGTTGATATAATGTCTACGAGTTTGGAAGCAATGGATAATGTTGATACGTTAGAGAAGGTAGAATCTGAAGATGTTATCCAGCAGAATAGCTTTGAGAGAATTGCAAATTATTATATCACGACAACGAGGGAAAATGAGAGCGATGGGACTTCAGATGGTAATTGTGATTTCAGACAGAAATCCTCTTGATTTGGCTGGTGGTTTGTTCATAGTTAACACATTAGTTTCTTCTATTGAAATGTCCATTTGCATTCTGGAAGTTTAATTGCCCTTCATTTTTCAAGGATTACAGCCACCTATGCAAAACGGTGTTCAACAAATTGATGCCAAAATTTCCAGAACATCTTTGCATGGGAACTCAATCAACAGCAGAAATGATGTCTCTGTGAATGCTTCAATGCTTGAAAAACCTTGCTGGTACTTCTTTCCTCTAATTTTATGGTTCTAATTAAGGCAATTTTTTCCGATCATGATCAGTGTTTTTACTATTTTAGAAATCTGATGATGAAATCTTGCAGACATCCTATCGGTTGATTTCCACATTTTTTTTACTTTTACTAGAGAAGATTGCCGCATAAATACGTTTTTCTTTCATTCCTAGTATGCTTTAGGGGACGGAAAAGATGATTGATCTTAGGATGCATGTACATCATATCAAGCTAAATATAGCTAATGGTTACTGAAGGAGCTTAGTGTATACAATTACCAGAAACATAAACCTGTCGTGTTGCATTCTTTTTTATTTGAAATGTATTTTATTTTGGGTTATTGAGTTCAAATCAACATTATGGGTTGTATTTGTCTTACTTGCAATCATCATAGGATATCAAACTTTCATGTTTCAACAACATGCACTCTTATGATCTTACGGAGTTTTGTGTGGATTAGGTACTTTTAGGCATGAGTAACCAAATTTCACCTTGTGTAAACTTTTTTTTAGATTCCATGTAGAGATTTTGCTAAAGTGCGAGAGGTTCGGTGGTCGCATGCGAACATGAGAGCACTCAAAACGATCATAGTGGGGCGAGAAACGAGAGCGAATACTCAAAGTAACAAAATTGCCTTAATATCAAAATAAAGATACAAAATACAATTTAGATTATTTTCAGGAGAGTGAGTACTCATGGCGAGTGAGGGAGAGAGAAGTTTCCTAAGAGAGAGAGAGACCAAAAACACTATCATCCAAGATGCCTCTAACAATCCCACTCCCCTCTTATATATAGATGAGGGAGGGTACACCTAATAAGAAAATATCTAATACTCTAATTAATATTAATGGTTTAATTAATACTAATTAATTACAAAAATATATATTTTCTCATATGAGTGGTAGACATGGGGCTCCGCCCCTACGACCATCTACAATAGTACCTCGACTGCGATAATGCACAGGGGGCTCCTTGAACTGCTCGACATTGTCCCGACCACAACATTGTCCCGGCCACGACATTGCCCCGGAGCGACTGCGCTCCTGCCGCTCACAAACTTCTGAGTATTATACTCCGCTCGTCGCTCATTTTTACGGCGTGCACGGGGGTTTCCGAGCGGCGGGGAGAACATAATTTTTATTATAGGTAGACGACGTTGTCTATATGAGAACAAATTTTTTGAAATAAAAGAAAAAACACAAATTTAAAATTAAAATTTTTTTAATAAAGAGGGATAAAATTGAAAAGTGAATGTTTAACCAAAGAGTGTTTTTTTCCTTTTAATATAGTATAGATGAACATTCAAGGTGACTTCCATATACACTCCCGTGGCTCATGCAAGGGGATTTACTCAGCGGAGCATAAATATTGTTTGTACTCTATAGCAAGTTGAAACACTTCGACCGTCTCTACCCGATGAGAAATTAATTCCCCACAAATCTCAGTCCTAAGACCTACCTGAATGCGAGATGTGGTCGTAATAGTCTCTTTCAAGATGTTGTTCCTGACAACAAACTCATCAAATCGGGACATATACTCAACAATGGAGAGGGTCCCTTGCTGGAGGGCATACAACTGATCGAGAAGCTGATTCTTATATGTGGCAAAGAGATACTTGTCCTTTAACCTCATTTCATGTCCTCCCACTGGGAGATAGAGTAATAACCATCACACTCTAAAGCTCTCTTTGGACCCATCCAATAAATCTTGGTCTGCCTATGTAGTTTCATTTTAAACTTAACTTGACGCTCATTGCTCATCTCAGACCACTCGAAGTAGTGGTTCATGTTTAAGAGCCAATCGATGAAGGCCTTTGGGTCCAAGTGACCATCAAAGGACAGAGCATCAATGCGGATGTGGCGAGTAATGCCATCCTCGACAGGTGGATCTCCTCGGCGAGGCTCTGAGAAACCATCATAGTAATCATTCCGACCGTAGTCATATCTTGTTGGCGGGGGAGCACGGTCTCTACAGAGAGGCTGAGGTGGGTTGCGGGTACTAATCCCGACCGTAGTCATATCTTACTGCCGGGGGAGCACGGTCTCTACTGACAGGTTGAGGTGGGGGAAAATTTCTAGTAGGAAGCTCAGGGGAGGGTGGAGTGTCGCAAGCCCCATCAGGAGGACCATCTAGTGCCAAGGGGACCTTCTGCTGTTTAGGAGTAACTTGACCTCTAGGGTTCTTTAAGGTGTCATCCTAATGTTCATCCTCGTTAATTCTTGTTGGAGGTCATCAAATTTGGCATCCATTTGTTCAAAGAGATCTAACATGAGACGTTGTAATTCTATGGGCATCATGCCCGAATTCGAACTCGTCGCCCGTTCTTCAATAATGTTGGGATCAAACATAGAGGACCTAAACCTACCACTACATTGCATAAATGTGACCCAAACTTGCCTCTCATACCAGATGGATGTCAAAGTGACCACTAACAATACAAATCCTAGGTGCAGTAGCGAGGAAATAATTCCTATATAGCCCCAGGATGATGTGTGTATGCAAGGAGTGAGGAGTCTGAGTTATATTGCAAGCGATTAACCAAATAATTATAATCTCACGCAGTAAACACAAAAACAAAAGCATGCTTTGATTCAAGAAATAATGCTTAGGTTCGCCTTTGAGTAGAGTGCAAACATATTTAAGTGCAACACGAATAAACTTTGCAAATCAATATGAAATCAAGGAGCAAATGCATATATTGTCACATCCACACGAACATAGTTCCGACATACATGAAAGAAAAAACTAGAATACTAAAATAACGTCTTACACACGTATGTAGCGGTGTGGCTTTTAGCTTTAGGTGATGAATCTACGGTATGAGTCGTGGCTTGGAGCAGGCAACTTTGAGGAGGAATGTTCTTGTTTGGAAAATCTCTAATGACACGGGTTGGAGGGGTTGCAGGAAGGGAACTCACGGTAGGAATCCGGGTCGGGTAGGAGGCGGCTGAGAGTCAGGATTTGAGAAGGGGGCATTGGATTCTCTAGCCAGAGGAGATGTAGTTTGGGTATCAAACCTAGAGGAGGGGTGGCTGTGGAGACGAGAGTAGGGAAGGAGGCTGCTGGCGGCGTCGGGATCAGGGAAGGAGAAGCGCTGGCGACGTCAGGATTGTACAACCCCATATTCGATGAGTGAGCCCCGTCGGGTTGGCGAGTGGCCAGTACTCGCCCAAGGCCTGAAGAGGGGCACTCGCGCAGCACGAAGGGAAGAGGAGCGGTTCGGCCCTTTGGCGAGTGCCATTCTCACCCAGCATTCGCCCGAATATCTCGCATGCAGGCGCGCACGCGAGATCAGCTCTCGCCAGGCAAGGCAAGTGGTCTCCCAGCCAGGTATTCGCCCTCCAGGAGTCTTTAGGGTGGCGAGTGCGCTGAGCTCCCGGCACTCGCCCCCTTTAGCCGAGTGATGCTCTCACAGATCACTCGCCCAGCAGGGCCCAGAGGTAAATTACCTGGATGCCCTCAGAGGTCTGCATTTAGCTATTCAGAACAACTGAGTTTGGCTGTTGGCAGACCAGCTGTAACGGCCCGGCTGGATCACTGAGAGGCTTCCCGCACCCAACACCTGGGCCGGGCCAGCTTGGCCCACCAACCGGCACCGCTACAGGGCTGCAGCTCGTACACCCCAACGCCTCTCTGTGCCTGTTTCTCAGCAACAGTGCGATGTTGGCGCCAGGTTTCGAACCCGCAACCTTTGATAACTCACTTTTCCAACAGGGCTCATCACCAACTGAGCTCATCACCATCTCCAAAAAATCTATAAATAGACCCAAGGGGGTACCTCAGAGGGCATGCTCACTTGTCTCCCAATCTCCTAGTGCTTTTCTGAGGTTCCTTAACCCGACATTTGGTTAAGGAGGGGAAGCGCTCTGTGATCTTCTGGGCGTGTGGTGGGACCTCCACGCCGAGCCCTTGGGTCTGTTCCCTGTTCTTTTCCCTTTAGTTGTTCGGCTCGCGAGAGAGAAGTGTGTGATCACCCCTTCCCCAAGGGTGAACTCCACTGAGATCTCCCGTTCACAAGACGCCTGCGGATCTCGGCTCTGCTCCTCTCCTGGCGGATGCTATCCCCGCACATTTCGCCGAGTCAACCATCCATCCACCAGGCCTAGGGAAGAGGAATATATCCTTCAAGACCCCCTTTGAGGGGCGGCCTGGTACTTCTCGCTGCCCCCCTATATCCTGGGTTTTCGCGAGATTTCCATCGACGTCGATATTGACGAGGAGGAGGTCTCGCCTCTTCCTTCTCCAAATTCAATTGCCGACTACCTAGGCGATCCAGGGGACGCAGTTGGGATGAAGCAGCGAGTGGCCAAGACGTTCCAAAAACAGTCGCTGCAGCTACGCGGGCTCGCCGATCGGGTGCGGGAGAACCAGGAATCTGTCGAGGAGCGGCTTCTCAGCTTGGAGAATAGTTATAAACAACTGGTTGCCAATCTGTCGGGAGAGGCCAGCGGCGGGACCGAATATCCCGGCCTTCACATCGCACGCGCTGAGGATCAACTTTTTCTCGCACAGCGGGAACTCCAGAAGATTCGCTCTATTCGCTATGCACGCGCTATGCCAGGAGCGGGAAGCGAGTGCCGGTAGGCCCACCAGGGGGCCGTCTTCACCGTCCCCGACCTCCCCTTCCCGCCCCCGGCATAGCGCGCGCATAGTGAATAAAGCGAACTTCTGGAGTTCTCGCTGTGCGAGAAAAAGTTGATCCTCAGCGCACGCGATGTGAAGGCCGGGATATTCGGTCCCGCCGTTGACCTCTCCCGACAGATTGGCAACCAGTTGTTTATAACTATTCTCCAAGCTGAGAAGCCGCTCCTCGACAAATTCCTGTTTCTCCCGCACCCGATTGGCGAGCCCGCGTAGCAACAACGACTGTTTCTGGAATGTCTTGGCCACTCGCTGCTTCATCCCTACTGCGTCCCCTGGATCGCCCAGGTAGTCGGCAATTGAATCTGGAGAAGGAAGAGGCGAGACCTCCTCCTCATCAATATCAACGTCGGTGGAAATCTCGCGAAAACCCGGGATAGAGGGGGGGTGGGGGCAGCGAGAAGTACCAGGCCGCCCCTCAAAGGGGGTCTCGAAGGATATATTCCTCTTCCCTAGGCCTGGTGGATGGATGGTTGACTCGGCGAAATGTGCGGGGATAGCATCCGCCAGGAGAGGAGCAGAGCCGAGATCCGCAGGCGTCTTGCAAACGAGAGATCTCGGCGCCAGGTCTCCCATCCCCAAAGTTTCAAAAGTGGGAGCTGCAAAGAAAGGATGATTAAACCAGGGAACTAAAAGCTAACAGCTAGTGGAGGGGTTACTTTTCTCCTGTGTGGGAACATCGAGCCGGAGCAGGGGGGTGGTCTCGCGGTCCACCTGCCCGTGCCCATTCCCCGATGAGACCACCGTAACACTCGCCTCCTCAACCTCCTTCTCCACTGGCGGGATCTGCGAATGGATGTGACATCAACATTTCATCTCGGCGACAAAAGGGGAAATAGTGCTAAGCGAGTACAAATACCAAGTCTGTCTTGGGCAAGAAAAGATTTTGAGAAGTCAATTCACCCTTCCCTATGCCGCGCCGGACCGCTTTGGCTTTTTTCATCTTCGGGGTTGACCCGGAAGCTTTGCGAGAGAGCCAGGGGGCGAGTTAGCCCATCAGGGATCTGTTCTTGTTTTGAACAGCGTGGAGGCGATCTAGAGCTTCCTTGGAAAGCGACATCGTAATAAGAGGAGAGGGCAGCCGCAAGATGTAAGGGCAGGAAAATGCCTACCACTACCTGGATATTTATATAGCAGTGGTGGGGCCCATGATAGATTCTCTTCCAGGTCAGCGTCCACTCATCTAATATGTAGGGTTGGATGCTTCTTTCCGAGCTTTGTTAAAAGCTCGCAAAGAGCGGAGATTGTGTACAACCCCATATTCGATGAGTGAGCCCCATCGGGTTGGCGAGTGGCCAGTACCCGCCCAAGGCCTGAAGAGGGGCGCTCGCGCAGCACGAAGGGAAGAGGAGCGCTCGCGCAGCACGAAGGGAAGAGGAGTGGTTCGGCCCTTCGGCGAGTGCCTTCCTCACCTGGCATTTGCCCGAATATCTCGCATGCAGGCGCGCATGCGAGATCAGCTTTCGCCAGGCAAGACGAGTGGTCGCCCAGCCAGGCATTCGCCCTCCAGGAGTCTTTAGGGTGGCGAGTGCGCTGAGCTCCCGGAACTCGCCCCCTTTAGCCGAGTGATACTCTCACAGATCACTCGCCCAGCAGGGCCCAGAGGCAAATTACCTGGATGCCCTCAGAGGTCTGCATTTAGCTATTCAGAACAGTGGAGTTTGGCTGTTGGCAGACCAGCCCCGGGGTATTTCAGTAATTTTAGAGCAGCTGTATTGCGCTATTGGCAGATCATCCCCCAAAAATCTATAAATAGACCCAATGTGGTACCTTAGAGGGCATGCTCACTTGTCTCCCAATCTCCTAGTGCTTTTCTGAGGTTCCTTAGCCCGACATTTGGTTAAGGAAGGGAAGCACTCTGTGATCTTCCGGGTGTGTGGGGGGACCTCCACGCCGAGCCGTTGGGTTTGTTCCCTATTCTTTTCCCTTTAGTTGTTCGACTTGCGAGAGAGAAGTGTGCGATCACCCCTTCCCCAAGGGTGAACTCCACCGAGACCGAGTTTTCGGTTTTAACAAGGATCACGAGAGTTAGCGGCGAGAGGTTGTCACGAGGGAAGGGGGGCTGCTGGGGGTGTCGGTCTTAGAGAAGGGGAAGGCTGGGGGAGATAGGGTTGGGGAAGGAGCGGCTGGCGACATTGAGGTCTGGAGAGGTCACAACTAGGGTTTCGATTCTGGAAAGGGGAGGGGGAGTGGTTCTGTGAAATGGAGGTGAAGGGAAAACATGAATATGTCCTAGGAGTCATCACTTAGGGGGCTCACAGAGACGACACAATGACGGGGACCAGCGACTCTGGAAAAAGTGAATAAAAGCTTCATTTCGCTCACCTCTAACATATGTGCCAATAAATTGAACTAGAGGACTAGGGAAACCAATATGGATGACTCATAACGTGTGTTCATATTGATTGCTATCAACGCCAAATAAAAGATGAAATAAAAAAATTCTATACATGAAAAAATGTTGAAACGACCATTCAGACACATCAGTGGACTCGGGTCGTTCGGATGGGGACTAAATCAATACCTCCTGTGCGTGTACATGTGAATTGGCCTGTGAGACTGTCAATCTCCATCATATTACTTCTTGTAACACTACAATTCATTCACATTAAAGTCTTACACCCTGATGTATGATGCATTAGATTGGTTTACCGAAATTAGGTATGACAGTATTTTTGTTCGGTTTATTTTATATTTTCTTGGTAATGTAGTTAGCTTAGGTTTAAGCATGCTTGTGTTTCTGTTATTTAATCTTTGTAGTTTTCATTACATTGTTCCGCTAATAGAATGATAATAGCTGATTATAGGACCCAACTATGTATATTTATTTTAATTTGAGAATATTACTGCAGGCAAGAATTTTCTAATAGAGAAATTATTCATCCAGCTGGATCGGAGGTTTCCAGTTCCAATGACAAAACCTACCAGTATTCTGCTGATGTATATCAACCGGCCGAAGAAAAGGTAAAGTTTTAAGACCTTGCGAATGTAGTTTTTTGATCTTATGGGACTAAGGGCCTGTTTGGCGGAACTTCTCCATCTGAACGCTTAACTAGAATGTTGTTTCGGACCGCCAAAAACCGAACGTGGCACAACGAGCACAGTCATATCATGAGCAAAATGGTATTCTCACTTATAAGACATCACGGAACTCGGAATGTGGGTCTGCGACTGCTACTCCGCCAAACAATGTTGCACCTGATCACGATCAGGATTCAAAGATGACGCCTCTCCACTGCTCCTCAAAGGAATCCCGAGGATATAAAATTAGGAATAGCTGCATTTCCTGATGTCCGTGAAGTGGATTTTTGTTTGAGGATTAACCCTACATGTTTACGTTTGTATATTTGTTAAATGAGCAAGCTTATAAAGAGGAAATTCAAACTGGTGCAGGGGCGTGAACAGAATGATTGGAGAAGGGCAGAAAATATGCTGAAGTTGGGGGAAAGAGTTGAAGTGGAGCTGATTAGCTGCAGCAGTAAAGGATTCATGGTGAGTTTAGTTCTATATTACAAAGACTATTTGGTTCCTGAGTAGGACTGCTTGAGCTTGGGTGTATTTAATCCTTCCAAGCGTTTAATGATTAATATTTATGATGGTAATAAGGTATCTTGTTTCTAAGTTATTTTTGTGAATATGATCCCGCATCAGGGAACTGACATAGCCTTATGCTCATTACCTTCCTCTTATAATCCATTAGTTGTAGGTTAGATGCATAGGTTCTAACGCTATGGCAAAATAGGCTAGGTTCAATGCTCCTTGTCACCCAAAAAGCAGATCAGTTTATGTGGGAGAATTGTCAGGGTGGGGCCATTTGTAAGCGGTAGGGAAGAGCCATTTGTAAGTGGAAGTTATTATGGCCTGTCCTTCATATTACACATTCTCTCTTGATCTTGAATACAAAAAATTGTGTAGCAATCAAACCTATGGTCTAATCCTACACGCGAGTGGCGGGTAAGAGGCCAAAGGCCGTACACTCGAGTGTCGGGTTAGAGGCCAAAGACCGTACACTCTAGTGGCGTGTTAAGTATATAGCCCCATATTGTGGAACTCAAGTAGCCTTGTGCGCTTAATATCAATCCTAGCTCCCTCCACCTCTAACCAGTTGATTATAGGTTACATATATAGGTTCCAGCAGTTATTTGTAATCAATATAGTTTTTTCAAAGTTGTTTGCCATCCAGTTGAGGATTAGTGAATTAGAGGTTTAATATAAGTTTGGCTTATGGATTATAATTTGATAGCTCAACAATCAAAGCTCAAACAAAAAACTTATACATTGAAACTAAATAGTTATTTAAATAATTGACTTGATTCCTTTATATCAAAGCTGTGTAAGATTAATTGATTGGTGAAGAATGATTAGAATTTGATGAATTGGAACATGCTCGATCAGCTAACTTTACTAAGAACCACCACTAGGGGTTTAGTTTTGTTTGTGCAGTGTGAAGTGTAGGTGTTTTCTTGAAGAGGTATGCAAATACTTGTTTGAGTTATTTAACAATTATGCGACTGAAAAAATTGGACCTTTCAAAAGGGTATTAAAAAACAACCTTCCAACGTGACAGAAGCAGAAGCCTATTGGCATGACAACCCTATGATTGTGTTGATGCAAAGGAACTACCACAGTGGATAACATGGCTAGCTTCTTATGGAAGCGTATGACTTTGAAAGCTCATATTTGTTTGAGAAGTTATCGATGCAGTGACCGGCTATATACCGCCATCACTAGTAGTTCAACTTTTCATTATTTCTCTAGAACAAGAAGCTTCTTAAACTCGGTGTTATATGGAATATCCAGTTTTTGGATGCATAGAGTGCCCAGTCACCGCATGCTAAGAATGTTCAGTTTAGCTTGAGTCACTCTGGGAGGGGTTTGGGGAGCTGATTTTGGCAAGGTGCGGGCTGAAGTGAAACAAACATATGACAATTAATTGCCAACCATCACTTTACTTCTCTCTTACTCCTTGCTTGAACTCCCGTCACACGGTTCGATTCGCTTCGTTGTTCATATAAGTAAATCTATTAATCAATTGTCAGCCCACAGAACTCCTAGTTCAGTTATGATATGACTGATTTGTTCAGGGAAAGAGATAGATAAGTATGCTAAGTTATCAAGATTCAATTGATAAATACTTATGCATAAGTACTTTTCAAATGAACATGATGTGAATGATTGACCTGATAATTCATTGGAAAAATAATATGAAATTTACAATACAATTTTCATATTTACTATAAACTAATTATGCAAAAAATATTAATGACAAAATACACTTAATATGCTAAAAACTTTCCCTCAAGCTCAACAGAGCACCAAGCATGCTAACTTGAATTTTGGAAATGTGACTGAGGTCTGCATTTCAACTTGAGTATGGAGTTGTAGATAATAGAGATATAATCGAACCAATGACGAGTAGATCTTGTTGATTGAGAAGATGAGGCTCAAAAAATATCCTAAAAGGTTTATGATGGGGATCAACGATACTATTCGGAGCATGAGTTTTGGGCCCATTCAGGGCTGGTTTGTCACCTCTTATATTTGGCATCGCCTGATGGATGATCCGAGTCCGCAACTGCGTCCAGAGCGACATTTCCATAATTCTATGTATTTTTAGTATTTTATTAAGCGAAATCGAGCAACTATCGTGCCCGATCAATCGTAGCCGTTTGCGATAGCTGCCCTAATCATGTTCAGAGCTACATTTCCATATTTTTATGTATTTTTTAGTGTTTTATTGAGCAAAATCGGACAACTATAGTGCATGGTCAATCGTAGCCGTCCACGTTTGCTGCCCTAGTCATGTTCAGAGTGGCATTTCTATATATATATGTATTTTTAATGTTTTATCGATCGAGATTGGACAACTATTGTGCATGTTCATGCCCTAGTTATGTTTCATCATAAATAAAAGAAGGGATCCGGTATGATGTTCAATGTAGATTTTAAAGAACTCTCTTCCTAGAATCCGAGGATCTCTTGTGATGTCGACTTCATGTAACCCCACGATGCTTACTCTTTGGTTTGTATCCTTGCCTTTCCTTTTATTTTGTGCTCGTTGCCCCTTCCCCTATCTCCATCTCCACTAGCCACCAACATACTGACGACCACCTTCGGTTTCTTCTCTCCAAACAGCTACCACTTCCCCTTATAGCTCGTAACTAATCATCCATACCTCCACATAGCAATAGCCCCCTTATCTTCCATCTCCAAACTCCTTTCTGCATCAACCCCCTATAACCTATTGATGTAAGGTAGGGTGTGTAATGGACTCCTAGAATGCACACTAGTGGTGAGTGAGGGTTGATTCTTGACTTCCCAATGAATCAATGCATGTACGACTTGCAGATAGGTGCTAACAATTAACACAAACAGTAAATAACATAATTAACATGTCATCAAATAATAAATGGAAGAAGAATTTCTTTTAGGATTAAGACGTTGACTTTCCTCCGTACGGGGGAGGGCTGTCGGGTGGCGGGAGGGTTGGATCCAATAAAGAGGGGGCTATTTGGGGTGGGCAGGGGGTAGATCTGATGGGAACAGCTAGGCGGGCTGTTTGGGGTGCGAGTATGCGACCTGGGATGAGGGAGAGGGGCGGAGGTTGGCTGGAAAACAGGTAGGAGGGGCGGCCGGGGCTGGAAACAAGGAAGTTGGGTAAGGCTGGATGGATCCAGGAGGTGAGAGGCGGCAGTGGTTGGAAATAGTGGGGGAATAGGGCAGCGACTAGCTGGATCCAGGTGGAACTAGGGCGTCCGGCTGGATCTGGGAGAAGATGGGCGACCAGCTGGATCTGGACAAAAAAGGAGGGTGACATCGGCTGGATTGGGAGGAGATGGACGGAAATTTGAAGGGAAGTGCAAGGATACAAGATCTTACCCGAGGAGTCGTCACCAAGGGGTTCCACGGAGTCGGCACCGTGGTGGGGATCACCGAAAATGAGGAAGAAGCTCTTCAAATTTCAGCAATGACCTAAAAACTGCAGCCCTAATGTTTATTTATGAGAAACCAAGATTAGGACACCCAAAATCAACGACTATGATTGACCGATAGTATCGGGGTCATAAGAACATTAAATAAAGACAAAAAATAATAATGCTATATATGAAAAAACATCAGAACGACGAGTCGGACGCATCCGCGGTGGCGAATCGCCAATTCGATTAAGTCCGTCTTTGTGAATAAATAAAAGTGGGGTCCGCCTCGTGCCGAGTCACGCCATATGGTCCCCCATCACCTATGGTCTAACCACTATAAATCTCCTCCATTAGGCTCCCCCTTCCAAAGCACCTCCACCCCTAACCACTCCATCCCCTAGTCATCTGTTATGGGCCTACTAACATTGCCCGGAGGAGAGGTCGGTGGAGGAGAAGATGACAGGGGTACTACAGAGCCGTGACTGCGGCTGCCTAAGCGGGGTTGCTCGTCGGAGGAGGAGAACCACCAAGATCTCACATAGAAAATGAGAATTAGAACTTTGTCATTCCTCTCTCATAACACATACCCAAATGCCTTTAAATAGACTACATCATAATGACTCTTACGTGACATAAATGCGATAATAAATGGCTCGGTGCTCGAGACCCACACAACATACAATAATAATAAGATAAAGGTTTCGGTGCTCAAGACCCATAACATCTCACCCTTCCTCCAAAAAAGCTTGTCCGCAAGCTTTATCCGATGCCCTCGTCGTCAGAATCCTCGACGTGCAGGTAGAAAAGCCAGTTGCATCTATGGCCGCGAGCGTATTGCTCGTCGCAATTGAAACATAATCCCTGAGTGCGTCGTTGTAGCATCTCAGCTTGAGATAATCGGCGGACCGGTGGGGATGGAGGACCCTCGATACGACCTTGTTGAACAATGTTGGTGGAAGGTGGATAGGCCTCCGGTGCTATCTGGAGGCGATGATCACAGCCGTGCCAGACTCATAGCAGTTACTAAGTCGGGAGGGGCTTCAAAATCGACATGCAGTCGCATGCGCTCGCGAAGTCCAGCGGTGAAAATGTCGACCTGCATATCCGGGGCAAGAGGCACATGCACCAAGAGAAGCTGAAATTGTTCCAGGTAATCGTCCACGGTCCCCGTTTGTTGTAGAGAGGTGAGTGCACCGAGGAGGTTACTACGGATAGGAAGTCCGAAACGTAAGTTGCATAGCCGCTTGAATTCGTCCCATATCAGATTCGGCCGGTCGGTGAGAAGTCGAGAAGCCCATAAAATAGCGGAGTCGAGCATATGGAAAGATGCTAAATGGATCCGATTTGCAGCCGGTGTCTGTTGGTGGCCAAAAAATTGCTCACATTTGGTGAGCCAGCACAATGGATCCGTTTTCCCATCATAGGTAGGAAATTCCAATCGGATGTAGCGTGGAACCATATCATCGTCGGGGTGAGCGGGGAATGCGGTGGAGGCTCGTGGATGGTCAGGGGCGGCGGTGCTTGGCGGAGAAGCGGTGGTGCCTGACTGCTACTTGTAGGATCGAGTGCGGGGGTGGTAGAAAGATCATCAAGGCGCTTGGAGAGCGCAGTTATGGCCTCCTGACGACGGTCCGCGAGGGAAGCGCGCGCAGCTTGTTGCGCCATGACGGTCTGCAACATGGTCATAATCTGACTTAGTTGGTCCGACGAGTCCCTTATAGTGCGAAATGAGCGAGAAGAGGAGCGGGTTATCGGGCGGTCAGAGTGCGCCGATTCGGATGACTGAGAGTGGCCGCGAGAGCCGCGGTGGCGCCCAATGATGGCAACAAAGAGCACGTACCCAATCGGACAATGCGGTTGCCAACCGAGTGAGACGTAATTTGGAGTTGCGTTGGACTGGCAGTGCGATATGTTTGAGCTGCTAGACTTAGCAGGTGGGGTTATAAGGAGTGCGGGACATGCGACCTTCACAAGGAATTAAAGGAGGTGGGACCATGGATCAGTTGGCTAAAGTAAAGGGCATGATAAACATTAAAGCGTTTGCTGGCTGGAGGGATGTGATTGTGGGGGTTTAAAAATAGAAATAAATCGGTGTGGACTGTCCTGCTGAAAGTTTTAATAAAAGAAAAACATAAAGTTGCGGTAGGGGGCGAGGCTCGAGGCAAGAAACCCGACGGCATGCAGATAAATCTATTTGTTGAAGGGGGCTTGCGGCTCGAGAATGGAGTAGATGGAGGAGGCTTGATGCGACAAATCAACGGCAAGATGGGCTCGATGGAGTTGTTCATGATAGAAGGCGGGCTGCTCGATGGGAGAGGGCGGCTGCGTTAGGGGCGACCGAAGAGCAGCGAATGGTTGTTTGCGGCTTGGACGAAGGAAGGAGCAGCGGTCGGTCGTCGATCCAGGCGGAGAGGTTGCGCCGGATTTGGACGAGGAGACCGACTGGTGTATGGAGCAGAGCGACGAGATGCGTTCCCGCCGGAGGAGGCTACTAGGCTCGACGTCAAGTACGCAAGAGAGGTCGACAGAGGTGCAGATGTTCTCGATGGTCGGGATCGACGCTGGTGCGGTTGGGAAAGAAAAAGCTGGAGCCCTTGAGTGCTGAATCTAGAGTCCTTGGTTCGCTCTCCTAAATTTCTGACGGGCAGCAATGGTGGCAAGGAGAAAGGGTCACGCAACGGGGCTGTTGGCGTCGCATCTGCTACAGCCAGTAGAGGAGTTTTGTGGAAAGTGGGCGATGAGTAGAATGGTGTGCGTCCGCGGAAGAGGACCTATGACTCTGATACCAAGTTGTTATGGGCCTACTAACGTTGCCCAGAGGAGAGGTCGGAGGCGGAGAAGATTGCGGGGGTACTACGGAGCCGTAACCGCGGCTTCCTAAGCGGGGTTGCTCGTCGGAGGAGAGAGCCACCAAGATCTCACATAGAAGATGAGAATTAGAACTTTGTCATTCCTCTCCCATAACACATACCCAAATGCCTTTAATTAGACTACATCATAGTGACTCTTACGTGACATAAATGCGATAATAAATGGCTCGGTGCTCGAGACCCACACAACATACGATAATAATAAGATAAAGGGTTCGGTGCTCGAGGCCCATAACATCTCACCCTTCCTCCAAAAAAGCTTGTCCGCAAGCTTTATCCGATGCCCTCGTCGTCAGAATCCTCGACGTGCAGGTAGAAAAGCCGGTTGCACCTGTGGCCGTGTGTGGACTGCTCATCGCAATTGAAACATAATCCCTGAGCGCGTCGTTGCAGCATCTCAGCTCGAGATAATCAGCAGACCGGTAGGGCTGGAGGACCCTCGATACGACCTTGTTGAACAATGTTGGTGGCAGGTGGATAAGCCTCTAGTGCTATCTGGAGGCGGCGTTCGCAAAGCCGAGCCAGACTCATAGAAGTTACTAAGTCAGGAGGAGCTTCAAACTCGACATCCCATACCAAGTTGTTATGAGCCTACTAACGTTGCCCGAAGGAGAGGTCGGAAGCGGAGAAGATGGCGGGGGTACTACGGAGCCGTGACCACGGCTGCCTAAGCGGGGTTGCTCGTCGGAGGAGAGTGCCACCAAGATCTCACATAGAAGATGAGAATTAGAACTTTGTCATTCCTCTCCCATAACACATACCCAAATGCCTTTAAATAAGCTACATCATAATGACTCTTACGTGACATAAATGCGATAATAAATGACTCGGTGCTCAAAACCCACACAACATACGATAATAATAAGATAAAGGGTTTGGTGCTTGAGACCCATAACATCATCCTATCTTAAACCAACCCCCTTTGATAGTTTTGGTTATTGTCGAACAAATATGAATTAATACGCATGTTGAACCCAAAATCCACGGTTCAAAAGGAATTCAGACAGGGGGTGGTAACCTGCGCTTATTTCTCCTGAGCTAGAACACTGGGCCGGACTCTTGAAGCAAGGAACCTCACCCACAAATGGTGGAAAACTAGAAACAGACCCCGAGCTACAGTAAGGAGGTCCCGCCACACACCCGAAAGATCTAAGAGAGCTTCCCCTCCCAAGCCAATGCCGAGCTGGGCACCTTGGAAGGCACTTGAGAACTCCCGATTGTATACTCGGAAACCTCGATGAGCAGTGAGCTGGAGGCTTTGCCAACCAAAACTAGCCAAATGAGAGAGAAGTGAAAAAGGAGAGTCCTCTACAAAGGTTCCCTTGGGGGTCTATTTATAGTTTTTTGAGAGTGGTCTGCGGATAACGCAATTCCGCCTTTCGGTTTTACTAATCGCAGACCAGTTTGGTCTGCCAACTGCGGAATCCTGCTGTTTGGAAAGGCTGAAGGCCAACCCGGTACTGCTGGACGAAAAGAGCTTTATGTACTATGTGTGAGTCGAGGGCTTTCAGGCCCGCTCGCCTTGCTTGGCGAGCCCCTAGCGAGGCTGACACTTGCCCCTACTCCGTGGTCGGGGGTGAGTGTAGGACGATTTCCCCACTCGCCCTCTCCTCCTAGGCCGGGGGAGAGTGCATGGTAATCTCCCCTACTCCGCCCTTCCACTCGCCCGGGTCCAGTCTTCCCCTGACAACTTGATGGTTGGACGAGCCCACTAAACAAATACGGGGTTGTACACAATCCCACTCTTTGCGAGTTTGCCACAAGCTCGGAAAGAAAGTCCAACCCTCGACATTTGTGGAGTGGCCTAGCTTAAGGAATATTTTGGTGGGACCCACCAAAGCTTAAATACCAAGCGAGGAAGGGGGCAACTCTAGGACCCCCTTTTTTACTCTTCTTACTTCGTAGGCTGACTCGCCGTTATGTGAGAGCAGAACAAGACATCTATCTTTGGCCTTTTGGCCGTCGTCTCCAGCTCCTCGCGCTCACTCTCGAGACGCATGCGAAATACCAAGAAAGCCAGGTGCGGGCCGATAGAGGTCGCGTCAATCTTCCTTGATCAACAAACACCTAAATTCAGCCTGGGAGGCTTACCCTATCCGACGAGGTCCGAGTTAATTTCATTTCCTCAAGATTTGCTTGAAGCTCTCGCCACCTACTTATCCCAGGTCTTGCAGGTTGATCCCGCCACTGGGAAAGACGCGAGAATTCTGACCGGCGCAAACCAAGGTGTCGCGAGTCCCAAGGTGGCCCCTAGTATTCATTCCCAAGGTGGCGCGAGTGTCCCGGAGGGCTAGGGTATTCTCTCTCAAGTGCCTGGTTATTCGCCCAACGCTCCCCTCAACTGATCTTTTCTTGTGATGTTTTGGCTAATTATACATTCCTTCTCGCAGTGCCTTCTTTTGGCTTCAACAACGAGACCCTCCCTGCTATCGAAGTTGTCAACTCATGACCTCGCGTGGGAGCTCGCCTCCACTGTTAACCTTTCGCTGAGCATAGCTCCCAACTCCTTCGTTCTCCCTACGATGCAGGGTCCTGGCCAAGTTCCCTTTCGCGCGGGCCAGGTGAATCCCCTTACATTTCTCTTTAACGATCCTCTTGGATGGAGACCGAGCCAATTTCGCCATTATCAGGGAAAGGAAGATGGCGTTCCGCACGGTGAACGCACTCGCCTCCTTTTTCGCTTTCACTTGCGTCAATTTTAACTTCACTTATTCTTCTAGATCAAAACGAGGTTTCGGCCGCCGAAGAGTCGCATGAGGCAGGGATTTATTCGGCGCCGCTCTCGCTTTATATTATCGAGGAGTTCTTGGACGACCTGAGTAACTCTGCCGAGCTGAAGAAGCGAATGGCGGATGTGCTCTGTAAAATAGGGACTCATGCTACGCGAGATCTAGGAAGAAAGGGCTTTGGGCAAGGATGCTCTGGAGCAGCAGGTGAGCGTCCTGTAAAGAGATTATACCTTGCTGACAGAAGAGACGCGCCAAGGAGCTGGAGGCAAGGTGACGTCATCAGAGAGGCTTTTGGCGAATCGAGGGTTACATGCGTCGAATGCGGCTGGATGTTGCAAAGGTCTGCGAGTACAACAACCCCCGCCGACTGCCTGGAGTGGGGGCGCGAGGTCAGGGAAGGTAGAAATGGCTCTAGTTCCGAGCCCACCACTTCCCCTCAATCCTCCTTAGCCCTCCCCTTTATTAGGACACTTCAACATTTTCTTTGTTTTTATTTTGACCCGCCTGAACCATGTTTATTTTTCGTGACTAATCTTGCCCTGCGAGAACTTGTGTTTAAGCTTTTTGTGACCCGTATATTCATATAATACTAGGTTTTTCTTTGATTATGTTATAGGGTTAACATAATGAAGGAAGCATGGTTATGTGCACATAAATGATGAATGAAGGAAGCATGGTTATGTGCACATAAATCAAAATGGATTCTTGGGTTTGCCCTCTCCGATGTCTTTGGCTTTGATTTGAGGGCATAATTCCGCAGCAAATGTGACGACTTAGTTGTCAAGGTGCGCGCCTGAGGCGCTGGGTGCAGCCCGTCGCGCCTCAGCACGACTGAGGCTGAGCCTTTCAAGGTGTTTTTTAAAATGTTTTTGATATGGGCAAAAACATGATCTTAGACGCACCCCTAGGCACACTTGGACGCCCAATTCGCACAATTTCAGCGAATTGGGCGCCCAATTCGCACAATTTCAGCGAATTGGGCGCCCAATTCGCTCAATTTCCTTTTTCTCCCATTTTTGCGCCTCACGTGCCTCAGGCGCGCGCCTGCGTCTTGTGCCTTGGCTCCAGGGGCCCTTTGCGCCTCGGTGTGCCTTGCGCCTATGATAACTTAGCGTGACGATATAGGGGGCCACTATTTCAGTGGTATCTGTGAGCAGCCACTTTGTGCATTTATTGTCAAAGGTTAGGTCTTTCTCCTCTGAGAGAAGCCACTTTGTGCATAGTGCCAAAAGTTAGGTCTGTTTCCAATCTTCCCCTGCCCATACACCCAATGATTGAGGATTATTGGGTTCTGTTGTTGTTGTATGTTATAGGGTTAACTGAACCCGCCTCGTGGTGACGGGGGGGGGGGGGGGGGGGGGGGGGGCGCTCGCTGAGCTGACAAGGTCACAAGAGTGAGGGGTGTCGGGAACGAGTGCACGCTATCCGCACTCCCCTTGCCTCCTCTTTTCCTTCCTCTCTCTGCCTAGCTTTTCTCATAAATACCCCCCCTCTTATTTTTGCTTACTATATTGTAAACGTCTTTTTGATTGATGATAAGTAAAATTTTTGTAATTTCTTCCTCCTCATTTACTTGGTTTAACTCGCGATTGGCCCTGACTTCTTAGGCTCGCCGAATGCTGGCTCTTAAGGCTTCAATCGCCGCTGAGACGCCAGATATTTGGCATTGTCTTCTTGTTAGAATTAGTTCTGACGACCTTGGTGCTTGCGAACCAACCTAGCGCTTTATGCACTCGCGTCACCTTAGCGCTTATCGAGAGAAAGTGCTTCATCACGCGACTCGCATTGTGCCTTAGGAGCTGGTGAGTGCTTCACTAGTGAGAACGAGGCGAGTCCAATTACACTAGCCCCTTCTTCTTTTTCACTGAACTCTTCTTACTCCATGTTGACTTTCTCCGACCACTTTTCCCAAATGATTAACCTGCCCTACCGGCTATGGGAGCCCGGTCAACGGAATATTTTTGGGGACTCCTTCAATCGAAGGAACTTCCTGTTGTCTCACCTCTCGATAGATCGACCTGTCCTGCCGGCTAGCGAGAGTCCGGTCAGCGGAATCTTTTCGGGGGTTTTGCGTACAAACGTCGCAATACAGGACCTCATTTTAGATCTCACTCAAAGGAAGCTATGCCTCCGCGTCTTGTGTACAAACGCCGCAATACTACTGTAAGAAATTCGACTTTTTTAGTTAGACATATCATTTTGTATAATTCATGAATTAAATTATGTCAGTATACGTGCATGAAAATAAAAGTTCTTTCTGTTTCGAATCAGACCAACATGGAATAAGTAAGATATATATATATTGATTATGTATTAGATCATGTTTAGCAAAAAGTCCCGGACTAGTTTCAAGTGTTAGAATCACATATGCTACGTACTAGTTTAAGCCACATGAAGAACTTTAATCTAGTGAACTCAAATTGGACGTTACACCATGAGTGTTTTAACAACCACTAAATCAAATCATTCCAAAAAATGGCGAGAGGGGTTCTCCCTCATATTTTTAGTGGAGGCACACCACCATACTCGCATGACCGACAATCTATCATACGAGTTTCAGACTTATGGTTGATGACCCATGATTATCTACCTTGAATCCCTCAGACTTGAGTTTGTGTTCCAATTGAGGGACACTCAGTGCAGGGTACCATCAAGTTTGCCATTCAGACTAAATTTTTCGGTCTGTGCTCGGTCGCCATTGTTAACAGGATTTAATAAGTCAATCTTGAAGTTTATTAAAATTTACAACAAACACAATTCAGAAACTCTAGAATTCATTAACCAATAGAAATCAGAATTCAAAACAACTCATAACAAGTCGATTACATGAACAAAACAAGAACACAAAATGATAAGATAAATAGTATTCAATTTTACATATATTTTTTTTACAAAGTAAAGTTTACATTTTCTTTAGTGTTGCTGGGAGGAGTAGTCTTTCTTACTCTTCAGTGAGTCTGACCTAGTTGGAACTTATTTTTATAAGGGTCACAAGTCAGGGGATTCACATAGGATAGGCGGTGCGATCTTCATCGTCGTTAGTCAACTTCAGTTGTACCCCTCTTTTGTTTTACTTTTGTTTTATTTCCGGACATTATATATTTGTACTTCTTTCATACTTTGGACATTAGTTTTACTTCGTTAATAATGAAAAATTTTAATTATTCCTCAGGCATCATTTGGTTCCTTGATTGGCTTCTTTCCATACCGCAATCTGAGTACCAAATGGAAATTTCTAGCTTTTGAATCATGGTTGAAGAAAAAAGGTTTGGATCCTTCCCTACACAGGCAGAATCTTAGTATTATGGGAAATTATAAGGGTTGGAATGAGAATCCTGCAATAGATTGCAATCAGAATCTTAAAAAGGACAAAGAAATGTCATTGTCTGACATGAAATTTGATGAACTTCTTGAGGCATATGAAGAAGAGAAAACAAAGTACTTGTCGTCCTTTGTTGGCCAGGTTTGAAACATATTTTGAAATTCATAATATTTTATTTAACCTTGTCATTTTCTTAATGGATTTACATTTGATGTTTTGTTCAATCAATGTTTTGTTTTTGCTCAGAGGTTGAGAGTCTCTGTTGTAAGTGCTGATAAAAGATCAAGAAGACTAATGTTTTCAGGAAGGCCAAAAGAAAACGAAGAATTGGTTGAAAAGAAAAGAAGCTTAATGGTAATTATTAACTCTATTTTTAATAGAAAATGGTGGCTACTTGAAAAGTATTGATCTATATGCTTCTTGGATGCTTTAGGAGAATCAGAATTCATGAACCAGTATTTTGTGTTGAACTCATATTTTATTTTATTAGATGCTTGAGGTTTTTTGTTAAATTTTTCTTTGAATTAGGTTCCATGTATATTCTTGACAACTATTGCCTAACAAGCTATATTGTTAAAGGCGCTCCTTAGGAGCGCCTAAGACTCAAGGTTCACCACACTCAGATGTTTGCGCTTTTCTGTGCCTTTCGAGCATAATTTCGCGCATGAGTGAGATTTTTTGTTGTAATTTTTTTCCCAAAATAAAGAAAAAAGTAATGTATCGACTCAATGATTTTTGCATGACTTAGTGTTTTTAAAATATAATCAAGCGTTGAGACACAGATATGTTGTAAGTGACAACATTGATTCTATTTTTAAAGAGAGATAAATGATAGTAATGAATGTTTAATAAGTAGGTTTGATGAATAATCTGATCAAAAAGATGAACTGATCTATAATGCTGATTATTTAAAATGAATGTGGTTGCGTCTTGTCGTAGTGAGTCGCGCGCCTGCTCCTAGGCTCCAAGACCCCTTTTTGTCTAGGTGCACCTTGTGCCTTTAATAACTAAGCTAACAAGATATAATAATACATGGTTCTCCAAATTGCTCAGTATGATTTAAGTGGAGAGAAAAAATGATCTTTTTTAATAATGTAACATAAGAGTTCTTACCTTTATGTAGAGAGTGAGATACAGAGTGGAGTGACATAGTGGTGCTAAACTAAAAAGCATAAAATACAAACAATAGAAATTATTATTATTCAACTCTCTCTCTCAAGTTGGTGAAAAAGTTATCCATCATCCCTAACTTGGATATATCATAATTGAAAACCTCAAAAGTCAACTTTTTGGTTAAAGACAACAAGATGGTTTTTGGATTGGACAAATTGAGTGCACACATCTCCTCCTAATCAAGTTTTTATCCACTTCTACATGTTTGTCCTTGTAATGTTGCATAGGATTATGGGCATTACTAGTAGTGATCCATTGTTTATATTTTCTCTAGGCGTTTTATCTCATTTATAATGTATCTGATCCATAGACTCTCACATATACTTTATGATATAATAAGATATTTAACCTCTACACTGGATTTAGCCACAATTTTGTCTTTTGTTCAACAATATAACTAGATTTCCCCCACCGGTAATGACTTTGATCCTCAGATAATTGTTTCATAAGATTAGGATCCCTAAGTTAGAGCCTTTTTATGATGTTGAAGGTACATGGTAAGCTGTTTTTATGTCTGATCTGATGGGTGCATGTATCTGTTGGAGTCTGCGACCTACGAGAAATCAAGGGATTAATGCCACCACCAACATAATATAAACCTCTCTGGTCGTACATTAAGAACGTACTGAAGTAAGAAGAATGATCAGACTGAGTTTAATATAAGTCGGGCTTTAATTTATCCCAGACCCGTAAATGGATTAATATATAATAATTAATTTATTATTAAGTAATGTCGGAATTATTAATTTGATTTTTTAGCTGAAGAGACGCCATTTAGTTTTTGAACCAAACGACCGAATTTCGTATGTCCATTACTCTTATGTCTATTACTCCTCATTTAGTGCTTTTGAAACCTTTTTTTGTACAGTGGAATTAGATGAATTAAATTAACTAAAATTCATTGTAAAGACCCACTATAAAGACTCATGTTTCTCTTTATTATTTTTAGTCAAACACCTCTACTATTTGTTTGGGGTCCTTTTTGTGTATAAATAGAGGTGTTATGTAAATTTAAGATTAGAATAGAAATAACACTTAATTTCTTTTCTCAACATAATATCAGAGACGACTTATTTTTCGGCTGCAGGTGTTTTGTCCATTTTTGCATTTCTGCGATCATGGGACACCTTCCTGCACTACTTCGATGAATTTAAAATGAATCTAGGCTGTGATCGGCGGATCCTCTACTTGTGCGAGCTTAATCTTGTATGTTTATCTCTTGGCCATCTGAGAACTCACCTCAATCTTTGCGAAAAATGAGCTCCTTGCTTACGTGAACTCCATTCTTGCACCTCTGCGAGCTTGACCTCTTTGATTTGCGAGCTCCATTCCCACACCTCTACAAGCTCGACATCCGTGATCTATGAGCTCCACTCCCGTTCCTGCTTGCTGCTAGTCTTGTGGGTTTGTGCAACCTCTCCACACGTCTCCTCTATGAGCTCGATGCTACAACACTCGCCGCTCCCTCACCCAACACTTCTTCCCTTCAAGGACTTCTCAAAGACAATTCCCGTTGCCGAGATTTTTCCGCTACGAGTTCACAGAGTATTTTTTGGACTAACTACATGACTCGTTCTGGAACATTCACGTGCTTGAGTTCTATTCCAGGGGGAGTGGCTAAATGGACGGCTCCTCGAATCAAAGTATTCTTACCCCTTCTCCTATTACAAACCCTCCGGGTAATGATTTCTTGCGGATCCATGGTTCTTTTGGGTCCTTCCACATCACCACCATACCTTTGGACGACTCCAATTTATCTTGAATGATCCCGTGCGGCGCAACATGCTATTCTCAACCATCAATTACATGGGTACATTGATGGGACCATTGCTCAACCTCATAGTATTGATCTTTCATGGAGGAAGTGAGACAAATAATTCTCTTGTGGTCTTGTAGCTCTTTCACTGTATACCCCCTATGTTTACCGTAGCTATATGTTTAATTGCGTATGGACTCGACTTTTGAGATATGGACTTAGTCTCGTAACATATATTCTCAAATTGGTAGCTCTACTCAGGTGTATGAACTCACTAGCGCCTCCTCAAACTTAAGCAAGGATCCTCTAGTGTTACTACCTACTTCGAGTTCGAACGCCTTTATTAAGAACTTGACTACTTCGAAGATTTTACTCCCACATGCATTGCCGACTCCTAAGCTCTAAAAACCAAAGATGTTTGATATCGTCTCCATGAATTACTTATGGGCTTTTCTACGGAATTCAACGCGATTCACATGCATGTATGGGATGGGATCTGTAGCAATTGGATGTGAAAAATGCATTTTTACATGACGATCTTAAAGAAGAGGTATACATGAAGTTTATGCTGGAATTCTCAAAGACAAGATCATAAGGGAAAAAGAAGTTTGTCAACTTAAAAAATCTCTCTATGGTTTGAAGCAATCTCCCAGAGCTTGGTTTGGGATGTTCCAAAAACATCGACTTTATTGGGATACTAACAAGATCACTCTGATCATACCCTCTTTGTTAAAAGGAACTTAGAGAAAGTGACAATTCTCATTATTTATGTCGATGATATCATTATCACATGAAATGATTTGGAAGAAATCGCATGGCTTAAAGCATGCTTGCGCAAGGAGTTCGAAGTTAAAGATCTAGGAAAGTTGAAATATTTTTTGGGAGTTGAAATTGCACGATTAGATTGTAGAATCTTCATTTCTTAGAGGAAATATGCCCTTGACCTTTTATAAGATAAAAGAATGTTTGGTTGTGCACCAATAAATATTCCCATGAAAGTAAATTGAAAAATCAATAAAGACAGTAATGGTCAGAAAGTGAACTCTACTAGCTACAAAAAGATTGGTGGAAATGCTTATCTATGTCACATACACTCGTACTGATATCACATGCGTAGTTGGGATCCTAAGCAGATGTATGCATTCTCATAGATTGCGACATCAAGAAGTCGTGGTGTGAATGTTACGACACCTGAAGAAGTCTCTTGGACGTGAAAACCTATTCTCTTGGAATAAGCTTCTGAATGTTGAAGTATACACAGATGCTGATTGGGTTAGAAGCCAAGATGATCGAAAATCCACGATCAGATATTGCTCCTTTGTTGGAGGGAATCTGTCACCTAGAGAAGTAAGAAACAAAATATAGTAGCAAGGCCCAGTGTAGAAGTAGAATGTTGGGCATTGTCACAAGAAATATGCCAAGGACTCTGCCTTCAAATTATAATGCAGGATTTGGGACTACAAGATGGAAAGCCCACACGACTATATTGTTAAGGGTTGGCCGCTTAAAGTATTCTATGTATGCTCTATCAGTTTGGAATGAGTATATATAGTATCTCCAACATAGAGCCATGCCCTAAGTCGACACGCCACTAATGGGTCAATATCAAGTCAGTCCAGGTTCGTGCGGACGTACGCACAAAATATTTAACAATCTCCTTCTATATCTCATCGTGAGTCCCACCTTAGACCTGTTAAGGTCTTGTATTTTTACATATGTAATACATCCTCAAGTCTTAAGAGTATCAAATCTATAACAACCTAGGTTTTATAAAAAAATAAAAGGAAAAAAAGTTGAAATCAGATTTAATAAAGGGCATAGTTGTAATTTCAAAATAGTAATAATAAAACTCAAATAGGTTTTCCTATTTCTTAAACCTAAACCGAGCCCTACCCCCGTTATTTTTCTCGCATCCTGCTAGCCGCCTCCAACCCGATTCCCGCAAGTCGTACCCGCTGCTCTCGATCTGCATTTCCTGCTTCCCATCTCTGCGTCGCCTGTTCGCCACCTCCCTCCTGCGTGTCTCGCTCTCTGGCTGGCATTCCCATCTCCTCCTGCTTCTTCTTCCCAAGTCGACGCTCTCCTCCTGCCCTTCCTCTCCCTCAAACCGACGGCAGGAAGCCTTACAACTTCTCTCCCTAGGTCGGCTGCAACCAATATTCCCTCTCCAAGCAACAACAGTTGTTTCCTCCTCCTCAAGGCCGGAAACCGCCTCCTCTTGCTCCGACATCACTCTTCTTTGTCATCTTGGCCAGGTTTTGCGAGAGGGACGCATAAGGTTTCCTTCCCTCTTCTCCTTGGGCTCAGATTTGGCCTCCTTGGGTAAGAATTTTCTCTTTCCCACCCTTATTCGGATTTTTTCTGTATTCCTATTGATTTATTCGTACTCCAAATTTGGGTATATTTGTGTTTCATGATTTTTGCCCTCTTGTAATCGCCTAACCGTGGTTTGTTCTTGATCTCTGACACCGTTCATCGAATCGTTTGGCGGGATCTCTCCAAATTCCTTTTCGATGTGGGGTTTATCTCGCCAAGCGCCGCTAAGTCTCTGTTTCCGCGTGTTAATCTCTTCTTCCCTCACCTTTGAGGGAGGTAAATTTCTAAATTCTTTCATGTTTAAGTTATTTGATGAAAATACCTGTGTTAGCGTAGGGTTTTTCTTATTGCCAAATATCGCTTTCGTCGTTCTTGAACAAGTTTAAATATGGTTTCTGATTTTGCTTGTGCCGTTTTGCCGCCACCGTCAGTTTCAGCCTCACCTTAAGGTAAATAGAGATCCCCTTCTCTTGCAAATATTGAGTTTAATTTAATGCTTCAGTTTCCATGATTATATGACATCGCTATAGAATATTTAATCTGTCAAATGAATTTAAATCTTGAATTCCTAATCTAACAAATTAGTAGTTTATGGTTTATTATATTTGGAATGACATAAATTTGTAATTGTGAATGATTTTATTTGGAAATAGCTTAGATGAATGGTTTTATCATTTGATATATAATTGGAAAAATGAAAGATTCTTGAGCATGAGGAATGAGTATCATGATAATAATTGTAATGAATTTTGATTAACAAGTATATGATTGATGTTTTATATCATGCTCGTAACGTACATATTTTACGTGAAAAATATGTGTCTAAAATGGTTTAATTTAGATAAGTACTTGATTTTTCAGAAGCGATACATGTCAACTTAATTTTGTGATTTACTTGAAAAATCTTCTTGTTAATGAAACCTTAACCTCTCAAACCCGCAAGGTTTAAATCTCACTATCTAATTTTGGGTGTCATCTGATCTTTGCTTCTTATGCATGTTTGATTGTAAGACTTCGGTAACTATTGTTTTATGACTTGATTTTCCCTTTGATGTAAATTTGTTCCTGTTAGAATCACAATTTATGAATCTTTTAATTCATTAATGTCATAAGCAATTATTGAAAGATAGTGCTGAATTGATGTGACACCTTGACTCGAGTTTCCGCTTGACTTGTAACGAGAACCAATGAATGGTCATAACAAAGTTAAATTTTCTGATAAGGCTTGCATCTAAACTTGTACATGAACTATGTGCATCAAATATAAATACGTACACCTTTCACTGATTACAACTTATGTCATTATGTGATCGAATCTATGCTATACTCCGGAGTAGGCTAATAATTAAAGTTATTTCTGCTAGACTTTTTTACTGGTCTGTCATACTAGCTTTTGCTTTATGAAAACTGAAACACAAATATTTCTGATTTCCCCGCTCGTATTTTATTTTACTTGCTCACTTTCTATTTCGATGTTCTGAGACTTTGTTTTCTTATTTTGGAATTTACCTTAGCGTCCGTGACTGCGCCGCCTGCTACTCTGAGCCCAATCTGCGTCAAGTTCCTGCTTCTAGAAGTTTTTCTTCTCGTCGCGTCAGATTCTGCATTTTATTTTACTTTCTTTACTATCGGATATCTCTTTTATATAATTATTATGATCAACCATTTTCTTTGTTATCATGGACAACTGCTAGGCTAAATAATATATGTACTAGAATTTAACATTATTTGTTTATTCATTTTTTTGAGATTGTCATTGCATAAAATCTGTATCAGAACTTGTATCGTGAGTTTTATTTAAAATGCATGTGCATTTTATTTTTCACTGGTATATTTTAAAGATTCCGCATAAAAAGTATCTATTTTATTCAAAAGTAATTATTTTAAATCTAATTATCAATATCTCAGCCCCTGCCTAACAAACATTGATTTTCTTTCCGCCCATTCCTATGACATCATGGCGCGCTCGAAGCTCACTATGATCTTTGCTTTAGACGAGTCGTGACAGTTGATATCAGTGGACGGTTAGCTTCTAAAGATAAAGTATTTTATAATTATCACATATTTTGAATTTTATTATATAAATATATATGAATGTATCATTCTTTTACTCACCTTGTTATGGCTAAAACACGCACACACTACACTCATAAACATGAGTAGTATCAACACCAATTCTAAGGGGTTATGAGCAAACTTAACATTTTTGTGCATTTGAATTTCCACTAGAATATACACCGCTTGCAAATATTAAATGAATATAGACAGTTTAATATTTTTAAGTACGATGACATTAGTATCATAGTATGCATGATATGTTAAGTGAAATGCGCACTTAATATTATATGTGTATCCATTCATTTGCTTTCATATCATAAACTGTTGCACAAGTGTCAAGTTAAGAACAACAATAATGATTGTACACACATGAATTTACTATTTACCTGACATCACACATGATCTCATTGTTGCATTTGCATGATCATTATTTAGTGTTGTCCAATGAAAATGCTGTAATTATTACAGGATTTATGTACTCGACTGTATGAAATGTGTTAGAATCTTTAGTTTCAAGTCCCTGATATTCGTAATCAGTTATTCCTGTTTCGCTTGTCTATCAATCCTTATTCGGGCCTCTAGTATCTCCTTCTAGTTAGCACCTAAGCGTCAGCGTCGCAAGCAATGCGATATTAGGCTTATTTCTCTGGTTGTATAAGTAAGAAATGAGGGTATTCTTGTAAATTGTTCCGCTGAAGTATTCAGCGCTGTTTTGTGTTATTCTACTCACTTTTGTCGTCACTCAATCGTCATTTATGTTCTTTTTCTCTTTAATGTTCTATCTTCACTTCGTGCAAAGATCTTTTCGCTCTCGAATTCTTGATTCTTACCTCTTAATTTCGAGCTAATTGAAGAAATTTCTGTGTTTTCTGAAGCCAATTTTTCGTGTCCGGTCGAACCCTGTAAGATCGTGGAGTATCAAGCACACAAGCTTCAAAAGAGAATCATTTCTATTGCAAGAGTGCTTCTATACCTTGATTTGCAAATCTTGTCGGAATGATTGACATTTGAATTTTCGTCATATGAGCCCCATTTAGGAAATCCTTGAAAGTTTCGGGGCGAAACTTCCTAAGTAGGGGAGAATGTAACAACCCAGATTTTAAAAAAGGGCACATTTGTAATTTCAAAAAAAAATAATAATAAAACAAATTAAATAGGTTTTCCTCTTTCTTAAACCTAAACCGAGCCCCCCCCACTTTTATTTTTCCCGCTAGCCGCCTCTAGCCCGATTCCCGCAAACTGCACCCGCCGCTCTCGATCTGCGTCTCCGATTTCCCATCAATGCATCTCCTGTTCGCCGCCTCCCTCCCATGCGTCCTGCTCTTTGGCCGGCATTCCCACCTCCTCCTGCTTCTTCTTCCCAAGTCAACGCTCTCCTCCTGCCCTTGCTCTCCCTTAAACCGACGCCAGGAAGCCTTTCATCTTCTCTCCCTAGGTCGACTACAACCAATATTCCCTCGCCAAGAAGCAACAGTCGTTTCCTCCTCCTCGAGGCCGGCAACCGCCTCCTCTTCCTCCGACAACTCATTTTCTCCCTCCGACAACCCTCTTCTTCATCGTCTTGGTCGGGTTTTGCGAGAGGTACGCCTTGAGTTTCCTTCCCTCTCCTTATTGGGCTTGGATTTGTCCTCCTTGGGTAAGAATTTTCTCTTTCCCACCCTTATTCAAATTTTCTGTATTCCTAATGATTTATTCGTGCTCTAAATTTGCGTATATTTGTGTTTTATGATTTTTGCCCTCTTGTAATCGCCTAACCGTGGTTTGTTCTTGATCTCCGACATCGTTCATCTAATCGTTTGGCGTTACCTCTCCAAATTTCCTTCCGATGTAGGGTTTATCTCGCCAAACACCGCCAAGTCTTCGTTTCCGCATGACAATCTCTTCTCCCCTCACCTTTGATGGAGGTAAATTTCTAAACCCTCTTATGTTTAAGTTATTTTATGAAAATGCCCGTGTTAGCATAGAGATTTTCTTATTTCCAAATATCGCTTTCGTCGTTCTTGAACAGGTTTAAATAAAGTTTTTGATTTTGCTTCCGCTGCTTAGCCGCCGCCGTCAGTTTCAGCCCCACCTTAAGGCAAGTAAAAATCTCTCTCTCTTGCAAACATTGAGTTTAATTTAATGCTTCCGTTTCTATGATTATATGATATTGCTCTTCAATTTTTGACTTGCTAAATGAATTTACATCTTTAATGTCTAATCTGACAAGTTAGTAGTTTATGTTTTAATATATTTGGAATGACACAAATTTGTAATCGTGAATGATTTTATTTGGAAATCGCTTAGACGAATGATTTTCTCATTTAATATATAATTGGAAGAACAAAAGATTGTTGAGCATGAACAGTAAATATCATGATAATAATTGTAATGAATTTTGATTAGCAAATATATGATTGTTGTTTTTATATCATGTTCGTAACGTATATATTTTATGTGGAAGATATTTTTGTCTAAAAATGCTTTATTTACATGAGTACTCGACTTTCTAAAAGCGATATATGTCAACTTACTCCTGCGATTTACTTGAAAAATCTTCTTGTTAATGAAACCTTAACCTCTCAAACGTGCAAGGTTTAAATCTCACTATCTAGTTTTGGGTGGCATCTGATTTTTGCTTCTTATGCATGTTTAATTGCAAGTCTTGGGTAACTATTGCTACATAACTTGATTTTTCCCTTTGATACAAATTTTGTTTCTGCTAGAATCACAATCTATGAATCCTTTAATTCATCAATGATATAAACAATTATTGAAAGATAATGTTGAATTGATGTGACACATTGACTCGAGTTTTCACTTGACTTGTAACGACAACCAATGAATGTCATAACAAACATAAATTTTCTGATAAGTCTTACATCTAAACTTGTACAAGAACAATGGACATCAATAGAAATACTTACACCTTTCACTGATTACAGCTTATGTCATTACATGATCAAATATATGCAATACTCTGGAGTAGGTTAATAATTAAAGTTGTTTCTGCTAGACTCTTTTACTGGTATGTTATACTAGCTTGCTTCATGAAAATTGGTACACAAATATTTCTGATTCCCTTCATCGTACTTTATTTTACTTGCTTACTTTCTGTTTCAATGTTCTGATGTTTTTTTTTCTTATTTTGGAATTTGCCTTAGCGTTCGTGACTGCGCTGCCTGCTATCCTGAGCCCGATCTGCGTCATGTTCTTGCTTCTGCAAGTATTGTTTCGCCGCGTCAAGTTCTATGCATTTTATTTTACTTTTTTTACTGTCAGATATCTCTTTTATGTAATAATTGTGATCAGTCATTTTCTCTATTATCATGAACAACTGTTTGGCTAAATAATATATGTGCTAGAATTTAACATTATTTGCACGTTCATTTCTCTGAGATTGTGATTGCATAAAATCTGTATCAGAACTTGTATCGTGAGTTTTATTTAAAATGCATGCGCATTTAATTTTTCACTGCTATATTTTAATGCTTCCGCATAAAAACTATCTATTTTACTCAAAAATAATTATTTTAAATCTAATTATCAGTATTTTAGCATCTGCCTAACATGCAAGAATTTTCTTTCCGCTCATGCCTGTTATATGACGGTCTGCCCGAAGTGCACTCAGATCTTTTCTTTAGACGGGTCGTGACAAAATTTACAAGAATGTTTATGCCATAACTCATAAGGTGTAAAAGTGAGTTCAGAGTGAGACAACCTATTTAGAATGTGATTTGCAGTTTAAGCTGTTTCTCCCCAAAAGGAGGTAAACATGCCGGCTGTAAGTAACATAGAATTTAACTTTTTTGTTAAAGTTATATTTTTTCCTTTTTACAATGTCATTTGATTGTGGCGAGTAAGAAGTTATGGTTTCAAGTATTATACCCTCAGAAATACAAAATTTTCTGAACCCAGTTGTAGTGTATTTTCCTCCTCGATCGCTTCTAAATCTCTTAATTTTTACATTTAACTGATTTTCAACTTTAAATTTGAAGATCTTAAAGTCTCGAATATTTCATCTTTTGATTTCAATAGATAAATATGACAATATCTAGAAAAATCGTTTATGAATGTCATCATATATTTTTTCTATCTTTAGTGGCATGACTCCTAAAATCACACAGGTCAGAATGTATCAACTCAAGAAGTTGTGCACTCCTAGAAACTTAAATGATTTTCTAGTGATCTTTGTTTAAGCACACACCTCACATCTATCAAATCAAATAGACAAGTATAAAAGGATGCAATGACTCATAGCTAGATCATGCATTTTCTTATAGTTCACATGCCCAAGTTTATTGTACAATCACTTAGGTTCAATTAAGATTGAACTTAGTTAAAGCTATAATTATTTAAGCTAAGTCTATACATTCTATTTATCAAATAAGTATAACTAAAGTAATGTGAATTAACAGTTAAAGTTATTCTACCATTCAAGATTGTAAAAGACATTCCAGCTCTATCTAGCAAACTCATACTGATTATATTTTTAGTTAAAGAATGAACTACTGTAACATGCTTAAGAGTTATTATTTTACCTTGATGGATACCTCCTTTATTTAAAGAAATTCGGGCTACGATTAACAAATTTCCTCCAATATGAGGAGTGCTTATAATGGAGTGAGTGGGAGATTCCAAAACCTCCTCCACTATGAAAGTGCCCATAGTGGAGGAGAATCCCGACCACCAAAACCAATCATTCCACACATGTTTGTGCGCTATCGCGCACGGTAATCTATGCGGTAGAAGGCGCACCTGCACGCGGTTCCATGTGTGCGGAGCTGTGTTATTGCGCGTTCTACCATCTGCGGTAACACATCGGTAGCAAGCGGGGGTGCACACTCTTGGCTACGACGCACTTAGCCGCACGCCTTTTTTGTACACCTCTTCACGTTGTATGACTACGTCTAAGCGCACAGATTCCCCTCTGGGCGCACATCACGATTTATGTCATCAGAGCCTATATATAGACCCTTGGGGTCATGTAAGATTATGTGAGAATTAAACTAAAGTTCCCTTTTTTTCAAGTCTCTCTCTAGTTCCTCTCTTTCTCCCTCATTCTAGGGTTAGCACCCCTTGTGTCCTCTCCATACCTATATTCGACGAAGCCCCAAAGGTGGACCATAACAACTTGGTATCAGAGCTCTATTTCCTAGAATCGTCACTTCCACACACCACCGCTATTTCATCAAGCCAAGGTTCCTGCCCCTGATACTCGCCCGTCCATCCACTGTCGATGTGTAAAGCCTTATATGTTGGGGTGCGGATAGCAAGTTAGTTCTTTTTATATTAAAACCCTAAATCAAATCCCGCCGCTTTTCCCCCCTTTGTCCTTATCGCGAAGCCCGCCGCTGACCTCTCTCTCCCATTTTCGCGTGCACCGCTCCCCTCTTTATATCTCGGTCACGTAAGCAGCGACAACCCATATCCCCAACCCCTCTCTCAATCTCTCTCTCTCTCTGTCGGGTGTGTCCTGGAAGGAGGAAAAGGGCCCCTCCCGATATCTCTCTTTACCTCTCTTTTTCTCTCGCTCTGCTAGGGCTACCGCAAGGAGCTCCCTTGGTCTTGCCGTCGTCGGGTGTGGTGGTGGGAGGATCGGTTTTACTCCCTCGCCAACCTTTGCTAGGGTTTTTGCCGACCCTCTTCTCCCATATGTTGGCCGACCAAGAGGAGATGAAACTCCGTCGTAAGCGTGAGTGGTCGATTGGAGACTCGAATCTCCGTGTGGAGGCCAAATCCGTGGAAGGGTTGCCTCTACGGTTGCTAGACGCCAAATTTCGTGCAAGTCACAATGTCTCTGAGGCGCGTGTCGAGGGTAACAACTCATTTCCCCGGTCTTAGGACCGTTATTTCAATAATTCTATGTTTATATTTGTTTTCGTTCAATGAGAGTCCCCTCACGCTGCTTTGGTTAAGGACAGGGACTCTGCCAGGGCGTGGGATTGTGACCCCGTCGTATGCTTGTGTGAGGCGCACGCAGAGTCCCTCTCCCGCTACGCGGTGGAGAACGGAGACTCCTCCAGGGAGTGGGATTGCGACCTCGGTGTGATTTTTTGCCTTTGCTTTTCTTTGGAGGGCCACCTTCTTCCAATTGGATGCGGTGTGTGTTTCCCTCGGATCATTGCAAACCATCGGGTCGATTGTGTCTGTCCTCGTCATAAATGTGTATTTAGTGATTCGACGTGCGAGTTTGGATTTAGGCATGCTGTATGAAGCCTAACCGTGGTGATAAGCCCGGATCGGTGATGATTCTGTGATATGCTTTGCGATTAGCCCTAGGTGCGCCAACGGGAATGACCCGTGCTATTCGTCGTAGCGATGACATGAATTCGTAGGCTTTATTCGTGAATGCCCTTTTCGTAGGCGGGCCTGTATTGAGCCCGGTAGAATGACATTCTTGTGGGCTTTCGTAGGACGGGTGGATTCCTCGTCACATTGTAGTTGCAGTCAGTGTATGTCACGTCGTTGGTACGAGAGCCTCTTTAGGCTACATTGAGAAAATATTACATTTAGACTGGAGACGAGTTCGTTTCTCCAGTCATGACGTTTCAGGATTGGGGGTAATGCTATACTCCTTATCGTGCTCCTTTGGACAGTTGTGAACTATTTTTCTCCTCCGCCGTGCTCGTTTGGATAGTAGTGGATTGTTTTCCTTCCTGTCGCGTTCTTATGGATATATATGGACTTTGAGCCTCTCTATTGCGCTATTTATTGCGAAATCTATTCCTCCCACCGTTACGAGTGAGTGCGAAAGCGAACACACGCTTCTCTTCGTGGGTAATACGACTTTGGGTGTCGTTACCACGTGTATGATGATATGGCTCCAGGAACTCTTTGTGACGCTTTGTTCTTTATCTTTTTTTTTTCTGTTTTGTGTGTACTTGCATGAGAGCGATGTACTCGTCCCGTAGTCCGTTAGGAGGGCCGGTGGGAGGGGTCGTTACGTTGTGTTGGTCAGCCCCATGCTGAACTTCGTTTTGCCGCCTGCTTGTTCTTGGTTTCAGGTGACATAGCTCGTAGCGATGTGTACAGGGCCGTAGCCCAAGAGTTGCTGAGGAGTTGGAGGTCGTTCCACCTCTGTTCCGTGCTTTACTGTCGTACTTTTATTAAGTTATTTTGAAAACCGTGTAAGGCCTTATGGCCAGAATATCTTTTACATTCTGTGGACTTATGTTTTTGAGTTTTCGCTGTAGCGTTTTGTAAAAACTCTGGTGTGGATGGTTAGGTATTTCCGTTCTCAATTATTAGCATTTTAGGCTGTATGGATTTTGTATGTTGCGGGGCCTTGATTATAAACTATTTACAAGCCAGAGATGTTACAATTGGTATCAGAGGTATCATTTTTGATCTCCGTTGGTCTTTCAGATTCGGGACTAACCTTTTTTAGCGGGTGGTGTGCACATCCAATGCAAGAACCTAAACGACTGATTTTATGTCCACTTAGGAATGATGGAACACGTGCGTTTACACTGTTTTGGGGAAACTTCAACATTCCAAATTCTCTAGTTTGCCTACTTTAGACCGCTAAATTGTGTATTTTTGCGTGTTTAGGCAATTAGAAGTGGTGCGAGCCCTTCCCTCAACACCGCTGACAGCAACACTTCTAGGTCTACCGCTAATAGTCCGCTGTCTGCTGAGATGGTTAGAATAATCATGGAGGCAGTACTTGTTGCTTTGGTTGCAAGAAAGGGCAGATTCCTACCAGATGATGCACCCTCCATATCTGCCCATCCTGAAGTGGCCCTGATACCCGTTGTTGCTGCGGTACCCATTGATGTTGTTGTAACCAGTTATTGATTCTATACCTGTTGCTGCTGCGGTACCTATTGCTGCAGTACCTGTTGTTGCCGCGGTACCCGTTGCTGCGGTACCCGTTGCTGCGGTACCCGTTGCTGTGGTACCCGTTGCTGCTGTGATGCCGTTTGTTGATCCCCGAGGACGAGATGACCCTTTGAAGCATTTCTTGAGCTTCAACCCACCATCTTTCTTGGGGAGCGAGACAGTTATGACAACCGAAGATTGGTTGTCCAGAATTAGGAGAGCTCTGGCAGCCACTCAAATGGTCAGGGAGCAGATAGTAATTTTGGACAACTTCCTACTCAATGGGGTGGCGAGACTTTGGTGGGAAGAAGCAGAGATGAGTTTCCGTGGGAGAGAGCTGACAGAGATATCGATGGAGGAATTCTCCGAGTCTTTCTTGGAGCGCTTTATACCTAAGGCGATTAGTCTGCATCTGCAGAACCAGTTCTTTCGTTTGCTGCATAACCAATTCTTCCGTTTGCTACAGAGAGATATAAAGGTTGATGAGTATCTCCACATGTTCACCGGCTTTGGTCACTACTCTGGTGGATTATTAGCCAAGGAGAAGACCAAACTCAGGTTCTTTGATGGCTTATAGATACTCTGAGACTAAATCTGTCAGAGCCTAAGGCCCTTGGATTTAATGCCTTGGTGGAGGAGGCAAGAGCGTTAGAGATGGACTTGGAGAGAGTCCAATGTCGCAGAGAATTGCAGTCAAAGAGCAGTGAGTTCAAGACACCGAAGTCCAAGGGAAGGTCAGAATTCAAGAGGTATAACAAGATGCAAAAATATTACACGCCAGCTCAGTCTACCGCTTCAGGGCTCACTACGAGTCGTAGTCCCATTTGTTACAAATGCGGGATGGTAGGACACGTTGCACGATCGTGTCATCAGGGCCCTTCGAGGACTGACCGCTCATCAGTGGATGCTTCTAAGACGACAGAGTCCAGCTATGCAGAGAAAGGGAAGGCAGTGGAGTCATCAACATCCCAGTACCCACCGACACAACCGAGGGTCTTCGCTCTCGGACAACATGACGCTATTCGACAAAATGACGTCATGACAAGTACATTTCTGTGTAATTACTGTCATGTTTATTACTTAACTCTTGTGTACGCTTAATCCTCATATAGTCATTAGGATTCGTATTGGTCTTTAATCATCCGACAAGAGCGTTGTTCGACATCGGTGTGCCGCACTCCATATTAGAAGAATTTGTCGTGCGAGTCTGAGTGCCTTGTATGTTGGCAGAACCGAAGTTGGATGTGCTTTTACCCACTTGGTGCTTAATGAGTACGAGAAGGAAGAGCCGCGTGAAGGTTTGTATAAGAGAACAAGACTTTGACTTGGATTTCGCACTGCTACTGTTGTTGGAGTTTGACGTCATCTTCGACATAGATTGGCTGACAAAGCAGAGTGCGTGTATTGATTGCAAAACCCTGATGACCGCTCTCCAAGTTGTGAAAGCAACTCGGAAAGGCGCGATGCTATTTTTCGCATTAGTAGAAGCTTGAAAGCATATGCCTAAGCTATGTGACGTGCCAGTTGTAGTGGAATTTGCGGACGTCTTTCCTTATGAGCTTCCTGGGGCCCCTTTATAAAGGGAAATCGACTTTTGCATTAAGCTTGTATCCAGTGCTAAACCCGTGCTACCCTCGCCCTATCGTATGGCGCTAAAAGAAATGACGAAGTTGAAGATGCAACTGCGGGAATTGCTGGAACAAGGATATATACGTCCGAGCTCGTCACCGTGGGGTACACCGATCCTATTTGTGAAAAAGGATGGTAGTTTTCTCCTGTGCATAGATTACATGGAGCTGAACAAGTTGATGGAAAAGAATAAATACTTGATTCGTGGGTCAACGGGAATGACCTGTGATATTCGTCGAAGTGATGCCATGAATTCGTGGGCTTTATTCATGAATGCCCTGTTCCTAGACGGGCTGTATTGCGCCTAGTAAAACGACGTTCTTGTGGGATTTTGTAGGACCGGTGGATTCCTCATTGCATTGTAGTTGCGGTCAGTCTATGTCACGTCGTCGGTATTAGAGCCTCTTTAGGCTTCATTGAGAAAATATTACATTTTGCTTGGAGACGAGTTCATTTCTCCAGTCACGACGTTTTAGGACTAGGGGTAATCCTATACTCCTTGTCGCGCTCCTTCAGAAAGTTGCAGACTGTTATTCCCCTCTGTTTTGCTCGTTTGGACAATAGTGGACTGTTTTCCTTCCTGTCACATTCTTATGGATAGATATGGACTTTGAGCTTCTCTATCGCGCTCTTTATTGTGAAATCTATTCCTCATACTGTTATGGGTGAGTGCGAAAGGAACATGCCTCTCGTCGTAGGTTGTACGACTTTGGGTATCTTTACCGCGTTTATGATGGTATGGCTTCGGGGACTCTTTGTGTGCCCCTTTGTTCTTTATATTTTCTGATTCGGTTTCGTGCGTACTTGCATGAGAGTCATGTACTCGCTCCGGAGCCCGCTAGGATGGCCAGGGGGAGGGGTCGTTACGTTGTGTTGGTCAGCCCCATGCTGACCTTTGTTTTTTCCGTCCGTTTGTTCTTGGTTTTAGGTGGCATAGCTCGTAGCGGCGTGTAGAGGGCCGGAGCCCAATAATTGCTGAGGAGCTGGAGGTCGTTCCACCTCTGTTCCATGCTTTATTGTCGTACTTTTTAAAGTTATTTTGAAAGTCGTGTAAGGGCTTAAGGCTAGACTATCATCTATATTATGTGCACTTCTGTTTTTAAGTTCCCGCTGTCACGTTTTGTAAAAACTCTAGTGTGGATGATTAGGTATTTCTATTCTCAAATATTAACATTTTAGGATGTGTGGATTTTGTATGTCGCGGGGTCTCGTCTGGACCCATGCTATAAACTATTTACTGGTCAAGGATGCTACACGACGTTCCTCCACATGTCGTTCCTCTGTCGCACGTGATTTCTACGACCCGCGAACTGCAGATTTCATGCGTAGGGAATTCATCTCCTCGAGCAGCCTCCCTCATCTTTTGTTTTTCTGTACTGGAAATTGAAAATTAAAGGGCCAGTGGTGTTCAGCTATGCAGAAAAGAGAATTATGGGTGGTTATTTACTGGACGGATGTTTTTTGGTTAATGGGTGGTTATTTGGTAGTTATTGAGTGGTGGGAGGGTGTTATGAGCGGTTATGGATGAGAGGGTAGTTATGAGTAATAGGAAAGTAGTTACCTTTGCTTCGACACCAAGGATCCACGGAATCGACACCGTGGGACAACCGCGAGATCCCAAAACTTCTGTCCGAAATTTGTGATACCTGAAAATCGGCCCATAGACCCATGTCTGTAGACTTAGAATCCATTACGGACGGCCACGATCTTCCGAAGCATAAAATCACTAAATATACATGAAATAAAAATAAATAATACATGAATATATATATATATATCTTATATATATAAGGGAATATAGATATTTGGAGGCACACCATAGATTGAATATTGACCATTGGATCATGAGAGAGAGCATGAGAGGGGGAGAATTGGGAGAGAGAGTGGAGGGAGAGGGGGAGAGGGGGCGGGAGAGAGAAGGAGAGAGAGATAGAGAGGGGAGAGAGAAGGAGAGAGAGGGAGAGATGAAATAATTTTTATAGATTAAAATTTGCAAAATTGTATAAAATAAAAATATGAATAGTACTTCATATTTTTTTGCGGTCATTTTAAGTACTCATATGTATATGTTTTGAAAAAAAAGATTTCGGGTGCGTGCGCAATCCGCTCATAGGTGGGCGCAGCCCGCAGCGACGCATCGAGCCCGCAGCGACGCATCGAGCCCGCAGCGACGCATCGAGCCCGCAGCGACGCATCGAGCCCGCAGCGACGCATCGAGCCCGCAGCGACGCATCGAGCCCGCAGCGACGCATCGAGCCCGCAGCGACGCATCGAGCCCGCAGCGACGCATCGAGCCCGCAGCGACGCATCGAGCCCGCAGCGACGCATCGAGCCCGGAGCGACGCATCGAGCCCGCAGCGACGCATCGAGCCCGCAGCGACGCATCGAGCCCGCAGCGACGCATCGAGCCCGCAGCGACGCATCGAGCCCGCAGCGACGCATCGAGCCCGCAGCGACGCATCGAGCCCGCAGCGACGCATCGAGCCCGCAGCGACGCATCGAGCCCGCAGCGACGCATCGAGCCCGCAGCGACGCATCGAGCCCGCAGCGACGCATCGAGCCCGCAGCGACGCATCGAGCCCGCAGCGACGCATCGAGCCCGCAGCGACGCATCGAGCCCGCAGCGACGCATCGAGCCCGCAGCGACGCATCGAGCCCGCAGCGACGCATCGAGCCCGCAGCGACGCATCGAGCCCGCAGCGACGCATCGAGCCCGCAGCGACGCATCGAGCCCGCAGCGACGCATCGAGCCCGCAGCGACGCATCGAGCCCGCAGCGACGCATCGAGCCCGCAGCGACGCATCGAGCCCGCAGCGACGCATCGAGCCCGCAGCGACGCATCGAGCCCGCAGCGACGCATCGAGCCCGCAGCGACGCATCGAGCCCGCAGCGACGCATCGAGCCCGCAGCGACGCATCGAGCCCGCAGCGACGCATCGAGCCCGCAGCGACGCATCGAGCCCGGGCGAAGCCCGTGCGCAGGCGTGCGCAGGCGGGCGAAGCCCGCCTGGATGCGGCCGAAGGCCGCCCGAGAGGTTCGAGCACGGACGTAACCCGTGCGAAGAAGCTCGTGTGTGTGTGTGTATATATATATATATAAATGCTGTCGTTGTTTTGAACGCGGCTACCGGCTCGGATTGTCCGACGGTCTTAACTCCGCCTCGTGTGTAAGTTGATTCGTCCGGGTTCCGATAAAGTTTGGCCCGCCCTTGAAATATGATCCCATCAATAAGAGATCTATCAGCATCATTCTAGGGCTTTTGGATCACAATGGAGGAAACAATACATAAGTAATATTACTGAATGTTTTATACTTGAAACTTCAACTCCTTGGTCATTATTTTCTGTAGCTTGTCAATCCCACAGTATTAATGGTTATTACCGTTATTTATTTTGCTGACTCCAAGTAGTTGGGATTAAGCTATTGTTGACGATGATGATTGTAACAAGTATTTATATGATGATCTTCCATGACGGAGATATGGTTGCTGGTCTCTAAAATAAAAAAAGAAAGCTCACTTGCTAGGAGTTACTTGTCAATTTTTCATACTTGATTATGAGATGTTGAAGCCCATTTGTAAAAAAAACAAAAAGGAGTCCATTGTACATTTTCTTTGCTGTATTTAGTCTCACATCTCCAAGTGTATATTCTGCCTCTATTCTTTATAAAGAGGTGAATTCCTATGTAAAAAGTTAATAATTTTGAAATAATATCTATTTAATATTTTGAGTATCAGAGTAGGGCAAAAATTTTCATTTCTCTCATTTTCTCCTCACATATTTTCTCCCGGTCACGCATGCACCTATCCGGTTCCGTGTGAACCTCCCAGCTTTAAACGAGAGATAACAAACTCACAAGATTTTTCTCACTGGAACTCCTTGACTTCGACGCATTTGCGCTCTTTGCCGCTTCTTCCAAGGCAACTTCCATGGCCTCTTCTGTGATCTCTTCCATTGAGCTCGCCAAAAGATGAGACTAAACACTGCTTCAGAAAAACAGGCTTTGGAAAAACAGGCTTCATCAAGCCCCCCATAAGGGATTGGTTGGTAGTCCATCAACAACTGCATGCGAAGTCTCCTACCGATCTCCTGCTAGCAACTGCGTACAAACTCTCCAACATCTCCTACGTGCGAACTCTCCAGGATCTCCCGACAGTGACCGCATGTGAACTCTCTCCCTTGTGCAAACTCTCCAAGACCAGCGGTTGCAACGTCATCTATAGGGTACTCTAGCGAGAATAAAAAGTCCCCGCGAACCTTAGTTATTAATGGCTCAAGGCACACTAAGGCGCAAAATGGTCTTGGAGCCTAGGCGCAAGGCTCAAGGAGCAGACGTTCTCAACGCAAAAGGTATCATCTCATTGATGCTCCTCCTAACCCCACATCTCCCACCTATGATGATTGGGACGCCAATGATGCTCTTGAGCGAACGTGGCTTGCAACAATTTTTTTGATGATTGTTTGCCTATCATTTGTCATGATGACACTGTGAAGACTGCTTGAGATCATTTTGTTGCCTTTTATTCTAAGGATCCTACACCATTTATTCAGATCTGTTTGCTCAGCCAACACTTTATCTTGATGCTACGTATTAGGATGTTCAATCTCTCGATGCCGAACTTCAACATTGATTTTTTTCTATTGACCTTGCAACTCATTAGAAACATTTTCAAGAGCTCTTTGTGGTCTGCTATCTTGTACGTCTTTTTTACTCCTACGAAATGATACTCCATCAGATCTTAGGATATCTGACACTCCTATCTTAGATGCTATTGCCTCTCGCATCTCTGTAGTGACAACTTTTTGCACCAACCTATGATAGTATCTTCCCAACCCTAGGAAAATTATGCTCATGCGGTTGGTCATGGAACACAACATAGCCGCAGAGACTGCACTGGAGATTGGGGGATCACTTTTTTGCTCAAATTATGGGAGGTTTGGGCATCTTATTGAGCGGTGTTGTACGAAGCATCTTCACTTCCATCCTCAGGATCATGTCAATATTATTGAGTTTGAGCCTTCTCAGCCCACCTTTACTTCACACTCGAGTTCGGCCGATGGTTGTCTTTGTTAGATATTAAGGCTCTGATTAGCGCTTCCAAGAAATATTTCTCCATTACCACTTCTTTAAGCAACACGTATGTTTCTACGCAGGGTAAGTGACTCATTGCTTATGGTGTCACCAATTTTATGATTGGGAACTCTCTTGTATCCTCACACCTCGAGAAGCATACCCAGTTACCACTTATATTTGTCGTTGATGGCTCTCCTGATCCAGTTTGCAGAACTAAAGTTGTTACTACCACCTCCTTTATCCAATTGGACGACACTCTGTATGTTCTAAATTTTACTTGCAATCTGCTATTTGTTAGCGCACTCTCAAAACATTTACATTACTCTATCTTATTTACCCTTGCTAGTTATTTTCAGGTCCTTCAATCGAATAAGATGATTGCTACTTGGAATGAACGAAGAGGACTCTACTTTCTAGGCAGTCTTCCCACTATCTCTGCATCTATCGTTTGAACTTATTTACTTCAGTGGCATCACCGTGTTGGTCATCCTCCGCTTTCTCTCCTTCACAGGCTCATGTTGTCTTTTCTATCCGAGTACATTTTAGAATGTGAAGCTTGTCAATATGGCAAACATCATCCTTCTGTTTTTCCAGCTAAACTTTGTAAAAGTTCTGTTCATCCTTTTGACCTTGTTTATTCAGACATTTGGGGTCATAGTCTCACCAAATTTGTTTGGGGAAAGAGTATGTATTTTGTTATTTTTATTGATAATTACTCTCGATGTACTTGGTTGGATGTATCTTTTGAAAGAACGCTCCCTTAAAAATTATACAGACAGATAATGTGAATGAATGTGTCAGCAACTCTCCTCTTTTTGTAACTCCAATGACATCATTCATCATATCAATTGTGTGTATATATTCCAATAAAATATAGTGGCGGAAAGAAAATATCGCCATCTCCTCGATGTTGCTTGAACCCTCTTATGTCAAATGAATGTTCTCTGCTCTTACTAGGGTTTTGCGATTCTCACTTATTTTTTCATTAATCGCCTTCCTTCTTCTACTCTTCAGTGTAAGACACATTTTTCTCTTCATCAGGATGATACTCCTTTTTTCCCTCACTCCCTCTATGTTTGATTGTGTTGTCTTCGTCCACACTCACACATCTGATTGGGGGCAAATTCTCTGCTCGCGCTACCAACTACCAAATGTATATTTGTGGGGTACTCTCTTACTCAGAAGGGATAATGTTGTTTTGACTATATATCCAAGCGTTAATATGTCTCTACTGATATCTACCTGCTATTTCTTGAAGGATTGCAAGTCTCTTACTCTCGAGATCCTACCCGTCTCCCTCCTCTCTCTCTTACCCTCCTTTCCTCTCATTACCTCTGTATCCTCATATCCTATCATTTATGCTCTATCGGATATCACGTCACCCCACCCCACCTCTTAAATATTTGCTTCCTTTTTTACCTTTTCCTTATCATTATCATCGACATTCTGCTACTCTTGCTCTCATAGCTCCTTCCACTCTAGGTTCCTTGACATCAGAGCCCAAGCTAGCTCTCTCTTCTTTGGAAGGTTCCTTCACCTCAACAGACTTATACCGGGATTTCTTCATTGCTCTGTGTAAGGGGATAAGGGGGAATACACAACATCCTATCAAATATTGTGCATTATGTCAATCTCAATCCATTATGCAACAAGTTTGCATGGACAATCTACCTCCAACATCCCTACTACCTATCATGAAGCTCTTTGTATACCTTACTGGAAGGAGGCTATGAATGAGGAAATTTCCGCCTTGGCATCATGAGGTATTTGAACTCTTGTTCCTACCCCACCTATAGGTGATATTGTTGATTGTCGATGATTCTGTCTTCAAGTTTCTCCCCAACTGTACTATGAGCAGATACACGGCTCGTTTGGCTGCCAAGGAGTTCACCCAGACATATGATGTTGACTTATTTGATACATTTTTTCGGTTACCCATATTAGTATTATCAAGGTCCCCTTCTCCATTGTTGTCAACCGAAATCAGCAAATTTCTCTGCACGAAGAAGTCTATATGGAGCAACCTTCTTATTATGGTTCTCAGGGGGATTCTTAGGTGTGCAAGTTATTGAAGGTATCTATGGACTTAAACAAAGTTCTTCTTGATTTAACAAATTCTACCAGGTTGCTTCTACCTTTTAGTTTTCCAGAAGCAATGCCGATTACTCTCTTTTTTATATGAAAGACCGATCAAGGACTGGTTATTTTTGATGCATACGTAAATAACATTCTTCTTACCATAGATGATTCCTCTGGAAAGAAGATAACATAAAAACATCTTTGGACATATTTTGTTACAAAAGACGAGTCCTCCCAAAATTTCTTGGGAATCAAAATTGTGAGGCACAATTACAACATCCTTTAGTGTAATGAAATTTTATTGATGTCATAGCAGTAACAACGTGGTTATTTCACAACAAAAGTTTGTCTTAGATCTACTCAAAGAAACTGGTCTTCTTGGTACAAAGCCTGCTCGGAATCATTTGTCTATGGGCACTAATAGACTCTGGGATAAGATATCTCCTCCTCTATAAGATATCACTTGTTACATGGGTCTGATTAGTAAACTCATTTATCTCACCGTAAATAGAACTGACATCTCCTTTGTCGTTGGAAATCAGTCAGTTTATATAAGCTCCCAGAGAGTGTCATCTGAAAGTTTTTTTTGAAAATATAGAATACATCAAAGGATTTATGAGATTACTGTTTCAAAAAAACAGTCACTTACATATTGAAGCATATTCATGTGCAAGTTATACAAATGATAAAAGAGCGAAAATTCTTTACTTGATACTCCACATATGTCGGTGAAAATCTTGTCACCTGAAGAAGTAAGAAATAATCAGCGGTATCTAGGTCTAGTGCAAAAGCTGAATACAGAAATATGGCTTGCACTACTTGTGAGTTAAAGTGGTTGAGAACACTTCAAGATTTTGGTGAAACTTACAACCATCCTCTACTGATGTTTTGTGATAATAAAGTTGTCATATGCTTATCTAAAAACACATGTTCCCTGAAAGAACTACCATATAAAAGTTAATCGTCACTTTATCCTCACTTTATCAGAGAGGATGTTATCAACAAGAGAATGTGGACTTTGCTTGTTACTTTATATAAGAAGTTAATCAACATTTTCACCAAATAAATTTCCTAATCTTTTTCTGATATTTGTGACAAATTGAGAATGATCGATCTAGCTTGAGAGGGAGTATTGAAATTCATTTGTAAATAACCCAAAACCCATTGTGCATTTTTATCTTTGTTGTATTGTGTCCCACATCTCCAATTATATGTTCTTCCTCCTCTACTTTATATTAAGAGAGGATTTCCTATGTAATAAGTTAATAATTCTGAAATGATACTTATTTAATATTTTAAATTCTCACATGAGCCTCTCCCATACAATCACTATCTTCATATTTTCACCAATACTGGATACATAATGGTATTAATTTTCTACTTCTAGTAATCTTGCTTGTAATTTTTACCTTTTAGGAGAATACAGGTTCGTTCACACGCACTCTGAAACCCCTCCTGTGTTATAATATATATATTCACCCTTTAACACCCACCTCAAACTCACGGGCGATGCACCGAGAGTTACTGTGCACGAGTCTGGGGCTTAGTGAGCAAATCGGCAAGCTGATGCTCGGTAGGGACATAATGGGGAACAAGAGTACCCTGAGTGTGCTGATCGTTGAGGAAGAAGACATCAACACCAATGTACTTGGAGAGCGAGTGCTTGGTTGGATTCAGGATAATTTAGATAGCCCCGGTGTTGTCACAATAGAGAGTGGTAGGACCAGAGGGAGAAACATTAAGATCAACAAGCAACCAATGAAGCCAAACAATATCCTCAGCAGTAGTGGTCATGGCACGGAGCTCATCCTTTGTGCTAGAACGAGAAACGCCAGCTTGCTTCTTGGATTTTCAGGCAATGAGTGAAGATCCCAAGAAGAGAAACCAGTGACAACGACGATCAACAGGATCACTGTCCTATGTAGCGTCAGAATATGCCTATAACTGGAAAGCTGTTGCGGGGGTAGAATAGACCACGATTTATAGTGGCACAAAGATATCAGAGAACACACATCAGGTGAACATAGTGAACTGATGTGGGAGCACTCACAAACCGACTCAGCACATGAACAACAAAGACAATGTTTGGTCTAGTAATGGTGAGGTAAACCAGGCTCCCAACTAGATGACGTTACCGTGTTGAATTGGAAAGAGGAGAGCCCTCATCCGGACGCAACTGAAGGTGAAGCTCCATTGGAGTAACAACAGTGCGAGAGTCGGATAATGCAACACGGGTCAATTGGTCTGAGGTGTAGCGCTGCTGAGATAACTTGTAACCAGTAGAAATAATAGAGAATTCGATGCCCAAAAAGTAACGCATTGTGCCAAGATCAGTCATCTAAAACTGCTGCTGAAGATGATGCTTGACAAACTCAAAATGAGAGGCATCGTCACCAGTGATAATCATGTCGTCCACATATAACAGGAGAAGGGTCCTACTCCGTGATGAAGAGTAGACAAACAGAGCTGGATCATAGATCTAGGTTGGAAAACTGTAAGAACTGCTGAACTAAAATGCTCAAAGCAGACTCAAGGAGCCTGTTTAAGATCATAAAGCGCTCGACGGAGGTGACAGACAAGGCCAGGAGGGATAAAAAGTTCTGGGGGAGCAAGCATTTACACTTCCTGCTACAAATCACCATGAAGAAAATTATTCTTCACATCTAACTGAAACAAGGACCATTGACAAACGACTGCAATGACAATGAGGGTCCTGATAGTAGTCATGCGGGCCACATGAGTGAAGGTCTCATCAGAGTCACGACCGTGCTCCTATTGAAAATCATGGGCCACCAACCGGACCTTGTATCTCTCTATTGTGCCATCCAAGCGGGTCTTCATTTTGAAAACCCACTTGCATGTGATAGGGATTGTACCAGAAGATAATGGAAATAGATCCCAAGTAGACGTGCGCTTCAAAGCACTCAACTCCTCAGACATGGAGGCCTGCCACTCAGGAATCAAGACAGCCTCCCTGTAGGTACTAGGCTCTGGAACATCACAAGTAGCCGCTGAAAGAGCAGATAGGTCATATGAAAGGATTTACCAGAATCACGTAACTAGGAAGCCTTAGTGATATCTGCAAAGGTAGATGCAGCCGCTGAGTCGATATGTGAATTAGGGGCATGACTGACAATAGACGCCGAGGACAAGGGGACACGACTCTAAGAGAGTTGCTGAACGAGATGTATGATCTGATCATGAACAGAGGTAGGACTGTCAGGAGTAAGATACATGATAGGAGTTGCTCGATGTGATGTGTCATGCTGGCTTAGGACACGCTATAACATGTGACACTCTGAACGGATGTGCCCAAAGTTGTGGAAGTAGTGACAATGGGGAACACTGTGCTGGGATGGCCCGGAGCCTGGTGGTGCACCTGGCAAGGTATTGGCTGAAGCAACTGAAGACAGGCGAGACAGAGCAGATGCACTAAAACTAGGAGGAGGTAAGTCTAACAGATCAGGGACCGAGAAGCCGTATTTGAGAAGCTGCGAGAACTGAGTGTGGTGAGAAGGTTGAGCGCATGCTCTCCAAAGAGTGAAGACGAGTTTCCTCTGCGACAACAACAGTAAGACAGTCACTCTCCTCAGCAACTGTGCACGTACAGACTCGAACTCGGGTCGAAGGCGCATGAGGAACTCATACATGCGCAGGTGTTCACTCTCCTCAGCAATAGTAGTGCAACAAACACAAGTGGGGCAACCAAAGGTAGACATCCCATCCAGCCGACACCATAAATTACCGTGCTCTGTAAAGAAAGTCTGAACGGAGCGGTTGTACTGATGGACAAATGCAAGAGCCTGCACCAAGGAGTACTTCTGAGCCTAGCTGGAAGGCAGATAGAGCTGGCGTAGTCGTGTAGATGATTTCAGATCTCCCTAGCAATAGAAAAATCACATACAACCATACAGATGGATATCTTAACGCATTGACAAAGAACGACAATGATCCGTGCATCATCATCGTGCCATTTCTTCCAATCCGTCCCATTAGTGGCAAAAGGAGAAGATGCATCAGCCCCATTAGTGGCAGAAGGAGTGGATGCTTTTTTAACGGGGCTAGATGATGAATCCGGAGTAAAGCCATCAAGATAATCCTAAATATGCATTCCACGAAGAAGCACTCGAATCGTGGAAGATCATTCCTTGTAGTTGGTCCCATTGAGGATGATGTCGGGTTTCGGAAGGTACAAAATGTGAGGTGAAGCCATTTGGACAAACAATAGCAGCAACATAAAAGGGCTCACAGAAGCGGCAGAAGAAACCGCAACAGCTTTGGCGCAAGGAGACGCAACATGACTAGAGGCTGGCAGGAAACGGGATCGGTCGGCAGGATTTGCTGGATAGCGATGGATCGACGACAGCGAGGGATGAAATGACGCAGGATCGGCGAAGACTGGAGTGACGAGATCGATTGGGTGTCGCTGGAAACGAGGTCGGTCGATCGACAAAAACAATCGACGGAAACAATGTCGGAGGTCGGTGAAGGCTGGAGCCACGGGATCGATCGAGAAGAACGGCGGTGGAAGAAAAAAACCTATTGCTCTGATACCATGTTACCTTTTGGGAGAATACGGTTCGTTCACATGCACTTCGAAACTCTGCCTGCGTTATAATATATATATTCACCCTTTAACAGTAATTTCATAGGACGTGCATGTTCCTGTACCATCTTGTTTAAGATGCATTGAGTGGTGCTGGTGTTATAAAACAGGTCGTAATATTCTGATATTTGAATTATATTTTTTGATATTAATTCTTTTCTGATTTCTTGACCTAGAGAATTTTCATGCAGGAAAGACTTAATGTTGGGGATATTATTAAATGTTGCATCACAAAGATTACATACTTTGGTATATTCGTTGTGGTAAGGGCTGCATTTTCTTTATCCAGCTACTATCTATTGGCTTATAATGGCCTCCATTAAGAAAGAAAATCTTGAAAGGTTGAAGGAGTACCAGCACTAGTTCACCAGTCAGAAATGTCATGGGATATGACATTACATTCATCAACATATTTTAAAATTGGCCAGGTAATTTAAATGCTTTCAAAACTTGGCCTCATTAAGAGATTTCAAAAGCCTTATGATCAGTGATGAGATTTTTCTTTGTTTCTGATGAGAAAATTGCTTCTGAAATATTCAAAATTTCTCAAACGCTTTTCATATTTTAATGCAAGTTTTAGTTTTTTTCTTGTGTATTTTACTATAGTTTCAACTGCATGGTTTTATTTTATATGCCATTAAAAGGAATGTGCAGGAAAAATTCCGTGTTATGTATCCGTGTGTTACATGAGGATATCTTGGAAATAAACTATTGACTTGTTAATAGTAGTGTTTGTGACCTAGGCACTACTAGTCTTTTTTCATACTATCTCTATTAGTGCATGTCTACACGCACATAAACTCTGTCTCACAGTACTTAAATAAGTAATCATTTTCTAGAAATTCACAAATATTAGTTATTCCTTGCATCAGGTTGTGGAGGCGAAAGTTCACCAATTGGATTTTGCACTTGAACGCATCACTTTGTCATTAAAAGAAGTGACTGTATGTAGAAAATGTCTTTTTTTTTTGTTTCTGATGGCCGTAGTTTGTATCTGCTAACTTCTCCTAACTACATGTTTTAGTGAACTTCGTTATTGGTGATTGAACTTCCTTGCAGCCCGACCCACTAATGGAAAGTTTGGAATCTGTTATTGGTGGTCAAACTTCTTTGGCTATGAATATTGAGTATGCACAAGCTGACATTGAGGTTTGAATATATCTTCTTGCAAATTATTTTTTGGTTGAAAACGAACTTTAAGGTGCTATATTTTTTGTTCTTTTAGTAGAATTTGGAGTGTTTTTTATTATATGATTTAGTAACTGTGCAACTGTAATTGGCTCAGCTTGAAATGATTATAATCCAGGTTGACCCAATATCAAATTTGAGGCGCGAGGAAGTTGTTTCTTAATTAATTATATTGATGTAATTATAAAAAATATATGAAAATAAAAACTATATAATATTATACAGATTTATTTTATATAATTTCGTTTTTCTCTAATACAAAGCGGGAATTACAGCTTATTGCACCCTCATGACACTATGGTTGAACCCTAAATGGCTTTACATGCAGTGGAGTTACCAACTCCCACTCAAGGGTGAGAATTGTGGAATCCTTGGAGAACCGAGGAATGGATTAGGCAGGAGATGCACAATGAATTCAAGCAATTTGATTATGAATTATCAAAGATTCTGATTATCAAATCCTCGCCGTAATGTGTTGACTCATACCACATTTAGGGATAGAATCCTTCAACTTCTATGATACTGAATTGATACAGACATCGATAAGGGGGAGGGACGCCCCCATTGTGTCGAGTATATCAGCGCCACGAAAGGCACGTCGAGGACACATTGGCAGATCTGATGTAGTCAAAATCTAGGGTTTTAAAAGTATGATATTTTATGCAAGCTATTTTAATTTTGAAAGTAGGTACAACGGGCCTAAACGAGTTTGCACGTGAAAATCACGTTTGACGTTGAAATTTCCAAGAGTTCATTAATCGTTTTTTGGAAAGAAAACTCTCAAGCTTTTTCAAGGGTTGATCCGTGGTGGCATTTGCATGTTCCACAAGCTTTATCACGAACAACAATTTATGAAATAACGACTGTAAAAATAATTAGAATGTTCAAGGCAAGCTTATCATTAATTAGTTGAATCACATACGACTAATGCTAAAATTCAAGAGTATGACAAGGAGCTGAGTTTACCGCATACGCTAATCTACGGCGAGGACTCCACCTCAGACTGGATTGCACACATGGACTAGTGGAGGTTGCTGTTTGCTTCACAACGGGGCTGATTTTTGCTTAACTTGAAGACACAACAAGGTTGAAGATTGCAACCGCCGAAGCCGACCAGCGGTTTAATCAAGAAAATGTAGGTCACCGGAGTAGGTTGTCGGAGTTGACGGTGACCTGAGAAAAGGACGGTCGTATCGTCAGCGACGGGAGACTCATTAACATTGGCGGTGGCCGATTGCTCGAAAGGAGACATTGTTCATGCTGGCTGGAGTCACGTCGCTCGTCGGCAGTGGGTGGAGAAGATGGAGACGCGACTCTGGAATTCTCTTTGCCAGAGGTCTCGATCCTGTTGAAGCACAGAAAATCGGCGGTCGACAGAGGAAAATGAAGGGTTTCGTTTCCTCTGGTTTTCACCGATTGCCCTCTTCCTCTGACCGATCCCTTTTAATAAGATTTCATTCTTCATATTTCTTTTATTTATTTCCAAATAAATTATATGCCTTTTAACTTCTATTCCATTTCCAACACTCTTGTTATTTGTTGCCAAATAATACATGATATTGGTTTTTTTTGAAACTTTCATTCCAATTTATCATCACTTATTTTTCTTCTCTCTAGTAGGATCAATAGGGATATGGCTGTCTTAGTCATTTGTGTCCTTAATTAATTAAAGTTTGCCCTTTCTGTCCTAGCTATTCAAATTGCCGGACTATTTATTCAGGGTCTCACCGGGTGGTCAATCCATTGAGCTGAAACTCAAAATAACTTCAGTGCTTGAAAATAAAGATAGAAAATAAAATAAAATAACAAATATTAAAAATAAAATGGGCGCGTGAAGGTGTCACGCGTCCTTGTATGCGACGATGGATGCATCACAGTCATTAGGGCGCACATATCTATTTGGAACCATGTGTATTTACTTTATGTTGAGGGTAGTCTAGATATTTACTGTTAGCCCTGGAGGGTGTTCTATAAACTCTCCTTGCCTTGTATGCAGTGGCGGATCAAGAAAATTAATAATGGGGGTGCACACAAATTTTTTTTTTGAATGCGTCACTGGGTTCTAAAAATTTTAACATGGGAGGCCAGAAATAAACTTCCTTAAAAAAAAATTTAAACGTTTCAATCTTATCGGAGCTGTTTCTCCCTCATCTGGCCACCGTTTTTGACGTATAAGCAGTTAAAATTCATTGCCTCGACGAGAGGAATCCAAATACAGTAATCATTTTGAAAAATAATGGGGGTGCCAGTGTCCCTCGGGCCCCCCTCTGAATCCGCCCCTGCTTGTATGAGAGTAGTTTGGAAGTATGATGAAATTGGAACTCTAGAGGTTTTCTCTCTTCTCATTTTTCTCTCTCACGGAATTCCCCGACTACCTAACATTTGGTCTGTTCTACCCTTTTCCGGCCGCACTTTCCATCGCACAAACACGATGCAATGCTTCCTCTTGTCACCCGTCCTACACGTCTGCACTCCCACAAGTATGTCCCATCATCTCAACTGCATGCGTCTTTTGCTCGACGTGCTGCGCTCTAGCTTTTTCGCTCATCGGCGCTGCACTACCCAGCGATTCCGCTCGACACGCTACCCTCTAGCGACTTCACACCTTCGATTCCACTTCATAGCGACTCGTTCTTTCCATGGCCACTGTCTACCGCACCAACCAATCACGCATCACGCAACTTTCTCGTGTTCTTCTGCTATCTTTTGCAACCGCCATCTGTGCCTGCTGCTACTGTTCTGGTTGCTTCCTTGTGTGCATGCCCTCTCGAATCCACTATATGGCGCATTCGAGCACGTCAGCGCCTCACCCCCTATGGATCCGTCTGTATTCCACCGCCTCGATGCTCACGAGACATCCATCGCTTCCCTCCAAGCCTTAATGTAGCAGGTGGATGCAAAGTTCATTGCCCTCCTCGCTAGCCACCATGACACATCCTCGACCTCTAACTTGGAATCCTCCTCGATTCCCAGCGAGCTCCAGAATTCCCCCACGAACCTGTCCATCATCGGCGGGCTTCTTTCAATCACACAACTCTTTTGACGTCTCCTCTTTAAACGACACCGACCCCATGGGGTGGATTGCCCATGCAGAACGATTTTTCGACATTCATTAGACTCTGGAGACACACTAGATCGTATGTCTCTCATCGACATAGAGGGATCCGCTCTCCACTGGGTCTACCAGCATCGTCAATCCAAGCCGACCCTCTCATGGCCGAACCTTCAACATAATCTTATTTATCGTTGTGATTTGTGCTACTCGGGAACCATGGTGGAGCGTCTTTGTGGCTTCCGCCAAACGGGTTTCCTCGACGAATACATTGACAAATTTATTGCCTTAGCCACACATGTACCAGGTCTACCTCCTGACCACTACCTCAACTTCTTCATGCATGGTCTGTTACCGCATATCTGCGCCCGTCTGTGCACACACCACCCGCCTTCCATTGCAGAGGCCATGGACCTCGACATTTGATCGAAGTTGACTTCAACATCAGGACGCTAGATGTTGGATGTCCATCCCCGATAACCCCACTTTGCCCAGCTCCCAGACCCGCAATGTCGTTTCGCCCTAAGTTATTAAAGGCGCACCAAAGCGCAAAGGAGTCCTGGAGCCTAGGCGCAGGCGCGCGTCTGACGCACTTGAGATGTAAAAAAGTAAAAAAAAAAAGCAATATAATTTATTAAAATGATCACTAAATTTCACTACTTGCTTACTTCACTAAATTTCACTACTTGCTTACTTCACTAAATTTCACTACTTGCTTACTTCACTAAATTTCACTACTTGCTTACTTCACTAAATTTCACTCCACAGACACTGAATTTCCATTTTCCCTTATAAATTCAGTAAACTAGGTACTCAATTCACTGAAATTTATTGAACTAGGTGCCCAGTTCACTGAAATTCAGTGACCTAGTTGCCCAGTTCACTGAATTTACACGGGAAATGGAATGGTTGATGTTGTATCTTAGCATACAATAGATACTAAATTTACAAGGGGAGATGGTTTATGTTGTAGTAATGTATCTTGATGTTCACTTTAAACTGCACAAATTGTTCTCTAACAAAGAATCGGGTAACTCATGTAATGAGTTCTAAGGACATTATGCATAATAAGACTGAATTGCATAATCATGGTCCCGCACATAAGATGGGTTACATAACTTACAGGTGCATATTTGGAAAAGAAAAAAAATCTAAGACAATGATAGAAAATACCAATCCATCAGATTTAAAAAAAAAATTAAATGAATTTTCAAACAGATGAATGCACCATTCCATCACATAATTTCAACAAGGTCACTAAATAAAAGTACATAACGCACGGTTTGGGCAGAGTGGAGAGATCCTGCAGGCCGCTGCAAGAGAAGGAGCTTTAGGAGAGCAAGAGGAGTATCTCTCCTGCGAGAGATTCACCTGGAGGGGCTTCACAGTTGGCGGGGAGGAGTATCGGCGAGGGCGAGAGAGAGTGAATATCGAGAGGTGCAGGCGAGAGGAGAGGCGCACGAAGAAAAAAAATAACTAGGGGACTGTCGGGCTTAGGCCTTAGGGAGAGTAATAAAAACCCTAAAAAATTAGGGCTTCAACTGATTGACTCGGCTTAAGCCTTAGACCAGACACAGTGCAATAGGCACGCCTTATGGTTCAGGTGAGGCGCGCTCCTCACCCGCGCATGGATCACCTCGCCCGCCTTGGAATTTCCAAGGTGAGGCCTCTCGCGCCTGGTGCATTAGGTGCTTCAGCCACATCTTTCATAACTTAGGTTCCTCTCACCACAGATGAAGTCCCACACTCTCCCCGACCGCCCAGGACCACCGTCGCACCCTCTAGGGCCCTTGCCACCCACAATTGTCCAATCAGAAGTACCATGATCTCCGTGCGAAGGTCTTTTGCTTCTGCTACATGCAACCTCACTCACCGACCCATGAATGCCACCTGAAGGAACCGCTTGTTATCATTGGCAAGGAGGAACCTGAGGTTACCTTAGCTGACTTTGAGATCTTGAAGGGTGAGTTCGATTTCGACGACCCTTTATACGCGACATTACACTGTCTTGACCTTTCGCTTTTAGCCGCTGGTGGGATCTATGGCCTCCAGATGATGAAACCTCTCGGGTCACTATAAGGGACCTCAATGATCATCATCATGATTGATAGTGGTGTTAGCCACAACTTCATTTTGCAGCACTTAGTCCACTGCTTGACGCTATCGATTATCCCCGCCCCACATTTCTCCTTCTGTTTTGGGGGATGACGGGGCTATCCCTCACTGTGGTCCCGTGCCATCTTCGTGACAACTTCTGCGCATTTGAGTTGGGTGAGATGGATATTATTCTTGGAGTGGCGTGGCTCCGCACCTCGGACAGTGTTAACATCAACTGGGATAGCATGCGCATGTGGTTCACTCAGGCTGGGACACCACGTCTTTTGGTGTGCGATTCTACCCTCTTGCGCTGGGCCTTCTCATTACATTCTATTTAGAATATGACTGATGTTGATTTCGTCGCATGCTTATGGCACATGATCTAACATGTGCTCCCCCTGCCTACCAGGTTGTTTTAGATATATTTTCGCTGTTTTTACCGACATTGCCCACCTTCCACCGCCTCGATCTACGAACCACCACATTACCCTACAGGACAGGTGTATCGTCTGTATCTATTCGTCCATACTGATATGGCAACGCCCAAAAGGACGAGATCGAGGAGCTCGTGGATGACATGTTAGCCACAGATCTGATACGCCGCAATAGTAGTTCTTTTTCGAGCCCGCCGCACTTAGTCCACAAGAAAGATGACAACTGGTGCTTCTGCGTTGATTATCAGGAGCTCAACAAAGTCACATTTCCCGACAAATATCCCATCCCGACCATCCAGGAGCTATTAGATGAGTTGTGAGGGGCCTCTTACTTCTCCATGTTGAACCTCTGCTCTGGCTATCACCAGATTCGGTTGTGGGAGGATGATATTCTAAAGACGGCATTCCGCATAAACGACGACCGCTATGAGTTCATCATCATGCCCTTCGACTTGGTGAATGCGCCATCCATATTTCAGGCGACCATGAATGATTTATTCTGGTTGGCCTTGAGGAGGTACATTTTGGTTTTCTTTGATGACATATTAGTCTACAGTTTCTCATGGCAGGATCACCTCCATCATGTGTAGATGACGCTTACTACCCTCTTGAAGCATGACTTTCTTTTCAACCCGAAGAAGTGCACTTTCGGGCAATCTGAATTCAGCTACTTGGGGCACACAATCTTCGCTCAGAGTGTAGCTATGAGCTAGAGCAAAGTGATGGCCATGGCAATGTCTTCTGTCTTATAAGAAAGCATTATGGACATTCATTTAATGAAGTGCCCAGCATTTTGCCGCTGCTACAGAGAGAAAAGTGCAAACAGTCGCCATTTTTTCCACCGACGCAAAAGTTTCATCGTATTCAACCCCTTCTCCTTAGTAATTACCAAGAATCACCAACCGTGCTTTGTGCCGCTCAATATTTCCGTCAGTTCATTGCTTTCTTTCTTGGTGGTATATATATGTGTGCGCACACACACACACACACACGGGCGGCAACATTCGGCGGGCGGCAACATTCGGCGGGAGGCAACATTCGGCGGGCGACAACGGCGGGCGACAACAATCAGCGGGCGGCAACATTCGACGGGCGACAACATTCGGCGGGCGACAACAATCGGCGGGCGGAAACAATCGGCGGGCAGCAACAATCGGCGGGCGGCAACAATCGGCGGGCGGCTACAATCGGCGGGCGGCAACAATCGGCGGGCGACAACATTCGGCGAAAATTATGTACCCCAAGTAGCTGATTTCAGATTGACCGAAAGTGCACTTCTTCGGGTGGCCTGCACCCCGTTCCCTCCGCGACATTCGAGGATTTATTGGCTTCACCGGGTAATATCGACGGTTTATTAAAGGTTATGAAAAAATTGTCAAGCCCCTCTCCAGCATATTGAATAAGTTGGACACCATCACTTTTCAGTGAACACCAGTGGCGGCCACAACCTTTCAGGCCCTTCAACGAGCTCTTAGCACTGCTCCAGTCTTGACCCTACCGGATTTCTCCCAGTCGTTTCTTGTGGAGTGTGACACGTCCGACACTAACATTGGTGACATATAAATGCAAGTAGAGCAGCCCATCACTTTCTTCAGCTTGATGTTTGCGTCCACCGTCCGCCCCTTCTCCGCGTATTAGTCCAAGCTTATGACTTTAGTCCTTTTCATTCAACATTGGTGTCCCTACTGATTGAGCCTCTGTTTCACGGTTCGCATGGACTTCCATTTCCTTCTTTATCTCCTGAACTAGAAGATCACCATACCCGCACAATGAGTTTGGGTCGTGAAACTATTGGGCGCCCCCGTTATTCCAATCGTGCGACTGACTCACTCTCTCGACAATAACAGATCGCTAGCTTGGAGACTATCTCTCGACCAGTCTGGGATGAAGGACCCTTTTTCAGTGCGAGGTCTCTGCTTTGCTTTTCCAACCGATTGTCATTGCGTTATGGGCGAATGTCACTGCTCGATCGCCCTATACATTATTGGGGAATCACTTGCATCATTGCGACCGCTTGGTCCTCCCAGCTTTGCCTCAGCTCATCCTACAGAGTCCCCAGAGGGAGGCTGCACGGGTGCCTTCCATACCCACCGTCACCTCGCGACATCTTTGTATTGGCCCGACATGTTCCAACAGTTCAAGGACTTTGTGGTGACCTATCAAGCATGACAACGTACCAAATACGATGCCACATTTCTTGGGGACCTCCTCTAGACACTACCCATTTTGACTCGGATCTGGGATGACATTGCCATGGACTTCATTTCTCAGCTTTGCTGATACATAATGCTAGATTGCATATTAGTGGTTATGGACCGTCTATCAAAATACACCCAGTTCCTTCCCCTCAAACATCAGTTTATTGCACTGGATATCGCCTTAGTTTTTGTTGATGGAGTTGTTCGCTTGCATGGGTTCCCTCGCTCCATTGTGAGCATTCACGATCCCCTATTCTTGAGTTCTTTTTGATTGTACCTGTTCAATATGTAGGGAACCTAGTTTCGTATGTGTACAATTTATCATCCCCAGACAGACATGCAGTCCGAGGTGATGAATCGTTGTTTCATACATACTTCTGTTGTTTTTGTGTGACCACCCACTAGCTTGGGCGGATTGGTTTGTCCTGGGCTGAATATTCTTACAACATCTTCCACAATAGCGCAAACACTAGCCCATTTGAGGATGTCTATGGTAGACCCCTCACCATCCCTCATCTGCAATCTCTCAGGGGAATGTACCGTGGCGGCCTTAGATGATTTACTTCGAGATTGCAATTCCATACTTCTCCAGTTGTGTCGTCATCTTCAGCGTGCACGGGACCAGATGGTTGCTTTTGCCAACCGTCACCTGCAACAACCAAATTTGGTTGCTATAATATGTCAGATTTTTATAATAATTTGATTGCTATAATATTCCAGCATTGTTCATAATAATCGTTTATATGGAAAGACTTTAGCAGGCAACTAAGGGGAAACGATCCTTTGGCAATTGACAATAATACCTTAAAACAAATAAGGAGAAATTGACATAAAAATATGACATGAACTTCGCTAGAACACTATGATTGGAATAAAATTATTATAAAATCCAAAATAAAAAAAGATGAAATAATGCAATTGGTCACAAATAAAGTTAAAAGTTGAAGCTACCTAATATATGTATTGACACAATCAAGCAGCTACCTAATATATCCCTGATTATTATAGGGATTTACAATCAAGCAAGGCTACCTAAAATGCATACATTCTTAATTTGCGCGGGGAATGTTTGGGAAGGAAATATTCTCAAATATATCCAATACCTCCCCTCAAGATGGAACGTGAAAATCCTGAGCGCCAATCTTGCCCATAATATAATCAAATTGTTGTTTCCCAAGAGCCTTTGTTAGTATATCTGCTAACTGTTCGAAACTTTGCACAAACACAGTTTCAATATTTCATCTTTGAACCTCATCTCGTATAAAATGACAATTCACTTCTATGTATTTCGTACATGGAACATTGGATTCGCTGCCATGTACAATGTCGATTGACTATCACAGTAGTCCTTCATAGGACTGGAGTGCAAAACCCCTAAAGACTCCAACAATCCTTTTAACCATTTCAACTCGCATGTGGCCGCTGCCAAAGATCTATATTCCACTTCAGCAGATGATCTTGACACGGTATGTTGCTTCTTAATTTTCCAGGCAGTAGGAGAGTTTCCCAATAAAATGAAATATCCGGTTACTGATCTTCTTGTCAACGAACGCAGCTTGCCCAATCAGAGACACAATACGCATATAATTGCAAATTGCACTTGGAGTGGAGAAATTTACCCTGTCTAGATGATCCTTTCAGATATTGCACCTTGCTTAACTCCGCTTGACGATGTGCAGAGTTTTGTTTCTGCATAAATTGAGCCAAGACATGCGCCCCATACGACAACTCAGGACGAGCGAGTGTCAAGTAAATCAATTGTCCGACTAGCCTTCTATATTGTTTTGGATTCACCATTCACCAATGGTGCACCTTCTGCCACGGTCAAACACTGATTTTGTTCCATTGGAAATCCAACTGGTTTGGCTCCTTATAACCCAGTTTCAGTTATAATAGCCAACACATACTTCCGTTGGCAAAGAAATATCCCATCATTGATCTTTGCCACTTCCACACCCAAAAAATACTTTAACACACCCAAATCTTTCATATGAAAACACTTGGATAAATATGCTTTGAAAATCTTAATTGCTCCACCATTGTTTCCCCCAATCTTAAAGTTGTCAAACTATATCAAAACGCATATTTGTATTTTATTTTGGTTTAAAGTTAATGGTGAATAATCAGAATGAGATTGAGAGAAGCCATATGCTTTCAAGGTATTCATAAGTTTGGCAATCCAACACCGAGGACCCTGTCTTAACCCGTAAAGGGACTTGCGCAACCGACACACCTTCCTTGTTTGGGAAATTGTGAAACCCTATGGAATCTTCATATAAACATCTTCAGTTAAATTCCCTTATAAGAAAACATTATAGACATCCATTTGATGAAGTTCCCAACCTTTTGCCGCTGCTACAGAGAGAGAAGTGCACACAGTCACCATTTTTTCCACCAACACAAAAGTTTCGTCGTATTCAATCCCTTCAACTTGGTTATGACCAAGAATCACCAACCGTGCTTTGTGCCACTCAATAGTTCCATCGGAGTTATACTTAATTTTGTATACCCATTTATTGTTTATCGCTTTCTTTCCTGATGGCATATATATGTAGATATATGTATATATGTGTATATTTGTACACACACACACGAGTGACAGTGCACACCCATGCGACGAACATTTAGATGATGACATTATTCGGCGGGCGGCGACATTCGGCGGACGACATCATTCGGCGGGCGGTATCATTCGGCGGGCACCATCATTCGGCGGGCGGCATCATTCGACAGGCGACATCATTCAGCAAGCGGGCTGCACCCACATATAAGCGGCTACATTCGGCGAATGGCTACATTCGGCGAGCAACTACATTTGACAGGAGGCTGCATTCGGCGAGCGACACCATTTGGCAAGCGGCATCATTCGACGACCAGATTATGTGGCGAGGGTATGAGATGACGGGAAGCATGGCTTCTTTTTAGTTGCTGGGAGATATGGAGTTTCGCGAGTTTGATTTGGACGGAGAACGAAGTGGGGAAACTTCGCTCTATGCTTACTTAGGGGATGCATCCACATATAAGCGGGCTACACACACATATAAGAGGGCTCTGCCTGACCGTGGGTTACTTTGTTAGATCTGAAAAGTGAGAAAATTGAAGGGAAAAAAATCACTAGAACCTTCAAATTTGCTTATCTGAAATGCTGCCATAACAACTGTTGACCGAGAGAAAGAGAAAATTAGATTTTTTATTGCAAAACAAGGAGTCCTCTATATATAGAGGTGTTACAATTAATAAACATAAATAAGGCATTATATAATCTAACACTCCCCCTCAAGTTGGGCAAGTGATGTTGATCATGCCCAACTTGTCCACAATCTTGCTAAATGTGCTCCCACTTAATCCTTTCGTAAGAATATCTGCTAGCTTCCTGTTGGAGGGCACGAAGGGAGTACACACAATCCCTCGCTCAATATTCTCCTTGTTGAAGTGTCGATCCACCTCGATGTGTTTCGTTCGGTCATGTTAAATGGGATTGTGTGCGATACTGATGGCCGACTTGTTGTCACAATACAGAAGGATGGGTCCTTCTTCTTCGAAACCAAGATCACGCATTAAGGCACGAAGCCATAAGCCTTCACAGACCCCTTGAGCCATAGCTCTGAACTCGGCCTCAGCACTAGAGCGTGCCACAACTTGCTGCTTCTTGCTCCTCCAAGTAACAAGATTGCCTCCAACGAGAGAACAATATCCCGAAGATGAACGTCTATCATCAACAGATCCTGCCCAATCAGCATCAGTGTAGACTTCAACCTTTAGGCCGGTGTTTGGGGCAAACAGGATACCCCTTCCTGGTGAAGACTTGAGATACCGTAAAATTCTGTGAGCAGCATCCACGTGTCGGGTCTTGAGAGCATGCATGTACTGGCTCACAACACTCACTGCATAGGAAATATCTGGGCGAGTATGGGACAGGTATATCAACCTCCCTACTAATCTTTGGAACCCTGAGACATCTTCGATGTCCACTCCATCATCCCGCGATAGACGGTGATTTGCTTCAATTGGAGTGTCGGCCGGTCTGCATCCACTCATTCCCATCTTCTCAAGGAGATCTAACGTATACTTTTGTTGAGAGATGAAGATCCCCCGCTTAGATCTGGCAACTTCTATTCCCAAGAAATATTTGAGTTTTCCCAGGTCCTTGTCCTCAAACTCTCCAGCTAGCTTTTGTTTCAAGCTGTGAATTTCTTCCATATCATTACCAGTTATGACAATATCGTCAACATACACAATGAGAGCAGTAAGTTTTCCAAATCTACGTTTAATGAACAATGTGTGGTCAGCATTGCTTTGATAGTACCCAAATGACATCATAGCCTTGTGGAACCGGCCAAACCATGCTCTTGGGGACTGCTCAACTCATAGAGAGCCTTCAATAGTCTACACACTTTTCCAATAGAACCAACAGGAGCAAGACCCGGGGGAATCGACATATAGACCTCCTCCTCCAAGTCACCGTGGAGAAAGACATTCTTCACATCCAGCTGAAATAGGTCCCAATGTTTGCAAACCGCAACGGAAAGTAAGACCCGAATAGTATTCATCTTGGCCACCGGGGCGAACGTCTCCTGATAATCAATGCCGTGGGTTTGGGTATAACCTCTTGCAACCAATCTCGCCTTACATCTTTCAATAATTCCTTGTGGGTTCTGTTTCACCGAGAACACCCATTTGCACCCAACAAGTTTCTTGCCATTGGGGAGGGGAACCAAGTCCCATGTATGATTTTTTTCCAGAGCCTTCATTTCCTCCATCATCGCCTCACGCCACACAGGGATTGCCAGAGCCTGTTGCCAAGATGCAGGTATAGAGGCAGTAGAGAGGGAAGAGACAAAGGACTTGTAGGGGGTAGAAAGCGCAGCATAAGATACAAAATTTGATAAGGGATGGTGAGTACAAGACCTGGTACCTTTTCGAAGGGCAATCAGAAGATCAGAAGGCCCTGAGTCAGGATCCACTGACTGTTCCGGTAGCATAGTGGGGGCTTGTGTGCTTGGCCGCATGACACGCCGGGTATATACCTGCAGGATTGGGGGTGGTGAAGGTATGGAGGAAGATGAAGGTAGAGGAGAGGGGCTCTCTTCCACTGGTATTGGAGGACTCACTTCCACTTGTAGAGTCTCCTCCTGAAGTGAGGGATATGGTGGAGGAACGGGTAGAGAAACACCCGAGGACGGGGAATCACCTGGAGACGGAGAGTCAGTGATAGGATAGTAGGACTCGGATTCACGGAATGTGACATCCATACTAACATACACTTTCCTGGTAGGAGGATGAAAACACTTGTACCCTTTTTGGGTAGGTGAGTAACCGATAAAGACACACTTGAGAGCACGAGGATCCAGTTTAGAGGGGCGGGGTTGGTGGATGTGAACAAAACAAACACAACCAAACACTTTAGGAGGAAGCTGTGTAGGGTGCACCCGGAGGGTATGAAGGGGAGTGGAATGCCCAAGGACACGCGTTGGCATTCGATTGATAAGGTATGCCGCAGTCATGACAGCATCTCCCCAATAAAATTTTGGAAGATGCATGGTGGACAACATACAACGAGCAACCTCCAGGAGGTGGCGATTCTTCCGCTCAGCCACCCCATTTTGGGCTGGAGAATAAGCACATATAGTCTGGTGGAGGATGCCGTGATCAGCAAGATAGTTTTCAAACTGCGAATCAATGTATTCGCGTCCATTGTCACTACGAAGAACTTTTATTTTAGATTGAAATTGACAAGAAACCATGCTATGAAAGCGCCCAAAAACAGAGAATACATCACTTTTACGATGTAGTAAGTACAGCCAGGTAGTACGAGAGAAACAATCAATAAAAGTAACAAACCATGCACACCCAGAAATGGAAGGAACATGACAAGGACCCCATATATCACTATGAATAACAGCAAATGGAAGAGAACTAGGTGGCGAAGCATGCTTAAATGAAGTACGATGATGTTTGTTTAGACTACAGACATCACAGACAAAAGTTTCAAAAACAGCATTAGACATAGCAGGAAATAATAATTTCATAATAGAGATAGGAGGGTGGCCCAGGCGACAATGCCAGGGGTACAGAGGATGGGTAGTGCTGGAATGAAGAGCCATGGTAGGAGAAGCAGTGCCAGGATCAAGAACATAGAGACCGTCCACCATACTACCAGAGCCAATCACCTTCCCCGTCGTCAGGTCCTGAAAGACACAAGAGGAGGGAAGGAATGTCACAGAGCAATGCATGGAGTTAGTTAAATGACTAATTAAAAGAAGGTTACGAGTAAAGGTGGGTACATGAAGAACCGAGGACAGGGTGAGAGAGGAGTATGGGATGGTACCCTTGCCAGCAATAGGGGCAAGAGAACCATCAGCAATACTCACCTTATCACGCCCAGACAGAGGGGTATAGAAAACAAAACCTGTGGATGACCCGGTCATATGATTCGTTGCCCCAGAGTCAATGACCCATTGAGTAGAAGACGAATAAACAGCTGAGTGGGCACCTGGCAGTCCTGTATGAGCGTAAGAGGACGATGGCTCAGTAGACATTCCCTGCATCATGCGTCGGAGAGCCAACATTTCATCCGCAGTAAAGCCACCCGGGGTAGCAGCAGCATCAGTACCAAAGTATCCAGGAGAGGTATCTGTAGGAGCATCAGCAAGATGGGCTGCACGGGGCAGAGCAGCAAGTCGACCTGAGAAGCGTCCAGAACCACGGCCTCCACGAGGTGGAGCACCCCCTCTTGGAGTAGGAAATCCATGTAGCTTGAAGCAGGTGTCCCGAGTATGGCGACCCTTGCCACAATAGTCACACAGGAGATGATCCTTATCTGAACCCTTCAACTTGAAGTCCCGGTATGGCCTAGTACCAAGAAGAGAGGGGGTGGTAGCAGCCAAAGCAGAGCCCTCCGGCACAGAGTCAGGGAGAAGTGTCTGACGACGATCAAACTCTTGTTGTACAATGCTGTAGACCTCAGGAAGAGAAGGTATCTGCGGTCGGCCAAGGATCTGAACGCTGATCTGGTCAAAGTCACGATGTAATCCATGAAGGAATTCAAATATGCGATTACGGTCATCCCAGGCCCGAACCATTGCCTCATCGATGGGGCTTACAAAGACAAGAGAATCAAAATGATCATACTCTTGATAAAGTTGTGTGAACTCCAAGTAGTACACAGAAGGAGAACGGTCACCCTGCCGAAGTAATCTGATCTTGCGGCGCAACTGAAAGATCTGGGCAGCATTGCCCCGACGAGAGTAAGTAGCCTCAGCACGACGCCAAATGTCAGTGGCATTGTCGAGGAAGAGATAGTTGCGGGCAATGGACTCCTGCATAGAGTTGATAAGCCAAGACATAACCAAGGAATTCTCGGACTCCCACTGTTGCCATTCGGGGGAATTCCTATCCGGTTCCTTCATTTGGCCCGTGACATAGCCATAGAGGCGCCGACTTTTGAGAGCAAGGGTGATAGACCGTGACCACGAGAGGTAATTGCCGTCATCAAGGCCGATGGTAGTGATTTGAGAGGTAGTATGTTCGGTGGTTCCACGATAGGTAATAGCCGGAGAAGAGACACCGGAAGGAGCCGGAGTGACTCCGGTTGAGAGAGAGGGAGAATCTGCGCCATCAGTCTCCATACCTAAGGAATAGAAATCCTGGGGGAGAGGACAAAAGTCCGGAAGAGAAATCCGGAGAGGGAAACAGCCCAAGGATTAGGGCATCAAGAGATGGACGGAGAAGGGGAAAGGATCCATCCACAAGGAAGCCATTACGAGAAGAAAACGGCGTCGGAAGAAGCAGAAACTCACTGCAGGATCATTCCGGCGCCAGAAGAAAAAAAAAACCCGGAGGGCGAGCGGTCGGGAACGAGTGCCGAGCGGGCGGCGAGCGGAGAGAGGCGGAACGGCGAGCGACTAACGGAGCGGGAGGGGAGGAACGGAAGCAGAACTGGTTGCGGCTTGCGGAGCGGGAGGCGCGAGGCGGGCGCGACTGGCGACGGAAGAGCGGCGAGCGTGCGAGTGCGGGAGGCGAATTAGGGCACGGGCGCCTCTGATACCATGTTGACCGAGAGAAAGAGAAAATTAGATTTTTTATTGCAAAACAAGGAGTCCTCTATATATAGAGGTGTTACAATTAATAAACATAAATAAGGCATTATATAATCTAACAACAACTAAAGAAAGACCTTAACAACCGGGAGTGGTAGAAGATGATCTACAGGTAGCCTCTATGGCTAAACTACGTAGGAATGGTCTAATGATAATTTTTCATCATCTTCTTTAATGTTTCTGCAAACAGGTTTACATCTAAAGATATTTCCAACCAAGGTTCAGTATTAAAAGATATAGAGATAAAACATTAAATGCGGATATTGTCAGTCATGCTATGTGACAACTTTTAATTTAAATTGTTTTATAGCAATGCAGGCTAGTATATTTTGATGTAGAAATTAATAAATTAGATATAGCACATTGAGTAGATTCCTCCATTTTTGTGTGAATAGCGACTTTAAAACAGTACAAACTTGGAAAATCATGGTTACAGGCAGTACATCCAGTTGAGAGCAAAAATAATTTCATTAATTGAATAAGGAACCCTTTACTCATACATATATTGAGTAAGGGTGAACATAAAAGGACCAAAATAACCCTGAGAGGATAAAATACATATAGTAGAGACTTAACGTAAAATATTGATTACAACTCAACTCTCCCCCTCAAGCCGAGCGGTAGATATCTGTCATTCCTAGTTTATGAATATTATTAGTAAAAACATCACAACTCAAGCTTTTGGTGAAGACATCGGTCAGTTGATCTTTAGAGTGAACGAAAGGGGTGACTAAGTTTCCTTTGTCCAGATTTTTGATAAAATGACGATTGACCTCAACATGCTTAGTTCTGCCATGTTGGACAAGATTGTGAGCTATGCTGATAGCAGCTTTGTTGTCACAGAATTGAGAGATGAGAACATTCTCCTTGAGAGCCAGATCTTGCAATAGAGTACGCAACCATAAACCTTCACAGAGACAATCCATGACATCGTTCTCCCCCTGATGAGTGGAGCAAGTCGAATCCAAGTAATAGGATTCCTCCTCACGGAAAGTAACATCCATGGTACAGAAAACACGTATGAAGGGAGGGTGATAACACCGATATCCTTTTGTAGTGACAAAGTAGCCAATAAAGACACATCGGTGAGCCCGAGGGTCAAGTTTGTCATGATCAAGCTTGTCATGACGTCGCTAGGCGTCCAGGCGCCCGAATGTGTACAAGGCGTTGGACGCCTTGTTATAAAAAAATGTAGTCTAAAGTATGTATAGAATTAAAAAATGTAGTCTAAAGTATGTATAGCCTTTTGCCGCTGCTGCAGAACCGCAGCTCCCAGAGCCGATAGCAGATTCTGCCCGCTTCCGCTGGTTTCTGTTCGCAGTCGATCGACAGTTTCCGCCGATCTACAACCGGTAGTCGCAGGACCCACTTATCACAGCCGGTCCCGGCCCCTCCACCCCGCCCACGCTGCATCTCTCCATCGTACAACGCCCCCGTCGCTGTCGCAGCACCCCCACTACACTGCTCGCCCCAACACACTGGCCGCCCGAGAGCATCAAGCACCGGCTTGGCACTTGCGAAGATGCTCGTATAGACTAATAATAATCACATTTAGTTATATGAAAAATACATAATCTGTCGGGAATTATTCCTGATCCCTCTTTCCCATTTATAGCTTCGTCAATTGCATCTCATGTTGAAGTGGTTGAATGTAGCTTAAGTTGTAATTAATGCTGAATTTTTACTTATAGCAATAGTGTGTTGCATAACAATTAATGAATGTAAATACGAATTCTTAAACGTCAACCTGTAGAAATTAATTATAAGGTGTATGCATGCATATGTCAATGAGCACAATGTGATGTTTGAACTTAAATAGGATTTGAAAGTAAAGCAGTAACAGTTACATTTATAGGTTAAGTTGTAATGGAGATTAAATTTAAGAAATTTACCAAATAAATTTTATGGTTATTAAGATAGTTTACGGTAATAATGGAATATTTCATACATTGTTAAGACGGGCATTTTAAATGCAAAATTGAAGTTGCAAGGATCAATGGAAATTGGTTACAAAAGTGAAGTTGCGAAGATTAATAATATAAAGCTTTTTGAAAATTATTGGCCAAATAAGTGACATAAACCCATGGATCATCATAAGTGAACACAACACCTCAAGAAGCATATGTTGAGTAGTCTCGGGGAGTGATTAGCTCAGTGCACCAATACAAATGGTTAAAAATGAAAAACAATTGTCACCACAAAAAGACATTTCAAAAAACATATGTTGGCAGCATCATTGAGGTGAGTAGCTCTCTGCACTAATACAAATGCTTATAAGAAACCTAAAAAAACAATAATCGGCATGGATGCTCTGAAATGTAAAGTTACGGGGGAGGTTTAAGTTGAGAGTTATTTTACAAGTCGGTAATTCCGTGTTATTATTATTGTGCGTAAGTGGGTTTTAGTCCCACATCGTGTGTTTAAGTTTTTGTGTCTATTGTAATAGTGTATATATATATATCTCTTTATGGATGAATAATATGGATGCAAATTAATCTATTCCTCCTAATTCAACTTGGTATCAGAGCCAAACCCTAAGCCCGGTTCCGATTCCCCTCCATCCCCCATCTCGTGCCTGCTACGCCGCCCGCGTCCTCCCGGTTCCGTTCCGCTCTGCTCCAGATTGACCCCTCCACTCTGTCTGCTTGCGCTACAGATGTCGGGCGGCCTCCAAGCCACTGCCGGCTGCTCAGAGGGATACTGCCGCTGTCCTTCCGTGATGCAGCCCGCCGATACTTCTTCCACCGTCTCTCTATGATGCAGGTCACATAGTTTCTTCATCCGCCCTTCCTACTCTCGGCTCTGGCGCCTCCTCCGGGCTACTCTTCGGCGACGAGCTCCTGTGCAGTCCAAGGTTTCTTCCAGCTGCCTCCTCCATTTTTTTTCGTTCTTGCTGTACCGTCGGCCTGTTTGGTTCCTTTTTTGTGTTCCTCCCTTATGGCTGCTCAATACCACGACGTATGTGACTCTTCAGTTTCGTCGTCGAGTGTGATTCTGCCTCAGATGAGCGACCCTCAGCGGTCTCATGTCCACTCCGGCTCCCTAAAGATTACCACCGTCCCATTAGATGACACAAACTATCTCGAATAATCCCGGGCGGCGCAACATGTCATTCCCAACCACCAGATGTTTGGCTACATTGATGAGATTGTTAAGGAACCCCAAAAGACTGATCCCTCCTGAAAGCGATGGGACTCAGAAAACTCACTGGTCGTTTCTTGGCTTCTTCACTCTATGTCTCCGAAGGTTTACTGGAGTTACATGCTGATGGACTCTGCTTTTGATATCTGGACCCGTCCCCGGGAGACGTATTCTCAAATTGATAGTTTTACACAAGTTTATGAACTTACTCGCGACATTTTGGAACTGCGGCAAGGCTCTATGACGGTGTCATCCTTTTTTCCAGAGTTCGAACGGCTATACCAGGAATTGGACTACTTCTCGCACTTCACTCCTCCATGTACTGCGGACGCAGAGAAACTCCTAACCCGCGTATAAACGTTTTCGTTTATTAAGGTTCTTTTTGAAAACTCAATTCTGTTGCTAGCAAATCTCAGTCCTAATTCAACGGGAGGATCTCTTTCGTCTCTATATTTTCTTGATGGGGCTGAACATGGAGTTTGACGTGGCGTGGACGCATATCCTTCACCGCACTCCTCTTCCGTCCCTTCGAGATGCCTTCAGCATGGTCCTTGGTGATGCAGATCGTCGAAAGTCTCTTAGTGCTAGTACTCCTGATTGCTCTGCTCTCACTAGTGTTGGTCGCGGTCAAGTTTTCAGCCCTAGCTCGCTGCCCCTATTTGTGATTATTGTGGCCGCAAAGGCCATACTCGGGAGGTGTGCTACAAGCTTCACCCTCATCTTGCCCCTCGTGGTCGTGGCCGTAGACGAGGGCCCGGACGAGGGGGCTATCGCCATGGTGGTTCCAGACCTCATGATGTTACTTACTCTACAAACGTCTACGACGAGACATCCACTGCTGTTCCCGGGCAGCTTACTTCTCCTGAGTTGGATGCTTTCCGCCGTCTGCTGCACTCTCAGTCTGATCAGCCTCCGGGTGCCTCTGCTTCCATTACCTCTATTGCTATGTCGCGTGCCCATGCTGCCACTGCCTCCTCTGAGTGGGTGATTGATTCTGGTGCCACTCACCGCATGACCGACTCCTCCTTAGGTTTCCTCTCTTATACTCCTTTGTCTGGTAAGGACAAAGTTATTTCTGCTAATGACTTGTTGTCTCTCATTGCTGGGAAATGCCAGATTTCATATTACTCTTCCATCTCTCTGCCATCTGTTCTTCATGTTCTCTTCTTTCCACGCAATTTACTTTCCATCAGTGACATTACTCAATCCCTTAATTGCTCTGTAACCTTTTTTTTCTTATTCCTGTGTTTTTCAGGAACTGGGTACGCAACGGAATATTGGTAGTGGTGGTAACCGTGGTGGAATGTATTACTTAGATCTCCCACCTTCTCAGGCTCTCTCCTGCATTCTTATTACAGCTGATGATGTTCGCAGCTGGCACCTGCGGCTTGGACATCCTTCTCTTCTCTATCTTTAGAAATTGTTTCCTGTTTTTTCACCGTTTTTACAAACTCTTGTCTGTGATGTCTGTGATAAATCTAAATATGTGAGACATAGTCCATCACATTTATCTTCTCCATGTAGCACTTCGTTTGGTGTAATCCATTTTGATGTTTGGGGACCATCCCCCGTTTTGTTTACATTTGGTTTTTCTTGGTTTGTCACCTTTATTGACTGTTTTTATCGTACAACTTGGGTGTATTTGCTAAAAAAGAAAAGTGAAGTCTTCTCTTGTTTTCAGATTTTTCACAAAATGGTCCAAACTCAATTTAAATGTGTGATTCGTGTCCTGCACAGTGATAATGGGGGGGGGGAGTATGACGATCGGGGAGGATTTGACTCGTACCTCACTAGTCATGATATTATCCACCAGACCACGTGTGTTCACACCTCTACCCATAATGGAGTTGTCGGACGTAAAAACCGGCACCTGTTGGATGTCTCCCGTTGTTTTCTGGGTGTTATGCAACTTCCCAAGTCCTATTGGGGCGATGCGGTTCTTACCGCCGCCCACCTTATCAATCGGCTTCCCTCGCGTGTGCTTAGTTATGCTACTCCCCTAGCTCGGCTGTCTACCATGAGTGATTTATACTTCTCACATGTCTGCTCGTGTCTTTGGATGTGTATGTTTTGTACATACTCATTTGCCCTATCAAGACAAATTGGACCCGCGGGCTCTTCGGTGCTTGTTCCTCGGATACACTTCCACGACAAAGGGTATCGGTGTTACCACCCTCCCTCTGGGCGTATCTATTGCACTATGGATGTTACTTTTCGGGAAAAGGAATCCTATTTTTTGCCAGCGATTCATACTCTTCGTCAGGGGGAGAGTACTGGTGATATGGAGAGTACTGGTGATATGAATGTTCCTCTTCTCCCTCATCTACCACCACAACTTTCTGCGCTTCAAGAACATGATCCTCCTATCCCTGTTCCTCTGTCTGATACTCTGATATCTCCTTTCCCTCACGTGTACCACCAACGCTCCTCCTGTATACAGACTACTAAGGCTCCGACTCTACCAGTGACCGCTTCCGCCTCAGATTCTGATGATGTAGATTTGCATATCCCGCTTGCTCTGTTGAAAGGTAAGGCGACATGTACTAAACATCCTATTTATAACCATGTGCCTTACCACCATCTTACCCCGGCCCACCAGGCCTTTGTTGTTTCTCACTCGACGGTTGTTATCCCCAGGACATGGCAGGAAGCGCTGGGTATCCTGGCCTGGACTCAAGCTATGAAAGAGGAGATGTCAACCTTGGACTAGAACCATACTTGGGATGTCTCGTCCCTTCCTCCTGGCAAGAGAGCGATTGACTCGAGATGGGTGTTTTCGGTCAAACAGAATCAAGAAGGGAAGGTCGAACGGTACAAGGAACGACTAATTGCTCAGGGGTACACTCAGTCTGAGGGAGTTGACTGCCAGGAGACTTTCGTCCCTGTGGCTAAGATGGACTCTATTCGGGTATTGTTGTCCTGCACGGCTTGCATGGACTGAGATCTTCATCAACTGGATGTTAAGAGCGCATTTCTCCACGGTGAGCTTGATGAAGAGGTATACATGAAATTCCCTCCTGGATTCGTGAAAAAAGGAGTTAAAGGCCTTGTCTGTCGGCTAAGGAGGTCCTTGTATGATTTGAAACAGTCCCCCAGAGCATGGTTTTGCAGATTCCTCATGGCTATACTCAAATTTGGGTACAAACAGGTGCAGTCTGATCACACTATGTTTATTCAGAGACGTGATCAGGGTATTGTGTCCTTATTGTCTATGTAGATGATATTGTGATCACTGGTAACGATTTGGAAGAGATTGTAAATCTCAAGTCTCTCTTATCTGTAGAGTTTGAGGTGAAAGACTTGGGAAGGTTACGATATTTTCTGGAAATTGAGGTGACTAGATCGAATCAGAGTATCTTTATATCACAACGGAAGTATTTTCTAGATCTGTTGCAGGAGACCAGTATGTTGTGTTGTGCTCCTGCAAACACCCCGATGGAAGAAAATCATGGAATCTGTGAAGATAGTGATAGTGACCAGGCAGATGTCACTTGCTACCAGAGATTAGTTGAGAAACCAATATATTTATCTCATACTCGTCCAGACATTACTTATGCAGTTGGCATTCTGAGTAGATACATACATGCTCCCAGGGTCAGACATCAAGAGGCAACGTACTGTGTTTTACGGTATTTGAAGAAAGCCCCGGGTCGTGGTCTTCTGTTAGCCAAGAATGACCATTTGAGGTTTGAAGTTTTCACTGATGCTGATTGAGCAGGATGTCGTGATGATCAAAAATCTACAACAGGTTATTGTTCTTTTGTTGGAGGAAACTTGGTAACATGGCGTAGTAAGTAGCAAAATGTAGTGGTTAGATCGAGTGCTGAGGCAGAATACCATGCAATGCCGCAAGACATGTGTGAGGGCCTATGGCTACGTATCGTTCTACATGATTTGGGGTTTCCCGTGACGTCTTTCTTCTCCTTGTTTTGCGACAACAAGATTGCGATCAACATAGCTCACAATTCATTTCAACATGACAGGACAAAGCACGTTGAGGTGGATCGACATTTCATCAAAGATCACTTGGATAAAAAGATAGTGGTCACACCATTCGTCCACTCTAAAGATCAACTAGCAGATGTGTTCACTAAAAGCTTGGGAAGTGACTCGTTCATGGATAACATCAAAAGATTTTGAATGACCGACATCTTCCATCTGACTTGAGGGAGAGAGTTGAGAGTTATTTTACAAGTCGATTATTCCGTGTGTTATTATTATTGTGCGTAAGTGAGTTTTAGTCTCACATCATGTGTTTATGTCTTCGTGTCTATTGTAATAGTATATATATCCTTCTATGGATGATTAATACAGATGCAAATTAATCTATTCTTCCTAATTCAACTGTTTATTGTAATATCAAAAGTCAGAGGGTTGCCACCTCAATAGTGACTTTGTGCAATTTTAAAAACATGACAATATCACTATAAATAAAATCATTGCGCGATTAACTTAAGTGAACCGATAGTGCATAATCATGTTTGAAATTTTCCAAGATAACTCAATGCACTAATAATACCCAACTCAATTCTCCAATCAAGCATTCTAAGAAACAAATTTTGGATTGTTAGAAGTAATTTGCAGTAATTTTTTTAGTAGTCATAAAATAGAAATCAGACACGAAAAAGAAATAAAAATATAGTAATATATCAAATTTTTATAATATGAATTGTATACATCCAATGAAGTAATTAATATAGCAAAATTATTTGAAGTGTACCTCTAGTTATTGTCTCTTTACATAAACACCAACACATTCATATATTCATCACAAATCCATATTTACAATTGAAAAAAAATGAAGATAGAATGTTCAGTACTAAATAAAGGCAAATTCATTACCAATGACTTCCATAAAAGTGAGAAAGAGAAACTAAAAAATATAAGAAAAGATTAAATGAGTATGAGGAGAAATAATGAAAAAAAGAAAGCATTGATGTAAGCAACATTCTTTCCTAGAACTTTTCTGTAGGTGATTTCAAATAGAAATTAAACTGTAATAAACATTCTTTCCTGGAACTTTACTATAGGTGATTTCAAATAGAAACTAAAGTCAAGCAAACTGCCTTTAGGATGTTCCCCATGAGATTAAAAAAAACTTTAAATGTAAGCTCTGTAAGAAAACATTGTTTTCAACTGCACCTTCTCCGCCTTCGACGTCAAAAGAAGAGATGCGGTTCACCAAGAAGAAGATATGCGATAGGGAGAAGGAATCAGCAGGATGATGTTCTTACCTCGCAGTTCACCGATAGTAAGTATTGTGAATAGGAAAGTAGCGTGAGTAATCTCCTATGTCAGTTCCGCCCTAGCAGTTCGCAAATAGGAAAGTAGCATGAGGAATCTCCTTTGTCCTGACTGAAATGTAATGGAGAAATCACCATCAGTAATGAAGAACCTATGTACTTTTTACCAGAGGTTGTAGAGGAACTTGTCGGTTGGCCGGCGAGGTTTGATTGCAGGCGGAGTAAGTGGATTCAATTGAAGGCAACAACTTCGATTTAAGGCAACGAATTCGATTGCAGTCGACGACAGCGGCTTTGTTCGCAAGCGGCGGAAGCGTCTTCAATTACAGGAGGCTGCAGAGGCTTCGATTGCAGGAGGAGTTCATTGCAGTGGGTGGCTGTCGAATGTTGGGGAGGCGGTGTCGTGAGATTCTGTTATTTGGTTTTTGAATGGGGGCATTCGTGCCCTAGGTCGCGAATAAAAATAAGGGGGATTCCGCGGGGGGGGGGGGGGATTAAAACGAAGCTACTGTATTGAAGGAGCGTGAAATGAAGGAGTCTGATTAAATATTAGAAGGATCCAATAGTCCAAAATGAAAGCATGGTAAGAGCGGAGAATGCTATATTGCCTTATATATATATAAGGAGCCCGCTAGGGAGTATTCAATCATGTAGTCTTGTCCTGTAGTTGGGTCTCCATCTATATAAGGATCCTTTTAGGGAGTTATGATGTATCTTTTGAGTCTTAGAGTTTTGGCTCTCTTGGAGAGTAGAGTATCAAGAAGGATCCATCCTTCAGTTGCTTGTTAGGATCTATCTCCTGATTGTATCTTTCTTTTCGTTTAATGCAATGTTAATTTCTTATTCTCGTTCTTGATACGACTGTGGCGTATCAGTTGGTCCGACCTGCCGCTTAATTAGGGTTTTTGACAGAACCGTAATTTGGGATGTTTCTCCCTCTGCAACTCGCCGTCACCGAAAGGAGCCCTTCTCCTTGTGTACAGTCGTCTGTCGCTCACTATTCCTGCTTGACTCCGCTCTGCATCGTCGACTTCCACGGCTCTTGCCTCGTCGACTTCCTCGTTCAAGTCCGGTGCTTCTGCTGATTCCATCCTACTCTGCACGATGACTGCATCATGCGAGCCTTCTACACGATTCCTTCACCGGCGATTCCAGCCTTCCGGCCGATTCCAGTGGTTGCTTCGAATGTATTTTCTTGAGTCTGTGATCCCAGAGGCCGTCGTGCCGCCGCTAGCACCCCATCACCCCCTTTCTGTCGCCTAGTCACACCTCTCACGATGCATGGTGCCTTCGAGCGGCTTGCAGCATCTCTATCGACATTTCGTTGATCTCCTACACTTCTTTCTGCCTTCCAACGACCCTGCCAAAGTTTCTTTTGTGTCGAGCCGCCCTCCTGCGGCTTTTGCAACAGTCTGGCAGCCCTCTTGCGGCTTCTGCAACCTTCCAGCGGCCACTCCTTGTCCTCTCTGCCCTCCTACGGAAATTGCAGCTTTCCGGCAGCCTTCATGCGGGTCTTACAGCCCTCCGTCAGCTCCTACTCCATTTCGGCGTCCCTCCAGAGCCTCCTACTTCTTTTTGTTGGTCCTCCCCGCTTTTTTCACTATGGCTCTCCTTTCAGACTCAGTGAATACTCGTTGAGATCAAGTTGAAGCTGCCCTGGATTCTCTATTTGCCATAGCTCTTGAGATTCGTCATCAGCTTCTTCTACATGCCCCCTTACAGCCTTGGCCCGCTACTTTACTTCCTGACAAGTCTCCTCCATCCATCCCACTGCTACCCCTCAGTGGGTCTTCGACCATTAGAACCGTCGATACTACCTCCTTTTCCGACACTCCTTTGTTCTCCTGCTGTCTTCTGACATATTCGTGACAGAGCTCCACCTAGCGCCTTGCCAGCCTTTTACACGCCGCCACTAGTTTTTTTTGTTCCCCCCCCATCATTACTTGGAGACCCTCGCCCACCTGTCAATTCTCTCATTTCCCGACTCATCTTTTCCCACATCGCTCAAGCTCACTTTTACCCTACCCTCACATTTTGTCACTCTCGCACATCGACCATCCTTCCCATCAAGTCTCTTTCCAAATCATCATCGCCTACTCCTCATCAACCTAATGTTTGACCCTACGACCCTCATTCAGGATCTGGATTAGTTTCCCCCATCAGTCTTCATAGCATTTGACATCCGACCCTGACCCTAGCCCAACTGGCGTGCTTATCTCTCGTCCTTGAGGATGAGCTATTGCGGGCATGACAGTGTTTCACCTCTCAGGCAGTTTCACGCTGAGTTCTACAGCCGTCTTGGTCACCTGTACCACAGCTCTGCAACAACTGGCCCGCTCTGATGCTTCTATGCTTCTGATATTTCACCTGGTCCACCCCCCAGAGGAGCCGCCCGAGTCTCACCAACGCGCCAATGGGTTTCCTGACTCGTCCTTGAGAATAAGGTTGCTTTTCAGGACGAGTGTATTGATACGCACACGAGATGTATTCAGTCATGTAGTCTTGTCATGTAGTGGGACCTCTATCTATATAAGGCTCTCTTGAAAAGTGGAGTGTCAGGCAGAACCTAGCCTCTGGATGTTTGGCAGGAGTTATCTACTGATTATATCTTTTTTCTCGTTTAATGCAATGCAAATCTTTTGTTCTCACTCTTGATATGACTACGGCGTATCATATATATATATATATATATATTACATCTATATATATACATCTATGTATATGCATCTATGTATATGCATCTATGTATATGCATCTATGTATATGCATCTATGTATATGCATCTATGTATATGCATCTATGTATATGCATCTATGTATATGCATCTATGTATATGCATCTATGTATATGCATCTATGTATATGCATCTATGTATATGCATCTATGTATATATATATAGGGTTATTTACCGGGACCCCTCAAAGTTTGCATACTTACTGCTTGCACCCCTCTTACTTTTGAATTTACAATTACTCCCCTTAGTCATGTAGTCTTGTCTTGTAGTGGGACCTCTACCTATATAAGGATCCCCTTCGGAAGTTATGTTGTATCTTTTGAGTCTTTTGACTCTCTTGGAGAGTGGAGTGTCAAGGAGGATCTAGCCTCTGGATGTTTGGTAGGAGTTAGCCTCTGCAATGCAAATCTCAAGTTCTCACTCTTGATAGGACTATGGCGTATCATATATATATACATACATACATATACATACGCATATGTATATATGCATATATATAGGGTTATTTACCGGGACCTCCCCTCAAAGTTTGCATAATTACAGCTTGCACCCCTCTTACTTTCGAAATTACAATTACCCCTTCAATGTTTATATTTCATAACATCCATGCTCCCGTCCTGAAAATTTACACGGGGGTGCTTTTGTGCATGGATGTTATGAAATGTAAACATTGAGGGGAGGTTTTTGTAATTTTGAAAGTTAGAGGGGTGTAAGCTATAATTACGTGAACTTCAGGGGAGGTCCCCGTAAATAACCCTATATATTGTATATTTATATTCTATAAAGAAATACATTCAAGCCCATTTGATGGCACTAAACAACCACTACTAAATATCGAACTGTCCGATCATTGCCACACCCGATATTACATCCGTCTGATTAAATAAAAAAACGGTTCCCTTCAATTATCACGAAACCTAGCCCACCACTCCCGAAAACAAATTGCCGCTCCCGAAAACAAATTGGCTCCTGCTTCATACTTCCTCCCGAAGAAATCCTAGGGCATCACTCTACGCACCACACCATTTTCTTCTCTTCCGGCGTCGATCACCGACAAATCTGAATCTTCCTCCGTTTGCACTTCTCCGCAAGCCGCAAGCTCGGTTAAGGCACGATCGGCAACTCCGGTAAGGTTTCTATGCTTCTTTTCCCCTCTTTGCCATCTACCTCACCCCCAAACTTCAGATCTGAAACCTACTCTGTTTTCCACAGATTCTGCAAACACCTCCGGTCGCAGGTTCTGCAAGCACATCCGGTTAAGGCACGATCGGCAACCCCTCTTCACTACGCCCCCTTCACTTCTCAGACTCGCTTTACAGATTTGACTTACATCTCCTTTTTTCGGTTCCTGTTACTTCCTCATTTTCTGTTTTCTTTTCTTTCATGGTGTATGGCTGAATCCATGGTGCCCAAATTTTATCATCATATATGGTTTGCATTTGTGTTCCCTTATCTGATTTCTTGAGATACCTTCTTCAATAAAATATACTCCACATGCCTTCTTGAGATCTAAAATTTTAGGAGTTATACCCTAAAATTTGATCGTTAATTAACCTATGATTTCTATGGTTTACAAATTGGCTTTAGATTTAATGTATTTAGCAATATATCTATGGTTTGCATTTGTGTTACATTCGTTTACCCTAGTTTTTTTATCATATCTATGGTTCTGCAAGCACATCTGAATCGACTTACATCTCCAGATGCCCTCTTGAATAAATTTGATCGGTAAGGATTCTTGAGCACAACTGGTTTTCATGATTTGTATTTTCTGTTTTCTCTTCCTCCGTTTAATGCTTTGAAAAGTAAACTTATAAGAAAGGTTTCTATAATTTCAATTGATAGGAGAAGTGCAACCTGTAATTATGCTCTCCCAGGATGGTCTCAATAATTGATAGTTAACTTATATTAATGTATTCAGATGTTTATTCATCATAGTGAAGTCAAATTTTTATTTCATGAGGGCAATGCCGGTTTAGAAGTGGGCCTGTAAATTGGTCCTCTAGCTCACATTTCTCTGTAACCACAAGATCGCACTGCCTGACGTACAGCCCGCCAGCGAGAACGACGACAAAGCCCGCCGGGGGGGGGGGGGGGGGTTGAAGCCCGAGTACTGTCGCCGGGGGGCAGGCACTGTCACTCGTGTACACATATATATATATATATATACACACACATATATACACACACATATATATACACACACATATATATACACACACACATATATATACAGACATATATATATACACATATATATATATCCATCTCTTGACAACTGTCACCTAAAATGTATGCAGTGGGCAGACGTTGATTCCCTCATCAAGGAATTGCACATGGTAGGTGGAGTTTGCAATGTTACTAAAGGTCGTTTCTTCTTTAGTCCTGGTTTAGCGCCAACCTTTCAGGTAAACAATAACTACAATATGTTTACATTTTTCTCTCGAGAATGAGAGTAGATTTTATAATCTTGGCATTCTGAACTTGTTATCCATAGCTGATAGCTGTGCTGAACTATTGGAAATTTTCATGATGCAGGTCTATATGGCTTCCATGTTTGATAATCAATACAAACTGCTCGCCCGGTATGAAAACAAGGTCCAAGAGGTACAATAAGTCAATTGCTTTTAATTCTACAACATTAGGAGTAATATTCTGCCCTAAAGCTGTCTAAAAATGTTTAAAATATTCATTTTGTTGGGAAAGTCCCACATCAGGGAACTCATATAGTATTGTATGCTTAATATAAGATCTTAAGCCTTTCCACCTACAATTAATTTCTTTTAGGATTGATACATAAATTCTAATATGGTGTTAAGTGAGTTATGTCAAATGGCTCACTTCCACAGGCCGTGTTAAAAAAAATTGTATGTTAAGAGGCCAAATATCCTATAGGGCATGTTGAGAATATAGTCTCTTATCAAGAAACACATGTAACCTTGCCCCCTTCAACCTACAACCAATTGATTTTAGATTCGATGCATATTTATAATTCACTATTCCTTCGATTTTCAGACCAGAAATCAAATTTCAAATACATCGATGTTTCCTTTAACCAGATGGTCTTTCGGAAAGGATGGTCTCTTGATTATTTAGAAATAATAGAAAATAGCTTGCACATGATCTATTTGATCAGAGGAAAATATGTTTTATCTTCTTTGTTATACCTGTTCTACAGTATGCATGAACCCTTGCATCGAACATTTTCACCTCGTCCGCACTGGGCCTATTAGAAAAAAAATTGGTCATGTTTTCCGTATTTATTTTGACGTTGAACATGAGTAGAACACAAGCAAGATGCCCAATTTACGATATTAGAGAAATGCTTGATTTTTTTTATCTACAGGTCTACTTTTATAAGAAATTTGTGATGTTTCATAGTATAGTGCCCTTTTTGATTCATAATCCTAAAATATATTTAATAAAGTCCCTTTTAGATTCATAAAACCTTTGTTGCATGCATAGGTGCAAGAATAGATATATAAATTCTTACACCAAACTTACGAAGGCCATGTTTGGCCGTGCCGATCCCATCGGCGCACTCCTTGATTTCCGCAAAAATCCAGCAGTTCATGATCGCGCTGAGGCATCTGTGTGGCTTTAAGTGTGTCCAAACAAGGCCTAATTCACATAAGAGGCAATGATGGACACCCTCTTGTTGCGTTATTATTTTATCGCTGCATTTTTTTTTGCAGATTTTTGTGCAAGCTTCTCTGGCCAAAGAACAGCTGAAGGATGCAATTATGACATGCACAAATAGGGTGCAATAACTGAAGCAAATAGTATTGTAACTGATGCACGGATTATGTTCTTGAGATGTTAATGAATTCCTGTATGTAAACTCAGATTATTTTTTCTGGATTAACACATTACTAAAATTCCTGTATGAATTCCTGTAAGCAAATAGCAGCCATTACTATTTTCTTTTTAATTATATTATGACAGACAAACTCGCCGCAAGTTAAAAAAAACAGTGCTAAGATGGAGCATTAATTTTAAATCCCATATGCTAAACTTTGTTTTGTAGTCTCCTTGAACATGTGAAATGTTTGGGGGCAAACCCCATCCTCTGATTGCAACACGGGGAGTTTTTGCTCACCCCAGCAAACAGAACTACTTGTATGAACAATTAAGACATTGAAATTATAGGCATATTGTTGAAATCGAGAACCGGCTTCTGTGAAGTTCGGACCTTTGGGAAAGGGATGACCTCACACTTCTCTCCACAAGCTCAGACGATCAGAAACTTAGAACCAAAAATAGACTCAAGGCTCTAGCATGGAGGTCCTACCACACACTCGGAAGATCTTAGAGCACTTTCTCTCTTTAGCTTGTGCTGAGCTAAGGACACCTCAGAAAGCGCTATAAGACAAAAGAGTAAGTGAATTGAAAAGCTTGCTTTCTGAGGTATCCCTTTGAGCCTATTTATAGTTTTTAAAACCTGGTCTGCAAATAACGTAACTCTGCTATTCTGAACGGTTATATGCAGCCAAAAGTTGTCTGTCAACAGTGAAACTCTGCTGTTTTGGAAGTCTATTCGCAGCCCTGCAAGGGCATCCAGGTAATTTTACCATTGGACCCTACCGGGCGAGTGCCCCATGAAGGTGTCACTCGCCTAAAGGGGTGAGTGCTGGGGTAAGCCAGACACTCGCCTCCGCGGCACTGCATTATGGGTAAATGCGAGATCTAAGGCCACTCGCCTCACTCAAGGCCAAGGAACTGAAGGCGGTGATAGAGCCAGCCTCACTCAACGCCAAGGAACTAAAAGCCTCGACGACACTCGCCTCACTCAACGCCAAGAGCAGAAGGCGTCGACAATACTCGCATCACTCAACGTCAAGAGCAGAAGGCGTTGACAGCACTCGCCTCACTCAACGCCAAGAAACGGAAGGCGGTGACAGAGCGCGCCTCACTCAACGCCAAGCGACGGGCTCGCGCGGCTTGCTCGGCGGACACTGGATTGCACATATTACTGGGAGAGTGGTCCTTGAAGCTTCCACTCGCATGGGACGATGAATGCTCGATGGGGCCAACACTCCCCCCTTTAAATGACCTGGGGCGGGTGCGGGCCTGGCCTGCCCCACTCGCCTCATCCCCGCCTTACCCTAATCTGGGCGAGCCGAGCTGCACCGATGCACTCGCACCCCCTGGCCACCTGATGGGGCTGGCTCCTGTCGATCCCGCTCGCCGGATAGGGGGTTGTACGCAATCCTCGCTCTTTGTGAGGTTTCCCCAAGCTCGGAAAGAATTATCCAACCCCAGAGATTCGACCCGTGCGATAGGAGCCAGGGGGAATCTTTTGGTGGGATCCACAAGTCGCTATATATATATACCCGCCTGCCTGGGAAAGCGGTGTCAATCCCCTCTCTTCCTGCTTTTTACCATTATGCCTCTTTCAAAGGAGTTTCAAGAGAGGCTCAACCGCGCCAGGGCGCTCAACGCATCCCGTGCTGCCGAGCTGAGCCCTGGCTCTCTAACCCATCATCGAGCAGGTCTCCATAACATAAGTCTGCAAAAAGGCCAAACATGACCCCAAGGTCGATGAGGCCGTCCATGCTGATCTGGTCCCCACGCGAGATCGTGGACTCGCCTCCTCCTCCAAGCCTGTCGTCGAACCAAAAGGGAAGGGGGTTGAAGACATCCCCGCTGATCCTGATACCCATCTAGGGGATGCAGACACCCCTCCGGTGCGAGTCGATTCCCCTCAGGTGGGCTCGCCCCCCCAAGCTGTCGATGACCCTTGAGCGAAGAGCCCGGTGACCACCTTTGGGACCACCGGATTGGGCTTACCGCCGCTGAACTCACTGGCTCGCGGACATAAAGGGAAGGAGGCTGTAGACATCCCCATCCCCAACTTTGAACTGGTCACTTCCCCAGGCACTTACCTTCCGGTTCGCGGAAATACCCTTATATCTTCTCCTTCTCGGCCTTTGCAGGGACAACTGAGCTCTTCCCGCTAGCGACACCTCCAGGGGGCATTCGCCTCGCATGGTTAGTTGAGGTGTTAGCCGTATTTTGGACCCCAGGTCCTTACCTAAATTAATTTATCATCGCAGGCCTTCCTGGACAATCTGAAGCTGAGGAATCCTCCGATCCAGGGGGCTGCTCGCCACCTCCTTCTCCCAACGTGCTGGAAGGCTTCCTGGACGCCTCCCTAGAGCCTGCTGAGATGAGGAGGCGAACCATTGGGATTCTCAGGAAGTATGGGCTCGCGCTGCGCGAGATCCAAGAAGAGCGAGATATTGACGGAGAGTGGCTACGTGCGCTAGAAAGGGACTACGTGCTGCTGGCTGATGAGGTGAGGCGTGGTTCGGCAAGCGGGATGACTTCCCCAGGACCCCTCATGGGTCAGATTCTGGAGAATTTGAGTTTCACTTATCAAGACGTAGAGTTGGTCCGCGAGTTATAACCCCCGTCGGCCATCGGGGATGGGAATGCGAGGCCGGAGTAGATGAAAATGACTTCCTAGCTGAGCCTACCGGCACTCGCCCCCTAGACCCCCAGTTCCCGCATGTTATGACAATAATTTCTCAGTTGCTGTATTTTTCGAACATTTGACATTGTTGTGTGTAACAATGACTATTTTTAAATCTGATTTCCCGTATTTGTTACTCGCGAATTATGCTGCGCTATAGACTCGGCTCGCATTAGGATAGAGCAGGTCGCGGGGGTCTTGCAAGTCGGGACCCGCGAGCTGGACTGGAGTAGTCGGCTCGGCAGGTTTAATTCGCTTTTTTATTAATAGAACCCCTTACCTACCCTTGACATATCACATTTATTGTCGTCTTATATCCCCTTTGTTTCTCTTCTCGCCACTTGCACTCGCGCCGAGATCGAGAGAGATAGGCAAGACGCGACCCGACGCCGATGGACGGTCAAAGTGCGCTAAACAGTTTTCAGAATACCCTTTCTTTGATGTGAATACTACTGAGGAGGAGCTTAACGATTTCGTGGCGGACTATGTCCCGCCAGGGTTCACCGCTCGCCAGCCTAGGAGAGGCGAGTCGATCAACACCTTCTTCACCGACAAACTCGCCTTCCCAATCTCGCATTTCGAGGTGGGGTTGCGCCTGCCCCTCTGTCCAGAGGTCCGCCAAGCGCTGAAGTACTTTGAGGCCATCCCCGCGCCGATGAACCCCAACGCGATTGCCATGCTTGTGGCTTTCGCGAGCTTCCTTCGGTGGGAGCAGATCGAGTTCAATCTCGCTGTCTTCCACAAAATCTTCATCTATCGTGCCACCAGCGACGGGGTCGCCTTCTTTGCCGGCTCGCAACTCAAGGTGTGCGAGATGGCCAATAAGAACCATAACTGGTTCAGGAAGTTCGTCATCATCAAGGGCAAACTCGGCAACATACCCTTCTCGCCAATCCAGCGGGGCGAGGAGGTGTACCGGCCTTCGACCGTAACGGGCGATGATGTCAGCTTCCACCAATTCTTTCTGCATACAGATTTCGAGGTCGCCTTCCTGCGAAGGGGTCTCGACTCGCTCCTGCCGGTTCTACCTGGCGAAGGTATGACTTGTTATCATTTTTACCGCAGGCTTACCAAGACGATCCTTTGCTAACAAAGTTACTTTTTGCAGGGGAGCGGCTGATCCCGGAGAACCTGCCCTTCGCGGATTTAGGGTTGTACCCTGACCCTCTCACGCAACAAAGAGCGGCTGCGGCGGCTCACCGAATGGAGCGGGAATCCTCCAAGCCCTCCTCCAGCCAGAAGCGGGCTGAGCTCGCCAGCTCCAGCTCGCCTCGCCTACTGCCACCTCGAAAGAAGCTGAAGAAGGCGGTGGTGGTCTCCAAGGGGAAGCAGATTGTCCTCGACTCACCGGAGAAAGAGCAAGGCGGAGGCGACACTCCTGCTTCCCCAGTTGGCGAGGGGCTCGCGGCCTGCGAGCCGGGTCTGCCGAAGGACCATCAGAACTATAGTCTCGCTTGAAAGGCAAATGACCAGCTCGGCGAGCCGATGGTTCAGTTGGATGAACAGGCCCACAGAGTCTCCATCTCATCCCTCCTCACCTCCTAGTCTGAGCACCGCCCTTCCAGCGGGCACGCCTTTGCCCTCGGCTTCGGCCTTTATGGATGCGAGTATGCCGAGTCCTTCGACGACATGACCCTCCAGCGGCTCGCTCATGAATGCACGGGAGCCCAAATGTGTTCCATGGAGCTTGCCCACATGTCCGTCCGCGGCTTCACCCTCAACCATAGGCTGGCGAGTGTCGAGGAAGCTCAGGATCTCGCCAAAGACGAAGTTGCCGACTTGGCGAGGCGGTTGGGAATCACCGAGAACATCATTAGCAAGGGCGCCGACGGGGTGGTGAGTGATAATTAACCTCTTCCTATTTTACTTTGCTTACTTAATTCTTTGGGTCATGCTTTTCGCCTCACAGGATGCCGAGACCGCCGAATGCCTGCGCACTCGCACGACTGACCTCGAGGAGAAGAACAGACGACTAGAAGAACAGAATAAGCTGCTTCATGTTGAGGTCAGCCGCCTAATGCACCTTCTCCCTTCAGCTCGCGGCGAGCCGAGCGCCCAGGGCAAGGACATGAAGATCTTCACCCAAGCGGAGGTCAACGAAATGTTGCGGCTCAACTCTATCAAAGCTGCTGATCACACCCTGCAGGTCATGCGAGATCTACATGTGCTGAAGGCGGACTGCGAGGAGGTGACCACCAAAGACCTGGTTGTTAACCCAGAAATCGGCGATCCCTCCTAAGGAAGCCAGCTCGCAAGTCACGACCTGCTCCAGGAGGTCGCGGTCTGTCAGCCTTCCCTTCTAAGGGTGGGCAGACTGATCTCTCAGTCCGCTCAGTCCGCGCGGCTAGGGCGGTCTCCCAGGTCTGGCCGCCCAGGTCGCGTAGTGGCCGCTCGTTCTGCAGGGGCTGCGGACTGCTTCCTCAGTCCGCCCCTGCAGGCCGCGCGGCTAGTTCGGTTAACTGTCTAGTGGCTCCTTTTTCCCCTCAGATGCGAACTACTCAACCAAGTGGCGGGCTCAAATTCCTGTCCGCCCAGACCGCACGCTAAATGCTCAACCAGAGGCGACGACCAGCCCTCTTGTCCGCGAGCTGTAGGCGGACTCAATATCAGTTGACCGCGCGGTCTGCCGAACTCGCTGGTCAATCCGCCAGGTCGCCAACCCTTGCCCCGGAGCCACCAGTCAACGGCGGCTCTCGCCGACAGGTGCGACCTGGACTCTCCAGTCCGCCAGGTCGGTGGTCCTTGTCGCCGAGCAATGGCGACAAGCCACCAGCGGGCAGCCTGCTCGACCCATCCGTCGCGAGTTAGGCGAGCTCGATGAGCATTCCGCAAGAAGATCCCAAGCTCGGAAGCTAATCGTTTATCATCTTCGCAGCGGGATGGGAAAAATCGTTAAGCAGTCCGCCAGCTAGTTCTCCAGGTTCCCGGCGACATAGGCGGACTCGTAGAGCATTCCGCCACTCAGCTTCCAGCGCCCGCTTCCCAGCAGCAGGCAGTTCCCTCCTCAGCTCGCACAGCCCAGCACGAGCTCGCTCAGCAGCAGAGGCGGACTTGTGGAACAGTCCGCCACTCAGCAAGACCAATTCCTACAGCAAGTCTCAGACCGCGCGGCCAAGCGCGGACTCCGCGGACTCACCCTTCGTATTCGCACAACTCACTGTCTCACCGGTGGTGACGTTACCAAGACTGTTACCTCCTCGGGCCTATAAATAGGCCCCATACCTCTCATTCAGAGGGGGGATGGAGACACGACACGGCAGAGGCATCCAGATCCCGGCACCAGTTCCTGCGGACTCGTTTTCCCAGTCCGCGCGACCTGCCCTCCAGCTTCTTTTCCTTGCTTGCTCAAGCAGTCCGCCCGGCTTAGTCCAGCGAGCTGCCTGAGCAGCTGACCGCGCGGTCTGCCGACCTACCCTAAACAGTCCGCGCGGCCCCTATCCATCTCCTCTCCTTAGCCGCCAGCTTCATCCCTTGTACCCTTTAGGCTGTTTTCTCATGTAAAGGTGCTACCTCAAGCTGTAAACTTCAGTTGTAATCAAAGGAAAGCCCGTCGCAAGAGTGGCATTCAGGCCGCGACGGCGAAGTCTGCTGTTGCCGCTGCTCGCGGCCTTCCCTTCTCTTTTCTTCTCCTAGTCAAACCATCAAAGCTCAACCGCCAAAGTAACCTCTGCCCGACAGTTCCTGATCAAGCTCCTCCGTTGATCAATCAACCCTCTCTGTTGATCATCAATATTCCCGGCTGCTCTCAGCAAACCCTTTCGCTATCCCCGCAACCTTCCTCTTCTAGCTTGTGAGATCGAACAACCCGTTAACTAGTCGGTGTCGCATTTCGCGCATCAACAGTTAATACACGACCTTCAGATCTCGATCAGACAGTGAAATCAGCAGTTACTCATGACGGACCATCAACCAACCGAGAATCTTGCTCCAAGTCCCAGTGATGATTCTCTTTGGGAGGCCTTAGAGCAATCTCGCAGAGAAACTGCACAACAATTTCAAGCAATCAACCATACCCTAGCTGTTATCACCCAACGATTGGAAGCGCAATATTCAGCAGCACCAGTTCCTCCAGTCAATCCAGCACCAGCATCAGAGACTCCTCAAGTCTATCCACTGACTTATCCGCCAGTCTACCCTCCTCTTTACACCCAAACCTTTCCGCAAGGACCTGCAGCTCCTTTGCGATCTCAGGATGATGAGTTTGCAGCTCCTCAAAACTTCTTCCGGGAAGCTGCCCGGGGAAGTCCAGCTAGATTTCTGAATTTTCAGGGAAGTCATCCCTTCTCTTCAGCTCCTTCATTTGCTCCTCCTGTAGCAACCTTTTTCTCCTATCCTCCTGCATCTTTTGCAGCTACTGCTCATGCTCCTTACTTTCCTTATGCAGTGGAACAAGAAGAACCATCACCGTTTACACAGAGTGTTCGGCACGAACCAACTCCAGTCAATTTCAGAGAGCCACGGTTGCCCATTTACACTGGGGAGACTGATCCAGTCAAACACCTTCAAGCTTTTGAATCAGCCGTTGCTCTCAAGACCCTCTCCGATGCTACCAAGAGCAAACTCCTCGTAACAACCTTTGATGGACAAGTGAGAGATTGGTTCTATGGACTTCGTGCTCAGTCCATCTCTACCTTCGCTGATTTGCGAAGGGAGTTCCTGCTCAGATTTTCTACCTCTTCAAAGAGGAAGGGCGGTCCAGAAGCCCTCTTTGAGATCAGGCAGCGAGATAATGAGACCTGGTCTCATTTCGTGGATCGATTTCAGAAAAAATTTTAGACATTGAGATCGTTGATCAAGAAATGTATCGAGTGGCTCTTATTCACGGCCTACGTGAAGGACCACTCAAGTTTGAGGCTAACGTCCGAGCACCAAGGACTTATCAAGAGTTGATTGGTTTGGCCAATTCATACATCCGCGGTGAGAAGAGCAACCCCAGCTTTGTCTCCAGGCTTGTAGCAGAGAGAAATCCTCCTTTCAAGCAGCCTCCAAGGTCTCCTCGAAAAGATTTTCAATCCCATTCGAGGAAAGCAAAAAGGTTCCATCATCATCAGCATTCCTTCCAAGGTCAGGATCGTGTCCACGAGCAATTGCAACCGCTGTCGGCCCCACCTCTGCAAACAGCTTCTGTGCATCACTCACAAGATGATGACATATCGTACTCTGGACTCGATGAGACCATGCAAAAAGTCTGCCAGATCATGAAGGATAGGGCAAATTCAAAAAGGCCTTACCAGTCGGCAGATCAAAGATCAAGAGATTCAGATCCGTTCTGTGAATTCCACCGAGAGAAGGGTCATTTAACTGAAGACTGCAAGGCCCTTCGGCGGTTGGTCGAAAGATTACTCATCGAGGGCAAGATCAATGACCTAGTCAAGAAAGTTGATTCTTCAAAGCCTTCCACCTCCAAGGGCAAGGAGGTAGCTGGAATTCAGGTGAAGTGCGTGGAGGTGGAGGATGCAGGCCGTTTGGGGCCTATCAAAGTTCGGCCTGAGTGCTTTGACGCCGATGATGAGGGTTCCCTTGGAAGGCTATTCTAAAGCAAAGAGGACGTCACAGCTCTTTGAAGACCCTCATAATGATGACCGGTTATTTTTACTCGACTCTTTGAACACTATATCTTTTAATACTTCTAAGTATTTTATTTTCTATCCCAATAAAGTTTACGTCAGAGATCCCGTACTGACACTTTTTCCTTTGTGGAGCGCTTCCCCCTCTACTTTTTCTCTTTGCCAAAGAGATCACTGAACCACCGAGATATCGTCAAGTCTTGCTCAGGGCTCCCTCGAGATTGTCCTCTGGCGTAAGACCACAATGACCACATATCGCGGGGAGTTTTCGCATATGTGCAGTGGGGGCCGTTCAACTCTCGTGCGGAGGATGACGGGACTTCGGATCCTGGCCGGCATCTAACACAGAGCGTGTTTCCAGGGAGGACCCATGTGTTAGCTCTGCCGTGCTTCGTTAGAGGATACGTTACAGTTACGATGATCTTTGCGTGACAAGCAATGGCGATCAAGTGTAGCCTTGTCTCTTCGATCATCTCACAATTGTAACGGCCGAACACTCCTTGGTACTCTCAATCCTTGCCTTCGCGGGGCCCACAACTCCACTGATCAATTCGCAGACAAGCAATAGGCCACTTGGCGCAACTAGTCTAATTGATCAGCGATGTTTGTAACCCAAGGCATGAGAGCAGTGCATCTGTTGTTTCCTTCTCAGGAAGTTCCGTGCTTGTTTCCCTTTTGTGTCCTGCCAAGGGAATGTGGTCCGCCCGCTTTAGGTAGGACTACGCCCTGGATGACTTTTTGGCGAGTGATGCATAAGATCCACGGGTGGTCTCCTGTGGCAGCATTCACCCTTTTTTAGTTCAACCTCGGGGTGTAGCCCCTCTTTTCTATTTTTACCTTTTTACAGGTTAACAGGTTAAATCCAACCTACTCTAAGGATCTGCAATATCTTTCTTGACTTATGATCATCTTATATGCGCTGCCTGCATAAGCTTTGATCAGATGATAATCAACAAGTTCTCTTATCAGATGTTAGCCAGACATCATTTATTCAAAGCATATGGTTCTTCTTGATTGACAAGCCATGCCATCGTGAATCTAATTTCGGATTTTCTTATCTTGCTGATCTGGATTTCATGTTGACGTTATATCCAGATCATGCGAGACGGTCATTATCATACCTTGATTTCTATTCAGTTAAAAGCAAAGATTGCCGAATATATCTTTTATCATATCTTATCCTATCAACAATCGACATTCGCAGGTTCCCTCCAGGTACTTGCGATTTAGTTTTCTATCGTATATGTTTGCTGACTCTCCTCTTGCAGAGACTGACAGACATTAGCAAGTTTCTCTCAAGTACTTGCAGCTTATTCTCTATCATATCTGCTTGCTTACTCTTCTTTTGCAGAGATCAGCAGATATTAACAAGTTCCCTTCAGGTACTTGCAGCATAATCTTTTTTCATATCTGCTTACTCACCCTATTTTTGCAGAGACTAGCAGATATTAACAAGTCCTATTCAGGTACTTGCGACTTAGTTTTATAACATGATTGTGACTTACTTCTTTTTGCAGAACTTAACAGGTGCTTGCAAGCCTCTTTTAGATACTTGCAAGTTATCATTATTCTGTGTTTTCCTCTCACCTTTGTCTTGCAGAGGTCATTGGAAGACATTCACATTCACTTCATTTTGCAAAGCAACTCAGGTACACCCGAGATATACCTCTTTTCGCTTGCATTAACTTTCCCTTTGCAGGAAAAGGCAAGCATTGACAAACCTTTTTCTGAGGAGAGACATCAGGTTCCATCTCTCCTTCCCCTTCCTTTTCTCGAGGGAAGGATCACGATTTTCGTGGGTCTCCTACTTTTTCGAAGTTCTCTTCGGAACTTGAAAAAGTGCGGGGATTATGTTAACCCAGAAATCGGCGATCCCTCCTAAGGAAGCCAGCTCGCAAGTCATGACCTGCTCCAGGAGGTCGCGGCCTGTCAGCCTTCCCTTCTAAGGGTGGGCGGACTGATCTCTCAGTCCGCTCAGTCCGCGCGGCTAGGGCGGTCTCCCAGGTCTGGCCGCCCAGGTCGCGCAGTGGCCGCTTGTTCTGCAGGGGCTGCGGACTGCTTCCTTAGTCCGCCCCTGCAGGCCGCGCGGCTAGTTCGGTTAACTGTCTAGTGGCTCCTTTTTCCCCTCAGATGCGAACTACTCAACCAAGTGGCGGGCTCAAATTCCTGTCCGCCCACACCGCACGCTAAATGCTCAACCAGAGGCGGCAACCAGCCCTCTTGTCCGCGAGCTGTAGGCGGACTCAATATCAGTTGACCGCGCGGTCTGTCGAACTCGCTGGTCAATCCGCCAGGTCGCCAACCCTTGCCCCGGAGCCACCAGTCAACAGCGGCTCTCGCCGACAGGTGCGACCTGGACTCTCCAGTCTGCCAGGTCGGTGGTCATTGTTGCCGAGCAATGGCGACAAGCCACCAGCGGGCATCCTGCTCGACCCATCCGTCGTGAGTTAGGCGAGCTCGATGAGCATTCCGCAAGAAGATCCCCAGCTCGGCAGCTAATCGTTTATCATCTCCGCAGCGGGATGGGCGGAATCATTAAGCAGTCCGCCAGCTAGTTCTCCAGGTTCCCAGCGACATAGGCGGACTCGTAGAGCATTCCGCCACTCAGCTTCCAGCGCCCGCTTCCCAGCAGCAGGCAGTTCCCTCCTCAGCTCGCACAGCCCAGCACGAGCTCGCTCAGCAGCAGAGGCGGACTCGTGGAACAGTCCGCCACTCAGCAAGACCAATTCCTGCAGCAAGTCCCAGACCGCGCGGCCAAGCGCGGACTCCGCGGACTCAGCCTTCGTATTCGCACAACTCACCGTCTCACCGGTGGTGACGTTACCAAGACCGTTACCTCCTCGGGCCTATAAATAGGCCCCATACCTCTCATTCAGAGGGGGGACGGAGACACGACACGGCAGAGGCATCCAGATCCCGACACCAGTTCCTGCAGACTCGTTTTCCTAGTCCGCGCGACCTGCCCTCCAGCTTCTTTTCCTTGCTTGCTCAAGCAGTCCGCCCGGCTTAGTCCAGCGAGCTGCCTGAGCAGCTGACCGCGCGGTCTGCCGACCTACCCTAAACAGTCCGCGCGGCCCCTGGCCATCTCCTCTCCTTAGCCGCCAGCTTCATCCCTTGTACCCTTTAGGCTGTTTTCTCATGTAAAGGTGCTACCTCAAGCTGTAAACTTCAGTTGTAATCAAAGGAAAGCCCGTCGCAAGAGTGGCATTCAGGCCGCGACGGGCGAAGTCTGCTGTTGCCGCTGCTCGCGGCCTTCCCTTCTCTTTTCTTCTCCTAGTCAAACCATCAAAGCTCAACCGCCAAAGTAACGTCTACCCGACAGTTCCTGATCAAGCTACTCCGTTGATCATCAATATTCCCGGCTACTCTCAGCAAACCCTTTCGCTATCCCCGCAACCGATTGAACAACCCGTTAACTGGTCGGTGTCGCATTTCGTGCATCAACACTGGTGTTGAAGCTGTTCCTCCTTGTACCTACTCCTAGCGAGCCGGAAGGCATCTTCGACTTGCTTTTCAAAGAAGTGTCAGGATTTCAGGATGATATGTCTGGGGGAGGGCGAGAGCTGACCTGCACTTTTATTTTCTTTTTCTGTAATGATTCCCCCCTAATTTTGTTAGTTCGCCGCGAGGTGAGTTCCTTTTGTAATAATTTATATATTAATGAAATTCTAACTTAGCAACTTTTCTTTCTTCAATACTACTCCATATTTATTGCACTTGCGCGCGCATGTTGCACCTTCTCACGTGACCACGCTAGGGTAGAACTCGTTTCTAGAAAGTAGAGTTAGGTTAGAACACACTCTTCCCGGGCTGCCGAGACCTCGTCATCTCTTTGTAGTAGAGGCTAGACCACTCGTAGCGCTGGACCCGTGACTTCCCTGTTCGCGTGTGGGATCTCTTTCCCTTTAGAAAGTTATTCACGACCTGATTTTCACAAGTAAAAACTTGATGGGATGGAATTTAATTGCCGAGAACACCCTCGGCTCGCCTTCCTTGGTAGTTGCAGAGATCTCGGCTCGCCCCTTTGGCATTGCTTTGCTAAGTTATTGTAGTCCCTTGGTAGTTGCCGAGATCTCGGCTCACCACTACCTGTTTGTCTGGAGATTGTTGTGTCTGACCTTCTGTTCCCCTTATGATTTTTACCCTCGGCCTCTGCCCCAAGTTCATCTTCGAATGCCTCATGTTGACTAGCAAAAGAAACCCGGGACTCGGTTCTAGAGCATCAACGAAGTCCACCGAAGACCCCTACCCTGCCAGCCAGATGAGGGCCTAACAGCAGGAGAAGCTCGGGACTTAGCACTAGGGCAACATCAACGTCCACCGAGGGCCCCTGCCTTGTCAGCTAGGTGAGAGCCTGACAGTGAGAGAAGCTCGAGACTTAAGCAGACTCTCTCGAGTGACATCCAGCCCTGCTAGCTAGTGGGAGCTTGACAGCGGGATCTTCTCGGGGTCTAGGAAGACTCTCGAGTGATATCCAGCCCTGCCAGCTAGTGAGAGCCTGACAGCGGTATCTTCTCGGGGTCTGGGGCAGACTCTCTCGAGTGACATCCAGCCCTGCCAGCTAGTGAGAGCCTGACATCGATATCTTCTTGGGGTCTGGGCAGACTCTCTCGAGTGACATCCAGCCCTGCCAGTTAGTGGGAGCCTGACAACGAGATCTTCTCGGGGTCTGGGGCAGACTCTCTCGAGTGACATCCAGCCTTTCCAGCTAGTGGGAGCCTGGCAATGGGGTCTTCTTGGGGTCTGAGTAAGACTCTCTCCAGTGACATCCAGCCCTGCTAGCTAGTGGGAGCCTGGTAGCGGGATCTTCTCAGGGTCTGGGTAGACTCTCTCGGGTGATATCTAGCCCTGCCGGCTAGTGTGTAACGCCCCCGAATTTTCGATAATTTATTTAAATCCTTTTCGGCGTTACGTTGACGTTTTCCGTCTCGAGCCGTTGTTAGAGTACCTCGTTAGGTGTTCTTAGAGGTTTAGCCTGTTTGCGGGTTTCCCCAGCTAGCCGGTGTCTGTTTTGGAGACCCGGTTGAGCCTTTCAGGGAATTCTCGTGTTTGGCTTCGGGCGAGGGTAGCTCGAGTTTTGTTCGTCGGAAGTCGTTTTTGACTTCGCCGTTGTTCTCGTAGCCCGGGTATTTAGCTACGGTGCGATTTTGGTCGAAATCCGAGGACGTCGCGTTTTCGCGTCGTTTTGGCGGTAGTTAATTTGTGCGAGTCGTCATTTTTCTATGACGGCATGTCTCTTGGCGCATGTGTCGACTCGTGCGAGCCGGTGTGGTTTTTTGTTCGGTGTGCGTGTTGTTCGTGTGAGGTTTTAATATTTGCGCGTGCGTGTCGGCAATTGTGTTAGTGCGTATATACGTATTTGCGCGTACGTTAATACGTATATATTATTATTTGGTTAAGTTCGTTGTTAAGAGTTAGTTATTAGGATTTATTAGGGTGTATGAATTATTACATGAATTTTAATTAGGTTGTAGTAGTCATTTAGGTTATTAGATTTAGCCTTATATATAAAAAAAAACTATACTTATAATTATCTTTAATCTAAACCGCCCCCCCCTCCCCCTTAATAAACATCAAAACCGGCCCCCCCTTTAAAAAAAAAAAACGCAGCTTTCTTTCCCCCCTCCTGTGCGAGCCCGAGCCGGCGAAACGCCCTAGCCGACCCCCCCTTCCGCCGCCCGCCGCCGGCAGCCCCGACCCCCTCCTTCCGATCCGAGCCCGGATCCGTGTTCCCCTCGCCGAGAGCTTCGATCCTAGGTATGCTATTGAACCTTTCCCCTATGATTTTCTTTGGATTTCCATTTGGGTTTTGGAGTTCTCTTGGGTATTTTCTTCTTCTTTTTTTGATTAGATGTTGTGTAGGTTGTGGATTTGGTGATTTTGGGAGCTTCCGGAATTTTTGGGCGTCCGCCATAGCGCCGTTGTGCTGGCGAAATTTTTGGTGATTTAGCAAGGCAAGTGTTTCTCCCCTTTTCGCCGTTTGGCCTATTTGTCTCTCAATTTTCTTGCTAATTACTCTAATTTCATGCTTTTACGCCACGAATTTGAACGTTCCTAACCCTTATCCCCATTGGAAACCGCGTTAAAAATTTAGGCTTTTACCCTCCCGCTAGTAGATTCCCGTTCTAGGACGGCGTCGCGGTAGATGTTTAGCGTAGGTGTGGGTTAGCCTAGAGTTGGGTTTATGTTTAGGTCTAGGTGTATGTTTAGGGTGTTGGGATTTTCCTATTTGCCTTATTTGAGGCGTTTAGGTGTGAATTGTGCACGCACGGTCTATGGACGTGCGTCTAGTAATCGTGCGACCCAATGTCGGTGCTCGTACGCTAGGCTTAGGATCGCGTGAGTGTACTCACTCGCAGCGGCGTTGCGTAATCGCAACGACTAATCCCTTAGCGTTGATATCTCCCCGAGTGTTTTGCTCGTGTATCGAGAGTCCCTTGTCGGCTGTTACTTTTCGAAGGCCGAATCGTGGGTTGTGGTCAGTAGTGGTGGTGGATGGCTCTTTTAGGGGTTGTGTGGCGTGATGTAGCCTTGACCACACTCTTTACCTTGACCCGAGTAGTTTTCTGGGCAAGTGAGTGATGGGTCTTTTGTGCCTTCATGTGTCAACCCTTGAGCAATTTTGTTGACTCGGAATTAGTGGTTGGGCGATTTGGAACGCTTTCAACCTGATTCCAAGTTTCTTGTTTTTGCTACTGCCGCCTCTCACAGTTTAGGATGTTAGGCGTTTCTTCCGTAGGTGTTGCAGCATTTTGGCATCATGGCCATGTTGACTCTGCGGGTTGTTAGGCAGAGTAGTTGCTGTTTACCCGCACCTGGTGCAGGTTTGCTTTTCGCCCTTCCTTGGGCATTGTTGTTCTACTCTAGTTGTACTCTCTTTACTTCACTTTACCTGCTTTTACCTTACTTTTTTTTAGCACTTGCATTCCTTTTTCCTTGCTCTGAGGTGTTCTACTTTTCTGAATGCCTCAGGTTCAGGACAGTAGCCAGTAGGTGGCTTGCTGTGGTGCTGTTGGAGGTTTCCTTTCTGTTGGCTGTTGAGACTCTCTTGAGTCATAGTGAGGTAGTTTTACTGTCTTCTTACAGACATGTGTACTTGCCAGTGGGTTAGTGTCTTATGTGACGCCCCTGGTAGTTTTTACCTTTGCACTAGATATGTTTACTTTTACTGCTACCCTGTTTTTGGGGACTTAGTTACTTGCTCTGGGAAGTTTTATGCTAGGTTGCTAGTTACTTTAAAAACTATAAAAGTAAAAACTATATTATGTATATAAAGCATGATCAGCATGATTTTTAAAAAGAACTCACTTAGCGTACTTTCTCGTTTGCGTATAACAAATGATTTTTCCTATATATGTATAAATTAAACTAGAGTTTTGGTTCAGCGTAAGGGTCCTTCGGGATCACTTATGCGCTCATTTAGGATGTTGGCATAAATGAAGTATTTTCCGCTACGTATAAAAATCTGTTTTGAAACCGTGGACTCTTTGGTCCACTGAGCCGAGGGATACGGCCCATAAATAAATCAAGTTTTTTTTTTATAATCAATAAAGTCATGATTTGAAAGGATTTGGAGTGTCGCCTGAACGTCGGCAGTTATCCCCTGCTCGACGTGGCATCACAGCGCGTAGATTTTCTCTTACTCTGATTTAATAAATAGTGAGAAAAATGCGGGTTGTGACAGTTGGTATCAGAGGGAGGTTGCTTGACAATTGGTCGGGCAACCTTCCTTTGTTTGTGTTAGATGTTTAGAGTCATATCATACACACACCGACATGTCATCGGCACGTTTTGGCTGAAGCACGAACACTGCACTACACTCATAAGCATAACATGAAGTATACGGGGCATATTATGTATTTTGCGATACATAATATGTGGTTGTATATGGATCCACCATAGGGGCAACATGCGAGGGTTATGTATTATGGGGTGCATAACCTCACCGCATGGATGCGACTAGCACGTTTTCTTTTTAGTTGCATGAGAATGTTATGTATTATGGGATGCATAACATTTTCATGTGTACTCCGCCATGGCATGCACTAGGGCCTTTTTAGAATGCATAGCATAATCATGCATAGCATAACATCGCATAAGCACAACGCGCCAAGCTAAAGACGTGCAGGATGACATGTGTACACACATAATTTTTTTTGAGTCAAAAAGAATATAAATTCATGCATTCCCGATCTAGGCACAAGAGTCAGTGATGGTGGTGAACCATCTTAGGCTAAGCATATCATTTCCTTTATTAATAAATGAAATAAATTTCCAGAGCAAATATAGCAGTAGAAGAGCATATTTATGTACATATTGTCTGTACGTGTCTGTTGTTCGTTCTAGTAGTTATAGTGCGTTCTAATAATTGTGATGTTTGTTTCTTTTAGGATGGCGCCGAAGCGTAGAGTGACGAGGTCGACTCCCCAGTCTGAGGGTGAGTCCTCTGGTGCCCAAAGTGATGCGTTGGTGGAAAGCCTGAGGCAGAGTAACGAGGCCTTATCAAGGCAGGTGGTGGAGTTGCAGGCCCAGATGCAGTCCTTTTTATCCGGAGCGGCGGGTCAGACTCCGGGAGTTCAGGACCCCGCCGTGGGTACAGCTGTTCTAGCCCCTCCTGCCCCTCCTGCTCCTCTCGTGCCCCCAGTGGTGGTGCCCCCCGGGATGGCTTTCATCTCCCAGTTTCAGCGGCTGCGACCTCCTACCTACGATGGTAAGGCGGACTTTATGGTACTGGATGACTGGGTGATCTCCATAGAGGAGATGTTTCATTACTCCGGGGTGACTGAGGACCAGAAGGTGATGTTAGCCGCCTATCAGCTGAAGGGGCTAGCAAAGGGCTGGTGGATGCGAGAGAAGGAAGGCATGGTGGGAGGATGTACTTGGGCATCCTTCAAAGAGATCCTGATGAGGAAGTTTTTACCGTCAGTAGAGCGAGACAGGCTGATGAATGACTTTATTCATCTGAAGCAGAGGCAGCTCTCCGTCAGCGATTACGAGATTGAGTTTAGCAAACTCAGTCGCTTTGGTCCTAGCTTGGTGAGCTCCGAGGAGGACAGGGTGAAGCGGTTTCTTGGTGGCCTGAGGAGCGACGTTCAGCAGCTAGCGGTCGCCCACTGAGCGGTGACTTATGCAGGGGCAGTTGAGGCCGCTTTGAAGGTAGAGGCTATCGAGAACGCGAAGCAGCGTGGGCAGCAGGCGAGAAACGAGAAGAGGAGGTCAGTTGAGGAAAAGGGTCCCCAGGTTCTTGGTGCTGCTTCTGAGAAGAAGAGCAAGGTAGTGTGCAGTTTCTGTGGCCATCCGGGCCACCCAGCTGAGAGGTGCTTCAAGAGGGCAAGGGTCCAGAAGAAGGAGCATGTGCATGCTATCCAGGGTGCTCCTAGGAGGGATGTTCCTTGTCCTGTCTGCAAGCGACCCGGTCACGAGGCTGCTCAGTGCTGGTCCAAGGATCGTGTGTGCTACCAGTGTGGCCAGAAGGGCCACATTAAATCGAAGTGCCCTCAGGTTCAGTCCGCTCTGCATGCCGTTCCGCTTCAGGCTCTACTTCCGCCTCAGCCGGTGGACAAGGGTAAAGGGAAGCTGAATGTGGTATCTTCAGCGGAGGCGGAGACTTCGACGCAGGTCATTTCAGGTAAACCCCCCCTCGCTTGGCTTTCTCTTTTGTAGCAGTTTTAGTGTTGCTATTGTTTTGTTTATTGCTTGTGCGTTTATGGTTTTGTTGTGTATAGGGAAATTTAAGGTAAGGAACCGCTGGGCCCGCGTTCTATTTGACTCAGGTGCTACCCACTCTTTTGTGGCTAGGGCCTTTGTCGAGCGGTGCCAGTGGGTTGTTGATCGTGTTGGTGGTGCCTTTAGCGTCAAGTTCCCCTCGGGTGAATCCGTGATATCAGATCAGGGCATTCTGGACTGCCCTATTTTGTTGGGGGATTATCTGGCCAAGGCTGATCTGAAGGTGTTGGACCTGGAGGATTTCGATGTCATCCTGGGTATGGACTGGTTGTCCCGATATGATGCAGTGATTCAGTGCAGGGGAAAGCGCTTGGATTTCAGAAAGGACAGCGGTCAGCCCGGGAGTGTTTTCGGTGATTCGCGTCGGGACTCTCCGGCGATTGCTGCGGTATGTGCTCAGAGGGTTTTTCCTGCTGGTTGTTTTGCTTGTTTAGTCTCAGTGTTGGGGACTGTTAGCAGTGTGCCGCTGTTGGATGAGATTCCGGTTGCGCGAGAGTTTCCTGACGTGTTTCCTAGCGATCTTCCCGGTCTTCCTCCAGACAGGGATGTGGAGTTCGTGATTGATTTGGAGCCTGGTACGCGTCCGATTGCCAAGGCGCCGTATCGGATGGCCCCGCGAGAGCTGGAGGAGCTTCGTACTCAGCTTGATGAGTTATTGGAAAAGGGCTTCATAAGGCAAAGCTCGTCGCCCTGGGGTGCTCCGGTTCTCTTTGTGAAGAAGAAGGATGGTTCGATGCGCCTTTGTATCGACTATAGAGAGTTGAACAAAGTCACCATCAAGAACAGGTATCCACTGCCCAGAATTGACGATTTATTCGATCAGTTGCGTGGCAGTTCAGTATTTTCGAAGATAGACCTCCGTTCGGGTTACCATCAGCTTAGGATCCGAGAGTCGGATGTTCCACGGACGGCTTTCCGATCGAGGCATGGTCATTTCGAGTTCCTGGTCATGTCTTTTGGGCTGACCAATGCACCTTCAGCATTTATGGACATGATGAACCGGGTGTTCAAGGACTTTCTGGACAAGTTTGTCGTTGTGTTCATTGACGACGTTCTGATTTATTCTCGGAATGCGGCGGAGCATGATCGGCATTTGCGGTTGGTGTTATCCGCCTTGAGGGATCATCAGTTGTATGCCAAGCTGAGCAAGTGCGAGTTCTGGTTGCCTCAGGTTTCCTTCCTGGGTCATGTGGTGAACAAAGATGGTATTTCAGTGGACCCGGAGAAGATCTCAGCAGTGATGGATTGGAGTAGGCCGAGCACACCCAAGGAGATCAGGAGCTTCTTGGGGTTGGCCGGCTATTATAGGAGATTCGTCGAGGGCTTTTCTACCTTGGCAGCGCCCTTGACAAAGCTGACGCAGAAGCATGCGGCGTTCGTTTGGAGTGATAAGTGCGAGGAGGCCTTTCTGGAGCTGAAGAGCCGGTTATGTTCTGCCCCTGTGTTGACCTTACCGGCGGAGGGACAGGACTATGACGTTTATGTGGATGCCTCGCACGTTGGACTCGGTGGCGTGTTGATGCAGGAGGGGAAGGTGATCGCTTATGGGTCTCGTCAGTTGAAGATTCATGAGCGGAACTATCCTACGCACGACCTCGAGTTCGCAGTGGTGATTTTTGCCTTGAAGCTGTGGAGACACTTACTTTATGGGGCCCAGTGCAGGATCTTTACCGATCATAAGAGCCTGAAGTACGTGTTCACTCAGAAGGAGCTGAATTTGCGCCAGCGGCGGTGGCTTGAGTATGTTGCTGATTATGATGTTGAGATTCAGTACCACCCGGGCAAGGCCAATGTGGTGGCCGACGCCTTGAGCCGGAAGACGGGGAAGGTCTTCAATCTCACCGCGGATCGCTTAGTGGAGGAGTTTCTATTGATGGATATCACCGCAGGACGCTGTGGGTTGCAGAGCAGTTTGGTAGTGGCAGAGCCGTCATGGATTTCTCTCACCAGATTGCATCAGAAAGAGGATCCGGATTTGTTGCACTTGTACCTCAGAGCTGAGAGGGGAGAGTTGCCAGATTTCTCCATCGACGAGGCGGGTACTTTGAAGTACCGCGGCAGGTTTTGCATCCCCGCAGTTGGAGACATCAGAGTATTGATTTGCAAAGAGGCTCACGGATCCAGTGTTTCCTACCACCCGGGATCTACGAAGATGTACCATGATCTGAAGCAGATCGCCTGGTGGTATGGGATGAAGGGTGATATAGCTCGTTTTGTCTCGGAGTGTTACACTTGCAGGCGGGTGAAGGCCGACCATGGGAGGCCTGGTGGCAAGTTGGCACCTTTGGAGATCCCGACTTGGAAGTGGGAAAGCATCTCGATGGATTTCATTACAGGCTTACCGAGATCTCCGAGAGGGTTTGATTCTGTTTGGGTGATCGTGGACCGATTGACGAAGTGTGCGCACTTCGTACCATATAAGATCGATTACTCGATGAAGAAGATTGCTGAGTTGTACTTGGATGAGGTCGTCAGATTGCACGGCGTTCCAGTTAGCATCGTTTCAGATCGAGACTCTCGGTTTACATCTCGTTTCTGGAGGAGTTTGCAGGAGGGTTTGGGCACTGATTTGAGGTATTCCACAGCTTACCATCCGCAGACCAACGGGCAGACCGAGCGTGTGAATCAGATTGTGGAGGATATGATCCGGTGCTATACTCTTGATCATGGAGGTGCTTGGGATGAGCGTTTGCGGCTCATGGAATTTGCCTACAACAACAGCTACCAAGAGAGTCTACAGATGGCTCCCTTCGAGGCGTTGTATGGGAGGCGCTGCAGAACCCCTTTGTTTTGGGCCGAGGCCGGTGAGAGGCCTGTTTTGGGTCCTGATGCACTCGAAGAGATGGAGGTTTCCGTGAAGCTCATTCGGGAGAAGCTTCGAGTTGCTCAGGAGAGGTATGAGAAGAACGCCAATCGGCGTAGGTCCGATTTGGAGTTTTCAGTGGATGATTTGGTCTTCTTGAAGGTGTCTCCGATGGTAGGAGTGAAGAGGTTTGGCAGAAATCGGAAGTTGGATCCGAGATTTGTGGGCCCGTTCAGGATTTTGGAGCGTATTGGTGTGGCTGCTTATAGGCTGGATCTGCCAGCTAGCTTCCCGGGGGTTCATAATGTCTTTCATGTGAGCCAGTTGCGGAAGTGCGTGCGGAGCAGTGGGCAAGTCTTGGACGCTGTGCCCCAGTTGGAGCCAAATCTCTCGTATGTCGAGGTGCCGGTCCGCATTTTGGAAGCTCAAGCTCGAGTGTTGCGGACGAAGTCTATTCCTATGGTGAAGGTTCTTTGGAAGAATCAGGATTTGGAGAGCGCGACTTGGGAGCTAGAGTCGGCTATGAGGGAGGCTCACCCTCATTTGTTCCCCTGAGTTTTCGGGTACGTTTCCTTCCTAGTAGTTGTTTCTTTCCTTCTGTTGTAGGAGTAGTATTCGCAAAGTTTCGGGACGAAACTTTTTGTTAGGGGGAGTGACTGTAACGCCCCCGAATTTTCGATAATTTATTTAAATCCTTTTCGGCGTTACGTTGACGTTTTCCGTCTCGAGCCGTTGTTAGAGTACCTCGTTAGGTGTTCTTAGAGGTTTAGCCTGTTTGCGGGTTTCCCCAGCTAGCCGGTGTCTGTTTTGGAGACCCGGTTGAGCCTTTCAGGGAATTCTCGTGTTTGGCTTCGGGCGAGGGTAGCTCGAGTTTTGTTCGTCGGAAGTCGTTTTTGACTTCGCCGTTGTTCTCGTAGCTCGGGTATTTAGCTACGGTGCGATTTTGGTCGAAATCCGAGGACGTCGCGTTTTCGCGTCGTTTTGGCGGTAGTTAATTTGTGCGAGTCGTCATTTTTCTATGACGGCATGTCTCTTGGCGCATGTGTCGACTCGTGCGAGCCGGTGTGGTTTTTTGTTCGGTGTGCGTGTTGTTCGTGTGAGGTTTTAATATTTGCGCGTGCGTGTCGGCAATTGTGTTAGTGCGTATATACGTATTTGCGCGTACGTTAATACGTATATATTATTATTTGGTTAAGTTCGTTGTTAAGAGTTAGTTATTAGGATTTATTAGGGTGTATGAATTATTACATGAATTTTAATTAGGTTGTAGTAGTCATTTAGGTTATTAGATTTAGCCTTATATATATAAAAAAAACTATACTTATAATTATCTTTAATCTAAACCGCCCCCCCCTCCCCCTTAATAAACATCAAAACCGGCCCCCCTTTAAAAAAAAAAACGCAGCTTTCTTTCCCCCCTCCTGTGCGAGCCCGAGCCGGCGAAACGCCCTAGCCGACCCCCCTTCCGCCGCCCGCCGCCGGCAGCCCCGACCCCCTCCTTCCGATCCGAGCCCGGATCCGTGTTCCCCTCGCCGAGAGCTTCGATCCTAGGTATGCTATTGAACCTTTCCCCTATGATTTTCTTTGGATTTCCATTTGGGTTTTGGAGTTCTCTTGAGTATTTTCTTCTTCTTTTTTTGATTAGATGTTGTGTAGGTTGTGGATTTGGTGATTTTGGGAGCTTCCGGAATTTTTGGGCGTCCGCCATAGCGCCGTTGTGCTGGCGAAATTTTTGGTGATTTAGCAAGGCAAGTGTTTCTCCCCTTTTCGCCGTTTGGCCTATTTGTCTCTCAATTTTCTTGCTAATTACTCTAATTTCATGCTTTTACGCCACGAATTTGAACGTTCCTAACCCTTATCCCCATTGGAAACCGCGTTAAAAATTTAGGCTTTTACCCTCCCGCTAGTAGATTCCCGTTCTAGGACGGCGTCGCGGTAGATGTTTAGCGTAGGTGTGGGTTAGCCTAGAGTTGGGTTTATGTTTAGGTCTAGGTGTATGTTTAGGGTGTTGGGATTTTCCTATTTGCCTTATTTGAGGCGTTTAGGTGTGAATTGTGCACGCACGGTCTATGGACGTGCGTCTAGTAATCGTGCGACCCAATGTCGGTGCTCGTACGCTAGGCTTAGGATCGAGTGAGTGTACTCACTCGCAGCGGCGTTGCGTAATCGCAACGACTAATCCCTTAGCGTTGATATCTCCCCGAGTGTTTTGCTCGTGTATCGAGAGTCCCTTGTCGGCTGTTACTTTTCGAAGGCCGAATCGTGGGTTGTGGTCAGTAGTGGTGGTGGATGGCTCTTTTAGGGGTTGTGTGGCGTGATGTAGCCTTGACCACACTCTTTACCTTGACCCGAGTAGTTTTCTGGGCAAGTGAGTGATGGGTCTTTTGTGCCTTCACGTGTCAACCCTTGAGCAATTTTGTTGACTCGGAATTAGTGGTTGGGCGATTTGGAACGCTTTCAACCTGATTCCAAGTTTCTTGTTTTTGCTACTGCCGCCTCTCACAGTTTAGGATGTTAGGCGTTTCTTCCGTAGGTGTTGCAGCATTTTGGCATCATGGCCATGTTGACTCTGCGGGTTGTTAGGCAGAGTAGTTGCTGTTTACCCGCACCTGGTGCAGGTTTGCTTTTCGCCCTTCCTTGGGCATTGTTGTTCTACTCTAGTTGTACTCTTTTTACTTCACTTTACCTGCTTTTACCTTACTTTTTTTTAGCACTTGCATTCCTTTTTCCTTGCTCTGAGGTGTTCTACTTTTCTGAATGCCTCAGGTTCAGGACAGTAGCCAGTAGGTGGCTTGCTGTGGTGCTGTTGGAGGTTTCCTTTCTGTTGGCTGTTGAGACTCTCTTGAGTCATAGTGAGGTAGTTTTACTGTCTTCTTACAGACATGTGTACTTGCCAGTGGGTTAGTGTCTTATGTGACGCCCCTGGTAGTTTTTACCTTTGCACTAGATATGTTTACTTTTACTGCTACCCTGTTTTTGGGGACTTAGTTACTTGCTCTGGGAAGTTTTATGCTAGGTTGCTAGTTACTTTAAAAACTATAAAAGTAAAAACTATATTATGTATATAAAACATGATCAGCATGATTTTTAAAAAGAACTCACTTAGCGTACTTTCTCGTTTGCGTATAACAAATGATTTTTCCTATATATGTATAAATTAAACTAGAGTTTTGGTTCAGCGTAAGGGTCCTTCGGGATCACTTATGCGCTCATTTAGGATGTTGGCATAAATGAAGTATTTTCCGCTACGTATAAAAATCTGTTTTGAAACCGTGGACTCTTTGGTCCACTGAGCCGAGGGATACGGCCCATAAATAAATCAAGTTTTTTTTTTATAATCAATAAAGTCATGATTTGAAAGGATTTGGAGTGTCGCCTGAACGTCGGCAGTTATCCCCTGCTCGACGTGGCATCACAGCGCGTAGATTTTCTCTTACTCTGATTTAATAAATAGTGAGAAAAATGCGGGTTGTGACATAGTGAGAGCCTGACAATGAGATCTTCTCGGGGTCTGGGGCAGACTCTCTCAAGTGACATCCAGCCCTGCCAGCTAGTGGGAGCCTGACAGCGGGATCTTCTCGGGGTCTGGGGCAGACTCTCTCGAGTAATATCCAGCCCTTCCATCTAGTGGGAACCTGACAGCGGGATCTTCTCGGGGTCTGGGGCAGACTCTCTCGAGTGACATCCAGCCATACCAGCTAGTGGGAGCCAGACAGCGGGATCTTCTCGAGGTCTAGGACAAACTCTCTCGAGTGACATCCAGCTAGGGGTGCAAACGAGTCGAGCTCGAGTCGAGCTTGGAAAAATTTCCAAGCTCGAGCTCGAGCTTGGAAAAATTTCCAAGCTCGAGCTCGAGCTCAAGCTTTTCATTTCGAGATCGAGCTCGAGCTCGAGCTCGACGAGCTCAATTATCCCAGCTCGAGCTCGAGCTCAAGGCCAACTTAGCGAGCTCGAGCTCGAGCTCGAGCTGCTCGCGAACTTTTTAACTCATGAGCTTTATTTTCATATTTTTTTAATTTTTTTTTCCTTTTTTTTAAAAAAATGTATAAATAAAAAGCTCGCGTGCCGGCTCGCGAGCTCATGAACAACATTAGATGAGCTCGAGCTCGACTCGTAATCGAGCTCGAGCTCGAGCTCGACAGGCTCGAGCTCGAGTCGAGCTTTTTTCGAGCCGGCTCATCGAGCTTTCGAGCCGGCTCAACTCAACTTGCACCCCTACATCCAGCCCTGCCAGCTAGTGAGAGCCTGACAACCGGATTTTCTCGGAATCTATTTCATGAACATCACCGCCACAAACTATTGTAAAAAGATCTGAAAGACTGTGATATCTCATATTTACAAAAGAGAATGTTTACATACTTTGTTCATGGATATAAACGCTTTAAGTCATCACCGCTCTAGGTGTGACTTAGGGTCTCTTCCTCCACATTTTGGAGGCGATACCCCCTGACTTCAATACCTCTTTGATAATGTATGGACCTTCCCTGTTTGGGTTGAGCTTCCCCACGGTTGCTGACCTTCCTGCGGTGTCTACCTTCTCGAGGACCAAGTCCCCATCCGTGAACCGCTTGACCCTGACATGCTTGTCAAAATACTTGGCCATACGCCGCTTAATTTCTTCCTGCCTAACAGCAGCCACATCTCGAAGTTCCTTCGCTAGATCCAAGGAGAGTCGCAGCTCGTCCTCGTTCTCGGATCTCCATTCCTCTCTTCCTTCTTCCGCATCGACTACTCGAGGTGTCCGGACCTCGAATTCTATGGGGAGCACAGCCTCACAGCCGTGGGAGAGCTTGAATGTGGTCTCTCCTGTTACCGTATTGAGAGTAGTTCTAAGGACCCACAGAACCAAAGTGAGTTGCTCCACCCAGCTCCCCTTCAAGTTCTCCACCTTCTTTTTCAGCAAGTTCACAATGATCTTATTCGCCACCTCCACCCACCCTTGCTCCTGGGGTGATGGACCGACCCAAACCTGAGATCAATCTCAGGTTGTCCACAGAAGCTGTTAAACTCGGCGCTGGCGAACTGCAACCCATTGTCCGTGATAATGGCCTGAGGCAACCCGTCTCGACAGATGAAATCCCCCCACACAAAATTCTGAACCACCTGGGAGGTCACCTTGGCCAGCACCTTCACCTCCAACCACTTAGAAAAACAATATATTATCACCAATAAGAACCTCCTCTGCCCACTGGCCTGAGGGAAGGGCCCTATCAGATCCATTCCCTAAATGACGAAGGGCTAGAGCACAGTGATGCTCCTTAGTCTTTGAGCTGGTAGTAGCTGGAGCGGGGCGAATAGTTGGCACTTCTGGCACTTCTTTGCAAACTCGACGACATCTCGACCTAGAGTCTGCCAAAAGTACCCTTGCCTCACTATCCTCCCTTCCAAGGTCCTGCTCCCCGAGTGACTCCTTCATTACCCAGCGTGAACTTCTTCTAAGATCCTCTGGACCTCCCCCTCAGCCACTCAACATGCTAGGAGTCCCGAGAGGGTCTTGCGATACAACTTCCCATCGCGCATGAGATAGTATGCCAAATTGTGCTTGAAACGCTTCTTGTCCAGGCCTTCTGGGAACTCACCTGTGGATAAGAAGGCGGCGAAGGGGTCTATCGACGAAGGGCGCTGGTCTACATCCATCAGCTCTCCTTCTTCAATGGAGGGGTGAAAAAGGTCGGTGATGGTTCCCCCCACCCGGGGTCTATGCTTGGCCAATTGATCTGCCTGCTCGTTCTCCTTCCGCGGAACGTGCCGAATGGAGAATGTTTGGAACATACCGATAACTCCCTTTACCTTGGCTAGGTACAATTGAAGAGTAGGCTCCCTTACCTCAAACTCCCCGCTGATCTGAGAGGCCACCACCATGAAATCCGTGAGTACTTCCACATTATTCACCCCCAACTCCCTTGCCAGACAAAGCCCCGCTATTACCGCCTCATACTCTACCTGGTTGTTGGTAAAGGGGAAGTGAACGACCACCGTCTGTTCGATCTTTGTTCCCTGGGGGCTTTCCAGGATCACTCCTACCCCCAAGGAATGTCTTCCCGAGATGCCATCTACCATCACCTTCCAAGGAACTGGGCGAGTGAGCTCCGCCTCTGCCACCTGGACCACATAATCAGCCAAGAAGTCTACCATCGCTTGAGCCTTGATCGAGAGGTGGGGAACAAAGGATATATCAAATTCACTCAGCTCCATCGACCACTTCACTAACTTTCCCAAATGCTCCACCCCCTCAAAGATGCTACAGATGTGATGGTTAGTCGTCACTCGGATGGAGTGTGCCTGGAAGTAGGGCCGGAGTCTCCGAGCCAGATAACCAGGGAAAAAGCCAACTTCTCTAAAATAGGTTATCGGAGCTCTGCCTTCCTCAAGACCCTGCTCACATAATAGATGAGTAGTTGTTTCTTCCCCTCTTCCCAGATTAGTACAGAGCTTAAGGCCTCGACCCAGACCCTAAGGTATAGGGTTAGATCTTCCCCCTCCTTCGGTCCCTGGAGCAGCGAAGCCTGGGTCAGCTTCCTCTTCAAGGCTTGGAATGCTTCCTCGCATTTCTTAGACCATTCAAATTTTTGATTTCCCCTCAGCTCTTTGAAGAAGGGGGAGCACTTCTCTCCTGTCCGAGAGTGAAACCTGCTCAACCCTGCCAACTTCCCCGTCAGCCGCTGGACCTCCTTGGCATTCTGCGGTGACCATAACTCCATGATTGCCCTCACCTTGTCAAGAATGGGTGCAACCCCCGCGGGAGTAAAGAGATAACCCATGAATTTTCCCCTGCTATCCCCGAAGACACACTTCAACAGGTTCAGCTTCATCTTATATTTCCGCAAGGTGCCGAAGGTCTCTTCCAGGTCCCGGAGGTGAGAGTCCATGTCCCGACTCTTGATCATGAGGTCATCCACGTACACCTCCAAATTTCTTCCCCTTTGCTCTCGGAAGACCCAATCCATCATATTTTGGTATATTGCCCCTGCATTTTTTAGCCCAAATGGCACCATCTTATGGCAGTAACACCCGTCCCCAGTGATGAAGGAGACATCTTTTATACCGGGCAGGTGCATGCTGATCTGATGATAACCTGAAAAAGCATCTAGAAAACTCATTACAAAAAAACCGATGGTTGAGTCAACCAGCGTGTCGATCCGAGGCAAGGGGTAACAATCTTTAGGACAAGATTTATTCTAAAGAGGGAAATCTACACACATTCTCCAGCAGCCGTCTCTTTTTTTAACCATTACAACATTGGAAACCCAGCATAGATACTGGATCTCTGAAATGAATCCATCCTTGAGGAGCTTACCCACCTCTTCCCAGATGGGCTCGGCCAGCTTGTACGCGGTACATCTCTTCTTCTGCTGGATGGGGAGAGCCTCGGGGTCCAGGTTAAGGCGGTGGCAGGAGACGTCCAAATCGATCCCCGACATGTCCTCCGCGCTCCATGTGAAGCCATCCACATTCTTCTGGATGCACTCCAGCATCCTCCCCTGGTCCTCTAGACTCAGCCCCCCGTTGATCTGCACTTTCTCCACCCTGCCTTCCTGGGTGAGAACTTCCATCTCCACCACCTCTTCTGCTGTCTCAAGCCGGGACTGCTCCCCCCACTCGCCAGCAGCCCTCTCACCTGGGACTGGAGCCTCCTCCTCCTCGGCTTCCTCCACGACCATCACCTCGACCCGCTCTCCCGGAACTACTTCCGTCACCCCCACCTTGGAGCGAATCTCTTTCTCCACCTCCATATCCTCTGCTCCCCCTCCAGCCTCCTGCATGGACACTTCTTTCATCCTCCTCTCCATCTCCTCGGCTCCCTCCTGCCAGGAGACGGTGTTGACCGCCGTGACATAGCACTCTCTTGCCACCTTGGGGTCTCCGCAGACCCGGACTTGAATGCCTTCAGCATTGAACTTCATGCACTGATGGAAGGAAGAGGACACACAACGGAAGGCGCTGATGAGGGGTCGTCCAAAGATCGCATTCTAACTGCTAGGAGCATCCACAATGACGAACTTACAGTTTCTGTACTACCCCTCTAGAGTAACATGGAGTCCCACTCCTCTTTCCACCTCCTTCCTTTCCCCGGAGAATTCGAATAGAGCCCCATCCAAGGCCAACACTCTCCTAGCCTCCACCTTCATCGCATCGAATGCCTTCTTGAAGACGATGTTGACCGAGCTCCCGTTATCAATGAGGATCCGAGAGACGGTAAAATTTTCGACCGCGGCCTGGATCACCAGCGCGTCGCAAAATGGATCCTCATGATCCGGCATGTCCTTCCTCGTGAAGGTAGTCTTCTCATTTGGGGGTGGAGTTAGAGACGTTGAAGCAACGCTCCGACGGTACATGGTATGGAGGCTCGCCTTGCGGGCAGCCTCAACTCCCCCACTCTCCCGTGGATCACCCCGATCCCTCCTCGCCCCCCTACATTGGCCGTATCATCGCACCTGTCCTCCCCTCCGGGAAAGACCTCTTCAATCTGCACCTCCTGATGAGGCTACTGTCGTTGCTGCTCCCTGGTTCCCCTGAACTCTAGGAACTCCGGGCACGTAGCCATGACATGGCCCTCCTCATGATGGAAATCGTAGTAAGGCAGCTCCACCCTGCCTTCCTGCCTCCTCCTCTGACCTCTCCTCCTCCTCTCCAAGGCTATCACCATAGCCTGATGTTGATCGGGGAGAGGAGGCCTTTGGCCCTGCCTCTAGCCTGAAGGGTTGAACTGGTCCTGCCCTCCTTGGCGGTGGTCTCCTCCATGGAAACCTCTCCTCTGGCCTTGGTCCTGCCACTCCGGCTGCCTCCAACCCAGTCGATTATTCGGCTCCTGGCACCCCCACCTCGGTTGTTACTACTGCTGTTCCCTCTGCCTGGGCTCTGCCCTCCTGGCCTCCTGCCCCTTGCCACCTCTTGGCTCCTCCTTATGCGTGGCCCACTTGGCCAGCTTCCTAGCAAAATTTGGGTTCGACGCCTCCCCGTCGAACTCCCTCCTTGCCCTCCATCAGCTCCTCAAAGTAGAGAGGAGGGACCCACTTCAACTCCATTCTGAAGAATCCCTGCTGCAACCCCAGGGTGAAGGCAACCATGAGGGTGTGCCCTAACATCTCCTGCACTTGGAGGATTTCTTCCTGGAACCGGTCCACATAGCTCCCCAGAGTCTCGTTCACCCCCTATGTGATGAGGAACATGGACTCAGACTCCTTCCTCTTCTTGGAAGTGGTGAATCTCAGCATGAACCCCCGACGCAGGTCCTCAAAGCAATAGATGGAGCTGGCCGGAAGCTGGTGGAACCAATCTCTCGCCTTCTCCTTGAGGGTGAAGGCGAAGAGCCTGCACTTGAACGCATCCGACATCGGTTGAATCAAAACCACATCCTCGAACCATTGAATGTGTTGAACCGGATCGTCCTATTCGGTGTAGTAGGACATCTCCGGCTCACGAAACCCCTCTTGAACAGAGCTCGCCCCGACAGATCCCCCTCTGGAACAGAGCTCGCCCCGACAGATGTGGTAGGACATCTCGCGCCTCCGCCTCGCTGATTCGACCCGCACTTGGAGAGCCGGGGAACAGAGCTCGCCCCGATAGATCCCGCTCGCTGCCTTCCTCTGCTACCTCCTTCCTAGGTCGCCTGACATGGGCGTTCTCTCCCAGGGATGGGGCTGCAACAATTAGGACAACTGATGTCGAGCACTCGGTGCGAGTGTCGAGTCCGAACATGACGAGGTTTCGCATATCTTGACAGAAATCCTCAAACATCCCGAGGGTTGCAAGTGGAGGGGGAGACGGCGAGTCAGCCATGCCAGAACCTCGTCCTTCATCTTCAGCCATCGAGCTTGCGAAGGATTTTCGGTGCTGATCACTCTCCACGCTCACCGCACTAAAATGTTAAAATCGAGAACTGGCTTCTGTGGAGTTCAGACCCTTGGGAAAGGGATGACCACACACTTCTCCCCCACAAGCTCAAACGACCAGAAACTTAGAACCAAAAATGGACCCAAGGCTCCAGCACAGAAGTCCCTCCACACACCCCAGAAGATCTTAGAGCGCTTCCCCTCCTTAGTCTGTTCTGAGCTAAGGGCACCTCAGAAAGCGCTATAAGACAAGAAAGTAAGAGAACTGTAAAGCTTGCCTTCTAAGGTATCCCGTTGGGCCTATTTATAGTTTTTAAAACCTGGTCTGCAAATAGCGCAACTCCATTGTTTTGAATGGTTATATGCAGCCAAAAGTGGCATGCCAACAGCCAAACTCCGCTATTCTGAAAGTCTATTCGTAGCCATGTAAGGGCATCCAGGTATTTTACCTCTGGATCCTACTGGGCGAGTGCCCCATGAAGGCGCCACTCGCCTAAAGGGGCGAGTGCTAGTGTAAGCCAGGCACTCGCCTCTACGGCACCCATTATGGGTAAATGCGAGGTATAAGGCCACTCGCCTCACTCAACGCCAAGGAATTGAAGGCGGTAACAAAGCCAGCCTTACTCAACGCCAAGGAACTGAAGGCGCCGACAACACTCGCCTCACTCAACGCCAAGAGCAGAAGGCGTCAACAACACTCACCTCATTCAACGCCAAGAGCAGAAGGCGTCGACAACACTCGCCTCACTCAACGCCAAGAATCGAAAGGTGGTGACAGAGTGTGCCTCACTCAACGCCAAGCGACGGGCTCGCGCGGCTTGCTCGGCGAACACTGGATTGCACATATTACTGGGTGAGTGGTCCTTGAAACTTCCACTCGCATGAGGCGACGAATGCTTGATGGGGCTAGCACTCGCCGCCCCTAAATGACCTGGGGCGAGTGCGGGCCTGTCCTGCCCCACTCGCCACGCACCCTCCTTACCCCAATCTGGGCGAGCCGAGCTGCACCGATGCACTCACACCCCCTGGCCACCTGACGGGGCTGGCTCCTGTCAATCCCGCTCGCCGATTATGGGATTGTACACCTATATACACCATTAATCCAAAATAAATAAAATGAATAGTCCCATCATTTCATGGAACTCTCAAATTCATAATCTAGTATATTATCTAGTAAACAGCTCCATATTTTACTTTCCTCATCATTATTTATAGGCTTGCAGCTGGTATTTGCAAGTTGGAAATTAAATAAAACAATTTTCTTAGCTCAGATCAAAAATCATCAAATTGATCCAAGAAGAGAACCGGTAAATAAGGCTGTTTTGGAATATAATGAAAAAATTAAAATGATGGAGAGGATAAACCTACCTCAAACCTCATGTTGGAGGTTAGTTACTAAAACCTAAAAAAAGCTTAATCATCCAGGTTCAAGTTTATTACTATTTTTTTTTGGGTGCTGTTACTAGCAAATCCAATTTGATTTCTAGTAAACCATTGCTATTAGCAAACCCTTATTTTTCAAAATGGCTATTTGAAAACTATTTTGTTACTAGCAAACCAACATAATTTTAAAAAAAAAAAATTTAAATTTTGTTTTAAACATTCATTCTTTCAAAATAACTCACTACATATAATGACATTATAAATGATTTCAAAAATATTCATTCAACCACTTATATTAGCATTAGAAATGAGTCAAAATGCCGCAAAATTTTATTTAGTATGTCCAAAACTCCTTTTTCTGCACCAAAATCTTTAAGCAAAATATTGCCCGGTTTAGAAATATATTTGATTTCTAATTCCTATAAGGATGTGTTGTGCTGTATATATGTGTTAAGTGCATATAAGAATATACGCATCTTTTGAACTGCGTCTAATTCTTACAACTTTCATGTTGAACACTTTTTGATTTGAAGCAATTTAGACCTCCGATTTGGCCCCTGAAAAAAGTCATGCCGAACATATGTACGGACTCGTGACTTTTTTTGGGGGACAAATAGAGGGCTTAAACGACTTCAAATCAAAAAGTGTTCAACATAAAAGTTGTAGATCTCAACGAGATCTACAACTTTCATGTTTAACACTTTTTAATTTGAAGCAGTTTAGACCCCCGATTTGAGCCCGAAAAAAGACACGCAGAAAATCTGTACGGACGACTCGTCCCGTGCGTGTCTTATTTCGGGCCCAAATTGAAGGACTAAACGGCTTCAAATCAAAAAAAAATAATCAACATGAAAGTTGTAGATCTCGATGTGATCTACAACTATCATGTTGATCACTTTTTCAAATGAGAAACATTTGGGACTCAAAATTCAAAAATGCAAAAAATACAAAAAAAACAAGATTGGTTTGCTAGTAGTATTTTTTGGGAAGAGATAAAAATGCAAAAAATGGCTGAATCTGTTTTTTTTATGATTTGCTAGTAACGAAATTGGATTTGCTAATAACAACACCCCTTTTTTTTAGCTCAGATCAAATTCACAACAATGTAAAGATAAAATACTTTAATCACTCATCTTAGGGAGCAACAACAATAGGGGAACTAACATTAGATGAGATATTCTCTGTGGGACTAAACTATGCTCTTTGGGTATCTCAAAAAATCATAATTCTTGAAAAATTAGTAGCTCTCTCTGTGTTTTCCATTCTTCAAATATATAAATAATGCGGTCAAACATATCATCTGAATTCATTTCGAGACCAGATCAATGCATGCTGCAAAATGATTAATCTCACATCTATTCCATAGCCCTGCAGACCTGAGTACTGATACCTGCATGAAAGTGAAAAATGTCAAAATTGGAGCCTACTTTCAAGCATAAATGTAAAGTTTTCTCTATGAAAAACCATCATGATCCTCATTGCTTGACAGCCAAATAATGTTAATACAGAAATGTTATGACTACCCCAAAATATATCTATAATGAAATATCTATAATATCAACATCATCATCATTAATGGAAGCATCCAAACTATCTGGATTGACTTTCTAAATCCTCATTTTTCAGTTGTTCCTGCAAATTGCTACCTGAAATGTTGAACCTGGCTACAGGAATCATTTTGAACAACTCTTATCTTTGCTACCCATGTTGCAGCCCTCTTCACCAAAGTGACGCATTATCTCTCAGCGCCTTCATCTGGAGGGGCTCCATGACGGTTATTCTGTGGCGTCGTGGGTCCACCCCTTATCTGAATGCTAAGGTTGCGCATGTTTCAGATGTTATCTACTGGGCTTCGAGCCCGAACACTTTGGGTATCGGTCACGCGTATCGTGAGGTGAACCGCGTGGCCGACGAGTGTGCCAACCATGTCATGCAGATGTCTGTGCCAACCTTGTCATGCCCATGTGTGTGCCAACCTTGTCTCTCTCTCTCTCTCTGTCTCACTCTCAGCCTGTATAAGAGGGCTAGGTAGGTTGCTCTCTTTTAACCCCAAAAAATGGTGCATTATCTAAAGCTACATGCTCATACAATTTCACTCAATTTTATTTTATCTTAGCTTTGATAAATATAACTGATGCAATTTCTCTAACATAATAATTCATCAATCTATATTTTTTCTAAATTTTGCCACACATATCTTAACATTCTCATTTTTCCCGCGCTTAATTAGACATTAATGACTTAGGCCAAAGAATTGAAAATCCATATAGCATCTTTGGCTCAAAAGTGGTTTTATAAAATTTAGCTTTAAATCTCAATGGTGTACTTTTAAACACAAGGAGGCTCTCCTCATATAAAATAATTCAGCCTTGTCTCTAAAAACTATATCCTCAACACCTTTATTCGTTTGAATGATCATTTCATGGTGTAGTCAAACTTTTCATGCCTATGTATCTATAGGATTATGGAAATATATGGTTACTGGAAAATATTGCTAACTTCGTACTTTCACTCAAATTTATTAGTAAAAATATGATCCAAGACTGCTTTTACGTGATCCATGAAGCTAACTATAAAATTAGGCAAACTTCCAAAGAAAACTATTTAAAAGTTTTTAGACTTATAAGTTATGTCTGTTGACATAAAAATTTCAAGGACAAATCGATATATTTCCGATTTGTTTTTTTGCAAAATATCATTTTAGAATATATCCGCATATATATGAGCTATCGACCAATATATGGGTGGATATATGCGTTGATATATCCTGGTTGTATATCGATGGCTTTCTAGTGTAATATAAAATGTTCATATTAATTTGATAGATTTACATTTTCAATAAATGTTAAATTGTTAGTACATCAATAACATATAAACTAAAAATAATAATTATATGTATATATAATTATGTGTATAAATATTTAAATATTGTAACTCAATATATAAAATGTCCCCGATATATCCCCAGACATATTAAAATCAATATGAAAAACTCAAACTGACGTGTACCCAGTAGAGAAGAATGATTCTTTATTCACCAATATCCTAAACCGGGTGTAGATTACATATTTATAGGAAACATAATGCATAAACTAAAACAAAAAGAAATAATATAATAAATAGGCCCATTAATCTGGGAATATATTCGCCCCATTAATTATGGGAATATATTCGCCCAATTAATTACGTATATTCAACTCCCCCCTCAAGCTGAGAATATATATCGATCATTCTCAGCTTGCTTGTATTGTTCATGAAGGTGTTAAGACTCAACCTCTTGGTAAATACGTCAACAAGTTGATTACATGAGTTCATGAACGGAGTGCATATATTTCCCTTGTCAAAGTGGTCTTTGATGAAGTGTTGATCCACCTCAACATGCTTTGTCCTATCATGTTGAACTGGATTATGAGCAATACTGATGGCGGCCTTGTTGTCACAGTAGATAATGACAGGTTTGTTCACCTGAAGACGCAGATCTTGGAGAAGAGTTTTCAACCACAAACACTCACACACACCTTGTGCCATAACCCGATATTCTGCTTCTGCACTTGTGCAAGCCACGACATTCTGTTTCTTGCTTTTCCATGATACAAGGTTTCCGCCCACAAATGAACAATAGCCGGTGGTGGATTTTTTGTCGTCTTGACTGCCAGCCCAATCGGCATCTGTAAATATGGCACAGTAAATATGACACAGTTAATATGGAACAGTAAATATGGCACAGCAATAGCCGGTGGTGGAGCAACCCTCTGGGAGGGTTTTGAGCAGTCTCATCGAGAGACCGATCAGAAGCTCGAGGCGATCAGCCAGGCCCTAGCAGCACTCACCCAACGGCTAGTCCCTCAACACTCTGTACTCGCAACACCTCAAGTCGCTCTTGCTCCTGTGGTGGAGGCACCTCCTCCACCACCCCATCCGCCATTACAAACCGCAGCTCCTCTACAACCTCAAGACAAAGAATTTGCTGCCCGTCGAGATTTCTTCCGAGAGGCATCCCAGGGAAGTCCGGCCAGTGCTGAACTTCCAGGAGGGTTATACATTTTAACCTCCTCCTGTTGCTGATGCTTTTGTTGCTGCCCTTACTACAGCCTATCCTCGGTCCCCTCCTACTGAGGTGGACAATCCTTCTCCTTTTTCTGGCACAACAATAGCTAGTGGTGGATTTCCAACGGTTGTATTGCAGAGAACAGAAGACCACGTCCTGGAGATTTCTTGAGAAATCTCAAAACCCGATACGCTGTCTGCTGATGGCGAATGGTAAGAGCATGCATGTATCTGCTTAGGACCCCCAAGGAGTATGTGATATCAGGACGAGTATGAGATAAATATATGATCCTCCCAATGCATCTTTGGTATCTTGAAGCGTCCACCTTCTCTCCACCCGTGTCACCATTAATCTTGTGGTTAGCCTCAATAGGAGTCTCAGTCGGAGCACACCCAAGCATCCCAGTTTCTTCCAGAAAGTCAAGAGTATACTTTCTTTGAGAGATAAAGATTCCTCGACAGGACCTTACAACTTCAATCCCCAAGAAGTATTTCAACTTTCCTAGATCCTTGACTTCAAATTCTTTGCCCAATTATTTTTTTAAGTTATCTATCTCCTCTAGATCATCTCCTGTAATGATAATGCCGTCTATGTAAATAATAAGGATTGAGACTTGAGCTCCTTTGTTCTTGATAAAGAACGTGTGATCAGTCTGTCCTTGAGTATATCCCAGTTGGAGCATGGTCTTGTTAAACCGATTAAACCACGCTCTAGGGGGATTGCTTTAGGCCATACAAGGTTTTTTGCAGCCGACAGACCTTTCCACTGGACCCTTCTTTAGTAAAGCCCAGAGGGACAGTCATGTAGACTTCCTCTTCCAGGACACCATGCAAGAAAGCATTTTTAACATCAAGCTAATGTAATTCTCATCCACAACACGCAACAACAGAGAGAATTACCTGAATGGAATTCATCTTTGCGACCGAAGCAAAAGTTTCTTGGTAGTCAATTCCATGGGTCTGAGTATACCCCTGAGCAACTAGACGTGCTTTATACCATTCCACCACCCCATCCTGATTCTGCTTCACAGAGAAGATCCAACGAGATCCAACAGTTCGCTTTCCTGGGAGAAGATGGGCAAGCTGCCATGTCCTATTTTTTTCCAAGGCACACATCTCTTCTTCCATTTCCTGTCTTCACTTAGGTATCTGAATAGCCTCCTGCCAGGTCATAGGAATCACAATAAAGGAAATGGACGATATAAAACCTTTATTAGCCTGGATATGACACAGTATATCCCAGTTGGAGCATGTCCCATATTTACTGTGCCATATTTACTATGGAGTATTTACTGTGCCATATTTACTGTGCCATATTTAATGCCCAATATTTACTGTGACATATTTTCTGTGTCATATTTATTGTGTAATATTTACTGTGCCATATTTACTGTTCCATATTTACTGTGCCATATTTAATGCCTCATATTTACTGTGCCATATTTAATGCTTCATATTTACAGTGCCATATTTACTGTGCCATATTTTCTGTGCCATATTTACTGTATCATATTTACTGTGCCATATTTACTGTGCCATATTTATTGTATCATATTTACTATGTCATATTTACCGTGCCATATTTACTGCGCCATATTTACTGTGCCATATTAACTGTGTCATATTTAATGCCCCATATTTACAGTGTCATATTTAATGCCCCATATTTATTGTGCCATATTTAATGTGTCATATTTGATGTGCCATATTTACTGTGCCATATTAACTGTGACATATTTACTGTGCCTTATTTAATGTCTCATATTTACTGTACAATATTTAATGCCCGATATTTACTATGCCATATTTATAGTGCCATATTTACTGTGCCATATTTACTGTGCCATATTTACTGTGCAATATTTACTGTGCCATATTTATTGTGTCATATTTACTATGCCATATTTACTGTGCCATATTTACTGTGACATATTTACTGTGCCATATTTACTGTGCTATATTTACTGTGCCATATTTAATTCCCTATATTTTCTATGCCATAGTTAATGCCCCATATTTACTGTGCCATATTTACTGTGCCATATTTACTGTGCCATATTTAATACCCCATATTTACTATGTCATATTTAAAGCCCCACATTTACTGTGCCATATTTACTGTACAATATTTGCTGTCCCATATTTACTGTGCCATATTTACTATGTAATATTTACTGTTCCATATTTACAGTGCCATATTTACTGTTTCATATTTACAGTGCCATATTTACTGTGTCATATTTACTGTGCCATATTTACTGTGCCATATTTACTGTTCCATATTTACTGTGCCATATTTAATATCTCATATTTACTGTGCCATATTTAATGTCCCATATTTACTGTGCCATATTTAATATTTCATATTTACTGTATCAAATTTACTGTGCCATATTTACTGTGCCATATTTACTGTGCCATATTTACTGTGTCATATTTACTGTGCTATATTTAATGCCCCATATTTACTGTGCCATATTTAATGCCCGATATTTACTATGCCATATTTAATGCCCATATTTACTGTGCCATATTTACTGTGTCATATTTACTGTGTCATATTTACTGTGTCATATTTACTGTTCCATATTTACTGTGCCATATTTAATATCTCATATTTACTGTGCCATATTTAATGTCCCATATTTACTATGCCATATTTACTGTGCCATATTTACTATGTCATATTTACTGTATCATATTTACTGTGCCCCATATTTACTGTGCAATATTTAATGTCCCATATTTACTGTGCCATATTTACTATGCCATATTTACTGTGCCATATTTACTATACCTTATTTAATGCCCCATATTTACTGTGCCATATTTAATGCCCGATATTTACTATGCCATATTTACACTGCCATATTTACTGTGCCATATTAACTGTACCATATTTACTATGCCATATTTACTGTGCCATATTTACTGTGTCATATTTACTGTGCCATATTCACTATGCCATATTTACTGTGCCATATTTAATGCCCCATATTTACTGTGCCATAATTAATGCCCCATATTTACTGTGCCATAATTAATGTCCCATATTCACTGTGCCATATTTACTGTGCTATATTTAAAGCCCCATATTTACTGTGTCATTTTTAAAGCCATATATTTACTGTGCCATATTTACTGTGCCATATTTGCTATCCCATAATTACTGTACCATATTTACTGTGCCATATTTACTGTGCCATATTTAATGCTCCATATTTACTGTGACATATTTAGTGTGCCATATTTACTATGCAAAATTTACTGTATCATATTTATTATGTCATATTTACTGTGCCATATTTACTGTGCCATAATTACTGTTCCATATTTACCGTGCCATATTTAATGCCTCATAATTACTGTGCCATATTTAATGCCCCATATTTACTATGCCATATTTACTATGTCATATTTACTATGTCGTATTTACTGTATCATATTTACTGTGTCATATTTACTACGCCATATTTACTGTACCATAATTACTGTGCCATATTTAATGTGCCATATTTACCGTGCCATATTTAATGCCCCATATTTACTGTGCCATATTAAATGCCCCATATTTACTGTGCCATATTTGCTGTGCCATATTTACTGTGCCATATTTGCTGTGCCATATTCACTGTGCCATATTTACCGTGCCATATTTATTGTGCTATATTTACTGTGCCATATTTACTGTGTCATATTTATTGTGACATATATACTGTGCCATATTTACTGTGCTATATTTAATGCCCCATATTTACTGTGCCATATTTAATGCCCCATATTTACAGTGCCATATTTACTGTGGCATATTTACTGTGCCATATTTACTTTACCATATTTACTGTGCCACATTCACTGTGCCATATTTACTGTGCCATATTCAATGCCCCATATTTACTGAGCCATATTTAATGCCCCATATTTACTGTGCCATATTTAATGCCCCATATTTACTGTGCCATATTTACTTTGCCATATTTACTGTGCCATATTTACTATGCTATATTTATTGTGCCATATTTATAGTATCATATTTACTGTGCCATATTTAATGCCCCATATTTACTGTGCTATATATAATGCCTCCTATTTACTATGCATAATTTACTGTTCCATATTTACTTTGGCATATTTACTGTGCCAAATTTACTATGCCATATTTACAGTGTCCTATTTACTGTGCTATATTTACTGTATTATATTTATTATATCATATTTATAATGCCATATTTATATTCCATATTTACTGTGCCATATTTACTGTGCCATATTTACTGTGCCATATTTACTGCCCCATAATTAATGCCCCATATTTACTGTGCCATATTTAATGCCCTATATTTACTGTGCCATATTTACTATACAATATTTTTTATGCCATATTTACTATACCATATTTACTGTGTTATATTTACCAGGCCATATTTACAGTGCCATATTTACTGTGCAATATTTATTTTACCATATTTACTGTGCCATATTTACTATGGTATATTTAATGTCCCATATTTACCGTGTCATATTTAATGCCCCATATTTACTGTGTCATATTTACTGTGCCATATTTACTGTGTCATATTTACTGTGCCATATTTACTGTTCCATATTTAATGCCCCATATTTACTGTGCCATATTTAATGCCCCATATTTACTGTGCCATATTTACTGTGCCATATTTACTGTGCCATATTTACCGTGCCATATTTACCATGTCATATTTAATGCCCCATATTTACTGTGCCATATTTAATGCCTCATATTTACTGTGCCTTATTTACTGTGCCATATTTGCTGTGCCATATTTATTGTGCCTAATTAACTATACCATATTTACTGTATCATATTTACTGTGCCATATTTTATGTGCTATATTTTCTGTGCCATATTTACTGTGTCATATTTACTGTGCCATATTTAATACGCTATATTACTGTGCCATATTTAATGCCCCATATTTACTGTGCCATATTTACTATTCCATATTTACTGTGTCTTATTTAATGCCCCATATTTACTGTGCCATATTTAATACCTGATATTTATTATGCCATATTTACAGTGCCATATTTACTGTGCCATATTTACTGTGCTATATTTACTGTGCCATATTTACTATGCCATATTTACAATGCCATATTTACTGTCCCATATTTAATGCCCCATATTTACTGTGCCATAATTAAGGTCCCATATTTACTGTGCCATATTTACTGCCTCATATTTACTGTTCCATATTTAATGCCCCATATTTACTGTGACATATTTACTGTGCCATATTTACTGGTCCATATTTACTGTGTTATATTTACTATGCCATATTTATTGTGCCTAATTTAATACCCCATATTTACTGTGCCATCTTTAATGCCTGATACTTACTATGCCATATTTACAGTGCCATATTTACTGTGCCATATTTACTGTACCATATTTTCTGTGTCATAATTACTGTATCATATTTACTGTTCCATATTTATTGTGCCATATTTACTGTGCCATATTTAATACCCCATATTTACTGTGCCATAATTAATGCTCCATATTTATTGTGCCATAATTAATGCCCCATATTTACAGTGTCATATTTACTGTGCCATATTTAATGCCCTATATTTAGTGTGTAATATTTAAAGCCCTATATTTACTGTGCCATATTTACTATCTCATATTTACGGTGCCACATTTACTGTGCCATATTTAATATGCCATATTTACTGTGCCATATTTACTGTGTCATATTTACTGTGTCATATTTACTGTGTCATATTTACTGTGTCATATTTACTGTGTCAAATTTACTGTGCCATATTTACTATGCCATATTTACTATCATATTTACTGTGTCATATATACTGTGCCATATTTAATGCCCATATTTACTGTGCCATATTTACTGTGCCATATTTGCTGTGACATATTTACTGTGCCATATTTACTATGCCATATTTTTGTGCCATATTTAATGCCCCATATTTTATGTGATATATTTAATGCCCCATATTACTTGTGCCATATTTAATTTCCCATATTTACTGTGCCATATTTACCGTGTCATATTTACAATGCCATATTTAATGCCCCATATTTACTGTACCATATTTACTGTGCCATATTTAATGTCATATTTAATGCACCAAATTTACTGTGCCATATTTACCATGCCATATTAAATGCCCCATATTTACTGTGCCATATTTAATGCCCCAGATTTACTATGTGATATTTAATGCCCCATATTTACTATGCCATATTTACTGTGCCATATTTATTGCGCCATATTTACTGTGCCATATTTACTGTGTCATATTTACTGTGCCATATTTACTGTGTTATATTTACTATACTATATTTACTGTGCACTATTTACGGCTCCATATTTACTATGCGATATTTAATACCCCGTATTTACTGTTGCATATTTAATGCCCCATATTTACTGTGCCATATTTAATGTCCTATATTTTTTGTGCCATATTTATTGTGCCATATTTACTGTGCCATATTTAAAGTGCAATATTTACTATGCCATATTAAATTTCCCATATTTACTGTGCCATATTTAATGCCCCATATTTATTATGTCATATTTAATGCACCATATTTACTGTGCCATATTTACTGTGCCATATTTACTGTGTCAGATTTACTGTACCATATTTATTATGCAATATTTATTGTGCCATATTTACTGTGCCATATTTACTGTGCAATATTTACTGTGCCATATTTACTATCCAATATTTACTGCCCCATATATACTATGCTATATATACTATGCCATATTTACAGTACCATATTTGTTGTGCTATATTTACTGTGCCACATTTACTGTGCCATATTTACTATGCCATATTTACAGTGCCATATTTACTGTTCCATATTTACTGTACCATATTTACTGTGTCATATTTACTATGTCATATTTACTGAGCCATATTTACCGTGCCATATTTACATTGTCATATTTTCTGTGCCATATTTACCATGCTATATTTGTTGTGCCATATTTACTATGCCATATTTATTGTGCCATATTTACTGTGCCGTATTTACTATGCCATATTTACAGTACCATATTTACTATGCCATATTTATAATGCCATATTTACTGTGCTATATTTACTGTGCCATATTTATTGTGCCATATTTATTGTGCCGTGTTTACTGTGCCACATTTACAGTGCCATATTAACTATGCCATATTTACAGTGCCATATTTACTGTGCCATATTTATTATGCCATATTTACTGCGCCATATTTATTGTGCCGTATTTACTGTGCCATATTTACTGTGCCATATTTAATGCCCAATATATACTTTGCAAGATTTACTGTACTATATTTATTGTGCCATATTTACTTTGCCATATTTACTGTGACATATTTATTGTGCTATATTTATTTTGCCATATTTACTGTGCCATATTTACTGTGGGATATTTAATGCCCTATATTTACTGTGTCATATTTAATGTCCCATATTTACTGTGCCATATTTACTGTGCCATTTTTATTGGGCCATATTTACTGCGTCATATTTTCGGTGCTATATTTTCTGTGCTATATTTAATGCCCCATATTTATTATGTCATATTTACTGTGCCATATTTACTGTGTCATATTTACTGTGTAATATTTACTGTGCCATATTTACTGTGCCATATTTACTGTTCTATATTTACTATGCCATATTTAATTCTCCATATTTACTGTGCCATATTTAATGCCCCATATTTACTGCCCCATATTTACTGTACCATATTTAGTATGACATATTTGCTGTGCCTTATTTAGAGTGTCATGTTTACTGTGCTATATTTACTGTGCCATATTTACTGTGCCTTATTTAATGCCCCATATTTACTGTGCCATATTTAATTCTCGATATTTACTATGCCATATTTACAGTACAATATTTACTGTCCTATATTTACTGTGTCATATTTACTGTGCCATATTTACTATGCCATATTTACTGTGCCATATTTACTATACCATATTTACTGTGCCATATTAACTGTGCTATATTTAATGTCATATATTTATTATGCCATAATAAATGCCCCATATTTATTGGGCCATATTTACTGGGTCATATTTACTATGCCATATTTACTGTATCATATTTACTGTGCCATATTTAATTCCCCATATTTACTGCCCCAAATTTTCTGTGCCATATTTAAAGCCCCATATTTATTGTGCTATATTTATTGTGCCATATTTGCTGTCCCATATTTACTGTGCCATATTTAATGCCTCATATTTACTGTGACATATTTACTGTATCATATTTACTATGTCATATTTACTGTATTATATTTACTGTGCCATATTTACTGTTCCATATTTACTATGCCATATTTATTGCCTCATATTTACTATGCAATATATAATGCCCCATATTTACTGTGCCATATTTAATACGCCATATTTACTGTGTCATATTTACTGAGCCATATTTAATGTCCCATATTTACTGTGCCATATTTACTATGCCATATTTACTGTTTCATATTTACTGTACCATATTTACTGTGCCATATTTACTGTGCCATATTTACTATGCCATATTTACTTTGTCTTATTTACTATGCCATATTTTCCGTGCAATATTTACTATGCCTTATTTAATGCCCCATATTTACTGTGCCATATTTAATGCCCCATATTTACTGTGCAATATTTACTGCCCCATATTTACTATTGCATATTTACTGTGCCATATTTACTATGACATATTTACTGTGTGATATTTACTGTGCCATATTTACTGTGCCATATTTACTGTGCTATATTTACTGTGCCATATTTACTGTACCATATTTTCTGTGCCATATTTACTGTGCCATATTTATTGTGTCATATTTACTGTGCTATATTTACTATGCCATATTTATTGTGCTATATTTAATGCCCCATTTTTACTGTGCCTTATTTAATTACCCATATTTACTGTGCCATATTTACTTTGCCATATTTACTGTGTCATATTTACTGTGCCATATTTACAGTGCCATATTTACTGTGGCATATTTACTGTGCCAAATTTACTATGCCATATTTACAGTGTCATTTTACTGTGCCATATTTATTTTACCATATTTACTATGTCATTTTTATTGTGTCATATTTACTATGTCATATTTACTATTCCATATTTACTATGCCATATTTAATGCACCATATTTACTGTGTCATATTTAATGCCCCATATTTACTATGCCATAATTACTGCTGTCACAACCCGTATTTTCTCCGAATTAAGAATTATCAGAGTAAGAGAAAACACGCGTCATGATGCCACGTCAAGCAGGGGATAACTGCTGACGCTCAGGCAAAACCAACTACCAACTTAATGAAAGAAAATCATATGATTAATGATTAGAAAATCAGTTATATTTTAGAGACCGCATCCCTCGGCTCAGTGGATCAACTAGTCCACAAAAGAAAAACTATATTTATACGCTGCGGAAAAATACTTTATTTAGGTTTGACATCCTAAAGAGCACATAAGGGTCCCAAGAGAACCACTCATGCTATGCAAGACCCTACATTTAATTTATATAATATATAAGAAAACGGTCTTTATACGTGATTTGGAAAATAGTGAATACGTCTTATAAAACATGCTGATCATGAGCTTTATTTATAATAATAATTATAGTTTAAAAATAACTAGCAACCTAGCATAAAACCTTCTCAGAGCAAGTAGACTATCTCCAGAAAACGGTAGCAGCATAAGTAAATATATCCAGTACAAAGGTAAAAAAAACTACCAGTGAGCGCCAACAACCTGACACGAACCCACTGGCATATATGTATGTCTGTAAGAAAGTACTGAAAAACTACCTCACCAACACGGCAAACGGAACACCAAGGTCCAAGAGACCACCAACACCACCACTGCAAACTAGCCACCCAACTGGCTACGGCTCAGAACCTGGGGTATTCCAAAAGAAAACAGAATACCTCAGCAAGCTAAACAAAGTAAAACTGCATGAAAGAGTCAACCAAAAGGGGAAAAGATACCAGTAAGACATGCAGTAGAAAGAGTCACAACTGCCCAAAATAGGACAACAAGAAAAGCACTACGTGCGAGGAAACAGCAACAACCCAGCCCAGGAACAACATCCTGCAGGGCCTACTAGGCTACTAAGAGCCCAAAGTGCTGCAAACTACCAAGGAAGAAACTTCTAACACCCTAAACTGTGGGAGGTGGTAGTAGCAAAATCAAACAACGAGGAACCGGATTGGAGGCAAACTCAGTCCCCCCATCCACCATGTCCAAGTCAACAAGCTCGAGGGTCTACACGTGAAAGCACAAGGGACCTTCCACCCACACATGCCCAGCCCGTACCTGGAGTAAGAAAAACATGAGTGGCATTGGCTAAATTACACAACTCCACCCCCCATAAAGAGCTACAAACCACCACTACTACCCACGACCCACGATTCGGCCATTAGGAAAGAAAAACATGACCGACAAGGAAATTACAAATATAAACAAGGAATTCACTCGGGAACGTAAATCGAGGAAAGAGAAAAAGAAAGTGTTGAAATGACTCAACACGACGTGGCGCTGGGTCCTCTCGACACCGCATTGAGTGAGCTTCACCCACTCAATGTGCCACGCAAGGCGAACTATCACAACAATAACTCTTACCTTACTACCTTAATACTACACAAAACACTCATGACCACCTAACCCGCGTATCGACGCCAGCTAAATACGGAGCGAAAGGAAATATTCAAAGCGCACGATCGGTGGCGCACGATCAGTGGTCGTGCGCGGTCATTGGTTGATGGTCGTGCGAAGTGAACCAGGGAAACCTGACAGAAAACCTAGCAACTGCGCACGATCAGTGTCGCACGACCACTGGTCGTGCGCACTGTTGTCAGCGCTCGTGCGATTGCCGAGTCAGAACTTTGGAAAATAAAAAGACAGCCGCGCACGAACAGAGGCACACGACCAGTGGTCGTGCGCCCTAACGGTTGATGACCGTGCGCGGGTAACCTATACCGTTGGGATTTCCCGGACGACACCGGAACGCGCACACGACCCACGCAACTACAGTAGCAGTAGGAAACTACCAACGACGCGCGCCACTACCATTCAAACTATGGCTAATCATTCGAGACGAAAAAAAAAATAGGAGATAAAACGATAGAAACAATAGGCTTTAAACAAAAGAAAACAACTTGGCAAGGGCAAGAACACCACTTGCCTCGATTTCCGGCGAAGCTTGGTCGGCTTTCCCTCCTCTTCACGCTGCACTAGAAAGAGCAGCACCACAAACTCACCTAACAAGCAAATCCGAACTTTAATGGCGGAAACCTCAAAAACCAAAAATTCCAATCCCCCTAAAGCTCCACGAAAATCGAATTTCTTACCGTAGGAATGAAGGTCTCGACGAGAGCAATCCGAATCCACTCTCGGAATCGAATTCCGTCCACAAACGCTCCGGGAATTGGCGGTGGAAGGCAATGCTCGGCGGTTTCTCCGTTTCCTCTCGTACAGGGGCGGCGGTTTCTTTTAATCGGAGAAGATGATCGTTCTTTTCATTCTATATAAAGATATATATAATTATATAATAATATATTTTATTACAAAATTACATAAAGCACCAAATCGACGCGAAAACCGAACTACCTCGGAATTCGACGAAATTCGCACCGTAGCTAAATACCCACGCTACGAACACAACGGCGAAGTCGAAATTAATTTTCGACGAACAGAACTCGAGTTATACCCAAATAAAGCCAAACACCAACATCCCCCCGAGAGGCCACACCGGGTCACCCAAAACGACTCGGCTTGCTAGGGAGATCTTGCCAACAGGCTACAGAATAGGGCACTCAGTTCTATGGAGCTAAACCACACTCCACAAATGGCACAAGCCACGGAAACGCGTCATCGTAACGCCAAACGAGAATAAAAATAAACGCAGAAAAATCGGGGGCGTTACAGTCACTCCCCCTAAAATAAAGTTTCATCCCGAAACTTTACGCACAACACTCCTACTAAAGAAGGAAAAGTAACCAATAGGAGTTACAAGAAGGGAAACATACCGATCAAATCAGGGAAACAGGTGAGGGTAAGCCCTCCTCATGGCCGACTCTAGCTCCCAAGTCGCGCTCTCCAAATCCTGATTTTTCCACAGAACTTTCACCATCGGTATGGACTTCTTTCGCAGCACTCGCTCCTGAGTATCCAAAATACGAACCGGCACCTCAACAAAAGAGAGGTTGGGCTCCAACTGGGGCACAACGTCCAAGACCTGCCCACTGCTGCGCACACACTTCCGCAATTGGCTAACATGAAATACATTATGAACTCCTGGGAAGTTTGCTGGCAAACCCAATCTATAAGCTGACACGCCAATCCGTTCCAAGATCTCGAACGGGCCCACATACCTTGGGTCCAATTTCCGATTCTTACCAAACCTCTTTACACCCACCATTGGGGAAACCTTAAGAAATACAAGGTCCCCTACAGAGAACTCCAAAGCAGACCTACGCCGATTGGCGTTCTTTTCGTACCTCTCCTGAGCTATACGAAGCTTCTCCCGAATAAGCTTCACGGCGACTTCCATATCCTCCAGCGCATCAGGACCCAACAACGGCCTCTCACCAGCCTCGGCCCAAAACAACGGAGTCCTACAACGCCTCCCATACAAGGCTTCGAACGGAGCCATCTGCAAACTTTTCTGATAACTGTTGTTGTAAGCAAATTCCATAAGTCGCAGCCGCTCATCCCACGCTCCGCCGTGGTCTAAAATATAGCATCAGATCATATCCTCAAAAATCTGATTCACCCGCTCCGTCTGCCCATTGGTCTGTGGGTGGTACGCAGTAGAATATCTCAGATCCGTACCCAAACCCTCCTGCAGACTCTGCCAAAAACGAGAAGTAAATCGGGAGTCTCGATCAGAAATGATGCTAACCGGCACACCGTGGAGTCGGATGACTTCATTCAAGTACAACTCCGCTATCTTCTTCATCGGGTAATCAATCTTATAAGGCACGAAGTGAGTACACTTCGTCAATCTATCCATTATAACCCAAACAGAATCAAATCCCCTCGGAGATTTTGGTAAGCCCGTAATGAATTCCATAGATATACTCTCCCACTTCCAAGTCGGGATCTCTAACGGGGTCAACTTGCCACCAGGCCTTCCATGATCGGCCTTCACGCGCTTGCAAGTGTGGCACTCAGCAACAAATCGGGCTATATCACCTTTCATGCCATACCACCAGGCAATTTGCCTTAAGTCACTGTACATCTTCGTAGATCCTGGATGATAGGCAACGCTAGATCCATGAGCCTCTCTGCAAATCATACCTCTAATATCCCCAACGGCGGGGATGCAAAACCTGTCACGGTACTTCAAAGTACCCGCATCATCGATAGCAAAATCTGGCAACTCTCCCTTCTCTGTCCTGATGAACAAGTGCAACAGATCCGGGTCATCCTTCTGGTGCAGTCTGGTCAAAGAAATCCAGGACGGCTCTGCCACTGACAAACTACTCTGCAAACCACAGCATCCCACTGAAATATCCATAAGGAGGAACTCCTCAACTAACCGATCGGCGGAGAGGTTAAAGATCTTTCCCGTCTTTCGGCTCAGGGCGTCGGCCACCACATTGGCCTTGCCTGGATGATACTGGATCTCTACCTCATAATCGGCCACATACTCTAGCCACCGCCGCTGGCGCAGATTCAACTCCTTCTGCGTGAACACGTACTTCAGGCTCTTGTGGTCAGTGAAGATCTTGATCTGAGCCCCATAAAGTAGGTGTCTCCACAGCTTCAATGCATAAATAACCGCTGCGAACTCAAGGTCATGCGTAGGATAATTCTTTTCATGAGTCTTCAGCTGCCTTGACCCATAGGCAATCACCTTCCCAACCTACATTAATACGCATCCCAGACCTACAAGCGAAGCATCCACATATACATCATAATCCACACCCTCAATAGGCAGGGTCAGAACAGGGGCAGTGCACAATCTCTTCTTTAGCTCCAGAAAAGCCTCCTCGCACTTTTCGCTCCAAACAAATGCCACATTCTTCTGAGTCAGCTTGGTCAACGGTGCAGTTAGGGAAGAGAAACCCTCCACAAATCTTCTGTAATATCCAGCCAACCCTAAGAAACTCCTGATCTCCTTAGGCGTACTTGGCCTACTCTAATCCATCACTGCTGCAATCTTTTCTGGATCGACCGAGATCCCTTCCTTGCTCACCACGTGGCCTAGAAAAGAAACCTGAGACAACCAAAATTCGCACTTGCTCAACTTGGCGAATAACTTATGGTTCCTCAACTCTGAAAGGACCAAACGCAAATGCTGCTCATGCTCCTCAGCACTACGAGAATAAACTAACACGTCATCAATGAAGACCACAACGAACTTATCGAGGAAATCCTTGAACACCCTGTTCATCATATCCATGAAGGCTGATGGTGCGTTGGTCAGACCAAACGACATCACCAAAAACTCAAAGTGTCCATGCCTCGATCTAAACGCAGTCCGTGGAATATCCGCCTCACGGATCCTGAGCTGATGATAACCAGAACGAAGATCGATCTTGGAGAACACCGTGCTACCGCGCAACTGGTCAAATAAATCATCGATCCTCGGCAGAGGGTATCTGTTTTTAATAGTGACCTTGTTCAATTCTCTATAGTCGATGCAAAGCCGCATCGACCCATCTTTCTTCTTTACAAACAAAACAGGAGCACCCCAAGGCGACGAACTTTGCCTGATAAAACCTTTAGCCAACAGCTCATCCAACTGACCTCGCAACTCCTCTAACTCACGAGGGGCCATCCGGTACGGCGCCTTAGCAATAGGACGCGTACCCGGCTCCAAATCGATCACAAACTCAACATCCCGCTCGGGAGGAAGACCAGGAAGGTCATCAGGAAAAACATCAGCGAAACCACAAACAATAAGAATCTCCTCCAAGCGTGGTACGCTAACAGCGGTTTCAACCGCCGAGACTAAACAAGCACAACAACCAGAAATAAACAACCTCTGAGCACATACCGCAGAGATGACAGGAGAATCCTGACACGGATCAGCATACACGCTGCCGGGCTGACCGTCGTCCCTGATGAAGTCCAAGCGCTTTCCTTTGTACTGAATGACTGCATCATACCTAGAGAGCCAGTCCATGCCCAGAATAACATTGAAGTCCTCCAGATCAATCATCTTCAGGCCCGCCTTCGCAAGAAAGTTCCCCAACAAAATAGGGCAATCCAAAATGCCCAAATCTGACAACACAGATTCACCAGAGGGAAACTTGACACGGAAGGAATCCCGAACACGATCTAAGGTCAACCGATGTCGCTCCACAAAGGCTCTAGCCACGAACGAGTGGGTAGCGCCGGAGTCAAACAGAACCCGCGCCCAGCGGTTCTTTACCTTAAATTTCCCTATAGGAGCATAGAAGACTAAGGAACTACCACAACAATACTACAAACATTCTAGCAAATAGAACTACCAGGCTGGAAAAACAACAAACAACTAACCTGAGATGACCTGGGTCGAAGCCTGAGCCTCCTCGGAAGAGATCACGTTCAGCTTCCCCTTTCCCTTGTCCACACGCTGAGGTGGAGGTAAAGCCTGTAACGGAACTGCAGGAAGAGCTGGCTGAAACTGAGGACACCTCAACTTGATGTGACCCTTCTGCCCACACTGAAAGCAGACTTTATCCTTGGTCCAACACTAGGCCGCATCATGGCCGGATTGCTTGCAAACGGAACAGGAGACATCTCTCCTAGGAGTACCCTGAATCGCATGAACCTGCTCCTTCCTCTGAGCTGCTGCCTTCTTGAAACATTTCTCGGCAGGGTGGCCTGACCGGCCACAGAAGCTGCACTCCACCTTGCCCCTCTTTCCCGGAGCCGCACCAGGTACCTGGGGTTTCTTCTCCTCCACCGACTTTCTCTTGTCCAACCTCATTTGCTGGCCTCTGCTCTTCGCGGTCTCAATAGCCTCCACCTTCAGAGCAGCCTCTACTACACCTGCATAAGTCTCTGACCCATAAGCACTGGTCAACTGCTGCACCTCGCTCCTCAAACCACCGAGAAATCGCTTAACTCGATCAGTCTCAACGCTGACCAATCCCGGGGCAAAACGGCTCAACTTGCTGAACTCTATCTCATACTCAGCCATCGTGAGTTGCCTTTGCTTCAGATGGAGGAAGTCGTTCATGAGGCGGTCACGCTCGACCGAGGGTAAGAACTTCCTCAACAGCATCTCCTTGAACACCTCCCAAGAGCATCCGACTACCAAGCTCTCCTTCTCTCTCAGCCACCAACTCTTAGCCAAACCTTTAAGCTGATAGGCGGCTATCATCACCCTCTGATCATCCGCAATCCCTGAGTACGAGAACATCTCCTCCATGGAGATCAGCCAGTCGTCTATCACCATGAAATCTGCCTTCCCATCATAAGTGGGAGGACTCAGCCTCTGTAACTGCGAGATGAAGGCCATCTCTACTGGCACCACCACTAGAGGTCTCAAGGGTGCAGGAGGAGGAGGAACAGCTAACCCCCAAGCAGGAACTTGCGCACCCTGAGCCTGACCTGCCACAACCGCCACCAAAGACTGAATCTGGGCTTGCACCTCCTCCAACTGCCTGCCCATAGCTTCGCTACTCAGACGCAGACTCTCGATCACCGCATCGTTCTGAGCCCCAGATGACTCACCCTCAGACAGGGGAGTCGATCGAGTCGCAGGACGCCTTGCCATTCTAAAATCATAACAACACAAATTAGACCCTAATACAACGTCTAGAACCAAATACAAGTACATGCAATACATATATAGATATAGACTTAAAGCTGCTAAACTTGCTCTGAGAGTTTATCTTTTTAACAAAAGTTAGATGTTATGCCCTAACCTAGGATGCATAACCACCACCTTACTAACTCTTGTGCCTAGATCGGGAATGCATGACTTTTATATTAATTTGAAAACTTATGTGTGTACATATGTCATCCTGCAAATCTTTAGCTTGGCACATTGTGCTTATGCAATGATATGTTATGCATGATTGTGTTATGCATTCTAAAAAAAGGCCCTAATGCATGTTATGAGCGGCGTACACATGAAAATGTTATGCATCCCATACTACATAACATTCTCATGCAACGAAAAAGAAAACGTGCTAGTTGCAGCTATGTGGTGAGGTTATGCATCCCATACTACATAACCCTCACATATTGCCCCTATGGTGGATCCATATACGAACACATATTATGCATCCCATACTACATAATATGCCCCGTATACTTCGTGTTATGCTATGAGTGTAGTGTTCGTGCTTTTGCCAAGACGTGCTGATGACATATCGATGTGTGAATGACATGATGCTGAACTACTAAAAAGCAAACAAAGGAAGGTTGCTCAACTAACTTGTCAAGCAACCTCCCTCTGATACCAACTGTCACAACCCGCATTTTCTCCGAATTAAGAATTATCAGAGTAAGAGAAAACACGCGTCATGATGCCACGTCAAGCAGGGGATAACTGCTGACGCTCAGGCAAAACCAACTACCAACTTAATGAAAGAAAATCATGTGATTAATGATTAGAAAATCAGTTATATTTTAGAGACCGTATCCCTCGGCTCAGTGGATCACCTAGTCCACAAAAGAAAAACTATATTTATACGCTGCGGAAAAATACTTTATTTAGGTTTGACATCCTAAAGAGCACATAAGGGTCCCAAGAGAACCACTCATGCTATGCAAGACCCTACATTTAATTTATATAATATATAAGAAAACGGTCTTTATACGTGATTTGGAAAATAGTGAATACGTCTTATAAAACATGCTGATCATGAGCTTTATTTATAATAATAATTATAGTTTAAAAATAACTAGCAACCTAGCATAAAACCTTCTCAGAGCAAGTAGACTATCTGCAGAAAACGGTAGCAGCATAAGTAAATATATCCAGTACAAAGGTAAAAAAAACTACCAGTGAGCGCCAACAACCTGACACGAACCCACTGGCATATATGTATGTCTGTAAGAAAGTACTGAAAAACTACCTCACCAACACGGCAAACGGAACACCAAGGTCCAAGAGACCACCAACACCACCACTGCAAACTAGCCACCCAACTGGCTACGGCTCAGAACCTAGGGTATTCCAAAAGAAAACAAAATACCTCACCAAGCTAAACAAAGTAAAACTGCATGAAAGAGTCAACCAAAAGGGGAAAAGATACCAGTAAGACATGCAGTAGAAAGAGTCACAACTGCCTAAAATAGGACAACAAGAAAAGCACTACGTGCGAGGAAACAACAACAACCCAGCCCAGGAACAACATCCTAAAGGCCTACTAGGCTACCAAGAGCCCAAAGTGCTGCAAACTACCAAGGAAGAAACTTCTAACACCCTAAACTGTGGGAGGTGGTAGTAGCAAAATCAAACAATGAGGAACCGGATTGGAGGCAAACTCAGTCCCCCCATCCACCATTCCAAGTCAACAAGCTCGAGGGTCTACACGTGAAAGCATAAGGGACCTTCCACCCACACATGCCCAGCCCGTACCTGGAGCAAGAAAAACACGAGTGGCCTTGGCTAAATTACACAACTCCACCCCCATAAAGAGCTACAAACCACCACTACTACCCACGACCCACGATTCGACCATTAGGAAAGAGAAACATGACCGACAAGGAAATTACAAATATAAATAAGGAATTCACTCGGGAACGTAAATCGAGGAAAGAGAAAAAGAAAGTGTTGAAATGACTCAACAGGACGTGGCGCTGGGTCCTCTCGACACCGCATTGAGTGAGCTTCACCCACTCAACGTGCCACGCAAGACGAACTATCACAACAATAACTCTTACCTTACTACCTTAATACTACACAAAACACTCATGCCCACCTAACCCGCGTATCGACGCCAGCTAAATACGGAGCGAAAGGAAATATTCAAAGCGCACGATCGGTGGCGCACGATCAGTGGTCGTGCGCGGTCATTGGTTGATGGTCGTGCGAAGTGAACCAGGGAAACCTGATAGAAAACCTAGCAACTGCGCACGATCAGTGTCGCACGACCATTGGTCGTGCGCACTGTTGTCAGCGCTAATGCAATTGCCGAGACAGAACTTTGGAAAATAAAAAGACAGCCGCGCACGAACAGAGGCACACGACCAGTGGTCGTGCGCCCTAACGGTTGATGACCGTGCGCGGGTAACCTGTACCGTTGAGATTTCCCGGACGACACCGGAACGCGCACACGACCCACGCAACTACAGTAGCAGTAGGAAACTACCAACGACGCGCGCCACTACCATTCAAACTATGGCTAATCATTCGAGACGAAAAAAAATAGGAGATAAAATGATAGAAACAATAGGCTTTAAACAAAAGAAAACAACTTGGCAAGGGCAAGAACACCACTTGCCTCGATTTCCGGCGAAGCTTGGTCGGCTTTCCCTCTTCTTCACGCTGCACTAGAAAGAGCAGCACCACAAACTCACCTAACAAGCAAATCCGAACTTTAATGGCGGAAACCTCAAAAACCAAAAATTCCAATCCCCCTAAAGCTCCACAAAAATCGAATTTCTTACCGTAGGAATGAAGGTCTCGACGAGAGCAATCCGAATCCACTCTCGAAATCGAATTCCGTCCACAAACGCTCCGGGAATCGGCGGTGGAAGGCAAGGCTCGGCGGTTTCTCCGTTTCCTCTCGTACAGGGGCGGCGGTTTCTTTTAATCGGAGAAGATGATCGTTCTTTTCATTCTATATATAGATATATATAATTATATAATAATATATTTTATTACAAAATTACATAAAGCATCAAATCGACGCGAAAACCAACTACCTCGGAATTCGACGAAATTCGCACTGTAGCTAAATACCCACGCTACGAACACAACGGCGAAGTCAAAATTAATTTTCGACGAACAAAACTCGAGTTATACCCAAATAAAGCCAAACACCAACATCCCCCCGAGAGGCCACACCGGGTCACCCAAAACGACTCGGCTTGCTAGGGAGATCTTGCCAACAGGCTACAGAATAGGGCACTCAGTTCTAAGGAGCTAAACCACACTCCACAAATGGCACAAGCCACGGAAACACGTCATTGTAACGCCAAACGAGAATAAAAATAAACGCAGAAAAATCGGGGGCGTTACAACTGCGGCATATTTATTTTGCCATATTTACTATGCCATATTTAATGCCCCATATTTACTGTGCCATATTTAATATCCCATATTTACTGTGCCATATTTACAGTGTCATATTTACTGTGCCATATTTACTGTGCCATATTTATTGTGGCATATTTAATGTCCCATATTTACTGTGCCATATTTAATGCCCCCATATTTACTGTGCTATTTTTATTGTGCAATATTTACTGTGTCATATTTACTGTGCCATATTTAATACCCCATATTTACTATTCCATATTTACTGTGTTATATTTATTGTGTCATATTTGCTGTGCCATATTTACTGTGTCATATTTAGTGTATCAAATTTATTGTAACATATTTACTGTGCCATAATTACTGTTCTATATTTACTGTGCCAAATTTAATGCCTCATATTTACTGTGCCTTATTTAATGCCCCATATTTACTGTGCCATATTTATTGTGGCATATTTACTATGCCATAGTTACTGTATCATATTTACTATGACATATTTACTGTGCTATATTTACTGTGCCATATTTACTGTGCTATATTTACTGTGCTATATTTACTGTGCCATATTTACTATGCTATATTTACTGTGCCATATTTTATGCTCCATATTTACTGTAGCATATTTAATACCCCATATTTACTATGCTATATTTACTGTGGCATATTTACTGTGCCATATTTATTGTGCCATATTTACTGAGCCATATTTACGGTGCCATATTTAATGCCCCATATTTACTGTGTCATATTTACTGTGCCATATTTAATGCCCCGTATTTACTGTGCCATATTTAATGCTTCATATTTACTATGCCATATTTAATGCCCCATATTTACTATGCCATATTTACAGTGCCATATTAAATGCCCCTTATTTACTGTGCCATATTTAATGCCCCATATTTACTGTGTCATATTTAATACCCCATATTTACAATGCCATATTTACTGTGCCATATTTACTGTGCAATATTTACTTTGCCTTATTTACTGTGTCATATTAACTGTGCCATATTTACTGTGCCATATTTGTTATGCCATATTTACTGTGCACTATTTGCTATGCCATATTTAATGCCCCATATTTACTGTGTCATATTTAATGCCCCGTATTTATTGTGGCATATTTAATGCCCCATATTTACTGTGCCATATTTAATGCTCCATATTTACTGTGCCAAATTTATTGTGTCATATTTACTGTTTCATATTTATAGTGCCATATTTAATGTACCATATTAAATGCCCCATATTTACTTTTCAATATTTAATGTCCCATAGTTATGTGTCATATTTAATGCGCCATATTTACTGTGCCATATTTACTGTGCCATATTTACTGTACCATTTTTATTATGCCATATTTACTATGTCAGATTTACTATACCATATTTACTGTGCCATATTTACTGTGCCATATTTGTAGTGCCATATTTGATGTGGCAAATTTACTGTGACATATTTACTGTGCCATATTTACTGTGCCATATTTACTGCCCCATATTTACTGCCCCATATTTACTGTGTTATATATACAATGCTATATTTACAGTGCCATATTTGGTGTGCCATATTTACTGTGCCATATTTACTGTGCCATATTTACTATGACATATTTATAGTGGCATATTTACTGTGCCATATTTACTGTGCCATATTTATTGTACCATATTTACTATGGCATATTCACTGTGCCATATTTACTGTGCCTTATTTACTGTGCCATATTTACTGTGCCATAATTACTGTGTCATATTTACTGTGACATATATACTGTGCCATATTTACTGTGCCATATTTAATGCGCCATATTTACTGTGCCATATTTAATGCCTCATATTTACCGTGTCATATTTAATTCCCCTTATTTACTGTGCCATATTTATTGTGTCATATTTGATGTGCCATTTTGCTGTGCCATATTTATTATGCCATATTTACTGTGCCATATTTACTGTGTCATATTTACTGTGCCATATTTACTGTGCCATAATTACTGTGTCTTATTTACTGTGACATATATACTGTGTCATATTTACTGTGTTGTACAACCCCATATTCGCTGGGTAGGACCCAGAAGCTTCAGTGGTCTGAGTTGGGCTAGCCTCAGGCTAGCCCAAGGGCAAATCAACAGAATTCCCGCTTCTTAAGGGGCTCCCGCCTAGCTGTAGGCGAGACCCTTCGCACCAGGCTTCGGGCTTCAGGCTAGACTAGCTTCTGCCTTGAGGGAGCTCCCGCCCAGAGGTAGGTGAGAGGGCATTGGGTGAGCCTTCAGCGACAATGGCATTAAGACCACCAAGGGCGAGAACCTTCTTGGCCGGAGCTCTCGCCAAGGTAAGCTCAATTGGGACCCGGCGAGAGCCTTCTCGACCGGAGTTCTTGCTAGGTGGGTCCATGTGGTAGGGCCTAGCGCCCAGGAAAAGATTATTTTATTATTTCATTATCCTCGGGTAAAATTACCTATATGCCCATAGGATGACAACAGAATTTTGCTATTGGCAAACCCATCAGGGGTATTTCAGTATTTTCAGGTCAAGGGAAGGCTATAAATAGACCCATAAGGGCTCTTTGGAAAGCAGGCTTTTCATTATTCTCCAACTCTAGTTCTTTCTGAAGAGCTCCCAGCCGAGCATTTAGCTTTGGAGGGGATGCTCTCAGAGATCTTCTGGGTGTGAGGTGGGACCTCCCTGCTGAGGCTTTGGGTCAGTCTTAGGACCTTAGCAGCCAGTCAAGGGTCGAGGTTTGAGAGAAGTAGGCGTCGGCTGCACCCTGGTTTGTGAACATTCATTGAGGTCATTTTTGGCTTCAACAGTTCTTGTGCGGTGAGCGTGGAAGCAGTCGGTGCAGGAAAATCTTGAGTCAAGTCCCATGGCAGGAGGTGAAGGTGAAGGATCTGGCGCAGGAGGATCCCCCACCCGGGGAGAGGAAGCAACAAGAAAGATGTTAGAGGACTTCATGCGAGAGGTCCTGCAGACGATCAGCTTGGCCTTCTCGTCAAGGAATGAGTGGGAGACGCCACAGGTTACAGTGGAGGTGGTCCCGCTGTTAGGCGAGAACGCCCCAGGGCAGCGCCCCAGGAAGGAAGTCCCAGTGGAGGCAGGCAAGAGGGATGTGGCAGCGCGAGAGCTCTTCCAAGGCCAGCGTCCCGGAAAGGAAGTTCCGGTGGATCTGGGCGAGAGGGAGGCGACAGTGCAGTAGCTTTTCCTCGGGCACGGTCTCGCGGATCGGTCCAGCTAGCCGAGGTCACGGGACGTGCCCTCTCGCCAGGAAGGGGGCGAGACCCCTTTTAGTGAGCTCATTATCTCGGCTCCAGTGCCGGAGGGGTTTCGGGAGCCGGATATGACCTACTACACCGGGAAGGATGACCTGGTTCAGCACGTGCAGTGGTTCGAAGATGTGGTGTCGATCAGGCAAATGTCAGATGCCTTCAAGTGTAGGATTTTTGGCATCACTCTGAAAGAGAAGGCCTGGGATTGGTTCCACCAGTTGCCGGCGAACTCAATCTACAGCTTTAAAGATCTACGCAGGGGTTTTCTGTTGAGGTTCTCGACTTAGAAGAAGCGAAAGAAGGAGGCTGAGTGCCTGTTTGCAGTAAGGCAGAGGCCGGAGGAGACGTTGGGTCATTACGTCGACCGGTTCCAAGAGGAGATTCTCTTTGTCCAGGAGGTCCCGGGGTATGCACTGATGCTTGCCTTCACCCTGGGGCTGAGGCCGGGATTTTTTAGCATGGAGTTGAAGAGAGTGCCCCTCTCTCTTTTGAGGAGCTCATGGAGAGGGCATCAAAGGAGATAGACTTCGAGAGGGCAAACCTTGCGTTTGCGAGGAAGTTGGCCAGGTTGGCAGAGGATGATGTGAAGGAGCCGGCAGCGGGAAGACAAAGAGAAGTGAGGGAGCAGAGAGAGCAGAGGGAGCCAAGAGAGGATAGGAGGAGAGAAGAACCCTGAGGGCAGGGGAAGAAACATGGGGGGGGGGGCCAGGGAGCTGAACAACCGATTGGGTTGGAGGCCTCAGGAGGGTCGTCCCCAGGGCCAAGGGGGTCTTCAGGGAAGAGACAATTACCGGGAGCAGAGAAGGCTTGAGCAGGGAGGATGGAGGCAGGGACCGAGGGGTCACTTCCTACCACCGTAGGAGGCAATGGAGGTGGGAAGAGGAAGAGGAAGAAGAGTTCGAGGAGCCAGGAGAAGGGTAGGAGGAGAAGGATGAGGGGGCAGGGCGGCGTTGCCCTATTGTGACTTCCATCAGGAGGAAGGTCACGCAACGGCCACCTGCCCAGAGTTTCTGGAGATGAGGGAGGCCAGAGGAGCTGGGAGGCAAGATCTGCCTGTAAGGATCGTTGAGGTGCAACACAGAGAGGCTGAGGATAGATGCGAAGATAGGGTTGATGTGGGGACTCGGGGGGGGGGGGGATCAGAGTGATCCATGGGGGAGTAGGGATCGAGGCAACCCGCAAGGGGAGCCTTCAAACTATATTCCGCAGAGGGGTTGCCTCGACCTCCCTAGCTCCCCCCCAGAAGAAAAGATCACCTTCTCATCCACGGATATGCCAGACAACGAAGACCCTTTCTACGACGCGCTAGTGATCCAGACGGCGGTGGAGAACTTCACAGTCTCCTGGGCACTGGTGGATAACGGGAGCTCGGTGAACGTGATCTTCAAAAAGGCCTTTGACGAGATGAGGGTGGAATGGAAAAGGGTCCTTGCTTCTGATGGACCACTTTTTGGTTTTTCTGGAGAGAGGAAGGAAGTAGAAGGAGGAGTGGGCCTGCATGTGAGGCTTGGGGGCGTCTCACGGAACTGTAGGTTTGTGATCGTAGACGACCCAAGCAGTTACAATGCCATCTTTGGCCGTCCCCTCATCAGCTCCTTTCGCTGCGTCCCCTCCTCGTTTCACCAATGCCTCAAATTCAACAACGGAGGGGTGCAGGTTAGGATCAAGGGGGTTTCGAAGGTGGCGAGGCAGTGTTATGTGACGGCAGTCAACACTGTGTCGTGGATGGCTGAGGCAGAGGAACTGGAAAAGGAGATGGCTGGACAAGAAGGAAGTGTCGAGGAGGGGGAGACGAGCATAGAGGATGCGTTGGAGGTAGCAGGGGAGCCAGTGGTAGAAGTGGAGGAGGCAAGCCCACAGGAGGCGGAGGAATTAGTGATGGAGGAGGTAGTAGAAGTAGAGGAGATAAGCCTGAGAGAGGCAAGGGAAGAAGAGCAGAGACAAGGAGAAGGCCTGGTGGAAGCGATGGAGGTTGACGAGGCCGGAGGATAAGAGCTTGAGCAGGAGGAGGCAAGGGCAGGTTGGGAGCGGTCGAGGCTGGAGCCGGCCGAGGAAGTGATAGAGATGGAGGTGCTCACCAGAGCTGGGCAGGTACAGAAGGTGCGGGTCAGTGGAGGCTTGAGCCTCGAGGATCAGGAGTGGATGCGAGCCTACATCCAAAGCAACATCGACATCTTCGCTTGGAGTGCGGCAGACATGTCGGGCATCGACGTGGACGTGGCTTGTCATCGCCTGAACCTAGACCCTAGGACTTGCCCCATACGCCAGAATATGAGGGCCATCGCCACCAAGCTGGAGGAGCCCATCCGAGAGGAGGTCAAGAAGCTCCTAGAGGCAGGTTTCATCTCAGAGATCCAGTATCCAGGCTGGATCTCCAATGTGGTAATGGTAAAGAAAGGGGGAGGAAAATGGCGTATGTGTATCGACTTCTCTTTGTTGAATAAATCATGTCCTAAAGATTGCTACCCCCTGCCTCGAATCGGCGCGCTGGTTGATTCAGCCGTCGGTTTTTCTGTTATGAGTTTTTTGGATGCTTTTTCAGGTTACCACCAGATCCGGATGCACCCTCCCGATGTCAAGGATGTTTCCTTCATCACGAGAGAGGGGTGCTTCAGCTATAAAATGATGCCCTTTGGTTTAAAAAAGCGCAGGGGCAACATACCAACGCATGATGGATCGGGTCTTTCAAGATCAAAGGGGAAAGAATCTAGAGGTCTATGTCGACGACCTGATGGTCAAAAGCAAGTGCGTGGATTCATATCTGCGAGACTTAGAAGAAACATTCGCCACCCTGCGGAGGTTCAAGATGAGGTTGAACCCCTTGAAGCGTGTCTTCGAGGCTAGTCGCGGGAAGTTCCTCGGACACCTCTTGACTTTGGCGGGGGTAGAACCTAACCCTGACAAGATTAGGGCTATCTTAGAGTTGGAATCACCTCGCAGCGCCAAAGAGGTCCAGCGTCTAACCGGAAAGTTGGCCGGGCTAAGCAGGTTCCTCTCCCGGTCCGGGGATAGGTGCTCTTCTTTCGTTAAAGTGCTTCGTGGTAACCAGGTGTTCGAATGGACTGTCGAATGCGAAGAGGCCTTCTAAGGGCTGAAGAGGCAACTCTCCCAAGCTCCGCTACTTCAAAGCCGAAAGGAGGGGGAATATCTAGCCTTGTATCTCAGGGTGGGGATAGAGGCTGTGAGCTCCGTCTTGGTTAGGGAAGAAGGAAAGTGTTGGTACCCTAGTTTGATTTGAGTTTAGTCTTCTCCTTTTGTCCCTTTACCCAAGAAATATCTATGGTCAATGGTTAGTGGTCTAGCTGTAGAGTCCTCGCTTTTCCAGATGAAGAATTTGGTTAAGTAGTTTTTCGTTCGACTATAGTCGAACGCCGCTCGACTATCGTCGACTGACTGTTCGACGATCGTCTATCAGTTGCTCGACTTTCAGTCTGCGAGGATAGTTCGACTATCGGTTGATAGTTCGACTATCTGGCTGAGATAGTTCGACTATCTGTTGATAGCTTGACTATCTATTTGTCTGATAGGTCGACTATCTGCGTTGTTTGATAGTTCGACTATCCGTTGATAGTTCGACTATCTGCTTTCTTCTGATAGTTCGACTATCTACTGATAGGTCGACTATCTGTTTTCCCTTGGTAGTTCGACTATCTTCCTTGATAGCTCAACTATCTGATAGTTCGACTATCTGTTCTGCGTTGATAGTTCGACTATCTGTTGATAGGTCGACTATCTGTTCTGCGTTGATAGTTCGACTATCTGTTGATAGGTCGACTATCGGTTTCGTTTTGATAGTTCGACTATCTGTTGATAGGTCGACTATCTGATAGCTCGACTATCTTCTGATAGTTCGACTATCTGTTGTGATAGTTCGACTATCTCCTTTGATAGCTCAACTATCTGGATCGTTCGACTATCTGCCCGATAGGTCGACGATCTCCGTGCGTCGGTCGACGATCTCCGAAGGTCGTTCGACGTTTTCTGTCTGCCTTTTTATTTTGTATTTATTTATTATATTTAATTAATTAATACATTATCTAGCATGTTATTTCAGTTGTTTTATGATAATATTTCCAGGCAATATCTGCTCCATCCCTTTTGCCTGAGTCAAATCTTTTCAGATAAAGTTGTTTGTCTTATTAGCTGACATTATATTTTACTTTATCTGTTGTCAGTCCTTTATAGCCGTTAGACTGAAAAGTCTTTCTTCTGCTATAAAGAGTTTGTTTCTGATGTGACTTTATTTAGTACTTTATTATCAGATTGCTTCCTGCAGCTTCTTCGAAAGAGGTTTATTCCTTTTATAGAATGTTTTTGCTGCAGAGATTGTTTGCCTTTTTGATATTTGCAGCCCAGGTCTCAAGTTTCAGAAGAAGACAAACAATTCAAATTGAAGAGAGCCGTTGCTTGTTGCTGCTATAAAAGCAATCCTTTGGAGAAGGATTTGAGCTAGCTAACCAGTTATTCATTTAAGCATTCAAGCCTTCATCAAGATCAAGTTCATTGCTCTCAGCAATATTCATCCAACTGAGAAGTGTTAAGCTCTTCTGCTCTTCTTCAACCTGAGTTCTCCTGCTTCCAGGAAGTTCAAACTCAGAGTTCTTTTGAAGAAGAAGAAGAAGAAGATAGCTGCTTGAAGATTTCTAATTTTATTATTTATTATCTTCTTGTAGTTTTTCCTTCAGATCTTTCTGAAGAGTTTTCTGCACTGAAGCAAGACTTCACCTGGACATTCTTTGAGCCAGGGGGAGCCTTGATTCCTTGAGCTTTCTAGCTCAGTGCAAGTCTTTGTGCTTCTCTAATCTATTGTAAAATAGAGAAGACATCTTAACTTTCTTTCCCCCTCCTATATAGGGTTATTACTCCCTTCAAAAGTATCCCTTGGTGGTAGGGCACCTGATCAAAAACCTGTGTTCGGTTTTTAGACACCTGATCAAAAGTCTAAAGGGTTTCTGGATCTACCTGAAGCAGATCCTGTTGGTGGCAGGGCACCTGATCAAAAACCTGTAGTGGATTCCTACCTTATTGGTAGAAGAGTGGACGTACCCAAGTTGTTTGGGGAACCACTATAAATTCCTTGTGTCGTCTGGATTGCCTTGTTTAATTCCTGCATTGTGGCTGTGATTAGATATAACTAGGTTTGCTAGTTGCTGATTAGGATTTCCAAGCCTTAACTGTAATTACAGTTAGCTTGAGTTTGTGCACAACACTTGTGTTAGGCTTTAGGGTTAATTCTATATCTATAATCTTTTCATTCCGCATTTCACTCCAAGGGAGTTGGGTAGACCATTAAGTTTTGTCTAGTGCAAAATTTGATAACTCTATTCACCCCCCCCTCTAGAGTAGTATCTATCCCTTCACTTTCAATTGGTATCAGAGGGAGGTTGTCTGACTGAATAGGCTAACACCTAAGTCACAAGATCCTGATAGATACCAAAGCTTATAGATATTCACTATCATGGCCCAGTCCAAGGATTATTCTAGCACCAGACCTCCAACATGCAACTTAGCTAAGTTTGGCATCTGGAAGGCAAGGATAAAATTATATATGAATTCTATTGATGAAAGCATCTTTGCTTCTATTTTGTCAGGTCCCCCAAGAGCACCTGCTACTGCTACTGCCTCATCATCTGATATGAGTGCAGTGCCTCCTCCAGATTACAACGATGAGTACAAGAAGGCAAAGATAGCAGATGCCAAGGCAATGAATATACTGGCTCAGACAATGTCTGATGAGGTATTCCAGAAGGTAGCTGACTGCTCTTCAGCAAAAGCTATGTGGGATACACTGAACCAGATTGTAGCTGGTTCAGCTGATGAAAGGAAGGACAGAAGGTCCAACCTTATCTCACAATATGAGAACTTCAAGAAAGCTGATGCTAAATCAGTTGAAGCCATGTACATCAGGCTCAGCTCAATCATCAATGAGCTGAGGACCCTTGACAAGGACATATCATTGACAGAGGTCAATGATAAGATTCTTATGTGCTTCCCTAGCACATGGGATCTAAGGATCTGGCCCATCAAGGAAGCCAGAAGTACAAATGAGATCTCCACTGAAGCTCTTCTCGGCAAGCTCAAGTCTTTTGAGCAAGTGCTGAAGACAAGGGAAGCAGAAGCAGAAGCAAAGACCCCTACTCCAACAAGAAAAGAGCAATCTCTAGCTCTTAAGGCTACTGATGCTTCTGAAGGCAGCCAATCAAATGAGGAACTAATGGCATTGTTTGCCAAGAGGTTTCTCAAGATGGGGAGAAAGGAATTCAGAAAGAAGTCTTCACGCTATGAAGACAAACCAAGGTATGACCGTTCACCTGCTAAAGAAATTATATGTTATGGTTGCAGGAAGCCTGGACACATCTTACCAGAGTGTCCAGAGGAGAAGAACAAAGACAAGAGAAAAGAAAAGGAACAACACAGGAAGCACTCCAAGCCATCCTCCTACAAGAACAAGAAGGAGAGAGGTTTCATTGCTGAAACCTGGAGTGATTCTGATGAAGAATCTTCCTCCTCTAGCTCCAGTGAGGATGAGGAAGAGAAGAAGGCAAAAGAAGTTTGCCTGATGGCAATAGATGCCTGCAGCAACCACTCTGCTGCAGAGAGTTCAGACTCAGATGAAGAGATGCCAACAGAAGATGAGGTACTATCTTCTTATGACTTCACTTCTGAAGAATTTAAATTAGATTTTAAATCATTATGCTTAGACTTAATTAGTTCAGAAAAAGAGATTAAAGAACTTAGAAATAAGTTAGCTGACTCAGAATTAATTGCTACAGAAAATATTAGGTTAAAGGAAGATCTCACTACTTGTAGTGAAGAAATTAAATTTCTTAAAATGGAGTTAGCTAAGTCTAAGAGGTTAGAAGAATCACTTAATGGTAGAAGCCTTAAGCTGTTAGAGATAACCAGCATGACTAACACTAGGTCAGGCAATAACAAACTAGGCTTAGGAGCTTCTCCCAGTGAACCCCCAGTTATTCTTAAAAATAATCTTTCAACTCCAGTGAACTTCATTTCAGCTAGTGGAATGAAGAACACTGAGCAAGTAAACCAAGTTAATAAAACTTTAAATAAAGCTAAGAGAGAGAAAAGAAAGAATTTTTTTAAGGAAATGCAAAGAGCGTCGAATGCCGCACGACAATCGGAAGCTCAATGGTCGAACGAAGCTCGACGATCTGAGCGCCCTTCGTCGAACGTCGATCGACATTTTCAATATGATTTTCAAAATCATAATCAAACCCGTAGAAACCTAAATGAAAATAGAAACCCTAGGTTTGCTGACCCATCATCTGCATGGAGAATCCCACCTAGGAGATCTCACCCATTAGGTTATCACCCTCAGCCTGCATTTTCATTTATTTCTAGCTTTTCTTATGTGAAAAATAAGGGACCCAAGGTTACCTGGGTCCACACTGTCTAAATAAATGTCTTGCAGGTGAAGGCCTATCCAATCACTCAAAATAAGTGGTATTTGGATAGTGGATGCTCCAAGCATATGACAGGAAATAAAAATCATCTGTCAAAATTCAAAGCTAAGCTCGGCCCAAAGGTTATCTTTGGAGATTCCAGCTGTGGTCAGACAGAAGGCTATGGCAGGATTACAATTGGAGATGTTACTTTCAAGAGAGTTGCATATGTGACAGGACTGAAGCACAATTTGATCTCAGTCAGCCAGCTATGTGATGCTAGCTACCAGGTTTCATTTTCTAACTCCTCTTGCAATATTACTTTAAATAATAATGTTGTTTTAGTAGGTATTAGAATAGGTAATATTTATTTAGTAGATTTCAATTCATCTCATTCTGAAATCTGTCTATTTAATGAAGTAACAATTAATAATAATTCTTTGTGGCATAAGAGGCTTAGTCATGTTAACCTTAAAAATATATCTAGGTTATCTAAACACAACCTTGTTAGAGGTTTACCTTCTTGCCCCTACAAGAAGGAGAGCCTTTGCAAGGCTTGTCAGCTAGGCAAGCAAACCAAGAATTCTTTTAAATCAGTAAATAAAAGTGATTCTCCTAGAATCCTGTATCTATTACATTTGGACCTTTTTGGCCTAATAAATGTACAGAGTTTAGGAGGGAAGTATTACACCTTAGTAATTGTAGATGACTTCTCTAGGTTCAGTTGGGTTTTCTTTTTGAGAACTAAGGCTGATAACTTCAAAGCCCTTACAGACTTTCTATTATGTGTGCAGACTGAGTACTCTACTCATGTGGCCTTGATCAGAAGTGATCATGGTACTGAGTTTGACTCTCTTCTCATGCAAAAATTCTGTGAGAGAGAAGGTATCAAACATAGCTTCTCAGCTCCTTGAACTCCCCAACAAAATGGGGTAGTTGAAAGGAAGAACAGAACACTCATTGAAGCTGCTAGCACATTGTTGGCAGATGCTAATATGCCTCTCTCCTATTGGGCAGAAGCTGTTAGTACAGCCAATTATGTCTTGAATAGAAGTCTGATACACAAGCTTAAGTGTAAAACTCCTTATGAGTTGCTTAAAGGAAAGAAACCTAAAATTAATTATTTTAGAGTATTTGGTTGTGTAGTGTATATTCATAATAACAATAAAGAATACCTTAGAAAGTTTGAAGCAAAAGCTTCAATGGGAATCATGCTTGGATATTCCCAAGTAAGCAAAGCTTATAGGGTTTATAACAAATCAACCTGTAAAATTGAAGAATCTGTGCATGTATCTTTTGATGAGTCTCAGATGTTTTACAAGGAGAAGGAAAATTCTCCTTCCTCTAGTTCATTGCAGGTACCTGATGCTACTCAAGAGATTCTTCAACTATCAACTCTTCAGATCACTGAATCAGACAGTGATGAAGACATTGCAGAAGCTGTTGTTGTACCACCAACAGTAGATCAAATTCCTCCTGAGGAATTAATCCCAACTGTTGCTGAAGATCACATCCCACCTGCTGATATTGTCACACTTAGAGATCACCCCATATCTCAAGTGATTGGAGACATATCAGCTGGTGTGCAAACAAGACACCAGTTAAGACAGGATGTGATGCACGCTTGTTTCCTCTCACAGGTTGAGCCCCTCACCTTTAAAGATGCAGAGCTAGATCCCCACTGGATCATTGTTATGCAAGAGGAACTCAATCAGTTTGAGAGATGTAAAGTTTGGACTTTGGTTCAAAGACCTAAAGGCCAACTGATCATAGGCACCAAGTGGGTGTATAGAAACAAGTTGGATGCAAATGGAATTATTGTAAGGAATAAAGCAAGGCTTGTAGCTCAGGGCTACAGACAGGAGGAAGGTATAGATTATGACCAAACCTTTGCTCCTGTTGCAAGGCTAGAAGCTATAAGGATCTTCTTGGCCTATGCAGCCTACATGAAGTTTAAGGTCTTTCAAATGGATGTCAAAAGTGCATTCCTGAATGGTGAGCTTAAGGAAGAGGTATTTGTTGAACAACCACCAGGGTTTGTTTCTTCAACTCAGCCCTCACATGTGTTTAAGTTGCAGAAAGCTCTATATGGACTAAAACAAGCTCCCAGAGCCTGGTATGAGACTCTAGCTAGTTTCCTTTTAGAGCACAACTTTACTAGGGGAGTAGTTGATAGAACCCTTTTCGTCAAGCATCACAAGGACACAATCCTGTTAGTTCAGGTGTATGTAGATGATATTATATTTGGCTCCACTGATCCCAAACTTTGCAAAAGGTTCTCTGACCTGATGCACTCTAAGTTTGAGATGAGTAGTATGGGTGTGCTGTCTTACTTTCTTGGTCTCCAAGTTAAGCAAGATGCTGATGGTATCTTCATCTCCCAATCCAAATATGCCAAGGAATTGGTAAAGAAATTTGGGATGGCTGATGCTTCAGCAATGCCTACACCTATGACTACTAATGTAGTTATTGATTCTGATGATCACGGCAAGCCAGTTGATCAAAAGAATTATAGGGCCATTGTTGGTTCCCTATTATATTTAACTGCAAGTAGGCCTGATATAATGTTTGCTATATGCCTTTGTGCTAGATTCCAGGTCAACCCCAAGGAATCTCATCTGATTCTTCTAAAGAGAATCCTGAGATACCTGAAGGGATGTCCAAATCTAGGACTTTGGTACCCAGCTGAGTCAGAATTTGAATTAATTGGATATTCTGATTCTGATTATGCTTGTTGCAGAGTTGACAGGAAGAGCACCTCAGGAACTTGTCAGTTCCTGGGAGAGAGATTGGTCTCTTGGTTCTGTAAGAAGCAGGCTTCTGTCTCAACTTCAACTGCAGAGGCTGAATATATAGCAACTGCTAGTTGTTGTTCACAGATCCTGTGGATTCAAAATCAGCTTGTGGATTATGGTTACTCACACACCAAAATCATGTGTGACAGTACCAGTGCTATCTCCATTGCACAAAATCCAGTGCACCACTCTAGAACGAAGCACATTGAGATTCGACACCATTTCCTGAGAGATTGTGTGGAAAAGAACAAGATTTGTCTTGAGTTCATATCCACTGAGTTTCAGAGAGGTGATATATTCACCAAGCCCTTAGATGAACAGAAGCATCTGTTCTTTTTAGTTCAACTAGGCATGATCAATGGACGAGACTAAGTGTGACTATATCTGCTAATGTTGAAACCTGCTTGAAGATCGTCGAACGATGATCGAAGATCGTCGAACGGATCAAGCCTATCGTCGACCTCTGGTTAATGATAGCTTATCTGTTTGAAGATCGTCGACCGGCGTTCGAAGATCGTCGAACAGGTCGAGCTTATCGTCGATCTCTGGATGACGACAGCTTGTTGTTTGAGAAGCCAGAAATAGTCGAACGATTGATCGACTACTCTGCTTCTGGGCCGATCGTCGAACGGCCGTTCGACCATCGGGTCCAGTATCTTTTAAATAGATCAACTATCTCCGGTCTAATATAAAGCCGATAGTCGACCTAGGTTAAAAGATCTTTTGTTTTATCGTCGACGGAGCGTGACTTTTCACATTCTGTCTTCCCGCTTGCGATTTTCTGCCACTTCGTCTCCTTCGTCTTCTCCGTCTTTCTCGCGCATTCTCCAGCAATTCAATGGCGATTTCTCCAGCAGTGCTAGCTGTTGTAAAGTTCGATGCAGGTTTCAGCGTCGATTTTGACGCCTTCAGTTGCTGTGAAGCAGAGATTGTAGAAATTCTTCAGTTGTGCCGAGATCAAGGTCTAGAAAGATTAATGTTGACAAGGATAAAGTTAAATGTTCCCGAGATTAAGGAATGGGCTTTCTCTTCGTCCTCCTCTGACGATTCGATGACTGGCACTATTGGCGGAGAAGAGGTAATTTTAACTCCAGCCGTTCTGACTGATGTTTTTGGCTTGATTAATGGTGAAGAAGATTATGAGCAAGATGCTCAAGAGTTTGGAAGAATGCTGACTGAGCTGGGACATGCCGAAGGCATTCCCTCCAAGCTGCTCAAGGTCAATTTCCCATTTAAGATTAAATTTCTCGCTGAGATAGTTGGAAAAGTGCTCCTTGGGAAGCACTCTGCTCATGACAACATTACAAGGCAACAATTTGCACTGATGTGTGCAATTGTTAATCAGAAAAAGATTGATTGGGCAAGAGTAATGCTCGATCTGATAAGGAAAAAGAATAGTAAGAAAGAGGTTACCCTAGGCAGGGTTATTGGAATTTTCCTGAAGGAAAAGTATCCTCAGCTGCTGGTCTCCGTTGCAACAACCATAAATGCGAGCAAGAAGATGGACCCGAATCTGTTCTCCAAATGGAAGAGGACTTTTGTGAAGCCCGCTCTCTCAGGGGTTGCTCCAGCGACATCAGAGAGCACTAGGACTGATTCAGTCGCTCCTCACCCGGCAGAAGCTAGCTCAGCTCATTCTCTTCCATCATCTTCTTCTGCATTACCATCAACTTCTACTGAAGTAGTTCCATCCTCTTCAGTTCCGTCTACCTCAGTTGAAGTTCCATCAACTTCAGCTGAAGTACGACTTTCTCCTTCTCCTGTTCGAGAAACAACCACGGTTGTTCTTCCCTCTCCTCCTGCATCTCCTATTCCTTCTCATTTGGCTAGGATATCTGCTCCTAGTTTTGATCTGTTAGGATCTGAGAGGATTCCAACACCTCCTCAGTCTCCTATTCAGTCCCCTATTCATTCTCCACATCTTTCTCCATCTTCAATTCGATCTCCAGTCCACACCACTTCTCATCCTAACACTACAACCATCTCTGCTGCATCTCCATCCACTGCAATTCCATCATCTTTTGAGATAACCCCAGCATTCATTTCCAGCATTTTGGAGTTGATTACCCCTTCAATCAAAATCATGATTGAAGAGGCAATTGCTCCACTTGCCTCCTCCATTGCTACCTTGACTGCTTCCATCCAATCACTTTCTAAATCTGCTGAGCCCTCTTCTTCAAGGGGCCTGGTTTCAGTTCCCACTGAAATTAGGCAGGGGGAGATGTTCTGTGAAGATGTCTCAGAGCTTCCAGCCTCCTCCCTTCCAGCAGTTCTTCCAGCAGTTCAAGAAGAGACTGATCCAGCTCAAGATGAATCAGTTTCAGTGTTATCTGACAAAGAAATATCTGATGCAGTCATGTTATCTGAGTTTGCTATGAAAGTTTGTTTAGAAGATCTCACCACTCCCTTGGTTGCCCGTTTCCTAGAAGGGATTATAACATCCTATCTAGATGAATCCTGGGAGTTGGTAAAATATGAAGGTAATTCACTCATCCGTTTTATTGACGAGTCAATTGATTTGCTAGCTTGTGAATACCTAGAAGGAATGATTTTAGCTTATTTAGCAGATTTGTGTTCATAAATCTACAGATTATATTAAAGAAGATATAGCTGCGCAGGTTATAGTAGTTGTTTCAGAAGCTGCTCCAGATGTTCCTGATGTTCAAGTAGATCCAGAACTGGATTCCTTTTTAGATGATATAGAAGATGTGTCTGAAAATCAAGAAGAGAAAACAAGAGATGCTTGGAATCAAAGAGTACAATCTTTGTTAAAAGAGAAAGAAAAGGATTTACAAGTTGAAAAATCAACTATTTGGGATGATTCTCCAGGATTTGATTTGGATTCCCTTCTGGCTCAGGATGCCATAGAAGAGGAAAAAGAGAAAGCTGATCTGAAATTAAAGGAAAAGGCTGTTTCTGAAGCTTATGACCCATATGACAATCCTCCCTCATCTCATTCTGAGGATGAAGAGGATTCAGATTTATCTGAAAATTCAAAGAAAAAGAAAGCTGCTCAGAAGAAAAGAAAAGCTGTTATTCCTCCTCCTCTCAATCGTGATAATGATACTCCATATTATATTCTGAAAGGAATTGACCCCAAGTCAAAAGAGTTTCAACATTGGATGTGGTTCTCCAAGAACCAGCAGAAAGAGAGAAAGAAAGCTAAGAAATATGATAGTCCTACCCCCAGATGGAATCCCAGAGGTCCTCCTCCTCCACCTCCCGGTGTAGGAGCCTCTGGCAACCTTTCTGCTAATCCTTCTGCTCCGTCAGCAAAATCTGCTCCTTCTCAGTCTTCTTCAAGGAAAAGCTCTCAAGGTTTTCAAGGTAAATCATATTCTGGCTATCAAAGAACTGATACAGTGAGAGAACAAGTGAAGGAGGTTGTGTATCAAAGACCAACTTTTTCCCCTCCTCCTTCTCCAAAGAAAAGGCTTTCATCTCCAATGCTAGTGCATTCTGAAAAAGTTGTTTCAAAAGGTAAGTAGTCTATTTTGTTTAAAAATTCTAGCAAGAACTTTGCTAAGTCTGCTCCCCTGTCTTATCTAGTTAATCAAGATAAAGAACCAGATGATACTCCTTCTGAGACTGTTTATGAAAGTCCTGAGCTTGATCTTAACTTTAGGATGGCTCGTTTTCTCGAATTGGTTGGAGCAACTTAAATCAGGAAAGCAAAAGCTGAAGGAAAGGACACTACTGGATTAACCACAATGTCTACATTCAGAAAGAAGGAGTTCGAAAAGTTCCAGGTTAGCCCTGAGGTCTTTGACCCTTCAAAGTATATGGAAAAGCACCCAGAAGCCGTTGTTCCAAGGGCTGCAGAATTAAAGATTATTGGCATGCAAGACTTGAAGATGTCTAAGAAAGAAGCTATTGATCCTTTGAGGAAAGTTTCCTTTGTTCCTATCTCTTCTAACCCTAAGCCAGACTCTGTAGACTCTTAATTTTGTTTGACTGTTATTTATCTGTTTGATAACTGCTAGTTAATTGTTTATCTATTTCCTGTATTAATTTTATTGCTCTATAGCTAGTTTTGTGTTTTAGTTTTTGAGAGACTTAACTCAAATAGGGGGAGATTGTTGGTACCCTAGTTTGATTTGAGTTTAGTCTTCTCCTTTTGTCCCTTGACCCAAGAAATATCTATGGTCAATGGTTAGTGGTCTAGCTGTAGAGTCCTCGCTTTTCCAGATGAAGAATTTGGTTAAGTAGTTTTTCGTTCGACTATAGTCGAACGCCGCTCGACTATCGTCGACTGACTGTTCGACGATCGTCTATCAGTTGCTCGACTTTCAGTCTGCGAGGATAGTTCGACTATCGGTTGATAGTTCGACTATCTGGCTGAGATAGTTCGACTATCTGTTGATAGCTCGACTATCTGTTTGTCTGATAGGTCGACTATCTGCGTTGTTTGATAGTTCGACTATCCGTTGATAGTTCGACTATCTGCTTTCTTCTGATAGTTCGACTATCTGCTGATAGGTCGACTATCTGTTTTCCCTTGGTAGTTTGACTATCTTCCTTGATAGCTCAACTATCTGATAGTTCGACTATCTGTTCTGCGTTGATAGTTCGACTATCTGTTGATAGGTCGACTATCTGTTCTGCGTTGATAGTTCGACTATCTGTTGATAGGTCGACTATCGGTTTCGTTTTGATAGTTCGACTATCTGTTGATAGGTCGACTATCTGATAGCTCGACTATCTTCTGATAGTTCGACTATCTGTTGTGATAGTTCGACTATCTCCTTTGATAGCTCGACTATCTGGATCGTTCGACTATCTGCCCGATAGGTCGACGATCTCCGTGCGTCGGTCGACGATCTCCGAAGGTCGTTCGACGTTTTCTGCCTGCCTTTTTATTTTGTATTTATTTATTATATTTAATTAATTAATACATTATCTGGCATGTTATTTCAGTTGTTTTGTGATAATATTTCCAGGCAATATCTGCTCCATCCCTTTTGCCTGAGTCAAATCTTTTCAGATAAAGTTGTTTGTCTTATTAGCTGACATTGTATTTTACTTTATCTGTTGTCAGTCCTTTATAGCCGTTAGACTGAAAAGTCTTTCTTCTGCTATAAAGAGTTTGTTTCTGATGTGACTTTATTTAGTACTTTATTATCAGATTGCTTCCTGCAGCTTCTTCGAAAGAGGTTTATTCCTTTTATAGAATGTTTTTGCTGCAGAGATTGTTTGCCTTTTTGATATTTGCATCCCAGGTCTCAAGTTTCAGAAGAAGACAAACAATTCAAATTGAAGAGAGCCGTTGCTTGTTGCTGCTATAAAAGCAATCCTTTGGAGAAGGATTTGAGCTAGCTAACCAGTTATTCATTTAAGCATTCAAGCCTTCATCAAGATCAAGTTCATTGCTCTCAGCAATATTCATCCAACTGAGAAGTGTTAAGCTCTTTTGCTCTTCTTCAACCTGAGTTCTCCTGCTTCCAGGAAGTTCAAACTCAGAGTTCTTTTGAAGAAGAAGAAGAAGAAGACAGCTGCTTGAAGATTTCTAATTTTATTATTTATTATCTTCTTATAGTTTTTCCTTCAGATCTTTCTGAAGAGTTTTCTGCACTGAAGCAAGACTTCACCTGGACATTCTTTGAGCCAGGGGGAGCCTTGATTCCTTGAGCTATCTAGCTCAGTGCAAGTCTTTGTGCTTCTCTAATCTATTGTAAAATAGAGAAGACATCTTAACTTTCTTTCCCCCTCCTATATAGGGTTATTACTCCCTTCAAAAGTATCCCTTGGTGGCAGGGCACCTGATCAAAAACCTGTGTTCGGTTTTTAGACACCTGATCAAAAGTCTAAAGGGTTTCTGGATCTACCTGAAGCAGATCCTGTTGGTGGCAGGGCACCTGATTAAAAACCTGTAGTGGATTCCTACCTTGTTGGTAGAAGAGTGGACGTACCCAAGTTGTTTGGGGAACCACTATAAATTCCTTGTGTCGTCTGGATTGCCTTATTTAATTCCTGCATTGTGGCTGTGATTAGATATAACTAGGTTTGCTAGTTGCTGATTAGGATTTCCAAGCCTTAACTGTAATTACAGTTAGCTTGAGTTTGTGCACAACACTTGTGTTAGGCTTTAGGGTTAATTCTATATCTATAATCTTTTCATTCCGCATTTCACTCCAAGGGAGTTGGGTAGACCATTAAGTTTTGTCTAGTGCAAAATTTGATAACTCTATTCACCCCCCTTCTAGAGTAGTATCTATCCCTTCACTTTCAGAAAGAAATAACTACCCGTCTACTACGTAAGCCGAATCTTGAGAAAGGCGGAGCTCCGATACCCCATCCTAGAGAAGCTGGCGTATGCCTTGATCGTCTCGGCTAGGAAGCTTCGTCCTTACTTTCAAGCGCACTCGATTAGGGTGGTAACCGACCATCCCCTTCGCAAGGTCTTCGAGGGGGTAGAGCACTCAGGAAGGCTGGCAAAGTGGTCCATCGAACTCAGCGAGTTCGACATCTCTTTTGTTCCGAGACTCTCCATCAAAGCTCAGGCCGTGGAGGACTTTCTGGCAGACTATGTCACTGAAGCTGAGAAAGAAGAGCCGAAGCCGCAGGAAGCGTGGAGGATGATGGTCAATTGTGCCTCGGGAAAGCACTCCCTGGGAGGGGGTGTAGTGTTGGTGAGTCCTCAAGGGGTTACCATAGAATAGGCGGTGGCTTTCCACTTCCCCGTAACCAATAATCAAGCGGAGTATGAGGCTGTGATAGCCGGCCTTCGATTGGCAAAGGAGTTGGAGATTCAGGATGTGGAGACCTTCACTGACTCGATGGTGGTAGCATCGCAGATCCGAGGGGAGTTTGAGGCTCGGGAGCCTACCCTCGTGAAGTATCTATCCAAGGTAAGGGCAATCATCGGAGGTTTCCGTTCTTTATCTATTCAACATGTTCCCAGGGAGGAAAGCACAGCAGCTGATCGATTGGCAAAGTTTGGGCCTCGGGGAGGAGGAACCTTAACTGAACTATTCCGACCGGCAATTGAAGAAGGGGAGTTGATGGAGGTAGGTCGGCGATCCTCATGGGTAGACCCATTGGTGACCTTCCTTACCACAGGCAGCTGTCAGAGGAGGTCAAAGATGTGAAGAGCTTCAGGCGAAAGGCAGCCTACTACCTGATGCTGGAAGGGGGCTTGCACCGGAAGATGTTTTCAGGGCTCCTTGCGAGATGTGTGACCGAGGAGGAGGCCCCGAGGATCCTGGAAGAGGTATATTCGGGAGAGTGCGGTAGTCACTCAGGGGGAAGGACGTTGGAGGCAAGGGTGATAACACAAGGGTATTTCTGGCAGACCTTGAGGAAGGATGCAGTTGAGTTTGCGAAGAGATGCCTAAAGTGTCAAGTGTATGCTCCCCTCCAGCTCTTGCCCGCTCAAAGGCTTCGAAGCATCACGGCACCATGTCCCTTCGCCATTTGGGGCATGGATCTAGTTGGACCCTTTCCTCCAGCTAGCGGGCTGAGGAGGTTCCTCCTAGTCATGATCGATTACTTCTCAAAGTGGCTGGAGATCAAAGCTCTAGTCAAGGTTACCTCCAAGGTCATCAGGAACTTTGTTTGGGGGGAAATCATATGCAGGCATGGGCTACCCCAAGCGATAGTGACGGATAATGGTCCCCAGTTTGCCAGCGAAGAGTTCATCAGCTTCTGTACTCAATTGGGGATAGACCTCAGGTATGCCTCTGTCCATCACCCCCGGAGCAATGGCCAGGTGGAAGCGGCGAACAAGATCATTGTGAACTTGCTCAAGAAGAAGGTGGAAAACCTGAAGGGTAACTGGGTGGAGCAACTCCCTTCCGTCCTGTGGGCCTTGCGAATAACTCCGAACACGGCCACAGGGGAGAACCCCTTCAAGCTCTCTCATGGATGTGAGGCTGTCCTCCCAGTGGAGTTCGAGTTTCGGTCTCCACAGGTCACGACCGCGGGTGAAGGAAGCGAAGCTTGGAGGTTGGTAAACGAGGAAGAGTTGCGCCTCTCGTTGGATATGGTGGAAAAGCTGCGGGATGTTGCTGCCATCAGGAAAGAAGAGATCAAACGGCGAATGACCAGGTACTTCGATAAGCACATTAGAGTCAAGCAATTCGCCGAGGGGGACCTAGTGCTGAAAAAGGTCGACGCGGCATGAAGGTCGACCCCGGTTGGCAAGCTCAACCCCGGCAGGGAAGGGCCTTACCTAGTAGAGAAGACTCTAGCTAATGGGGGTTACTACCTCCAGGATGTGGAGGGAAGGACCTTGAGCCACACCTGGAGCGGTGATGACTTAAAACGCTTTTACCCGTAAGGGGAGAGAAGGATTGTAATGTTGTAAATAAATATTATCTTTTCAATGTTACCATTTCAAAACATTGACTGTCACCAAAAATGCTATCATAATGCTTTTTGCTTTGACCGACCATGTCTTCTCATCCTGATGGTAGAATAGGTCTAGTTGAAGGAATCTTCATCAACACCCCGAGCTCGGCTCGACCCCAGGTAGACCCGCTGCGCAGGCTCTCATCTAGCTGGTAGGTCCGAAGGCTCGCCTGTGGGGGAGAGGATGGTTTGATCTTCATCAACACCCCAAGCTCGGCTCGGCCCCAGGTAGACCCGCTGCACAGGCTCTCATCTAGCTGGCAGGTCCGAAGGCTCGCCTGTGGGGGAGAGGTTGGTTTGATCTTCATCAACACCTCGAGCTCGGCTCTGCCCTAGGTAGACCCGCTGCGCAGGCTCTCATCTAGCTGGCAGGTCCGAAGGCTCGCTTGTGGGGGAGAGGTTTGGTTTGATCTTCATCAACACCCCGAGCTCGGCTCGGCCCCAGGTAGACCCGCTGCGCAGGCTCTCATCTAGCTGGCAGGTCCGAAGGCTCGCCTGTGGGGGAGAGGTTTGGTTTGATCTTCATCAACACCCCGAGCTCGGCTCGGCCCCAGGTAGACCCGCTGCGCAGGCTCTCATCTAGCTGGCAGGTCCGAAGGCTCGCCTGTGGGGGAGAGGTTTGGTTTGATCTTCATCAACACCCCGAGCTCGGCTCGGCCCCAGGTAGACCCGCTGCGCAGGCTCTCATCTAGCTAGCAGGTTCGAAGGCTCGCCTGTGGGGGAGAGGTTTGGTTTGATCTTCATCAACACCCCGAGCTCGGCTCGGCCCCAGGTAGACCCGCTGTGCAGGCTCTCATCTAGCTGGCAGGTCCGAAGGCTCGCCTGTGGGGGAGAGGTTTGGTTTGATCTTCCTCAACACCCCGAGCTCGGCTCGGCCCCAGGAAGACCCGCTGCGCAGGCTCTCATCTAGCTGGCAGGTCCGAAGGCTCGCCTGTGGGGGAGAGGTTTGGTTTGATCTTCATCAACACCCCGAGCTCGGCTCTGCCCCAGGTAGACCCGCTGTGCAGGCTCTCATCTAGCTGGCAGGTCCGAAGGCTCGCCTGTGGGGGAGAGGTTGAGTTTGATCTTCATCGACACCTCGAGCTCGGCTCGGCCCCAGGTAGACCCGCTGCGCAGGCTCCCATCTAGCTGGCAGGTACGAAGGCTCACCGGTGGGGCATAAGTTTAGTTTGTCGAAAGATGTTTTGACACGGCCCTGGCCTAGATCGGAGACGAGGCCCTAAAGGTCTCGACCATGAGAGGTCTCAGCCCGAAAGTCTCAGCTAGGGGGACCTCGCCGAAGAAGGCTTCCGGCAGACCTGGGCAGGACGACCTAATCGATAGCGCGAGGCTCCCGCCTAATTGATCCCTAAGGAAGGTTACCCTAAGGAGACTAAGGGTCTCGGCGGAAGCCCGCGCGGAAGTCACTTGGCTGACTAACCTACTCATTCAAGCAAACACATCGACAACGAGAAGTAAAACATCGCATTATATTTAATAATAAATTACAGGAGTTTGGAGCTTCTCGCTCATTACAAAAGAGAATTATAACAAAAGAAAAGACCCTTCAAGGGGGCGCGCTGTAATCACCGCTGGTGCTCTCGCTCGAATCCTCGTCGGATCCCTCACCAGAGCACGCCTCGGACGTCTCGCTGGCAGCGGTAGAAGGCTTCGGGATGTCCGAGGGCGGGGAGTCGGGCGCGCCTGGAGGATTCGAGATGGGGTCGAAGAGCCATGGAAGGAGTTGGTCTGCAATGATGGTCTCGCCCGCCTCCCGCAGCAGCTTCCTATCCCGCAACGTCTCGAGGGTGAGCTTGACAGTGGCCTGGGCATTCGCCTGCAGCAGCTTGTCGATGTCGTACTCCGAGAAGTAGCGACTCTTCAGCCTTTCGTCAAGCGTTGGAGGAGGTGGGCCTTTCGCCGCTTCCGCACGCCGGAGTTGGTCACTCAGCAGGACGTTATCGTAGCACACGTCAGCCAGCTCCGCACAGAGCGCCATGGATGGGACGGAATCCTGTGGAAAAGAGATCAGCTCAGAGAAATGTTGCACAAATATGGCTTCAAGAAGCGAGAACATGGGTCCAGGAAGGTCTCGCTTACCTCGACTGCGGGGCGTAGGGATAGCAGTTGTTGAGCATTCGCCAGTTCTTACTGAGCACTCGCGAGCTCTTTCTCCAAGGCACGCGCTTGTGCAACTGCTCACTCCCTCGCCTTGTACATATCCGTGAAATTCTTATCTATGCTGATGCTCCGGCGAGCGCACATATGCGCGAGCTCGAACCCGCGCAGCAGGGCCCGGGTAGAGTCGAAGGCCAAGAGCCGGGTGGGCATCTGGTCGAAAACGCTGGCGTCCTCTCGGCTGTAGAGACCGTAGCCTAGCGAGAAGGCCTCGCCAGTGACCTCGTCTCGCTCCGCCCAGCTGGGAAGGAGCGTCGAAACCTTGATCAGGTTGGACGCGGGGTCCCATTGGAGCTGAGGCTTCCCCTCAGCGTCGAGGTACTTCACGCCGAAACCGTAGTTTATGTGCCCTTTCGGCACCTCCTTGGGCGGAGTCCGGGCAGAGGTCTCGGCAACGACCCCTTCTCCCCCAGCCTCGCTTGCGGCCGGTGGGTTCCCGGCGGAAGCCTCGGCACGGCTCCTGGCAGCATCATCCATCTCGCTGGCCCTCTGTAGAAGCCCTTCGAAGGACCTGCCCGGGGGGGGGGGGGAGATTGGACCGGCGAGACTGCCAAGGATTTCCCCTTCTCGGCAGCAGACGGCTTTGGCCTCTTCAACGATCGGAGGGCGGGAATGGTGCCTTTCCGCTTCTCAGCTTTTGGAGGCAAGGGCTGAGCCGGTTCATCCCGGCAGGCGCGAGCGCTAGCTCTCGCGAGAGCGAGAGAATCTCTCGCGGCCCGACTCGCGGCCCGACTCTCGGCACCCTGAGCCTCAACGAAAGGTTGGCGCAGGGGGACCTCCCGCTCTCCTGCAAAGTTGCCACTATTCAGCACAAGAAGATCCTGACTAGGAATCAAATCTAGGGCAAGAACATACCTTCGCCCGGGTGGATGGGAGGAAGGGAGTCGACGTCTCGCCGGAGGAAGTGGACGTCGAACTCCTTCGTGCCAAAGAACTCCAGAATTACGCTCTCGCGCGACCCCAGAGCGGGCGGCTTATAGGCGGCATCCTCGTACTGTACAGGCTGGAGCGGGACGTTACCGAAGTCACCGGTGACGTAGACGAACCTCTCGCCCCAGTGGTGATGTTTGTTGGCGAGACCGGTGGTCTTGAGCAGCTGCCCGGAGAAGAAGACCACCCCTCCTTTGGCGCAGAAGTTGAACAGCTTCCGGAAGATTGGCAGGCTGAACTCGATCCTCTCGGATCGCATGTAGCATATGAACGCCACAAGGATCGCGACGGAGTTCGGGTTCAGTTGGGCGGGAACTACCCCATAGTAGCGGAGAGCTTGGCGAATCTCCGTCCAGAGGGGAAGGCGGAAACCCACCTTGAAATGTTCGAGGGGGATGGCAAGCTCTCCCGCCCCCGGGGTATTCACCTTGTCATGATTACCCGGGTTCCTCACCGAGAAGCTAGCAGGAATGAAGCGGTTGACGATCGTGTTGTACTCGTCCAGGGTAAGGGTGCAGGAAGGAAAGAGATGCTTTTGGAACGCTTCCGCGCAATGAGCGCGACCCTCGTTCTCGCCCGACATTTTGGTTTATGGGTAAGAGCGAGAGCTATAGAGAGGTAGAGGCGGAAGCAAGAGTGCGAGAGAAATGAAAGGGAGTTGAGGTTCTGGATCAGAGAAGTAAATGCGGTTGGTGGACTTCCCTATTTATAGGGAACCGTGATCATTATGGCTCCGTCCGATAGAGAGAGAAAATAACGGCGGAGTACAGCTGTCACGATCTGGGCCGACGACACCTCGGTTTTCCCCCTCGGGATGACAGCAATCAACACTCGTTTCTAATCGGTGCAAGCATCCTAGTCTCGGCGCAAACATCCTAGTTCTGGCACATATTCTTAAAATCGCAGCACAATAAAAGAAGAGACGGATAATGGCATGCTCTCGCTGGCGAGAGCTGAATAAAATTGACAATAATAATTGTTATTACAAACAAGCATGAAGGTACATTGGCAGAAAGGGAGGCTACGAAGAGAGAAGATGCGAGATCTAGAGGACTAGTAGGGTTCCCAGCGCCATCATCCTCGTTCCCGCCGCCTAGTTCTTGGAGGCACCAGCGGGTCGAAAAAGGATGACAGGGTGGTACACCCTAGGTTGATCCGCCGAGCATGATCCCGGATTTGCGCGATGCATCTCCCTGGCGAAGACTCGGCAGTAGGCCCTCCCGGTCGATCAGTCTCGCCCAAGAAGAAATCTCGCTCCAGAGCTTCCAGCCTTTGCTCCACGGATTTGCGGAACACTTTCGCCGCGGCGGTATGAGCACGGTCTCGCTGGATGAGCTTGGACAAAATGGCCAAGATCTTCCTCCTTTGCCCCTTCGTGTTCCCGGCGCTGTTCAAGGTTTCCTCTATCTCGTCAGACGAAGGGAGGGGGGAGCCCTCGCCTTCTTCTTCTTCTTCTTCTTCTTCTTCTTCTTCCTCTCCCTCGTTGGCTCCCGACCGTAAGCTGGGATCCCCTGCAAAAGAGCGCCCAAGGATTTGATTAAGGCATAATGATTAGCTGACAAGAATGTCTCGCATACCTGCAGTCCGGCGAGAACCGTCGACTGACGTTGGACGAGAAGGCCCGACCCCCCCATCGGTTCCATAAAGGAGGTGAAGAGGCTTGCCTCGCCCCGGGCGGAATGGCTTGCTCACGATGATCCCGGCCTGGCCGGAAGCATGGGGGGAGTTATCTTCTCTCAAGGGATGATCGACATCCTTGGGAGTAGCGGAAGGTTCAGAAGCCACCCTTCCCGCCTGCAGGGCGGGATTCGCTGCTGGGGGAGGAAGTTCAATAGTTCTCGCCTCAACTTCCCGGGTGACGAGACCCGGGTCGGCGGAAGCTGGCACTGCGAGAAGACAGTTCCGAAAGGAAAGGGCATGGTTAATGTATTGAGCAGTGACAAAAAATGTACCTATCATCCGGGTCTCGACTGAAGGAATTGCCTCCAAGACCCTCGTTTTATCCTGAGGAGGGGGAGCTGACAAGTCTGGGGGAATCGGGGAAGACCCGGCATTGTCATTTGGAACAGACTCCTGCGAGAGGTCACGTTAGCTATTGGTCCTAAATCGCAATCATCTCGGTAGGCATGGTCGGAAGACATACCTTTTGCGGGGAGGCGTCCCCCGTGGGATTTGGAGTAGGAGAAGGTGGATCCCTGTTTTCGCGAGTAGGGTCTCGCCGGACAACCTTCGCCTTTTTCTTTTCTTTTTTCTTCTTCGGCTCAGACAGATCAGCGGTTGGAGATTTCCTCGATAGCCAGGGTGCTACCGCAGCACTGTTAGCCAGGGCTCGCGCCTGAGCCGCGATTAACCGATCTTGAAGGTCCTGCGGAAGTGGCTTGACAGTGCGTTTAGCATACATCGTGGTCTCGTGCAAAAAATCCCAGGCGAGAGCTGTAACGGCCTCCCCAGCATCATGCTCGCAAGGACGGCCGCCGGCACCCCCAGCACCACGCTCGAAAGGGTTCAGCCTAACCAGGTCTGCAGACCATGCACCCCAACCCCTCTCCCTCCACAGACGGGTTGTTGGTGGCCGTAGCCCCCCTTAGATGAGTCAAACTCGATAATCAAGCCCGCACTACGGGGACTTCCCAGGAGGTCACCCATCCCAGTACTACTCCAGCCCGAGCACGCTTAACTATGAAGTTCTTTCAACTCTCATCACCAATTGATGTATGCGTGCTCGGGCTGGAGTAGTACTAGGATGGGTGACCTCCTGGGAAGTCCCCGTAGTGCGGGCTTGATTATCGAGTTTGACTCATCTAAGGGGGGCTACGGCCACCAACAACCCGCCTGTGGAGGGAGAGGGGTTGGGGTGCATGGTCTGCAGACCTGGTTAGGCTGAATCCTTTCGAGCGTGGTGCTGGGGGTGTCGGCGGCCGTCCTTGCGAGCATGGTGCTGGGGAGGCCGTTACAAAAAAGTGCACTTTTTATTGTAACGACCCTAGCCGATCCAACGTGGCAGTGCCACGGCTCCGCTCTAGGCGTCGCTACTGGGCTGCAGCCCAAGCACCCCAACCCCTCTCCGTCCACAGGCGGGTTGTTGGTGGCCACAACCTCCCTTTGATGAGCGAACTCGACAGTTAAGATGGGCCGTACGGGGACTTCCCAGGAGGTCACCCATCCCAGTACTACTCTCGCCCAAGCACGCTTAACTATGGAGTTCTTTCAACCTTCATCACCAATTGAGCTGCATTGTCGGGCAACCTTTCCCTATAAGTATTAGGTGATTAGAGTCATATCATACACACACCGACATGTCATCAATACGTCTTGGCTGAAGCACGAACACTACACTCATAACATAACATGAAGTATACGGGACATATTATGTAAAATGGGATGCATAATATGTGTTTGTATATGGATCCACCATAGGAGGCAACATGTGAGGGTTATGTATTTATGGGGTGCATAACCTCACCACATGGATGCGACTAGCACGTTTTCTTTTTCGTTGTATGAAAATGTTATGTATTATGGGATGCATAACATTTTCATGTGTACGCTGCTCATAACATGCATTAGGGCCTTTCTTGAATGCATAGCACAAACATGCATAGCATAACATTGCATAAGCACAACGTGCCAAGCTAAAGACTTGCATGATGACATGTGTACACACATAATTTTTGAGTCAAAAAGAATATAAATACATGCATTCATGGTCTAGGCACCAGAGTTAGTATGATGGTGGTAAACTATCTTAGGTTAAACATGATATCATTTTTGTAAAAAAAAATATATATATAAAACCCCAGAGCAAGTTGGCAGTTAAAGCAAGTACTTATTTAGGTTTATCTATACCTGTTTGTTTTGTCCTAGTAGTTGAACTAGGTTTCGATTATTGTGTTGTTTGCTCGTATAGCATGGCGCCTAAGCGTATAGTGACGAGGTTGACTCCCCAATCTGAGGGCGATTCGTCAGGCACGCAGAGAGAAGCGGAGATTGTAGAACTGCGCCAGAGCATGGGGATCCTGGCAGGTCAGGTAGTGGCGATGCAAGTGCAGTTGCAGGAATTGATGGATGCCACCTTAGGACGGCAACCTAGTGAGCCAGCCCCCGCAGTGGTGGAAAATGAGAGCGAGATCAGCAAATTAAATAAGATTGTTTCTTGATTGTTTGTTGCTGAAGAGTGCGGAGTAAAAGGCTTCTTGGGTTGCCTCCCAAATGACATTCAATAGTACTCTAATACTTACCAATTCGAGACTGATGTAAGGCCAGTGGAAATTGCTCTTAAGTTGAGACTCTGGGCCATGCTAAGGATAGAGACATGATGCTAAGGAAGGATAAAAGGAAGACCGATGAGGGTAAGACCATCCAAGTATCCGGTGATGTTTCAAGGATAAGGAGTAAGTAAATGTGTAGCTTCTGTGGCCGATCAGGCCACCCCTTTGAAAGATGTTTTAAGCAAATGAAGGCTCAAAAGAAGGACCAAGTTCAGGAGGTTCAGAAGAGCCCCAAAGGAGATCTGGTGTGTACCTCGTGCAAGAAGAAGGGGCATGAGGTGGCCCATTGTTTGGATAAGGGTAAGGTCTGCTTTCAGTGTGGGCAAAAGGGGCATGTTAAGGCAAGGTGCCCGCAATTTTAGCCTACGTTTCAGCCTGCCCCACCTCAAGTTTTACCTCAGGTGCAGTACTTGGACAAAGGAAAGGGTAAGCTGATCGCGTCGATTGAGGAAGAAATTCAGTCTTCGACCCAAGTGATTTTATGTTAGGTTATAACTTGTTTTATCTTCTTCCCGGTTTGTTGTTTGTTCGTTTAGTTGTGTACGTGATTTGTGTAGGGAAGTTTAAGGTAAAGAACAGTTAGGCGCGTGTTCTTTTGGTTTTTTCACTACCCACCCGTTCGGGTCTAGGGCCTTTGTAGAGTGTCACGGTTTGACCCTCTGTCGGATTGGTGACATGTTTTGTGTCAAGTTTTCCTTCTGATGATTCAGACCAAGTTGTTCAGTGATGTCCGAATAAATTGGGTGTTTTTCTAGTGACTTTTGATTTAAAGGTGATAGACCGGGAAGTTTTTGATGTGATTTTGGGCATGTATGGGTCGTCTTGGCATGACGCTGTTATCCGGTGCAAAAATTTTGCGCTTGGACCTCAAGATGGACGACGGTCGACCCAAGGGTGTTTATGGTGATCTGTGTTAGGCTTCTCCAGTTATCTTCTGCAGTTTGTGCTCGGAAGCCGTTAGCTTCGGGATGTTTGTTTGTTTGGGTTCAGTTTTTAGAAACCGGTGTTTGTTGTCGCGCTTAGAGGAGATTCCCTTGGTGCGCGAGTGTTCGGATGTCGTCCTAGTTAATTTTTCTCCTGTGTGAGGCGTAGAGTTCGTCCTAAATCTGGACTTTTTATGATTGTGTTTTTAGGTGACGTTTTTGGGTATTTTCTTAATGTCGTAAAACATGCCCATCCTTGTCCTTAGTGTTGCCTGCCTTGATGAACCTCAGGATGTGTGCTAGTTTGAGCAGGTTTGCATTTTTGGTTATGTCGTATGGTTTGGCAAGTGTACTCTCAGCCTTTATGGATTTGATGAACCGCGTGTACAAGGACTTCCTGGATAAGTTCGTGGTCGCGTTCATCGTCGATGTTTTGATTTATTCCCGCGATGCTGTGGAGGGTGACCAGCATCTGCATTTGGTTTATCTGCTTTGAAGGACCATAAGCTATTTGCCAAATTTAGTAAGTGCAAGTTTTGGTTACCTTGGGTTTCTTTCTGGGTCATGTGATTAGCAAGGACAGGATTTATGTCAACCCAGAATAAATTATTGCTATTATAGAATGAGATTTCAGCCAATCCAGAGAAAAATAGCTGTGGTTATGGAATGTGCTAGGATTTCAATTGAAGCATGAGAATGCAGTTTTGTTTGGAGCAATAAGCGTGAAGAAGCTTTTCAAGAATTAAAGATTTGAGTATGCACTGCTCTTACGGGTTGAAGTATGTCTTCACTCAGAAAGTATTAGCGGGAATGGTTAGGGTGTGTTGTTGATTTTCAGGTCAAGATTTGATACTATCCGGGCAAGCTAACGTAGTAGCCGACGCCCTAAGTAGAAAGACCTGGAAATTTTCTAATCTCGCCGCTAAATTTGTTGATAGAAAAATTTCTTTTAACAGGCATTTCAGTGAGAAGTTGTGTCACACCAAGTAGTTGGTGGTGATCTAGCCTTCATGGACTTCTTTTACAAGGCTTCATCAAAAGGACGATCCTGATTTACTGCACCTTTGTAATAGAACGGAGAAGGGGAATTTACCGCTACAAAAAAAATTTGTATCCCCAATATCAAAAGTATACGAGTTGAATTGTGTAGTGAGGCGCATGGTGTCAGTGTTGCCTACCACCCATGTCCTAACTAAGATGTATTAGGACTTGAAGCAGATTGCTTTGTGTTTGTTTCTGAGTGTTCCACCTGCTAGTATGTTAAGGCCGATCATGGAAGGCCTGGCGGCAAGTTGACTCTATTGGAAATCCCGACTTGAAAGTGGGAGAGCATCTCGATGGATTTTATTTCAAGCTTGCCAAGATCTCCGAGAGAATTTGATTCAGTCTTGGCTATGGTTGTCAGATTAGCGAAGTGTGTTCACTTCGTACCTTAATGAGATGGATTACCCCTTGAAGAAGATAGTTGAGCTGTATCTGAATAAAGTCATCTGATTGCTTGGAGTTCCTATAAGCAACATATCAGACCGAGACTCCAGGTTTACGTCTCGCTTCTGGAAGAGTTTGCAAGAAGGTTTGGGTACTGATTTGAGATATTCTACCATATATCATCCGCAGAAAAATGGTCAGGCGGAGCGAGTTAACCCGATCGTGGAGGATACAATCAGATGTTGTATTTTAACCACGGAGGAGCGTGGGATGAGCGTTTGAGGCTGATGGAATATGCGTGCTATAACAATTATCAAGAAAGCATGCAAATGGCTCCTTTTGAGCTCTGTATGGGAGGCGCTGCAGGAATCCCCTGTTTTGGACCGAGATTGGTGAGAGGTCATTGTTGGGCCCAGATGCCCTTGAAGAAATGGATGTTACTGTGAGGCTTATTCGAGAGAAGCTCCAGATAGCCCAGGAGCGATATGAGAAGAACGCCAACCGGCATAGATCTGAATTGGTATTTGCTGTGGGAGACTGGGTATTTATTAAAGTTTCCCCGATGATTGAAATCAAGAGGTTTGGTAAGAATCAGAAGTTTGACCCAAGGTATGTGGGGCCGTTTATAATCGTTGAGCAAATTGGTGTGACAGCTTATAGGCTGGATTTGCCCGCGAACTTTTCTAGCGTGCGCAGTGTTTTTCACGTCAGTCAACTACAGAAGTGTGTGCTAAACGATAGGCAAGTTTTGGATTTTGTGTCTTAGTTAGAGCCGAATCTTTCTTATGTTGAGACGCCTGTCCGCGTTTTCGGATACTCAAGATCAGGAGTTGCGGAGAAAGCCAATCATGGTGGTCAAAGTTTTAAGGAGGAATCAGGGCGTGGAAGCGCGACTTGGGAATTAGAGTCGGCTATGAGGGAGGCTCACCCTCATCTGTTTCCCTGATTGTGCTCGGTATATTTGATATTCTTTTTACAAACTCTTGGATAGTTCTGTTCTTTTCCTTCTATGATAGAAGTTGTGAGCGTAAAGTTTCGGGACGAAACTTTCTTTTAGGGGGAGTGACTGTAACGCCCCCAATTTTTCGGCAATTATTTAAATTCTCGTTTGGCGTTACGTTGGCGCATTTCCGGATCGTGCCATTGTTAGAGTACCTCGTTAGGTGTTCTTAGAGGTTATAGCCTGTTGTATGGTTTCCCCAGCTAGCCGGCGTCTGTTTTGGAGGCCCGGCTGAGCCTCTTAGGGAATCCTTGTGCTTTGGCTTCAGGCGAGGTTATCCCGAGTGTGTGATCGTCGGTTGTCGTTTTCGACTTCGCCGTTGTTTTTGTAGCCCGAGTATTTGTCTACGGTGCGAGTTTGGTCGAAATCCGAGAACGTTAATTTTCGCGTCGTTCCGACAGTCGCTAGTTAGCGAGTCGTCACCGTATGCGAGCGTTTATTTATAGTTGTGCATTTTGGTGCTTAGCGCATGTTTTGGGCGTGCTGATGCGAGAATGCGCATGTGCGTGCGTGCGGAGCATTATTTAAGCATTCGTGTGCGCGGTTACGTATTTATGTGTGTGAGTATAGGTAGGTGTGTTTGCGCATTGGTGCGTGTGGTTTTAGCTTTGGGAGAATATATTTTTTTATATATATAGGTGTAGGTTACACCTTAAGTTATATGATATAACTTAAGTATATCATATAAATCAAGTTGTAAATTTTAGGTTTCATAAGCTATATTGTATATTAAGTTTTTATATGATATATTAAGTTTGTATTATATTAGATATTAGGTTGTATTATAAATTAGTTAGAGTTATATTAAGTTATAATATGTATTAAGTGATATAATAGTATATATGCTTATAACTATTTAGGTCCCCCCCCACATTGAGCCGCCCAACATCACAGGAAAGAGGAAAAAAAAAACTCGAGCGTTGTCCTGTTCGCGGAAGGGAAGAGGCGGACGCCAGCCGCTGCTCCGACCGCCGATCTTCCGCCCAGATCCGCTCGAAAACCAAGTTTGAGGCCGGATCCGTGCTCCCCTAGGCGAGATCTTCGTTCTGAGGTAAACCTCGTGCTTTTTCACCCATGTTTTTGTCCGATTGTAGGTTAGTTTTTCTTTTTTTTTTGGGGTTGTTGATGGCGTTGTCCTTCCCGATCCTTTGTCCAGGGATCGTTGTTGTGTTCCTTGCGTTTTTCCGGCCGTTCGGGGGAGGTGCTGCCGAAATTTTTGTGGCCGGCGGGTTGAGAAGAGGGGGGGTTATCCGAATCCTCCTAGTGCAAGGCAAGTACTCACTTGCCATAGCAATCCTTTTTTTTTTCTTCTTCTTCCTCCTCTATAAATACTTAGTTGTATGGATCGTGCAAATCGTAATTGGTTGGACATGATTGGGTGCGGATTTCACTCATTGGGTATGTGGTTTTAAGGTTCACATTGCTTTTGTTTTATTTATTTTTTTTCTTTTGCTAGGGGTCTTCCCCGATAAGATATAATCCGGGTGCCCTTGCTTTCAAGTTTTGTTCGTTCATGAGATAAATAATGGTTTGCGGGTTTCTTTGGGTGTAAACCATTGATGTGGATTTGTTATAATTAGTTTCAAGAGTTTTATTAGTGTTGCTCCATGGTGACTCTAAAATAGGATTTGGTATCAAAACCACCCAATTCTCTTGTCACCTTCTTTTGTGCGTCGATCCTCACGTTTGCAATTAGTGTCAAGCCCCTTGCTAGTGTTTGGTATCAAATCACCCAAGTAAATTGGTTATGGGTTGTTTAAAGCTAAATGTTTATGGTATGTAGCAAGCTAATTATTTGGGTTTTGTACCAAGCTAATTGTATAGGTTTAGTTGAAAAATCAAGTTACTTAGTTATATGTAATATCACGTTATTGGTAAGCATTTAGTGTCAAGCTACTTACATAAATTTAGTATCGTATCTCTTCCAATTTATTTGTGTCAAACCTCTTGCTTGGACAAACTCGATGCTTAGTCTGTTGGTATACATATAAGGCTCTTAGGTGGGTTGCTTTAGATGAAATGGGGTTGTGTTGACATCTTGGTGGTTCATGAAACCACCAGTAAGGGTTTTCCCGAGTCACTTGGTGCTGGAGTAGGATGTGATTTAGGGGAGAGTTGGACCGATGCCGCCACCCCTGTTTTTCCTCTTGTCTTACTAAGACAATATGAGTTGTTTGGCTGAGTGGACTGATGCCACCACCACAGCACCATGAGGAGATTTAGGTCTGAAAGACTTGGTTTGACACGTGGTCACCAGTCTAGGCCATTGTTACTGATTTTTTCCACCTCCAGTACTAGGTGATTCTTTCTGCTCTAGCTCTATGTTAGGATGTTATTGTTATTGTGCTAATCCTTCTTGTAGAGATTCTTGGAGCTTGGCTTCATTCGTGCACCTGGTGCACCCCTTTTTACTCACTTTTGATGAGTATTTTTCTTACCTTACTTTTCCTGTCCTTGTTTACTTCATTTCTACTTGTCCTTACCTGATTTTAATTCCTGTATAAATCTATTGTATCCTTGTTTTTTCCCCTTTGATAATTGCTTTGCTGAGGTGTTCTGTTTTTCTGAATACCTCAGGTACAGGTATTTAGCCGACGGTGCGGCTAGTTTGATCCCGAAGATTTTCTAGCATTTCAGCTACTGTGGTTCTCTGTTCCTCTCGTTTGGGAGGTAGTTTTCTTTAGACTTGTAGTATAGACATACCTACTCACCAGTGGGTTCGTGTCAGTTGTTGACGCCCACTGGTGGTTTCTCTTTTAGATACTTTGCACTTGCTTACACTGTTAGTTTTACTGCTTTGGGTAATATTATATTTGCTCTTGGGATGATTTATGTTAGGATGCTAGTTACTTTTAAAACCTAAAAACACTATTAAGTATATATATAACTCATGATCTGCATGTTTTTACAAGCTCATACACTACTTTCAAGGCGATGTAAAAAGATCGTTTCTCTTATATATATATAAAAATTAAATCTAGGGTCCTGCATAGTATAAGATGTCCCCTGGGGACACTTATGCGTTCTCTCTTAGGATGCATAAATGTAAATAAAGTATTTTCCGTTGCGTATAAGTATAATTTTGAAGGGTGGACTAGATGATCCACAGAGCCGAGGGATACGGCCTTAAAAATATAACTGAATTTCTAGTAATTTAACTTGTGATTTTTCTTAAAGTAAAGTAGATAGTGTTTTTCCTGAGCGTCAGCAGTTATCCCTTGCTCGACGTGGCATCATGACACGTGTTTTTCTCAGACTCTGATAATTCTTAATTCGGAGAAAATGCGGGTTGTGACAAGAGCTCAGTCAAGAAATAGTAGTTCAGAGGAAAGACTTATGGTCGACTGTCAACGCATATTTATAGCCGCAGTAGGGCCCACCGAAAGATTCTCTTGGCTGACAGGCACGTGTCCAGCAAATATTTTGTGGTTGGACTTGTCTTGTCGAGCGCAGGGCAAGCTCGACAAGAGCAGGGATTGTGTACAACCCCATATTCGCTGGGTAGGACCCAAAAGCTTAAGTGGTCTGAGTTGGGCAAGCCTCAGGCTAGCCCAAGGGCAAATCAACAGAATTCCCGCTTCTTAAGGGGCTCCCGCCTACTGTAGGCGAGACCCTTCGCGCCAGGATTCGGGCTTCAGGCTAGACGAGCTTCTGCCTTGAGGGAGCTCCCGCCCAGAGGTAGGCGAGAGGGCATTGGGTGAGCCTTCAACGACAATGGCATTAAGACCACCAAGGGCGAGAACCTTCTTGGCCGGAGCTCTCGCCAAGGTAAGCTCAATTGGGACCCGGCGAGAGCCTTCTCGGCCGGAGTTCTCGCCAGGTGGGTCCATGTGGTAGGGCCTGGCGCCCAGGAAAAGATTATTTTATTATTTCATTATCCTCGGGTTAAATTACCTATATGCCCCTGGGATGACAGCGGAATTCGGCTATTGGCAGACCCGTCAGGGGTATTTCAGTATTTTCAGGTCAAGGGAAGGCTATAAATAGACCCATAAGGGCTCTTTGGAAAGCAGACTTTTCATTATTCTCCAACTCTAGTGCCTTCTGAAGAGCTCCCAACCCAGCATTTAGCTTTGAAGGGGAAGCTCTCAGAGACCTTCCGGGTGTGAGGTGGGACCTCCCTGCTGAGGCTTTGGGTCAGTCTTAGGACCTTAGCAGCCAGTCAAGGGTCGAGGTTTGAGAGAAGTAGGCGTCGGCTGTACCCTGGTTTGTGAACATTCGTTGAGGTATTTTTTGGCTTCAACATATGCCATATTTAATGCCCCATATTTATTGTGTCATATTTAATACTCCATATTTACTGTGCCATATTTACCGTGCCATATTTACTGTGCCATATTTACTGTGCTTTATTTACTATGCTATATTTACTGTGCCATATTTACTATGCCATATTTACTATGCCATATTTATTGTGCCATATTTAATGCCCCATATTTACTGAGCCATATTTAATGCCGCATATTTACTGTGTCATATTTAATGCCTCATATTTACTATGCCATATTTACTGTGCCATATTTAATGCCCCATATTTACTGTGCCATATTTTTTGCCTCATATTTACTATGCCATATTTACTGTGCTATATTTACTTTGTCATATTTACTGTGCCATATTTACTATGCCAAATTTACTATGCCATATTTACAATTTCATATTTACTGTGCCATATTTACTATGTCATATTTATTGTGCCACATTTACTGTGCCATATTTATTGTTCCATATTTACTGTGCCATATTTAATGCCCCATATTTAATGTGTCCTATTTAATGCCCCATATTTACTGTGCCATATTTACTGTGCCATATTTAGTATGCTATATTTACTATACCATATTTACTGTGCCATATTTACTGTGCCATATTTATAGTGCCATATTTACTTTGTCATATTTACTGTGCCATACTTACTGTGGCATAATTAATGCCCCATATTTACTGTGCCAAATTTAATGCCCCATATATACTGTATCATTTTTACTGTGTCATATTTACTGTGTCAAATTTACTGTGCCATATTTACTGTGCCATACTTAATGCTCCATATTTACAGTGCCATATTTACTGTGTCTTATTTGCTGTGCAATATTTACTGTGTCATATTTACTGTGACATATTTACTGTGCCATATTTACTGTTCCATATTTACTCTATCATATTTAATGCCTCATATTTACTGTGCCATATTTATTGCCCCATATTTACTGTGCCATATTTACTGTGGCATATTTACTATGCCATATTTACTGTATTATATTTACTGAGCTATATTTACTGTGCCATATTTACTGTGTCATATTTATTGTGCCATATTTACTATGCCATATTTACTGTGCCATATTTTATGCCCCATATTTACTGTGGAATATTTAATACCCCATATTTAATGCCCCGTATTTACTGTGCCATATTTAATGCTTCATATTTACTGTGCCATATTTAATGCCCCATATTTACTGTTCCATATTTACCATGCCATATTAAATGCCTCTTATTTACTGTGCCATATTTAATGCCCCATATTTACTATGGCATATTTACTGTGCCATATTTACAGTGCCATATTTACTGTGCCATATTTACTGTGTCATATTTACTTTGCTATATTTACTGTGCCATATTTACTATGCCATATTTACTGTGCACTATTTACTGTGCACTATTTACTATGCCATATTTAATGCTCCATATTTACTGTGCCATATTTAATGCCCCGTATTTATTGTGCCATATTTAATGCCCCATATTTACCGTGCCATATTAAATGCCCCATATTTACTGTGGCATATTTATTATGCCATATTAACTGTACCATATTTATAGTTCCATATTTAATGTGCCATATTAAGTGTCCCATATTTACTGTGCCATATTTAATGCCCTATATTTACTGTGTCATATTTAATGCACCATATTTACTGTGCCATATTTACTGTGCCATATTTACTGTACCATATTTACTATGCCATAATTACTATGTCAGATTTACTATACCATATTTAATGTGCTATATTTACTATGCCATATTTGCTGTGTCATATTTGCTGTGCCATATTTACTGTGTCATATTTACTGTGCAATATTTACTGTGCCATATTTACTGTGCCACATTTACTGCCCCATATTTACTGCCCCATATTTACTGTGTTATATATACTATGCTATATTTACAGTGCCATATTTGGTGTGTCATATTTACTGTGCCATATTTACTATGACATATTTACAGTGTCATATTTACTGTGCTATATTTACTGTACCATATTTACTATGCCATATTTACTGTGCCATATTTACTGTGTCTTATTTACTGTGGCATATTAACTTTGTCATATTTACTGTGCCATATTTACTGTGCCATATTTAATGCCCCATATTTACTATGCCATATTTAATGCCCCATATTTAGTGTGCCATATTTATTGTGCAATATTTACTATGCATTATATACTATGCCAAATTTACAGTGCCATATTTGCTGTGCCATATTTACTGTGCCATATTTACAGTACCATATTTACAGTGCCATATTTACTATGCCATAATTACATTGCCATAATTACATTGCCATATTTACTGTGCCATATTTACTGTGCCATATTTACTATGTCATATTTACTGTGCCATATTTACTGTTCCATATTTACTTTGTCATATTTTCTGTGCCATATTTACTATGCCATATTTAATGCCCCATATTTACAGTGTCATATTTACTGTGCCATATTTGCTGTGCCATATATACTGTGACATATTTACTGTGCCATATTTACAGTGCCATATTTACTGTGTCATATTTACTGTGTCATATTTACTGTACCATATTTACTGTGCCATATTTACCGTGCCATATTTGCTGTGCCATATTTACTTTGTCATATTTACTGTGCCATATTTTCTGTGCCAAATTTTCTGTGCCATATTTAAGGCCCCATATTTACTGTGCCATATTTAATGCCCCATATTTACTGTGCAATATTTACTGCTCCATATTTACTGTGCCATATTTACTGTGCCATATTTGCTATACCATATTAACTGTGCCATATTTACTGTGCCATATTTACTGTACCATATTTACTGTGCCATATTTACTGTGCCATATTTATTATACCATATTTTCTATTCCATATTTACTATGCCATATTTATTGTGCCATATTTACTGTGCTATATTTACTATGGCATATTAATTGTGCTATATTTAATGCCCCATTTTTACTGTGCCTTATTTAATTCCTCATATTTCCTGTGCCATATTTACTTCCCCATATTTACTGTGTCATATTTACTGTGCCATATTTACTGTGCCATATTTACTGTGCAATATTTACTATGCCATATTTACTTCCCCATATTTTCTGTGGCATATTTACCATGCCATATTTAGTTCCCCATATTTAATGTACCATATTTAATGCCCCATACTTACTATGCTATATTTACTATGTCATATTTACTGTCCCCTATTTACTATACCATATTAAATGCCACATATTTACTGTGTCATATTTAATGCCCATATTTACTGTACCATATTTAATGTGCCATATTTACTGTGCAATATTTACTATTTCATATTTAATGTCCATATTTACTGTGCCAAATTTAATATGCCATATTTACAGTGTCATTTTACTGTGCCATATTTACTGTGTCATATTTATTCTGTCATATTTACTGTGCCATATTTACTATTCCATATTTACTATGCCATATTTAATGTCCCATATTTACTGTGCCATATTTAATGCCCCATATTTACTGTGCTACAATTACTATGCCATATTTATTTTGCCTTATTTACTATGCTATATTTAATGCCCAATATTTACTATGCCATATTTAATATCTCATATTTACTGTGCCATATTTACTGTGCCTTATTTATTTTGCCATATTTAATGCCCAATATTTACGGTGCCATATTTAAAGCCCCATATTTACAGGCCTTATTTACTATGTCATATTTACTATGCCATATTTAATGCCCCATATTTACTATACCATATTTACTCTGCCATATTTACTGTACCATATTTACTGTGCCATATTTACTGTAGCATATTTACTATGCCATATTTTCTGGGTCATATTTACTTTATCATATTTACTATGCCATATTTACTGTGCTATTTTTACTGTGCCATATTTACTATGCCATATTTACTGTGCAATAATTACTGTGTCATATTTATTGTGACATATATAGTGTACCTTATTTACTGTGCCATATTTACTGTGCCATATTTAATGCCCCATATTTATTGTGTCATATTTAATGCCCCATATTTACTGTGCCATATTTACCGTGCCATATTTACTGTGCCATATTTACTGTGTCATATTTACTGTGCCATATTCACTGTGTCATATTTACTGTTCCATATTTACTGTGCCATATTTAATTCCCCTTATTTACTTAGCCATATTTAATGCCCCATATTTACTGTGCCAAATTTAATGTCTCATATTTACTGTGCCATATTTACTGTGTCATATTTAATGCCTCATATTTAATGCCCCATATTTACTATGTCATATTTAATGCCTCATATTTACTATGCCATATTTACTGTGCCATATTTACTGTGCCATATTTACTATGCCAAATTTACTATGCCATATTTACAGTGTCATATTTACTGTGTCATATTTACTGTGCCATATTTGCTATATCATATTTATTGTGCCATATTTATCGTTCCATATTTACTATGCCATATTAAATGCTGTTGAAACCAAAAACTTGGTCTCTATGGAGTTCGAACCTTGGGGAAGGGGTGACCTCACACCTACTACACTCGGAAGAACGTAACGGACCAAAGACTTGGGAAACTAGGAACAGACCCTCGGCTCTAGCGTGGAGGTCCCACCACACACCCGGAAGGTCACAAGAACACTTCCCCTCCCTTACCAATGAGAGCTGGGTACCTTGGAGAGCTCCCTCAACTCTACCAAGAAGAGAGCTAGGGAGGAGGAAGCCAAAAGCCAATGTCTCTCCAAAGGTACCCAAGGGGGTCTATTTATAGTTTTTCCAAGCCCTGGGGGGAAATGTCCTAAATGCCTTTAGGACAAAAAGCCTCGAGCCAATAACAAACCTCCACACTAGGGGGTAGAGAGATAATTTCTACCCTGGGGGTACGATGGTAAATATGGCAACAAGAGGTCCAGGGGGGAGGTGGAGGCCGAACCGTACTCCTCCCCCTTACCCCTACCTCGGACACTTGAGACGAGCTCACCCAAAGGGGCAGGGCGCCCGGGCGAGCTCCAGGCCATTGGCCGAGCTCGCCCAAGGGGCAGGGCGCCCAGGCGAGCTCCAGGCCGTTGGCCGAGCTCGCCCAAGGGGCAGGGCGCCCAGGCGAGCTCCAGGCCGTTGGCCGAGCTCGCCCAAGTTGCAGGGCGCCCGGGCAAGCTCTAGGCCGTTGGCCGAGCTCGCCCAAGGGGCAGGGGTGCTGGGGGGGGGGGGGGGTAAGGCCTTGGCCTCCATCCAGAGTACTGCTCCTACATCCCAGATAGCAAGCCCGGGGGGAGATGCAGATTTTTCCTCCCCTACTAGTAAATTTCCAAGGCCAAGCCAAAATTGTCCACCAAGAGTCCAAAATCTCTAAAAAGCTTAAAAACTTAAAACTAGTTCTACGCCTGTCGAAGGGACTCCACTCTGCGAATACGGGGTTGTACACAATCCCCGTACTTTTCGAGGTTGGCACAAGCTCAGAAAGAAACATCCAACCCAACTTATTCGCTGAGTGTAGTTCGTTCTCGCGGTTTGAAAGGTTTAAAGGCCCCTTTGAGGGGTCAACCTATCATGCCAGCTAATGGGAGCCTGGGTGACAAGACAGCCTCGGGGTGAAAACACTTAGCCTCCCGAGGGGTCAACCTATCATGCCAGCTAATGGGAGCCTGGGTGACGTGACAGACTCAGGGTAAAAAAACTTAGCCTCCCGAGGGGTCAACCTGTCATGCTAGCTAATGGGAGCCTGGGTGACGAGACAGCCTCGGGGTGAAAACACTTAGCCTCCCGAGGGGTCAACCTGTCATGCAAGCTAATGGGAGCCTACGTGACGAGACAGCCTCAGGGTGAAAACACTTAGCCTCCCGAGGGGTCAACCTGTCATGCCAGCTAATGGGAGCCTGGGTGACGAGATAGCCTCGGGGTGAAAACACTTAGCCTCCCGAGGGGTCAACCTGCCCGGCCAGCAAGTAGGAGCCTGGTCAGCAGAATCATCCCGGAGCTAAAAGAACTTAGCCTTTACTAGAGATCAACCTACCCTGCCAGCTAGTGGGAGCCTGGTCAGCGGAATCATCCCGGAGCTAAAAGGACTTAGGCTCCTCGAGAGATCAACCTGCACTGCCACCTAGTGGGAGCCTGGTCAGCAGAATCATCTCGGAGCTAAAAAGACTTAGCCTCCATGAGAGATCAACCTGCCCCGCCATCTAGTGGGAGCCTGGTCAGCGGAATCATCCCGGAGCTAAAAAAACTTAGCCTCCATGAGAGATCAACCTGCCCTGCCAGCTAGTGGGAGCCTGTTCAGCGGAATCATCCCGGAGCTAAAAGGACTTAGCCTCTATGAGAGATCAACCTGCCCTGCCAGCTAGTGGGAGCCTGGTCAGTGGAATCATCCCGGAGCTAAAAGGCTTAGCTTCCACGAGAGATCAACCTTCCCTGCCAGCTAGTGAGAGCATGACAGCGGAATCATCTCGAAGCTTAGGGATTTAGGCTCCACGAGAGATCAACCTGCCCTGCTAGCTAGTAAGAGCCTAGCAGTGGAATCATCTCGGAGTTAAAAGACTTAGCTTCCACGAGAGATCAGCCTGCCTTGCCAGCTAGTGAGAGCCTGTCAGCGGAATAATATCAGAGCTAAGGGACTTGGGCTCCTCGAGAAATCAACCTGCCCTGCCAGCTAGTGAGAGCCTGGTTAGCGGAATCATCCCAGAGCTAAAAGGACATAGCCTCCACGAGAGATCAACCTGCCCTGCCAGCTAGTGGGAGCCTGGTCAGCGGAATCATCCCGGAGCTAAAAGGACTTAGCCTCCACGAGAGATCATCCTGCCCTGCGAGCTAGTGGGAGCCTGGTCAGCGGAATCATCTCGGAGCTAAAAGGACTTAGACTCCATGAGAGATCAACCTGCCTTGCCAGCAAGTGGGAGCCTAGTCAGCAGAATCATCCCGGAGCTAAAAGGACTTAGCTTCCATGAGAGATAAACCTGCCCTGCAAGCTAGTGGGAGCCTGGCCAGCGGAATCATCCCGGAGCTAAAAGGCTTAGCTTCCACGAGAGATCAACCTGCCCTGCCAGCTAGTGAGAGCCTGACAGTGGAATCATCTCGGAGCTAAGGGATTTGGGCTCAACGAGAGATCAACCTGCCCTGCCAGCTAGTGAGAACCTAGCAGCAGAATCATCTCGGAGCTAAAAGACTTATCTTCCACGAGAGATCAACCTACCCTGCCAGCTAGTGAGAGCCTGCCAGCGGAATCATCTCGGAGCTAAGGGACTTGGGCTCCACGAGAGATCAACCTGCCCTGCCAGCTAGTGGGAGCCTTGCAGCGGAATCATCTCGGAGCTAAGGGACTTGGGCTCTACGAGAGATCAACCTGCCCTGCCAGCTAGTGGGAGCCTGGCATCGGAATCATCTCGGAGCTAAAAGACTTAGCTTCCACGAGAGATCAACCCGCCCTTCATGCTAGTGAGATCCTGGCAATGGAATAATCTCGGAGCTAAGGGACTTAGGCTCCATGAGAGATCAACCTGCCCTGCCAGCTAGTGAGAGCCTAGCAGCGGAATCATCTCGGAGCTAAAAGACTTAGCTTCCACAAGAGATCAACCTGCCCTGCCAGCTAGTGAGAGCCTGACAGCGGAATCATCTCGAGGTTAGGGACTCGGGCTCCTCGAGAGATCAACCTGCCCTTCCAACTAGTGAGAGCCTGGTCAGCGGAATCATCCCGGAGCTAAAAGGACTTAGCCTCTGTTGGGTATTGTATCCACAATGTACCTGATTTGAAGAAGCCCCTGGACTAGCTAAGGTGAATTGACATTGTATTTGATCATTTGTCTTCAAGTTGTGCTTGCAGTTATTCCTCGCTAAGTACACACCAATGTCAGGGTGCAGTAGGTAAATATACACGGGTCTGCGCAACGTAATCCCTCGTTGAGAAGATCAGTGTGTTGGCTTACGTGTACTCTCTCTATTGGAGTGTACTTATTAACAAGTACAGGGCTGTGATAGATCAAGAGCAGTCAAGGAGCAAGGATGGGCCAAAGAGCAGCTCACGGGTGGAAAGACGAAAAATCGTCTAAGTAGAAATCGTCGAGAATCACTATGTGATTCTCGCTGATTCGACGAGTGATTCTCGCCGAATCGTCGAGAATCGCTCGCTGTTTCTTACCGATTGCAGCCGGCTGTCTCAACGCCGTCTTGATTTCTGCTTAAGGCAGAATCGTCGAGAATCACTAGTTGATTCTTGCCGAATCGACGAGAATGACTCTGCATTCTCGCCGATTCGTCGAGAATGAATGTTGATTCTCGCCGATTTCCTCCGGATGGCAAGATCTTCAGCCAGAATTCTGCCAAGTAGAATTCGGCGAGAATCATAAGTGATTCTCGCCGATTCGTCGAGAATCACCAATGATTCTCGCCGAATTTGCCTTAGGCGAATTTCTTCTGCTCGCTGGACCGGACCAAGTATACACGTGCTGTTTGAACAAGATTTAGGGTTTCTTCTTGTGGGGGCCCACAACGGTTATGAAGGAGTATTCTACAATATAAATACACTCCTATTGTGAACGTAAGCACAATGAACAAAAACGAGAAAACCGAGCCGCCGACGTGACCTAGATCGCGGATTTCTCTTCCGCCGCCGTCATCGCCGCTCGGGAAGTTGTCTCCGCCGTTGATCGTGGATACCTCCTGATCTTCCGGCGACAGAAGCTTTGCAAAGCAACGTGTCTCACGTGTCCTTCTTGAGATCCTTTGTCTTTTGGTTTGTAGATCGGAAATACCTTCCCTTTCCGAATCGATCGAGACGATTGATCCAAGGAAGACCGTTGGTAGACCTTGCCAGCATAGCTACGAAGGTTGGATCTCTAAAGCTCAGCCGCCGCACTTCTTGCAGCCGCCGATCCCGAACGCCAAGCCGCCGCTCTTCTTGCCGCCGCCGATTTCGTGGAGATTCATTCTAAGTGAGAGCTAAGGTCGTGGACTCTTCGTCTTCCTCAAGAACGCGTCATCGAACGAAGAGGGACACCTAACATTCCATAAGTAGTTTGTATATTTTATACATTCCATTTTATTTTTGTTGTAAAGGAACGTAGGTTCCTCGTTGTAAGGGTTGGGTGCAACCCGTGGTGGAGGAGTGGTGACTCCTTCGTTTGAAAGGGTTCCTTCCGTTAGTGTGAGAATTGGATTTCAATCCGGTTGGTGAAGTGACCGAGTCGTCCCTTGTTGGGAGATAGGTCAAAGGGGGAAAGTGGACGTACCCAAATCGGGGAACCACTATAACTGCTTGTGTCTGTTTGTGCTGTGTTGTTTTGTTTACTTGTGCAGGTAGATTTTTAATTCCACAAAAACGCTGCAAGACACCTATTCCCCCCCCCCCCATAGGTGAAGTTAGTTGGCACTAGGTGGACTTTTAGCCTCCACGAGAGATCAACCTGCCCTGCCAGCTAGTGGGAGCCTGGTCAGCGGAATCATCCCGGAGCTAAAAGGACTTAGCCTCCATGAGAGATCAACCTGCCCTGCCAGTTAGTGGGAGCCTGGCAGTGGAATCATCCTGAACTCTGCCAAAATTCAACATCCTCAAAAGTGGAAAAAGTTGGGTTACATGACCCTCCCGACTCTATCGGTCGGAGGCTAGACTCATTACAACATAAAGAAAAACAAGATACATGACTCTGCCGAGGCGAGGCTTCTTCAGGGGGTCCGGGCATGGTGGTCTCCATCCAATCACTTCCCACTGGATACCCCCATCCTGCTCAGGCTCTCCATGATCTTCTCCATCTCCTCCGCCTTAGCCAGCCAAGAGATGGTGTTGACAGCCGTGACGTAGCACTGCCTCTCCATCCTGGAATCTCCCTTGATCCTGACCTGGATCCCTTCTGAGTTGAACTTGAGACACTGGTGGAAGGATGAGGGCACACACCGGAAGGCGCTGATGAGGGGCCTTCTGAAGATGGCATTGTAGCTACTTCGAGCGTCAACAATGACGAACCTGCTGTTTCTTTAGGTCCCCCTAACTTCACCTGGAGTCTGACTCCACCTTCCACCTCCTTTCTCTCCCCTGAGAATCCAAATAGAGGTCCATCTGACGCCACCACCCTCCTTGGCTCCACCTTTATCCCCTCGAACGCCTTCATGAAAATAACGTCGACAGACCTTCCATTATCAACTAAGATCCGGGAGACGGTGAAGCCTTCGACGGCTGCCTGGATGACTAGGGCATCGCAGAATGGGTCCTCATGCTCCGGTATGTCTTTTGAAGAGAAGGTGATCTTTTACTCTAGGGGAGGGGTCTGCGACGTCGAGGCAACGCTCCGACGGTACATCACATGGAGACTTGCCTTTCGAGAGGCTTCGATCCCTACTCCCCCATGGATCACAGCTATGCCACCTAGGGGTCCTACATCGACCTGGTCCTTGCATACATCATCCCCTCCACCTCCTTAGGGCAGAGCTTCGATCCGCTCCGGCTGCTGCTGGGCTGGAGCTCTCGTCCTCCTCACTTCCAGGAACTCGGGGCAGGTAGCCGCAGCGTGACCCTCCAACTGGTGGAAGTCGTAGTATGGTAACTCTACTCTGCCTCCCCCTCTCCCCATGCAATTCCTCCTCTCCCTTCGACCAATTGCCATTGCTTGCTGGGGTGGGGGCAAGAGCTGCCTAGGGGCTTGCCTATGGAAGTTGAACCTCCCTTGGCCCCCATGAAAGTTCCCCCATCCTGGATGAGAGCTCTTCCTTGACCATGGGCAGGTCCTCCCTGCTGCCTCCAGCCTGGCTCCGGGCCCTCCTGTCTCTGGAACCCCTGGGCTCTCTGCTCCTCTCTCCGCCTTCCTTCCTGGTGCCTTGAGCCACCTTGCTCAACTTTGCCAACTTCTTCACAAAGGCCGGGTTGGCTGCCTCCATGGCTATCTCCTCTACCGCCCTTTCCATCAGCTCCTCGAAGGAAAGGGGGGCCTTCCGAGTCAAGCTCATCTTGAAGAAGCCCTCCTTCAGCCCAACAGTGAAGGCCATCTGGAGAGCATCCCCCGGCATCTCCTGGATATCCAAGATCTCCTCCTGAAACCTGTCAACGTAGTGGGCCAGCGACTCCTCGGCCCTCTGCCTTATCAGGAAGAGGGACTCAGGATCTTTCTTCCTCTTCTTGGAGGTGGAGAAGCGAAGCTGAAAGCTCCGGCTCAAGTCTTCGAACCCGAAGATGGACCTTGGAGGGAGTTGATGGAACCAGTCCCTTGCCTTCTCCTTCAACGTGATCGCAAAGAGGCGACACTTGAAGGCATCCGTCATTGGTATGATGGAGACGTCATCCTCGAACCACTGCAAGTACTGGATGGGGTCATCCTTCCCGAGATAGTATGCCTTGTTAAGTTCCCTAAACCCCTCGGGAACGGGAGCTGAGATGATCAGCTCGCTGAAGGGTGACCCCCTGAGGGGTGGCCTCGCGGTCTCTACTGGCGCGACCTGGTCGCCTAAGGGGCGAGCACTCGATGGGCTGGGGAACAGCTCCCAGCCAGGGAGGTCTCTCTCGACCCCCTCTCCCATCCTCTCCTTCCCAGGTTGCTTCCCTGGGGCACTTCCTTCTCCCCCTGCTGGGGTGATCTCGCTCAGATCCCTGGGGGGCAGCTCACTGAGATCCCCGGGAGCCGGTCCCTGGGGGGTGGGGGCTGAGCTACCAACCCGAGGGGCAATGCTTCGCAACATATCCATGATGCTAGAGATGGAAGTCATGAACTCTTCCCTTCCTACGAAGGGTACTGGGTTAGGGAGACCACCGAGGTCATCACTACCTCCCTGATCTCCAGCCATGACACTCTCCCGAGATTTTCTGTGCTGGTCACTCTCCATGCTCACCGCACCAAAATGTTGAAACCAAAAACTTGATCTCTGTGGAGTTCGACCCTTGGGGAAGGGGTGACCTCACACCTACTATACTCGGGGGAACGTCACGGACCAAAGACTTGGGAAACTAGGAACAGAACCTCGGCTCTAGCGTGGAGGTCCCACCACACACCCGGAAGGTCACAAGAACACTTCCCCTCCCTTACCAATGAGAGCTGGGTACCTTGGAGAGCTCCCTAAACTCTACCAAGAAGAGAGCTAGGGAGGAGGAAGCAAAAAGCCAAAAGCCATTGGCCGAGCTCGCCAAAGGGGCCGGGCGCCCGGGCGAGCTCCAGGCCGTTGGCCGAGCTCGCCCAAGGGGCAGCGGTGTTGGGGGGGGGGGGGGGTGAGGCCTGGCCTCCATCCGGAGTATCGCTCCTACCTCGCAGATAGCAAGCCCGGGGGGAGATGCAGATTTTTCCTCCCCTACTAGTATATTTCCAAGGCCAAGCTAAAATTGGCCACCAAGAGTCCAAAATCACTTAAAAGCTTAAAAACTTAAAACTTGCTCTACGCCTGTCGAAGGAACTTCACTCTGCGAATATGGGGTTGTACAAATGCCCCATATTTACTGTGCCATATTTAATGCTCCATATTTACTGTGCCATATTTAGTATGTCATATTTAGTATGCCATATTTACTGTGCCATATTTACTTTTCCATATTTACAGTGCCATATTTACTGTGCAGTATTTACTGTGGCATATTTAATGCATCATATTTACTGTGTCATATTTAATGCCCCATATTTACTAAGCCATTTTTACAGTGCCATATTTACTATATTGTATTTATTATGACATATTTACTGTACCATATTTAATGCCACATATTTACTGTGCCATATTTACTGTACCATATTTACTATGTTATATTTGCTGTGCCATATTTTCTGTGTCATATTTACTGTGTCATATTTACTGTGCCATATTTACTGTGCCATATTTACGGTTCCATATTTACTGTGCCATATTTAATGCCTCATATTTACTGTGCCATATTTAATGCCGAATATTTACTATGCCATATTTACTGTGGCATATTTACTATGCAATATTTACTGTATCATATTTACTGTGGCATATTTACTATGCTATATTTACTGTGCCATATTTACTGTGCCATATTTATTGTGCAATATTTACTATGCCATATTTACTGTGCCATATTTTATGCCCTATATTTACTGTGGCATATTTAATGCCCCATATTTACTGTGTCAAATTTACTGTGCCATATTTATTGTGCGATATTTACTGTGCCATATTTACTGTGCCATATTTATTGTGCCATATTTACTATGCCATATTTAATGCCTCATATTTACTGTGCCATATTTAATTCCCCTTATATTTACCGTGCCATATTTACCATGCCATATTTACCATGCCATATTTACCGTGCCATATTTACCGTGCCATATTTACCGTGCCATATTTACCGTGCCATATTTACCGTGCCATATTTACCGTGCCATATTTACCGTGCCATATTTACCGTGCCATATTTACCGTGCCATATTTACTGTGCCATATTCACTGTGCCATATTTACTGTGCTATATTTACTGTGCCATATTTAATGCCCCATATTTACTGAGCCATATTTAATGCACCATATTTACTGAGCCAAATTTAATGTCTCATATTTACTGTTCCATATTTATTGTGCCATATTTACTGTGCCATATTTAATGCATCATATTTAATTCTCCATATTTACTATGTCATATTTAATGCCTCATATTTACTATGCCATATTTACCGTGCCATATTTACTTTGCCATATTTACTGTGCTATATTTACTATATAAAATTTACTATACTATATTTACAGTGTCATATTTACTGTGCCATATTTACTGTGCCATATTTACTATGTCATATTTATTGTGCCATATTTACTGTGCCATATTTATCATTCCATATTTACTGTGCCATATTTAATGCCCCATATTTACTGTGCCATATTTAATGCTCCATATTTACTGTGCCATATTTACTGTGCCATATTTACTATGCCATATTTTGTATGCCATATTTACTATACCATATTTACTGTGCCATATTTACTGTGCCAAATTTACAGTGCCATATTTACTGTGCCATATTTACTCTGCCATATTTACTGTGATATATTTAATGCCCCATATTTACTGTGCCATATTTAATGCCCCATATTTACTATGCCATTTTTACAGTGCCATCTTTTCTATGTTATATTTACTGTGCCATATTTACTGTGCCATATTTAATGCCCCATTTTTACTGTGCCATATTTACTGTGCCATATTTACTATGTCATATTTGCTGTGCCATATTTTCTGTGTCATATTTATTATGTCATATTTACTGTGCCATATTTACTGTGCCATATTATTGTTCCTTATTTACTGTGCCATATTTACTGTGTCATATTTACTATGTCATATTTACTGTGTCATATTTACTGTTCCATATTTACTTTGTCATATTTTTTGTGCCATATTTACTGTGTCATATTTAATGCCCCATATTTACAGTATCATATTTACTGTGCCATATTTGCTGTGCTATATTTACTGTGAAATATTTACTGTGCCATATTTACAGTGTCATATTTACTGTGTCATATTTACTGTACCATATTTACTATGCCATATTTACTGTTACATATTTACTATGCCATATTTACTTTGTCATATTTACTGGGCCATATTTTCTGTGCCAAATTTACTGTGCCATATTTAATGCCCCATATTTACTGAGCCATATTTAATGCCCCATATTTACTGTGCAATATTTACTGTGCCATATTTACTGTACCATATTTACTATTCCATATTTACTGTGCCATATTTACTGTACCATATTTTCTATGCCATATTTACTATGCCATATTTACTGTGCCATATTTACTGTGCTATATTTACTGTGGCATATTAATTATGCTATATTTAATGCCCCATTTTTATTGTGCCTTATTTAATTCCCCATATTTCCTGTGCCGTATTTACTTTCCTATATTTACTATGTCATATTTACTGTGCCAAATTTACTGTGACATATTTACTGTGCCATATTTACTATGCCATATTTAATGCCCCATATTTTCTGTGGCATATTTACCGTGCCATATTTAGTTCCCCATATTTAATGTATCATATTTAATGCCCCATATATACTGTGCTATATTTACTATGTCATATTTACTGTGCCATATTTACTATGACATATTAAATGCCTCATATTTACTGTGTCATATTTAATGCCCCATATTTACTCTACTATATTTAATGTGTCATATTTACTATGCCATATATACTGTGCCATATTTAATGTCCCATATTTACTGTGATATATTTACTGTGCCAAATTTACTATGCCATATTTACAGTGTCATTTTACTGTGCCATATTTACTGTGCCATATTTACTATGTCATATTTATTGTGTCATATTTACTATGCCATATTTACTATTTCATATTTACTGTGCCATATTTAATGTCCCATATTTAATGCCCCATATTTACTGTGCCACAATTACTGCACCATATTTATATTGCCATATTTACTAAGCCATATTTAATGCCCCATATTTACTATGCCATATTTAATATCTCATATTTGCTGTGCCATATTTATTTTGCCAATTTAATGCCCAATATTTACGAGGCCATATTTAAAGCCCCATATTTACAGGCCATATTTACTATGTCATATTTACTGTGCCATATATTCTATGCCACATTTAATGCCACATATTTTCTATGCCATATTTACTGTGCCATATCTACTGTACCATATTTACTGTGCCATATCTACTGTACCATATTTACTGTGCCATATTTACTTTAGTATATTTACTGTGTCATATTTTCTGTGTCATATTTACTTTATCATATTTACTGTGCCATATTTACTATACCATATTTACCATATTTACTGTGGCATATTTACTGTGGCATATTTACTGTGCCATATTTACTGTGCAATAATTACTGTGTCATATTTATTGTGACATATATACTGTGCCATATTTACTGTGCAATATTAAATGCCCCATATTTCTTGTGTCATATTTAATGCCCCATATTTACTGTGCCATATTTACCGTGCCATATTTACTGTGCCATATTTACTTTGCCATATTTACTGTGCCATATTTACTGTGACATATTCACTGTGTCATATTTACTGTGCCATATTTACTATGCCATATTTAATGCCCCATATTTTCTGAGCCATATTTAATGCCCCATATTTACTGTGCCAAATTTAATGCCTCATATTTACTGTGTCATATTTACTATACCATATTTAATGCCTCATATTTAATGCCCCATATTTACTGTGTCATATTTAATGCCTCATATTTACTATGTCATATTTACTTTGCCATATTTACTGTACAGAATTTACTATGCCAAAATTACTATGCCATATTTACTGTACCATATTTGCTATATTATATTTATTGTGCCATATTTACTATGCCATATTTATCATTCCATATTTACTATGCCATATTTAATGCCCCATATTTACTGTGCCATATTTAATGATCCATATTTACTGTGCCATATTTACTGTGCCATATTTAGTTTGCCATATTTACTATACTATATTTACTGTGCCATATTTACTTTTCCATATTTACAGTGCCATATTTACTGTGCCATATTTACTATTCCATATTTACTGTGTCATATTTAATGCCCCATATTTACTGTGCCATTTTTAATGCCCCATATTTACTGTGCCATTTTTACTGTGTCATATTTACTGTGTTATATTTATTATGCCATATTTACTGTGCCATATTTAATGCCCCATATTAACTGTGCCATATTTACTGTGCCATATTTACTATGTCGTATTTGTTGTGCCATATGTTCTGTGTCATATTTACTGTATCATATTTACTGTGCCATATTTACTGTGTCATATTTACTATTCCATATTTACTGTGTCATATTTAATGCCTCATATTTACTGTACCATATTTAATGCCGAATATTTACTATGCCATATTTAATGCCGAATATTTACTGTGCCATATTTACTGTGGCATATTTACTATGCCATATTTACTGTATCATATTTACTGTGGCATATTTACTGTGCTATATTTACTGTGCCATATTTATTGTGCAATATTTACTATGCCATATTTACTGTGCCATATTTTATGCCCCATATTTACTGTGGCATATTTTGTACCCCATATTAACTGTGCCATATTTTCTCTACCATATTTACTGTGCCATTTTTATTATGCGATATTTACTGTGCCATATTTACTATGCCAAATTTATTGTGCCATATTTACTGTGCCATATTTAATGCCTCATATTTACTGTTCCATATTTAATTCCCCTTATTTACTGTGCCATATTGGCTATGCCATATTTGCTGCGCCATATTTACTGTGCCATATTTACTGTGCCATATTTACCGTGCCATATTTACTGTGCCATATTTTCTGTGCCATATTTACTGTGCAATAGTAACCGTATCATATTTATTGTGACATATATACTATGCCATATTTATTGTGCCATATTTAATTCCCTATATTTACTGTGTCATATTGAATGCCACATATTTACTGTGCCATATTTACCGTGCCATATTTACTGTGCCATATTTACTGTGCCATATTTACTATGCCACATTTACTGTGCCATATTCACAGTGCCATATTTACTGTGCTATATTTACTATGCCATATTTAATGCCACATATTTACTGAGCCATATTTAATGCCCCATATTTACTGAGTCAAATTTAATACGTCATATTTACTATGCCATATTTATTGTGCCATATTTACTGTGCCATATTTTATGCCTCATATTTAATTCTTCATATTTATTATGTCATATTTAATGCCTCATATTTACTATGCCATATTTACTGTGCCATATTTACATTGCCATATTTACTGTGTCATATTTACTATGCCATATTTACAGTGCCATATTTACTGTGCCATATTTATTGTGCCATATTTACTATGTCATATTTATTGTGCCATATTTATTGTGCCATATTTATTGTTCCATATTTACTGTGCCATATTTAATGCCCCATATTTACTGTTCCGTATTTAATGCTCCATATTTACTGTGCCATATTTACTGTGCCATATTTACTATGCCATATTTAGTATGCCATATTTACTATACCATATTTACTGTGCCATATTTACTTTGCCATATTTATAGTGGCATATTTACTATGCCATATTTACTGTGTCATATTTAATGTGACATATTTAATGCCCTATATTTACTGTGCCATATTTAATGCTCCATATTTACTGTGCCATTTTTACTGTGCCATATTTACTGTGTCATATTTACTGTGCCATATTTACTGTGTCATATTTAATGCCCCATATTTATTGTGCCATATTTATTGTGCCATATTTACTATGTCATATTTGATGTGCCATATTTTCTATGTCATATTAACTGTACCATATTTACTATTGTTGAAACCGAAAAATCGGTCTCCGTGGAGTTCGACCCTTGGGGAAGGGGTGGCCGCACACCTACTACACTCAAGTGAGCAATCTAGGCTCAAGGCTAGGAACACAAGGGACAGACCCAAGGCCTCAGCGTGGAGGTCCCACCGCATACCCGGAAGACTATCAAACTCTTCCCCTCCCACACCAGGGGCTGAGCTAAGACACCTTCAGCGGGCTCTCTTGGCCGGCCGGAACATCTAAGGAGGATCTCAAAATCCACTCCTTAACTAGAGGTGTCTCCCTAGGTCAATATAAACTGTTCCCCGCCCGCCTTTTAATGGCGTAATACCGCCTCACAGCCCTACTCTACGCAGACCCAATTGGGCCGCTAAAATCATAACATAGGACTTCTAGGGCCGCCACGGAGCATCACAGATATTTAAAATTACAGGAATATAAATTCCGTACTTCGGCACGCAGGCCGACAACATAAACAAACTAGGCCTTCTTGGGCCGGCACAAACTGAGGGCTTAAGCCCGCTACTTCCCGCTCGCTACTGCAGCACCTGTACGCCAACGTCTCGACGAGCAGCGGCCAACCGGGCATCGGTCGGCTAACATAGGCGGGCCAAATATAATACCCGCGCCCCTTTTTATTGGGGCTATGGTGCGCATTCCCTGCAAGCGGCTAATAAACAACTTCCTCGGAGTCTTCTCCGGGAACCCCAGAACATAACCAATCCGGCTCGCATGTCCGGATGTGCTTCACACAGCATGCCTAAACCCGTACTCACGCTTCCGGGTGCTAAATGCAATTAACTGCGGGACGCACATGTCAACCCGTCGGAGAGCTCCCTTCCCCCACCCGTCGGTGGAGAGGTGCTTCCATGCAAATATGAAAATTAAGGGCTTCACCTGCCCGAGTAGAAACTTCGTTACCCTTGGAGCGTGCTTGGCGGCGAGGTCGGGAGAGGAGCTCTGGATCGATCTTATTGCATGCGGCCGCGTCGGTGGCCGATCTCCACTCCAAGGCGAGCCTTACTACAGGCCGAGCCTTGCTCCAGGCCGAGCTTACTACAGGTGGCGGTGGCCAATCTCCACTCCAAGCCGCTTGCTACCGGAGGCGACGGGAAGGAGAAGGTGGAGTCGAGTTGTGCTTCCAGGCGGCGGCCTGGACAGGAAGAATGGAGGGGGCGGGCTGCACTTGCGGCAGCCTGGACTGGAGACATGGAGGTGGCTCGGGCTCCTCCTAATGGTGGGGGCCTAGACGAGGAGCAGGAAAAAGGGGGCTCGGGCCGCACTTGCCGGCAGCGGCCTTGATCGAGAGAAGCAAGGAGGAGGAAGGGGCGTACGTGCCCTTCCTTGTGGCGACCCGGACAGGAAAAAGGAGGAGGCGGGCTGCACTCTTCCTTGCCGGCGGTCCGGACAGAGAGTGGGAGGGAGGAGCTCGGGCCCGCTCCCCCTAACGGCGGCCGGAACTGGAAGAGGAGGGAGGAGGGGCGGTGCTGCTCCAGGACGATAGAGAGAGAGGGAAGGCGGCTGGGCTCGGGCTGGTTTGGTGCGGCCGGCGACGGGAGGAGGAGGAGACCGAGCCTGCGCTGCTCCAGGCCGAGAGAAAGAGGGGCGGCGGGGGGTTGCTCCAGGCGGCCGGGAGAGAGGGAGAGGGGCGGCGGGAGTGGCTCCAGGCGGCCGATCGGGGAAGCCCTAATGGCTTTTCCTGTTTTTGTTTTCCTTCTGCCCCCGATGCCCTCCATGCTCCCCCTTTTTCCTCTTTTATATATCCTGCTATATAATATATCTTATAATATATATATATATATATGTATATATATATATATTATATATTATAAAGCTCATGCACAAAAAATATCCGCACGCACGCACGAGCACCCGCATGCCCTCGAACAGGGACGCCAACCCGTCGCCCACAGCACGCCCCTAGGCTGACATTTGGGGAGGGTCCCACTCGCCCGGCTACAGGGTTGTATAACTGTGTCATATTTACTGTTCCATATTTACTGTGCTATATTTACTACCTCATATTTACTGTGCACGATTTAATGCCCCATATTTACTGTGCCATATTTACTATGCCATATTTACGGTATCATATTTAGTGTGCCATATTTACTGTGCCATATTTAATGCCCATATTTACTGTGCCATATTTAATGCTCCATATTTACTGTGTCATATTTACTATGCTATATTTACTGTGTCATATTTACTGTGCCTTATTTAATACCCCATATTTACTGTGCCATATTTAATACCCGATATTTACTATTCCATATTTATAGTGCCATATTTATAGTGCCATATTTACAATGCCATATTTACTGTGCCATATTTACTGTGTCATATTTACTTTGCCAAATTTACTGTGTCATTTTTACTGTGCCATATTTACTGTGCCATATTTACTGTGTCATATTTACCTTGTAATATTTACTGTGCCACATTAACTGTGTCGTATTTACTGTGTCATATTTACTATGCTATATTTAATGCTGCATATATATACTTTGCCAGATTTACTGTACCATATTTATTGTGCCATATTAACTTTGCCATATTTACTGTGCCATATTTACTGTGCCATATTTACTGTGCCATATTTACTGTTCCATATTTACTGTGCAATAATTACTGTGTCATATTTATTGTGACATATATACTGTGCCATATTTACTATGCAATATTTAATGCCCCATATTTACTGTGTCATATTTAATGCCCCATATTTACTGTGCCATATTTACCGTGCCATATTTACTGTGCCATATTTACTTTGCCATATTTACTGTGCCATATTTACTGTGCCATATTTACTGTGCCATATTTACTGTGCCATATTTACTATGCCATATTTAATGCCCCATATTTTCTAAGCCATATTTAATGCCCCATATTTACTGTTCCAAATTTAATGCCTCATATCTACTGTGTCATAATTACTATGTCATATTTAATGCCTCATATTTACTATGCCATATTTACTGTGCCATATTTACTATGCAAAAATTACTATGCCATATTTATAGTGTCATATTTACTGTGCCATATTTGCTATATCATATTTATTGTGCAATATTTACTGTGCCATATTTATCATTCCATATTTACTATGCCATATTTAATGCCCCATATTTACTGTGCAATATTTAATGCTCCATATTTACTGTGCCATATTTACTATGCCATATTTAGTTTGCCATATTTACTATACTATATTTACTGTGCCATATTTACTTTTCCATATTTACAGTGCCATATTTACTGTGCCATATTTACTGTGCCATATTTACTGTGTCATATTTATTGTGCCATATTTACTGAGCCATATTTAATGCCCCATATTAACTATGCCATATCTACTGTGCCATATTTACTATGTCATATTTGTTGTGCCATGTTTTCTGTGTCATATTTATAGCGTCATATTTACGGTGCCATATTTACTGTGTCATATTTACTATTCCATATTTACTGTGTCATATTTAATGCCTCATATTTACTATACCATATTTAATGCCGAATATTTACTGTGCCATATTTACTGTGACATATTTACTATGCCATATTTACTGTATCATATTTACTATGACATATTTAATGTGCTATATTTACTGTGCCATATTTATTGTGCAATATTTACTATGCCATATTTACTGTGCCATATTTTATGCCCCATATTTACTATGTCATATTTAATACCCCATATTACTGTGCCATATTTACTCTGCCATATTTACTGTGCCATATTTATTGTGCTATATTTACTGTTCTATATTTAATATGCCAAATTTATTATGCTATATTTACTGTGCCATATTTAATGCCTCATATTTACTGTGGCATATTTAATTCCCCTTATTTACTGTGCCATATTGGCTATGCCATATTTGCTGCGCCATATTTACTATGCCATATTTACTGTGCCATATTTACCGTGCCATATTTACTGTGTCATATTTTCTGTGCCATATTTACTGTGCAATAGTAACCGTATCATATTTATTGTGACATATATACTGTGCCATATTTACTGTACCATATTTAATTCCCTATATTTACTGTGTCATATTTAATGCCCCATATTTACTGTGCCATATTTACCGTGCCATATTTACTGTGCCATATTTACTGTGTCATATTTACTATGCCATATTTACTATATCATATTCACTGTGCCATATTTACTGTGCTATATTTGTTGGAGTTCCCGTGGTGATCTAGAAGTGGTCAAACATGTAATCTCACTGCCAACGCGATATGAGCCTGTAGGGTCGCACATAAGAGCATGTGGAGAAATTAGAAGATTAACTGTGTTGGTAAGGGTTACCAATCACCCTACAGTATGGGGAGTCAGGCAAATGTTGCCAAGGGAAAATCGTCGAGAGTCGACGGGAGTCGTCGAGTTTGACTCATCGACTATGGCAAAATCGACGAGAGTCGTCAAGAATCGTTGAGTATGACTCAACGATTTCAACGCCAAGGAAAATTCGACGAGAGTCGTCGAGAATCGTCGAGTATGACTCAACGCTCTCAGCGCCAAGGCAGATTCGTCGAGAATCGTCGAGTATGACTCAACGCTCTCAGCGCCAAGGCAGATTCGTCGAGAATCGTCGAGTATGACTCAACGCTTTCAACGCCTTTTCTGCAAGGTGATTCTCGCCGATTCTACGACTGATTCTCGCCGAATCTGGAGGTGATTCTCGCCGAACGGTCCAGAAGCCCTAACTTGGGTGGTCTGCGGATAGCGATTCCTATGAACTATTTATTCCTTTGGTATAAATAGGACACTTAGGGTTTTGCGGAGATCGATCGACCAATATCGGGATTCCTGTAGCCGTACGGAAGCCGACAGAAAGAGTTCCGCCGAATCTCCTGATCCGTCAATCTCCCGATTCAGCCGGACGGAAACGTTTCGCCGCCGGCTGTTCGCTCTGCCGACCACCTCCTCTCCGGCGACCGTCACTGGTCTTGCTTTCCCTGATGCAGACCTAGCAGTTTGTGGGAAGTGCAAAGGTGCGGCTGATCTTCTTTCCGACCATCCGTGTGACGGAAGTTTGGAGTTCTCCCGCTCGTGTGGATTTCTGCAGAGACGTAGTGTAACACCCCAGAATCTCAAAATATATTCAATTGGTGATGAAGGTTGAAAGAACTCCATAGTTAAGCGTGCTTGGGCGAGAGTAGTACTGGGATGGGTGACCTCCTGGGAAGTCCCCGTACGGCCCAACTTAACTGTCGAGTTCGCTCATCAAAGGGAGGCTGTGGCCACCAACAACCCGCCTGTGGAGGGAGAGGGGTTGGGGTGCTTGGGCTGCAGCCCGGTAGCGACGCCTAGAGCGGAGCCGTGGCACTGCCACGTTGGATCGGCTAGGGTCGTTACAATAAAAAGTGCTCATCAAAGGGAGGCTGTGGCCACCAACAACCCGCCTGTGGAGGGAGAGGGGTTGGGGTGCTTGGGCTGCAGCCCGGTAGCGACGCCTAGAGCGGAGCCGTGGCACTGCCACGTTGGATCGGCTAGGGTCGTTACAATAAAAAGTGCACTTTTTATTGTAACGACCCTAGCCGATCCAACGTGGCAGTGCCACGGCTCCGCTCTAGGCGTCGCTACCGGGCTGCAGCCCAAGCACCCCAACCCCTCTCCCTCCACAGGCGGGTTGTTGGTGGCCACAGCCTCCCTTTGATGAGCAAACTCGACAGTTAAGTTAGGCCGTACGGGGACTTCCCAGGAGGTCACCCATCCCAGTACTACTCTCGCCCAAGCACGCTTAACTATGGAGTTCTTTCAACCTTCATCACCAATTGAGCTGCAGCTCAATTGGTGATGAAGGTTGAAAGAACTCCATCGTTAAGCGTGCTTGGGCGAGAGTAGTACTGGGATGGGTGACCTCCTGGGAAGTCCCCGTACGGCCCAACTTAACTGTCGAGTTCGCTCATCAAAGGGAGGCTGTGGCCACCAACAACCCGCCTGTGGAGGGAGAGGGGTTGGGGTGCTTGGGCTGCAGCCCGGTAGCGACGCCTAGAGCGGAGCCGTGGCACTGCCACGTTGGATCGGCTAGGGTCATTACAATAAAGCAGAACACCCGCGAATATACACTCTTGAGATGCAGGAGCCGCAAAGCTCAAATCAAGCAGAACAGCAAATCCGTGCTTTGGACTTCATGGAGGCCGCTAAACGGATTCTGCGAGATGCGGAGAAGCCGAAATAAAGTGGAGTGTGCACTTTATTTTGTTGTCTATTGTCTGTATGTATGTATGTATTTTTGTTTGTGACAAACAGTGGTGGTGGTACGATTCCATGGGGCGAGCCAAGCTGTGGCCTCTGAGCTTTAAACCTGGATCGTTTTGGTTTGTATCGCAACAGCGTGGTTGTGTTGATACTTGTGCGTTGCGCTAAATTTTGGGATGAAATTTCGATTAGGAGGGGAGGGTTGTAACACCCCAGAATCTCAAAATATGTTGGTACACAATTTTGAGTAGCAGGCTGTTAGACACGGCCTGGGACACGGGCGTGTCCCAGGGCGTGTCGGGGGTACACGGCCTGGGACACGGGCGTGTCCCAGGGCGTGTTCGATTTAAAGTTCGAATTTGGCCTATTCGAGTCAGAGCCGTACACGGCCGTGAACACGGCCACGAACACGGGCGTGTCAGGCTGAACACGGGCGTGTCAGCTGCCGTGTTCCGACCCGTGTACTGGTTTTGGAAGTCGATGAGTGCCGTGTAGCAGGGGACACGGGCGTGTCAGGTTCGACACGGGCGTGTCGATGCCCGTGTTGTTCAGTCGGTTCCAAACCGCGTGTGCCGCTTAAGGGTACACGGCCTGTGACACGGGCGTGTCACAGGCCGTGTCAGCCAAAAATTGGGTTCTTGGGCAGATCTCGGCCGTTCGTTTCCTTCTATTTGGATCTTGTGGTCCAAAGCTTTTCCAGCCTCTTTAAGGCCGTGGATTGAGATGAAATCTCATTTCCACTTAGCCTTTCTCTCTCTAAAGAGAAGAAAGAGAGGAGAGCTTGGAGGAAGAGGAGGAGGAGCTTTCCGGCCGCCGGTGGAGCTTCGTCGAGCCGAATAGAGAGCCGAGTGCAGCGTTGCGGAGGCAAGGCCGCTGCGGTGTTTTCCATCCGGCTAGTTTTCTATGGCGCCGAAGCGATCGTCAAGGGTAACGATATTTCTTCCTTGGGCAGGTGAAGCCCTTTGTTTTGCATGTGCATGGGATCCTCCATCAAGAGATGGAAACGCGTAAGTGATTCCAGCAGTTGAGTCTGCATCTAGAGCCGGAAGTCTGTAGTACGGCATAGGCATACTGTGTGAAGCCCATCCAGACGTATGTCGGGATTGGTGATGTTTATATTGCGATCCGGAGAAGACTCCGTGTATTCATCGTTTAGCCTGCGGAGATGGTGAGGACGATGTGTTTGGTGTATAGGATGCTTTGCATAGCTCCTTTGGTTGCATGCTTGTTAAGAGCTGGTTGATGGAGTGCGGACACCTCTGAGTGGGTGGGTGCGTGAGGTCTTCAACAAGGGTTTGGAGGCTTATGCCCATTCTACCAAGTGGCGATGAACACCTCTGAGTGGGTGGGTGCGAGAGGTCTTCAACAGGGGTTTGGAGGCTTATGCCCATTCCACCAAGTGGCAATGTTAAGATCGGATGAGCGGTCGATTGGTAGCAAAGCAGCAGGGCGAATTCCCTAGGCTTGTTACACTACGTGGGTAGGTCGACTGATAGTGCTCACGGGTTTTGGTGTGGTGCGTACCTCTGAGTGAGACGGGTGCGTGAGGTCTTCAACAAGGGTTTGGAGGCTTATGCCCGCCTACCATGTACAAACCATAAAAGGTGCCCTGAGTGCACGGAGCGCCTGGCATTGAGGCCGGCGTTTGTGATGTTGGGTGTATGTTATTTATATGTTGAAGTTGCTATACATGCAGGGAAGGAACCACTGCCCCGGGTAAGGGGTGGGGTCGTTATAATTGGTCAGCTGAATGCTGACCGTTGCTTTGTTTATCACCCATGGGGTGGACGTCCATATGCCGGTGTTGCGGGCTAATGGATTGAGCGGGCAAAAGCCCATGCTGCTGGTAGGCCCTTGAAGGCCGTGCGAAGTGTTGGATTTCATGTGTGGCCGGCCTGCGTGCCGATGTATGAAATTATATGTGTTGTAAAGAGTAACTTGTAAGGCCTTAAGGCCGTGTGCGGTGTGGTCTTGTAAACATTCCTGGTTATACATATAAATGTGATATTTATATCGTAGTGGACATTTATTGTTATGAGTTCTTACACTTAATAAGCTTCCGCTAGAATGCTCTGAGTTAGGACTCGTTTGGTTTGATATTATCCTGTGACCTCACCGTCTGTTTGTGGCATATAGTGTGGGGCCCCGGCCGGACCTTCTACTATACGTCGTTTAACGGATGGGGTCGTTACACGTAGATATTATTCTACGTGGAACTCGCCACCGACAAGGAATCACATTTGGAGCATCTTCATTGAGTTGTGACTCAACACCAAGAGGTAATTTTTGCCTAATTTTGTTAACTTCTTGATTCAACATGCATGGCCCGATCCAATCTCTTTTGGGTTGTTCTAGATTTTATTACTTCCGCTGCGTGCACAAGTGTTGTGCCAACCTCATAGAGAAACCCAACAGTGGTATCAGAGGGAGGTTCCGACCATGTTTGTTATATTGGAAGTTAGGTTATTCCAGTACGTGTAAACCTAGGGATTTAGAAGTGTTCTAAATGTCTAGATTTAATCTTGGCACCCCGCCGGGAACGTCTGGAATCTTGGAGTAATTTCTAATCGTTAGAAATTGATGTCTCCTTAGCAGTAACCATCCCTCCGTTTTGTTTTGGATTTTGAATCCAACATAGAAAGATGAGCTTGTCTACTGCTTTAAGTTGAGTTGCTTTTGTCCCTTGTCCAATGCATGTAAACCTGAAGATTTGGAAGTGTCCAGATGTTCAGATTTAGCCCTTCCTTTCTATCAAATGTTGATAATGTCAGGTTGTGCACATAAGGGATGCATGGGGTTTTTAGTGAAGTGTTTTTCTTTGGATGTGCACATTGATCAAATGTTGATCATGGTTAATTGTTAACCTATAATTAAAATCCCTTCCTCTAATATTAAGTGTTCGGATGCCTTCCGATGGATGACACTCTTCCTGCCTCGATCGATGAAGTGTGGGCTTGCCAAAGCAAGGTGCATTAATCTATCTTGGTAAGGGTGCGAGCGGATAATTGTGATATCCCACTATTGACATCGGGTCTAACTTAACTAGGTGACCTCAAAAGTTGAGTGCCTAGAGGCATGGGGTTGGCATGCACCATATGATGGATGCGAATAAGGAGTTATTCACCAACCATACAAGAATTGCATGAGGATGCAATTGGCAAGCGTTGCCTACCTAAATAACCACATCGTGAGAGGAAAGCAAAAGCTGACTCATAGTGTTGGTGAAATACGGATCTTGTCCACTAAGAGAGTAGCTCGCATGAACTCTCCGAATTGATAGTGAGGGCTATTATTTCGAATAAAATAGTGGGAGTCTTAGTTGAAGTCCAAATTAAGAAAAATAATTGTATTTTGAAATTTTGGTACTGATTATTCTGTATGAATTCTTGTAAAATTCCATGGCAAGTGGTTCGCACTCAACTCTGTCTCTGAGAGCCATCCTTGAGAAGGATAAGCTCAGTGGGACTAATTACATGGACTGGTACAGGAACCTTAGAATTGTTCTCAGGCAAGAGCGAAAGCTCTATGTCTTGGAAGAAGAAGCCCCCGAGGTGCCGACCGGGAATTCTTCCCGTGCTGATAAAGATACTTATAAGAAGTATACTGATGACGCCTTAGACGTCGAATGCCTTATGCTTGCCACCATGAACTCTGAGCTTCAGAAGCAACATGAGAGCATGGGGTGCAAGGAGATTGATGAGCATCTCAAGAAAATGTTTCAAGGGCAAGCTCGTCAAGAGAGGTTCGATGTCACAAAAGCGTTATTTCAGTGCAAGATGGGAGCTCGAGACTCAGTAGGGACTCACATACTCAAGATGATTGGGTATATAGAGAACCTTGAAAGACTGGGTTTTCCTCTGGGTCAAGAGTTGGCCATAGATCTGATCCTGCAATCGTTGCCGGACAGTTACGAGCAGTTTGTCTTGAACTACAACATGAATGAGATAGACAAGACACTGCCCGAGCTCCTAGGCATGTTGAGAACTGCCGAGATCAATATGAAGAAGGCCAAGCCTGCCAGCCCCATACTGATGGTGCATAAGGGCAAGGGCAAGGCCAAGGGCTTCAAGAAGACGAAGGTGGGACCTAAGTCACATCTTGAGCCAAAGTCTTCTGCACTGATGAAGAAGAAGAGCACGGTGAAGGAGGGGAAATGCCACCACTGTGGCAAGGCTGGTCATTGGAGGAAGAACTGTCCTTCGTACATTGAGGGTCTGCAGAAAATGAAGGGAGGTATGACTTCCGCTTCAAGTATTTACGTTATAGAGATAAACCTTTCTGCTCCTTCATCTTGGGTATTGGATACCGGATGTGGTTCTCACATTTGTACAAATGTGCAGGAACTGGGAAGGAGAAGATTGCTGAGTAAAGGGGAGGTGGACCTTCGTGTCGGTAATGGAGCAAGAGTTGCTGCTGTAGCCGTAGGGGTTTACCGTCTTTCTTTGCCCAATGGGCTTGTAATAGAACTAGATAACTGTTATTTTGTTCCGGCAATAACTAGAAACATTATATCCATTTCATGCTTGGACATGATTGGATTTTCTTTTATGATTAAGAACAACTGTTGTTCTATATTTAAGAATGACGTTTGTTATACTGTAGCCCAATTGTTTAATGGTCTTTATGTTTTGAACTTGGACCATCAGATCTATAATGTAGAAAATAATAAAAGACTAAGAACAAATGACTCAAACCCTACATATCTCTGGCATTGCCGTTTGGGCCATATAAACGAGAAGCGCATATCCAAGCTCCATAAAGATGGATTTCTGGACTCATTTGATTATGAATCATTTGAGCGATGCGAATCTTGTTTGTTAAGCAAGATGACTAAGGCCCCTTTCACTGGTTATACTGAGAGGGCTGAGGATCTCTTGGGTGTTGTACATAGTGATGTATGCGGACCCATGAGTTCCATGGCTAGAGGTGGGTATTTCTACTTTGTTACATTTACTGATGATTTCAGTAGATACGATATGTGTATCTTATGAAGTGCAAATCCGAGACCTTTGAAAAGTTCAAAGAGTTCAAGAATGAAGTAGAGAACCAGTTGGGTAAAAGGGTTAAAGCACTCCGATCTGATCGAGGTGGCGAATACCTGAGTCATGAGTTCCATGATCATCTGAAAGAGTGTGGTATTGTATCACAGCTCACTCCACCTAGAACACCACAGCATAATGGTGTATCTGAGAGGAGAAATCGTACTTTGTTAGACATGGTACGTTCTATGATGAGTCATGCAGACTTGCCTGTTTCCTTTTGGGGTTTTGCTTTAGAGACTGCTGCAATGACACTGAATCGCGCTCCAACGAAAACGGTTCTGAAGACACCATATGAGATATGGACTGGGAAGCGTCCTAGTATGTCGTTCATTAATATTTGGGGCTGTGAGGCATACGTGCGACGTCAAATGCCTGACAAGCTGGAACCCAAATCAGATAAATGTTATCTGGTGGGTTATCCTAAGGAAAAGAAAGGGTATTACTTTTACCTACCGTCCGAGGGCAAAGTGTTTGTCGCAAGGTTTGACGTCTTCTTGGAGAAAGAGTTCTTATCAAGAAAGACTGAAAAGGTAGAACTTGAAGAAGTTCAAGAATCACAAGTAATGAATGAACCGGAATTGGATTCTGAGACAGGACTACAAGATGTTGTAGCTAGAGAACCTGCTCAAGAAACACAAGTCCTACGTAGATCTGGTAGACCGAGGTTTAAGCTTGAGAGATATGGATTTCTCATGTCTCAAATAGGTAATGTGTTGCTTATGGATCATGATGATGAACCAGCAACCTACCAATAGGCTATGAATGGACCGGACTCCGACAAATGGCTTGAGGCTATGAAATCCGAGATGGACTCCATGTATGCAAACCAAGTTTGGAACTTGGTGGAACCACTTGAAGGGGTACGACCCATAGGGTGCAAATGGGTCTTCAAGAAGAAGACCGACAAGGATGGGAATGTACAGACATTCAAAGGGCGACTGGTGGCTAAGGGTTTCAAGCAAATTCATGGTATTGACTATGATGAGACCTTTTCCCCTGTTGCCAAGGTAAAGTCCATAAGGATATTGCTTGCTATTGCTGCGTATTATGACTACGAGATCTAGCAGATAGATGTCAAAATGGCTTTCCTTAATGGAAACCTCCTTAAGGAAGTGTACATGACACAACCCGAGGGTTTTGTATCCCCAAATAAAGCCACTAAAATATGCAAGCTGAACAAGTCCATCTATGAACTGAAACAGGCCTCTCGAAGTTGGAATCTTCGTTTTGATGAGAAAATCAAAGAGTTTGGTTTCATCAAGAATGAAGATGAGCCTTGTGTTTACAAGCGAATCAGTGGGAGCATTGTTGTCTTCCTGATATTGTATGTAGATGATATACTTTTGATTGGGAATGACATTCCTACCCTGAAAGTTGTTAAGAACAACCTAGGGAACTGCTTTTCTACGAAGGACTTGGGTGAAACGACTTACATACTCGGTATTAAGATCTATAGAGATAGATCGAAGAAGTTGCTGGGTTTGACCCAGAGTACATACATTGAAAAGGTGTTGAAGCGGTTCAACATGCTTGAGTCCAAGAAAGGATTTTTACCCATGTCTCATGGTGTGAATCTCTCTAAGGACCAGTGTCCAAAATCTTGTGAAGATAAGGACCGCATGAATTTGATTCCATATGCTTCGGCAATTGGATCAATCATGTATGCAATGTTATGCACTTGACCCGATGTCTCCTTTGCTTTGAGCATGACTAGCAGGTATCAGTCAGACCCCGTTAAATGTCACTGGATTGCAGTCAAGAATATCCTGAAGTACTTGAGAAGGACTAAGGATGTGTTCTTGGTGTATGGTGGAGAGGAAGAGCTCGTTGTAAGTGGTTACACGGATGCTAGCTTCCAAACTGATAGAGATGATTCAAAGTCTCAGTCAGGGTTTGTGTTTTGCCTTAATGGAGGAGCTGTGAGCTGGAAGAGTTCCAAGCAAGAGACAGTTGCTGATTCTACAACAGAGGCCGAGTATATCGCTGCAGCTAACGCAGCAAAGGAGGCTGTATGGATTAGGAAATTCATCGGCGAGCTTGATGTAGTTCCTAGCATTGTTGGTCCCGTAGTTCTCTACTGTGATAACAATGGTGCAATTGCACAATCTAAGGAACCTAGATCCCATCAGCGCTCCAAGAACATACTTCGGCGGTTCCATCTTATTCGTGAGATTGTCGAACGAGGAGATGTGAACATTTGCAGAGTGCCGACTGAGGAGAATATTGCGGATCCACTGACAAAGCCTCTCGCACAGAGAAAGCATGATGGTCATACTAGATCAATGGGTATGCGATACCTAAGTGATCAACTCTAGTGAGAGTCTTGTGGGTTGCATGTAAACATATATTCTGTTGGCTGATTGTTGTTTACTCATATGATGAATTGTGTACCAATTGTTTCTTTTTTACAATTAATGGCAAGTTCTTTTATTATGATTTTTCTATGTGATAGTTAAATTATAACATAATAAATACCCTTAGAGTGTTCGCTTCCATAGGACATCAAGTACGTGACTTGAATGTGAGAGTCTATGATTTATTTGAAGCTTCATTCTTAAAAGGTCCCTAGTCGTTGTATCGTCATAGAAACTAAGGGTGATGATGATACCTTAAGACTAGCACGCGCGTTGACTGATGACCAGTTCTCACAGGTCATGATATTGTGATATCAAGTCATCACGTGGGTACTTGTTAATGAACAAGTTGTACTGGACCGAACCAACCTGAGACTACTTTGTGGATTGTTTTCTAATCGTGTCACAAGTAGGTCTCTATTGGCAATGGTGTTGTGGTCCTTTAACCTGACGTCACAGCATTCATCAAGTGAGGAAGAGCGTGCTTTGATGTCATCTAAAGTCTTCCTTGAGAAGGTTGATGATAAGGGTGGTTGTTGGGTACGTTACGAATCATTTGGGTGTTTGTGTGTGAGCAGATATGGGATTTGTCCTCCTATATGACAGGAGTTGCATCCATGGGCCCCTTGATTGAAATGGACTGAGAAATGCATGGCCATGCTTGGTTGAGTCAGTATGTGATATTGGACTCACCATTCTCTTGAAGTCCGTTCTAGATCAAGAAACTTGGATTGAGCTATTATGAGGGTGACACGGTCCATGCCTCTAGTTCTTTCCGGATGTAAGGGACAAAGGGACAAAGACAACGCTGGAACATTGGTCATGAAGGCTTATGAGTTATGAACTCTTATTGCTTGGGGAGCAATGATGCATTGTTAGATGCCGCTCATTGTTTGTGAGGTTTTTGGTTTGATACTTTCAAGATCAAGTGTGAGACTGTTGGAGTTACCATGGTGATCTAGAAGTGGTCAAACATGTAATCTCACTGCCAACACGATATGAGCCTGCAGGGTCGCACATAAGAGCATGTGGAGAAATTGGAAGATTAACTGTGTTGGTAAGGGTTACCAATCACCCTACAGTATGGGAAGTCAGGCAAATGTTGCCAAGGGAAAATCGTCGAGAGTCGACGGGAGTCATCGAGTTTGACATGTCGACTATGGCAAAATCGACGAGAGTCGTCGAGAATCGTTGAGTATGACTCAACGATTTCAACGCCAAGGAAAATTCGACGAGAGTCGTCGAGAATCATCGAGTATGACTCAACGCTCTCAGCGCCAAGGCAGATTCGTCGATAATCGTCGAGTATGACTCAACGCTCTCAACGCCAAGGCAGATTCATCGAGAATCGTCGAGTATGACTCAACGCTCTCAGCGCCAAGGCAGATTCGTCGAGAATCGTCGAGTATGACTCAACGCTCTCAACGCCTTTTCTGCAAGGTGATTCTCGCCGATTCTGCGACTGATTCTCGCCGAATCTGGAGGTGATTCTCGCCGAACGGTCCAGTAGCCCTAACTTGGGTGGTCTGCGGATAGCGATTCCTATGAACTGTTTATGCCTTTGGTATAAATAGGGCACTTAGGGTTTTGCGGAGATCGATCGACCAATATCGGGATTCCTGTAGCCGTACGGAAGCCGACGGAAAGAGTTCCGCCGAATCTCCTGATCCGCCGATCTCCCGATTCCGCCGGACAGAAACGTTCCGCCGCCGGCTGTTCGCTCCGTCGACCACCTCCTCTCCGGCGACCGTCGCTGGTCTTGCTTTCCCTGACGCAGACCTAGCAGTCCGTGAGAAGTGCAAAGGTGCGGCTGATCTTCTTTCCGACCATCCGTGTGACGGAAGTTTGGAGTTCTCCCGCTCGTGTGGATTTCTGAAGAGACGTAGATATTATTTACTATGCCATATTGTGCCAACCTCATAGATTTTATTACTTCTGCTGCGTGCACAAGTATTGTGCCAACCTCATAGAGAAACCCAAAAATATTTACTATGCCATATTTAATGTCCCATATTTACTGAGCCATATTTAATGCCCCATATTTACTGAGCCATATTTAATGCCCCATATTTACTATGCCATATTTATTGTTCCATATTTACTTTGCCATATTTAATGCCTCATATTTAATTCTCCATATTTACTATGTCATATTTAATGACTCATATTTACTATGCCATATTTACTGTACCATATTTACATTGCCATATTTACTGTGGCATATTTACTATGCCAAAATTACTATGCCATATTTACAGTGCCATATTTACTGTGCCATATTTACTGTGCCATATTTACTATGTCATATTTATTATGCCATATTTACTGTGACATATTTATCGTTCCATATTTACTGTACCATATTTAATGCCCCATATTTACTATGCCATATTTAATTCTCCATATTTACTGTGCCATATTTACTGTGCCATATTTAGTATGCCATATTTACTATACCATAGTTACTGTGCTATATTTACTTTGCCATATTTATAGTGCCATATTTACTGTGCCATATTTACTGTGTCATATTTAATGTGGCATATTTAATGCCCCATATTTACTGTGCCATATTTAATGCCCCATATTTACTGTGCCATTTTTACTGTGCTATATTTACTGTGTCATATTTACTGTGCCATATTTACTGTGCCATATTTACTGTGCCATATTTAATGCCCCATATTTTCTGTGCCATATTTATTGTGCAATATTTACTATGTCATATTTAATGTGCCATATTTTCTGTGTCATATTTACTGTGTCATATTTACTGTGCCATATTTACTGTGTCATATAAACTGTGTCATATAAACTGTTCCTTATTTACTGTGCTATATTTAATACCTCATATTTATTGTGCCAGATTTAATGCCCCATATTTACTGTGCCATATTTACTGTGGAATATTTACTATGCCATATTTACTGTATCATATTTACTGTGGCATATTTACTGTGCTATATTGACTGTGTCATATTTACTATGCCATATTTACTGTGTAATATTTACTATGCCATATTTACTGTGCCATATTTACTGTGCCATATTTTACGCCCCATATTTACTGTGGTATATTTAATACCCCATATTTACTGTGCCATATTTACTATGCCATATTTACTGTGCCATATTTATTGTGCAATATTTACCGTGCCATATTTACTGTGCCATATTTTATGCTCCATATTTACTGCCCAATATTTACTGTGCCATATTTACTGTGCCATATTTACTATGTCATATTTACTGTATCTTATTTACTATGTCATATTTACTGTGCCATATTTACTGTGCCATATTTACTGTGTCATATTTAATGTGCCATATTTACTGTGCCATATTTAATGCCTCATATTTACTGTGCCATATTTAATTCCCCTTATTTACTGTGCCATATTTGCTGTGCCATATTTGCCGTGCCATATTTACTGTGCCATATTTACTGTGCCATATTTACTGTGCCATATTTACTGTGCCATATTTATTGTGCCATATTTACTGTGCCATATTTACTGTGCAATAATTACTGTGTCATATTTATTGTGACATATATACTGTGTCATATTTACTGTGCCATATTTAATGCCCCATATTTACTGTGTCATATTTAATACCCCATATTTACTGATCCATATTTACCGTACCATATTTAATGTTCCATATTTTCTATGCCATATTTACTGTGCCATATTTACTGTGGCATATTCACTGTGGCATATTTACTGTGCCATATTTACTGTGCCATATTTACTGTGCCGTATTTAATGCCCCATATTTACTGAGCAATATTTAATGCCCCATATTTACTGTGCCAAATTTAATGCCTCATATTTACTATGCCTTTTTTATGCCCCATATTTACTGTGCCATATTTAATGTGTCATATTTACTGTGCCATATTTACTGTGCCATATTTACTTTGCCATATTTACTGTACCATATTTACTATACAAAATTTACTAAGCCATATTTATAGTGTCATATTTACTGTGCCATATTTACTGTGCCATATTTGCTATGTCATATTTATTGTGCCATATTTACTATGCCATATTTATCGTTCCATATTTAATGTGCCATATTTAATGGCCCATATTTATTGTGCCATATTTAATGCTCCATATTTACTGTGCCATATTTACTATACCATATTTTATATGCCATATTTACTATACCATTTTTACCGTGCCATATTTACCGTGCCATATTTACAGTGCCATATTTACTGTGCCATATTTACTGTGCCATATTTACTGGGCCATATTTAATGCCCCATAACTATTGTGCCATATTCAATGCCCATATTTTCTGTGCCATTTTTACTGTGTCATATTTACTGTGTCATATTTACTATGCCATATTTAATGCCCCATATTTACTGTGCAATATTTGCTGTGCCATTTTTACTATGTTATATTTGTTGTGTCATATTTTTTGTATCATATTTACTATGTCATATTTACTGTGCCATATTTACTGTGTCATATTTACTGTTCCATATTTACTGTGACATATTTAATACCTCATATTTATTGTGCCATAATTAATGCCCCATTTTTACTGTGCCATATTTACTGTGGAATATTTACTAAGCCATATTTACTGTGACATATTTACTGTGCTATTTTTATTGTGCCATATTTACAGTGCCATATTTACTGTGCAATATTTACTATGTCATATTTACTATGCCATATTTTATGCCCCATATTTAATATGGCATATTTAATACCCTATATTTACCATACCATATTTATTGTGCCATATTTACTGTGCCATATTTATTGTGCGATAATTACTGTGCCATATTTAATGCTACATATTTACTGTGCCATATTTAATGTCCCGTATTTACTGTGCCATATTTAATGCTTCATATTTACTGTGACATATTTAATGCCCCATATTTTCTGTGCCATATTTACCGTGCCACATTAAATGCCCCTTATTTACTGTGCTATATTTAATGCCCCATATTTACTGTGTCATATTTAATACCCCATATTTACTATGCCATATTTACTGTGCCATATTTACTGTGGCATATTTACTGTGACATATTTACTGTGTCATATTTACTATTCCATATTTACTGTGCCATATTTACAATGCCATATTTACTGTGCACTATTTACTCTGCCATATTTAATGCCCCATATTTACTGTGCCATATTTAATGCCCCGTATTTATTGTTCCATATTTAATTCTCTATATTTACTATGCCATATTTAATGCCCTATATTTACTGTGCCATATTTATTATTCCATATTTTCTGTGTCATATTTAATGTGACATATTAAATGCCCCATATTTACTGTGCCATATTTAATGCCCCATATGTATTGTGTCATATTTAATGCACCATATTTACTGTGCCACATTTACTGTACCATATTTACTGTGCCATATTTAGTATGTCAGATTTACTGTACCATATTTATAGTGCCATATTTACTGTGCCATATTTGCTGTGCCATATTTGCTGTGGCATATTTACTGTGCCATATTTACTGTGCAATATTTACTGTGACATATTTACTGTGTCATATTTACTGTTCCATATTTACTATGCCATATTTACTATGCCATATTTACTGTGCACAATTTACTCTGCCATATTTAACGCCCCATATTTACTGTGCCATATTTAATGCCCCGTATTTATTGTTCCATATTTAATTCCCCATATTTACTATGCCATATTTAATGCCCCATATTTACTGTGCCATATTTATTATTCCATATTTATTGTGCCATATTTAATGTGACATATTAAATGCCCCATATTTACTGTGCCATATTTAATGCCCAATATGTATTGTGTCATATTTAATGCACCATATTTACTGTGCCACATTTACTGTACCATATTTACTGTGCCATATTTAGTATGTCAGATATACTGTACCATATTTACAGTGCCATATTTACTGTGCCATATTTGCTGTGCCATATTTGCTGTGACATATTTACTGTGGCATATTTACTGTGCCATATTTACTGTGCCATATTTACTGTCCCATATTTACTGCCCCATATTTACTGTGTTATATATACTATGCCATATTTACAGTGTCATATTTGGTGTGCCATATTTATTATATCATATTTACTGTGCCATATTTATTATGACATATTTATAGTGTCATATTTACTATGCCATATTTACTGTACCATATTTACTGTGCCATATTTACTGTGCTATATTTACTGTGCCATATTAACTTTGTCATATTTATTGAGCCATATTTACTGTGCCATTTTTAATGTCCCATGTTTACTGTGCCAAATTTAATGCCCCATATTTAGTGTGTCATATTTACTGTGCCATATTTACTGTGCCATATTTAATGCTCCATATTTACTGAGACATATTTAATGCCCTATATTTCTTATGCCATATTTAATGCCTCATATTTACTGTGCCATATTTACTACCTCATATTTAATGCCCCATATTTACTGTGCCATATTTAATACCTCATATTTACGATGCCATATTTACTGTGCCATATTTACTTTGCCATATTTACTGTGCCATATTTACTATGCTAAATTTACTATGCCATATTTACAGTATCATATTTACTGTGCCATATTTACTGTGCCATATTTACTATGTCATATTTATTGTGCCATATTTACTGTGCCATATTTAATGTTCCATATTTACTGTGCCATATTTAATGTCTCATATTTACTGTGCCTTATTTAATGCCCCATATTTACCTTGCCATATTTACTGTGCTATATTTACTATGCCATATTTAGTATGCCATATTTACTATACCATATTTACTGTGCCATATTTACCGTGCCATATTTATAGTGCCATATTTACAGTGCCTTATTTACTGTGCCATATTAACTTTGCCATATTTACTGTGACATATTTAATGCCTCATATTTAATGTATCATATTTAATGCCCCATATTTACTCACCCATTTTTACTGTGCCATATTCACTGTGTCATATTTACTGTGCCATATTAATTGTGCCATATTTATTGCCCCATATTTTCTGTGCCATATTTTCTGTGTCATATTTTTTGTGTCATATTTGCTGTGCTATATTTACTGTGTCATATTTACTGTGTCATATTTACTGTGCCATATTTACTGTGCCATATTTATTGTTCCATATTTAGTATGTCATATTTAATGTCTCATATTTACTGTGCCATATTTAATGCCCCATATTTACTGTGCCATATTTACTGTGACATATTTACTATGCCATATTTACTGTATCATTTTTACTGTGGTATATTTACTGTGCTATATTTAGTGTGCCATATTTACTGTGTCATATTTACTGTGACACATTTACTGTGCCATATTTACTGTACCATATTTACTGTACCATATTTACTGTGCCATTTTTACTATTCCATTTTTACTGTGCCATATTAACTATCATATTTACTGTACTATATTTACTGTGCCATATTTACTATGCCATATTTAACGCCCCATATTTACTGTGCCAAATTTAATGCCCCATATTTAGTGTGTCATATTTACTGTGCCATATTTACTGTGTTATATTTACTATGCCTTATATACTATGCCAAATTTACAGTGTCATATTTACTATGCCATATTTACTGTGCCATATTTGCTGTGCCATATTTACTATGCCTTATTCACAGTGTCATATTTACTATGCCATATTTCCAGTATCATATTTACTGTGCCATATTTACTATGCCATTTTTACTGGGCCATATTTACTGTGCTATTTTTACTGTTCCATATTTACTGTTCTATATTTACTTTATCATATTTATTGTGCCATATTTTCTGTGTCGAATTAAATGCCCCATATTTACAATGCCATATTTACTGTGGCATATTTGCTATGCCATATTTACTGTGACATATTTACTATTCCATATTTACAATGCCATATTTACTGTGTCATATTTACTGTACCATATTTACCGTGCCATATTTACTGTGCCATATTTACTGTGTTTTATTTACTGTCATATTTACTGTGCCATATTTTCTGTGCCATATTTACTGTGCCATATTTAATGCCCCATATTTACTGTGACATATTTAATGCCCCATATTTACTATGTCATATTTACTGCCCCATATTTACTAAGCCATATTTACTATTCCACATTTACTGTGCTATATTTGCTGTGCCTTATTTACTATGCCATGTTTACTAAGCCATATTAACTGTACCATATTTACTGTGCCATATTTACTATGTCATATTTATTGTGCCATATTTTCTGTGCCATATTTACTATACCATATTTATTGTGCCATATTTATTGTGCTATATTTATTGTGCTATATTTAATGCCCTACTTTTACTGTGACTTATTTAATTCCCTATATTTACTGTGCCATATTTACTTTGCCATATTTATTGTGTCATATTTACTGTGCCATATTTACTATGCCATATTTACTAGGTCATATTTAATGCCCAATATTTTCGGTGGCATATTTACCGTGCCATATTTAGTTCCCCATATTTACTGTATCATATTTAATTCCCCATACTTACTGTGGTATATTTATTATGACATATTTACTGTGCCATATTTACTGTGCCATATTTAATGTTCCATATTTACTGTGCCATATTTAATGCCCCATATTTACTGTACCATATTTAATGTGCCATATTTACTATGCCATATTTACTATACCATATTTACTGTGCCATATTTATTTTGCCATATTTATTTTTGCCATATTTAATGCCCCATATTTACGGTGCCATATTTAATGCCCCATATTTACTGGCCTTATTTACTGTGTCATATTTACTGTGCCATATTTAATGCCCCATATTTACTATGCCATATTTATTGTGCCATATTTACTGTGTCATATTTTCTGTGCCATAGTTAGTGTGCTGTATTTAATGCCCCATATTTACCGTGTCATATTTAAATCCCCATATTTACTGTGGCATATTTACTATGCCATATTTGCTGGCTTATATTTACTGTGCCATATTTACTGTGCCATATTTACTGTGCCATATTTATTATGTCATATTTACTATGTCATATTTAATGCCCCATATTTACTGTGCCATATTTACTATGTCATATTTAATGTCTCATATTTACTGTACCATATTTAATGCCCCATATTTACTGTGCCATATTTACCGTGTCATATTTACTATGTCATATTTACTGTATCATATTTACTGTGTTATATTTACTGTGCCATATTTACTGTGCCATATTTAATGCCTCATATTTTCTGTACTATATATAATGCCCCATATTTAATGCCCCATATTTACTGCCCCATATTAACTGTGCCATATTTACTGTGCCATATTTGCTATACCATATTTGCTATGCCATATTTACTGTACCATATTTACTGTGCCTTATTTAATGCCCCATATTTACTGTGCCATATTTAATGCCCGATATTTACTATGACATATTTACTGTATTATATTTACTGTGCTATATTTACTGTGCTATATTTACTGTGCCATATTTACTGTGCCATATTTATTGTGCTATATTTAATGCCCTATTTTTACTGTGCCTTATTTAATTCCCTATATTTACTGTGCCATATTTACTGTGCCATATTTAATGTCTCATATTTACTGTACCATATTTAATGCCCCATATTTACTGTGCCATATTTACCGTGTCATATTTACTATGTCATATTTACTGTATCATATTTACTGTGCCATATTTATTGTGCCATATTTACTGTGCCATATTTACTGTGCCATATTTTCTGTGCAATATTTACTGTGCCATATTTACTGTGCCATATTTAATGCCTCATATTTTCTGTACCATATATAATGCCCCATATTTAATGCCCCATATTTACTGCCCCATATTTACTGTACCATATTTACTGTGCCATATTTGCTGTACCATATTTGCTATGCAATATTTACTGTGCCATATTCACTGTGCCTTATTTAATACGCAATATTTACTGTGCCATATTTAATGCCCGATATTTTCTATGACATATTTACTGTATCATATTTACTGTGCTATATTTACTGTGCTATATTTAATGTGCCATATTTACTGTGCCATATTTACTGTGTCATATTTAGTGCCCCATATTTATTGTGCCATATATAATGCCCCATATTTACTATGCCATATTAACTGTGCCATATTTAATGTGCCCTATTTGATGTGTTATATTTACTGTGCTTAATTTACTGTGCCATATTTACTGTGTAATATTTACTGTGCCTATTTAATACCACTTATTTACTGTGCTATATTTAATGCCCGATATTTACTATGCCATATTTATAGTGACATATTTATTGTGTCATATTTCTGTGCCATATTTACTGTTCAATATTTACTGTGCCATATTTATTGTGTCATATTTACTATGCCATATTTACTGTGCCATATTTACTGTGCAATATTTAATGACCAAAATTTATTATGTCATAATTAATACCCCATATTTACTGTGCTATATTTACTATGCCATATTTAATTTCCCATATTTACTGTGTCATATTTAAAGCCCCATATTTACTGTGCCTTATTTACTGTGCTACTTTTGCTGTCCCATATTTACTGTGTCAAATTTACTGTGCCATATTTACTATGCCATATTTATCGTGCCATATTTACTGTGCCATATTTTTTGTGCCATATTTACTGTGCTATATTAACTATTCCATATTTACTGTGATATACTTAATGCCTCATATTTACTGTGTCATATTTAATGCCCCATATTTACTGTGCCATATTTACTATGTCATATTTACTATACCATATTTACTGTGCCATATTTACTGTGTCATATATACTGTGCCATATATACTGTGCCATATTTACTATGCCTTATTTACTGTGCCATATTTACTGTGCCATATTTACTGCGCCTTTTTTAATGCCCCATATTTATTGTGCAATATTTAATGCCCGATATTAACTATGTCATATTTACAGTGCCATATTTACTGTTCCATATTTACTGTGCCATATTTACTATGCCATATTTACTGTGGCATATTTACTGGGCCATTTTTTCTATGCCATATTTATTATGCCTTATTTAATGCCCCATATTTATTGTGCCATATTTATTGCACGATATTTACTATGCCATAATTACAGTGCCATATTTACTGTGCCATATTTACTGTGTCATATTTACTGTGTCATATTTTTTATGGCATATTTATTGTGTCATATTTTCTGTGCCATATTTACTATGTAATATTTACAGTGTCATATTTAATGCCTCATATTTATTGTGCCATAATCAATGCCCCATATTTACAGTACCATAATTAATGCCCCATATTTACTGTGCCATATTTACTGTGCCATATTTAATGCCCCATATTTATTATGCCATATTTAAAGCCCTATATTTACTGTGCCATATTTACTGTGTCATATTTGCTGTTCCATATTTATTGTGCCATATTTACTGTGTCATATTAACTGTGCAATATTTACTGTGCCATATTTACTATGCCATATTTAATGCCCCAATATTTACTATGACATAATTACTATATCATATTTACTGTGGTATATTTACCGTGCCATATTTATTGTGCCATATTTATTGTGCCATATTTACTGTGTCATATTTACTATGCCATATTTACTGTACCATATTTACTGTGCCATAATTACTGTTCTATATTTACTATGTCATATTTAATGTCTCATATTTACTATGCCATATTTAATGCCCCATATTTACTCTGCCATATTTACTGTACTATATTTACTATGTCATATTTACTGTATCAAATTTACTGTGCCATATTTACTGTGCCATATTTACTGTAACATATTTACTGTGCCATATTTACTATGCCATATTTACTGTGACATATTTTTTGTGCCATATTTACTGTGCAGTATTTACTGTGCCATAATTACTGTGTCATATTTATTATGATATATAATACTGTGTCATATTTACTGTGCAATAATTAATGCCCCATATTTCCTGTGTCATATTTAATGCCCCATATTTACTTTGACATATCTACCATGCCATATTTACTGTGCCATATTTACTGTGTCATGTTTACTGTGCCATATTTACTGTGCCATATTTGCTGTCCCATATTTAATGTGGCATATTTACTGTGCCATATTTACTGTGCCATATTTACTGTACCATATTTACTGTGCCATATTTACTATGTCATATTTAATGCCTCATATTTATCGTGCCATATTTACTGTGCCATATTTAATGACTCATATTTACTATACCATATTTAATGCCCATATTTGCTGTGCCATATTTACTGTGCCATATTTACTATATCATATTTACTGTATCATATTTACTGTGCCATATTTACTATGCCATATTTACTGTGCCATATTTACTGTGCCATAGTTACTGTGCCATATTTACTGTGCCATATTTACTGTGCCATATTTACTGTGCCATATTTACTGTGCCATATTTACTGTGCCATATTTTATGCTCCATATTTTCTGTCCAATATTTACTGTGCCATATTTAATTCCCCATATTTATCGTGCCATATTTACTGTGTCATATTTACTATGTCATTTTTTACTTTATCATAATTACTGTGTCATATTTACTGTGCCATATTTACTGTGCCATATTTAATGTGTCATTTTTACTGTGCCATATTTAATGCCTTATATTTACTGTGCCATATTTAGTTTTCCTTATTTACTGTGCCATATTTGCTGTGCCATATTTGTCGTGCCATATTTACTATGCCATATTTACTGTGCCATATTTACTATGCCATATTTACTGTGCTATATTTAATGTGCCATATTCATTGTGCCATATTTACTGTGCCATATTTACTGTGCCATATTTACTGTGCAATAATTACTGTGTCATATTTATTGTGACATATATACTGTGCCATATTTACTGTGCCATATTTAATGCCCCATATTTACTGTGTCATATTTAATGTCCCATATTTATGGATCCATATTTACCGTACCATATTTACTGTTCCATATTTTCTGTGCCATATTTACTGTGTCATATTTACTGTGCCATATTCACTGTTCTATATTTACTGTACCATATTTACTGTGCCATATTTAATGCCCCATATTTACTGAGCAATATTTAATTCCCCATATTTACTGTGCCAAATTTAATGCCTCATATTTACTATGCCATATTTATTGTGCCATTTTTACTATGCCATATTTAATGCCTCATACTTAATGCCCCATATTAACTATGTCATATTTAATGCCTCATATTTACTATGTCTTATTTACTGTGCCATATTTACTTTGCCATATTTACTGTACCATATTTACTATACCAAATTTACTATGCCATATTTACAGTGTCATATTTATCGTGCCATATTTATTGTGCCATATTTGTTATGTCATATTTATTGTGGCATATTTACTGTGCCATATTTATCGTTCCATATTTAATGTGCCATATTTAATGCCCCATATTTATTGTGCCATATTTAATGCTCCATATTTACTGTGCCATATTTACGATGCCATATTTTATATGCCATATTCACTATACCATATTTACTGTGCCATATTTACCGTGCCATATTTACAGTGCCATATTTACTGTGTAATATTTATTGTTCCATATTTACTTGGCCATATTTAATGCCCCATATTTATTGTACCATATTTAAAGCCCCATATTTACTGTGCCATTTTTACTGTGTCATATTTACTGTGTCATATTTACTATGCCATATTTAATGCCCCATATTTACTGTGTCATATTTACTGTGCCATTTTTACTATGTCATATTTGTTGTGTCATATTTTTTGTATCATATTTACTGTGTCATATTTACTGTGCCATATTTACTGTGCCATATTTACTGTTCCATATTTACTATGCCATATTTAATGCCTCATATTTACTGTGCCATATTTAATGCCTCATTTTTACTGTGCCATATTTAATGTGGAATATTTACTAGGTCATATTTACTGTATCATATTTACTGTGACATATTTACTGTGCTATATTTACTGTGCCATATTTACAGTGCCATATTTACTGTGCAATATTTACTATGTCATATTTATTGTGCCATATTTTATGCCCCATATTTAATGTGGCATATTTAATACCCTATATTTACTGTGCCATATTTACTATGCCATATTTACTATGCCATATTTATTGTGCGATATTTACTGTGCCATATTTAATGCTACATATTTACTGTGCCATATTTACTATGCTATATTTAATGTCCCGTATTTACTGTGCCATATTTAATGCTTCATATTTACTGTGCCATATTTAATGCCCCATATTTTCTATGCCATATTTACCGTGCCACATTAAATGCCCCTTATTTACTGTGCCATATTTAATGCCCCATATTTACTGTGTCATATTTACTACCCCATATTTACTGTGGCATATTTACTGTGCACTATTTACTCTGCCATATTTTATGCCCCATATTTACTGTGCCATATTTAATGCCCCGTATTTATTGTTCCATATTTAATTTCCCATATTTACTATGCCATATTTAATGCCCCATATTTACTGTGCCATATTTATTATTCCATATTTACTGTGCCATATTTAATGTGACATATTAAATGCCCCATTTTTACTGTGCCATATTTAATGCCATATATGTATTGTGTCATATTTAATGCACCATATTTACCGTGCCATATTTACTGTACCATATTTACTGTACCATATTTACTGTGCCATATTTAGTACGTCAGATTTACTGTACCATATTTACAGTGCCATATTTACTATGCCATATTTGCTGTGCCATATTTGTTGTGGCATATTTACTGTGCCATATTTACTGTGCAATATTAATTGTGACATATTTACTGTGGCATATTAACTGCCCCATATTTACTGCCCTATATTTACTGTGTTATATATACTATGCCATATTTACAGTGTCATATTTGGTGTGCCATATTTATTGTATCATATTTACTGTGCCATATTTACTATGACATATTTATAATGCCATATTTACTGTGCCATATTTACTGTACCATATTTACCGTGCCATATTTACTGTGCTATATTTACTGTGCCATATTAACTTTGTCATATTTATTGAGCCATATTTACTGTGCCATATTTAATGTCCCATGTTTACTGTGCCAAATTTAATGCCCCATATTTAGTGTGCCATATTTACAGTATCATATTTACTGTGCCATATATACTATGCCAAATTTACAGTGCCATATTTGCTCTGCAATATTTACAGTGCCATATTTACTATGCCATATTTACTACGCCATATTTGTAGTGCCATATTTACTATGCCATATTTACAGTGTCATATTTACCGTGCCATATTTACTGTGCCATATTTACTTTTCCATATTTCCTATGCCATATTTACTGTGCCATATTTACTATGCCATATTTACTGTGCCATATTTACTATTCCATATTTACTTTGTCATATTTTTTGTGCCATAATTTTTGTGCTATATTTACAATGCCATATTTAATTTCCCATATTTAGAGTGCCTTATTTACTGGGCCATATTTGTTGTGCCATATTTACTGTGACATATTTACTGTGCCATATTTACAGTGCCATATTTACTGTGTCATATTTACTGTACTATATTTATAGTGTCATATTTACTGTTACACATTTACTGTGTCATATTTACTGTAGCAAATTTAATGCCCCATATTTACTGTGCCATATATAATGCCCCCTATTTATTGTGCCATATTTACTATGTCATATTTGTTGTGCCATATTTATTGTGCCATATTTTTCGTGTCATATTTACTGTGCCATATTTACTGTGCCATATTTAATGCCCCATATTTACTGTGTCATATTTGCTGTGGCATATTTACTTTGCCATATTTTTTGTGCCATATTTAATGCCCCATATTTACTGTGCCTTGTTTAATGCCCCATATTTACTGTGTCATATTAACTTTGCCATATTTATTGTGCCATATTTATTAGGCCATATTTAATGTCCCATATTTACTTTGTCATATTTACTGTGCTATATTTACTGTGTAATATTTATTGTGCCATATTTACTGTGCCAAATATTCTTTGTAAAATTTACTGTGTCATATTTACTGTGCCATATTTATTGTGCCATATTTACTGTGTCATATTTAATGCCCCATATTTACTGTGTCATATTTAAAGCCCCATATTTACTGTGCCATATTTACTGTGCTATATTTACTGTGGCATATTTGCTATCCCATATTCATTGTGCCATATTAACTGTGCCATTTTTACTGTGCCATATTTACTGTGCCATATTTACTGTGCCATATTTACTGTGCCATATTTACTGTGTCATATTTAATGCCCCATATTTTCTATACCATATTTACTGTGTCATATTTAATGCCTCATATTTACTGTACCATATTTAATGTCACATATTTACTGTGCCATATTTACTGTGCCATATTTACTATGTCATATTTACTGTTTCATATTTACTGTGCCATATTTATTGTGCCATATTTACTATGCCATATTTACTATACCATATTTACTGTGTCAAATTTACTTTGCCATATTTAATGCCCCATATTTACTGTGCCATATTTAATGCCCCATATTTACTGTCCCATATTTACTGCCCCATATTTACTGTGCCATATTTACTGTGCCATATTTACTGTGCCATATTTGCTGTGCCATATTTACTGTGCCATATTTACTGTTCCTTATTTAATGCCCCATATTTACTGTGCCATATTTAACGCTCGATATTTAGTATGCCATATTTACTATGCCTATTTACTATATCATATTTACTGTGCCATATTTACTAAGCCATATTTACTGTGCCATATTTAATGCCCCATATTTACTATGCCATATTTAATGCCCCATATTTACTGTGCCATATTTACTATGCCATATTTAATTTGCCGTATTTGATGTGCCATATTTACTGTGCCTTATTTACTATGTCATATTTACTGTGCCATATTTACTGTGCCTTATTTAATGCACCATATTTACTGTGCCATATTTAATGCCCGAAATTTACTATGCCATATTTCTGTGCCATATTACTGTGCAATATTTATTGTGCCATATTTACTGTGTAATATTTACTATGCCATATTTACTGTGCCATATTTACTGTGCCATATTTACTGTGACACATTTGCTGTGTCATATTTACTGTGCCATATTTACTGTGCCATATTTATTATGTCATATTTACTGTGTTATATTTACTGTACTATATTTACTGTGCTATAATTACTCTTCCATATTTACTGTACCATACTTAATGCCTCATATTTACTGTGCCATATTTAATGCCCCATATTTACTGTGCCATATTTACTGTGTCATATTTACTATGCCATATTTACTGTGCCATATTTACTGTGACATATTTACTGTTCCATATTTACTATGCCATATTTACTGTGCCATATTTACTATGCCATATTTACAGTGCCATATATACTGTGCCATATTTTCTGTGCCATATTTACTGTTCCATATTTACTGTTCCATATTTACCGTGTCATATTTAATGCCCCTATTTACTGTGACATATTTACAGTGCCATATTTACTGTGCCATATTTACTGTGCCATATTTACTGTGTCATATTTACTGTGCCATATTTACTGTGCCATATTTACTATGCCATAATTAATGCTCTATATTTACTGAGCCATATTTAAGGCCCCATATTTCTTATGCCATATTTAATGCCTCATATTTACTATGCCATATTTACTGTGCTATATTTAATGCCTCATATTTAATTCCCCATATTTACTGTGCCATATTAAATGCCTCATATTTACGATGCCATATTTACTGTGCCATATTTACTTTGCCATATTTACTGTGCCATATTTACTATGCTAAATTTACTATGCCATATTTACAGTGTCATATTTACTGTGCCATATTTACTGTGCCATATTTACTATGTCATATTTATTGTGCCATATTTACTGTGCCATATTTAATGTTCCATATTTACTGTGCCATATTTAAAGTCCCATATTTACTGTGCCATATTTAATGCCCCATATTTACCTTGCCATATTTACTGTGCTATATTTACTATGCCATATTTAGTATGCCATATTTACTATACCATATTTACTATGCCATATTTACCGTGCCATATTTATAGTGCCATATTTACAGTGCCATATTAACTTTGCTATATTTACTATAGCATATTTAATGCCTCATATTTACTGTATCATATTTAATGCCCCATATTTACTTACCCTTTTTTACTGTGCCATATTTACTGTGTCATATTTACTGTGCCATATTAACTGTGCCATATTTATTGCCCCATATTTTCTGTGCCATATTTACTGTGCCATATTCAATATGTCATATTTGCTGTGCTATATTTACTATGTCATATTTACTGTGTCATATTTACTGTGCCATATTTACTGTGCCATATTTACTATGCCATATTTACTATTCTATATTTAGTATGTCATATTTAATGTCTCATATTTACTGTGCCATATTTAATGCCCCGTATTTACTGTGCCATATTTATTGTGGCATATTTACTATGCCATTTTTACTGTATCATTTTTACTGTAACATATTTACTGTGCTATATTTAGTGTGCCATATTTACTGTGCCATATTTACTGTGACACATTTACTGTGCCATATTTACTGTACCATATTTACTGTGCCATATTTACTGTGCCATATTTACTATTCCATATTTACTGTGCCATATTAACTTGGTCATATTTACTGTACCATATTTACTGTGCCATATTAAATGCTCCATATTTACTGTGCCAAATTTAATGCCCTATATTTAGTGTGCCATATTTACTGTGTCATATTTACTATGCCTTATATCTTCTGCCAAATTTATAGTGTCATATTTACTGTGCCATATTTACTGTGCCATATTTGCTGTGCCATATTTACTATGCCATATTTACAGTGTCATATTTACTATGCCATATTTCCAGTGCCATATTTATTGTGCCATATTTACTATGCCATATTTACTGGGCCATATTTACTGTGCTATTTTTACTGTTCCATATTTACTATTCTGTATTTACTTTGTCATATTTACTGTGCCATATTTTCTGTGCCATATTTACCGTGCCGTATTAAATGCCCCATATTTACAATGCCATATTCACTGTGACATATTTACTGTGGCATATTTGCTGTGCCATATTTACTGTGACTTATTTATTGTTCCATATTTACAGTGCCATATTTACTGTGTCATATTTTCTGTACCATATTTACTGTGCCATATTTACTGTGCCATATTTACTGTGCCATATATATTTTGTCATATTTACTGTGCCATATTTAATACCCATATTTACTGTACCATATTTAATGTGCCATATTTACTATACCATATTTACTGTGCCATATTTATTTTGCCATATTTATTTTTGCCATATTTAATGCCCCATATTTACGGTGCCATATTTAATGCCCCATATTTACTGGCCTTATTTACTGTGTCATATTTACTGTGCCATATTTAATGCCCCATATTTACTATGCCATATTTATTATGCCATATTTACTGTGTCATATTTTCTGTGCCATAGTTAGTGTGCTGTATTTAATGCCCCATATTTACCGTGTCATATTTAAATCCCCATATTTACTGTGGCATATTTACTATGCCATATTTGCTGGCTTATATTTACTGTGCCATATTTACTATGCCATATTTACTGTGCCATATTTATTATGTCATATTTACTATGTCATATTTAATGCCCCATATTTACTGTGCCATATTTACTATGTCATATTTAATGTCTCATATTTACTGTACCATATTTAATGCCCCATATTTACTGTGCCATATTTACCGTGTCATATTTACTATGTCATATTTACTGTATCATATTTACTGTGTTATATTTATTGTGCCATATTTACTGTGCCATATTTACTGTGCCATATTTAATGCCTCATATTTTCTGTACTATATATAATGCCCCATATTTAATGCCCATATTTACTGCCCCATATTAACTGTGCCATATTTACTGTGCCATATTTGCTATACCATATTTGCTATGCCATATTTACTGTACCATATTTACTGTGCCTTATTTAATGCCCCATATTTACTGTGCCATATTTAATGCCCGATATTTACTATGACATATTTACTGTATTATATTTACTGTGCTATATTTACTGTGCTATATTTACTGTGCCATATTTACTGTGCCATATTTATTGTGCTATATTTAATGCCCTATTTTTACTGTGCCTTATTTAATTCCCTATATTTACTGTGCCATATTTACTGTGCCATATTTAATGTCTCATATTTACTGTACCATATTTAATGCCCCATATTTACTGTGCCATATTTACCGTGTCATATTTACTATGTCATATTTACTGTATCATATTTACTGTGCCATATTTATTGTGCCATATTTACTGTGCCATATTTACTGTGCCATATTTTCTGTGCAATATTTACTGTGCCATATTTACTGTGCCATATTTAATGCCTCATATTTTCTGTACCATATATAATGCCCCATATTTAATGCCCCATATTTACTGCCCCATATTTACTGTACCATATTTACTGTGCCATATTTGCTGTACCATATTTGCTATGCAATATTTACTGTGCCATATTCACTGTGCCTTATTTAATACGCAATATTTACTGTGCCATATTTAATGCCCGATATTTTCTATGACATATTTACTGTATCATATTTACTGTGCTATATTTACTGTGCTATATTTAATGTGCCATATTTACTGTGCCATATTTACTGTGCCATATTTAGTGCCCCATATTTATTGTGCCATATATAATGCCCCATATTTACTATGCCATATTAACTGTGCCATATTTAATGTGCCCTATTTGATGTGTTATATTTACTGTGCTTAATTTACTGTGCCATATTTACTGTGTAATATTTACTGTGCCTATTTAATACCACTTATTTACTGTGCTATATTTAATGCCCGATATTTACTATGCCATATTTATAGTGACATATTTATTGTGTCATATTTCTGTGCCATATTTACTGTTTAATATTTACTGTGCCATATTTATTGTGTCATATTTACTATGCCATATTTACTGTGCCATATTTACTGTGCAATATTTAATGACCAAAATTTATTATGTCATAATTAATACCCCATATTTACTGTGCTATATTTACTATGCCATATTTAATTTCCCATATTTACTGTGTCATATTTAAAGCCCCATATTTACTGTGCCTTATTTACTGTGCTACTTTTGCTGTCCCATATTTACTGTGTCAAATTTACTGTGTCAAATTTACTGTGCCATATTTACTATGCCATATTTATCGTGCCATATTTACTGTGCCATATTTTTTGTGCCATATTTACTGTGCTATATTAACTATTCCATATTTACTGTGATATACTTAATGCCTCATATTTACTGTGTCATATTTAATGCCCCATATTTACTGTGCCATATTTACTATGTCATATTTACTATACCATATTTACTGTGCCATATTTACTGTATCATATATACTGTGCCATATATACTGTGCCATATTTACTATGCCTTATTTACTGTGCCATATTTACTGTGCCATATTTACTGCGCCTTTTTTAATGCCCCATATTTATTGTGCAATATTTAATGCCCGATATTAACTATGTCATATTTACAGTGCCATATTTACTGTGCCATATTTACTGTGCCATATTTACTATGCCATATTTACCGTGGCATATTTACTGGGCCATTTTTTCTATGCCATATTTATTATGCCTTATTTAATGCCCCATATTTATTGTGCCATATTTATTGCACGATATTTACTATGCCATATTTACAGTGCCATATTTACTGTGCCATATTTACTGTATCATATTTACTGTGTCATATTTTTTATGGCATATTTATTGTGTCATATTTTCTGTGCCATATTTACTATGTAATATTTACAGTGTCATATTTAATGCCTCATATTTATTGTGCCATAATCAATGCCCCATATTTAGAGTACCATAATTAATGCCCCATATTTACTGTGCCATATTTACTGTGCCATATTTAATGCCCCATATTTATTATGCCATATTTAAAGCCCTATATTTACTGTGCCATATTTACTGTGTCATATTTGCTGTTCCATATTTATTGTGCCATATTTACTGTGTCATATTAACTGTGCAATATTTACTGTGCCATATTTACTATGCCATATTTAATGCCCCAATATTTACTATGACATAATTACTATATCATATTTACTGTGGTATATTTACCGTGCCATATTTATTGTGCCATATTTATTGTGCCATATTTACTGTGTCATATTTACTATGCCATATTTACTGTACCATATTTACTGTGCCATAATTACTGTTCCATATTTACTATGTCATATTTAATGTCTCATATTTACTATGCCATATTTAATGCCCCATATTTACTGTGCCATATTTACTGTACTATATTTACTATGTCATATTTACTGTATCAAATTTACTGTGCCATATTTACTGTGACATATTTACTGTGCCATATTTACTATGCCATATTTACTGTGACATATTTTTTGTGCCATATTTACTGTGCAGTATTTACTGTGCCATAATTACTGTGTCATATTTATTATGATATATATACTGTGTCATATTTACTGTGCAATAATTAATGCCCCATATTTCCTGTGTCATATTTAATGCCCCATATTTACTTTGACATATCTACCATGCCATATTTACTGTGCCATATTTACTGTGTCATGTTTACTATGCCATATTTACTGTGCCATATTTGCTGTCCCATATTTACTGTGCCATATTTACTGTGCCATATTTACTGTGCCATATTTACTGTACCATATTTACTGTGCCATATTTACTATGTCATATTTAATGCCTCATATTTATCGTGCCATATTTACTGTGCCATATTTAATGACTCATATTTACTATACCATATTTAATGCCCATATTTGATGTGCCATATTTACTGTGCCATATTTACTATATCATATTTACTGTATCATATTTACTGTGCCATATTTACTGTGCCATATTTACTGTGCCATATTTACTGTGCCATATTTACTGTGCCATATTTACTGTGCCATATTTACTGTGCCATATTTACTGTGCCATATTTACTGTGCCATATTTACTGTGCCATATTTTATGCTCCATATTTTCTGTCCAATATTTACTGTGCCATATTTAATGCCCCATATTTATCGTGCCATATTTACTGTGTTATATTTACTATGTCATTTTTTACTTTATCATAATTACTGTGTCATATTTACTGTGCCATATTTACTGTGCCATATTTAATGTGTCATTTTTACTGTGCCATATTTAATGCCTTATATTTACTGTGCCATATTTAGTTTCCCTTATTTACTGTGCCATATTTGCTGTGCCATATTTGTCATGCCATATTTACTATGCCATATTTACTGTGCCATATTTACTATGCCATATTTACTGTGCTATATTTAATGTGCCATATTCATTGTGCCATATTTACTGTGCCATATTTACTGTGCCATATTTACTGTGCAATAATTACTATGTCATATTTATTGTGACATATATACTGTGCCATATTTACTGTGCCATATTTAATGCCCCATATTTACTGTGTCATATTTAATGTCCCATATTTATGGATCCATATTTACCGTACCATATTTACTGTTCCATATTTTCTGTGCCATATTTACTGTGTCATATTTACTGTGCCATATTCACTGTTCTATATTTACTGTACCATATTTACTGTGCCATATTTAATGCACCATATTTACTGAGCAATATTTAATTCCCCATATTTACTGTGCCAAATTTAATGCCTCATATTTACTATGCCATATTTATTGTGCCATTTTTACTATGCCATATTTAATGCCTCATACTTAATGCCCCATATTAACTATGTCATATTTAATGCCTCATATTTACTATGTTTTATTTACTGTGCCATATTTACTTTGCCATATTTACTGTACCATATTTACTATACCAAATTTACTATGCCATATTTACAGTGTCATATTTATCGTGCCATATTTATTGTGCCATATTTGTTATGTCATATTTATTGTGACATATTTACTGTGCCATATTTATCGTTCCATATTTAATGTGCCATATTTAATGCCCCATATTTATTGTGCCATATTTAATGCTCCATATTTACTATGCCATATTTACGATGCCATATTTTATATGCCATATTCACTATACCATATTTACTGTGCCATATTTACCGTGCCATATTTACAGTGCCATATTTACTGTGTAATATTTATTGTTCCATATTTACTTGGCCATATTTAATGCCCCATATTTATTGTACCATATTTAAAGCCCCATATTTACTGTGCCATTTTTACTGTGTCATATTTACTGTGTCATATTTACTATGCCATATTTAATGCCCCATATTTACTGTGTCATATTTACTGTGCCATTTTTACTATGTCATATTTGTTGTGTCATATTTTTTGTATCATATTTACTGTGTCATATTTACTGTGCCATATTTACTGTGCCATATTTACTGTTCCATATTTACTATGCCATATTTAATGCCTCATATTTACTGTGCCATATTTAATGCCTCATTTTTACTGTGCCATATTTAATGTGGAATATTTACTAGGTCATATTTACTGTATCATATTTACTGTGACATATTTACTGTGCTATATTTACTGTGCCATATTTACAGTGCCATATTTACTGTGCAATATTTACTATGTCATATTTATTGTGCCATATTTTATGCCCCATATTTAATGTGGCATATTTAATACCCTATATTTACTGTGCCATATTTACTATGCCATATTTACTATGCCATATTTATTGTGCGATATTTACTGTGCCATATTTAATGCTACATATTTACTGTGCCATATTTACTATGCTATATTTAATGTCCCGTATTTACTGTGCCATATTTAATGCTTCATATTTACTGTGCCATATTTAATGCCCCATATTTTCTATGCCATATTTACCGTGCCACATTAAATGCCCCTTATTTACTGTGCCATATTTAATGCCCCATATTTACTGTGTCATATTTACTACCCCATATTTACTGTGGCATATTTACTGTGCACTATTTACTCTGCCATATTTAATGCCCCATATTTACTGTGCCATATTTAATGCCCCGTATTTATTGTTCCATATTTAATTTCCCATATTTACTATGCCATATTTAATGCCCCATATTTACTGTGCCATATTTATTATTCCATATTTACTGTGCCATATTTAATGTGACATATTAAATGCCCCATTTTTACTGTGCCATATTTAATGCCATATATGTATTGTGTCATATTTAATGCACCATATTTACCGTGCCATATTTACTGTACCATATTTACTGTACCATATTTACTGTGCCATATTTAGTACGTCAGATTTACTGTACCATATTTACAGTGCCATATTTACTATGCCATATTTGCTGTGCCATATTTGTTGTGGCATATTTACTGTGCCATATTTACTGTGCAATATTAATTGTGACATATTTACTGTGGCATATTAACTGCCCCATATTTACTGCCCTATATTTACTGTGTTATATATACTATGCCATATTTACAGTGTCATATTTGGTGTGCCATATTTATTGTATCATATTTACTGTGCCATATTTACTATGACATATTTATAATGCCATATTTACTGTGCCATATTTACTGTACCATATTTACCGTGCCATATTTACTGTGCTATATTTACTGTGCCATATTAACTTTGTCATATTTATTGAGCCATATTTACTGTGCCATATTTAATGTCCCATGTTTACTGTGCCAAATTTAATGCCCCATATTTAGTGTGCCATATTTACAGTATCATATTTACTGTGCCTTATATACTATGCCAAATTTACAGTGCCATATTTGCTCTGCAATATTTACAGTGCCATATTTACTATGCCATATTTACTACGCCATATTTGTAGTGCCATATTTACTATGCCATATTTACAGTGTCATATTTACCGTGCCATATTTACTGTGCCATATTTACTTTTCCATATTTCCTATGCCATATTTACTGTGCCATATTTACTATGCCATATTTACTGTGCCATATTTACTATTCCATATTTACTTTGTCATATTTTTTGTGCCATAATTTTTGTGCTATATTTACAATGCCATATTTAATTTCCCATATTTAGAGTGCCTTATTTACTGTGCCATATTTGTTGTGCCATATTTACTGTGACATATTTACTGTGCTATATTTACAGTGCCATATTTACTGTGTCATATTTACTGTACTATATTTATAGTGTCATATTTACTGTTACATATTTACTGTGTCATATTTACTGTAGCAAATTTAATGCCCCATATTTACTGTGCCATATATAATGCCCCCTATTTATTGTGCCATATTTACTATGTCATATTTGTTGTGCCATATTTATTGTGCCATATTTTTCGTGTCATATTTACTGTGCCATATTTACTGTGCCATATTTAATGCCCCATATTTACTGTGTCATATTTGCTGTGGCATATTTACTTTGCCATATTTTTTGTGCCATATTTAATGCCCCATATTTACTGTGCCTTGTTTAATGCCCCATATTTACTGTGTCATATTAACTTTGCCATATTTATTGTGCCATATTTATTAGGCCATATTTAATGTCCCATATTTACTTTGTCATATTTACTGTGCTATATTTACTGTGTAATATTTATTGTGCCATATTTACTGTGCCAAATATTCTTTGTAAAATTTACTGTGTCATATTTACTGTGCCATATTTATTGTGCCATATTTACTGTGTCATATTTAATGCCCCATATTTACTGTGTCATATTTAAAGCCCCATATTTACTGTGCCATATTTACTGTGCTATATTTACTGTGGCATATTTGCTATCCCATATTCATTGTGCCATATTAACTGTGCCATTTTTACTGTGCCATATTTACTGTGCCATATTTACTGTGCCATATTTACTGTGCCATATTTACTGTGTCATATTTAATGCCCCATATTTTCTATACCATATTTACTGTGTCATATTTAATGCCTCATATTTACTGTACCATATTTAATGTCACATATTTACTGTGCCATATTTACTGTGCCATATTTACTATGTCATATTTACTGTTTCATATTTACTGTGCCATATTTATTGTGCCATATTTACTATGCCATATTTACTATACCATATTTACTGTGTCAAATTTAATTTGCCATATTTAATGCCCCATATTTACTGTGCCATATTTAATGCCCCATATTTACTGCCCCATATTTACTGCCCCATATTTACTGTGCCATATTTACTGTGCCATATTTACTGTGCCATATTTGCTGTGCCATATTTACTGTGCCATATTTACTGTTCCTTATTTAATGCCCCATATTTACTGTGCCATATTTAACGCTCGATATTTAGTATGCCATATTTACTATGCCTATTTACTATATCATATTTACTGTGCCATATTTACTAAGCCATATTTACTGTGCCATATTTAATGCCCCATATTTACTATGCCATATTTAATGCCCCATATTTACTGTGCCATATTTACTATGCCATATTTAATTTGCCGTATTTGATGTGCCATATTTACTGTGCCTTATTTACTATGTCATATTTACTGTGCCATATTTACTGTGCCTTATTTAATGCACCATATTTACTGTGCCATATTTAATGCCCGAAATTTACTATGCCATATTTCTGTGCCATATTACTGTGCAATATTTATTGTGCCATATTTACTGTGTAATATTTACTATGCCATATTTACTGTGCCATATTTACTGTGCCATATTTACTGTGACACATTTGCTGTGTCATATTTACTGTGCCATATTTACTGTGCCATATTTATTATGTCATATTTACTGTGTTATATTTACTGTATTATATTTACTGTGCTATAATTACTCTTCCATATTTACTGTACCATACTTAATGCCTCATATTTACTGTGCCATATTTAATGGCCCATATTTACTGTGCCATATTTACTGTGTCATATTTACTATGCCATATTTACTGTGCCATATTTACTGTGACATATTTACTGTTCCATATTTACTATGCCATATTTACTGTGCCATATTTACTATGCCATATTTACAGTGCCATATATACTGTGCCATATTTTCTGTGCCATATTTACTGTTCCATATTTACTGTTCCATATTTACCGTGTCATATTTAATGCCCCTATTTACTGTGACATATTTACAGTGCCATATTTACTGTGCCATATTTACTGTGTCATATTTACTGTGCCATATTTACTGTGCCATATTTACTATGCCATAATTAATGCTCTATATTTACTGAGCCATATTTAAGGCCCCATATTTCTTATGCCATATTTAATGCCTCATATTTACTATGCCATATTTACTGTGCTATATTTAATGCCTCATATTTAATTCCCCATATTTACTGTGCCATATTAAATGCCTCATATTTACGATGCCATATTTACTGTGCCATATTTACTTTGCCATATTTACTGTGCCATATTTACTATGCTAAATTTACTATGCCATATTTACAGTGTCATATTTACTGTGCCATATTTACTGTGCCATATTTACTATGTCATATTTATTGTGCCATATTTACTGTGCCATATTTAATGTTCCATATTTACTGTGCCATATTTAAAGTCCCATATTTACTGTGCCATATTTAATGCCCCATATTTACCTTGCCATATTTACTGTGCTATATTTACTATGCCATATTTAGTATGCCATATTTACTATACCATATTTACTATGCCATATTTACCGTGCCATATTTATAGTGCCATATTTACAGTGCCATATTAACTTTGCTATATTTACTATAGCATATTTAATGCCTCATATTTACTGTATCATATTTAATGCCCCATATTTACTTACCCTTTTTTACTGTGCCATATTTACTGTGTCATATTTACTGTGCCATATTAACTGTGCCATATTTATTGCCCCATATTTTCTGTGCCATATTTACTGTGCCATATTCAATATGTCATATTTGCTGTGCTATATTTACTGTGTCATATTTACTGTGTCATATTTACTGTGCCATATTTACTGTGCCATATTTACTATGCCATATTTACTATTCCATATTTAGTATGTCATATTTAATGTCTCATATTTACTGTGCCATATTTAATGCCCCGTATTTACTGTGCCATATTTATTGTGGCATATTTACTATGCCATTTTTACTGTATCATTTTTACTGTAACATATTTACTGTGCTATATTTAGTGTGCCATATTTACTGTGCCATATTTACTGTGACACATTTACTGTGCCATATTTACTGTACCATATTTACTGTGCCATATTTACTGTGCCATATTTACTATTCCATATTTACTGTGCCATATTAACTTGGTCATATTTACTGTACCATATTTACTGTGCCATATTAAATGCTCCATATTTACTGTGCCAAATTTAATGCCCCATATTTAGTGTGCCATATTTACTGTGTCATATTTACTATGCCTTATATCTTCTGCCAAATTTATAGTGTCATATTTACTGTGCCATATTTACTGTGCCATATTTGCTGTGCCATATTTACTATGCCATATTTACAGTGTCATATTTACTATGCCATATTTCCAGTGCCATATTTATTGTGCCATATTTACTATGCCATATTTACTGGGCCATATTTACTGTGCTATTTTTACTGTTCCATATTTACTATTCTGTATTTACTTTGTCATATTTACTGTGCCATATTTTCTGTGCCATATTTACCGTGCCGTATTAAATGCCCCATATTTACAATGCCATATTCACTGTGACATATTTACTGTGGCATATTTGCTGTGCCATATTTACTGTGACTTATTTACTGTTCCATATTTACAGTGCCATATTTACTGTGTCATATTTTCTGTACCATATTTACTATGCCATATTTACTGTGCCATATTTACTGTGCCATATATATTTTGTCATATTTACTGTGCCATATTTTTGTGCCATATTTTTGTGCCATATTTACTGTGCCATATTTAATGCCCCATATTTACTGTGACATATTTAAAGCCCCATATTTACTATGCCATATTTACTGCCCCATATTTACTAAGCCATATTTACTGTTCCACATTTACTATGCCATATTTGCTCTGCCTTATTTACTGTGCCATATTTACTAAGCCATATTAACTGTATCATATTTACTGTGCCATATTTACTATTTCAAATTTATTGTGCCATATTTTCTGTGCCATATTTACTATACCATATTTATTGTGCCATATTTACTGTGCTATATTTACTGTGCCATATTTATTGTGCTATATTTAATGCCCTATTTTTACTGTGCTTTATTTAATTCCCTATATTTATTGTGCCATATTTACTTTGCCATATTTACTGTGTCATATTTACTGTGCCATATTTACTGTGTCATATTTACTAGTTCATATTTAATGCCCAATATTTTCTGTGGCATATTTACCGTGCCATATTTATTTCCCCATATTTACTGTATCATATTTAATTCCCCATACTTACTGTGCCATATTTACTATGACATATTTACTGTGCCATATTTATTGTGCCATATTTAATGCCCCATATTTACTGTGCCATATTTAATGCCCCATATTTACTGTACCATATTTAATGTGCCATATTTACTGTGTTATATTTACTGTACCATATTTACTGTGCCATATTTATTTTGACATATTTAATGACCCATATTGACGATGCATAATTTAATGCCCCATATTTACTGGGCTTATTTACTGTGTCATATTTTCTGTGCCATATTTAATGCCCCATATTTACTATGCCATATTTACTGTGCCATATTTACTGTGTCATATTTACTGTGCCATAGTTAGTGTGCTGTATTTAATGCCCAATATTTACCGTGTTATATTTAAAGCCCCATATTTACTGTGCAATATTTACTGTGCCATATTTACTGTGCCATATTTGCTGTCTTATATTTACTGTGCCATATTTACTGTGTCATATTTATTATGTCATATTTACTGTATCATATTTACTGTGTCATATTTATTATGTCATATTTACTGTGCCATATTTACTGTGCCATATTTAATGCCTCATATTTTCTGTACCATATATAATGCCCCATATTTAATGCCCCATATTTACTGCCCCATATTTACTGTGCCATATTTACTATGCCATATTTGCTGTACCATATTTGCTATGCCATATTTACTGTGCCATATTTACTGTGCCTTATTTAATGCCCCAAATTTATTGTGCCATATTTAATGCCCGATATTTACTATGCCATATTTACAGTATCATATTTACTATGCTATATTTACTGTGCTATATTTAACGTGCCTTATTTACTGTGCCATATTTACTGTGCCATATTTAATGCCCCATATTTATTGTGCCATATATAATGCCCCATATTTACTATGCCATATTAACTGTGCCATATTTAATGTGCCCTATTTGATGTGTTATATTTACTGTGCTTAATTTACTGTGCCATATTTACTGTGCAATATTTACTGTGCCTTATTTAATGTCACTTATTTACTGTGCTATATTTAATGCTCGATAATTACTATGCCATATTTATAGTGCCATATTTAATGTGCCATATTTCTGTGCCATATTTACTGTGCAATATTTACTGTGCCATATTTACTGTGTCATATTTACTATGCCATATTTACTGTTCCATATTTACTGTGCAATATTTAGTGTGACCATATTTACTGTGCCATATTTACTGTGCCATATTTACTGTGCCATATTTACTGTGCCATATTTACTGTGTTATATTTAAAGCCCCATATTTACTGTGCCATATTTTACTGTGCCATATTTACTGTGCCCCATAATTACTGTGTCAAATTTACTGTGCCATATTTACTATGCCATATTTATCGTGCCATATTTACTATGCCATATTTATTGTGTCATATTTACTGTGCCATATTTACTGTGCTATATTTACTATGCCTTATATACTATGCCATATTTACTGTGACATATTTACTATGCCATATTTACTGTGCCATATTTATGCTGTGCCATATTTACTATGCCATATTTACTATGTCATATTTATATGCCATATTTACTGTACCATATTTACTGTGCCATATTTACTATGCCATATTTACTGTGCCATATTTACTGTGCCATATTTACTGTGCCATATTTACTGTGCCATATTTATGCCTTATTTAATGCCCCATATTTATTGTGCCATATTTAATGTGTGCCATATTTACATATTTATTGTGCCATATTTACTGTGCCATATTTACATATTTATGCCATATTTACTGTGCCATATTTACTGTGCCATATTTACATATTTACTGTGTCATATTTATGTACCATATTTACTGTGCCATATTTACTGTGCCATATTTACTGTGCCATATTTACTATGCCATATTTACTGTGCCATATTTACTGTGCCATATTTTTATTTATGCCCATATTTACTGTGCCATATTTAATGCCATATTTATTGTGTCATATTTACTGTGCCATATTTACTGTGCCATATTTACTATGTCATATTTACTGTGCCATATTTACTGTGCCATATTTATTATGCCATATTTACTGTGCCATATTTACTGCCATATTTACTGTGCCATATTTACTGTGCCATATTTACTGTGCCATATTTACTGTGCCATATTTACTATACTGTGCCATATTTACTGTGCCATATTTATGCCATATTTATTGTGCCATATTTAATGCCATATTTACTGTGCCATATTTACTGTGCCATATTTACTGTGCCATATTTACTGTGCCATATTTATGTGCCATATTTACTGTGCCATATTTAATGCCCCATATTTACTGTGCCATATTTAATGCCCCATATATTTACTGTGCCATATTTACTGTGCCATATTTACATATTTATGCCATATTTACTGTGCCATATTTACTATGCATATTTACTGTGCCATATTTACTGTGCCATATTTACTATGTCCATATTTACTGTGCCATATTTACTGTGCCATATTTACTGTGCCATATTTACTGTGCCATATTTAACTGTGTCTCATATTTACTGTGCCATATTTAATGCCCATATTTACTGTGCCCCATATTTACTGTGCCATATTTACTGTGTCATATTTATGTATGCCATATTTACTGTGCCATATTTACTGTGCCATATTTAATGCCATATTTACTGTGCCATATTTACTGTGCCATATTTACTGTGCCATATTTACTGTGCCATATTTACTGTGCCATATTTACTGTGCCATATTTACTGTGCCATATTTAATGCCCCATATTTACTGTGCCATATTTACTGTGCCATATTTACTGTGCCATATATTTACTGTGCCATATTTACTGTGCCATATTTACTGTGTCATATTTACTGTGCCATATTTACTGTGCCATATTTATGCCATATTTACTGTGCCATATTTACTGTGCCATATTTACTGTGCCATATTTAATGCCCCATATTTACTGTGCCATATTTACTGTGCCCCATATTTACTGTGCCATATTTACTGTGCCATATTTACTGCCATATTTACTGTGCCATATTTACTATGCCCCATATTTACTGTGCCATATTTAATGCCATATTTACTGTGCCATATTTACTGTGCCATATTTACTGTGCCATATTTACTGTGCCATATTTACTGTGCCATATTTACTGTGCCATATTTAATGCCCCATATTTACTGTGCCATATTTACTATGCCATATTTACTGTGCCATATTTACTGTGCCATATTTACTGTGCCATATTTACTGTGCCATATTTACTGTGCCATATTTACTGTGCCATATTTAATGCCATATTTACCATATTTACTGTGTCATATTTACTGTGCCCCATATTTACTGTGCCATATTTACTGTGCCATATTTACTGTGCCATATTTACTGTGCCATATTTACTGTGCCATATTTACTGTGCCATATTTACTGTGCCATATTTTACCCCATATTTACTGTGCCATATTTATATTTACTGTGCCATATTTACTGTGCCATATTTACTGTGCCATATTTACTGTGCCATATTTAATGTTCATATTTACTGTGCCATATTTATGCCATATTTACTGTGCCATATTTACTGTGCATATTTACTGTGCCATATTTTATGCCATATTTACTGTGCCATATTTACTGTGCCATATTTACTGTGCTATATTTACTGTGCCATATTTACTGTGCCATATTTACTGTGCCATATTTACCCATATTTACTGTGCCATATTTACTGTGCCATATTTACTGTGCCATATTTACTGTGTCATATTTACTGTGCCATATTTAATGCCCCATATTTATGTGCCCCATATTTATGCCCCATATTTACTGTGCCATATTTACTATGCCATATTTACTGTGCCATATTTACTGTGCCATATTTATGTGCCATATTTACTGTGCCATATTTACATATTTAATGCCATATTTACTGTGCCATATTTACTATGTCATATTTACTATGCCATATTTACTGTGCCATATTTACTGTGCCATATTTACTGTGCCATATTTACTGTGCCATATTTATGCCATATTTACTGTGCCATATTTACTGTGCCATATTTACTGTGCCATATTTAATGCCATATGGCATATTTACTGTGCCATATTTACTACCCCATATTTACTGTGCCATATTTACTGTGCCCATATTTACTGTGCCATATTTACTGTGCCATATTTACTGTGTATATTTACTGTGCCATATTTACTATGCCATATTTATTGTGCCATATTTACTGTGCCATATTTACATATTTACTGTGCCATATATTTACTGTGCCATATTTACTGTGCCATATTTAATGCCATATTTACTGTGCCATATTTACTGTCATATTTAATGCCATATTTACTGTGCCATATTTACTGTGCCATATTTACTATGCCATATTTACTGTGCCATATTTACTGTGCCATATTTACTGTGCCATATTTACTGTGCCATATTTACTGTGCATATTTACTGTGCCATATTTACTGTGCCATATTTACTGTGCCATATTTACTGTGCCATATTTAATGTCATATTTTATATTTACTGTGCCATATTTACTGTGCCATATTTACTGCCATATTTACTGTGCCATATTTACTATGCCATATTTATGTGCCATATTTATGCCCCATATTTACTATGCCATATTTAATGCCATATTTATTTATGCCATATTTACTGTGCCATATTTATATTTACTGTGCCATATTTACTGTGCCATATTTACTGTGCCATATTTACTATGTCATATTTACTGTGCCATATTTACTGTGCCATATTTACTGTGCCATATTTACTGTGTCATATTTAATGCCCCATATTTATTGTGCCATATTTACTATGCCATATTTACTGCCATATTTACTGTGCCATATTTACTGTGCCATATTTACTGTGCCATATTTACTGTGCCATATTTACTGTGCCATTTACTGTGCCATATTTACTGTGCCATATTTACTGTGCCATATTTAATGCCATATTTATTGTGCCCATATTTACTGTGCCATATTTACTGTGCCATATTTAATGCCCCATATTTACTGTGCCATATTTACTGTGCCATATTTACTGTGTCATATTTACTGTGCCATATTTACTGTGCCATATTTACTGTGTCATATTTACTGTGCCATATTTACTGTGCCATATTTACTGTGCCATATTTAATGCCCATATTTACTATGCCATATTTTAATGCCATATTTACTGTGCCATATTTACTGTGCCATATTTACTGTGCCATATTTACTATGCCATATTTACTGTGCCATATTTACTGTGCCATATTTACTGTGCCATATTTATGTGCCATATTTAATGCCATATTTACTGTGCCATATTTAATGCCATATTTACTGTGCCCCATATTTACTGTGCCATATTTACTGTGCCATATTTACTGTGCCATATTTACTGTGTCATATTTACTATGCCATATTTACTGTGCCATATTTACTGTGCCATATTTACTGTGCCATATTTACTATGTCATATTTATGTACATATTTACTGTGCCATATTTAATGCCATATTTACTGTGTCATATTTAATGCCATATTTACGCCATATTTACTGTGCCATATTTACTGTGCCATATTTACTGTGCCATATTTACTGTGCCATATTTACTGTGCCATATTTATGCCATATTTACTGTGCCATATTTAATGCCATATTTACTGTCCATATTTACTGTGCCTCATATTTACTGTGCCATATTTACTGTGCCATATTTATTTATGTCATATTTATGCCCCATATTTACTGTGCCATATTTAATGCCATATTTTTATGCCATATTTAATGCCATATTTACTGTGCCATATTTACTGTGCCATATTTACTATGCCATATTTACTGTGCCATATTTACTGTGCCATATTTACTGTGCCATATTTACTGTGCCATATTTACTGTGCCATATTTACTGTGCCATATTTACTGTGCCATATTTACTGTGCCATATTTACTGTGCCATATTTAATGCCATATTTACTGTATATTTACTATGCCATATTTAATGCCATATTTATGTGCCATATTTACTGTGCCATATTTACTGCCATATTTACTGTGCCATATTTACTGTGCCATATTTACTGTGCCATATTTATTGTGCCATATTTACTGTGCCATATTTAATGCCATATTTACTGTGCCATATTTCATATTTACTGTGCCATATTTACTGTGCCATATTTTTGTGCCATATTTACTGTGCCATATTTACTGTGCCATATTTACTATGCCATATTTACTGTGCCATATTTACTGTGCCATATTTACTGTGCCATATTTACTGTGCCATATTTACTGTGCCATATTTACTGTGCCATATTTAATGCCATATTTACTGTGCCATATTTACTGTGCCATATTTACTGTGCCATATTTACTGCCCCATATTTACTGTGCCATATTTATGCATATTTACTGTGCCATATTTACTGTGCCATATTTACTGTGCCATATTTACTGTGCCATATTTACTGTGCCATATTTACTGTGCCATATTTACTGTGCCATATTTACTGTGCCATATTTAATGCCATATTTACTGTGAGCCATATTTACCATATTTACTGTGCCATATTTAACATATTTATGCCATATTTACTGTGCCATATTTACTGTGCCATATTTAATGCCCCATATTTACTGTGCCATATTTACTGTGCCCATATTTACTGTGCCATATTTATTGTGCCATATTTACTGTGTCATATTTACTGTGCCATATTTACTGTGCCATATTTAATGCCCCATATTTACTGTGCTATATTTACTGTGCCATATTTACTGTGCCATATTTATGTCATATTTACTGTGCCATATTTACTGTTCTATATTTATTGTGTCATATTTAATGCCTCATATTTACTGTGTCATATTTAATGCCCCATATTTACTGTGCCATATTTACTGTGACATATTTACTATGCCATATTTACTGTATCATATTTACTATGGCATATTTACTGTGCTATATTTACTCTGCCATTTTTACTGTACCATATTTACTATGCCATATTTATTATGCCGTATTTTATGCCCCATATTTACAGTGGCATATTTAATACCCCATATTTACAATGCCATATTTACCGTGTCATATTAAATGCCCCTTATTTACTGTACCATATTTAATGCCCCAGATTTACTGTGTCATATTTAATGCCGCATATTTACTATGTCATATTTATTGTGCCATTTTTACTGTGTCATATTTACTGTGCTATATTTACTGTGTCATATTTACTGTGCCATATTTACTGTGCCATAATTATAGTATCATATTTATTGTGACATATATACTGTGCCATATTTAGTGTGCCATATTTAATGCCCCATATTTATTGTGCCATATTTAATACCCCATATTTACTGTTCCATATTTACTGTTCCATATTTACTGTGCCATATTTACTGTGCCATAATTACTGTGTAATATTTATTGTGCCATATTTACTATGTCATATTTAATGTTCCATATTTACTGTGCCATATTTAATATTTACTGTGCCATATTTAATGCCATATTTACTGTGCCATATTTATGCCTATGCCATATTTACTATACCATATTTACTATATTTACTGTGCCATATTTACCGTGCCATATGCCATATTTACTGTGCCATATTTAATGTCATATTTATGTATTGTGCCCCATATTTACTGTGCCATATTTTATGCCATATTTACTGTGCCATAATAAATGCCCCATATTTACTGTGCCATATTTACTGTGTCATATTTATTGTGCCATATTTACTGTTCCATATTTACTGTGTCATATTTACTATGCCATATTTACTGTGACATAATTACTTTGTCATATTTATTGTGACATATATACTGTGCCATATTTACTGTACCATATTTACTGCCCCATATTTACTGTGTCATATTTAATGCCCGATATTTACCGTGCCATATTTACCGTGCCATATTTACTGTGCCATATTTACTGTGCCATATTTACTACGCCATAGTCACAATGCCATCTTCACTGTGCCATATTTACTGTGCCACATTTAATGCCCCATATTTACTGAGCCATATTTAATGCCCTATATTTACTGTGCCATATTTAATGCCTCATATTTACTGTGCCATATTTACTGTGCCATATTTAATGCCCCATATTTACTGTACCATATTTAATGCCTCATGTTTACTATGTTATATTTACTGTGTAAGACCCCCCTCCCGGAACACAAGACACGGCACGAGAGGGGTCTTATGCCCAAAACAGCCGCCTTGCGGTAGCACCAGCACTCGGGCTAGCCTGTACCACAAGACGCCTATTTTGCCGGCTACAACCAATATCAACATTTAACTGCCAACCCAACCATAACAATATGAAAGTCAAATCCACACCAAGCATATGTCCATAATATCATAAATAAGGAAGCTACAACAATCTTCTAATATCAGAGTACGAGAACAGAATTGCCCCGAAGGGCTACAACAAAATCTCTCTCTCACTCACATCTGTAACTGACGGTAGCGACGGTTCCGTCCCTGCAGGCCCTGTCACCCTGGCCTGGCTGTCCGTCTGCATGGCCTGCTGCTCTACCTGCGGGGTTTCCTCCTAAAAAGGAAGACGTAGCAACCGTTAGTCAAAAAGACTAAGTGGTTTCACATCCGCTCCCCCGGCGACTCCTCGGCACCGGGCGGAGAAAGGAACAGGTACAATATATAAATAATAGTAGTACAACAGGTGAAGTGAGTATACATATTATAAGAAGCAACATCAGTAGTGTATAATAAATAAGAACTTATTTTCAAATCTACACACTACAGCAGCAAGAGAGCATATAACTAGAACAGTAAGTAACTCAACTTATATGGATGCCCATACAAGCATATAAGTTGAGGGTCGTTCAGCAGAAAGTAACTCATCATATAGGAGTGCCCATACAAACTTATACGATGAGGGTCTTGTGTATGTTATGAAGTGCAATGCTATGTACGCAATGCAATGACACACCCATGCTCAAGCACATGCAATCGCTATGTCGACACAGACTTATAGTTCCCACTATTCGAGCAGGTAGCTAACCTCTCAGGCATCAACCGTCGTGGCCAAACGGTGACAGTAGAGCGGGTATCTCCACTACTAGGCTGGTCTCCACACTACCTAACCTAGGCATATTTACTATACCATATTTAATGCCGAATATTTACTGTGCCATATTTACTGTGACATATTTACTATGCCATATTTACTGTATCATATTTACTATGACATATTTAATGTGCTATATTTACTGTGCCATATTTATTGTGCAATATTTACTATGCCATATTTACTGTGCCATATTTTATGCCCCATATTTACTATGTCATATTTAATACCCCATATTACTGTGCCATATTTACTCTGCCATATTTACTGTGCCATATTTATTGTGCTATATTTACTGTTCTATATTTAATATGCCAAATTTATTATGCTATATTTACTGTGCCATATTTAATGCCTCATATTTACTGTGGCATATTTAATTCCCCTTATTTACTGTGCCATATTGGCTATGCCATATTTGCTGCGCCATATTTACTATGCCATATTTACTGTGCCATATTTACCGTGCCATATTTACTGTGTCATATTTTCTGTGCCATATTTACTGTGCAATAGTAACCGTATCATATTTATTGTGACATATATACTGTGCCATATTTACTGTACCATATTTAATTCCCTATATTTACTGTGTCATATTTAATGCCCCATATTTACTGTGCCATATTTACCGTGCCATATTTACTGTGCCATATTTACTGTGTCATATTTACTATGCCATATTTACTATATCATATTCACTGTGCCATATTTACTGTGCTATATTTGTTGGAGTTCCGTGGTGATCTAGAAGTGGTCAAACATGTAATCTCACTGCCAACGCGATATGAGCCTGCAGGGTCGCACATAAGAGCATGTGGAGAAATTAGAAGATTAACTGTGTTGGTAAGGGTTACCAATCACCCCTACAGTATGGGGAGTCAGCAAATGTTGCCAAGGGAAAATCGTCGAGAGTCGACGGAGTCGTCGAGTTTGACTCATCGACTATGGCAAAATCGACGAGAGTCGTCAAGAATCGTTGAGTATGACTCAACGATTTCAACGCCAAGGAAATTCGACGAGAGTCGTCGAGAATCGTCGAGTATGACTCAACGCTCTCAGCGCCAAGGCAGATTCGTCGAGAATCGTGAGTATGACTCAACGCTCTCAGCGCCAAGGCAGATTCGTCGAGAATCGTCGAGTATGACTCAACGCTTTCAACGCCTTTTTCTGCAAGGTGATTCTCGCCGATTCTACGACTGATTCTCGCCGAATCTGGAGGTGATTCTCGCCGAACGGTCCAGAAGCCCTAACTTGGGTGGTCTGCGGATAGCGATTCCTATGAACTATTTATTCCTTTGGTATAAATAGGACACTTAGGGTTTTGCGGAGATCGATCGACCAATATCGGGATTCCTGTGCCGTACGGAAGCCGACAGAAAGAGTTCCGCCGAATCTCCTGATCCGTCAATCTCCCGATTCAGCCGGACGGAAACGTTTCGCCGCCGGCTGTTCGCTCTGCGACCACCTCCTCTCCGGCGACCGTCGCTGTCTTGCTTTCCCTGATGCAGACCTAGCAGTTTGTGGGAAGTGCAAAGGTGCGGCTGATCTTCTTTCCGACCATCCGTGTGACGGAAGTTTGGAGTTCTCCCGCTCGTGTGGATTTCTGCAGAGACGTAGTGTAACACCCCAGAATCTCAAAATATATTCAATTGGTGATGAAGGTTGAAAGAACTCCATCCAACGTGGCAGTGCCACGGCTCCGCTCTAGGCGTCGCTACCGGGCTGCAGCCCAAGCACCCCAACCCCTCTCCCTCCACAGGCGGGTTGTTGGTGGCCACAGCCTCCCTTTGATGAGCGAACTCGACAGTTAGTTGGGCCGTACGGGGACTTCCCAGGAGGTCCCCATCCCAGTACTACTCTCGCCCAAGCACGCTTAACTATGGAGTTCTTTCAACCTTCATCACCAATTGAGCTGCAGCTCAATTGGTGATGAAGGTTGAAAGAACTCCATAGTTAAGCGTGCTTGGGCGAGAGTAGTACTGGGATGGGTGACCTCCTGGGAAGTCCCCGTACGGCCCAACTTAACTGTCGAGTTCGCTCATCAAAGGGAGGCTGTGGCCACCAACAACCCGCCTGTGGAGGGAGAGGGGTTGGGGTGCTTGGGCTGCAGCCCGGTAGCGACGCCTAGAGCGGAGCCGTGGCACTGCCACGTTGGATCGGCTAGGGTCGTTACAATAAAGCAGAACACCCGCGAATATACACTCTTGAGATGCAGGAGCCGCAAAGCTCAAATCAAGCAGAACAGCAAATCCGTGCTTTGGACTTCATGGAGGCCGCTAAACGGATTCTGCGAGATGCGGAGAAGCCGAAATAAAGTGGAGTGTGCACTTTATTTTGTTGTCTATTGTCTGTATGTATGTATGTATTTCTGTTTGTGACAAACAGTGGTGGTGGTACGATTCCATGGGGCGAGCCAAGCTGTGGCCTCTGAGCTTTAAACCTGGATCGTTTTGGTTTGTATCGCAACAGCGTGGTTGTGTTGATACTTGTGCGTTGCGCTAAATTTCGGGACGAAATTTCTATTAGGAGGGGAGGGTTGTAACACCCCAGAATCTCAAAATATGTTGGTACACAATTTTGAGTAGCAGCTGTTAGACAACGGCCTGGGACACGGGCGTGTCCCAGGGCGTGTCCGGGGTACACGGCCTGGGACACGGGCGTGTCCCAGGGCGTGTTCGATTTAAGTTCGAATTTGGCCTATTCGAGTCAGAGCCGTACACGGCCCGTGAACACGGCCACGAACACGGGCGTGGTCAGGCTGAACACGGGCGTGTCAGCTGCCGTGGTTCCGACCCGTGTACTGGTTTTGGAAGTCGATGAGTGCCGTGTAGCAGGGGACACGGGCGTGTCTCAAGAATGACAACGGGCGTGGTCAGGTTCGACACGGGCGTGTCGATGACCGTGTTGTTCAGTCGGTTCCAAAACCGCGTGTGCCGCTTAAGGGTACACGGCCTGTGACCACGGGCGTGTCACAGGCCGTGTCAGCCAAAAATTGGGTTCTTGGCAGATCTCGGCCGTTCGTTTCCTTCTATTTGGATCTTGTGGTCCAAAGCTTTTCCAGCCTCTTTAAAGGCCGTGGAATTGAGATGAAATCTCATTTCCACTTAGCCTTCCTCTCTCTAAAGAGAAGAAAGAGAGAGCTTGGGAGGAAGAGGAGGAGGAGCTTTCCGGCCGCCGGTGGGGAGCTTTTCGTCGAGCCGAATAGAGAGCCGAGTGCAGCGTTGGCGGAGGCCAAGGCCGCTGCGGTGTTTTTCCATCGCTTTAGTTTTCTATGGCGCCGAAGCGATCGTCAAGGGTAACGATATTTCTTCCTTGGGCAGGGAATGAAGCCCTTTGTTTTGCATGTGCATGGGATCCTCCATCAAGTGATGGAAACGCGTAAGTGATTCCAGCAGTTGAGTCTGCATCTAGAGCCGGAAGTCTGTAGTACGGCATAGGCATGCTGTGTGAAGCACATCCAGACGTATGTCGGGATTGGTGATGTTTATATTGCGATCCGGAGAAGACTCCGTGGTATTCATCGTTTAGCCTGCGGAGATGGTTGAGGACGATGTGTTTGGTGTATAGGATGCTTTGATAGCTCCTTTGGTTGCATGCTTGTTAAGAGCTGGTGGATGGAGTGCGGACACCTCTGAGTGGGTGGGTGCGTGAGGTCTTCAACAAGGGTTTTAGGCTTATGCCCATTCTACCAAGTGGCGATGAACACCTCTGAGTGGGTGGGTGCGAGAGTCTTCAACAGGTTTGGAGGCTTATGCCCATTCCACCAAGTGGCAATGTTAAGATCGGGTGAGCGTCGATTGTAGCAAAGCAGCAGGGCGAATTCCCTAGGCTTGTTACACTACGTGGGGTAGGTTCGACTGATAGTGCTCACGGGTTTTGGTGTGGTGCGTACCTCTGAGTGAGACGGGTGCGTGAGGTCTTCAACAAGGGTTTTGAGGCTTATGCACGCCTACCATGTACAAACCATAAAAGGTGCCCTGAGTGCACGGACGCGGCCTGGCATTGAGGCCGGCGTTTGTGATGTTGGGTGTATGTTATTTATATGTTGAAGTTGCTATACATGCAGGGAAGGAACCACTGCCCCGGGTAAGGGGGGGTCGTTATAATTGGTCAGCTGAATGCTGACGTTGCTTGTGTATCACCCATGGGTGGACGTCCATATGCCGGTGTGGGGGCTAATGATTGAGCGGGCAAAAGCCCATGCTGCTGGTAGGCCCTTAAGGCCGTGCGAAGTGTTGGATTTCATGTGTGGACGGCCTGCGTGCCGATGTATGAAATTATATGTGTTGTAAAGAGTAACTTGTAAGGCCTTAAGGCTGTGTGCGTGTGGTCTTGTAAACATTCCTGGTTATACATATAAATGTGATATTTATATCGTAGTGGACATTCATTGTTATGAGTTCTTAAACTTAATAAGCTTCCGCTAGAATGCTCTGAGTTAGGACTCGTTTGGTTTGATATTATCCTGTGACCTCACCGTCTGTTTGTGGCATATAGTGTGGGGGCCGGCCGGACCTTCTACTATACGTCGTTAACGGATGGGGTCGTTACACGTAGACATTATTCTACGTGGAACTCGCCACCGACAAGGAATCACATTGAGCATCTTCATTGAGTTGTGACTCAACACCAAGAAGGTAATTTTTTGCCTAATTTTGTTAACTTCTTGATTCAACATGCATGGCCCGATCCAATCCTCTTTTGGGGTTGTTTGTTCTAGATTTTATTACTTCCGCTGCGTGCACAAGTGTTGTGCCAACCTCATAGAGAAACCCAACAGTGGTATCAGAGGGAGGTTCGACCATGTTTGTTATATATTGGAAGTTAGGTTATTCCAGTACGTGTAAACCTAGGGATTTAGAAGTGTTCTAATGTCTAGATTTAATCTTGGCACCCCGCCGGGAACGTCTGGAATCTTGGAGTAATTTCTAATCGTTAGAAATTGATGTCTCCTAGCAGTAACCATCCTCCGTTTTGTTTTGGATTTTGAATCCAACATAGAAAGATGAGCTTGTCTACTGCTTTAAGTTGAGTTGCTTTTGTCCCTTGTCCAATGCATGTAAACCTGAAGATTTGGAAGTGTCCAGATGTTCAGATTTAGCCCTCCTTTCTATCAAATGTTGATAATGTCAGGTTGTGCACATAAGGGATGCATGGGGTTTTTAGTGAAGTGTTTTTCTTTGGATGTGCACATTGATCAAATGTTGATCATGGTTAATTGTTAACCTATAATTAAAATCCCTTCCTCTAATATTAAGTGTTCGGATGCCCTCCGATGGATGACACTCTCCTGCCTCGATCGATGAAGTGTGGGCTTGCCAAAGCAAGGTAATAATCTATCTTGGTAAGGGTCGAGCGGATAATTGTGATATCCCACTATCGACATCGGGTCTAACTTAACTAGGTGACCTCAAAAGTTGAGTGCCTAGAGGCATGGGGTTGGCATGCACCATATGATGGATGCGAATAAGGAGTATTCACCAACCATACAAGATTGCATGAGGAGCAATTGGCAAGCGTTGCCTACTAAAATAACCACATCGTGAGAGGAAAGCCAAAGCTGACTCATAGTGTTGGTGAAATACGGATCTTGTCCACTAAGAGAGTAGCTCGCATGAACTCTCCGAATTGATAGTGAGGGCTATTATTTCGAATAAAATAGTGGGAGTCTTAGTTGAAGCCCAAATTAAGAAAAATAATTGTATTTAAATTTTGGTACTGAATATTCTTATGAATTCTTGTAAAATTTCCATGGCAAGTGGTTCGCACTCAACTCTGTCTCTGAGAGCCATCCTTGAGAAGGATAAGCTCAGTGGGACTAATTACATGGACTGGTACAGGAACCTTAGAATTGTCTCAGGCAAGAGCGAAAGCTCTATGTCTTGAAGAAGAAGCCCCCGAGGTGCCGACCGGGAATTCTTCCCGTGCTGATAAAGATACTTATTAGAAGTATACTGATGACGCCTTAGACGTCGAATGCCTTATGCTTGCCACCATGAACTCTGAGCTTCAGAAGCAACATGAGAGCATGGGGTGCAAGGAGATTGATGAGCATCTCAAGAAAATGTTTCAAGGGCAAGCTCGTCAAGAGAGGTTCGATGTCACAAAAGCGTTATTTCAGTGCAAGATGGGAGCTCGAGACTCAGTAGGGACTCACATACTCAAGATGATTGGGTATATAGAGAACCTTGAAAGACTGGGTTTTCCTCTGGGTCAAGAGTTGGCCATAATCTGATCCTGCAATCGTTGCCGGACAGTTACGAGCAGTTTGTCTTGAACTACAACATGAATGAGATAGACAAGACACTGCCCGAGCTCCTAGGCATGTTGAGAACTGCCGAGATCAATATGAAGAAGGCCAAGCCTGCCATCCCCATACTGATGGTGCATAAGGGCAAGGGCAAGGCCAAGGGCTTCAAGAAGACGAAGTGGGACCTAAGTCACATCTTGACCAAAGTCTTCTGCACTGATGAAGAAGAAAGCACGGTGAAGAGGGGAAATGCCACCACTGTGGCAAGGCTGGTCATTGAGGAAGAACTGTCCTTCGTACATTGAGGGTCTGCAGAAAATGAAGGGAGGTATGACTTCCGCTTCAAGTATTTACGTATAGAGATAAACCTTTCTGCTCCTTCATCTTGGGTATTGGATACCGATGTGGTTCTCACATTTGTACAAATGTGCAGGAACTGGGAAGGAGAAGATTGCTGAGTAAAGGGGAGGTGGACCTTCGTGTCGGTAATGGAGCAAGAGTTGCTGCTGCTAGCCGTAGGGGTTTACCGTCTTTCTTTGCCCAATGGGCTTGTAATAGAACTAGATAACTGTTATTTTGTTCCGGCAATAACTAAACATTATATCCATTTCATGCTTGACATGATTGGATTTCTTTATGATTAGAACAACTGTTGTTCTATATTTAAGAATGACGTTTGTTATACTGTAGCCCAATTGTTTAATGGTCTTTATGTTTGAACTTGGAACCATCAGATCTATAATGTAGAAATAATAAAAACTAAGAACAAATGACTCAAACCCTACATATCTGTGGCATTGCCGTTTGGCCATAAAAACGAGAAGCGCATATCCAAGCTCCATAAAGATGGATTTCTGGACTCATTGATTATGAATCATTTGAGCGATGCGAATCTTGTTTGTTAAGCAGGACTAAGGCCCCTTTCACTGGTTATACTGAGAGGGCTGAGGATCTCTTGGTGTTGTACATAGTGATGTATGCGGACCCATGAGTTCCATGAGTTTGTGGGTATCTACTTGTTACATTTACTGATGATTTCAGTAGATACGGATATGTGTATCTTATGAAGTGCAAATCCGAGACCTTTGAAAAGTTCAA